>CM056576.1:6123907-8561407 GCA_029721435.1 Gymnothorax reevesii
TGAGAACACTTAAAAAGGCATGGTCTTCACTCTTCAAGGTGTGGGCATATTGTTCACAATTACCTCTTTCCAGAGAGCATGGATGGATAACTGAGAGGGCTCGGCATTCTGACTCTACTGTAAACATTGAACCTTCTCACACTGTAACATCCTAGTGTCAACTCAACAGATTCATCAGCAAAAATGTTGCTACCAATTGATCTGTTGTGACCTGAATGTCTTTCTTGTGTCTTCTCAGGTTCAATAAAATCCAGAACACCAAGAACACGATGAAGAAGGACGGCATCAGCTCCCTGATGTACCGTGTGGTGCAGGTGAAGAAGTTTCCTCTTTACACCAACGTCTCGGTGGAGATCGGACGGCCCCCGCCACGGCCTATTCGGGGATGATGGACGGCTTTCCAAAGAGGGACTGATCTGGACACAGCCCACAACCCCCCACCACATCCAATGCCTTCGCCCAAGCCCTATCCCCTGCCTACCTTATCTGTTTGGAGAACCTCTGACGATCTCCGCGATGAAGCTAGCTGTGGACTCAATGTGAGAATCTGTTCTGTTCATCCAGTCGGCGCTACGAGCGTTTTGTTCGGGCACAACTGTGGCGTGCCTTTATCGGGATTAGTTCAAGAACAGAGCTGGAATCTTGTTCCTCGCTTGCAAACGTGTGGTACGCTTGGGGACTACGACTGAGAGGTGATCATCACCACCGCCCTCGTGCTGTTTGCACCTGATGAAACACTCATCCGTTTGGCGCGAGTTTTTCCCTTGAGGTCGCTTTGGGACCGTTCAGTCTCGTGATTCTTGCAGTGAGTCAGCATCTCACTAACCAGATACGAGGAGAAGGCGTCACAAACGTCGTCCTGGGCTGGATCCTTTTCTTCGGGATGCGTTCTCATACTGACTGCACGAACGCAGGGAGAAAAAGAAAAGATGTTTATTTGTAACTGCTGTCACTTCATGTAGATTCGCTTCCGACTCCCGCGTCTCGCTAGTAAGCCGAGAACAGGCGGTATCAGGCTCTGATTTTTGAGCGACCTTAGCTTCACCTCGGCCTGGGATTCCAACCAAGAAATCTCCGGAGCGATCCGAGGAGGAATGCCGTCTGGCTGCGGACGGAACTTGGATCCAAAGGCTCCAGGAAACGAGCGCAGCTGGGCGGCTAACAGAGGACTTCAGAGAGGAAGGACTCGCCGGGGGAAAACCTGTGCTAAAGGAATCAGGACAGCGGATGTGAAGGGAGCCTCACTATCCCTCTCTCTCTCTCTCTCTCCGGGATTTAAAAAGGCCGGATGAGTCGGAAAACCGCGTCGCTTCTGCCGGCTCTTCAGTTCAGACGGACTCACAAATAACATATAAACGCTTATTTCTACAGAATCAAGCAGAGCCTTTGGTTTGCGATGCTGGATTCCGAGGAGTCAGTAACTGACAAAAAAAAAAACGGATTGCTGTCATATTGCTACAAAAAAAGCCCTTGACTGTTCACATTGTTTTACAGAACCATTCACTCTTTTGACAAGTAAAACTGCATTGAGGGCATTTATATACTCATGGCGGAAATAGTGATTCTGCTTCTGTCGATATGAGTCGTAGGACTACATTAGAGGGCTCTCATTTTTGTGCTCGCTGGTCTCTGAAAGAACACAGGAAAGTGTGGTGGCGAGAAAGGAGCATTTGGCTTAGAAAAAAATCTCCCGAATAGACAATGGACCTTCAGTTAATTTCCATCATTCGCCTTGCGCTGCTGACAGATCTGAGGTTGAAAAGGCCTCTGTAATCCACTCTATTAATCCTGTTCAAAATGCAAAAAACCTCAGTTTAAATCTCCGCCATATTGTCCTGATCAGTGAGGGCCGTAGAGGTGAACAGGATCTGTCCGGTGGCTGTTATGTAGCTGCTGTATTGTACATAGTTGACAGGAGCTAAGTTGGGTCTGTGTAATGGCTGTAGCTAAGTGATAGTGAGTTTGGGTCCGTGGTGAGTTCAGTGAACTTCGACCTCCCGAGAAAGCTGCAGAATTTCACTATTTCTTACATCAGCTTATGTAAGCCTCTTTTACAGTCTTAAGTAAGCCTTTTTTTCTTTCACTGTTCTTCATATTCCTTTTTTTGTACTGCCTAAAACACCAAACTGATGCCTTTGGAATTTTTATGTGGGGCAAACTGGATTGGGGATGCTGCATTCTGGGAGATGTAGTTTTTTTTTTTTTTTTTTTTCGAACGCTCCTGTCTTGTGAAGTGATGTGGAAACTTTTCTCTTTTTCTACGATTAGCGGTTTGGTTGCCAGTTCAAAACCAGGTCCAAGTACCTGTAAAAGGTCGCTCCCCTTGTCACCATTATTGATTAATTTTTCAGAGCCTTTTAATGAATTTTACATTTTCTTTCTTGAAGTAAAGAACAGCGGTTGACTCTCCCGTCCAGCATGTACATTCTACCATTCCCTGAATCTTTTCCATGCGATATCCATCACTCCACTGATGTGACGTGTGTCAGTAGTACCTCACTATTCATACCCCCCGTTATGTCCTAAGGCCACCTGTAGATGGCGTGTGCGTTTTCTCGCCTTGCTCTCCCTCTTCCTCTTTATTACAGGTGCAGTACACCTGTGCCCCCTACCTGCGGCACACCTTAAAAACTGCTCTGGCATTACTGCGCCAGCTCTGGGACTCATTCCACTTGTGTTCACAATACTTGTTACCACAAGATCTCTCCATATCAGATCACGAGAAAGCACGCCCTCTACTGGTGGCCCAGGGACATGACACCCATCTCGCCTAGGCCACACATACAATCGTGCCAGAGATTAGCTTTGCTGTGAATCACCGGGAAACCCGGGCCCTGTTCATTACATGGCTGTTTATCTTCAGATCAGATTACTCAGTAAGAAAGTCGCACCCAAAGGCAGGCTTTTAAAATCCCATCTGTATTCTTGGGTCCGCTATACTATTTAGCTGTTTTTGCAGGAAAGGCTTCCCTTTATCGTGTTTGCACTATTGCGTGTGATAAAATTACACTGAAGACCTTGCAGTAAAGGCTACAGTTCTATTAGAACTAATTAATGCTTTTACACTGATGATCAGAAATTGGACATTGTACGGCCTCTTCATGAATATAGAATGATAATTTTTTACTACATGTTTTGAGCGTACTACTGGTTATAGATCATACTGGCATGTTCTGGTATGGGGACTGATTACCGGGTTTGGTGTGCATGGGTTATCTGACTAATGGTTCTCGTACTGTTAGCTTTTAGAGCATGTTAAACCAGTGAGATTCACAGACAGAACGACAGAACCGTATCCCTCCCCAAATTTACCCTCTCAGGTTCCTGCCGCCTGGTACTAGGACCCTGCTGTCAGCGCAGCTGTGAAAAAGGAAGTAAATTTCTCCGAATCGCTCCGATCCATAAACAAGTTTTAGCTGCATGGTCGCGTACATCCCCCTCTCCTCCGCAGCCGGGTAGCCACACCGAACGGTATTTGATATCGTTTTTTTTTTTTTTTTTTCTCCGGGGCTCCTTTTAGGATATCGAACCTCGTGGCAGATCGGTCTAAAAGAAAATAAATAAAAGGCCAGATGTACCTTGCTGGCTGCCCGTGTTCGATTTGAGATCAATACCGGAGGATAGTGGGGAAGCAACAACCAGAAAATGTACTCAATGGTCTCCATGGTGCCCAGATCAGAGACACAGCAGTTCTGTCTGTGTTTGGGGACAAAATGTTCTTTTCAGCCTTGCGTTTGGGCTCTGTCCGTAGATTACCTCGGCTATTCTCTCTCGATTGGAACACATTTTTTTTATCGCTACATTCTGGGGAAAACTGACCCTGGATGCTATCATGCAGACAGAAAAATGGGATCAGGTACATCAGTCGAACAGAGCCAGTAGCTTTGCTGTCCGTCGCTTCTTACATTTTTAAGAGCAGGGTAGCTTTTCCTCCTGACAGTGAAGTCCGCTGACCTGATTGGAATTTTAAAGACCTCATTTATCTTCTTGTCCGTCCGTCCTTCTCAGCAATTTCTTTTCAGTGCTGGAATAATGAATGTCGTTCACCAGGTTGGTGCAAAGTGTCAGACGTCATAATCAACCTTTATTTCTGACATCCATTTTACTCCTCACATCCAACAGTACTGTTTTTTTTTTTTGGCCGATATGATCAGTTTCAATTCAAAGTCTCAGTCCTATTTAGATTATATTTAAATATTATGATATTGTTTACTGAAATGATTTTTACCCAGTGAGTTCTACGGGGTTTCTTGGCTGGAAAGCAGCTAGTTTTGGTCTGAAGAAATACTAATTAAGTGGGAGTTTTACCTAGACTTTTACATCACAGGATACATGCCTCGAAATAAGCATATGTATGGCCAATACAGAGCGGCTATTCCCCCAACTGTTGATGGAACTGGGGGGGAAGGCTGCTCTTATTCCACCAACCGTCTTCGTGATGCTGCTCTCCAGACAAGACCGTTAAAATGGCTCAAAAAGTTTCACGGAAACATGTTGCTCGCGAAATATTCCACGCGTTTCATTGGCTGAGAATGGTTGGGTGAAACTGACACTTGCAGTTCGCCCAACGGCAGGGGGTATAGCCTTTGCCTACAAAATAATGGTGCAACAACTGAAGTTGACAGGACTGCATCTTCACTAGTCATAACCGCTGATTCCGATGGCACTGTTAGTAAGGAGTGTCACCGTCACCGTCACCGTCACCCGGCCCCAGGGCAGCTGTGGCTACAAAAACGTAGTTTAACACCATCAGAGCGTGAATGCGTGAGTGAATGAATAATGTATCCATTGTGAAGCGTCTTTGAGTGCCCAGAAAAGCGCTATATAAAACTCATGCATTATTATATTTGGTGACTCAAGCCTCCTGTATAGCCAGAAACGATACCGCTCAACTTTTTGGCCCCTGAGCGAGGCCCTTAGTCATACATTGCACAAGGAGCGACTGCCCCTTGCCAAGCAAAATCCACTGTAAATGGCTTTGGATGAAGGCTTCACCTAAGTAGCTTTAGTAATAATAACACTATTTAGGCCGTTAACTGCGTTCCCTCAAAGCAGTTCCGGAATCTTCTCATTCTGCCTGTCCTCCTCTGAAGCCGTTTTACAAGTTGTAATTGATTTTTTTTTTGGGATTGCTGAATTGAATGACATTTTGGATGACAAATACTCTATTCATCGCTGAAAATAATAAGTCTTTGCACCCAACGACAGCTGTTGTCGTCCCCGCACATTAACAGTGATGCGTCCCTCACACAGATTTTATGTCTTCATTTAGATACGTCTTGACAACAGGCTGGAGGTGGGATTTTTGTGGCAGCGTTTGTCTGAAGCCGACTGCTTCATTGTAAAATCTGTCACAGGAACATTTCCATCACTGGTTGAGTCACAGCAGTCAGCCAGCGTCCAGCTTAATTGAACACAAAGCCCTCTTCGACTCTGAGCTCAGCACGTCATAACCACCTGTTTATCCAGGATTAGATTCTTGAGTTTTCACTATGTATTAATAACTCCATTGGGTTTTTCATGATCATATTACCACGCTTTTAGATCATTTCCATGGGTAGTTGTTAATTATCAGAGAGCAAGTACTCCGATAAGGGACTCGCAGTCTATAGTGACATTTAGTAGTACGTTTGCCTCCACTGGCCTACTTCTCAACATGCGTCTTTATGTCAATATTTCATTAACAACTTACAAATGGTGCCAACCTGTGCACGTGCTCCAGTGGCCTCTTGACAAATACGGGCATGAAAAGGGCGGATAGTGAACAGAGTACCCCGGGCAGCAGCGGTTTACAACCTCGGATAGGAATTCATTCCCTTCTGCTTACGATATCAGGGTCTCACGCCTCATATTCATTTTCAGGACCTTTCCACAACGGACAGTATTTACATTAGAGCTAAAAACAGGGCCCAGAAATTTCAGCTCAGACGTCCTACTATCGTTTCAGCGCGCTGTAGTATTCAGGAAGCCAGGAAATGAGGCAGTAAGATTTTGTTCGGTTCGGAAAAGATGCAGGTGCCTGTTGGAGACGTATGTGGACTGTGCTCAGCGACAGGCTTGCATAGCAAGGTTATGTCTTTGTAATTTTAATGTTCCTGCATTACTATCAACATACTTAAGGGTGGTATTCTTAAGATCTTGGGTATCCGTTATGTGTCACTTGAAGTGCACATCTTACGATGAGCTTACCTACAGCTGCCATCCAGCTCATAATACAGCCATCCAAAGGGCCAGCCAAGCCTCGCATAAAAGTATGATTTAAGGCCTAGACTCACCCAAACTCTTTTTTTCCAGGCTCTGACAAAAATTAGAAGCTCTAATTTACACTCCTATTGTACTAATACGTTCACTTTAAAGGTGATAATGAAGTATTGAGCTCTGACGAGACGTAAACAGGCTCGCCCCCCTCTTTCTCTAGAACAGTGATAAATTTAGCCATTAAGCGTGTGTCGCACTGAGGCCCTCATATCCAAACCTCAATCCAATTAATTTATTTTTCTCGATCTTAGCCATTTTGCGTGACAGTCGCGCCGCCTGATCTGCGAGTCGGCCTACTCCATGACGGGATGAAACACTTCGGTAATGCATATCTACTGGCGGTCTCAGGCCTCCGAGTTTGAGCGAATTTTTAAAGATTTACTGTATCTATCTAGGTTTTGTACATTGAATGTCAAATGTAATATCTTATAGAATGCATAATGTCATATCAAACCTACTTTTTGTATACAATCAATAAATCTGATTGGGGAGAAAAATCAGTGGGTTGTTCTCGTTTTTTTTTGGTTGTTTTTTTCCCCTCCGACGACAGCATGTGACGTTTTTCATTAGACTCCGGTTTGCATTTCTCCGGAGGGACAGATAACACGATAATCCTGTTCGCTGCGGGGTCATTAGTATGCCCCTCGGCGCAGTTGGACGCTCGCCCCAGCGGCGGCACAAACTGCTGGCTTCCTTTTCCTGTCGAACGCTGATCGTCATTCCGTCCACGATGTCGAGTCACAGTGACCAATATAATACAGATTCTGTTCTGCCTCAACTTGGATTTTCCAGAGTGTAACATTTGACACTCAAAAATGAAACCGTTAAGGCATGCGATGCTACAAAATGGCAAAATCAAAGGCGGGAAAGGACCCTCAAAACGTCAGAATATTATCGTGTTTTCTGGATTAGTGTCATTGCCTGACAGGTTTTGATTTAACTTGTTGATTCCAAGCTGTTCCATCTGTTTTTGGTAATAACTGCATCAAATCACTCAGGATTAATTGGCCCCAAGTGACAACTGCCAAGGACAATTATATTTGAAGAGGTTGATGAAGCTTAAAATGATTTATCAGAATGCAGACAGCTTTATTGCATGTATTTAATATCCAGACTTTTTTAAATGAATGCAAATTCAAGAGGCGACACATCGTACTAGCTTTCTCTCTTCAATACGTCATCTCCAAGACGAGTGACTGCTGTTACGACACGGTGAAACGGAGACGCGCATTACCGAGGTTTTTGATGCCAAAATATTTTTTCAGTATTAACAAATGTTGACCAGTCATAAAAAAACAGCACATTCATTGATGGTTGTGAACAGAGAAAATAACACGTTTAATTAAATTCCACAAGATTTGATTCTTATGGTAAAAATTAAGTTTTATTGCTTATTGAATGAAATTACATGGAGGCTGCCAAATGCCTCTTGAATTGGATATTACGCTCAAGCGCTCTCTCAGACGTGTAATTCTTTCTAATAATGTCATGCCCTAAGTTAGTGGGCTTACGGTACTGTAATTAAGCAGTAATTCTACCTTGGGCATCGACGTGACTATAATGCCAATTCTGAATGTAACTGTAATTTAATACCGATTAATTAATAGGGCTGAAATGGTATTTCGGGAACAGCAAGTGAATTGATTACTGAAACATCATCATTAACACATTTCTGATACCATAACAGTTTCAATTTCTTGGTCTCCAAACATGTAAATGAGTACATCACTAGATAGTATCAAAGTAGAGCCAAAATCCATTAAGCCGCTTTCACACCGGACGCGAAACGAAATTTTCGCATGACAGATTACATTCGAAGTCAGTGCAAAGATTTCGCTTGTACTCGCGTCTTTGCATTGACTTTGAATGTAATCTGTCGTGCGGAAAATTCGTTTCGCGTCTGGTGTGGAAGCAGCCTTAGACAAAATTTGTTGTTGTGTATAATATATACCAATCAGCCTCAAGATTAAAACCACCAGCCCAACATTGCCAAAGTCCCCCTCGTGCTGCTGAAGCGCCTCCATCAAACTGGCTTGAATCATCAGACTCAGGGTTTCCCTGCAGAACAGTTCCCAGAATATCTCACTCCCTCCACCAGCATGTCTACTCTCCGCAGTGCATCCTGATGCCGCCTCTAACCAGGTAAATGGTGCTCATGTACCCAGCAGAAGCACATGATGTAAATGAAAATGGAACTCCCTGGACCTGGTGACCTTCTTCAACTGTTCTAAGGTGCAGTTCTGAGGCTCATTAGCCCATTGGGAGTGCTTATAGCAGTGGACAGGGGTTAGAGTGGAGCACGTTGACTGGTCTGCAGCTACAAAGTGTGGTAATCAGCAGGATGCGGTGATGTGATGCATTCCCCACATATCAGGAAGAGTCTCTGCAACTTGTGCCGCAGTGGCCCTTCAGTCGATGTGGACCAGACGTGATGGCCTCCATTGCGCTTGTGTATCGAGAGCCTTGGGCACCCAACTCCCTGTCGACAGTTCATGGCTTGTCCCTCCTAGGACTGCTATCAGTAGAAACTCGCCACTTCTGTCTGGGAGCATCCTAGAAGCCTCGCTGCTTCGAAGAAGCTCCAACCTGCTCATCCGAAACAATTTGGCCCTTAACCCACTTCAAAGTAGCTCAGGTCCCATTTCTCCCAAATCCAACACTTAATATGAGAACCAACTGTTCTCTTGCCGTCTAAGGTTTATCTGGAGACTTTGAGATAAGCCGTTGTTGTGAGATGACATTATTTACATTATCTGTGAGTGGTTTAGTGTTTTGACTCATTGATGGAAGTTAAATATGCACGATAAATGAAGACAATGAAACCGAACAGATAGAGCTTTTGAAGTAACATATTGGTCCTCAATCAGGCTGCCTGACTGTCTGTTTACTCAGATGTTCTTCAGATCTAAATGGGAGGACAAGGAATTTGAGTTTATCTGCTCAACCACATGGTTTAGTTGTAAGTTATTCCCATGCCTGCATGGACATGTCCATCAAATATTCTACAGACAATTTCTACAACAACGTTTTGTTTGTTTCAGAGCTTTGGTCACTTAACCCTTCTGGAAACTTAAAAAAAAGAAGAAAAAAGTAAAGTTGAGAAACTAGATATTATAAAAGTTATTGTTTTGCTGCTCACACAAAGGTGCACTCATTTAATTTCAAGTAAAAAAAATGAATATATACATAGGCCTACTGTATATAAAACAAAAATACTTCTGTGAAAGATGATTTTTGGAAAGAAACTGTCTGACTGGACGGTGGCGATTGATCTAACATACCGTAGTTGCTGGTGCTCAGATGTAAAACCATTCTTATTCGCGCTGAGAAATCTCTGGCACAGCTGAGCTCAACAGCACATTTCTCCATCTCTGCATCTCCTCCTGCTGTGGAGATATATAATCAAACCTATACAGGAACTACTTGTTTGGTCTGATATTTTCCTGTGTACATCAGGAATTCTTTGGGGGGGGCATGCTATTACCATCATTCAAAATGTGCTGCATTATTCAACCGAATGTGAACTGACCCCAAAAGAGAGTTTAAAAATCCAGGTATAAGGCAGACATGCACAACCGATGAGGTGCCTTTGTAACTGGTCAGGGAACAGGAATTATGGCAGTTCACACGTGTTTTATGGACCATAGCTGAATTAGGGGGATAGAAACTCAACAGAGATTCTGTAGCTCCCGTTTCGAGTCCGACTGGCATTTTGGGACCCCCTCCTCTTCTCAGTTGGGCTGGTGCCCGTGTTTGGGGGTACAGTCACGAACTCGGGAACACATGGCCACCCGGTTGCCCTCCCAGTAGCCGGCTTCCTGGCCGTCATGGCAACGGCACTTGGTGCAGGAGTCGATCCAAACGTACTGGCCCCCTGGGATTACTCTGGTCCGGGAAGCATCTGTGTAACAGTTTGGGCCTGCGGTTCCGGAAAGACAACACAAGACACACAGGGACACAGAACCAAGGTATAAAAATGTGAGAATACAAGCAGCTCTTCTACCATCGGCTTAAGGGTTGGCGCAGAGTGCGTTTATGAAAATTTAATATCCACTGCGGCTGTCAGTAAGAATCATCAACGTCGCATCACACTGTAAGATGTGCAGGAATCCCCCTCTGAACAGTCGGGGCTCAGTTCTCCACATTAGAACTCTACTGCTGTGATTCATTCCTTATTAGTTCACCTGTCAGTATCCCCACATCTATGTAAAGGTGTGGTAATGTGCCTTGATAAATGCATTTCCTTCATGGTTAGTGTTCACTGTCAGCAACGTCCTGTCCTTCAGCAGAAGCCCAGTGAGAACAGAGCTTTATCGGTTGTCCAGAGGTTGCTTGGTTCTAAAACATGTCCACAAGTAGACAGGATTCAACAGAGGCATGTCTGTGAGCTGGGTTGACAGATTTATAAGCTGACTAGGGACCCTGGAACCCTCTGTCAGGGTGGGGGCTGGTCAACCAATGAGTGGCTGCTTATCGCGACAAGTTATCAGCTAAATACCAGTGAATTCCTTCCATTGCATTGTCCATCTGGTCAATGACCACAAACCGGACAGGTGTTTTATATAAGATCTGCACATTCGTGTCAAATATGTTACATTTTAGCAACCCAGTATACACGCCCAATAGTACCCCCTGCTGGTGGAGTTTGATTCGGACGGGAGTGCATACGAGTCCCGAAAAAGAGTTCAACTCCAGTTCATAAAATTACTGATAAGCACTTAGCAAAGAATGACTTTAATAAGACTTAAAACAGTTTTCGGGTTTGAGATTAAAGTAAGGAGACTGGCCTGTCGTATCTCGCAATGGCAAGTACTTCATTATACTTCCCGCCGCCGCCTTTGTCTCCCATAATTATGTCTGTGAAAGGCCTCAACAAAGAACTAATCTCATACATTATGGATTACAGAAATCACCGAAAAGAAAAACGATGTAGATGCGTTTTCCCACGCGTCATCAGTAGGACTGATTTACCCCCGATGCCCGAGACGGAGTGCCTGTGTGCTCATTTACCAAGGGGAAAAGAGGCAATCATTTCCCAAAATTAGATAGCGGCCAAATTCTTTTTCTTTTTTTTTTTGCTGATGCAGCAGGTCCTCACTCTCCGGCTGCCGTTTGTCTGAGCTTGAAATATTGCCGCTCAGTACACTGTTGCATTCGCGGCCGACACTGCTCACTGCTATAAAAATTATGAGATGCATTTCCCAGTGGGGCATCATTATCCAGGATTGTTCTTATACTGCAGCTAATGAACTCTGAGGGGGGCTATATGGGGACTGACCCCCCCCAATCAAACTGCTATTACGTAAGCAGGGAGGCTGAGGCGATTCACATACACAGAATCAGCATATCAAGTGCTGCAGTTAGTTTATCAGATGCGGTTAAAGTAGGTTTACATTGGTCAACCAGGGAGAGTTTGGATAACAAACGATTCTCTGACTCCGACGACCAATCCCAAGGTAATGGACAGCGGTCGAGTGCTTTGCCTGACGTACTGCAAACTACACAGGAGAGTAAATTCAATTTCATTTGTATGAGCATCTTCTACAAAGAGTTACGAAACGACATTTTATGACAGGAATGCAGGAGGAAAATTAAAGAAAATGACCAGCCCAGAACAACCAGAAATTGAGCAGTTAGTTTGGAGTTCAGCAGCTGGGTAGTGATGCAGAGAAGTATGGCAAAGTCTGTAAGGACGTTTCCACCAAGCAGTTGGTTCAGTTCAGTACAGTTCAGTTATTTACACTTAAGAGGGTAATTTTTTATGTTTCTATTGTCAAAAGTTGCAGACAGTACGAAAATAACAGCCCCAATCCCTTCTAATTTTCATTACCTCCTGTAAAGGCAGTTAGTGCACAGATCTGATACTAAACGACGGAGGTAGAAAGACAGCTGTCCGTTGATTGGTCAAGCGAGACTTGTCGTGCTTGCTCAACCAAGGATGTGGCTGATGCAGCTATTAGGGGAGACTGGGGTCCAATGAGCCATATCACTATTTTCCGATCAATCGATGCCAAAGGTGTTTAAAACAGGCAAAACAGTGATATGGCTGATTGGTCCCCATGGCTCATCAGACCCCAGTCTCCCCTACCATACGGTAACAACCCTGCCGATCCTCAAGAATACTGTCTACAGTGGAAAGACAAACCAGGCCTTGGGTTTGGGTACTGGGCTGTAGAAGTTACACGGCACATCTATGGGCGCCAAGTTGAAAGTGTTTGGTTGAAATGCGACTTGCGTATCTGGACAGTGTCTCGTAATAAGGCCTGAAATTCCGACATTGTTCACATGGAAATTAATCCTGACAATTTCTCCTCACATATTCAGTGTTTTTAGATCTAACGTAATGATATACGGAGTCAAAGACCAAAACCGTTGGTAGGCCCCACTGCAGTATGAGGTAGATCAGACTCTAAGTTAGCATCTCTCCCTGTGAATCTTGTGACCGCTATTGGGTGTTTGGCCAGCAGAGGGAGTTTTCCCACTGGTCCATGTCAGAAAACCAGCTTTAGGACTGATTGTTGGTAGTGATGCTTGTCCTTTGATTAAATTGATCTCATGTTTCAAAAAATCAATTAGCTTGAGTGATGAACAGGTAAAAAAAGGGAGACCGGTCAATGGGCTTTGGGTTATTAGGTACTGGTTTGACGGTTATTACCCTCAATCTTGCACATGGAAGGCATCGATCTGAATTCCTGACCTTTAATACTCTGGAACAATTTATCTGTTCTCCGTGCAACCAGTGATTGAGACAGGAAGTGATGAAGGAGTAGCAACTGCAACATCCATCTTCAATTACCTTTCCATTCTTTGCACGGAGTCATTCATTGTTCCGATCCAAGCCTCATAATCATCCTCACTACCAGAGGTGCTGGGCCGTCATTATTCATGATAACTATGCCTCTGTAGCCGGTAAGCACACCTGTCCCAATATGATGGAACAACGGACATCACGGGCGATTTAATCAGAATGTCGAGTGACCTTGAGAACTTGATGTATAATTACTAATGATCATTAATGAACCACGTTAACTTTTCCAGCAGAACAATCATAAGAATATTCATATTGCTAAACAGTGCTGGTGATTGAAAGAAGCGCAGTTCTTAAAGAATTTTGAGAAAACATTTTACAAATGGCACTTTTTCCTTCGTTGATGACAATAGTACGTTGTCAGCTCATCTGACGGGTAAAAGCCGCGCTGGCGTTTCTGCACTTACCGTCTCTGCACTCGGGACAGCACTTTCCTTTCTGATACACGGGGTTGACGCAGGGCGGGGGCGCGCAGTCGGCCACAAGGCAACGGGCGATGCCGTCACTGTCGCACGTGCACTGCTCACACTCCGAGGGCTGTCAATTTAACAAACAGCAGGCTTTCAAAACCAGCGCAAACACTGTTTATACCCTCGATTGCGTGAATGTGGGGAAAAAGTTGAAAAGATCCAACTATTAGCTTTTACTGAAATTGCTGGGTGACCGATATCAGCCAAACCCACCCACATAGCAGCCTTAGAAATATGTAATTTCTTTGCACTACCCTCCGAACAAGAACCTGGCGCACAGATGAAGACTTTCATTATCTCACAGTTTTTTTTAGTTTTGTCCTTCCACTGCAATGACTCAAAGACCAAACATGCTTTTTAATTTACAGTTTACACTGGATAATAGATTTCACAGAGAAATAAGCTGATAAATAGGTCTACCTGGAGTTACAACCCGTGGCTCAGTGTACGGCTGGCTCAGCCAAACTTCAGGAACTAAACATACAGCACTATAACCTTCCGCTCTGTGAGCGCGTAATCAACCGCTACCTGCGACTCAACAAGCGCATATACTGTAAGTAAGGGTTAAATAGGCAGTAAAAATGCTGTTAGATCTGGACACTCGTTCCCTCCCTCAGACACTTGTGGGACAGGCATTCAATGTTCAACCCCAATTCCGAAATAGTTGGGACAAAGCATAAATTGTTAATAAAATAAAAATCAAAACTGAGAAATTTTAAAATTTTATCCACAAAATGAGCTCATTTCAAATTTGATGGCTGCTACAGGTCTCAAAGAAGTTGGGACAGGGGCCTGTTTACCATAATGTAGCATGCCCTCTTCTTTTTAACACAGAGTGGAGGCGTCTGGGCATTGAGGAGACGAGTTTCTTGAGTTCAGCCATTGGAATTTGATCCCACTCTTGTTTAATACAGGCTTCCAGCTGCTGGAGAGTATTGGGTCTGTGACAGACTTTTCATTTCATTGTGTGCTGAATTTTCTCAATCGGTGAAAGATCAGGACTGCAGGCAGGCCAGTTCAGCACACAGACTCTTCTACTACGAAGCCATGCTGTTGTAATAGCTGCAGTATGTGGTTTTGCATTGTCCTGCTGAAACACACAAGGCCTTCCCTGGAATAGATGTCGTCTGGAGGGGAGCATATGTTGCTCTAGAACCTTTATATACCTTTCAGCAGCCATGGTGCTTTTTAAGACATGCAAGTGTCCCACACCATATGCACTAATCCATCCCCATACCATCAGAGATGCTGGCTTTTGAACTGAATGCTGATAACAGAGGGGTGGTCTTTCTCCTCTTTAGCCTGGAGGACACGATGCCGGTGATTTCAACAAGAATGTCGCATTTGGACTCGTCTGACCACAGGACACTTACCCACTTTGCTACAGTCCATTTTAAATGAGCCTTGGCCCACAGAACACGGCGGCGCTTCTGGATCATGCTCAACAATGGCTTCCTTTTTTGCATGATAGAGTTTTAGGTGGCATCTGTGGGTGACACGGCAGACTGTGTTTACAGACAGTGGTTTCTTGAAGTATTCATGTGCCCATTTAGTAATGTCAATGACAGAATCATGCCGGTGAGTGATGCAGTGGCGTTTGAGGGCCCGAAGATCACGGGCATCCAGTAAAGGCAGGGATGGGCAACGAGGGCCGTATCTCTCCCTGGTTTTCACACCAACTTCTGGGCTTTAACTAGTTGATTATCTAAATTAGCCAAACTATTAATGAAATCTGACATTTATGGCGCATTTCTTTAAATTATCATGAATAACCACCAAAGACTGTTCTTGTCTCCCTATATAAAACATTTTTCTTTGATCAAACCTTTGCACAAATCTATATTTGTGTATGCAACCAATTAACTAAATTAGTCAGGGTAATTGATAGAAATAAAAACCTGCATACACACCGGCCCTCCAGGACCGGAGTTGCCCATCCCTGAGTAAAGGTCTTCGGCCTTGTCCCTTACGCAGAGAGATTTTTCCAGTTTCTCTGAATCTTTTGATGTTATAAAGCACTGTTAATGATGAGACCTTCAAAGCCTTTGCAATTTGACATTGAGGAACATTGTTTTTAAAATATTCCACAATTTCTTTAACGCAATACTTCACAGGTTGGAGAGCCTCTGGCCATCTTTACTTCTGAGAGACTCAGCCTCTCTAAGACATCCCTTTTATAGCCAATCATGTTACACACCTGATGCCAGTTAACTTAATTACTTGCTAATTGTTTTTTTAGCTGATTCTCCTATATATTAATCACTTTTTCAGGCCTTTTTTTCCTGTGTCCCAACTTTTTTGAGACCTTTTGCAGCCAGAAAATTTAAAATAAGCTCATTTTGTGGATAAAAATGTCTCCATTTCAACATTTGAAATGTTATCCATGTTCTTTTGTAAATGACATATTGGCTCGTGTGATCTGAAAGCCATTGCATTTTGATATTATTCCCAATTTACACTTCGTCCCATCTACTTCGGAATTAGGGTTGTACCGACGGAGAAACGTTCAACCACAAGATAGGCCTATTTAAGATTTATTAAAACAAAGACGAGTCCCACCATTTTCAGTAAAGCCAACACGCATGAAATAAGACTAGAGGGCAGCTTAAAATTACTACCAATAGCCAACCGAATAAAAGACGATGCTAGCGTCTATGTACTGTCGTCTATAGAATTCCAGAGTGACCACCTTGATTCGACTTTTTCTTTAAAAAAGGAACTGTACAACAGGATTATGGGATGATGTTGAGTATGTGTGGGGTCATGTAATGTACGTTTGAACCACAAGGTGTCGCGCCGTGCGTTGTTGAAACGGATAGTCCCTTCAAACAACCTCAAGCAAACTTTCGAGTTTTTCCTCAATTACCGCCCATTTGCTTTCGAAAAGTGCACATCTACTGTATTGCAGGAGACTTCATGTAGCCATGAAAATAAACAAATCTGTGAATAAGTCAACCAATCTTATATTATGAAAGATGAATTTTTCCCTGCCTGTTACAGGCCCGTTGCCTTTGACTACACACAGATTGCTACAGCAATCTTTTTTTTTTTTTTAACAAGAAAATGTGATTTTACGAATATTAAGTGGTAGAACCCATACTTAAACACTTCACAGATCATACGTTTCGCTGGCTCTTAAAGCATGTTTGCTCTTTAAGTCCGGAAATCCAATAGCAACATCAGGGTCAGGAGTCGCGGACTGGCGACAACAACTGGGTTTCACTTGGTGAGTTGCATGTCACAAATATAATATAATGCAAAATTTTAGCTGCAAAATAGCTAATCCACTCATCTGTCACTTGTAAGTACTTAAAGACTGAGTACTGAGTGCTGGTTAAATGAACCTTCTATTACCGACAGTAGATTTCTTTACAAGATGGTGAGAGAATTTTACCTGAAAGTTTTCCCCGAGCTCGTACACCGCTCCTCTGTACTCGCAGCCTATCTTCTCGCACCTGGGACAGCAATCGGTAGGATAGTGGCTGACATGGATACAAGCTGCGGGGAGCAGTGTGCACTCTGTTCGTGCACACGCCGACCCCTCAGCGGTGCATTCACATTGTATACAGTGGTCCGAGTCCAGAAAGTACCATTCGCCCACGTAATATACGCTGCCATTGGCCTCACAGGTGTTCACTTGTCCGGCAACAGAGAATGCCCAACTGCACTGGCCGTGGAGAACCAAAACCAGTAAGGACAAGAACCCTTTCAGCGAATAAGCCTGACGCGCACTCATCCTCTTCGGAAAAAAGAAACTGAGAAACTCGAACAGAAAAATTAACGTATTCCAGGGTAAAGGGAAAAACAAAAACAACGGTCATTCAACTGATGTGGAGTTCTTCATCAGAAATCTAGTTTTAAAAGCTCCAGTAACATTGCTGTGATACTAAGTGCGCAACAACTTAGGTGGGTATTTGTCTTTTCCTGTCTTTATGCTCTTCAATCCAAAATATTACATTTCTTGCGTGAAGTTGTATTTTCTCGATTTTAAGCTTCAGCGTCGCACTCACGCAAGTACTGCGGTCTCTGCGGAAAGTTCTTCATCCTGGGATTTCCAGCTTCTGCGGGGCTCCGTTTCCGTCTGCACGTGACGCCTGTCCAAACCGGTAATCCAGACGACCGCTGCCTGCACGGGCAGGAGGGTTCGCCAAAAGGCGAGCAGCAGTGTCCGCTGTTTTCTGTCACGGCATATTGTTTGAGGTCCTATGAGATTTTGCAATTTGACTCTCTATTATCCTTCATCTATAACAGTGATTTAACAGGACTTTTGGTCGTATGTACTGAGAGCTGTGTTTACAGGTGGGAGGCGATGCTCTTAACAGTACATGAAATCACTTTCAGAGACCTATCTGTAAACCATTCCACTTACAATTTTACTTTGATTTCGAATGAAATTGGACAAGTTGGGGAAATTATTGGTGACTGCGGTCATATTTTGATATTGGTGAATTCAAAATAATTTGTCAAATAAATAAATTGTAGCCAGTACGTCATGCAATACAATTACAAAATGCTACTGTCCATGATGTCTAAAAGTGCAATTTTTACTTGATTTGCCAGCTGCTGCATTCAGTTCAGTGCTGTAACCAGAGTGGTAGGTAACTCAACGGCTCTGGCTTTAACTAGAACCCTCAGCGCAACTGGCCGTTGAAATCTCGCGATACGTTCCTCCTGGATACAAGACTGTTTACACTGGAAACAGAAACCAGCTGTCGCAGGTGAGTAGTTCACTATTTGCTTTTTTTGTGATTTGTCAACGAATACAGGCGTCCCGCCATTCCAACAGAACACAGCCTGGACTGTGTTCGCATTTAGCAGTGTTACTAATGATCCATCAGTTTTGCCGCTGTGAAATGATGGGTCATTTCCGAATTGATCATCCACTCGCCTTGCCGCCGGTCACTCAGCCTGTATTCTAGCGTGTTCAACCATTGACTGAGCCTGACAGACATCGCAAACAAGTGATTTTACGCGAATGTTTTAATACCACGATTTGAGGATCCATAAACCTGCAATCTCAGCAACTCTCTGAATAAGAGTAGGTTCGTTAGATGTCCATTTCAGTCTAATTATTTGTCCACCCAGTTTCCATTCCATGGTGTAACCTGACAGATGATTTGGGGGAATTTCATGCTCTTCGCTCATTTCCTGAGACGAGGCTGGTGAGGTGAATGGCTCATCTTCAGGACGATGGGAATGGTGACCTCTTGGAGAATTATGAACCCGCATTACCGGCGTGGTATGTGATGAAACGGCACATCCCAGAGTCCGAACTTCCAGAGATCAGGGGCATTCTGGGAGGCGCGTTGACTGATCTCTGCACAGACGCGTACTCGGAGGTGAGGCCCAGGTCCGGACAGGCAGGCTGTGTTCGTAGTAAGAGCCCGGGCAGTGAATTATAAGTTTGACTTTTAATGTACTGTAATATTGTTTCCGTCTGCATCACTTTATTACTCTCATGGCAGTGTTTCAGGATGAATTTCAATCCTGTACTTTATATCAGTTTTGCTCGAAATATGAACTACTATCTGCATATGTGGGTCAAAATTTAATCATAGTGACACTGACCGGTTTTTCAGATTGTGTTTTCTGGTATTGTCATTTTTTTTGTATTTGTGAATGTGAAGTCCATTATGTAGAGGCTTGGCCTGAATTTATCGGCCTTTCACAGTTTCTCTGGTATTTAATTGGCTGGTTCGGTTTTGTGAAAATTAAATTAATATATACGCGCAGAATAATACCACAGTGTCACATTCAATACAATGAATCAGTGAAGATTTTGTTTAGTATTTTTCATTGCACTACCAGCCAGTCCATCCCACCCTTGCTTTTGAAGTGTTTGAGAAGGGGGTTTGGGTTGCATAGAGCCACAGACTCAAAAATGCTCAGTTTGCTAAACAGTTTACTTTAGAAAAGTATTTCTGGGATAACTGGCCATCGGGCCAAAGAAACTAAGGGTGTGAAGTGTTTCCTTGTACAGATCGAGAGGCCGTGTTTCATGTCAAATAAAGTAACTGTGTTAGTCAGACTGGCAAATTCTTAACATTATTCTTGCTTGTAATGTATAGCCCTCCAATCACTTACAGACAGCGAACAGAAACTGAATACCTCGTGTGTGTGAGCTTCTGTCAGCTGGTCACTGTTCTGCTGAAGTGGAACTAGCTATTGAAGAATTTACTTAAGTCTGATTTAAGTTAAACACATCGGTTCTCTGTGTGCTTATTCAGGAAGCAATCAGGCATGTGCACCCCCCCCCCCCCCCCGTTAAGCAGAATTGCCTATAAGCATTATATATCATCTGAAGGGGGGGGGCAGGCATTGAAAGCCTGGACCCACACCGGCCCTTTCCGGAAAGATTGGAGACCCCTGGTTTATACAGAGAAGAACAAAGCAGAAGTGAACTAAAAACAACAGAACAGAACTGAAACTAATCCCAGCACAAACAATGCAACCAAGAACAAATACTAAACCCGAAACAAACCAAAATAAATGCACGCTCCCTGCCAAGGGAGTCAAACAACCGAATCCGGTACACCAAACAACCTGCACCTTCTGAGGAACCAAAAGATAACCACATAACCGCAACAAACTACCGAACCCTGTACACCAGACAGCCAGCACATTCCAAGGAACAACAGATAACCACAGAAAAGCAATGTTGTTTGGCCCACTGGCATCGCCATGGGCTTCTTCAAACCTTTTATACTCGTGCTTCTTCAGCCTGACACGGGTAGTAGTTCCTGCATCCAATCAGGCGCCGACACCATGGCACAAGTGAAGGGCGGGTCCTAAGTAGTGGACCAGTCACATGCACAGCTAATGAAAAGGCATCATTTGCCACTGATGTGATATTACTTGCTTGGAGGATTGCAGTATTGCAGCTTCACTGAATGTATGCAGAATACACAGCTGAATATTACTGTTAGGCTTTCCAATGCAAATACATCAGAACTCCTCAGAAGTTACTTTAAAGTGACGCCTGAATCTAGATTATAAACAGTCTTGGCCCTGCATAAGTCAGTTTTAAATAGAGTTGTAATCATCGGTGTTGTTGAAAGTGGAATGCAATCTTAGCATTTTATGTACATGCAACTTCTAAGCTCCCCAGAGCTTCTAAGAAGAATTATGATCAGAATCGCGCAGTTCATCTCTCCCTCCTGCAACCGCTTCTAATTTAAGCTCTGTAGACTCAGTCACTTTACTGTGTGCTAAAGATGCTAGTCATTATTTCATATCATAATCTCATTTATGATGATAGAGCAGGAAGAAAGTTCACCATTGCGATAAATTTTACAGTCTGCGATGAAAAACTCAACGTTGCAAAAGGTTATTGCACTTTTCAAAGACTTTGCTACATAACAAACAAATGTAAAGCCAGAAACTGGCTTGAACCAGGAGATTTAAACATGATAACCCTATTTGCAGTGAAGTGCAAAAATTAAAAATCTTGGGAGTATTAAGACCCTAAGAAAGGATTGATCTGCAACAGAAAAGAAAGTGACATGATTGTGAAAGAATTTTGGCCTCATCTGAAAACTGACGCCGCTGACTAATGGCCGCAGACCCATCCCTCTTCTGGAACTTTGCCCTGTAAATTTGGGAGGCCACAAACTAGCATGTGGTCAGCTACTGTTTCACTACAGCCACTACTGCAGTGGTCACTACTGCAAACTGTACATCAAAGGTACCGCCATTTGACTGACCAGAGGAGGCGCTGCCGCACATTCGGGAGAGGAATACGCTCCTGACTGCTACCCTTCCTCAGCATGTTTTAGATTCCAGAGCTCCCAGCATTGAGATGGTTTGTGCTTGTATTTAGATCATGTGATCACCTCACTATAAGAAATTCCTGAGGTCATTATTCAGCGGCTACTTCTCATTATGATATATTTCTCTAGCAGAACAGGCACTGAGGGCGATATCCTACTCAAAAAGTTTCCCTAAAGAAACAGCGTGTCTGAAAATGTCTTGAAAAGTTAGGCATTACGTATATCCAAAAACCAGTCTATGTATGCAAGTTTTTTGTGTTTAAAAGTAGGTGCATTTCTCCTTTAAGTTAGAAATACAGACTGTGCTCACCATAAACAGGTGGCCGTATGAAGCAAACTGTTGTTAAGCGCTGAACTGAGATACGTTTTCCACATGCCCTGTATTTATTACCCCCCAGCAATATTCGCACTCTTTAACCCCATGATAGGGGGAGACGCGGTCGCGCAGTGGTTAAGTGCGCTTGACTTGGGACTGAAAGGAGGTTGACTCCTGGTCTCGGCCTTCCTGGGCAAAGTACTTCACTCCCACAGATCCTCACTCCACCCAGGTGTATAATACTAGAAAGTTGTCAGGGAAAGCTGACTGAGAGCTGGGGAGTAGCCTGCAATGGACTAGCATCCCATCCAGGGGTTGTAGCAATTATCCTAGTTGCTTCATGCTGCAGGAACTGGGGTTTAATCATCGAGTCTGATGGGCCGCTTGGCTTGGGACGGACTTACTCTCTCTGTCTTTACCCTGTAAAAACTACATATACGGGTCTGTCAAATGCAGGTTCTGTTCTCAAACTTGTGAAACTGTAGGCCTATTTCAAATTCTAGCGGAGATTCCAAGGTTTCCATTGGCCCTAAATATGTCTTGCTGAATTGCAGGGAAACGTGTATAAAATGACGTACAGGACCTAGAAATTTGCCATTTGATGTAATGCCACCTTAAAAACATGGCATCCTAGGTTTGAATATTTTTCTCAATAAGTGTGATGTAGCTTCAGTGAAGCTCTTCAACCAGCAGATATAGAATATGTATGTGATATAGTCCTACAAAATGAAATGATGCTTTTTCTGACATGGAACCTACTTAAGGGAAGCAAAGTTTGAGTTTAAGGACCAGAATAAGCAAGCGTGGGCCTCAGGTGATCAATCCGCCCGTACTCGCTAGGGTTAGCTTATTAGCTTCTGTTAAGTGACGCAGAGACATGCTGTTTGCGTCCGCACTATAAGACAGTGTTATAGCCATATACAGGGAGGAACTGAGACTGTCAATATGCAGTAAAGCAAAGCACTGACTTCCATTTTGTTCACAGGCCGGGGGCAGTAGCTTTCATTCTCCCTCTCCTGGTTTGTTTTCCCGATCCCCCAATTCGTTTTATTGCAGAACTGAACACCAGCAGGTACACAGTAGGCTTATGACACAGACTCTCTCCTCACCCAACGCCCCATTTCCCCTTCCCTTAAGGGCATAGCCTTCAGACAGCCGGTTCAGAGAAAATATTGTGTCTCCTTTCAAGTCCAGCACAGGATATGAGGCTTTTGGCATGATCTTGGATCGCAGCCAAAGCCAATACAAGCCCACTTGTAGAGTCAAGGCTGTTTTGCAAAGTCTGTCGACCATCTTTAGACGAGCCGTCCTGGTTTAGAGAGAGTAGACGGGCATGCGTAATTTATGTGGTGTTTGAGCATTTCTGTTTGCGGAGGTGGAGGAGTTCCAGTTTATACTGAGCATCGAAAACTGAAGTCACCTGCAGCTGAAGCTGACAGTTTTGTTGAAAACCTTGTGCATACTGTGTGCCCCACGAGTACTTCCAGGTTCAGCTTTATACCTTATGATCTTCACTTTAACGCTGTGCATTTATGAGGAATGTGCTGCATATTTTTCATATTCAAATCATTGCACAGGATGTTCTGAAGAAATGGTGCGTTTTGAGTCAGCTGGCCCCATGTGGGCTCCTGAGCTCCGCGGTGCTTGACGGCAGATGAAGGAACGCACACCTGAGCGCGTGCGGTAGTGGTTAGCAAGAGCGTCGGCGCGATAGATGAGCGCAGCTGGTGCAAGTTAAAGCCTGGCGTTTGAGGCGGAGCTTCGGCACGGTTTCCATGGAAGCGCCGCCAGATCGGAATACACAAAGTCTGACTGGGTTTAAAGTTTTCCCCAGGGGAGCCAGGATCCTTTTGAAGTGTATTCAGGGTTCTGTTTTAAAGGAGGGGGGGCAGTAATTTCAGGAGTAGCAGTCGATCAGGTGCAGACAGCGCTAATGGAGTCCAGATCTCCAGTTACTGCGACACGGACATGCGCCAGCCACAACTGTGTGTTCTGCTCCCAGCCGTCCCGGGCTTTACGCATCGCGGGCGTTTTTACTGCTTATCACTGCTGGTTCTCTCCAGGCAGCTTTCAAAAATTTATCCTGGAGTGTGGAGATTGTTATGAGAAGCATACTGGCTTTATATCGAATGACCCACGAGAGTCCTAACCTCAAACAGCCGTCTTATACTTCCGTTCTCTTGCAGTTTCCCGCGAGGGAGAAAGACTGCTGGAGAATGTCATATTTTCCACCTTTCCTCAGTTCTCTGCTGTGGTTATGACACGCGAGAGCGCAGTTCACTGAGCTCTTGATGAGGTTGCATTTGTGCAGACGTAGTGAAATACAGGGGGATGCGCGTATGTTGAAGAAATGCTGTCATTCCTACGTGGAGAAACCGAAATGTACATAAAATTCTCTTTAATGAAAGCTTAGAATCTGCACCTCAGAGCACACGTTGATTGTTTCATCTGCAATACTGGAATATAAAGTGAAATCAATGCTGAAAAATGTATTTTCCAAACATTATGGGGTGCACGGTGCTTCAGATTCTGTATGGGTGCCTCGGCACAGCAGAAGGGTCCACTGTTGCGTTTCAGTGAGAACGTTGTAGGTCTCAATCCCGCCTGACGCCTGTTGGTATGGAATTTCCCGTGTTTGGGAGAAAATTTGAGAGCCAGGAAGAAACACCATCCAAAGACAAGCGTGTTTGTCTAACTGAAGACTCTATAGGTGTGAGTGCCTGAGGGAATGGTGTATGTGCCCTGTGACGGATTGGTTAGCGGAGTTAATTTAACGCAGGATTGTGAACCAGACCAGGCCTAGGGGCGGAGCAGCGATTTTAAAAGTGTGGGTGTTCTAGGGGTGGGATGTGAGCACTGCGACCTGACCCGCCTTCGGCTGCCTTTCCAGATTCCACACCATGCCAAATGATGCCACTTGGATAGCTATCTTTTTTGGCTCATAAACAGTAGATAATTTTGAACAGCATGCTCAGATGAAGCGCAATTGAGGTCAAGGGGTTAATGATCCAGGAAAAGTGTTGTTTTAACTCCCGGATTTTTTTTAGTTCTCAGCATTTTTATTTATTTATTTATTTTTTTAGTATTTTTTTTTTTTTACAGTTTCAATGTTGAATTTTCATGAAGACTTTTTGTTTTTGTGGGCCTTATTCTATTCTAACATTATGAAAATAAACTGAAATTAAATAGAATTCTAAATGTTACAAGTGTCTAGTTTCATTTAATCATCTCTGTGAAGTTCAAATCTTGAATTGTATAGCCTTAAATAAGGTAACGCATAAATTGTCAGATTTGGCCTCTGGGCAAAGGGGTTAAAATGATTGCCAAGCATTCGAACATTTTCCTCACCACCTTATACAAATAGTTTTGAGATCAAGATGTCCATTCTAACATCTCTCCTTTCACCTCCTAAACAGTATATTCACCAGCATTCACATACCATCGTACTCAGTAATGGCGTCACGCCTTTTATAGTGTGTCAAGAAATGTATTATTTTGTACAAAAATGTAAAGTATATGACCTTAATTCCCTTTTTTTTAATTTCGCCATGATATACAAGATTAAAACTGAGCTACATGGTCCAGCTAGACCTTACACATAACTCAAAACCAGTATCAGTGGGTAGATAGCAAGCTAGCAAGCTGTTGGAAGCTTTCCTTCCAAAGCATAGACCCAGCAAGACCACGTCACCATAACTCCACTCACACGTCTACTTGACCTGAAAGAAGAGCCAATTTTTCTGCCTTTCGCTTCTGAGCATTTTCTCGTATCTTGCACGCTAAAAGGGCAATATGCATTTTGATCAATGAGTGCGATTACATGCACATAAATTTTCCGCTATAATGCTGAATGTAACAACATTCAGAACTTGATATGAGTCATATAAACCGCATATTCCCTCTGGATATTCAGAATTGGGCCTCGTTCCAAATGTAGCATTTTCCGATTAAGACGTGGGATATGCTGACATTATTCCAGTGTTTGGAGCATTCTTCGGGAATCTACAGTGCCCTCAAATTATTGGCACCCTTACTGAATATGAGCTAAACAGGAAATGAATGAAATATCTTTGCTGTTTATCCTCTTGGTTTTCCTCTCTCAAAATATTCACAAAAATCTTGCCTTTTCAAGTATATTATTGAAGGAAATCAAATGTTGATTTTATATGAATATTTTTTCCAAAACATGCCCCAACTATTTGCACCTCTAGGAAATCCTATGATTAGAATCTAGCTGAAGTTAGCTCACTCGGTTAAAGCATTGCACTGCGAAGCAGAAGTGACTGTCGCGACCAAGAATGTTTTATATTTCACTGGATATACAATTGGAAAATGGCCGCACATTCATTTCAATGGAAATTGCTCAACGGCGCAGCACGCCGACATGGGGGCCTTATTTCCTTACCCACGCGGACATGTGCTGTGTGATTTTTACTCACACGTGCGTAGTGTGGGGCTAATGAATGCGCTGGTATCCGAGGTGTCCATGACAACCGCTCGCGCTCGTGGAACTCCGACCCAGGGTGCGTGTTCACGATCACTTTTCTCCAGCGATAGAATTCTTTTCACTGCAGACCGCAGAACCTTGTAAGAAACCGCTGATGTAACTATGAGCGCATCGGAGAAAGCATAGCCGCCGGTAAAGGCTTAATCATAGTTTTAAATACAATTTTTAAACCCAAATGCGAAATCAAATGTTTAAAATGATTGTTACTGAACAGGGAAGAAATTCTCAAAGTAGTGGTCTCGTCACTTCCGGCTGGCGCAATTAGGCCCTCAGTGAAAACAATTAGGCAGTTGCTACGGGTACGGCAGTCTTCCAATGCATTTCAATGTAGAAAGGTACGGCAGTCCCCATTTCAAGCCCTGTCCTAACCTAACCCTGGCGCTACCCCTAACCCTGACCCTAACCTAACCTCAACCATAATCCCTAATCCTTATCCCAATCCCCTCAGATCGACTGCCGTACCAATAAAAACTGCCGTATCTCTAGACACTGCGAAACACTTAACACAAAGACAAACACACAAGGTTATCTCATCAACAAATGTCAATTTCTAATCCACCTTAGTAGTATTTGTATCTGTGATTTTTCCTTTCTGCGAGTAAATACAGTGTGTAGGAGTTATTATAAGGTACTAGAGATGTCATTTGATTATTTTGATCATCATTGTGTCACAGACACTAAATACAGCAGGTACTTAGAGTTGTAAATTAAAAGCATGAGAGCAAATGGCAAAAGTAATTCCCAGTTAATTCCCAGCGAACTAAATATTTAGCTATTTACTATTTCACCTCCGATAAAGTGCTTTCCACACAGCACGGCAGGAGCTGACGGTTCCCACTTGCTACCATCAGGGTTCCGTCTTTTGACAGCTTGTCTCCACGCTTCACGCTGCTTGCTTTCCTTTGGAAATACGTGAAATGAAATTTTCTCTCCCTGTGTCATGTTATGCTTCGGGAAGGGTAATATAACATGGTTCCGCTGCTCGTTGTTTAGGCGCCTCCTGTTGACCAAGACGGGTGCTCGTCAGGTAGCGCTTACAGGCGCGCGCTTTGGAGGAGAGCCGCGAACTGTCTGCACTCTCCTGAAATGGCAACAAGGGGTCGCATACGAGCAAGTGTTGTACATGGTTCCCCAATTGGGCATTCCAGGTTCAGGTGGGATTAGAGATGCCAGATTTATTTAAAAAAAGAAGAAAAAAAAGAATCAAACTAAAGTATACTTGCAGTCATATTTTACTTTTTTTTTTACAAGTTCACCTGCCTGAGTAGAAACTCTTGCGCAGTCGATCAAGACCTCCTGTTTCACTGGGGTATAAATATGAGGCGACACAGGTCAGATTATGGGAAAAGAATGGAAAACACGGTGACAATTTGCAATGAAAAGTTGAAGAGGAAAATCAGGAAAAGTATCATGGGATGCCAATAATTGTGACACTAAAAATAGAAAAGTGAGGGGGATGGCAGCATGTTCTTGAGAGAGTGTGGGTGCCGGAATACTTGTAACACCCACAGGTGCGATGCGCTTGACCACCCTAAAACTCTATTGTATTCCTCCATGTCCAAACCCACGAGCCTATTTATGCCGTCAATCCTGGTCTGTTTTGTTCGACGTCCCTCCCTCCCGTTCCCCTCTGTTCATCCTTCACTGAGTCACTCCGTAGGAACCGCTGGGACTCGAAGCAGCCTTTAAGACTCCAAGAAGAGACGTGGCCTCCACCCTAAGTCTCATCGCTTAGGACTCCCCTTAGTCCTGCAGTGGTCTCCATGGACTCGACTCCAGTCCGTCCTACATAAGCACAAATTCCTATGCCTATCAAATTCAATAAATATCGTAAACTAATATTTTAGGTGTGGTCTGGAACTCTTTAAATGTCCTAGAATGTGTTCCAGCTCCTTTCCCATTGCATGCTGGGATAGGCTACAACTCCCTGCAGTGAAATGACTTGATGTGAGCGGGTCAGATGATGCACGGATGGATGGGTGCTAATTGTCAATGATCAGCTTTGCGACTTGTGTTCCTTTGTGAACTTTGGCAGGTGGAAGCATTTGTGCAGATATGGAAGGAAGTTTGCCGTAAACATGGCAGCAGGGCGAAGCCGCCGCAATCAGCTTTGGCCGACTCCCCTGTCATCAAAGAGCTGCTTACAGCGGAGATTCGGATGCTGTTGCAGGAATTAAAGGAGAAAGCAGCCAGAGACGGCAGGTGAGTCTTTGGTGAACAGAGAGGACAGGTGAGTCTCAGGTGTACAGAGAGGACAGTTGAGTCTGGTGAAGAGAGAGGACAGGTGAGTCTCAGGTGAACAGAGAGGACAAGTGAGTCTCAGGTGAACAGTGGGGACAGTAGACTCTCAGGTGTACAGAGAGGACAGGCGAGTCATAGGTGAACAGAGGGGACAGATGAGTCACAGGCGAACAGAGAGGACAGGCGAGTCACAGGTGTACAGAGAGGACAGGTGAGTCTCAGGTGTACAGAGAGAACAGGCGAGTCACAGGTGTACAGAGAGGACAGTTGAGTCTGGTGAAGAGAGAGGACAGGTGAGTCACAGGTGAACAGAGAGGACAAGTGAGTCTCAGGTGAACAGAGAGGACATGTGAGTCTCAGGTGAACAGAGAGGACATGTGAGTCTCAGGTGAACAGAGAGGACAGGTTAGTCTCAGGTGAAAAGAGAGAACAGGTGAGTCTCAGGTGAACAGAGAGGACAGGTGAGTCTCAGTTGTACAGAGAGGACAGGTGAGTCTCAGGTGAACAGAGAAGACAGGTGAGTCTCAGGTGAACAGAGAGGACAGGTGAGTCTCAGGTGAACAGAGAAGACAGGTGAGTCTCAGGTGTACAGTGAGTACAGGTGAGTCTCAGGTGTACAGAGAGGACAGGGCAGTCTGAAGTGAAGAGTGAGGACAGATGAGTCTCAGGTGTACAGAGAGGACAGGTGAGTCTCAGATGCACAGAGAGGACAGGTGAGTCTCAGGTGCACAGAGAGGACAGGTGAATCTCAGGTGTACAGTGAGGACAGGTGAATCTCAGGTGTACAGGGAGGACAGATTAGTCTCAGGTGAACAAAGAGCACAGGGAAGTCTCAGGTGTACAGAGAGGACAGGCAAGTCACAGGTGTACAGAGAGGACAGATGAGTCACAGGTGAACAGAGAGTGCAGGCGAGTCACAGGTGAATAGAGAGGACAGGCGAGTCACAGGTGAACAGAGGGGACAGATGAGTCTCTGGTATACAGAGAGGACAGGTGTGTCTCAGGTGAACAGAGAGGACAGGTGAGTCTCAGGTGAACAGAGAGGACAGATGAGTCTCAGGTGTACAGGGAGGACAGGTGAATCTCAGGTATACAGTGAGGACAGGCAAGTCACAGGTGAACAGAGAGGACTGGCGAGTCACAGGTGAACAGTGGGGACAGGGGAGTCTCAGGTGTACAGAGAACACAGGTGAGTCTCAGGTGTACAGTGAGGACAGATGAGTCTCAGGTTTACAGTGAGTACAGGTGAGTCTCAGGTGTACAGAGAGGACAGGTGAGTCTCAGGTGTACAGAGAGGACAGGTGAATCTCAGGTGTACAGCGAGGACAGGCGAGTCACAGGTGAACAGTGGGGACAGGTGAGTCTCAGGTGTACAGAGAACACAGGTGAGTCTCAGGTGTACAGTGAGGACAGATGAGTCTCAGGTTTACAGTGAGTACAGGTGAGTCTCAGGTGTACAGAGAGGACAGGTGAGTCTCAGGTGTACAGAGAGGACAGGTGAATCTCAGGTGTACAGCGAGGACAGGCGAGTCACAGGTGAACAGTGGGGACAGGTGAGTCTCAGGTGTACAGAGAACACAGGTGAGTCTCAGGTGTACAGTGAGGACAGATGAGTCTCAGGTTTACAGTGAGTACAGGTGAGTCTCAGGTGTACAGAGAGGACAGGTGAGTCTCAGGTGTACAGAGAGGACAGGTGAGTCTCAGGTGTACTGAGAGGACAGGTGAGTCTCAGGTGAACAGTGAGGACAGGTAAGTCTCAGGTGTACAGTGAGGACAGATGAGTCAGGTGAACAGAGAGGGCAGGTGAGTCTCAGGTGTACAGAGAGGACAGGTGAGTCTCAGGTGAACAGAGAGGACAGGTGAGTCTCAGGTGTACAGAGTGGACAGGTGAGTCTCAGATGTATAGAGACGATAGGCGAGTCTCAGGTATACAGAGAGGACAGGTGAGTCTCAGGTGAACAGAGAGGACAGGTGAGTCTCTGGTGAACAGAGAGGATAGGCGAGTCTCAGGTGAACAGAGAGGACAGGAGAGTCTCAGCTGAACAGAGAGTACAGGTGAGTCTCTGGTGAACAGAAAGGACAGGTGAGTCTCAGGTGTACAGAGAGGACAGGTGAGTCTCAGGTGTACAGAGAGGACAGGCGAGTCTCAGGTGAACAGTGAGGACAGGTAAGTCTCAGGTGAACAGAGAGGGCAGGTGAGTCTCAGGTGTACAGAGAGGACAGGTGAGTCTCAGGTGAACAGTGAGGACAGGTGAGTCTCAGGCGAACAGAGAGGACAGGTGAGTCTCAATTACACAGGTCATCATTGTACTTATTCTAGAATGCACTATTTTACACTCGGCGTGATTTGCAGAATATTTTTCTCTCAGGACAGAGTATGTACCTCTGCAGAGCCCTTCCTCTATGAGTATTTATGTACCACAGTCTTAACTGTACTCTTGAATACTCATCAGCTTCTGTATTTCCTTCTTGTGAACACAGAGCAAAAATATCAAGCCAAGTGATGCTGATGGCAGACGGCTCAGTCAGCGTCTCTGCAGTTCTGTTCGGTTCGCTTCTCTGTGTGTAAAACCATGATTTCCTACCCACTTTCCTGTAATTTCACGTTGTGTGTGTATCTCCCTCTCTTTAACTCTCAGTCTTCCTGACCCTCACAGGCCTCTCATTAAGTGCATTTCCCGCTTCTCTCTGGATTAAGACTGTGGGCCTGCGTTCGGAGGCTCGGTTTGCGTCCTGAAAACCTCCAGCGGGATTTCCTACTGCTAATTCTGGCTGGAATGATGGAGCCGCAGTTAGTAAACATTGTGGGAATGGACGCTAGCCCGTTTCGCAATGTTCGCAAATATAGAGGAGCACAGCTCTTTACTTGCTTGGACCCTCATTGCCCGCCCCTTAATGTCGTGACAAAAACTACGACCAGTGATTGGACGGTTTACATGCTCGTCAACGTGGACGAGCCTTCACTACATTCCCCTGATGTTAGATCTACACTCAGTGATGATTCAGTCTGGCTCTGGGAGTCTAAAAGTCTTGTGATAGACCTGATGGCTTGAACTAGCTTTCTGTGTACACCGTACTGGCCGGATTCAGTTCATCCACAGTTCAAGCTGACACTCGATTCCTCCCACACGGGACACAGTTGCGTCTTGAGTTGCTTGGCTCCACAACACAAATCCCAGGTTGCAGTCTATGTGTAATTATGTCTTTAATAATTAATTACTGCCCTCACTTAATATGCCAATGTGATCTGCATTCCTTACTTTTGACAGTAGAATTAGCCCCAGTGGTAGGTTAAAAGGGTCCTGTTACAAAATTGTGTGCTGCAATGCATCATGGTTGGATGCAGTGAGCAACATTTCAAACCGAATAATTGTCACATAGAGTAAATACAGAAAGACGAGGGCTATAGGTTTCTTCGTCCCGGTGGACTTTTTGTCCCCTAGGAATTTTCGTCCCTGGATTGTTTGTCTCCAATAATGCTTTGCCCTCTTCCTGGTTTATAACCCTAATCCTCACCCTAATATTATAGTGATCTATCTGTCGTTCATCCGTCCATCTGTCTGTCAACAATGGTGGCACGTTTGTTATCACTAGGGGACAAAAAGTCTGGAAAAGAAAAGTCCTTGGGGACAAAGAGTCCTATAACCAGGGCAGGGTGGGTCAATGAGAAATTAATGAATCAAATGTGTGCCAAATGCATAATCTTTGATTCAGGGAAGAGGTAAAAAAAAAAAAAGTATTGTGTTACATTTCTCTTCTTTCGACGATAATCTTTCAACCCGAAATTTCTGTGCCAGATAGAGAGTTAAATGAAGATTTGAGCCCGGAGGTTTGTGCACAACAGTTTTTATGGGCCACTTCGACAATCCGTTTTTCTGACGCTGATTCTGTCCCACCAGCCCACGAGCTTCCTTGTTTCCCTTTGTCGCGGGTAAGAAATGTTTGACAGCATCATGTCTTTTGTCGATGACCCCGAGGGGTCGAAACCTTGGCTTTTCACCTCCTGAAAGGGAAAGGACAAAGACGGACAAATTGGAATTGGGGTGACTACTTATGTGCGCCGACTGTGTAGGTTTTATTTAAAAGTCTTTCAGAAACGGGGGATAAAAGCCTGACTGAGCTTCCCATAGTATATGAAGCTCAGTGACAGCGCAGTTTGCGCAAGCAGATATACTCCAGTCTTACCGTGCAAAGTGAAGCTTTTTCACTGCAGGGTTTACAATGACAATCTTAAATCAAACCGCGCCATCCCTGTTGTAACGCCTCAGTAATGTATGGCGTGCGTAAAATGAAACTTAAGCGCCACGATGCCAAGCTGTCGGCTATATTAGTTTTAGCGAAACCGCATACTGTGAGTTACTGTCTTGCCATTGTAAATATTGTCGAGAGATGGAAGCCGAGACACGAGCAAAAATTAAAAGTTGTTCAAGTGAGCGGGGAAAAATACGCACCTTCTCTGCTGAGAGCTCAAGCCAAATCCCAGTTTCCGTTCACTGAAATTGCTACCTTTATGACCTCATAATTATTATTTCTCACTCAGTGATCAGTATTTAGAGAGTGGTGGATCAGCTTAGCGCTGGAGGTCTGCGGGTAAGGAGAATTCAGCTCAGCTTTGGGTTGTGTGTGTTTTTTTCAGCAGGAAGTGCTGGTATTATCGGTTTACAGCCACCCTCTTCGCATCAGCTGTGGTGAAGGTGTAATCTGCTACTGCGGCGCAGCAAGACGGCTCATTTAGCAAAGTAAGCTTCGCATTGCGGAACAGGAATGTGGCCGCAGTAACTATTTCAGGGAAAAACCACGCTGTATAAGTTACAGTCTGTGTGGATCTCAGCTCATGCCTCTGCATTGTTGCGTTGAGCCGTTGCCTCCTTCGCTGACTGCATGGTCAGCACACGTGTTTTGGACCCGAAAACTTACTCATGTATTGGACATTTTGTGAGCTCCATTCCTTTTGTAATCTTAAAGCTCCCAGATGTCTGATTTGGCCGGACAAAGGGAAGCTGCGTGCAGGTACTATGGGACCCCATCAGTAAAAACCATTCATCTCTTAGCAACCGCTGGATGCTACAGGGCACGCGAACTCCTCCTCAATTGTTCCCTATTATCGGCTTCCCCCTTTATTTACGGGTAAACGGGAAACGGGATCTGAAGGCTAAAAAAAATGCTGTTTTTGTAAGGTGGGGAAATGTATTGCGCGGGCTGGTCATTCTGTGAGTTACTAACCATGTGAGGGCGTGGAGTTTGGTGCACTCAGGGTTAATTGGCCGTTATCTCCATCTTTTTTCCAACACCGCTCTTTTTTGTCAACACTGTCTCCTGGAAATGGGAAAGTGCGATGTGGGCATAGTAAAAAGCAGCGATTTAATTTAAGACGATATTCCAACTGGACCTTGCGCTGAAGGCGGGTTTCATTCTGTACCTCACCCTGAGCGAAAAGGTAATCCTCGAGCTGTGTTCAGCAAGTCGTCTTTTATTTCCATCCGTGAAGCTGATATTTAGGGACAGAAATGTGGTTAAATTTAGGGTTAAGGTTTGATGCTCGGGTTAGGGAGGTCAAATTTAGGTAGTAGTTCTCTCTGGTTTAAAGGCCGGAAGTGACGTAGCACAGCGGGTTCTTGGACGCCTCAAACATGTAGCAATAATTTGTTTACAGTGTTATGGCCCCAAATTGTTATGACATATAAGACAGCAAGGGATGACAGACAAAATTTAAAAAGTTAAACAGATTTAATTAAACAAAGACTGACAACTAACCTACAATTTATAGTACTGACTAAGATTGAGATACAAGAAAAAAAATATTTACAGTTCCTTGAGACGGGGTTGCTTGATGATGTCCTGGGTGAGGAAAATGCTCCAACACAGGCAAAAATCCACAAAAAAAAACTTCACAGGTCTTGAAAAGAGTGACAGGTCTGGTCAAATGTATCCTTCTCCTTGCAATTTCTCCTACTACTTTACTCTCTCAACGTTTCTCCTTATATACTCTTTTCCAGCCCCCTCCCACCTTTTAGACTTTTTTTTTCTCTGGGAATTTCCCTTCTCAGACATGCCCAAGACATGCCCAAACCCAGCTCCAGACTGGCTTAACAAAAAAAAGTCAATAATTTTCCACATTACACCTCCATTCCAAAAGGGAAACATTTTTCTTTTCAATACAAAAATGGTTCTGTAGACACTTGTATTTATATACATATAATACAATATGCTAATAAACATGTGATATATATACATACTCAAACACGGGATAAGCAATCAGCTATTACTTTGTCAGTAACCTTTACAAGCTTAATTTCCAAGTCAAACTCCTGTAAAATCAAACTCCAATTCAACAATCTCTGATTCTTGTTTTTCATCGTAGTCAAAAACATTAACGGATTGTGGTCAGTATATACAACCATTGGCTTTTGCCCTGTACAAACATAAACCTCAAAGTGTTGTAAGGATAGAAGGAGCCAAAAGCTCCTTCTCAATTGTGGAATAGTTCTTTTGGTGGCGATTGAACTTCCTGGAGAAGTATGCCACGGGATGCTCAATGTTGTCAGAGTCGTTTCTCTGTAGGAGCACAGATCCTCAAGCTTAGTCGCTAGCCTCGACCGCGATGGAGAACGGTTTGTTGAAGTCAGGATATTTGAGCACGGGGAAGTGACACAGCAGAGACTTCAGGCGATCGAAGGCTCTTTGGCATGCATAATCCCAAGTGAACTTTACGCCTTTCTTCAGTTGGTTGGTGAGACTGAGAGCAATCTCAGCAAAGTTCTTGCAGAACTTGCGGTACTACCCGATCATTCCAAGGAAGCGGCGCAAAGCCTTTTTGTTGTAGGGAACTGGAAAGTCCATGATTGCTTGGACTTTAGCATTTATGGGTGCCACCTTACCTTGGCCTATGACGTAGCCAAGATACGTGACAGTAGCACAACCAAAGTCACTCTTGTTCAGGTTAACAGTCAGGTTGGCCTGGGTCAGGCGCTGGAACAACGTCTCTACATCTTTCGGATGTTCTTCCCAGGAGTCACTCCATGTGATCAGGTCGTCGATGTACGCGCCTGTGTGTGGCAATCCAGCGATTGTAGACTGTATCATCCTTTGGAACGTGGCTGGGGCATTTTTCATGCCAAAGGGTAGGACTTCATACTGGTACAACCCAGATGGTGTGGCAAAAGCAGAGATGCTCTTGGCCCTCTCAGTTAAAGGCGCACACCAATAACCCTTCAATAAATCAATCTTGGTGAGAAACTTTGCTGGCCCTACTCTATCGATACAATCATCAATCCTAGGTATTGGAAACACATCATTTCTAGTTACAGCATTGACTTTGCGATAATCTGTACCGAATCTAGTACTTCCATTAGGTTTTGGAACTAGCACAAAGAGTGAACTCCAATCTGAGTTAGAGGGTCTGATAATATCATGTTCCAACATGTACTCAACCTCTTTCTCAGCAATCTTTCTCTTTTCGGGATTCATCCGGTACGGATGCTGTTTAATTGGTTTGGCATCACCAACATCTACATCATGAGATGCTATATAAACTCTTTTTGGAGCATCAAGAAATAGATCTTTATATTTCTTGATCAACCTCTCAAACTGATCTTTATGTTAGGGTTCTAAGTGCTGGAGTTTTACATCAAGATTTTGCAACACTTCAGTATTTGACAATTTACATGGAAGAACTTCAACAAGAGAACAATTCAATATAAGGGGGCATTTTTATCACACTCAAATAAAAGAAACATATCATAAACGTAAAAAAGTGTTTCAGAAGCAAAAAATGCATCCAAGTCATTAAGGTTAAAATACAGAAGCACAACATGGTCTACTTAACATCTCACAAAGCACACTCCACAATACCCAATATTAGACCATTAGAGATTATCTGGCATGGTAGCACTAAACAACTTGATATCAAAATATTTTAATAAAAAGGCTTTTAAGTCAAATTCCATTATGAGGCCTTTTGGTGCCAAAATGCCATGAGTATAAATATAAAAAGCTGCCTTCTGAGAAGAGCATTATTAATGTCACCCCCACATCTAGATACAGCAGTACTTTCAATTCCAATGTATTTTAAAGTAGACAAATTATGCTTAAAGTTATTGAAATGGACCGAATTGGATTTTTTAAATCATTAAGTTGTATGCTGCTTCTATGTTCAGCAATGCGCATTTTTAAGCACCGCTGGGTCTTACTGACGTAGGACGAGACCAGGTGGATATTTTATCAAGTAAATAACATTTTTTGTAGAACATGTGATGACACCTTTTATTTATATCTGTTTACTTGAGTGTAGATGACTGAAAAAAGGCACTTAAAAGTGAAATTACATTGTGCACACTGCGCGCATGTATGATTTCCGTCAGGGATTGAAGAAAGAAATTGTGGGGGTGTATTTTGTGGTTGGTCTGCCCTCACAACTAGATCACGTATATTAGGTGGACGTTTATAAACAAAATGTGGAAGGTCTTTAAAAGGTTTTTTAAGACTGGGGTCTGAACTTAAGATATATCAATGTTTTTTCTTTTTTTTTTACAATGTTTTCAAAATTCTTTCCTAACAGAGAATACTATAAGATACATGAAAATCTCTCATCCACTGTTTTCACTCGTTTTCTATTGAGACATTCAACTTGATCAACATTGTTGAATTTGTTAGCCGCATTTAAAATCCAATTTTCAGCATAGCCTCTTTCTCTAAATCTCTGGATAAGAAATGCACTTTGTGTGCTGTAATCTTGATCAGAGCAACAGATGTGTCGTATCCTATTAAACTGACTTATTGGTAAACTTCTTTTAAGGAAGAGAGGATGGAAACTCTTACAATGCTGAATAGTATTTTTATCTGTATGTTTTCTATAGAGGCTAGTTTTAATACATTACCGTCTTTGAAGATCAGAAGATCAAGAAAATTAATTTGACGAGGTTCTGAATTCATAGTGAAACACAAGTGATTGCTACTTTCATTAAGAAAACTATGAAAATCGAGGAGTTCATGTTCTGTGCCATACCAAAGCGGAAAAATATCATTGATGTACCTTCGCTTGAGAACTATGTCAGGAAAAAAAGGGTTAACAACAGAATTGAAAACATATTCACGTTCAAACAGACCCACATATAAATGAGCATAATTGGGTGCCATAGCACTTCCCATTGCTATACATCTAATATGTAGGAAAAAATCATCCGTATATCTAAAAAAGTTTTTTAGTAAAAACTTTAGTAATTTCCTTAATACAATAAAGACTAGGTATATTGTCAAAATGCAAATCCTGTAGAAAAAAGTCAATAGCATTAATGCCTCCATGATGTGGTATTTTTGTATAAAGTGAATTCATATCAAGGGTAGCCAATACATCTTCAGCCGGTAATTTAACATCTTTTTAGATCTTAATCATATCCATAGTGTCTTTAACAAACGGCGGCAAAGATATAATTTAAAGCGACACAACAGCCATCTGCGAAAATGTTAAGTTTGCCACAATCTGGGGAACTTTCAATATATTTACCCAATAAACACACGATCTGGCGATCCAGTGAGAAAAAAAATCCCTATCATAATTTATCAGCTGTAGCTACATTTCACTAAAGTTATCCCTTCATGCCAGCTTGCTTCCTCATGACACAGTGTGCTTGATCTTGCTCTCAACCTTGTGCAAACTATGCACTTTTGCGCATATGGTGTGAAAGCAGCCTTAGGCAGTAGGCGCTATGTGATTGAAGTGGGGTCTCGTGGTATTGCAGATTAGATGAGCGGCAGCTAGCTGGTGCCTTAAAATTATTTGCGCTTCAATTATAAGGGCTTATAAAGGGTTGATTTCACCAAATGTTATGCTAACGATGTTAGTTTAGTGTTTCTGCCTCACTCAAAGTGTATTGCCCCAATGTAACTTCCACACGCCTTCACTTCACGTCTGCAATAGCCAGCAAGCTAGCTACGGAGCTACATGAAAACCGTGGCATTATAGCTAAGGCTTTCACTGAGTTGCAAATAATTTTATTGCACTAAATAGTTTGATCAGCAAGTTAGATGGAAGTACCAACGTGTATTCCCACTGGATCATTTAAATCCATGTGATGCCATGCTAATGCATACTTAGCAAGGTAATACAATGCCTCTTCTCAGATTCAATCAAGTTTTTATGACCTTGCCGACATCAACATGGCTGTTCTAGTGCAAAGCGAGATAGAGAGGCCCCACTTCAATCCCATAATGCCTAGCGTATACATCATCAGGCAATGGGTTAATTAAATGACGACCTGTTCATGATCGCAAGCAGGCGTGCTAGTGTCTGCGCACACCTTTTCAAGTGATCTTGAACAACTGTGGGGCATATTCAAAATCTGTCAAAATGGCTTCGCACAACATATTTAAATCGATCAAACTAACACTCCTTCCCCAAATTATCTGATAACAGTGACTGTCCCTATCTGGATGGTGATGCAAGTGTATGTTTACTGTTGTATCATTGTGGCCCTGGGACGACGTCGGGCGGCTACTATGGATTCATGTGTCTCGTCTCTGCCGCCGCATCCGCGTCCGACACTTTCTTTTGAACGCTTTACAGGCAGTAATTTTTGCCCAATTTCTTTCATATTTGGTATGTACACGTGTTATACTTGACTTATGACACCACCTATTTTGGTTGCCATGGTGACAGTATTGGCCGAATAATGCACAAAAAAAGGGAGAAGCAAGCTTTCGGGAGCAACACCCATGTGGTCGCAGCCGAGCTGACTGTCTAGTTTGCTGTTTTCTCCCATCAGTTGGTACAAATCGTCACAAAACAATATTTGCCTTGCTGGCAGGATGATTGGAGTGTTTCGGCCGCATACAGAGAGTAGTTCATGGGCAAATTGTCAATAGATAATGTTAATAGCACTAGAGTTATGTTGTTGGAGGCCATCTTTGTTCACGAAGAAGAGGTGAGCCTGTACGAGCCTAGTGGCCCATCGGGTCGGTGCTTAACCCTGGTTTCCATGGCTTGAAGCGACTAGGAGTGTTGCCAGAGTATTGCCAGTCCACTGCAGGTACTCCCCCCAGCTCTTAGACAAGTTTCCCTGCTGGTACACTTTACTCCTACACCTGGGAGGAGTGAGGCGTGGAGTGTGGGAGTAAAGTGTTTTGCCCAAGAACACTGCAAAGGCCGTGGCTGGGCCTTGAACTCAGGCCCTTGCAATCTCAAGTCAAGCCTACAAGCCTACTACCGCGTCGCGAAGAGAAACACCTCAAATGGGTAACGCGTGAGTCCACATGCAATCAGTGTCCCTGTTCAGAAGACGTGCGCACGGAAGCTCATGCGTGCTCTCGCTACCCTGAACACGCCTCTGGTTTCTGCGTTTCCACATCTCGTGCCGCTAAAAATCTGGAGGCGGCTGCACCTGCCATTTGTAAATCAACCGTGTTTTTCAAAGTCTCCATTTCATCCTCTTCCAATAGCCAGTCTTCAAAGAAAATCCCCTTTGAACTAAGCACATTGTGCTCCGAGTCTGGCAACCATTCTTGCATACGTTCTTTATAGTGCATGTATACTCTGTTATCCACTCACTTTGATGGTCCAATTAAGACCCAGCAGTAAATCAGCTGATCTTGTGGGAGGGGCAAATTGGGATAATTTTGCTTTTGTATCATTCCAGGCCTTGCCCACCCACTCATCCACTCAGGCGCTGTCCAAACCAGGAAGCTGTAACCAGCTCAATGCCACCATAAATGAAAAGGTTGTAGTGGGGAGCTGAACTGGCAAATAGCACTTTTTTACCCCAAAAAAAACAGGTTAGGAAGGGGTTGAACTTTTTTCGTGACTTCCCCTTGTGTGTGGTCCACAGGAGCTTGATTTGTTGACGGTTTCCTGAATGGACGTACTCCTGTCCCATCATGCAATGGGGTCTGCTGAATGGAAGCACAATAATATAGAAGGGTGTTTTCAGTGTTTGAATGAGCCAGCTGAAATCGGCTTCTCGGGAAAGGTCCAGGAAGGGGCGGGCTCTCAAATGTGAACAAAACCCTGGCGTCGCGATCAAAGCGTTGAGCGGCAAAAGACGTAGCAGGAAAGCGGCGTATTTTATGCGGCTTTTTTTCTGTGGAAGGCGATCTGAATGGCCTTAATTTCCCGCTGTGTGCGGACTCTTTGGCATTTGATGTGTTGGGCCTCTGTGCCATCTTTGTTAGCGAGATTATCGCTCCTCTCTAAGCTGCTGGAGGTTTCAGGGATTGAAACGGAGCTCACAATGAGGCCTTGTTTCTTTCGTTGTGTCCTCCCTCCCCGCCCACCCTTCCCTCTCGTATCGTGTCGCATTTTTTTCTGAGCTCAGTCGCTGTTATCGCTCTCTCCACGGCACGCCCACAAGAACACCGCTTTCTCGGCTCGGCTGTCCTTCAGTCCACTGCTGACTTCACGCATCAGATTAAATCTGAGCAGATTTGCTGCTATCGTATTTAACTTGCGTAGATTTTGGCCACAGTTGCTGTTTCTGTTATGGCATGATTTGATGCTTTGGTTTAAAAGCTTTTTGTTTGCTCTGGTGTGGCTTAGCCATGAGGTTATCAGCATTCCTTCTCATCACTGCACTTCGACACTAAAACTGTGCACCGTTTTTATTTATCCCTAGCTCACTTGCAGCAATGACCCAGTGGGCCTAGGTCATGGTTGACCGTCGTCTGTTGTTCCTCGTCCGCAAACATCCCCCTCTCCGGAACTACTTGAATGACATAGCTGAAGCTGTGCCGACATCTTCCAGCTAATGAGGATACCGAAGTCAGGATAACTTGAGGGGATTCTATTTCCAATATGGCTGTCTCGGTAGCCATATTGAAAATGCCATTTTGGCCCATTTGTCAATGATTTCTGCAGTTACTTGGCTGAAGTTTGGTATGAAGGTTGTCAGCAGTGTGACTCATCACAGATGTAATGGGTTTTTCCGTACGTTACATTTTGACCTTGATTTGACCTTAAACATCAAACCACACCCCTAAATTTCATGGGAAAAAGCACTCCCATTCTGAAACTATTTGAACCAATGAAACTGGAACTTTATAGCCATCTTCCAATCTTTGCGGACGCCAAAGTTCATAGAAATTGTTGCAAGCTGGTTGCAAATATCATGTAAGGGACATTTTTAACCCATTTGTCAAAAATTTGCGCAGTGATTCAGCTTAAATTTTGTATATAAGTACAGAGCAGCATGACGTAAGTCATATTCCAGGTTTTTCCTGTTCATTGCATTTTGACCTTGAATTGACCGCTGACATCTGTCCACACCCTACATTTCATGAATCGATTTCAAAAATCTTGCCAAAACTACTTGACCGATGAAGCTGAAACATCGCGGACATCTTTGTACTAATTAAAAAGTTGTCAAGACTTGTGAATGGACAACGTGTCTTTTTTTTAAGTTTAACCCTCTATTAACCAGCGTAGCATATCTGCTACATGAAGTAAAAAGGTTAACAGCCTGGACACCCTGTTGGTTTTGTTTCTAATTGCCAAATAAACATTGGAGAATAACTTGAATGGTCCGTCACTTTAATTTTTTCATTAGCATTATTACCCAATGTGGCAGATTTGCTACAATTTGGAGGGGTGGGCCAAATGTGTCAATTTTTTGTCTACTGTTTTTCAAATAATGGGCCAAAATAAACATTTTTGCATACGGAAATAATTTTTACACAAGTGGAAATGGGTCTGGTTAAAAGAGGGTTAAAAAACTACTCTTAGCCGTCATGTTTATAAATAGTGAATTCAATGGCACTAGCAACTAATGACATTATATTAAAACATCGGAGCATTTATTAATAAAAAATGAGTAATTTCCAGAATGGATTTCTCTGGGTCTTGAAAATAATTCCATGGGTTTGTCTAAAAAGTTGAAAGTCGAGGTGAGGTACAATGCCAGTGGCACTACTTTTTCAGTGGAGCGCTCCTTTTCTCGCCTTTTTTGTCCCTCCATCCCTCACTCCACTGTGTCTGAAACGCTATTCCAATGAAATTAATCTAAAGTTTGCAGAGAAGCCAATGGTTTCAATTCTGGCGTCAGACCATTGGTGAAAATGATTTGCACTTTCAGACACTTGCTTCACTGCCGCAGGCCTCTTGACCATAGAAGAGTGTGAGAGGGGCACCGCGTTTCCGTAAGCCAGAGAAAGGTCTCGGGTCGGAGCAGGAACCAGCCGGCGGTCTCAGTCTTGCACCGCACAGGGTGCGGTGGACCTGCACAGCCTTCCTGTTTCTCCCTTAGAGTCTCTGTCACAGCCAATTCTGCAGTCTAGGGGTACGTTACCCAAAAGCTTAGTTGCTAAACATGTTAGCACCGCGCATATTTTGAACCAGAGCCATTCAGATAAAAGTATGTGAGTTAGCATAGGTAGCAACCAAGCTTTTGGGAAAGGTACCCCAGCGCGAGCTGTCCCTGGTGCACAGTGACAATCGGTCTTAGTTCCTCAGGAGCTGTCAGCACTGTAGTGTTGCAGTGAGGCATTCACAGATCCTGCTCTGTAGCTGCGGACAGTTGGGTGTGACGTTGGGAATGACTGATGGGTATGAAGGAATAACAGGCTCGCACAGAGGGCGTTTCTGCACCTGGGTCTGTAAAGGATCACCCATGGCCTGCTAACGGGAAACGCACAATAGCATGACGGTATGGCGGAGCGAGTCTTTTCAAACCTTGGATACGCCCCCTTCCATCCCTTTTCTACCCTCCTCCTGCCACCACAGCTGCCTGAATCTCCGCTGGGGGGGGCGGGCTTGGGGCTGGACCACTTGGCTGCAGATGAAAGCAGGGGCTGTTTTTAATTTCTTCATTGCTGGTGCTAGCCTTAGCGCAGGCCCTCCGGGACTCACAATGGCCTGATTGTTCGCTCTGGGTTTCCCCCCTGGTTTGCACTTTTCTGAGTGAAACTTACCACCCCCCCCTCCCTCTGTGTTTCTCCCTCTCTCCCTCTCTCCGTCTGTCCATGTATTTCTGCGGGTATTTTTTCTTTTTTACAACTGCAATTCCAAGGAAGTTTGGATGCTGTGTAAATCATAAATAAAAACAGAATGCAATGATTTGCAAATATCATAAACCCACATTTTATTCGCAACAGAACATAGATGACATAGCAGATGTTGACAGTGAGACATTTTACCATTTCATGAAAAAAATTAGCTCATTTTGAATTTGATGACATCTCAAAAAAGTTGGCATAGGGGTAACAAAAGGCTGGAAAAGTAAGTGGTACTCATAAAAAACAGCTGGAGGAGAATTTTGCAACTAAGTAGGTTAATTAGCAACAGGTTAGTAACATGACTGGGTATACAACTGATTTAATACACTGATCTAGGCCTGCACAACTGATTAGTTCTATCAGGTGTGGTTCTGTATTGTTGGAGTGAAAACCTGCAGCCTCTTGGCCCGTTTATGGGTCAGTTTGACACCCCTGATGTAAAATTATGAAGACTTTGAATCTACAGTTCATAATATTGTCAAAAGATTCAGAGAATCTGGAGAAAGGGACATGTGCGCAAGGGACAAGTCTGAAGGTCAATATTAGATGCTCATGATCTTCAGGCCCTCAGCATTAAAACAGGCCTGATTCTGCCCTGGAATACACTGCATGGGCTCAGGAGCACTTCCAGAAAACATTGTCTGTGAACACAGTTTGCTGTACAATCTACAAATGCAAGCTAAAGCTGTATCATGCTAAGAAGCCATATGTGAACACGATCCAGAAACGCCGCCGTCTTCTCTGAGCCAAAGTTCATTTAAAATGGACTGAGGCAGAATGGAAAACTGTTCCGTGGTCAGATGAATCAAAATTTGGGATTCTTTTTGTAAACCACGGATGCCGTCTCCTGCGGTCCAATGAGGAGAGGAACCATCCAGCTGTTTGTCAGTGCACAGATTTTACAGCAACGTGTGTTCCCATCCAGGCTCCGTCTCTTTTAGGGAAGGTCTTGCTTATTTCAGCAAGACAATGCTAAACCACATCCTGCATCCATCACTACAGCATGGTTTCGCAGTAGAACAGTACTGGTGCTGAAATTTTCACCAATACAAAACATTTGGCGCATCATAAAGCGGAAAATCCGGCAAAGGAGGCCCAGGACTGTTGAACAGCTAGAATCCTTCATCTGACCAGAGTGGGACAATATTCCTCCCCCAAAACTCCAGCAACTGATCGTCCCATTTCCCACACGTTTACAGACTCTTGTTGAAAACACGGCCCTGTCCCAACTTTTTTGAGATGTGTTGCTGCCATCAAATTCAAAATAAGCTAAAATTTTTCATGAAATGGCGAAATGTTTCACTTTCAACATCTGATATGTTGGTTATGTTCTATTATCCCCGCCACACGATTAGCGCGAAGCGGGGGATATAGCATAGGGCTCAGTCCGTCCATACGTATATACGTACATCCGTACCGACACATAAAATTGAGGCGGCGGGGGATATTGCCATTTTAGTGGCAAACACTTGTTGTGAATAAAATGTCAGTTTATGAGACTTGCAAATCATTGCATTCTGTCTTTATTTACGTTTTATGCCGCGTCCCAACTTTTTTGGAATTGGGGTTGTATAAATGAGTGCTCTTTTTTGGTTTGTGGCCAGTTTTATGCAGAATAACTTTGGTAACTGGGCTTTTGGCTTGTGATTCTAAATTAAAGGAAACTGGAGGTCAAAGGTTACTCAAACTCTCTCTTTCTCTCCCTGTCTCTCTCTCCCTCTTTCACCCCGTCTCTTTCTCTCGCTCTGTCTTTCTCTCTCTCCCTCCTCCACCCTCTATATCAAAGACAACATTTGTGAAGCATTTCTGGAACACTTCTGATGAAATAGTTCCTGATTTTCTGTGGAAACTCAGCAGAAGTTTGTGTCCTGGTCTTTTGGGGGTCGGGGGGTGGCGCTCCAGATTACAGCCTGTGGATTCCCTCTGTCAACGGCTCTGACTGTAGAGCTGTACAAGGTGAGGGTGGGGTGAAATTTTCTCTCCAGTTTCTCTGTTACCTTCCCTTGGAAACTGCATACATCTGATTCATGGGGCAGTTCAGTATGGAGGTGCTGCAAAGCGAGATGGTCGTGGGTTCAAATCCGGGCACTCCGGTCTCCTATCGCACTCTTAATGACTTGCATGTCAGGCTAGTTGGAGCCTCTAAATTGCCCGTGTGTGAGTGAATGGTGTGTGTATGGTGTGCAGCGGATTGGTGAACTGTCTGTGGTGCGTTCCTGTGTCTTGGCTGACAGGTGTCGTCCCCCAACCCCCCCCCTGCACGACCATTAGTGGCGCAGATAGTGGATGTGTGGATGATTATTACAGCTATTCTGTAATTTACAGGGACGCAGAGGGCATCATGTCCCGCTGCAGCCCGAATGTGGTCAGCTACGTGCTGAGCAGCGACGGTCGACCACGCAGCACGGGCAGCCGTCTGGAACGACAGGAAATTCCCAGCAGGCCTCAGTCTGCGCTGAGCCTACAGGAAGTGAGGTCAGTCTGGCTCTTGCCCCGCTCATGTCTGTGTCTTCTTCTGATTGGACGACTGTCTTCAGAGGTTAACTCTTTCCCAACTGGCCTGCATGAGAACAAAATGGCTAAGGAACACTGCGACACAAAACAATTTATGAAAATATTTTGTTTATGTCCAACATCTCTTCGTGACACCTCATACGAAAGCTTGGGCCTTGGAACTTAGGCTTTATTTTTGAGCATGATTATGGAAACATTTGTCTATTATATAGCGCATTATGCAAATTAGCTTTGTGAATACTGATGAGACAATGGGCAAAACTAAGAGAAAATTAATTTTCTTGTTCGATATCCAGCAGAAACACTGTGCCAAAGGGCACTCAAATTTGAGAAAATATACTTTGAAGGGTGTAGAAGACAAACACGACCCACTCTGAGGAACCAAAATATTCCGATGATGGCCAAACATTTCCATAGTTGAGTATCATTGGCTAGAGCAGACTCTCGGCTTTCTTCTGACGTTCAACACAAATTAATCTGACAGATGGAAGAGAAACGATTGAGGGAAGTTTGATAACTGCTCTCACAGGTCATATCTGACAGGGATTTGGCTGTACCGTTGAGAAAGTGTCAAATACGAAAACTTAGAGCTTATCCTACAGCAAACCTATCTTTGTGTTTTTCCTCTAAAGACTGAAATAAGAAAGTCACCACTGCTGGGGAGATTATTGTTTACACAAAGGAAAAAAGTTGTGTGTCTGTCACTTGCATAAAGGCCTGGCTGACGGATACGGCGACAGCTTACATTGTGGACAAAAGCCAGACGGGTGTATTACAGTTTTACAGGATGAATCTCGGCGCTCTCAATCTCCAAACGGTTTTATTTTATCCCTTGGCAGCTGCATTTGCCAGCCTGCCAATGGGCCGTTGATGAGTCTCGATGACTTTCCGGAAAAGTGGGCCGTTGCCAGGCGCCAGATGTGACCCTCGACCCCCTCCCCTCCTGCAACTTGAGAGTTGGACCAATGGTGGCCAAGGTCATATCCCCTTTCTCTCGGCTCTGTTTTGGCCGGTGACAAAAGACAGGTCACCCCTCCAACAAAACTTGGCTCCAGCGACGCCTGGAGGCGAATCACCCATTCGTTTGGCAGATGACAGTTCCCCTGATCATAAATATTGCCTGGAAGACGATGTTTTTCACTTGGCAATGGAGAGTGTTTTCCATCAATGGGAGAATAGCGGGAGTTTTTTTTAATCTTTGTCTTCTGTCGACAAGACGGATAAAATATACAGTTCTCATCAAGCCCTTTTTGGACCGTTTGCATATTAGAAACTCATTTGTGTCTGTGATTTACGTCTCTGTGTCAGTGTTCAGAGTTTGGGTTCATTTACACTGCAGGGATTATTTAAACAAAGACTTTCCGAACTACTTCACATCCAAACTCAGGTTTGAAGAGCCAGAAAGATGAATAATGATGTCTGTGTGCATATCTGTGTTCTCATTACGTGTTTGTCATTTCGGAACAGCAGGGCGTAAGATGGAAGTGCTTTTGCATCGTACAAGAATCATTTTCATCTGAACTGTGTCTCTCAGTTTTTTTAGCTGAGGAAATTTGTTGTACTGGGAAAAATATTCTCAGAAAATATGGATTTTTACAACCCTGCGGTAGCATTTCCTTGGGGTACTTTTTTCATAATGTCATAACTTCTTAACCCTTTAAGTGCTTAATTTTTACAAACCCTTTCCTTCCAAGAGTTCATTATGTAGTTGACAAATGACCTTCAGAAGGACTTACAGGTACATGCAAACCCTTCTGAAGGTCATTGACAACTAATTTGCCGAATAAAAATAAAAAAAATTGTTGACGTTTTGAAGGCTGAAATCTGCGACTTTGCTTCATATATTTCGTGCCTTGCATGACTGTAGCAGCGATTAGCGCTTTAAGGGTTAATACTGCAGATCAGTTTTAAATTCGGCTGGCCTGAGGATCGATCACCAGGAAGCTGAGTTCAGTTCATCCAGACAACATCTCTTTACTGTTGCCAAAATTTAATTCCAAATTGACTCCAATACATTATATCATCTCTTCTTCCCAAGGTTGGTTTTGAACGAGAGTGTGTCTGTCAGGGCAGGTTGCTGGGGAGAATAGTGGTGATCATACAAGCTCTCCGCTGTCGTAGTGGTCAGGTGATTTAACCCTGCTGTCACTGTTGACCTGTCACTCACACACAAGCGCACACTCATACACACTCATACACACTCAGGACACACACACATCCACCATGCCTACACGTGCTACTCGCTCACAAACACACGCATACCCACAGGCACGCAAACGTTTGCAGAGCTATACTTGAAGACATTGTATCGACTTGCATTCATTCTGCTCAGCCTTTCCCAAACCCTAACCCTAACCATAACCTCACCCTTACTGGAACTGTTACCCGAAGTTTAACCGATTCGCCGTAATCCTCTGTGACCCTCAGTGAGGACCACCCAAAATGTCCTTGCAACCCCAAATGTCCTCACAACATCATTGGTTTCTCAAAAGTTGGTGTTCAAAAGTATTGTTATTTAAGCGCACACACACAAACACACTGAAACACTCCTTGCTGTGTTTACCCTCTCAGTTTCTGTAGTTGATCCAGAACGACACTGATACCAGCGACACTGGGTGGTAATAAGTGTTACTAATGATGTATACGGTAGTCAGCTCTGTGGGTTCTGCCATTACTGGAGACCCCACACCACCCAAACAGAATATACCCACCTACACCCCCAGATCCAGCTCCAGGCTCTCAACCGGCTCCACCAGCGAGGACCTTGTGGATGCCGTCAAACACAAGCTGAACTTGAAGGACATCCACGAGGTGGTGGCCCACCTGCGGTGAGTATTTTGCCTTTCGCCCTGAACGACCTTCTCCCTGCAGTTCTGTTATATTACTCTCCTCCTGAACCAAGCTAACATTTACCCTGCTATTCTCATTAATCGCCTTTACCGCCGACAAATTTACGGAACGCAACCTCCAGCAGCACTGGAATCTCTTGCTTTAGAACCTCGTTGTCCGGTGTTAACTGGCGCTGGTGAGGCTGATTTGGCCCATCACTACAACACTGAATTTAATGCTTTATCTCAACGTTGTCTTCAGTCAAGAATTTAATTAGTATAATCTGGCGTCTTGGCCCTGCTCTGGTATTGTAGTGCAGTACAGCATCTGTGTTTTGATGGTCCTGTTTTTAGCCTTAACTTGAATTGGGTCTTTTGCAATTCAGGGTTTGGAGGCCTAAATGGCACACTTGTAATCCTGACTCCTGATTCTCTTGACTTGCTGTATACAGCCACTATTCTGGGCAAAGATGTAAAATGAGCATTTGAGTGGAATAAATTTTTAATAGGATTTTAATCCTTCTTTAATGTGAATTTAGGATTTAAGACTGCCGGCTCTTGGGCAGTATCGACTGTTCAAAGAAACTATATTTCTATGGTAGTTATTGAACTTCATTCACTAGATAGAGACTGTGTTTCTATGGTAGTTATTGAGATACATCCACTAAATAGAGACTGTGTTTTTATGGTAGTTATAGAGCTGCATTCACTGCTCTGTGCTCTTTAGAGCTGGCGACTATAATGCCACTTCCCATAAGATACAACCTCATATTAAATGGACAAAGACACCTCATTTCCCTCAATGCTCAACAGGCTAAAGCGAAGCATCTGCTCTGACCCTTATTGAGGTAAAGTATTGGAAACACTACTTTGTATTTGAGGGAGCATCGAACAACCGAACCCCTCTAACCTCTGCTGGTTTCCTAATGAGTGGATATCATAATAAAAATTGATATGTACACGAAGGACTTGAGAATTGTCATTTCATATTTTATCGTCATACACTGCTTCATTTTCCACTTCTTGAGAACTTGTAAAACTAAGATTAATCCTCTCACTACCCGCATTCCCTTTTTGTGACACATTAGCCCAGGCTGCTAATACAGTTGAAGACAAAAATGAAAGCTAGAACGTGGTGAACTTCTATGGTGTGACAAATATCAGAGTAATATTGATCTTTGGGTGGAATATTCAAAGAGAGAGGAGTCAAAATGATTGATGGGAGGGCATAAAAGTTAGTTTATGATCAGGGGGGTAAAAATTGAAACCTCTGTGTCTGTGAGAATATGTTTTTATTCATGTGACGAGGGACCAAACACTCAGTTCTTCTTCTTCTTCTTGTTGGCGTGGACACTAACTTTGAAGCGCTACATCTCCGTTATCGCTGAAGATATTGTCATGAAACTTGTCTGGCTTATTCTACGTGCATTTCAGTGCGCAGGCTTTAACGGAGCCCACTCTCACAAGAAGGCCAGAGGAGACCTGCACATCCACCCTGCGCAGGTGCTCACTAATTACACGCCATCGTCCCGAGGACCTAACTCATCTGAACTTGGTTTTAATTGATGTTGTGTTTTATCAAAACACATTAAGGGGTGTTTCCCCCCTATATATATATATATATATATATATATATATATATATATATATATATATATATATATATATATATACAGCCCTGAATGATGCAGTGTGGACGTGCTGTGTGTCTAAACTCGTACCCCTGTAGGAAGCGAGTGTGTGGAGCTGGTATATTAAAAGGCCCGTCAGAGGGCCGGAGAGTTGGGTTTTCCCTCCGAACGCTGAACAAAAGCTCCCTTTGTGCGGAAACCAGAAGCAGACCTGGGCCCACAGTCTGCCGGATGTGGAAAAGATTCCTTCGGCTAAATTAAGGGGCTGAGATGAGGTTGAGATGGTCACGTAGATGAGAACTGGGCTAGTCTTTATTAGCACTCATTCGTCCGTTGATGGATTTGCACCAGGACTTACGCCAATAGCAGAGTGTGTGTTGCACGATGGAACATGAGGTCCAGTCAGAAGTTTGGACACACTGTTACTCATGCTGTTGAAATCTGTTTTTAGTGAAAATGTGTTTTAAATTCTGTATAAAACTTCTTTATTATCCACAGTAAGAAGTTACTTTAACTTGTCAGAAGTACAAAAAAAAATTTAAAACAGAGTAATGTCCAAAATTTTGGAATACACAATAAGGAATATTAAACAGACAAACAAATTCTTTCCATTTTCCAACCAGGGATCTGGGCAATAGTTAGTTAGGGTCTTTTTGGAGGGAAAGGTCATGGGTAGCACTCTAAAAGTTGAGCACATTTATGGAAACTTTACCAGTGAACTCTCAGAGCCGGTGAACTACAGTCGTCAAAAAAAAATTACAAGTTGGCTCAACAAATACAAACGTTTTTGGTATTTTAATAAAATTAAGATTCAGATTTTTTTTAGGAAATCAATTACATTTCAGTTGAGTAAAGTACTTTCACTCCCTACAATTGAGCATAATAATTTTTACTTTATACTTATTTCCATGTTAAAAGTGGACTCACTTCTCTAGATTTGGCTTTTTCTTGTGAAATCAGTGATTGAATTTCTGTTTGGCAGCGTGCGCTTCAACATACACTTGGAATAGCTGATCAAACAGATTCACAACACGTTTTAACACTGACAGATCAGACAGTAGAACAGCGAGGCAGACAATCCGGTGACTTTGTTAACCGTGCACTGAACTATAGTGGATAAAAAAGTCAGACGTGACAGGGAGGGAGAATGCATTACGTGTGCGGAGAGCTGCTCGATAAACACGGCTGTGTTTGTTACAATGACTTCCAGCTGTGATAAGACTGAAAGATCATCAATCAGCCGTGAAGCTGCCAGACGCTCGCCGAATACGATATTCTGAATCCGCGATGCTGTTTACTCGAGCTCTATGAGGTTGTCGGTTCTGAGAGTGATTATCAGCGAATTGTGGTGCTCAATTTTTCATTCTTGTGTCACAGAATTGCCTGCTGTGAAGAAATTGCACTAGAAATGCCTGGGTGTTGAGAACTAGTTACTTTGATACTTTGAGTTAATACAAGAGCCCAAACTTTTATATTTTCACTCAAGTAAAGAATTTAAAATAAAATTACATTGTTTACCTGAATATTTTTTGTATTTGTATATCTTTACCTTTACACGAGTAATATATATATCTGTTCCTGTTACCTGTGTTTGTAAATTATTTAAATGATCTTCATTTTGTTTTAGCGGAACAGTTTTCTCACAGGATATGTTCTGGCTCAATACTAACAGGGGGTGGGAAAATTCATCATGAAAATTCACTTTTATGTCTTTAATTTTTGCTTGATTTGAATGGTCAGCCAAGTGAACCATCACAGTACCTTGACATTTAAGATTCTGTATTACAGGGGACTCAACACAGGCCTTGCAACAACCACGAAAATTAAAATATCAGAGAAAAGAATAGAGATATTGCAATTGCCTTCCAAACTTCCTGCGTGTGATACAGAGTGGTGTATTTCTCCTGAATCACAGGTCTGTCCTGATTGATGATCTGGAAGCCATGAAGAGTGATATTCAGATTTTACAGGTAAGAGCTGGTTTAGTTCCAGATTTTACTCTGGGTTCAAATCCCATTTATACTCATGGGTGTCCCGTATACATATATATATAGTTCTGGCCAAAGCGTTCCTAGATTATCAAGAATAATGTGAAGGTTAGGGCCGATTTATTCCTTATTATTTCTGGGAAATAACGACACTTGTCTGTGCGAATAGGTGCGTGAATGGGAATGCCCAAAACCTTCGGTGTGATCCACACACAGGGTCACAGTATGGAGGGAGGTTCTGTGGGTTAACCGGTGTCGAAAGCCTCCTCTTTTCCGCTGAAATCCACGGAGCGATGATCGCACTCCCGACACCATCATGGCTGCCACTCTATCACCCTAGGAAAGGTGACCTCAGATCGCCCGACCCTGGTGATTTGAGTTTAAGTCTCTTGGAGCGTCTCTGGGTCCACAGAGTCTGTTTCTGGAACGTTCCCTCGGGTAGCGGGCAGTGTGCCCCGGTGGCGATCCATCACCGGCTCGGTAAAGACGAGGCCTGGAAACGCATCTGAGTGTTTCCCGTGGAGATGGCCTTTAATTCCAGCCAGCTCTCAGATCCTATATCCCCGCGCAGTGACTCCTCTCCCTGTGGGGCTGCTCGCAGGCCGGTGCGAATGCCTGTGGAGGTCTGCAGTCCACATGCTGTGTGCGTGCCCAGTGCCCAGGGCTGCCAGGTTTGTACTGGCGGAGTGTTTTACCTGCTGCGACCTTAAGCGCTCTTTAGAATGCACTATCTGCTGGCTGACTGAATAGGTTGGCTTGTGGAAAGGCATGTGACGCCACTTTAAGTGGATGTTGTGTTGGGATGGGCTGCAAAGAAGGTGGCGTTCATTCTGTAGAGTTCTGCTTATTCCAGAACTTTATTTATAACCCCTTTGAAAACAATTTTGTGAAGGATGTTGTTGTTGTCACGTCTGTCAGTCTATCTGCCAGTGCGGCGTTGTGTTTGTTAGAAAATGGTGCAATACCTGTTTGCACCACTCGGGGCAGCCATGTCATAACAAACATGCTCCATGGGGGTCTTAAGGGCTGTTTGTGTCGATTTTACTGACAAATGTGGTGGGCAGCTTGAGTCGATTAAAGAGATGGACTCATGGGTGAGGTTAGGTTAGGAGAGGAGAGTTTGGGGGGCCAGAAAGTGGAACTCTAGCCTCATGTTTCTACTAGAGTTCCTAGAGGAGAGAGTTGCGACATGAGGGTTCCAAATCATCTGGTCATGGAGCCATTTTGTTTCTGTTGCGCCATCAGACTCTGCCTCAAAGTGAGTGATTTATTTTCCTCTGTTTTCCCTTTTCACTTGTTTTAACATTTTCCCCTCCTGTACTCGTCAATTCCATTGTTAGCTGCATATTGTATTTTCCCCAAAAGTGCTTGCGTTTCCCTTCTAAGCAAAGAAGGAAAAAATCCAACGATGTCCTTTGCACGAAACATCCCAGTTTTGCTTGATGGAAAAAAATATCTCCTACTCTCGGGGTTTCACGGCTCTCTATCTAGGAACTGTAGTTTCTATCAGCCATCAAATCATCCAGCTGATGTCGCCAGTGAGTTCCTGGCTGAAGAACTGTGCAAATGAGCAAAAGCGTCTGGAGGACGATACAGGGGGAGATCGTTTCTTTGTGAGCCCAGTCCTGGCTGTGGAGTCATGGAGGCCGAGCCAGACCCATCCCAGGTGTTAAAGTCTGGGAGAAATTCTGGAAGCCGTTCCGACCGAGACTCTTGCTCGGCAAAAATGTGCTAACCATGTGCTAAGTCGTTGACGTTTCTGGTCTGGCTAACATAATCCAGCGGCTTCGCCAGGAGCGCTGTGCTGAAGATTGATTTCCTTTATATTGTGTCGGGATACCTCCTGGGTCTCAATGTGTGTGCTGTGCTGAGCATGTGAGAGTGAAAGTGTTTCAGAGTCTTCATAAGATACTACAGGATACATATATGAGCCTGAATTCCCAGCTACACTAGAGCGCAGATGAGAATGCGGTCTTACAGCGCTGTGATACTACTCGAGCAATACCTAAAACACCACAGAATTGTGTTAAATTGAAGAGCCTAGCGCTAAAATTCTTCAGTCACATTTTCACAGATCACAAGGAAAGGATGGGAACGTCTTTTATGGTTACCCAAGTTGGTTTTCTCAGTTTTCTCAAGATGGACTTATTGTGACATGAGTGCTTTTAACACTTAGCAGTGTTAAAGCAGTCTTCGGTTGGCAGATTTTTTGAATCTATTGGATATTTAGGCCCCTTTTTCCACAAAAAATTGACATTTTGTGACTTAAATACTTTGAGCACCATGGTCTTCAAATGTTAAAATACAAAACAATATGTCCCACTCTTGTGTTTTGCATCTCCTCAGAGCCACTCTATGAGAGCTTTAGCTTTTTTTATATAATTAATCAGAAATATGGATGAATACCACTTGATAAGCTGCTTTATTACCACAGTATTATCTGAATAAGGCACGGACAATAGTAGCTGGAGAATCTGTGCAAATGATTAAATTAGTCTCTAAATTCAGAGAATCCTTCAAAGCCTTAATGTCAGGAATGTTCTAGCGTGTTCGGTGCGAAGGGTCTGTACGTTTGAGCAGAATTAGGCTGTCCTCTTGCCAGTGTGTTTGTCTTTGTTTTTGTGAGCGCATCAGTTTTGTTGCTGTTCACCCTGTAAAGCCTGAACCCTCAAATAATAGCCAGAAAATTGTAATTTTTTAATGTGAAATATTTATTGGACCTTTAAGCAAAATGTAAAGGAAATGTGTGAAATTCATTTTGTATCATATTTGATACTTTTATACAGTGAAGGTAAGTTACAAAAACTACCAGTGGATGCCTTAGGTCTTCTAGTTTCACAGGATACCACCAGCATTGTTCTAGCTAAAAATGAGCCTCATAAATCCAATAATGTTGGTAGAGATCATCAGCATTCCTGCGACTCTCTGAGGGTTAAATACTTGTAATATCACATTTGCATACATTTCAACTCAATTTTATTATAAAATAAGCAACAAAATGCTGTGTGTCTATAAGTTGCTTCAATCAGTAAATGTTCATACTTAACCCCTTTGTGCAGAAGCCAAATTTGGCTATTTATGGGTTACCCACTTTAATGCTGTATAATTCAAGATTTAAGCTTCACAAAGAGGAAAAATGTGGCTCAATTCAGGAAAGACACTTACAGCATTTAGAATTACATTGTATTTCAGTTTATTTTCATGATTTTGGTAGAGAAAATGAGCAGCAAACATAAAAAATCTTCATGAGAATTCACCATTGAAATTGCAAAAAAAATAATTCTGACGATTGAAAAACTGCTGGGGCTTAAAACTATACATTTATGGTATCATAAACTCCTTGAGCACAAGTAGAATTCATCTTCAAAATTACATTCTAGATTACCTACATGCTATTAGCCAAATTATACAGCTACCCAAGTGTCTCCCCAAAGTCTCAAAATGATTTGCTGTCAAATTATTAAAAAAATCATGTATTTAACACAATTAAAGCTTTAAGGCATGAAATTTATTATGAACGAATGATTTTCTGGTTGAGTTTAGTATGAATTTATCAATATCAGTGCAGTTGAATACCAATGGTCACCAGTAACCTCTCCAAATATGAACGTGCCTTTTCTCCATAATAAAGTTTAGAGTTTTGGCCATTTCTCTTCAAAGCCAGCACAAACACGCATTAAATAAACTGCTAATTAAACGGTCAGAACATTCACCCTGTAATGAAAGCTACCAGTCCCCTCTTCAAAGCTCACGAACCCATTTCAACACTTATAAGGAGCAAGTACACCTCACTAACACAGTAATATCTGAATTCTGAAATATACCTTATTTTAACTGAACAGACACTCCACTTTCAGGGAATATCAAATCCATTGCGTCTCCCGATTCAAAAGAAACGTGCAATGAACGTACCGGGGGTCCACACCAAAATGCACGGGCAGTTCGCGTTTTAAACAGGAAAAAAACCTCGACATTCGACTTTGTTGAGTACGTATACATTCCGAAACAGAAAAAAAAAACAAACAAAAATAGCAGCCTGACCTTTTTCGTGAATCCCTCCTCCAGAGACATTGACTGTATAAAATAGAGAGCGATGTACCCAGTAGCAAATACCCTCCGGTCCTGTTTCATTCGAAATAATTCCAATAGAGCATATCGTTCTCATTTAAATCCTGTAATGTAACTGAACACTTCAAGGCCAGTTTTGCGAACCGATTTTCTATAAATCCCGTCTATTTTAGCCGCGTAATGTGCATAACGTAGACAGGATACAACAGCGCATGCTGATACGCATTGGTTTGTATGCTCTGTGTTTGTCCAATCAATGTGTTTCACTTATTCTAAAATGTTTAAACACTCGGGAATTGGATAAGAAACGAGCCAAGCAATACATAGTTATCAGGGAAACTTCACGAGGTTATGAAGTGTAACTCTACAATTACGCAGAAGAGCTTGAGTGTATGGTTGAGTGATTGGCTATCAACGCCAGTACTCGGGTGGATATAAGGAAGCGCTGGATTTGGCAATGAAGGAATCTACGCGTAAATCCACGGTAGGGAACTACAATTTTTTTTGTATGGGACAACTGTAATAGGCAATAGAATGTGAGAGAATGAATACCATGTCGATTTTTTTGCCTCAGAAAACTGATTTTTATGAACTACTAAATGGAATACTGTTAGCTCACTGTGGCTAAACTGGTTGCTACAAAGGATAACGATTTTTTCTGTGTCAAGATATCGTTTTTTCAAACTGCTGAATCGACACTATGGGCAAGGATACTGACCAGTTTGCACATCAGGCTTAGCTGAGGAGTTTAATTCATGCAGCTCTCGAAAAACAGGGAGTGGAGTGAACTTCACCGTATTCAGAACTGCGTTCGGGGTCTGCTTGCTTGTGAACATTCAATAACTGATCCGGGGGTGCTATCTAGTGATCGAGTACAGTAACAGCGTACTTCCAATGTGCAGGTCTATAGACGCGGGCATCTACATCTGCAGAAAGGGGTTAAGTATTAGAAACCATATAATTCAGGTTGATAAATGGGGCAGCCATCTTTGATTTTGTATTCTACGGACCTCAACTGCCTGCAGTGCATGGATAGTCCATCAGGGGGCAGATGACAGATCAGATTGCATACAATAGGTTTTCAAGGCAAATGCTCGTCATGTGGATGACATAGATTTCAGAGAAAGTCTTGTATCAAATATGATGGCATTACAGGGTTAAAGGATCACTAGGCCTTTCCTGGGCTGGAGAGAGTCAGGATTTTATCAGCTTTCGGAGGAGACGTGTTTGCGGAGCCAGGAAAACGCAATTCTGTTACTGCACGACCCCGCTGTTTTAATGAGGAAACTATTTCAGCCGGTAAGGCTGACTGGAGAACAGAGAAAATTACTGCTCTATCTCAGGACTTCAGCCAAAAAAAGCTGCTCAGGGCTGCCCAAGGCAGAGCCTAATACGGGCAAGGAGACATAGCGACGGTAGCTGACTTTACAGTTATTTACCGTTACAGTTATAAAAGTTTTGTCCAAAGCGATTTAACAGTGAATAGACTTGGCAGGGGCCAATCCTGAAGCAATGTTGGGTTAAGGACCGACTACATCACTGATTTTATTTTAGCTACACTGGGGATTGAGCCACAGACAATCTGAGTTCCACTGTAGCACGCTAGCCACTAGGCTACGTGCCATGCCCTCCGTTCTCTAGTTGTGATGGAAAGCAGTAGTGAGCGGACGATGTTGAAAGTGATGACCAAGGGGTTTTTACCCGCTATGTCGAATGAATAATGAAGGGTTTATGTTAGGGCGAGGGCCTACTTACTTTTTTTTTTTATTTAATAAGAGGCCTTGATTTAGCGCTGGTCTCGCGGCTCCTCGTTGGGGTTTGCGTTTTGACGTGCTGCCTGGAATTGTGGGTATTCCCTTCTCCCTGCGCGGCGCTGGATACCGCCAAACTGTAGACCTAATGGCTAAAATTAAAAGCCTCCTTGGTAACCAGATATCACTGTATTTATGTGCTTGTTTTTCTTAACCTGAGGGGACAAGCTGACATCATCGCTTGGTTGTTTGACAGTGTGATCACACCCAAACACCCACACACACTCACAAACACGTGCTGTTTGACACGAATGCATACATACGCGGATACACTCACACTTTTCATTGGCATAAATGCATACGTGCGTACACCCATACTCTTTGCATGCAGGCACACACTAATACGCACAACTGTCCTCTGACGTAAACGCGTACACACATACACACACACGCTGTTCACTAACATACGTCCATACACGTGCACACACATACCGTTCACTGACTTAAACATGTACGCACACACACCCACACACTTGATTGACTGACATACACGCATACAAGCGCACACACGGAGGCGGACGCGGCAGTGAAGGCGACAAGCATGAATCCATATTAGCCGTCTGCCTTCGTCCGGGGGCTACAATGATTCACTGGTTTGGGATCACATCACTGTGGCTTTAAAAGTCTGCACTGGCCTGACCGCCAGCGGTAAAGTGGCGGTTCGACGGGAGTCGCGGTCGGCTGAGGAATCTTTACCAGAAGGACTGCGGGTGTGTAAGTGGTTTTACAGGGTGACTGTGATGGAGCCTGTGAGATATGGATGTGTGGCCGCTGTAGAAGGCCACAGGAACGCTTGCATCTCCTTTTCTGCGTATTCTGACGGATTTTTGCCCTCTTCATTTGTTCCATTACGGAAGGAAGCCAACTCGATTCTGTCATCCGTTGCCTCCGTATGCATGTTCATCCTGTTTTTTTGTTTTGAAAACCGTCTGACTCCCAGCTTTTACAAAACCAAACATGACCGCTCTGCCCAGGTTAACTTCCTGAAGCTCAACGCCCTTCTAGCGGTAATGCCAGAGTTATGGGATTTTCAACGGTGTGCCGTGAGCCTCTGACCCTTAAACGCATAATTCCTTTCCAGCTGTTCCTTTTTAAGATCACTTGATTACTAATCACACAATTTGTTTTTCCAATATATAAGCTTTGTTAAATTAATCAAAGTATTAAGAAATGACAGAGATTACCGAACGGCTACATTGGCAACATATTTAATAGAGTATTGTAGGGATGGAAAAATAATAATAATTAATCCAGTATTTTTCCTGAACTCCATCTCCCGTACTAGCATTTTTTTCCGCAGTGCAGCCTATTGGTTGTTTCAGCTGCTTTTCTGTTGGTTGTTGGATTTTTTGTGTCCCCAGAAAACGGGCATTTTAAAAATATACAGTGGAGAGAAGCGGGCCAGAGTCTGTGATGTGCAGCAGAACTCTTATTTTGAAGCATTTGCTGGGTTCCATTTTTGAAGTGTTTGTGATGTGTATCAGGATTCTTATTGATACGTGTTTGTGATGCGCATCTGGACGCTTAATTTTAATGGTTTGTGATTTTGATTGAGATTGAAACATTTGTGCTTTGTTTAGGAATCCTACTGTGAAGTATTTCATTGGCCTCATAGCATAATTGCCTAAGTCATATTTTTGCCAAATCATGATATTGGCTGCGTGTTCTTTTGTGTTGGCAAAAAAAAAAAAAAAGCATTTCTTCCTTCTTTCTTGAAACTTTAAAAAAATTTAAAAGGAAAATAATAATTCATTCGCTTAAATAAAAAAAAAAATAAATAAAAACTTACAAAAATTAGATAGGCAAGTATGCAATGAGGCTAATGATTTGTGCGACTCTTATTCTGACGTATTTGCGGTGTTTCAGGACTCTTATTTGGAAGTGTTTGTGGTGTGTGACAGGAGAGTATTGAGCAGAGGCACCGGAGCCAGTTTGACGACCTGATTCAGGAGCCCAGTGTATCAGGTGGGTACTTGGTCCTCATTATCGTTAGTATTTGGTCCTCATTGGACGGTTCATACAGGCCACTCATTTAAAGGGTGGGAGAGTGGCGGCCATTTTACTGGTCCCGTTTTCTTGTTCCCAGGTTCACGTCAGCGGGCCTCCCAAAACGGGATGAAAGTTCTGGCCCGATATTGATACATATCAATGGAGAAAGGAGAAGACGCCTGCACACTTACTCCAACCCACCAAGGAAATCTGTATTGATTAAAAAAAGGACAACGTTTCGATCCGATGTGGATCTGTGTTTGGATGTTGACCGGACGAAGATCCAAGTTGGATCGAAACGTTGTCCTTTTTTAATCAATAAACATATCCTTGGTGGTTTGGAGTAAGTGTGCAGGCGTGTTCTCCTTTCTCCATTGACGTGTTTTATTTGATTGCCTTACACCTGCAGTATACGCAGTGTGTGTGTAACTCTTTCTCTGTACCGATATTGATACATACACATAAAATAATACTTGGGGCTGAATTGGAAAAACTGTTGTAAGTTGTTTCTTAAATTTTTTCAACTATTAAGGTCTGCTAAAGCCAGGCCATGACTTGTGGTTGAATTGAGGGACATTTGGTTGAGACTGTGGTTGGTTGAGACTCTGAGATGGTCATGTTTCAGTTGGCCAGCCCTTGCCTTGCCAGCACAAGTCAGCAGATCAGGTGATGTTCTCCTTGTCGAGAACAAGGTGAAAATTACAGGAAGTGACATCATTTGATACCAATCAATAGGGACATGCGTGTCATTACCAATGGAGTATTGGCACCAAGGACTCTCTCTCTCTCTACTTTTCTCCAGTGTAAATCCTGATGTTTGCGGAGGCAGAGATATTAGTGGCAAATAGATATTTTTACACAGTAGAAATTGTGATGACATTCTGACAGAAAGTTTTTCATATCTGGATGAAGCCCCTATAAGGATCTTAGGATGTACATTCCACAGAAGTCTGGTCATTGCAGGAAAGATGGCAGCCCCAAGTTTGGCATCAATATACTACTGCATTGTGGCTGATTTCACCGCTTCAAGTCTGCAGTGTTGTAAACTCACAGCCAAGTAGGAAGTGAGGGGGTCGTTGAGACTGCCTTTTCTCTAATTCTTCTCTAATGGCTTCGACCACCTTCCGAATATGCAGTGCTCTACTCCCTGTTTCTAAAGGGATTCCCCCCAGTGGAAGTGACCTTGAGAAGAGGGGGAGCGAGTTAATTTCCGTGGAATGGACAGAGGCTTCTGACTGGCTCCACAGACTCTCTATTTCCTCCCAAGTATTAATTTTAGAGGGACTCACTGAAGTAATTTGAAGGAGGAATGTGAGTTGAAATAGCTGTTTATGCAGTAGACACTGAGTCAGTCCTGAAGGAATGCGAGACCAATCTGAGCTCTGCTGCCATTACGGGCCTCGAGATATACACTTCTCAGTAATGCCCGTTTAAGTCCTCGTGTGGGACTTCATCAAAAGTAAGCGAAATATTCATGCCTGGATTCATCCTATAAAAATATGCTGCCCTTTACCGCCATCTAGTGGCTACGTAATGAATGAACAAAATATTTTGAACCACCACCGATCTTCCGTCTCTTTTCTCCTGTCAGAGAATAAAATGAGTTACTTTGAGTCTGGATGGAGCTTCATTACAGCTGAAATAATCCTACTTTGTTGCCCTAATCATGAATTAAACCCCAGCTATGTGCATGGAGTGTAATTTCCCTCTCTTATGGTGTAAAAATATTTAGATTAAATTTAACCTAAATAGGTTGTAGGCATGCAAATACGAATGTTTGACACGCATGAACATATTAATATTCCTAATATTAGGTTTATTGAATAATGTAGTCCCCGGATGTAGGGATGGTAAGTTCTCACAGCCAAGTGCGGCTGCGTGGTTCTACACCAGAGCGAGGGGCTTTCACGCCTCAGCGGTTACGTCAGAAAAGCCGTAGCATCGGCGCATTATGGAACGGCCGCAGAAAAGCTTGGAAGGTCGCCCCGGATACGGACATCTGCAAGGCCGGCGGTTATGCAACCGCTGCGTCAAACGAGATTCGGCGCCAGCTGACTAACCAGTCAAGTGACTAATTAGCGCTGCAGATGTACTGAAGGGTCACGGGTGACCAGCTAATCTAAATCCAGTTCTGCGCAGAGGTGCTGCAGATCATGGGGTGGGTGGGCGAGGCTTTATCAGTGGTCCTCTTTGACCCGTTCACATTGTTTGTCTAGTTAGTATATCCAATTCTGGGCCAAATTTACTGATGATCCTGGTTTCAGGGCATTAAGTGAAGTGGATGTTCACACATCCCTGAGATATTCCCTCTAAGTATGATTGTATTAATTGGTTTGGCTCTGTGCTCTGACTTGAAGCAGTGATTGCATGCAGTGGACATTTCTCAAATTATACAAAACACTGAACTTTCACTTGATGTTATTATGTCCCAAACACTATGATGCCCTGAAATGGATGGCCATCTATAACACATTTTCTGTATTTTATTCATGTTGAAATCAAATGGATAAGAAAAGCTATAAAGGCTGACCATTTTTATTCTGTTACAGCCTATGTGTATTGTTTGATTTAAAGTGTAAAATTTTTTATCACGCAGCCAAATTTCAACTATCTGTCCTGTCCCAGGCATTATGGAGTTAAGTGCCGGCCTGTGGCTGGCCTAACTAGTGAGGTACAGCTGCAAAGGCCCCATGATTCTCTCCTAGAGTTTCTCCCGAGGGCCGATGGGTTTTCACCAAGTTTTCTTTCTCAAAAACCAGTAAATAATGGGGCAGCTTGATGCATGAGACCATTGTTGTCGCACCTTTTCACCTGCCAATCTCCGCCGCGGGCGCCCTGTCCCATTTAAACAGTCCTGGCGACATCCTGATGATTGCAGCCATCTTATAAATGGACTTAAGCCGCAGCAATCAAACAGTGAGGGGTCGTCCTTGCCAACTGTCATTAGCCATTTAATTCTGTTGCAGTAGAAGCTTGTCAAGCAGACAGGAAGGTAATCTGCAGGGGAAATCTTCACTCTGTGGAGCCGTCACTGTGCTCCTCTGGTTATTGTTAAGAAAGGCGAGAGGAGTGCTTTCAAGGGCTGTTTTTTTTTTTTTTGTTGGTGCTCCTGGTGAGTTAAATTGCAAGGCCTCATCCTGGCAAAGATCCAGACCCTGCGGCAGACTGTAAATGCGGAGATAAGACTTGTTCCTTGTGTTTGCTGTATGGGGGTGGACCTGTTCCAAGAAACAGGATTGCTAAGTTAGCTGGATAACTGTGCCGACCAAAACCTGCTGCAGCTTCCGTTTTTAATTTCTTAATTCACTAACCTTGTCCCAGGTTTAAGAATATTGTGAATTTTACTCAGTGAATTTATCCAGCTAATTCAGAAAACCTGGAGTCTATTTCATAAAAGCTGAATTTCGGAGATGGCCAGGAGACTGTAGTTGAGAAAAACCGGACTCTCACCCAATTTTGGAGCATGGACAAATGCTGACAGATTTGGGCTAGGTCTTACAGTGATGCAGTTATCCGGCTAACTCATTAATCTGGCTTTGTGGAACAGGCTCCTACTTCATGGGCCTGCTGGGCCCTGATTTTTCTCACAAGTTTACAGTTCCTCCCCTCATTGTGGGCAGAGCTGAGAGAGGAACGGAGGCTAATTGAAAAGGAGCTGAAGTTGGAGGAAGGCAGGCGCAGTCCGGGTTCGGCAAGCTTGAGTCCTGCCGACTACGCCACTCGGGAGGGAAGCCGGTGTGTCATTACCCCTGTACACCACACTCCAGACAGGTCTGCCGTCACTAGTGCTCATGTCATACAATTAGACTCAAAATTATTTGTCCCTCTCAGTCTTGCAATAAAGCAGTGTTTGCTTGACTTTTCTTAAAAATTTCTTACCCCATTGGAAAACTTTGTACTGAATCAGAAGTCCTTGACCCCTCCTATTTAGCTAAGAAACTAATGGAAATAAATTTGGATGGCTAAAAATGAGAGAACCACTTCCTAAAAGTACTTAAAAGTACTTTTCAAATAACAAAGAACACCAGAGTCTTCTATTTTTCTCAAAAACATATATTTTGTGGCGCAGAAACCTATACTACATGAGACATTTCATTAAATACAAGGCAGCTTTAAAAATAAGGAAATTTAGTTTTTGGAAAATATTTTATTTGCAAGCAGTTTGTTTCTCCCATGACTGGTCTATTGTGCACGAAGGTTCAGATACTTCAACTTTTTAGCTGAGTGTGTCTGTCAAAACACATTCACAATGCAAAGAAATTTAATACTTTCAATAGAAAACAGTAACTACCTGTCATCGCTCAAGCTCCAGTTTCACATCGCTTTCATCTGATTACGGAAGGATGTACTTGATGCTAGCCATGGTGCGCTAATCCTTTCAAAGCTGATTCACTGACTGAGTGTAAAAGCCCGTAGCAATTTTGCTGTGACATAATTCACCTTTCTTAGCACTGTAAAGCTCGGTGTATTTGATGTAATGAGGAAGTGATACCGGATCAGCTTGTGTTTAGCGGGATAGAGGAGACAGTAAAGTGAAGCAAAAATGATGTGATGACGGAGGTGCCTTGCTGTGTTGATGTTTTTTAGGTCTCCTGGACGGATGCGTGGCCCTCTTGGCGGCGCTGCTGTGCATTCATCCCCACCGATCTCCCCTAAAGAGAAACCTCCGCTCGCCAGATCTCCCAGAGTTCGAGGCAAGCCGACAATTCACTCACCAACTCGCATCCTCAGAACCTGTCGGCTCTCTCCCCGGTGCAGTGGTGCTCACGAGCTGCGATCCGTAAGAGAGGATCGCCTGCCATGTCCTGCTAACTCAGCAGGGAGTTCTGGTCTCTCCTCAGACCTTAGTCTTGGCCTTGGCGGTAATTCAACTAACAGTCACCCCGAAACAGGCTCCCTCTCCCAGGAACAGGAGAAGCCAGATTTTGCCGCCACCAGACTGTCGCGGTACAACTCCTCCGGGAGCCCCTTTCCCTCCAACATAATTAAGCCCCGCCCACCCGCGCAATCGGCCTGTGGCGATGACCAGCTCACCGCATCGCCCTCCGCGGCAGTGGTACCGGCTCCGCCCGCAGAGCAAAAACCGACCACCAGGGGGCAATCTGTCAGCAGACGCTTACGGCTCCCACAAGGGGGGCTGGTGAGCCCCACGTGAGCGATGGGCTCGATGCACTCGCTCATTTTTCCCTACTGTGCATCCTTCCTTTTGTGTCAATTGCATATCGATTAAAGTCCGCATTTGTTAAAGAGATTCCAATCAATTAAATATTTTACGCAAGAGGACAAAAACTTTTCCCCTGGTATAATCACTTTCAGGACGATGAGGTTTTCCATTGTGGAAATATTTTTATTTCGTGATACGTGCTACATTAATGACTGACCTGTGAATGTACCTCAGCAGTGACTGTAACTTGGCGAGCTCCATGATTAATTAGAGAGTGATACTTTTTTTATTTTAGTTCTGCACATAAGCAGAACATGAGATTTTGATTGGATACGATGACACTGTGGTAGAAGTGCAGACTGTAAGCTTTAATCCAATGGTGTTTCCATCCATATCAAATGAACCACTCGGAAATTGCAGCACTTTCTGTGCAGTTGTGATGACTCTGAAGTGACGTCTGGAGGAGCAAAGATGATTCCATGTCTGATTTCTGTTTCTCCAGCCCTGCTTTCTTTCCATCTTTTTTTCTGTCTGCTTGATGGGTGGTGCGAGGAACAAAGAGCGTTATGGGGCACTGAGATATATAGGCAGTCGGAGTGGGAGTATCTTGCTTACTTGGCAGCAAAAACTTTTTGACCAATCAAAATGCATCTCACTGCAGAACACACCTGTAGGCCAAAAGAAAACAAGCCACCAATTTTTCAATGTTTTTTTTTTTGGGGGGGGGTGGCGCAATTAGAGATTTGGGAGGGCACATTTTTATCCATATTACAATATGCATCACTAAAATCTACATTATTTTCCTTGTTAAAATGTCTGACAATAGCTGTACATACATTAAATAAACTTTTTTTTTTTAAATTTGGGTGTTTCCACATAAATTTGTTTATTGTAAAGGTTTACAAAATGGCATAAGAAAAAAATTATTTCGTATACACAACGCAGTCACCAGCCGTCTTTTTCAAAGACCCTGTCCAACCATCTATATTTATGCTCATGATTATTGATTTTTATGGGCCGTAATGACATTATCAAATCACATTGTTCTGTGTGAAGGGAAGGGGCTGGGACCCAAGACCAAGTGGAGAAAGATCGTCGCACGATGTGGAGAATAACTGTTACCCCAGTCACCAGCGCAAATCAGTGATTATATAAGCTTATATAAGTTCGGGAGCGACTGTATCTGCCATTCCTGCAGGTAGTTAATTTATAACTCCGCCGTGACCAAGACCAGCTTGGACATAACGAGCAAGCAATTCGGCAAAATACTGAAATAGGCATTAATCTCAGATACGGGGGGATGAAGCGCAGTTATTCATAACAGAGGTCAGCTGCAGACCTGCCACGGATTACTCGGAAGTGCGCGGGACGTGCGCCGCTCGAACCGGGCAGCAGACGCAAAGCAGCCGGTGTCCCACCAAAATCTGTGATCCATCGCTAACGGCAGCTGCAGCGCCAGTGGTTTTACTTCGCTACGGTAAGTAACCACAAATGGGCGCATAATGACCGTTCAATTGAATAAAGTATGAGTTTATCTATAGACATAAGGTAAGGTTGCTAGTTACCCATCCCGAGAAAATTATGAAGTTAACCTACTGACAGGTTTTCGTGACCCGCTGTGCTCACAAGCTAACGCTGGCTCGCTGATTATCAGTTCACCATTAGCAGCGCTCCGAATTTAGTCAAACGAACAATTACAAACAAATACCCTACAATGATGAGGATAACCAAATCCCATAAAAGTATAGGTTTAATTAGGTCGCTAATAATTTCAAATCAAATTTCATCTGCCTACGATTTTTCTCTGCGCGGTCATCTCCCCTCGCCAGCCGCGGGAAACCATGGCAACAAGTGCACCGCCTTTCGGCGAATGTCGTATTGCTGCGCAATACCAGTCCCCTACCTGTGTATGCATATTATATTTCTTAAAAAGTAGGTCAAAGTGACCTGAATAGGGTACATGACACACCCTCTCCCCAAGATGCATCCACACCAACTTTGATGTTCCTAGGTCATATGGTATTGAAGTTATGGAGCGGACACGAATGCAGACGGACGGACGGAGAGCAATCCTATAGTCCCCTCCGTGTCCCGTAGGGAACTAATTAGCACTACAGGACTAAATGGATACGTGTGATCTCCGAAAATTATACCGTCCTACCAAGAAAATAAACCTGGATTCAAAGCATGTAGATCTCAACTACCCCATTTGGTGGGCAGAGTAACGATTTGCTGACCCCTGCAAGAACCGGCCCAACAGCTCCCTGCTTCTGTTGGTTCAGTTTTTTGTAACCCGTGTCCAATGTGGATTTCAGTCTACGGCGGTCCTGGGCACTATGGCTAATTACTGAATGATGACATCTTCATCACAGTCAATCTGGAAACAACCTCAGGAAATGGATGAAAATGAGTTTTGAAAGTTTATTTGGTTTATTTGGATATGAATTAGCCAGTGTCAGAACTGTCTAATTTGTGTTTTTTCCATTAAAAGAAAATGGCGATTTTGCACATTTTTTTTTGTATTTAGACTAATGTTTGATATTTCTGTCAAGAACCACTACGAAGTGAATGACATTTATCATGGAAATATGTCATTGGATGAAGATATAGTTCAATGTCAAAAAAAAACAATCTTCCAGATGGAAATGTCATGTTTTCCACAGCCACAGTGAAATTTATGCTTGAAAATGAATTACATTAAAAAGCCAAATGAAAATTAATTTCAATATCTTCAACACAGAAGTCAGGGGCATCATTATTAATGTTAAATATAGGCCTATTTAATTAAAAAAAAAAAACACTGCTAGCCCTTGCCCTTAACCGTATTTGAGGCCTCGGTAATCCACTTTTGTGTTCTTATAAATTAACCCCTTTTCACAGATTACAAATAATGCCAATTTTTTCCTCTTATGCATGAGCGTATTTTGGCCTTATAACTCTTTGGCCTGGAAATTCGATTACAGAATTATTCAGGAATAAAATTTCAGAATTTACGGATGCGGGTGGGAGTGAAGTCTACCTAAAAAACATGATGGAGAAACGAGATACCCCACTAACACAAAAAAGACTTATGGGAAGAAATTGATTTTTAAAATATAACTTTATTTACCATTTGTAATTGAACATTTTAAGATATACAGTTGACATGAGACTACGACAACCTCAATGAAATTTGGCCCTATGGTTCAAAAGACACTGTTAGACAGGTACGCATGGTAAAGTAATGTACTCATCTCAGTTGTGCTTGATATTTCCACCTGTTGCGATAATTTTCACATTGGGATCTCAAAGTGCCCTCAGCTGGGAGTTCCACAGTGTAAAGCCGCTTTCACGCTGGACGCGAAACAAATTTTTCACACGAAAAGATGCGAATACACGCGCATATATTCGCCTCTTTGCATTGCCTTTGAATGTAATCTGTCGCGTGAAAAATTTGTTTCGCGTCCAGCGTAAGAGCGGCTTAACTCGGCAGCTGTGAAAGGCATTGCTTCAAAAATCCAAATGTATGGAAGAGTATTATTTTTTTCCGGTGCGTTTCAAACACATGGCATTTAAAGTGCTGTAACATGATAACACGTTAATGAGGAAGAAGAAATCTTTTCGGTGACCTCTCAGCCACTGAAAAGCTGATCACAGTTTAGTCAAACCTACTGACAGTATTCAAGACTGCTTGTAATTAAACATCCAGTGGATAAATCCATAAAGATTTACTTGCGTGGATATATTCAAGGTTTATGCGAGAATAAAACCTCAGTGGACCAAACATTAAGTACATACTTCATGAATGTATTCTTTTTTTCACATCATACAGTATGCAGGATTTCAGTGTGAGTTATACATATTTCAAAATCCAGTTGCCTTAAAAACAATGAATACTTCAAATAATTCCATAAGATGCAGTATTAATTCTCCCACAATTTCTGGCTATGTTAACAGAAAAACACAATAGATTATTTTAAGTACACAGATGTGTTAAATTAATAGGTTACGTTCACTACTTAAACATTGCCAGTTTACATTTATAATGCCAGTTTTGGTATGGTTGGACACATACGCGTACATCTGAAACAAAATGGCCAAGCATACCAAGAGACTGTTTGAGGATAGTTTGCATTCATATAACTGAATTACAGCATGCAGTTTTCCACACGGTTACACTGTCGGCGTATTGCTTTTGTGCTATTCTTATTCATTTATTTTACAATACTGAAAATGTGCGTAGAACACCTCTGGGCTTGTATAACACTGCATAAAACCTTCACTCGCGTTCAGCTCCTTGATAGCACTGTTCTGACAGCATGGAGATGTTAAGTATTTCTTTGAAAAAAAAAATCCTCTGCAGTTTTTTTTTTTTTTGTTTTTGTTTTTTTTCAAGTTTCGGTCCAAAGCTTTATCATTTGGCGCAACAATTGATATCACTGGCTTTTAGAACTTTAGAAAGGTAGTGTCACTGATCCTGGATAAAAATGGTTAATTCTGACAATAAGTAAAAAAAAACAAAAACAAAAAAAACCAGTAAATACAAAATAAAAACGGGACAAAAAAAATCTTATGAAGGTAGACTCGGGCTGTTAGAGGACAAAATGGACAGTTAAATATTGATTAATATTACAAGACATCAATACAGGGTCGATCCTGAACTACCTCTCTATATAGCGGTGTAAAACGGCTACTACACAGGACACAAATTACACTTTACACCGGCCATCTTGCTACAGGAAAGAAACTGACCCCTAATCTTCCCACTTGCCCCGCCCACCCCATAATAAAATGAAAATCCAAACACAAACACCAGTCCGATTACTCTTTACATAGCTGTACAACAGACAGTGCGAGTGCTGAGGACAGTCAAAAATTAGGCCAAACTCGCTTGACGATTAGTTTGATCGCAATAGCTGTAATTCGCAGCAACATGATGACTGTAACAATCATTATTACTGTAATTCACAGTAGCCTGATTTATTAATACGATCATAATCAGCTTGCGCTGCGAGGACTTCCTTCTAATAGCCGTAGGCCCCAAACTTACATTTATGTGCTTCTAATTAGTGCTATGGTAACCCAGAAAGTCACTGTGCATTATCAGTTCTAATGGGGTCTAATTAAGCCTCAGTCGGTACTCCTAATATTTCCACTCAATTCATGATAACCTTCATGAGAAGGTGCATTTATATATATATAAGACAACTCTCAATGACCCAACCTAAATTCAACGTTTTGAAAACGTTTCTTGAAAGCGGGTTGCAGTGAAACGGAGGCATCAATTACGTTTCGACCGCCGTCCCGCCGAAGAAGTTACGTCTTTCCTATCCTACAGTAAAGCTAGGGTTTATCAAGCTGCGCTTGTGCTGGTTCTAAAAGTTGTGCTCATTCAATAGGAATGTCCAGCCAATGATCTAACCTAACTATACCTATACCCCTGAGTTTCAGATAACCGTCCTCTGCCATGCAGTTTGTGCCTTAAGGTTTCAACCGCGTTTACACATCTGCAACATTTTCCCTACGCTTTATGCGCAGTAAATGTGTGTGGTTGTGCAACAAATAACGCGTCCAGTGAGTTTTGCTAGATTAAAAAACTAAACGTGGGACCGGGCTGCTGAAAAGTGCTTAGTTGGGTTCAAAATGATAACTGACAAAATACTGTCTAAAAGTGACTGAAAAATTACACAGGAGTTCACATCGATAAGTGACGCACCTCAACGGTCCCCCTGGGTGGTCTCCCAGTGCTCCAAAAACCTTGTTTACGAGCTGAAACAGCATTGTATGACATCTCCAAAACTCTTTTTGTCAGACATCAGCAATTACTGTCATCCTTAAACCCCACACCCCTCCCAAATATTGACTGCCTCAGCACCCACTGTACCGGGACAAAATTTGAGACAAAAATCAAGTCACAAATAAGGAATGGTAAACATTACCCTTATTACTCAAGATACGGTAGTTCCATACAAAATAAAATGCCTCTGTCATCTCTTTATAGTTATTTACTATGTTACTTTACAATAATGAAAAAAGAAAAAAAAACATACAAACAAGGCTACAGTGTAAACTATGGCACGTACGACTAGGCGTGAATTTTATGATCCTGTAACAATGACCTCTGTTTACTGGCGAGTTGAGCACCGCCCCTTTCCTTATTGGGGGTGGGGACTTGGGCAGAGGATAGCCAATTGGACAGCCAGTGCCCTCTCTGTTGCTACGCCCCCTTGGCGTGACAGAAAAAATAAGTTCTCTCAGCAACAGTCATAACTGGCTCCACCAGCAGATTGGACCTTCCCACCCTCCAAGAAAGTGACACATTCTACATTTATCAGAACCCAAAACCACCACACTGGCAACAAGGTAGATGGATCTACCAAAGCTTTGTGTGTTTTTGGTAAACATGCCTTTTTTTTTTACCCCCAAGTCTTGGGGCAATTATTCAATACGAAACAAGAGGTCACCATCTTCTTAGTGTGCTGAGTTTTCGAGTCAACTAGTTTCTACAGTTATTGAGTCCAGCACTCCCTTCACACGCACAAACACACACACACACACACATTGTCTCAACATGCATTTCACATAAAAATTCATATCTGGAAGACTATACAGAGGCTGCACCCCAGGAAGCCTCTCGCAGTTTCAGTTTCCATGGGGTTAAGAACCATAGACTGCCCGACCCCCGCAATCAAAGCGATTCTGAATGTTCTCAAAGCGTACCTGTCGGACCCCCAAGAATCGCTATGGAGGGAAAAGCGCTTCAGGCCAATCAGAACAGCTGCTCAGAAAGCCGGTGTCAAATATCCTTTTGTACCGGTTAACTAAAGAGACAGTTATGTAGATGCTAGAAATATAGGTCAGTAAAAGCTAACAGTTAATGAACAAAATCTAATCAATAAAAAAACAAGAATTTTTTATGGAAATAATTTTTTTCCTCCTTTCAAGATTCAAGAACCAAAATCCTCAATTATGAGAATGAGATACAGAGCTTCCCCACTAGAGGGCGCTTCAGATATAATATTTACTGACTGACCAACACAACACCGGAAATGCAAAAGCTCTGTCAATTAGCAGGCATCTACCATATGTCAGGTACTTAATGAGGGCATCACTTCTAATTCAGCAAGGTTGTATTAATTTGGCCAACTATTAATTATATAGGGGCCAATTAAAACCAGGGCGTATGATCTCTGGTTAGACTGCAAAGATTCCATCTTCTGGATGCCATGCAGTCAGTGACACGGCCGTGTTCCTCATGACAGAGGGGTCTCAGATATCCAATTCATAACTTTTTGATCAGCGAAGTTAAAACCATCATTTATAATGCTAATAAACCCCTTTGTTGCCTGTAAAGCTTGCACATTCTAACTTGTTTTTCCACTGCGATAAATAAACATTTTAACTTCTGAGTTAAATGAAAACTGGTATCTGCACCTTACAGGAGAAAAAAGGTTAAGTATGATCAGCAGAGAGATTTTTCCTGTAGGTGTGGACCAAAAAAAAAAAACGTAGGGGACCACGACGCATCGATATGGCACTTGGCTCTGAATAGACTCTCCTTAGGTGCTGTTCTCAATAATTTAAAAGCAGCTTTCGACCAACAGTCTAAGTCGAGACTACGGAACTCAGCGCCAAATTCTCACAGCTATACCATAAGTGAGGAGAGAAAATCTCGACGGAGTAGCGCTATCTGAATATGTCAGCGTAGTTGGTGCTAAAGAACATTTGGTTTCCAGCTTTTAACCAGTCAAGCACCGTCTCTACACACAAAGGCCAGTCACTAGGGGGCGCTGCAGCTATCACATCTGGGTGGGTTTCTTTTTTTTTTATACAGCTAACAGTTATAGACAGTGTACTCAAATACAGTGTATTTGTACAAACAGTGTGTGCAACATTTTTTTTGTAGATTTTCATGCATTTGAAAAAAAAAATCAAGTTTAAAAAAAAAAGAAAAACCAAACGGCAAATGGAAAACAAAGGCATTATTAAATTATGCAGACCGATCAAAACGCTTCGGAGGCCGACCGATTTTCTAGAGGTTAGAAATAATAATAACAATAATAATAATAATAAGCCCTTACAATATGTAAAGGTCTCCAGCGAGCATGGTCTATCACACCCCACTGCGAGGGGTGTAGGCCCAGGAGGTGGGGGGAGGGGTGGCATTATGCGCTGGGGTTGGGTTTGGGGTTGGGGTTGGGGTTGTGCGTCGAGCCGTTGTTGCCCTGAATGGTCAGGCTGATCTCGTCTAGTTTCTCCTTCTCCTCCTTCAGGTCCTCCTTGAGAGCTCGCACCTCCAGGCCGCCATCGGCCCCCGCCGCTGCGTACCTCCCGATCCGGTGCTCCGAGAGGGCCGGGCCCCAGCTCCGGTCGGGCTTCATGGAGTTCTTAAACCGCTGGAGATGAGGAGAGGACATGGCGTCAAGCAGCAGGCACATCGGCTAATGAGTGCTAACGTGCTAATGATGGTGAGCTAGCCAAAAACTGCTAACTAGCAGTTAAATGTTAACTAGTTGATACAAGCGAACTAGCTGATAAGTGCTAAACAGCGGATAAATGCTGACTAGCCAATACGAGCTAGCTAGCCGATAGATGCTGACTAGCAGGTAATTGCTATAACTGGCTGATACAACTGAACTTGCCCATAAGGGCCGACTGGCTGATGAGAGCCAACTGGCTAATAAGGACTGTCTGGTCGAGGAGATTTAACTGGAAAATAAGTGCTATATCGTGAATGATTGCTGATTGGCTGATGATAGCCAAGTAGCCAACAGATGCATTGAATCTTCAAACATTCTCACATTATTTTTTAAAATGAACACAGTTTGATAATGATTTTGACTGTGACGACACTTAAAGTTCGGGGATTCTAATCGCTCGCTTGCTCTGCGAACACTCTCCAGATCACAACTGTCCAATTCTAATTGCTTATTATTAGCATCTAACATCAGACGGGGTGAATTCAAATTAAAGGAGAACACTGTAAATCAGGAAAGGGGGATTTCAAGACCTGGTAGGGCAACTTGCTAAGTTATATGCTAAAGAATTGAGCATGAACTTGCATGCTGTGATCAAACTGAAATTTCTCATTAATTCTAGATTTGCTCACACCGTGTTTGAATAGTGCAAATAAAGTGTTTAACAAATGTATTAGACCACCTGTAAAACAAAAAAAAAAAACTTGTTTAAAAATAAAATTATTTTGTTATTTCTTTGGCAAATAAGGAACTGAAACCAATAAATAGTCCTTCTTCACACATAAAAACAAAAAATAGTGCCACGGGCCCTGTAGCTCACCTGACCACTAAAGGGTGTGTAAGAAGCAGTTTAACTCAAACTAGATATGTGATGTATCTTGCCACGTAGTAACTACTTAGCAAATTTCAGCTGAATGTATGCATAAATAGCTTTCAGATGGCCAATTATTTGATTTTCAATATGGCGGCCGTGGTGGCCATGTTTGAAATCGGATCGGAACGCCTTGAACAAACTTTGGTGTCCTCATGGGTTGGAAGGGACCTGTCAAGTTTCAGCTTCATAGGCCCGGTGGTTTCGGAGGAGAAGATGTTTACGGACGACAACGACAACGACTACGGACAAACAGGCCATGACATAAGCTGATCTGACTTTGTCAGGTGAGCAAAAAACTAGATTTTGTATGAGCCCCTTCGGCCTTGGTATCAGCTTGCATTCTTGCATTCAACGTCTAAAACTAATTTTTATGTACAGGAATGCAAGAAAATAACTGTTAAAAATAGTAATGTACTTAACTTTTTTCTGCTTTTTTGTAAAACGATAAATTAGAAAATTCAAAGATAATAATAATTATATTTTAGCATTAAAAATATCATTCCAGTTAAAGAGCTTGCTTGGATTAACCATTACAGAAACATAAAAATAATTGTGATAATTACCAACACTGTTGATTTAGGGCAGCTGTGGCATAAACCTTACATTGGGTGGTGGTCTAATAAATTTGTTCAGCACTGTACATCCTCTCATGCAGACAGGGAAAAAAGCTTCCTGGTCTGGCCAAGAATGGTGCCAGCCGGCAGGTGTGGAGAAGATCATATAATTCAGACCTGAGACTAAATGGGAATATGACGTTTTACAAGTAGCCGAAGATAACGTGAGGTCTTACAGTTTGTTGAATCGTATGATCAAGAAGGTACACTCGACAGAGCATGCAGAAACGTAGTCTAAAATAATAAAGTAAGTATGTTTGGATATCCAATACTGCAGAACATTCTCAAAAGTCACTCTCCTCATTACTTTTTTTGACATGCACCCCTAGATCAGTCTGCCAGCACAGACATGTTTCTTAAACGTAAATGCTTTTCATCATTTTAAAAACAGCATTTACCAGTAGGCTAGGCCTCCAATCCAACATTCAGACAAACAAAAGAAGTTCTCGGTTACCCTTACAGCACCATTCACCATGCGTAAATTCTTCCTCTACATGCAGACCAGCAATTCATGAATGCAACAGGTCACTGTTCTCACCTCTAATATCGTGGAGCCCTCAGATTTGGTGATCTTGTAGAGGCCGTAGATTGGTATGCAGATGACAGAGGACAGGGCCATGCTGAACCCGATGATCAGAGACCAGTTTGGGTAGATGTAGTCATTGTAGGTAATTGGCTTGTACTGGATGACTGTGAAGATCAGGATAAACTGCCCAAAAATGAAATAGAAAATTGAGTGTTTTACACACTGTTCGATTGGACAGAGATCAGTATAGAGACACTCTGTTCTGGTGAGAGCTGCGCATATCAACTGAGTAATGAGACCATGCCAATCAGCCCAACAAAGTTCACCATTTTTCTCTTGCTAAAGTGCACCTGACACATTACTCAGCCTAATCTTGAAAAAAAAAACCCAGAGTTACTCTCTGTGTGTGGAAAAATACTAAAATATATGCAACACTGATCACTGGCCAACTTCTATTTATGACCAGTAGTTCTGCAGAACAAAACCTAATGCTAACTAGGCTTATGCCGTCGGAGGCGACGGCTGGGGGTATATCCCCAAATGCCCCCAACCCTCCAATTCCCCAATTCTTGAATAGACCTTGAATAGACTTTCATTTGAACTTAATTTCAGGTCAATCGGACATATGGTTCTGAAGATATGGCCAAAATGGTAATTTTTCCATCACAAAGTGCCACCTGGTGGCAAAATATTTAACTATACAGGTATGATGTCATCATGTGACACATTGTTAGGTCATGAGCATGCAGTTGCACATAGTTTCATGTCAATTGGACAAATAGTTCCAAAGACATGGCATGAATTTTGATGGTGAATTTTATGTGACAAAGCTCCACCTTGAGTCAAAATTTTGAACCAAACAGGTATAATTTTATCATGGGACTCATCCTCAGATCATGACCTTTCATTTGCACTGATTTGAGGTGAATTGGACAAATATTTCCAGAGATATGATAGTTTTCAGTTTTTGCCCCCTGGTGGCCAATCTAGAAATTGTAAATTGTCCAAAATGGAATCAGTTCTTCCTCTTTATGATACGTACTTATATGCGAAACTTGGAATTTCTAATTGAAATATTACTGAAGTTATCGCGTTAACACGTAGCCCGGCGGCGGCAGCGGTCGGACCAAAAACATTATATAATAATATAATATATTATATTATAATAATCTCTGGTACTTCACTTTGGTAATCGCTTTTATGCATTTAAAGGTCTCAATGACGTCAAATGGCAGCCAAAAAGAATCGACCAAACAAACAAACACCCGGTTCTGCCAACTGCATATAAGTAGCTATACCAGCCTCTGGAGGATAAATACATCATCAGGTATCAGAATAGAATCACAATATGAAGCCTTAAAAACAAAAGAGACAAGACTACCCTAAGATGGAAGACCTGGGGAGTTAAACGGTGCTTTTGAACTCACCGTGATGATTACGGGAGACACAAATCTCCAGCAGATCCGGAAGAAGATGGGAGGAGGGAAGCCAAGCATCATCTCTACATCTTTGAAGTAGTTCTTGTGTCCTGAGGAGACATGACCCTGTCCGTTAGCCATACTTGACAGGTAGCGCAACCATAGAGACTCACCTGTCCATACTCACGCCATGTACAGTACCTTTAACACCCACAGCAGCCGGCTGCGTTACCAGAGGCTAAAAATTCAGGGTTTGGAAACAACAGGTTCTGCCATGGTTTCCTTTTAGCCTTGAAGTCAACAAGATTAGTTCTACCACCTTACAGAACTGTGCTCAGAAGAACATCCAAGTGGTTGGAACAAAATACCTAGGAACAGTTTTACCGGATTTCTCAGAATAGAATTTTTTTGCAATGTACTTTTTCTCTAAAATGCTACATTACCGCTCAAAAGTTTGGGATCACTTGGACATTTTCTTGTTTTCCATGGAAACACACATGAAATTAGTCTGAATAGGAAATATAGCAAATGAACAGAACATGCTATCATTGTCTGAGTTAGAAATAATGATTTTAATGGAAAACGATGAATATGTACTTCAAACTGTGCAATCATCAAAAAAAAAAACACCTTCACTGTTGATACTGAAACTGGTGTTTGACGGGAACTATTTAGCGCAGCTGCTAGTTGACAACCTGTGAGGCGTCTTTGTCTTAAACTACACACTCTCAGATATTTGTCTTCTTGCACAGTTGTGCATCGGGGCCTCCCACTCCTTTTTTCTGTCCTTGTTAGTGCCAGTTTGTGCTGCTCTCTGAAGGGAGTAGTTGACAGCATGGTAAGGGATTTTAAGTTTTCAACTTCTCGCATTGAATAGCCTTCTTTTCAAAGCACAACAATAGACTGACGAGTCTCTAAAGGAAGTTCTTTCTTTCTGGCCATTTTGAGCCTGTAAACAAACAAACAAGTGCTGATGCTTCAGGGACCACACCAATTTCAAGAATGCCAGGCTCCCTTTTGTGCTCCCTTATTAGTTCAACGGTTTTCAGCTGTGCAACACATTTGCAGAAGGGTTCTATTTCATCCCTGCTGACCGCCAGAGGGCGGTGCTTAAAGCACTGAATATTCCCCTTCGCGCATGCGTAGCGCGAGTATGTATACCAACAATGTCACCTGTGACCTGCAGGTGACCCAAAGAAGATTATATCTTCCGGTGTCACCTGAGGATCGTTTCTTATTTTCTTCTCGCGCGTAGTTTGCTTGCTTGGAAAGCAATGAGTCTATTGCTTTACTACTAAATTCCGTTGCTAGTAGTTCCGCGACCATTGTCGGTCGGAGCAGCGATTGTTCGCCCTCCAGGAACTGCGACGGCGATTTTTCTCTGGTTGAGAGAGACTTTACGTTACTTTGCTGTGTTTGTTGATTACTTATCGGTGACGGTTGCGTTCGCGCATCCTTATCCCGACGTTTAATTTAGTCTGTCGAGCTGACTTCGTTAGCTGGCTGGCGGGTTGCGTCAGCGTTTCCCGGTGTCCAGCGTGGATAATTATTAGCGGTAACGCTTGCATAGCTACACCTTCAAGTGAGTTTGCATTAGCCTCTGTTGGGACAGGCTGCGCTGCTTCCCCCCAGCATATGATTTGTTTATATGTTTGTGCTGCGCCCCGACGTTTAATTTAGTCGGTCAAGCTGACTTTGTTTGCTGGGTGGCGGGTTGCGTGAGCGTTTCCCGGTGTCCAGCGGATAATTATTAGCGGGAGCGCTTGCATAGCTACACCTGCGGGTGAGCTTGCATTAACCTCTGCTGGTTCAGGCTGCGTAGGCGCTGCCTACCCCCAGCATATGGTCTGTTTTTGTGTTTGTGCTGTGTCCCGACGTTTAATTTAGTCGGTCGAGCTGACTTCGTTTGCTGGCTGGCGGGTTGCGTGAGCGTTTCCCAGTGTCCAGCGTGAATAATTATTAGCAGTAACGCTTGCATAGCTACACCTTCAGGTGAGTTTGCATTAGCCTCTGCTGGTTCAGGCTGCGTGGGCGCTGCCTCCCCCCAGCATATGGTCTGTTTTTGTGTTTGTGCTGTGTCCCGACGTTTAATTTAGTCGGTCAAGCTGACTTTGTTTGCTGGCTGGCGGGTTGCGTGAGCGTTTCCCGGTGTCCAGCGTGAATAATTATTAGCAGTAACGCTTGCATAGCTACACCTGCTGGTGAGTTTGCATTAACCTCTGTTGGTACAGGCTGCGTGCGCGCTGCTTCCCCCCAGCATATGATTTGTTTATATGTTTGTGCTGCGCCCCGACGTTTAATTTAGTCGGTCGAGCTGACTTTGTTTGCTGGCTGGCGGGTTGCGTGAGCGTTTCCCGGTGTCCAGCGTGAATAATTATTAGCAGTAACGCTTGCATAGCTACACCTTCAGGTGAGTTTGCATTAGCCTCTGCTGGTACAGGCTGCGTGGGCGCTGCCTCCCCCCAGCATATGGTCTGTTTTTGTTTGTGCTGTGTCCCGACGTTTAATTAGTCGGTCAAGCTGACTTTGTTTGCTGGCTGGCGGGTTGCGTAAGCGTCTCCCGGTGTCCAGCCTGAGTAATTATTAGCGGTAACGCTTGCATAGCTACACCTGCTGGTGAGTTTGCATTAACCTCTGTTGGTAGAGGCTGCGTGCGCGCTGCTTCCCCCCAGCATATGGTTTGTGTTTTGCTTTGTGCTGTGTCCCGATTTGGATTTGTTACTGAGCCCCTGCTGGTATAGGCAGCGTACGCGCTCCCTCCCTCCAGCTTACGGTGTCCATACTCAGTTTGTCCATAGCATTCGCGCTCAGGTTATCCGAGGAGTATTCATTAAAATACCAGCTGGGTTCCTTACCCGGTATAGGTAGCGTACGCGCTCCCTCCCTCCGGCTTACGGTGTCCATACTCGGTTTGTCCATAGCGTTCGCGCTCAGGTTATCCGAGGAGTATTCTTTAAATACCAGCTGGGTTCCTTACTCGGTATAGGCAGCGTACGCGCTCCCTCCCTCCAGTGCAAGCCCCTGTAGTATACTAGCGGGAGCGTCTGAGCTAATTTGGACAGGTGAGTGTCGTGTAAGCCTCCAGCGCCACCACAATGGATGACTCCCATTTCTGTACGTCATGTGAGGCTCCTCTACAGCCAGAGGACGGCCATGACCTATGCCCCGCATGCCTCTGTCCTGAGCACCTGCGGGAGGCGCCGTCAGACAACCCCTGCATGAACTGCAGTTACTTGCCTTGGGCTGCCAGTCGGGGGCAGGTGGAACATCAGGGGGATGAAAGTGACCTCCCCCCATCAGGCCAGTCTCCCCCGGCCTGTTAGAGACGCTCTAAGCGGCGGGCTGCGGCTACAGCAGTCGCACCCTCCAGGAAGAGGGCGAAATCTGCTCAAAAAGAGACAAAAGAAAGCAGGCTCTCATCTAAAGTCGATCAGCTGTCTGCTGAGCTGGCCCAGGTCAGGCCCATGCTCAGAGACTGCCAGCCTGATGCCCCATTGCAAGGTGATTTGACACCCTCTCCTCCAATGCCAGTGCTGGTACCTGAGGAGGATACATTTTCCCTGGCAGCTTTGGCTACCTACTTCCACGGTTATGGGAGAGATTCGTAAAATGGGGGTTCCCAGGCATCTGAGCGGGGCGCCCACTCCTCGGCTCCGAGTTCAGTGGCTGAGTTGGGGGATGGCTCCATGCGGGCAATCGTGCGCATGGCTTTAGATCGACTGCACATGCATGTACCACAGCAGGCAGAAGCTGCACCTGCTAGTGCCCTCTTCAGGCGCAGGCCAGCCCCCACTACCTTCGTTATTCCCCACTCTAAGGACTATCTGAAGGAGTTGCAGGCCTGTTGGAGACCTTCTCACAAGGCCTTATGATGCTGGAGCACGTGCTTGCCGCATGGGGAGCTCTTTGTCGAATCTCACGTTGGCGCTCTCAGCTTCACTGCAGGAGGGCAACGTGGCTGCTGATTCTGTCACTTTTTGTGATGCCTCACTGGAGGCATTCGGCCTTCTGTCCAGGGAACTTGGACGGATGATGTCCATCCTGGTTCAGGCTCATCGCCAGGTTTGGCTATCTCAGTCAAACTTGACAGAGGCATCCAGGAGACTCCTTCGCAGTCTCCCCATGGAACCGGGAGAGATATTTGGTCCTGCAGCCCAGGAAGCACTGGAAAGGACCATCCAGGCGGTGCAAACCAGGCAGCGGCTTGCGGGCCTTAGGCGAATGCCTCTTCTTCATAGGCCTCCTGCCAGCAGAACGAGGGGTTCCTCGGCTGCTTCTCACACCCGCTTACCACGGCCGGCCTACTCCACTGGCCGTCGTGTTGCCCAGCGTCCCATGCGGAGAGCAGCTTGGGACTTTCGAGGCCCTGCCCGCCTGTCCACCCCCCCTTAGGGCGCTAGGGGCCGGGGGGCCAGACATTGAGGCCGTGGGGCCGGCGGTCGGATATTTTTCACATCAGCTCCAACAGTGGGCTGCTCATACTTCAGACCCGTGAGTGGTTGCCACCTTGACCCACGGGTACAAGCTTCAATTCCGCCGCCGGCCCCTCACTTCTGGCCGGGTCAAAATGGCCTCTATCAGCGACCCGGCAAAGGCTCGCGTGTTGGGCTAGGAGTTATCCACCCTCCTGGCCAAAGGCGCCATCGAGCCCGTGGACCTTCTGTCACGTCCCCGGGGGTACTATTCAACATACTTCCTAGTGACGAAACAGACTGGCGGATTTCGCCCAATCTTGGACCTCAGAGGGCTGAACAAATTTATGAAGGTCATCCCTTTCCACATGTTGACCACTGCAGATGTCCTGCAAACTGTGGCACAGGGAGAATGGTTTACGTCCATTGACCTCAAGGACGCTTACTTCCGTGTCCCCATCACTCAAAAACATCGGCGGTTTCTCCGCTTTGCCAACCGAGACTGCCACTGGCAGTTCAGGTTGCTACCCTTTGGGCTCTCCCTCTCTCCAAGGGTCTTCACGAGGTGTGTTGCCGCAGCCCTTGCGCCTCTACAGTCTCAAGGCTTGAAAATTCTCCCATACCTGGATGACTGGCTGGTCTGTCCACCATCCCGTGCTCAGGTGTCCAGTGATACAGCATGTCTCCTGTCCCACGTGGTCTGCCTCGGACTCGAGGTGAATATGGGAAAGAGTTGCCTGGTGCCATCTCAGGCTACAACTTTTATTGGGATTGCATTGGACAGTGTAGCCATGATAGCCAGACCGCCCCCCGCTGTGTGGGCGACATCCTTCACCTTCTTGCCCTGTTCCAAGAGGGCCGTTGGCTGACCTTCCTTCCATTTCCTCGCCTCGTGGGCGAACTAACGTCCATTTCAGCTGTGGTTCCGCTGAGCTTGCTGGCACTACGCCCCCTGCTGAGGTGGCTGAACAGCTTCCACTTGGATGCCAAGCGACACTGGCACAGGAAGCTCAGGGTGTCACAAAGGTGTCTCCTTGCCTTGGCTCACCGGCACTCAGGCACTTTCTGCCACACCTGAGGGGCAAGCATGTCCTCGTAAGGTCCGACAACACATCAACTGTATATCATATAAATCATCAGGGCAGGACCAAGTCTGCGCGGTCGCTGCGACTGACAGAAGAGCTCCTCACGTGGGCGGCCCCCCCGTCTGATCAGCCTTCGGGCAATGTATCTAACGGGAGAGCGGAGCAACCTGACAGACTCCCTCTCCCGTCAAAAACTCCGTCAGGAGTGTGGCGCCTCCACCCGGAAATGGTCAGCACTATTTGGAGCCTCTTCGGCAGAGTGGACGTGGACCTCTTCGCTTCAGAAGTCTCTACCCACTGTCCTCTGTGGTTCTCCTTAGCCGAGACAACCAGTCCCTCGGGCCCGGACGCATTGGCCCACCCTTAGCCGGACGACCTCCTGTATGCCTTTCCCCCGCTTCCTCTGATTCGGTCGGTACTTCAGAGGATCCTTCAGGGGGGTCGCAGTGTCCTCCTTGTGGCTCCCTTCTGGCCAGGGAGGAGCTGGTTCCCACTGCTGCACGGACTCTGTCGCGGTGTACCGTGGCGCCTTCCCGACAGGAGGGATCTCCTGTCCCAGCTGGCGGGGCGGATCTGGCACCCCAATCCACGATGCCTCCAACTGTGTGTTTGGCTGCTGGAGGGCCCGAGTTGCTGTTTAGCTCCTGTGCGGACCCTGTCAAATACACCATATTGAATGCTAGAGCGCCGTCCACTCGTCTTCAATATGAGAATAGATGGAAACTGTTTTCCGACTGGTGTACAAGTCGGGATGAGGACCCTGTGCGCTGCTCTGTGCCAACTATTTTTGACCTCTTCTGTCTCTTCTGGACGAAGGTCGGTCTCATTCGACGTTGAAAGTGTACGTAGCGGCAATATCTTGTGGTCATGTGAGGATTGACAATGGCACTGTGGGGAGCCATAGTTTGGTGTCCCTCTTCTTGAAGGGGGCTCAGAGATTACATCCTCTGATTTCCCCGAAAGCTCCAGCATGGGATCTTCCCCTGGTACTGGATGCACTAAGCCGGCCCCTTTTGAGCCCTTGACACAAGCGGAGCTGAAGTGGGTGTCTTGTAAGACTGCGTTCCTTCTGGCCATTTGCTCTGCAAAGCGTGTCAGCGAGCTGCATGCCCTGTCTGTCAGTGACTCGTGTTTGAGGTGGAACTCGGATGGCTCAGGGGTCACTCTGTGGCCGAACACAGCGTTTCTCCCTAAAGTGTTGGCTCGCGCTCACCGCAACCAGCCTATTCGGCTGGCTCGGTTTGACCCTTCTCCAAGGGAGAGTGGGGATGAGCCTGAACTGTTATGTCCAGTGCGGCCTCTGAGGGTCTACACTGCAGCTACTGTATGCATTCGAAGGTCTGAACAACTTTTTCTCTGCTACGGTGGCCCTAACAGGGGTTGTGCCATCTCCAAGCAGCGTTTGTCCCACTGGATTATTAATGTCATCACCCATGCCTATCTATTTATTAAGCTTTGACAGAAGTCAGGAAATGATCGCACAGGTGGCAAGGCACCTATTGTGAGGCAATCATCCCACAACATGTACAGACAATTGAACAATGAGAAGGAAAAAAAAAAAAAAAAAAAAAAAAAAAAAAAAAAAAAAAAAATCATATATACATAATAAAATAAGACAGTTTATCAGCAAGTGTAAGTAACATCAGAGGGACAGACGACAACGTGAACAATGACATTTGCCAACCCATGTACATGAATCATCAGAAGAAAAATAGTTGTTGAACTTTTCTGTATAAAAATGAAATAGCTTCGATTTAAAAGCAGCTGTAGTATCAGAAATTTGATAGAGGTGACTGGCATTCCACAAATAAAATAATCTGTTAAAATATGAATGGCGAAAAGTTTCAGTCCTAAATTTTGGAATTTTCATTAAAAATGTATCCTCATTTTGAAATGAAACAAAATGGTTGCAGTTAATGTCATATTCCCCCTTCAAGCATTTACACAAGAATACACAATCAAATATGTCACGTCTGTAGCCCAGCGGTAAAAGATCAAGCTTCATTAGTCGGGCTTTATAATTGCTATCAACACAATCATTATAACCAAGAATGTACTTAGTGGCTCTCCTTTGCACACCTTCAATATGAAGGAGAGATTTTTTTGATGTTACGGCCCAAGATTGGGTGGAGTATTCTAAAAGTGGTCTTATAAGCGAAATATACAGTTTTCGTTTTGTTTGAACTGAACACGTATGACCACAAGTTCTTTGAATTAATCCAAGCATGCGATTTGCTTTACTGACCAAGACATTAGCATGTGCATCCCATGATAAATTTGATGACACCACAATCCCAAGATCACGCATGCAGTCGACTTTTTCAATTAGATTACCATTCATTGTGTAATGGTGAAGAATGGGAATTCGCTTCCTTGTAACGCTCAATAGTTTACATTTACCAGCGTTAAATCTCATGTCCCATTTACGACTCCAATCCAAGATGTTTTCTAGGTCGCACTGCAGGTGTGAACAGTCTTGCGTGTTTCTGATCTCTCTTATGCATTTAGAATCATCTGCAAACAAGGCAACCCTAGTCTCAGGACTTACACAGTCTGGCATGTCATTAATATACAGCAGAAACATCAAAGGGCCCAAAATTGATCCTTGTGGAACCCCTGATTTAACGGGAGACCAGGATGATAGGGCACCATCGACAGCAACTCTTTGTTTACGATTGGATAAGTACGACGTAAACCACTTTAAAAGATTTCCATGAAATCCGTATGTCTGGAGTTTATATAAAAGTAAGTCATGGGGGACGGAGTCGAAAGCAGATGAAAAGTCTAGATATAAAATATCAATTTGTCCGGACTGATCTAAGCATTTGCCAACATCATGAAATACCTGGATTAACTGAGTTGTTGTGGACCTACCCTTAACAAAACCATGTTGCAGGTGATGTAGAACAGGCACTACATGAGGGTAGACAAAATCAAGTATGCACCTTTCCAGCACCTTGCTACAAATGCACATTAACGATACCGGTCGATAATTACTCACATTTTCTTTGTCAGATTTTTTATGGACTGGAATAACATTTGCTCTTAGCCACTTGTCTATCGGACGAGTAACCGTCCCCTTCCACCTGGAGTGAGGTGCCACTCTACCAGGAGTGTTGCTACTTCATGGGCTGCCCTGAGGGGAGTGTCCTTGGAGGACATTTGTGCCGCAGCTTCATGGTCGTCACCGGACACGTTCTCCAGGTTCTACAGGGTGAACGTGGCCACACCCCACCCCTCAGCTGTGGCTCTGCGGCCGGGGTCTTCTGACTTTTTGCACACTGAAGGTCCGTGATTCGGATTCTTCGTGACCTTGTTGGTATAAGTCATTCAGTGCTTTAAGCACCGCCCTCTGGCGGTCAGCAGGGATGAAATAGAACGAAAGTTACGAATGTAACTACGGTTCTATGAATCCCGAATGACCGCCAGAGCTCTCTGTCACTCAGAATCCTCGTGTGCTCGCGAGAAGATTCTGTAAGAAACGATCCTCAGGTGACACCGGAAGATATAATCTTCTTTGGGTCACCTGCAGGTCACAGGTGACATTGTTGGTATACATACTCGCACTACGCATGCGCGAAGGGGAATATTCAGTGCTTTAAGCACCGCCCTCTGGCGGTCATTCGGGATTCATAGAACCGTAGTTACATTCGTAACTTTCGTTTTGTAATATCAATTAGCCTTATAAAATGCTTAACTTGGATTAGCAGCCATACCAGGAGATTGATGCAGAGGACTGACAGTTGCTGATAATAGGCCTCTATGCAAAAATACAGATAACCATTTTAAAATCATCTGGTTAATTTTTATCGTTTCTGAAATGGAAAAAAATGTTTGTGAAATGCATGAAAATGTATTTTTCTTTGGAAACAGAAATTTTCAAGTGATCCCAAACTTTTTTGAGCGGTAGTGTATGTTGGAGTTCTTTCAATGTCATTCAGTTGGCACTGCTGTGTAGACGCCAAGGTTCTCAATGTCATCAAAACCTATAGTCACCACATTCATGTTTCGCACTTCAGTACCATCCTCACAAACAGAAAATTACTGGTGGAACATAGGAGTAAGCCCCTCTTAATTTTTGAGTCCTTGAATTTCACAAACAGCTGTTTGAAAGTGATGCATAAAGTCTGCTACTATTACAAAGTGTCCCGCTAAAGGGTAAATTCGAGTGGAATTCTCCTGTGCGATAAAAGAATCCTGATGGTCGACAGATTCCAATGAGGGAAAACAGTACTGTAAGACATCTTGATAAAAGCGGCACAACTTCCTCAGTAACATTTGGGATGAAGTGGCGTCTGTAGGCTCACGTTATGGTGAGAACTGGTTCACAGGCTGATGCCAAGATGGCTACTAGCGTACAAAACTAAATGGTAATGTTTTCTGGAAAGAAATGATACACAAAATTCACTCATTTAAACTGCAAAATTTTCCTGATATAAATCGGATAAATAGGATTATTTGGCTTTTGTGTCTTTCATTATAAACGTTTCATGGAAAATGCATTAAAAAGATTTTCAAAATACTGTGGCGACAATAGGTGCAGCTATTTCACCTGCAAGGATTACAACATCCCTACTGCATTCATTTAAGGTAGATTAATGCTATAAAAATAGAATTACCATTTCCACAAATTTAACCCGCCATTTCTCAAAAACTGTAAGTCCGATTTTAATGAAGTTTGGAACACAAATAGTTTACAGCATGATGGTTGACCTGAACCTAAAAAATATGCCCCTTTTAGCACTCTTAATTTCAGGGGGTGCTGAATATATAATGAGGTAGAGAATTTAAGTCAGGAGCAAAATTTCAAAAACCTTTGCATTTTGTTAAAGTACCCAGTTTAAAGGGGTTTAGCCCATAGATGCTGGATCAGGCAACCTGTGAGCAAAATAAGAAATTGATATGTCAGTTAGTTACTGAGGTGTGGGGTTTTGAAATAGTCATAATACGCCCCTTTGTGGCGGCCATCTTGGACAACTAATTTGCATAATTTAAGCAAATAACCTCCATCCCTGCTAATTTGAATGTTTGCTTCTCATATCAATAAAGCAATTCGATGTAAGTGAAGAAATAAAGATTTTCATGCTTAATAGCAGTATTCTACCTTAAGACCATTCTAAATCACATTTTTGACTGCCCCCGAAACGGCAGCCTGTGGAGAGGTGGGGTAAAGATGACTGTCCTGTAAAGTTGGTCGGCGCTGAGCGGACGCCCTCTTACCATAGATGTACATAATGCAGATGCACATGATGCATGAGATGACGACCAGGGAGAAACTCGCAGCGTAGTTATCCATCAGCAACAGCCAGTATATCCCAGCCTGCGCAGGAGAGAGGGAGCTTTCAATGACGAAGAAATATCTGCTTGTCTGTAGGACACTTTCTAAATTTAACCCTTTGAGCACTGAATACATTTTCAAGGAAATAAAAATGTAGTTATCCTGAGCTGTTAAAAAGCTATCATGTGGCAACTTGTTGAAAAGAGCTCCCGCGGGGGACTGTTTAAAACTAGTTGCCGCATGACAGGTTTTCAACGGCGTCTGATTTTGATATCTTACATCATTGGGCAACTATCCAAAATAATTGGGCAACTATCCTAAATAATCCCCACTAGTATAGATAAACCAAATGTGTGTGTGTGCGCGCGCGCGCGCTTATGTGTGTGTGCGTGTGTTGGGAGTCCGTTACCTGAGTGGTTAGAGGTACTCCCAGCAGGAAGCCCACAATGGCCACTCCTAATGTGACCACCGTCTTATTCCTGATGATCCAGTCCGTCCCGATTTCATCCACGATGGCCGTGACCAGGGTCTCCAACAGACAGAACTGCAGACAGAAAAACTCGGGTCAGCCGCTGAGCTCGCAGCCTTACTCGAACCCGGCAGTCCCACACTGCAGCAGGACGGTCATTGCGGCCGACTCCTGACAGAATATTCCGCGCCAAAGACTGATGTCAGCTGATAGCTCTAAGCAACGTGTCACGCCACACGTACCCTTCGTTCTTCATTCTCTCTCTCACACTCTCTCTCTCCTTTATTCTCACTTATCTTCTACTCTCCTGCTCTCAGTCAGTCTCTCACACTCGCCCTCTCTCCCTCCGACAGATTGTGCTCGTCGATAACTTTAAAATATGATAATGACCTGCCAATGTTAATGACCTGCCAATCTCTTAATCTCCTCATCTCCCCCTCGCTCATTATCAGTCTCTCAATATCCCTCTCTCGCTGTGTCTCTTCCCTCCATCTCTTCCCCCTTTTCTCCACTCTGTCCCCCACCCTCTCTCCCCATTTCCCTACTTCTCTTCCCCCCCCCCCTCTCTCTCTCCCCCCATCCACTCTCTCACCTGTGTTCCAAGACCCAGTAGGATCAGCATGAAGAAGAACAGTAGGGACCACAGCGGGGAGATCGGCAGTAGAGTGAGGGCTTCTGGGTAAGCCACAAACGCCAGGCCGGGCCCGTGATCCGCCACCTCCGACACGTCCACATTCAGGTGATGCGCCATGAAGCCCAGAATGGAGAAGATCACGAAGCCCGCGTAAACGCTGGTGGCACAGTTCGTGACGCTGATGATGATGCTGTCTCTGTTTCCCCAAGCAGAAAATATAAAAGAAAATATGCAAACTTTTCCACATCCTGTAAATTCTTCCACACATACAGAGGGAGGTCACAACATCTGAAAGGGGTCGTTTTTCCAGCAGTAATTCTGCAGTTATATACATGTCTCTATCCATCCCTGGTCATTCAACCATACATACACATAAAAAAACATATATTTCTTGTATTTTATTTCTTTAATACCATTAATATTAAGAAAACATGGTAACATTTTGAGTAAAACACTCGGGCACTGATACATCCCCACATAATGACAAACACTACCTCCACCATTTCACTCGTCAGTCCATAGCACACTTTTCCACTTTTCATCAGTCCAACTCGATGCGCTCGAGCCCACGGAAGTCGGTGGCGTTTCTAGATGCTGTTAACATTTTGACTCAGTTTTGTATAATACAGCCTCAACTTGCATTTGTAGATTCAGCAACTAACTTAAAATGGCCACAAATTTTCCAAAGTTTTCACAAGCCCTTTTTAAAAATTCCAACGTGTAAGAGTCACTTTAGTGATTAGAAAATAGCAAGTCTAGTTGGGCTGCATGGTCTATTCTCTCCACACAATTTATCTCGTCTATATTATATATAGATGCAGGTTGCTTTTTTGGGTAGATTCATCTGGTGGTTTGCAAGATTACAGGCGTTCAGTACTAGTTTTCAGCCTGGCCATTTACGCAAATGGATTTCTTCATATTGCCCAAATCCTTTAACAATATTTTGGACAGTAGGTGGTAAAATCCCTAAATTCCTAGAAGTTATGAGAAGAGAAAACATTGGCATAGTTGCTCACGAAGTTTTGCGCAAATTGGTGAACCTTGAACCATCTCCGCTCATAAACGGCTAAGCCTTTGGAGCATGCATATTTGCACCGATCATGACGACATTACCTTTTATCCATTAACCTAGTAACCTGTGGAATATTCCAAAAAGGTGCTTCCTTCACATTCCTTAACCTTCCTGGCGTAAAACTGCCCCCTTCACAATGTTTTTGCCAGGTGTTGCACGTATTAAAATTGGAATTCGAGAGTAATTACAAAAGTCATTAAATCTGATGAGGTTTCGACCTTTAAAATGTTTTTATTTGTTCTGTTTTCAATTGCATGTATGTGACAGAATTTTCAGATCACTGCCACCAGTTTGTTTATGTAAGCATGTAACAGAGTCCTAACTTTCTAAAAGCAGCAGTGATGGATATAATTCACATTCTTCATGCTAGGAGCATGTTTCAGTCCATGTGTACTAAGGGAGTCTTCAAAAGAAAAAAGAATGATTGCAGCTTTTGAAAATGTTTTTATACCAAATAAATCTGTTCTGGATTAATAAGAATGCAATTCCTCGAAAAAAAGAGAGACTGTTGAACTGATCCAAAGCTTGGGCCATCTGTGTAAAGTTTTGAAGATGGCTGCCGTAGCAAACATATTGTTTCACTGATTGCGGCGAAAATCTATAGGGTCCATCCTTGATGTAATGTAAGAGCAATGCACCACGACAAATTTCAGACAAATCAATGCATGAGTTTTTGAGTCATGTTGTTCACAAACAGACAAATAGACAGACAGGGGCTAAAACATAACCTCCGCCCCAATTTCGATGGCGGAGGTAATAATCACAAGCTTAAGCAAAGACAGAACCTATCTGGATCGTTAATACCGCATACTGGATTGATCAGAAAATTTCTCATTGTTTCACCTGCTATGCACCAGTCCACCACATAGTAGTGCTGCAGTAGCAGAAATATGACAAAGTGAGCCATAATGTTTCTAGGGAGAATTGTGGTGCATTGCAAAGCCAGAGCTGAAGTCGGAGTGGCAAATTCTCATTCATCATCACAATTGAGGATTCGTCGGAATGACAGACGTTGCTGTCATCACCTAAGCGAATAGCAATTTACTCAGCGAACTACCTTTTGGTGCTAAGACATGTATCACGCCACGCACGCAATAAAATAATGCAATACGTTACATTGCTGGAATGTGGCAGACGCATTCATTCACAGCGGCTTACACAACCTCAGCATATTTTACATATCTCACAGCTATCTCACATACAAAATACTCTGGTAATTCAGGTTATGCATCAGATTATGCACTGGGAATAAAACCAGTGATGTTGCAGTGAAGTTCAGTTCCCAAGCCATTATGCTCCACTATCACACAGGCACGTACACAAACAAGCATATGCTCACGCACGCATACACACAGAAACTGACACAGGGACCCAATGACGCACGGACAGAAAGAGCCAACTATACAGACACACACACACACACACACACACACCTGAATAGCCATTCCTGTGAAGACACAGTATTGAGTCTAATTTATCCTGCGTAACCTTTCCCAAGCCCCTAACATAACCAAATTACACTAAATCTTAACCTTTACCTACCCCAACTGCAACTATAACTTTAACCAATTGATCACCACCCAAACTGTCTTGACAACCCCAAATGTCACATAAGTTGGTTCTCACAAGTATACAAGCCCACACACAAGCACTCACGCACACACAGTTTCTCTGGGTAAAAGCGTAATGGAGCTCGCTTATTTCTCACGCCAGGGTACACACCGATAGCAGTTGTTGTGGAACTTGTTGTAGGACGCCATGGTGATGAGTCCGCCCCACGCACAGCCCAGAGAGTAGAATATCTGAGACGCAGCGTCACCCCAAACCTGAAAAAAAGCGAGGCGGGGGGGTGTCACTCTAGCAGACCCTGGGTTAGCTTTCAGTTGGCCATCCCTGCATTGGCTACAGGCGGGTAAAACAGGCCACTACAGCCCAGTTGCCACCTCAACTTAAAGCAACAAAGCTGGATTCAAGTTAAAACAAATTACAATGCCCAATTTCTATTTTCATAAGGATCTTGGCACGATTACTCTTTGACAATGACCAACGTAGATGAGGTCGAAACAAATCTGAATAAACTCATCGGAGCTAAATGTAAAACATTTAAAAATGACAGAAATGAAAATGCAAGGTAATTCACTGTGGTGGGTGACTGGAGAAGACTTTCAGTGGTACAGAAACTCTCCTCAACTGAAAACTCGCCAGACGTGGGTCGTCAGTGCAGTTCAAAGCTACTAAAAAGAGGTTACTAGACCAGCGCAGAGCAAGAAACCTAAACTGTGCTAAACCTCAAAACCAGGGCAGGCAGGTCAGAGATGGAAAAAAAGCAAATAAGATGAATATCAATCAAGATCAAAGCGACTGAAAAAAAGCACGGAAAAATAGAAACCGCAACTTAAGATCCTCAGTTCAGGCCTCGGCCCTCCACATCATAAATCATGCCGTTAATGTTACAGTTAGGCCGTATACAGCTGCAACAGGAACGGACTCGTTTGTTTTAATAAGCGACGGAAAAGGCAGGATGGACGCCCAAGTGTTCAGAAACATCTGCTCGGATCCTGCCAAAACTCCTCATAATCACGGTGCACCTCACCTTGTAGTGGCTTAACGGCCCCAGATATACTGCTGAGGAAACAGCGAATGTTCTTCAGGGCTAAAAAAGTTCATATCTCTTAATCAGCCCAGTCATTGGCCTGACCTGAGTCCAACTGAACACACATTTAATTACCGAGAGAACAGACTGAAGGCAAAAAGCCTCCGCAGCCTTCAGAAACTAAAGATGGCTACTGGCGGTGCAGCACTGTGGAAGGTGCCCTGTGCCCGGTGATTGTTGTCAGGGCAAAGGAGCGCAGGAAGCCATTGAATGTGAATGTGTACAACCATATGATAAATATGAACTCCCCACGTTAGATCATATTTTAGCCATTTAAAAAAATTTGTTGGTTAGGATCCTTTGCATTTAAATTTTCAGGGCTGGGTTATAGATTATTTTATTTTTTAGGATTTGAGATCTAAACTGAGCAACAAATCCTAATCATAATCATCGACTGTATAAAAAGATGGACGCAGCATCCTGATCTGAAAAGTCCATGCGGAAGTACCATAAAATGGCATTCTATTTAATGGCCAGCAGATGGCGACGTCAGTGGTTGCAGAAAGAGGTTCAATGCTATAGAAGTCTATGAGAAAATGACCCTGCTTTCCCACCTGATTTTTCATTTAAATAACGATTTTTCACGTTATTTTATGGCAGCTATAGCAAGTTTCAAAGCTCCTTCGACATATCATGATGTGAATTTTTGTAAATTATGGTCCCATATAGACTAGAATAAAGGATAAAGCCGGAATATGCTTTAGGGGCATGGCTATACTCTGGTCCTCGTCCGATACAGTCAGATTCAGAGCCACGGTTCTCCCCGGATCTTCAGTACACGCTCTCGTCCAATAGAAATCACATCCGGTTTCAAAATGGCGCAATTCAAATTGTCAAAATCGAGGCTTCCTTTATGGTTCGCTGAAACCAATGAGTGACGTCACTGTAGCTTCATCCATCTTTTAATACAGTCTATGATCACAAGCACATTTATTCACAAATAATCAAGTCTGCCGAACCCATAACTGGCACATTGACTGAAAGCTGAACAGATCGTCTGCTGCATGAATAGGGTTTCTGAGTATTTTTTTCCACTTTCTTTTCAGCGCAATTTCAATGGATTTTTCCCTAAAGAACATTGTTTTTAAATTGGAGGCGGGAAGGAAATTCTGGGGTGAGAGGGGATGCAAACCAACCACATTTTTTATATTGCCTAATTTTCAAAACCCAAAATCAATAAATTGACTTTTATAACCAATAACAGATGACCAGATATTGCTGTACCTATTCTCCATGCTGACAATCTGCTTGATTTTTTTAAAATAAAATTTTGAATAATCTGCTGACATATACTTGCAAAAAAAAAAAAAAAATTACATTGCAGTTTTAATACCAATGAACAACACTGCGCTTGATCGGATACATAAGTGTTATTAAGTTATGTCAATATGTACAGTACGCTCAATTCCACAGGTGGGCAAATAACAAAAGCATGTCCGCCATTTTCTGCCATGCGCACAGAACCAGAAGCGCATACCTTGGCATCGAGGATCTTCTTCCACTGCGGGGTCAGGTAGTATGCGATGCCGTTAACGGCCCCGTCCAGCGTTATGCCTCTGATGAAGAGGATGGTGAGGACCACGTAGGGGAAGGTTGCGGTGAAATACACCACCTGTAAGTGGAACGAAAGAGTTTGCGCTAGTAAAGAGAGACGTCAGAAATATTCGCTCCGCTTCTTACAAACACTGGCTTTTCGCTCGGGTACAAGTCAAAAACCTGTCAGTTTTTTTAATGCATCTATGGCCATGTTTGAATAAAGGCCTTTTATACTAAGTACCAATTTTGTCTGATGCAAGAGTGCCTGAAATATATTGCTCTGTTTGTAATTACTGTGACCCTTCATTTCAAGAGCAGCTGCAATTTCTTTCCCTTGGATTTTACCGGACACTATCCGTCCTTGAGCGCACCACTACCTCTTTTCGCAACAAGTCAAAAAGACGGTCCGTCTTTGATGGTAAGGACGTTGGACGGCATCCAAAAGTGTTAAAAAAACATTAGTTCAATGTCTTGCCAACATAAGCAATTTTTCTTTTTTCCAGTCGGGTGTAAGTCAAAAAGATTGTCCATCACTGAGCGTAAGGACGTTGGACGGCGTCCAAAAATAACCCACAAAGGAGCTTTTGTTTGACTTCTCTGAACACGTTAGTTTTACATCAGTGGAGCCAGACACAACAGATGTTTCGATTCCGCCCTCACACTGTACAGCTCTCGTACAGAGGCACGGAGACAACTTTGAGTGATTAGCAGAAGACTGGCTCTATTGACACGTAAATTAGCATGCGCAGGGAAAGACCAAACCAGCTCCCTCGGATAATTCCAGCGAGCGTCCGGCTCTGCCTGCGGATCGTCTGAGCGAAGGTGACGGCGTAATGCGGAACGAAAATAATGGGACTCTTCAACTCACCTTGCCAGAGGACTTCACCCCCCTGATCAGACACAGGAACACCACTACCCAGGACACGGCCAGGCACCCCAGGATCGGGAGGCGCACCTCCCCAAAATTCCCGATGTCGTCGGAGATGTTCAGCACCTTGTGCCTGAGGGATACCAGGGAATTTCGTTAAACCAGGAGAGATCTGTGTGCATTTACTAGCATTCACAATACACAAGCCAATCTAGAATACAGTGTCTGAATAGATCTCCTCCCTCATCCTTTTAAAATCTCCATAAGTCCATGTAAATAAAAATTAGTTGGTTAGCAACTGTCAAGTTTCAATTTTCAGGTGTGGGCAGGAGGGTTTTATCCCCCGCCATGCAGTGCAACAGGGAATATTGGATTAGGGTCCGTCCATCCGTACGTCTGTCCGGGCCACAATGGGGACAAGATTTCTCCTTAACTATTTCACCGACAGTAGATGTGTGAAATTTTGTCTGCTTAATAAGCTACTCATGATCGACAATGAGTTCAAAAATAGACGTCGAAGTGTATTTTTTTACAGGTCATGGCCCTTGATTGTGGCAGGGGATTGTGATGACACAGTCGTCCTGTTTTTTTTTTTTTTAATGTTATTATGAAACGTGTTTGGGTTCAAAATAATGCAACAAATCCAAATCAGAAGTACATGTATAAACATAAAGACTTTTCATTTTTGCAGTGTATTTTTTCCTGAATGAATATAAAAAACACAGGTGGGAGGGATTCTTTTTGGGTTGGGCGGTGATGCTAACTAATTTTTTTAAAGGCCTGAAACAAACTCGATAGGAGAACAAGCCAATGTGATTTAACCCGCATCAAACTGATATAAAACTTTCAGTGGAATTTACAGAGGGAGAGAAGTTCATCTAATTGATTTAAATGTGGACGTATGTTCTGAAAACCCGAACAAAGATGTCGATTGGAGGGGAACGGATGATTGACAGATGCATTCAAATCAAAACCAAACCAGCTGACATACCATCTTATAATTTTCAGAGAAAAGGGCCTCGAGGACGTTTTCATAAAGTCATTGTAAACGGACAAAATTGAGGAAGAAGTACATTTCGATTTGAACTCATCTTAAAGGGGCGCACACAACGCTATTGTTGTTCGAGTCAAAAGGCACAAAACAGTCCCATATTTCACAGCGAGAGGACAACGTTGACAAGAGAATGAGATTGTTGTATTTTTACCCCCTCCCCTGACAGCTGGATGGAACAACAAACTCTTTTGTCCAACAGTGACACCGTAGCCCGGACAGCAAGGCACAGACCCATTATGCCTTCATTAGGTAAGACACTGCCATCTCTGAATACCCACAATTCTTTGGGGCTGCAGGATATTTAAAAAAAAAAAACTCCTCAGAGAAAGTTTGTTTCATCTTCACCGACTAAATAAAGGAAACTTGAAGTGCAACCACTAATCGTCTTCCAACATGAACAGTAATTAAGCAACCGATTAGCCTAAATTAGAACAAGAACAGAATAGCGCTCGAGCAGATAAGACAAACGCGCACAAAGCACTAATTTTCTACGAGCGCAGAAGCGTAGATAATAGCCACCGAATAACCAGATGTTCACAACCCATGGTTCTGTCATATTACATCTCTCGAGGATCCCCAAGTCAGACTGTCCCGCCTCTTTTTAAATACACATAAGAAGAATGCTAACAGGAAGCAGGGGCGTCAACGACACCCCTTTTCATCCACCCCCCCCCCACAGCAGAGCCTGTGGTTCAGCAGATCACACAGCTTCTGTTCTAACCATTTTTCCACCGTGATCTGCATTTGCACTTTCTCAGGCTAACCTGGTCGTCTAACATGGCAGCCGGCCAAGTTTCACATGCGCTGAGCTGGCCCTGAATGGTTGTATGACTACGGGGCTTAAATCAACAATAAAGCCCCAACATCACTATCAGACGGAGACAAATGTTTACTTTAAATTTTGGGGCTGTGCAGTATTTCTGACTCAGGTTGGCACGGGCATTCAGTGTGACATCACAAGCTTTATTTGCCATCGGGCCGATTGCTAAGCACCAAGCGGGTACTCTCTTCTAAAGCCAGCTTATGGGTCACCTCAAATTAGCTTGCGGTGATGATGTTTCTGGAGCTGAGAAAGCTAATGTTTTAAACTATAGTGTAATTATAATAATTTCAGCGCAGCCGTTCGGCCCTTGTAGCACTTCATATTCGCTCCAGCTCTGTCTAATCAACTGTGAGTCACTTTGGATAAAAAGGGAGAGCTAATTAAAAGTAAATGTTACGTATTTAGCCTGGTTGCATCTCTGCTTTGGACGACAGGCCCAGCAGGCTATGATGCTAGTGAATGCAGATGGTGCCCTGATAACATGCAATTCTTTACGCCACACAGTTTTCTCAGGAATTTCCTCCGCTTGTGACAAATGCCCAATCAAAATCATTCTTCTAAAATGCGTTCATTCAAAATTTAGAATGGCCAGCTAGAATACTGAGCACGTTCGACAGAGAAAGCATTAACGATAGTTACCTTCGCAAATCATAAAATCTATATCAACTGCACACAAGCAGGTAGTGTTTACTTTCCCTTAAAAAAGGCAGGGTTTCTTTTACAAAGGGGTACTCAAAATTAAATTTGACTAAGTCATTCAAAAAAAGTATATTATATTTCCCTCCATTCAGTGTATGGATATACGGAGGCCCAAGAAACATTAGGGGCTCCCTGGCCCTTGTAAAAGTGAGGTACAGTAATGCCGAAACGTTTTAAATCACTTGCCATTTGTAGTTCTCACCATTTATACTAGTGAGATAGTAAATTATCTGAAACCAATACCAGAATGTATTTTAAGTATTTCACGTATTTGGGTCCAAAAAAGTTTTAAATGATACATCATATAGTCATACATTTTAGTGAAGTTGCATCAACGTATTCATTGCTTCGCCAATTTTAGACAATCGGGATATTGATTTTACGAGGGAGTCACTCGCACTGCATTTGCACACAAACTGAAATATTTCCTATAGGTGCATCTGCACAAACTTTACAATCCAGGGCATCCAACTAATGGGGTTTCAATTATTTTACTGATATTTTGTTATCACCACACCCTTTACTTAACAGAATGTTCCTGAAGAGTTTGAAATCAGGTTTCAGGTCACTGTGAAACTGTAACACAATGCTTTACCCCCCTCCCCCCTCCCGGGCCGGACAGAAGGTCTGCGTACTTCCAGTACTCCTCGCTGGGGCTGGTCCTCTTGGTTTGGTTGACCAGCTCGGCCACGCTTGACATCACGGCCGAGGCGTTGGCCAGGGAGCTGTTGAGGGCTCGAGACGCCCCGACCACCCCGCTGCAGTCCGGCGTGTTCCAGGGGTTATTGCAGTAGGTCCAGGGCAGCAGGTCGGTCATGGACATGAAGAAGTAGTAGAAGGCGATGCAGATCACCACATTGTAGTAGATTCCAATGTAGGTGGACACCACCATCATGCCATACCCCACCCCTAAAGACAACAGCAGGGGAGAGAAAGAAAACAACAGAAGAAGAACATGAAGATTCTTGATGACCAGGCTGTAAAGTTCCAAAAACCAGGGAGGCAGGGGAAAACTCGCTAATATTCATGAAATAACAGCCGCCTGATTGGCTCACTTGGAGCGCTCAGGAATGCCTGACAAATCTCAGGAAGAAAGCAAATGACCATGTCAGATCGGCCAATCGGATTGCCATTCTCTCATGAATATTAATCATTTTTACATGCCACCCAGAAATCAGACAAGGGAGTGTTAGCCCGACTTGTTAACATTCAACCAGCATATTCCTGGTTATGGTGATTTGGGGGGGAGGGGGGGTGGCTGGAATACATCCCAGCATGCAATGGGACGAATTCAGAAATACATCCTGGAGAGTTTGACAATCAATCGCCAAGATTGGCCCAACCAACGCTAGTTTTCTGACATCATCCTGGAGAGCGACGCCCCCTCTGCATGCCCGTGCCTGAGCACCCCGAGGGCGATCAGAAGGTCTGCACACGCTGTACCGCAGTTACGGTGAGGCGAGGAAAGGAGGTGGTATAACAGTGCAGAAAGGTGAGGAAAAAATGCCTCAAAACGTAACCTTTCAACTACACATTAGCGCGATAATTATGACTCTAAACATTCCACACATTTTTGGCCCCAGGCTCGTCAACACCTTGACCCAGCTATCGAAGGAAGGGTGGCCCACTGTAGACACAAGAATTCCGCGTGACCACGAAATAGACTGACGTGGGTCTTTCCGTCTCACCTTTGAACATTGGGCTGACCTTCCACACGCCCAAACAGCCAAGGCTGGCGAACTGCCCGAAGGAGAGCTCCAGAAAGAAGAGCGGTATTCCGCAGAACACCAGCATAATGAAGTACGGAAACATGAAGGCTCCTGGGAAAGAGAGAGAGGGACGTTACTGTCACAGAACCTTTACTGTAGCGTACACTTATCAAAAGCAACTTAGATTAGGCTGAGAAGGGGTCAACCCCCTTAAGCAAGGTGAGGTAAAGGGCCTTGCTCAAGGGCCACACAGCTGCACTGATCTTACCGGGGCTGCACGACGGTTTAAGCCTCCAACATTCTGATTCCAGGATGAATATGAAAGCGAGCTATAAACTGCCCCATCGCTACTCAATAAATGTTCTGCGTCACGTTCGCAAATCAAACCTCAGAGATCCATTTTCTTTTCAATCATACATGACAAAATGATAGGAAAATGCCATGACAGGGCATGAGACCTGACCACCCAAATCTGTCGGAGACATTTTCAACGATGCTCTACAGGAGTTAAAATGCCCCCGGTGGGCCAATGACAGGCAGAAAGGGTCGTCTCCGACAGAAAAGAACTCTTTCATCCACTTCCGTCAGGTCTCACATAAGGGTCATTCATAGCTTAACTGTGCATCGAATTCAACTACAGATATACAACTTGTACATCCCAATTTAAATGGTTATTTCCACATAATTTGGACAATAAGATGCAATTGAAGCACTGATTACTAAAACCCCACAAGTCAAGTCAAGTGTGCCTTATGGGGTTTTAGTAATAGGTGCTTCAATTATGTTTCATCGACTCAAGGATTTTGATGGCCACAGTGCTGTTATAAATTTACTTGAGACAAAGTGCACCTCAGAAGTCAGAAAAATAGAGTTGTGTGTCGCTGATGTTAAGGATTTCAAAGCAATGATGGTGGCCTTTATTAGACAGCAGATGTTTGATCTGCAATCTGACAGGTTTGATGAACAGAAGCAGTGATGTCGTGTGATGTGATGTGTTTAGGGTTTGGGGGGAGTCAGACTTTTTACTGCTTTATTGACACCGCGAGACCATCAGCTTGGTCTACGCAATGACATCACAGCTGTGACCAATGACATCGCCGCCAAGGGGCCCCTGCGAACCACACAGGCAGCTGACATCACCATCCTGTTATCTCTTACAGCCGAGAGGGAGGGCAGTCCAGTGGCGTCCATTCTCGGTCGCCACCAGCTAATGCTAAAAGAAGCAGCTCCTTATATGGTAATCTAAGGCAACTGTAATGTATAGACAGACTGAAAATAGAGTAATGGCCCAAACCGAGCCGTCACAGAACCAACCCAAACAAGAACAGCCCCAAGGGAAACCCTCCACAGATACAGGATGTGAGCGTTCAACCCCCTATCACCGGCTCTGGCGTTTCCCCCATCACACAACAATATCACAAACATATTCTGTATCTGCTGGATGCAGCGCTTCACAAAAGCTACATCACACTTATTGAGAGAAATATTCAAACCCAGGACGCCATGTTTATATGGCCACAGCATTACATCAAATGGAAAATATCCGGGTCTTGTACATCGTTTTAAACACATTTCCCTGCAATTCAGCAGGACATATATAATACATTTGGAAACCTTGGGATCTCCAGTAGAATTTAGAATAGGTTTAAAATTTCACAGGTTTGAATACAGCAGCTGCATTTGAGGAACCCGGGCTAGAGCTACATAACTCTTACATAATGATGGTAAGACGGCAATCTTCACATTGCACTGATTTATCGCTTGACATTTTTTTGAAAGTTAGTTTTGAATCTGATGACATTACAAGAAAAAAATAATAAACATCAGCTAGAACAAAAAAAAAAACAGTAAAAACAAAACATAAAAACAAAAGCTTGATCAGTCAGGAAACATACCGCCGCCATTTCTGTAGCAGAGATAAGGGAACCTCCACACGTTCCCCAGGCCCACCGCGTAGCCCACGCTGGTGAGGACGAACTCGATCTGGTTCCCCCAGTTCCCTCGCCGGGAGTTCTCGTCTCTCTTCGCCGGCTCTCCGGGTACTGCTCCATTCTGCAAAGGAGTGGAGTGTGTGAGCCAGCCAGCCCCGTACAGCACTTCATCAGGTGTAATGGGCCTCGAGGCACACACATTACGCTCTGCGGGCCAGGCTCCATTAAAATAGAGTCGAGAGCGCATAAATTCTTTTGACTTATGCCTTCATGCAGAGACATCAGCATGCGGGCACGCACACACACACACACACACACACATAAATACATATATATATAAAACAATTAAATCAGCAGTAGATAAAATTATAAATCAGTCAGGTGGCTGTAGTGGTTGTTTAGATTTGTAGTTCAGATTTATTAGCAGCGAGCAGGACCACAGCAGTGAATTATTACAGTTCTCAGAGTGAGGGATATGACTGAAGACCATGATGTTCAGCTTAAATATCGGGGCTAAGGCCTGCGCCCGTACCAACACTAACCCTAACCCTAAGCCTAACCAGACTCTAAATAAGATGGACAAAGCAAACCTGACGTCATCAATTGGTTTCAGCATAGAATTTAGAAAGCCCTGATTTTGGCAATTTGAACAGCGCCATTTTGTCATTTTGAAACCAGATGTGATTCCTATTGGACGAAAGCGTCCAGGGAGGAGCGAGGGGTAGATCTACGGGTGGATCCAATGACCATAAGGATAGCCACGGTCCGGCTTTATCCTTTATTCTTGTCTTTTTGGGACCATAATTTTAAAAAATGTACATCATGATATATCGACGGAGACTTGAAACTTGCGAGAGATACCATAAAATAATGTGAAAAATCATTATTGAAACAAATATATCAGGTGGGAAAGTAGGGTCATTTTCTCATCGACTTATATAGGATTGAACTTCTTTCTGCAACTACGATCAGCTGGCCATTAAATATAATGCAATTTTCTGAGATTTCCGCATCGCCCTCACTTTCCAGACCTGGGTGCTATGACCCTAACCTTAGCCCCCACACAGTCTGCGTGAAGAATGCTTGCATCAGCCGCATTCAAGGCACCTGTGTCGAAAATCAGGTTAATAAACTGCACAGCCCCAAATCAACACCACAGGGTAGTCAAACATTCTCAAAAACGAAGAGTGAGAACGACATTTATGTCATTAAACATGACATAACCCCCCTGGGAAAAAACCAGAAGACCAGACCTCCGAACCGGTGAGGGTGATGATACTTCTCCCTCTCCGCAAGAAAGAAAAAAAATAAAGCAGACATCCATTGGTTTGTAAAACCATAGACTGTATAAAAAGATGGACGCAGTGCCAAGGTCTGAAAGTGAGGCCGATGCGGAAATCTCTAAAAATTGCTTTCTATTTAATGGCCAGCAGATGGCAACGTCAGTGGTTGCAGAAAGAAGGTCAATGCCATAGAAGTCTATGAGAAAATGACCCTGCTTTCCCACCTGATTTATTATTTCAATAATGATTTTTCACATTATTTTATGGTATCTCTCGCAAGTTTCAAGTCTCCTTCGATATATCATGATTTTTGTAAATTATGGTCCAAAATAGAATAGAATAAAGTATAAAGCCAGATATGCTTTATGGGGCGTGGCTATCCTGTGGTCTTCGTCAGATACAGTTGGATCCACCCATAGATCAACCCCTCGCTCCTCCCTGGATATCAATTCATGCTCTCATCCAATAGGAATTACAAAAACATCCGGTTTCAAAATCACAAAATGGCACTGTTCAAATTGCCAAAAATCAAGGCTTCCTAAACGGTTCGCTGACACCAATGGGTGACGTCGCGGTTGCATCGTCCATCTTTTTATATAGTCTATCGTAAAACCAAGTAACTGAAGCCATGACAAAGTAATTTGTGAGCAGTCAGGCAGCAACATTAGCCCGGATGAAAGATCACGCAGTGATCCAAATAAATGAACTATTTTAAAAAGGGTATTTACCCAAAGAGATCCGCTCACTCCCGTCGCCACGGGTTAATTAGCATGCGAGGCCCTGAGAGCTGAGGTAGTGGGCAGTGGAGTGTGTCTGATGTGAACTGAACTCACCGCTGAAAACACAAAATAAACATTTGGCCTCGCGTCCCAGATCTGAGCACCCTGAACATCTCCATCTGCTCGCCTCAGATGGTCCTTATTTTTTTTTACCTTCACGGACACCTTCGGAAACGAAGGACGGAAAGAAGAGCCTTTTTAAACCAGCTGCAGCAGCGTAGAGGGAGGGGCGTAATTTTGCATAAATGTGAGTTGTTCGGTCGTTGAGTGAACGCAAAAGCAGAACATGCAGGAAAAAAAGAACAAGTGTACGGGACAAATGAGAGAGAGAGAGCCGTTCCAGCACTGCAGAAATTTGGTCCTGTTTGCATATTCATCTGCAGAATATGCAGGACTGTATGCCTAACTGCTCACTCGCTCGCACGTACACACACACACACACGCAGCCCCCCTTTGGTTCACCATACCAATAATTCTTTTAGTAATAAAATCCTAATCCCATTCCCGCAAAACCTAAAATCATCCGTAACCTTCACCCTCTCCGACCCCCAAACTTTGCTCTAACCAGTAACCAACACCCCCCCAAGATAAATTTAGATTACAAACTGGGTTAACACCTCACTTAACCTAGTCCAGACCCAGTTCTAACCCCTTAACTTAAACTGAGTCCTTGGCCCAGAATCGAGCCTTTACTTCATAGGGAACCAAAAAAATGACCTCACAGAGCCAATTTGTAGACTTCACTCTCTCGCACGCTCATTAGTTTCCACTGATCAGTTCCCAAAGGAGTGGCAAAAGATGTACACGCATGTGCTCAAATCTAAAAATGAACCAATAAAAAATAAGAACCGAGAAAAAGTTTTCAGAGGAAATTTGGCACCAGACTCCAAGCAGTGAATGCCCAATTCTCGTCCAAATTTGAAGTGGCTGTCCACGAATAATGCAGCTGCGTTCCCTGATAGACCCAGCTGCTCGCTGAGCAAAAAATGACAACACCCCCCCAGCCCCCCCCCCCCAACACGGCGCAATATCACCAGATACTGCACCCAGATGCACACAGCCAAAGAGAGACCTTTTATATACAGACGCAGCACACAGCCGACAGCCATGCGATTGATTACCATACACTACATTCAGCTGATGCACGAATCCAGAGTAAATCACAGCTGATTGGACTAAGCAGGGGCCAATACGCCCAGGAGCAGTATGTGTTCAAGGGCCTTGCTCAAGGGCCCAGCAGCTGCACTGACATCACTGTGGCTACAATGGGGCTTGAATTGACGATCTGGTGAAACGTACCAGGGAAAGGGCCATTGGCTGCTCCCGAAGAATCAAAGAGCATTGCTTAATGGTGGACTGCTAACCAGAAGCTTCTACAAGACAGGAAATACTGTGTTGTTAAGGTCATGATGTCATTATGACCGTTATGGGAGGGAAAAATTCCCAGGGAAAACTGCAAATAGAACGCGGTGCCGCAAGGACAGCTGAGATTTCGGTCCCTAAGAAAGCCCCTCTGGATCTAAACTCAAAACTTCGGCAGGGCAAAACATCATGTGCCACATAAATGAACCCAGCTCAAGAATAATCTTAACAGCAACACCCAGTAAGACAACATAAACACTGCTGTTTGAGTGAGTTTAAAAAATTTCTGAAATCCAGGGGCCACTGAAATCACAATATTTTCTCCCTAAATCTGCTTTCCAGTAGATGATTTATTTTGAAGCTGCTGTTGACCCGCGGCTGTGTAACTGTTACCAGCCAAAATATGTCCATTTTCAATCCAAATCGCCCAGATTGGAGCGAGTTCGGGGGAGAGCCCTAGACATGATATTCACTCCGATGTACCCTCCAGCCCCCCCAGCTCTCCCCGCCAGGTGTTCCAGACCCGCGCATCCGCATCACTGCCCTCGCCGGCTGACTCCAGAACAGTCTGATGCCCTCAAGGGCACCCAGCTGGGCTCGCTCGCCCGTAACATAAGCTCTGCACATGCACCCAGGACCCAAATCAGCACATCAACCCAGCCTGTGAGTAAAAAGCCGACTCCGTCCCCGCTCCTCTCATAGGTGCATCTGTAGAGGGAGGGGGAGGAGCCAGACATACCTGGAGTATCACAGAGGATTAACAGGGGCTACGGTCAGACAACGAGTACTGTTCAGCAAGGGGTACTGTTGGCAACGGTGGTGTGTGCATGTGTGTGTATTTCATAATATAAAGGAACCCCTTGCGCTTCAGCCCCTCTCTTGCCAGAGGTCGGTGCTCACAGAAAAGGACAAATTCAGAACAAATGAAGGAACAGACTGGAGCACTCAAATCACTTGCATCAGTTTATTGAGATGCCAAGACTAACGTTTCGACGCACAGCGTCTTCCTCAGAGTCAAAATTATTTGTGTATTTCATGTTAGTCTGTTAGGGTGTGCATGTGAGAAAGTATGCATAACTGCACACATGAGTGTGTGTTTCTGTGAGAGAACATGTGTTTCTGTTATGGCACATGTGTGTGTGTGTGTGTGTAGGCTTGTGCCCTTTCAAACAGAGTGACTAGAACGCTGTGTCGAGGAGCCAAGAACTGGGCGATTGGGCTGTTCAAATATTGGCCCAGGCAAGACCTCAGCTGTTGGCTCCCAATCAAATGGGTCATTCCAAATATCGGTCACCTGTGATTTCAGCAGGGAAGAAGCCACTGTGAGCTCATGGAGGAGAGGTTTATCCTGCCACTGCAGACACTGCAACACCACACTCAGCAGTGAGAGGAGTGTAGCAGTAAATGTTACAACAGTCACAGAAATATAACATGACTATGACATGGGCAGTAACAGAACGCAGCAAAACTGTGAAATGAGCAGCTAAGGAAATACAAGAGGACTATAACAGGAGCTGCAGACTGCATACAGCAACACTGACACAAGCAGTTACAAAAATGCAACAAGACTGTTACATAAGCAGTTAAATACAACAAGACTGTAACAAGAGAGGATGAAGAAGCACGACATGACTGTTACAGGACCTGTTACAGAAATACAACTGGCCTGTAAATGAGCTGCTATAGAAATACAACACTGTAGCAAAGGCTGCTACAGAAATATAACAAAACTATAACAACAGGAGCTTCCACAGAAATACAACATGGGTGTAACATGCGCAGTTACAGAACGGTCAGTCCAAGTGAAGACATCCAGAAAATCAGAAAATTCCTGGGTCACCCCCTCAGAAATTTCTCAAAAAATTCATATGGGTACCTCTGATGGACTTATGAAATAGTACCAAGTATTAGACCAATATCCATAATTGTCTTGAAGCAATGTCTTGTCACAATTTTAAGTTTTTTTTTTTTTTTTTGACTAAATTGTGTTTCGTCCAACTTTGGGCTTCCACTGCTCCTCTAGTATTTGACCTATAGATCAGATTTTTGGTTTCTCTGGCCAACTTTTCCCCTAGAACCAGAATTTCAGATTAGGTGTATCTACCTTGGTTGCTCCACAATGGGGCTCCAAAGTTGGCTGAAAAGCCAAAAATCGCAAAAATTTCTGTACTTTTTAAATGCTACAGATCAGAATTCAAGCTTGACATTTTATTTGTGACCAGTATCTCTCGTGGGTAATCCACTTTAATCTTGTTTGTATCTTGGCAAGAATAAGAAGAATTTTTTTTTTTTACTTTGCTTGTTTTTCATTTTACGGTAAAAATAGCAATTTTGAAGTCCATGGTTCACCATGTGTGCAATTGACCACATCCTTCAAAACTTTACCATAGATTGCTATAGTTGTCAACTTCATCTGACAAATTCTTGAATGATGTTACCTATTTCGAGGAGATATTGATGAAAATTCAGCATCAATTGCCAAATTCAGCATATTTGCCACATCTAGGCTCTTTGAAACAGCTAAATACATGCAAAAAGTAACTTCAATACAATTTTTCAAGCAAAATCATTGTTTTATTTGAAGCTTAACAATGGATTACATGTACAACTACTACATTGGAATGGTTCACCATAACATCGGAATGTTCACATGGTTTTTGTTAGAGACCATAAGAATGCTGCCATTAATCTCATTATGTAATTTTTGATAACATTGCTAACAATCAAATTTACATTCACTGCCAGGAACTTAGAGGACTAAAAATCACACAATATGCAAATCTGTAATGGAATCAGGATAAACTTATACAATTGCTACACCAAAACATGAAAATTACACTTACGTGAAATCTGTTTGGTATGAATATTTCCTGGATCTGCACATGTACAATGTTCACTCATGAACCGAGATAAAATGTTCTCATGATGAAAACAAATTTGCTCAATTTCCTCAAGCATAACTCCAGATCTCCAGGCGAGCAGTTCTTGATCCTCATTGGTTAAGGTATCCCCTCTGAAGAAGCCAGTTTTTCTTGCCATACGTGCATTGTGACATTCATCACCTAATCTGGTGCCTAAGCCACACTGTGGTAAATCCTTCTTACCCTCCATGGTTTGAGTGATTATGATAATCTGATCATTGGAGCTCTTTTATACTGGTCATCATTACACAATACCAAAACTAGTTCAGGCGAATTATGGATTAAGTCATCACACTTCACTTACCTCAGATTACAGATTTAATGATGATGTAAGATGAAACAAGTTTGTGCTTGTCTCAAGATTTCATTATTTGTTCAAGTTTTAACATGATGAACTGAAGATTACTTTCAACAAATCTATAGCATTTTATGACGTCCGATGGTGCGTTTAAATGGCCAAAATGGTGTGTCTATTGAAAAATTCACATAAAATAAACTAGGCTCAACATCATTCCAATTCATTTCTCAGATGAAGTTGACAACTATAGCAATCTATGGTAAAGATTTGAAGGATGTGGTCAGTTGTGCACATGGTTAACCTTGGACTTCAATATTGCTATTGTTTCCATAAAATGAAAAACGAGCAAAAAAAAAAAAAAAAATTCTTCTCATTCCTGTCAAGATACAAAGAAGATTAAAGTGGAGGTATCAGGAATGGTCACAAAAAAATTTGAAGCTTGAATTCCCTAAACTTTCTGATCTGTAGCATTTAAAAAATACAGCAATTTTTGTGATTTTTGGCATTTCGGCCAACTTTGGAGCCCCATTGTGGAGCAACCAAGGTAGATACACCTAATCTGACCAGAGATTCTGATTCTAGGGGAAAAGCTGGGAAACCAAAAATCCAATCTGTAAGTTAAATAATAGAGGAGCAGTGGAAGCCCAAAGTTGGACAAAACACAATTTCGTCAAAATTATAAAAAAAAAAACTTAAAATTGTGACAGGCCATCACTTCAAAACTATTAGGGATATTGGTCTGATACTTGGTATTATTTCATAAGTCCATCAGAGGTACCCATATGAATTTTTTGAGAAATTTCTGAGGGGATCATCTGGGAGGGTCTGAATGCTTAGATATGGACAGAAATAAAACATGACTGTAACAGAAGCCATTACACCAAGCCCAGAAATACAAACAAGACTAACATGAGTAGATGAAATGAGCAAAAACCCAAGAGGAGGCCTTAATGTTTAAGCTCAAATTCCCAGCAATACATGAACGACAAAGCAGACAACCTCAAAAAATACATCTCACCATAGAGATGTGCCAGCTTGGATGGGAAATATTTTGTCATTCAGAGCAAAGTTCAATCGAATTTTCGCACACTCAGTGTATTTCTAAAGATGTGATATGGACTCTCACGTGAATAAGTGTAAGTGACTAATACAAGAGATATGTAACACCACAGCTCGGTAAAGTCATGGAATTCAGACCAATTCAAATTAAAGTGTGGCACTTAACCCTTAGGTCCGGATTTACTAAGACCTTTAGCACATGCAAAATCTTTTTGCCCGTGCAAAACCAATAACATTGCCCATGATTGGCCGGGGTACTTGCCTTGCACCAATCAGTGGCAATGTTATTGGTTTTGCATCGGCAAGAAGATTTTGCATGTGCTAAAGGTCATAGTAAATCAGGCATTGTTGCTCAATGATGTAATATATCTAAATAAGAGCTGTTGATAATCTATCATGTGGAAACTTATTTAAAAAAGCTCCTACAGGGGAGCTCTTTTAAACAAGTCACTATAGGTTTTCAACAGCACAAGATGATTAAATTCACAATTCTTTGAAATATATTCCAACGCTCTATGGGTTAACATTTCACAAGACTGACCCTCTCAGTTTCCGCACAGCCCCGCAGGGCATGCTCCGTTACATACCGTCAGCAGATGTGCCCGATTGAAGGCAAAGCGGGGACTGGCAGCTCGTGAGCGTTTAACAGCTGTGTTTTCAGGGCTGGCGATAGAAGCCATTGTTCTGATCTCAAGAGCTCGTATTCGCCGGGCGGAGGAGAGGCTGCACATTATCAACACGGGCTCTTCATGTGCTTTGGAGCACTGTCAGAGCTTCATCTGGCCGAGCTTCGACTGCTCTCCCACGTGTCGTCATCCACGCCAATCAGCCTCTCGGTCATTACGGAGCCGCAATTACCATGTGCCACGACAGCAAAATATTAGGAGAATGCAAGACATTTTCAAAATGTGCCTGAAAAGTTTTGATCTGCGAGATAAGAGTAAGAGGTGCCTGTCCTCCCACGCAGATACAGCGCCTTACATAATTATTGGCTCCCCTGGTTAAGATGTGTCAAAAGCCTGAAAATAAATTCAATTCTTATTGCAGAAGCATACTCTCACGCTGAAAATTGTAGAAAAATGTAACCTTCAACTCAAGTGAATTATAAGGGGGAAAAAAATCCCTGACTAAGAAATAATTATTTTTCATAAAATCACCTGTTCCACAATTATTGGCACCCCCTAACAATTCCTAGCAATGAAATGTAATTGAAGTATTTCTGTCATTTCTTCAATAGTTTACAAAGTTGATCGGAGTATCTAGGAACATTTAATTAGTAATTCATCACTTCCTGTTTCCCTGGGGTATAAATATGATGTGACACAGAGGCCATTTCTCTTATCCACTCTTCAACTTGGGAAAGACAAAGGAACACACCATTCAAGTAAGGCAGATGTGTGTCGACCTTCACAAGTCAGGCAATGGCTACAAGAAAATAGCCACTCACCTGCATCTGCCCATATCTACTGTTAAAGGAATGTTTGAAACAACTGGAACAGTGGTAAACAAGCCTGGACGAGGAAGCAAGGTTATTTTGCCACCACGCAGTGAGAAGGGTGGTAAGAGAAATAAAAAGTTCTCCAAAGCTCACTGTTAAAGAATTGCAACAAATGGTCGCATCTTGGGGTCACAAAGTCTCCAAAACAACCATCAGGCACTATCTACATGCCAACAAGCTGTTTGGAAGGCATGCACGGAAAAAACCTATTCTCACTCACAATCATAAACGCAAATGTCTGGAGTTCACTAAGCGGTATTAGGATTTAAACAGGGACCGTGTGCTTTGGTCAGATGAGACCAAAATAGAACTCTTTGGCAACAAACTCTCTAAGTGGGTCTGGCGGAACACAAAAGATGAGTATGCAGAAAAGCACCTCATGCCCACTGTGAAGTATGGGGGAGGATCGGTGATGCTGTGGGCCTGTTTCTCTTCCAGAGGCCCTGGGAACCTTGTTAGGGTGCACGGCATCATGAACGCTTTGAAATACTAGGATATTTTAAATCAAACTCTGGTGGCCTCTGCCCGAAAGCTGAAGATGGGTCGTCACTGGGTCTCTCAGCAAGATAATGACCCTAAACGTGTGGCCAAATCTACACAGAAATGGTTCAGCAGACACAGAATCAAGCTCCTCCCATGGTCATCTCAGTCCCCAGACCTCAATCCATTGAAAACCTGTGGAGTGAGCTGAAGAGGAGAGTGCAGAGGAGAGGACCCAGGTCGCTGGATGATTTAGAGAGATTGTGCAAAGAGGAATGGTCGAAGATCCCTCTTTCTGTATTCTCCCATCTTGTGAAACATTACAGGAGAAGATTAGGTGCTGTTTTGTTGGCAAAAGGGGGTTGTACAAAGTATTAACATCAGGGGTGCTAATAATTGTGGCACACATGATTTGATGTAAAAGAATTATTTCCTGATGAGGGATGTTTTTCCCACTGAATAAATGCATTTAAATTAAAGGTTGGATTTTCCTCTTTTTTTCATTGCCGTCCCATATTATTTAGAAAAAAACTGAATTTATTAGAAGCTAATGAACACATCTTAACCAGGGGTGCCAATAATTATTGAGGGTGCTGCGTGTCTCTCTTTTTCAAAGATGCGCTGGGCTAAATACCAGGAGAAACAGCAGAAGTGAGGAGGGATCGAGAGGAACAGGGGTACAGCCCCTGTGCCCCTGGAGCAGTTTTGGGGTTAAGGGCCTCACTCAAGGGGGTCATTCCTTGTCAAATCATCAGATATACAAAACCTCTGTCACCATGCAGTCATAGATTGCTTCCATATTTTCACATTAGATAAATATGTATTAGTGATGAACAAATCCAAAATTTCAGGCCATTCGGTCCAAAAATTAAGTTTTGGTGAATTATTTTCGAAGGGTACTGTCCGTCAGTTTTTTGTTGATTTTTTTTAATGAATTCACGTCAATATACATTTTTCATGCATTTAACATGGCATAACTTTTTTTTTATTGTTACACCTATAGCATTGAAACTTTGCGTCTAAGCTAATGTTATACTGCTAAATCCGAAAATGTGGCCCATTTTACTTAAGCTTTCTTGGTTGTGGAGCTATGAGGACTCCAAAAGTGCCTTTTGTTCAGGCAGTTCCATGTTTAGGTCCCCAAAGTACCCCCAATATAAACCCTAGCATAGGCTCCCTGGCATTTTTTCCATTCAGTTGTGTCTGCCGAATATAAATCAGGCCGAATTCATCACCAACTGCTGTCAGTACCTTGCCAAATGTATAAAAAACCTAAAATGCTCACAACATTACCACCTGTTCAAAGCCCCATATCTCCAGGGGCGCACCTTGGATTTTATTCTATTTTTTTTCACTGATTCCTCAATTACAGTAGAAAGACCACTCCAAAAATTGTTGATGTGTTTTGACCAATATAAATTTTGCAGATGTCTGAACAGGGGTGGGGTAATCTTGAGAATAGCGCGGTACTTTCAGCTGCTTACACAAATAACTATGCAATATTTTAAGTGTTTTCAATCATTAGTCAATCACATACTAAATTGTACCAAATCCTGTATTATAGTAGAGACAAAAAACAAAAATTATTGATGTGACTTGAATGACATACATTTCAAAACTGTCTAAATAGGGGTCAGGCAATTTTTGAGAATCACACTTCTTTGCATCAATAAAATTTACTGACACTAATTCTTGTAAACTGACAGTCAAGTTAAAACTTTGTATTCCATGCTATATTAACAGTGTTATTGCTTCCTAAATGCAGCCTCATAGCCCCTCCCCTTTCAAATATTTTCATCTCCACCTTGATGAGCCACCCATCTTATGAAACTAGAAATCCTAAGGAATCTATTGATGCCAAAAACGCCATGCTATGATGTCAGTAAGCAGGCGAAAAAATGCTCCAAACATACACTAAATTTCCGCTAGCAAAAAGCTAACGTTAGCTAGCTCAGTTAATTTAGGCCAGCAATAACCGTGCAAATTCTGTTAATTTGTAGATGGATTGCTGTGGTAGCTATATTGAATTTTCATTCTGTCCAAATGCAGCATGTTAAACTTATTATATGATCATAGAACTTAGATGTGCTAATGTTAGCTTGCATGTAACATTTATATTCCCCCTGTTTTTAGGCTAGTTCACTAGTACATCGCACACTGGGGCTGGGTTTTTTTTTTTAACAGGATAACAGCTGATTGAATTAGCTGGTTTTACCTGCAAAAACGTCTTCAAAATGCAGTTTTCACTTCATGACTATGTTAGAAACCTGATGCATCGTCTTCGTCAAACAAGTAAAACCGGTGTAAGCGGATAACAGACTCATTATTCACAGTGGTTTTGGAGGAGACGTGAAATTACACAAATCGCAAACTCAGTAATAATATACAGATTGTCTAAGCAGTTGAAAGTGCCAAGCTATTCTCGAGATCACCCCACCCCTGTTCAGCAAAATTTAAATCGGTCAAAACACATCATCAACTTTTGGAGTGGTCTTTCTACAGCAATGGAGTAATCAGTAAAAAAAAAAAAAAATAGAAGAAAATCCAAGGTGCGCCCCCGGAGATACGGGGCTTTGAACAGGTGGTAATGTCATGAGCATTTTAGGTTTTTTTCACATTTGACAAGGTACCGACTGCAGTTGGTGATAAATTTATGGTGAATTCGGCCTGATTTATATTCGGCAGACACAACTGAATGGAAAAAATGCCAGGGAGCCCATGCTAGGGTTTATATTAGGGGTGCTTTGTGGACCTAAACATAGAACTGCCAGAACAAAAGGCTCTTTTGGTGTCCTCATAGCTCCACAACCAAGAAAGATAAAGTAAAATGGACTGCATTTTCTGATTTAGCAGTAAAATATTAGCTAGATGCAAAGTTTCAAAGCTATAGGTGTAATAATAAAAAAGTTATGCCATGTTAAATACAAGAAAAATGTAAACACCAGCCATCTGTGCACACCAGCCTTCTCCTCATACATCAGAATGATGAGCTGCCGGATAGCTCACTCGGTTAAAGCACTGTGCTGCAATGCAGAGGTGACTATTACGTTGCGGGTTCGAGCCCCGGCGTACCCACCGGCAGGGGTCGGCAGCTTTTTCAGCGCAGCGTACAATTGGCCATCGCGCTACAGGGTTTCACATTGGGAAGGGACTGCTGGATTTGGGGATACAATAGCAGATTTGTTCTTTGCTCCAGCGCCTCCTGCTGGCCAGACGGGCACTCGAAAGGAAGACTCTGGGTTTGTTCATGTCCGGGTATCCTCCGCCCTCGTTCTGAAGTTACGAGGATTCAACCAATGAGTGTATAAGAATCAGTGGCTGACAGGCACGTGCTTCGGAGGAGAGCCGTGAACTGTCCTCACAATCCTGAGTTGGCAGCAAGGGGTCGCATACGAGCAAGCTTTGTACATAGTTCACCAATTGGGCATTCCAGATTCGGGTGGGATTGGAGATGCCAAATTTATTTAAAAAAAAAAAAAACATCAGAATGATATTTGTCGTTTCCAGGAAATCTTTGTCATTCTTTGACATTATAACAGAATAGTGCAGCAGACACAGCGTCTTCCTTATATCTGAATACAGCACAAGTGAATACAGCACGAGTGAATACAGCATGACTGAATACAGCACGAGTGAATACAGCACGACTGAATACAGCACGACTGAATACAGCACGAGTGAATACAGCACGACTGAATACAGCACGAGTGATACAGCACGACTGAATACAGCACGACTGAATACAGCACGACTGAATACAGCACGACTGAATACACGCAGGTCACTGTTGCCCAAACTTCAAACACATGAGCTCTTATGAAGTCTGATGCAGTAAAATTTAGAGTCACCGAACTGCAGAAACAGTCGTGAGTGTGGCCCTCCTGAACTGTGTGCGTCAGTTATCTTCACAGTACACTGTCACACGACTGCATTGTGCTACACAATTCAACCACTTGAACATACTGTTGCAAAACTGCGCATGAAATGTTCCTCATTGGCTGGAACGCGGATGACCATTGTCCGGATCATCCAATAGCACTGCGTTTGCTCTGCAGTGCACTCCGCCGTCAAAGGCTGCCGAAAGTTTGGAGGAGACGCTAAATATTATTCTGGCATGAGGTGAATGTTTACAGGCACTGGGAGGCTTGAATGATAGGGGGCATCTGTCTGTTCAAATATTTGTCAGTGCATAAGCGAGCGAGAAAGGACTGACAGCGAGAGAGAGAGAAAGAGAGAGAGAGTGACTGAGCAAATTTTGTAAGAGTGAAAACGGGCCAAACTCAATGAAAGTCACCCAGAAACAGACCCACATTTTTTGCAAAACAGTTACTGCCCATTATATAACCCATCCATCCATCCATCCGCCGTCTATAAAAGCCTCGTCCTCACTCAGAAGGGCGAGAGCCTATCCCATCTGACCATGGGTGCATGACAACACCATTCACTCATACCGATGAGCAATTTAGAGTCTTCAATTAGCCTGACATGCATGCCTTTGGACCGCGGGAAGAAACCGGAGTACCCACAGGAAGCCCACGCGAACACGGGGAGAACATGCAGACTCCACACAGAGAGGCCCTGGGCCAGATTCGCACCCGCAGCCTTCTTGTTGTGAAGTACCACTGCTAACCACTGTCCATTTTAGAATCTTCACCTGCTAATTATTTTGCTAATGAATGATATTTTGTCTCCAATTTCGCTTCCTGTAATTGCCATATTTCTTCTGTGGCGCGCCATCATTATGAGTGCTGACAAATGTACCGATAGTTCTTCATATGATTTATTATCTATAATGAGTATTAATGATTTTTAAACATTCCACCAGAAACAGCATGGGGTATGGGAGAGCCTGTGCAGACTGGGGCTATGATTCCATGTGCCATTATGTATCTCAGCGAAAAGGACCCAGTCGATCAAGAGGATTATCAGACACACAGATTTAAACCATGATTTTCCTTTTCCATACAAATAATGCTTTAGCATGAACACGTAAGAGAGGAAACCGCTAAAATCGTCAACCAATCCACTTTTGTTTAGCAGAGGTGTATAATCCAGGGGTCAGAAAGTAAAAATCCTACCATGTTTTCATTCCACCCATAAACTCCTGTCAGCAGATTTCACTTGTTAGTTTTACCTCCCAGCTGAATAATAGGGCCAACTGACAGGTCTTTTGTGGCTGGAACAATACCCTGGGATGGACTTTTACTTTCTGAGCCTGGATTATACACCTCTGTTGTTTAGTACATCTGAGCTGGACATACATACATAGGACTGCATGTGTTTACATCCTCGAGAACTAAAGTAGCTGAGAAAAATACCTTCCCAGCTATTTACAGGGACAAATCGTGTCAACCAGGGGATAATTGGTAAGAGGCTGTCGCCACGGTAACGCGCCACCACCATCTCCCACATTCCCCATCCTTCCACCTGTCGCAAATCTCCCTCAGGGAAGCCAGAGACGCTACATGGGCCCAAAATAAGAGGCGAGACAGCAAACCCAAGTATTCCCTGCGCACACACATGCCACATATTCAAAACATTTCAGAAATAACCACACTCAAGAGGAAAATTAATCTTGAAAGTTGACAGAACATATCTCATTCACCAATAAACAAGTTATCTCTTTGAATATGGAGCTTATGGTCCAAATCTTGCCCAACGGGACAATACCTTTGGGTTTGCGACAAAAGAAACAGAAATCAGTTCTGCTTGCCAAGAATTCAACCTCAGAAATGAAATATTCTCCCTGATCACCCCATTAAATGACTCAAAAACTAGCACATTATGATGCAAATGCGGGTCAAACTTACTCCAAAGACACTTTTATTGAGGAGTTGTGGAGGATCATACTTCAAAATTTCTCATCATATTCATCAGTAAATCAATAATAATCAGTGACCATTTTATGTAAGCAGCAGTATCACGCACATACATACACACACACACACACACACATACATACATACACACAAGCAGTTCATACATATATAAGCAGTTGATTTCTGTAGGGAAGGTTTGAAGGATCTAAGTGTTAACAGCAGCTCAGGTGATTCAGTCAATATCTGTATTGGTTCAGTGAATTCAATCAATATCCGTTCAGTTGAATCATCGTATTTATTAAATCAGTTGAGCCATTTATGTATCCATGTGTACCCCACTTTTTAAATGTATTTTCTTCCTTTTTTAAATGTATTTTTCTTTCTTTTTTGTGGGGACAATACCTCCGTGTGCCACTAAAATTTTCTAGAAAAGTCCACTAAGAACATGCAAACCAATGGGGGAGGGAAAGAGATAAGAAATAACCAGTGTAATGCGACTGGAAGGAGGTCCTCATAAAAAAGGCAGCTTGGAATGTTTGTATTTAGTATTCTTAGCGTGCAGAGGCTACTCTGGGCTTCAGGTCATGAGCTGAATACAGTCTGATCTTTAGATCATTTCCTGAAGATGTCTGCCTTTCTCAAATTATCTGAAGATAAGGGGACCTTATGAATACGAAAACACGTGTGAATGGGAACCATAAGTGGTGACATTATGCACTGCCATTTGGGCAGAGCTAATCAGTGGACAGACTTGAGTGCGCAGTTCTAACTCCATCAGGTTACCACACAGTAAGAATACAGTGCTGTGAAAAAGTATTTGCCCCCTTCCTGATTTCTTACTTTTTTGCAAATTTTTCACACTTTAATGTTTCAGATCATCAACCAAAATTTAGTATTGGACAAAGATAACCTGATTAATTACAAAATGCAGTTTTTAAATGAGGATTTCATTTATTAAGGGGAAAAAGACATCCAAACCTACCTGGCCCTATGTGAAAAAGGAATGATCCCCCCCCCCCCCCCCCTCCTTATATCATGAATTAACTGTGATTAGCCACTGCCAGACAACTGCCAAACCTGTTGAATCAAGAAATCACTTTAATAGAACCTGTCTGACAAAGTGGAGTAGGCTAAAGGATCTCAAAAAACAGCATGTCATGCCATGAACTAAAGAAATTCAAGAACAGATAAGAAACAAAGAAATTGACATCTATCAGTCTGGAAAGAGTTGCAAAGCCATTTCTAAGGCTTTGGGACTCCGGCAAATCACAGTGAGAGCCATTATCCACAAATGGAAAAAACTAGGAATAGTGGTGAAACTTCCCAGGAGTGGCTGGCCTCCCAAAATCACTCCAAGAGCACATCGACGACTCATCAAGGACGTCACAAAAGAACCCGGAACAACATATAAAGAACAGCAGGCCTCAGTTAAAGTCAGTGTTCAAGTTTCAAAAATAAGAAAGAGACTGGGCAAAAATGGCATCCATGGGAGAGTTTCAAGGCAAAAACCACTGCTGACCAAAAAGAACAAGAAGGCTCATCTCACATTTGCCAAAAAACATCTTGATGATCCCCCAAAACTTTTGGGAAAATATTCTGTGGACTGAGGAGACAAAAGTTGAACTCTTTGGAAAGTGTGCATCCCGTTACATCAGGCGTAAAACTAACAGCCAATATGTTATTTACAGTAGAACATTGATAACATTTCAAATGTTGAAACTGAGACATTTTACATTTTTATCCACAAAATGAGCTCAATTCCAATTTTCTGGCTGTAACAGGTCTCAAAAAAGTTGGGACACAGGCAAAAAAAGGGCTGAAAAAGCAATTAATATAAGAGAATATAATAATATAATATAATATAAGAGAATCAGCTGAAAAAGAACATTTAGCAAGAAATTAAGTTAACTGGCATCAGGGGTGTAACATGATTGACTATAACAGGGATGTCTTAGAGAGGCTGAGTCTCTCAGAAGTAAAGATGGCCAGAGGCTCTCCAACCTGTGAAGGCTTGCGTTAAAAAAACAATTGTGGAATACTTTAAAAATGATGTTCCTCAACGTCAAATTGCAAAGGCTTTGAAGGTTTCATCATTGACAGAGCATAACATCATGAAAAGATTCAGGGGAACTGGAAAAATCTCTGTGCGTAAGGGACAAGACCAAAGACCTTCACGTGATCTTCGGGCCCTCAGACGCCACTGCATCACTCACCGGCATGATTCTGTCATTGAAATTACTACTAAATGGGCCCAGGAATACTTCAAGAAACCACTGTCCGTAAACACAGTCCGCTGTGCTATCCACAGATGCCACCTAAAACTGGAAGCCACTGTTGAGCATGATCCTGAAGCCCCGCTGTGTTCTGTGGGCCAAGGCTCATTTAAAATAGACAGAAGCAAAGTGGTAAAGTGTCCTGTGGCCAGACGAGTCCAAATTTGACATTATTGTTAGAAATCATGGGCGTCGTGTCCTCCAGGCTAAAGAGGAGAAAGACCACCCCTCCTGTTATCAGCATTCAGTTCAAAAGCCAGCATCTCTGATGGTATGGGGATGCATTAGTGCATATGGTGTAGGACACTTGCATGTTTTGAAAAGCACCATGAATGATGAAAGGTATATAAAGGTTTCAGAGCAACATATGCTTCCCTCCAGACGGCATCTATTCCAGGGAAGGCATTGGGAAATTCAGCAGGACAATGCAAAACCACATACTGCAGCTATTACAACAGCATGGCTTCATAGTAGAAGAGTCCGTTTGCTGAAATGACCTGCCTGCAGTCTTGATTTTTCACTGATTGAGCACATTTGGTGCATAATTAAATGAAAATTCCATCAAAGGAGACCCAAAACTCTCCAGCAGCTGGAAGCCCGTATTAAACAAGAATTGGATCAAACTCCAATGGCTAAACTCAAGAAACTTGTCTCCTCAATGCCCAGATGCCTCCAGTCTGTGTTAAAAAGGAGAGGGGATGCTACACCATGGTAAACAAGCCCCTGTCCAAACTTTTTTGAGACCTAGAGCAGCCATCAAATTTGAAATGAGCTCATTTTGTGGATAATAATTGTAAAATTTCTCAGTTTCAACATTTGCCATGTTATCTCTGTTCTGTTGTGAATAAAATACTGGAATTATTTGAAAGTCATTGCGCTTTGATTTTATTTAATCACAATTTACACTTTGTCCTAACTATTTCAGAATTGGGGTTGTGTGTATAAATATTTTTTTTTGTTTAAATAACTGATAAATAGCTCTACATTCCAATAGCCATCACCAGTATCAAGTGTTTGATCAGTAACATTGGTCTCCAAAGTACCAACATTCTGCAGCAAACAGAGAATACATTTTATGATATCCTGTCCCCACTTTATCCAATCAGAAGAGAGAACTCCACAAAGCAAAGTCTTCTAACTCAGCAAAAGCAGCAGAATTTCAGTGCGAGAGACGATGCTCCAGGAGTGGCTTACACAACCAAATGCCCCAAGTGAATTCAGAAGGCTGAAGAACATAGGAACAGAGAGCCGCAGGGATTTAAAGAGACAGAAATCGTGCAAGATCTGTGTTTATTTTGGTGTGGCTAACCTTACAGCCACTGGGCAGGTAATTTGTTCGCAGGCTCGGTTTGCTGGCAGTCTTTAGCCTGTAAACTGATGTTAGTTTATAACATTCTGAACGCTTGTCGTCTGTGGCGAACTTCAGCTCGGGTTGCTGTGCAACTGGTGTAGCAGCAAAGCTTGTTATTAGCTCGGTAGCTAATATTAGCTTTGGTTAAACACCTCCCGACTACAAAAAAAAAAATAGAAAGAAAAAGAAAAGTTGCCCACTCAAATACTGCGTTGGACAGTCTTTAGCTTTGATCACGGTACACATTCATCTTGATATTATTTCAACAAAATTCTGTTATGCTACATTTATTATTGACCAGAGTTGCGTTAATTTTTGGCCAAGATCTGGATTCCGAGTGAATAATAATTATTCATGGTTGCTGAACCACTGAACCAATGAATCTCAGGATTGTCATCCTGGAATTTGCCTTTGCCATCAGGGATTAAACAATCCATTGATGGAATAATCTGGTTATTCAGACAGTCTACCAACTTCATTTTATTACTGCGTAATGTTTCTGAGCCTAGACCTGACCAACAGAAGATCATAACACTGTGCAGTGGGCACGATGCCTGATGGGTACATCGCTTCATGGGCATCCGTCTGTACCCTAACGCGCCCATCGTTCTGGAATTAAGTCATTCTGGACTCATTAGATCACATGATCTCTTCCCATTGCCCCACATTTCAATCTTCATGCTTTCTGGAAAACTGAAGTCATTTCTCCAGATGAGCCTGACCAACAAGTGACTTCCTTGAGGTCACAATGCTGTTTAGTCCCAATTCTGCATGTTCTTGTTGCACAATGCGGGTAGAAATTCCCTTACTTTTGCCATTAGACACAGGATGGAGTTCTACCACCAACTTTTTTTACGATAAGAGCAAGCATCATAATCATTCATGATTATTTTCTATCCCATTCCTTCTGCGAAATGGACAGTTCACCACTCTCCTTCCAGGTTTTAACAATGCACTGGACAGTTCTTATACCAATTCCCATGATTTCAGCAATCTCGGGAGCTGTTTTCTCTGCTTGATCCTGGCCAATAATTTGCCCCTCTTCAAATAGAGTAACAACTTTTCCACGACCACAGGATACATCTTTCAACATGGCTGTTTGAGAGGTGAGAAGCGAAACACCGCATCAGTCAGGATTAAAAGCATTGCTGCCAGCTAGCACATATTAATCCCTGCAATGACGATCCAGTCATTGGCTCTTAAGTATTTGCCGATTTAAATCCAACTTTGGCCAGGCAGTGTATGTGCTTGATTGCAGCACAACACAGACTCAGTAATGCTAGCTAACTTTACAGCCAAGTCAATAGCTTAGAGGTGAAAACGTTACAGGTGAAAGCGCCACTGCTCTCCGTCTCAGATGTCCCTGATATTGTAAAATGGTCAGGCGAAGATTTCCGCACATCCTTGTGGTGACGTTGGGAGGTGGGAGAGCACTTCTAATCGCAAGAATGGACGGAGAGTTAGCCGAAATGCCAAGTTTGCTTACAGCACCTTCAATTTCAACAAAGCAATTTCGGGCTGAACGGCTAAACTCGGTGCGGACTCCAGGTGACTATCCTAGTGAAATAGTGAGGAAGGGGTATTTTTTAAACAAATATTTATTTATAGAAGTCCTTATATAACACTGTTTAGTTTTGCATTTACCTATTTATTATCTGTGTTTTTAATGGAGCTATGCATGAGATTTTGTTCTGCTCTAAATCTTTCTGAATGACAAAATGAACAATCTTGAATCTTGATACAGAATTATTTTATTTATTAATAACAAATTTGCAGAAGTGACTTAGGGCCGTACTCCAATGGAAGCCCTGCGATCATCACAGAGAACCGTGCAGGTTCCCAAGCACCAGCCCTCACATAATACAGCCTGTGCCCCAGTACATTTCTTATGACAAACAATCCTGTAGAGTGCATTCTCTCTTTCATCGGGGGAGGAAAAATAGACGGAAAAAAAGACAGAAAAACAGGCACAGCGAATCATTCGGCCACTCTGTGCATCGCTTAATCAATCCTTGGGCATTTGGCCCAAGAACGGCATCTTTTCCTGACACGTTTTTCCGTATAATGCTTGTGATTTGCCACAACCTCTGGCTGAGGCTTGTAAACCTGATTGGAGGAACAGTGCAAAAAAAAAGAAAAAAGACAGACACTGTTAAATCCTGAGAAAGGACAAAAATTCTAGAACAAAAATAAACACCATCTGAATTTACATGCTCAGGGATTATAATAAGCAAGCGCATTCGTGTGGTTATAACTCATCTGGCAGTGACATACGTGCTGCTCGCCCCACGCAGCTGATCGCAGCTCGACACATACATACGTGCTCACAGGCCTGGGCTCGCATGCAGCAACAGCTAGTGCACTGGTCCATTTAGCTCCCATAGGCTAACGGCACATTCTGCAGCAACAGTTAATCCCAATTTACTGTCAGGATTTGTGTATCTTTTTATTCCTAAACATATCCATCCCACACGACCACACCCAGCGCCTCAGAAACATCACATTCAACAACCGTAACAGAGACATATTTTGTACAATATATGAAATATCCAGACTTTCTTTTTCCAAAAAGATTTGAAAAGTCTGAATCTTCCCACATAATGCGATCTCTTAAGTAAATATTGCATTTTATTTCATCATGTGGCAACATACATTCCATCTCTGTCATGTGAAATCCCGGTCAGAGTTCCCATCCGGCGCAAGAGAAGTCTGGATAGGCTAGATGCTACTTGAAAGATGTTAGTGCTAATATGCACTGCCCCGAATGCAGAGGGCATTGGACTGACTGCAATCTTAAAGCAATCGAAAAATACAACCCAGGGCATGAAAATGTGTTATGAAAACAGATTATTCAAAAAATGCAGAGTCAAGGAAACAGCCTGGGAAAAATATCATTAAACTTGCATGCATAAATCTACTCATTTTTCATTTATAACAGGCACCACTAAACTGTATGTGCTAAAGCAAAACCACTAATTAAATAGTCATTTTATCACTGGGCTGGGAAGATGCATTAAAAGGCTGATGATTTGTAAAAAAGGAACACGGCTAAATTCACCTTCTCTGAACTGCAACGTAGCTTTTACAGATTACACAGGCACAAATCCAGCAGTAACTTAAGTCACTTAAAATTTATTTTTGACTTTTTAAATTGGAGTAATTCCACTGTAATATCGATCCGAGCATGAAAAAGTATAGGTTCTTATTCCTAACCTGAATGTTTTACATGTTCCCTTAGGATGCATACTTGGAAGTCCAAATTTCGTTGGACTGCAACTCGGCATAAATGAAATAGCATGTAATAACCAGAACAGAACTGGATTAACACTGTTAAGCAGCAAAAATAAACACGTGGCACTTCTATAAAGCAGCTTTTTCCTCATAAAAATAAAAATGAAAATACAAATATTTTCAAAATTTCAGTTTTTACGACGAGCCAGGCCTCGTACATTATAAAGATATCAAGCTGCCAGCATTGAAGTTTAAAGTTTGCATAATTTCTGGAAAGTCGTCATGTCCTCCAAATGCATGTCTTTACCTGATGCATACAAAATGCAGGATATTTGCAATTCTCTGTCCAGACTTATTACAATATTTCTGTAATTATTTAGCTTTGCCTTTCCACTCATCCAAGAGAGCGATGTTACTGAGCTATTTGTCTGGTCATCTTGTAACCAAATGTCACATCCACACCACTGGAATTGCACACTGATAATTGACTTAAATTGATAATTAACTCAGCGAAACCATTGACGTTGCCTGATGGATTCTGAGAGATAGACCCAGCTCATTAAAGGCAGTCATCTAAAATTGATGTGAGGTTACATGCAGACTGCTGCGCGGTCAGGGGGCTGACCCAAGAGGTCATGTCGTCCTGCTTGGATTTCAGAGTCAGCTGGGTTCTAATCATCTTGTGTGCGTCAGCGAACTAAAGCAGCGAGCTGATACAGGAAGCAGTCACAGGTGAGGGGAGGGGACAGGCTAACAGGCGCGGAGGGCAACAGCCGTCCCACGCTGTACCAAGACGGGGGATTGCGGCCCAAACTCTCAGAACCCCATTCCAGATTGTGCACAGCTGGGCGGCTCTTTGCTCTGGGGCAGGGAAGACGAACAGAATCGGTGCAGGAGGTCCGAGGAGGCCTGGCGGTGATTTATACAAGGGCTCCGGACACCTGTTCAAATAGGAAGAGAGGGAATGCTGTCGAAAAAAAACACCTGACCTCTCGCCCTCCTCTGCCCTCACGTGACCCTGAAATTTGGGGGAAAGGGTGAGAAGGGGGTCGGGAATCCAATTTCACTCAGTGTCTTTTCTACCACCTCCTCATTTAACTCCACAAGGTGAAGGGAGTCAGTGATAAAGTCGTACTGGCGCAGCATTTCACCGGCCCCAGGCTATCGGAGAGCGCTAACAAGGACTGCACAGCAGCTGCACAAGCCGTATCCGATGTTAACGTCGATATAGCCGGCTAGGACGGGGAAAATGGCAGAGGGCCAGGGGCACCACGTCGAGGAACACGCGCACAACAAATTATCGCCACATTCCAAATCACCAGCAGCTAAAACAGAGCCTCAATTACCCCCATCAAAAAGCGTTTGGCGGTATGATTAAGCAGCGAGGGCGTTCCACCCACGCCGCGTCGAAATTAACCTTAATCCACCCCGCCATAAAAACTCTGCTATCAAACCCTGCAGGGGTGAAAGTAACATCAGTACGGAGGAATAGTTCTGGCTTCTGACCTTGAGAGCAGAGGTCTACATTCCGACATGTAATATTAGGCGATTTGACTCTGCAGTGAGCCAAGTGAGCGATATTAGGCAACATGATTGATTGATTAACCCTTAGAGTGCTAAATGCAACTATTGTTACTCAGTGATGCAAGACATCAAAATCAAAGCTGTTGAAAACTAACCACATGGCGACTTGTTTAAAAGAGCTCCCGCGGGGGAGCTCTTCTAAACAAGACACCACATGATAAGTTTTTTAACAGCGCAGGATAATTTGCATTTCAGAACTCTAAGGGTTGACACTTTTACTGGCAACTGTCTTCTAGAGATAGTCCCACTTAGACATTTCTTCTTAGGGATAAACTAAAAAATTGCAATTAGGGAACAACAATTCCTCTTAAGATCAAATAACATACTTTTTTGTATTTATTAACTGTAAATGAACCGCCTCTGTGGTCGCAATAAAGACTTCAGCAAGAGTATGAATACTGTTGCTCTACCGGTAAGCCAATGGCGACTGAAATGTCTTTTCATGGGTAGAGGGGCTAAAAGAGCAACATACCCTGCCACCCCAAGACCAGGGGTCACGCAGGGGTTAAGTCACTCCATCACCCCAAATAAACCCCCTCTGTTCAAAATACCACCAAGAAGACAGGGCCCCCTTTTGACTACACTTCTTGACTCTTTTCCCTGCAAATACAGAAACTGTTTAAGAACTAAACCCCTGACCCCCAAGACAGTCAGTCTTGAAAATATACTTTGACATATTTACAGATCAATTCTGTGACTTTGCTTCTTATTTCACTCAGTACAGCTGACACATGCACTGAAACATGGTGATATCTGCAGTGAGAATTAGGATTCTGTGAAGCAGGGAAAACAAAATAGGTCCAACATGCGATAATGAAAAATGAGGTCACTTATTACGCATCAAACCGACCATATAATGTCCGCTGCATAATCAGGCTTGCGCCACCACTGCCCTGCACGGCCGTACGACAAACGCTCTCCTCTTACCTTTGAGTTTTCCATTCTCTATCTCCGGTCACATAACCGTCAGACACTGGAGGGCTGAAGTAAACTGACGGGACGGCAGAGCATCTGAGCTCGGTCTGTTGGAGGGGTGATGGGCTCCCGGGCGACGCTGAAGCCTCGAGAGAAGCGGACAGAGGTCCACACACTGTCTGTTCCTTCGGCTCAAAGCAGGGGGAGGTAGGGAGGGGGGTGTGGTTTCCAACGGCTCACAATAGCCTAGCACCGCAGCACGAAGACTACGGCTCCACAGCGGTCTCGGCCCACTGCGTTTGGAAAAATAAGCCCCCTGGAGCACAGGAAGACAGTGGGGAGGGGGAACCGGTGCGGGACAGGAGAGAGATTACTGCCAACGGCTACAAAACAGGGGCCTCATTGAAGGCTCTCGCCCAAACCCCACCGGCAAGCTTTGGAAACGCATTCCGCCGTGCCGCGCCATCGGTGAAGCCAGGCCCGCGAGGCAGTGGCGAGATCAAACATTGGCGCGCAATGAAACAGGAACGCTACGCCGCTTTCACGGCGGGACCACGGCCTGAAATCTGCAAAAAGCTCCGCGCCAGATTCCGCCAGAACGATTTACCGCCACAAAACTACACAAATGTGCATCAACAAAAACATACAGAAATGTGAAAATATGAAGACTTAACGAATAAAGATCAGGGCTTCTTCAAACAGCAATATCTGAATCAGGGAATGAAAAAAATTTAGGGATCACACAAGACTTCCAGAAAAATGTTTTCTGTCAAGGGGAGAGAGGCATCAAATCATAACTATAGATAAGTAATTATTAGAAAGCTCTTAGATCAACATGCTGAAGCAGATTCATCAGTCGCAACTGGTATAAAAAATGCTCGTAAACACTGACACAGAACTTCGAAAAAAAATTCCAAGAAAAAAAAAAAGAATAAATTAAAAAACACAGACTGTTCCCTGGTAGCACATCTGGCAAAAAGGCTCCAGAATGTGTGGCAGAATTGTGCATATCTTGCCAGCCATTTAGAAAATATAAATGAGCAAAATTTTCAGCCAGGGAAAAAAAATAAAAACAAAAAAACACCGCAGAGCGCAGTTTAATGGGAACGCTGCCCGCGCGGAGGAGACGGCCGGCACTGATTCGCCGCACGCGGCAGGGGCCTGGCGTCGCTCGCTGCTCATGTGAGCGGATCATTCGATTAGCGCTGCGCATGGGTGTGAAGTGACGTGGGAGACTAGCCTGGGGTTCTCAGGGCCTGTGCAAGCTGTTCACCTGTCTCTCGCTAACCCCCGTCCCCCTATCTCCCCCCCACAGGGCTGGCCTCCAATTAATGGATAATGGAGGGCTTCTTCCGACAATTAACAGCACGTTAACGACACGCCGAGAGGTCCTTGGTGCTCATTCCGAAGCTGGACTCCCACAGCGTCCTAATGGCCACAGGCTCTTTCATCCGAGGCTGTTTTACTGCATTTTTTTCTCCATTAAATTAATTACATAACTCCATTTTTGGTATCCTTTGCCCCTTAATACATCCTGGAACGTCCAATCATATTCTGCACGTCTCATTTTGCTATCAGTGGGGGAAGGAAGCTCCTGTCTGCGTAATCAACAGCGCATGTCAAGAGCAACCCATTCTCGCACATCATCTACACTGATACACCAGCAGGGGTCACTATCGAGCCAAGAGGCCCAGTTATCCCAGCTGAACAACAGCCCATGTACAGTATCTAACACAGGTTTGCATGGCCTTGAACTGATCCTAGAACAGTGGGTATCAGCCGTACACAGGAGTAGTATCTTACAAGAGTAAGCCATCCAGAAACTCTGCAATGTAACAACTGTATTACAGTATGATCCTACAGGAAACACAGCATGCAGAACTGATTCCTGACAGCCAAAGATGTGTTATCCCATAAATGAAGTACATTTAATGCAGAGATGCGTAGAGAATATCAGGAACATGTCAGGGGAGCCAAGATGGCTTGGAATTTCACAGAGATTACATGATGCAAGCTGTGTTGATTTCAGTGAACTAAAAATTTCAGTCACAGTGAATAAGCAAGACTTAAAATGGATAAATCAGAGGTACAGAGGGTAAAAAAATCTGAGCCAATATGTAAACATATAGTTATGCAGAAGAAGGTGGAAATGTGGTCAGCAGAACTGCGTGAAGCACATCCAGATCCACGGCTTTGCCTCACAAATGCAGAATATTTTTTTCTCGACAACTGCCGAGTCTTGTATTGAAATTCTGCAGGCGTACCCTACCAACGATGCAAGACAAATGCTTTATGGCGTTCCTCAGGACACACATCAGAAGTTACTGCATAATCAACCAATACTGCAGTTGCAAGCAGCTGGCTAGTTCCTTCCCGAGCGTTGCATCCTGCATTTGGTCCTGCGCTGAGAAGGAAAGTCCAAAAAAGCACAAGGGCAAGTGTCTTAGAGGGCATTCGCCTACAGTTACTTGAAAAACATGACGAACAATCCCATGATGCTCCTCTGCTTCTAGCTGCAGCAGTGGGCTGTCCCATCCCACTGCCTGCTCCTAATGAGTCAAGGACATCGACCAACGTAAACAGAATGGTGCAAAAAATAAATAAATAAATAACGAGCCCCTTCTGCTCTCCACACTAAGGTCAGTCTTAATATTTGCCTCCAACACAGCCGCAGTTTTACTCTGTAGAACCTCACTGCATGTGTAAATCTGTGAGACAGGCCCATCCTTTCAGGGCTTCGCTGACACACAGTCCATAGAAATCAAAAAATCCGTGTTGGATGGCTGGTTTTGGGGAAAAATACTTGGGCAGAAAAAAAAATACTTAACCATCCTAGGAGGATCTGCATTGAGTGATATAAAAGCTAAGTGTACCCATTTAAGCAGCCTGGCGAAACTCGTACGGCGTTTGAAGTACCGACCGAGGCCAAGCACTTCACACCGACTCCGAGGAGCCATCCATCCCTGAGACCAATTAGTTTGTTAAACCGCACAGCGGCGATAAAGCTGCCACCGCCGTCGAGCCTCATTTACAGTCTCCTGCCTGCCGCGAGGCTACGCGCTAACGAACGGCTAATCAATCCACCAACACGGCCTGGCCTGGCCTGGCCCCCACTGACTCCAATAAACGCTTTCGCACCCATAAAACCTCCGTTTGGAACAGGCTTCGCGCACGATTTCCTCTCGTACAACACACACCCGACAGATACAGCTTGGAGGGATTTCGGAGAAGGCTTGTCTGAAAAGAGAATTTTAAAAATTAATAATATAAAGCGACCTAAAGCCAAAGGAGAGCACCAGGCATTTCACTTCAGGTTTAATCTTCGGCACACGCCAATAATTTCATCAGGCAGTGAAAAGATAGAGGAGATAACTACAGATGATAATGAACATATTCGTTTTTAAGGCCTGCACGCTCAAGATCACACCATAATTGCAGGGATGTGAAGAGTCAGTTGTTAGGGCATGGGGGCTCTCACGGACGGTTCTAACCTGAGTCGACTGACATAGTTACGGCTTTACACACATGCACACATGCACACACCTTTCAGCTGAGTTGAGTCTAGAACATTCCAACCACTGAGGGCCAAACGTTTTTGTTTGCTTTTCTGTAAAGAACTGATTGGAAGTTCTACGCTTGGCTCCAGTCTGTCGCGGGGCGAGTACGCTTTTTCAAGTAGGCCAAGAGGCCAGTGTGGTTCAGGACACAAGGAAGCATTAGCGTACCGACCAAACTCAAAGTCTCCGGGCGTCCATATGCTACAACCCCAACACTACAACCCCGCATCCCCCTCCCACAGCCTCCCACGCACTCCTTTATGTAACACGCCCCTCAGTCAACCCCCACCCCCACCCCCACCCCTGCAGGGAACATGTAAACCGTCTGTCCAAAAAAAGCCAAGGTCTCGCTCTGGGGGGCCACCTCCTACAATTACCCCCCACAAAACCCTTTCTGAGTCTCGAAATTGGTCACAAGGGGCGATGACTCGGGGTGACCGCATGGCGCATTCTTGTTTGTTGTCAATTCTCAAGCAAAAATCATTTTTCAAAAGAGGAACACAAAAAGGTCACAGCTGCCTTCAAACGCAACTTTCCGTAGGTCCGGTTTCTCACCGCTGCCATAATAAATAAAATGTAGTGAAACCCATCTGCGCCCAGTCGCCCGCCTAAATCGAGCCTTTTTAAAACATCTTCTAATGTGACCCCCCCCCCCCCCACACACACACACACACACACACACACACACCAAAAAAGTTGATTGAAACCATTGCAAAAAAAAAATTTAAAAAAAGATCATTGCAGTGGGTTCAGGGTAGATATGTACAGAAAAAAACACCATAAAAACTAACCCAAGTGTGCGCAGGAATATTCTGTCATCAGGCTCTACATAACAGGATATTTACCATGAAAATGGCTTGAACACATATTTTGCAGTGCCCTTAGCCAGCAACGATTATTGTCTAATGCTGTGGAATTTGTACTAAACGGTGCTCAGGCCTCTGCCACAGCCTAAGATAAGCTGGTAATGCGTCTAAATATAGTTTGGAGAATTTGTAACAATTATTCAAGGGAAATTTTTAGAAGCTTATCCTTTCCTTAAACTCTTGCATCGCACCGGTAAGAGATATGTTTTCAAAGAGGGAAGCTGAGACAGTAGTGATGGAAATCTATTAATCATCCACACCTGATGTATTTTAACTTCATCGAACATGAGAAATAAAAACGGTAGAAATAAGAAAGAGAATGCATCTAGGTAGTTGAACAAATTAGGAAATGACCAACAGCAGACAACAGAAACATGTTAACAGGTTTGTGTAGCATAATAGATTTACCCAGCAAATCCTTTATAACAAGTAGCCTGTCGTCTTCCTGTGGCCAAACGTCACTAGTAGCCCCTCTACCTAAACCATGACCGTGTGATGATAATCCTCAGGAAATCTGTGGTCGCAGCAACAACCAGCAACACTAATGCTAATTGTGAACAGCCTCCTAAATCAACGTAAATCATGGATATTTAACCGCAACAATAAATAAAAAATGACCACAGCAGCGCATCCATAAAGAGAAGCACAGAAACATAAGTCTGATCACCCCATCAAAATCTTTTTTGTAAATAAAAATGATTATCCATAATACACTCTACTACCCATATGCATGTGATCATTTCCATATCCATTTCCCGTTATAACAATAACTGAGGCAATTCCCCTCGTGGCGAAGGCTATCATTTCACAGAAAAAAAAACCCAATATGATTGTATTGTTAAAAGAGAGCGGTTTTCATCTAAAGGGTTATCAAAGCTATTCGACAGTAATGGTATGAATAGATGGGACAATATATTTGATATTAAGCAGCAGGGGTCGAGAATACTTAAACTCAAGTATGAAAATATGTCCCGGTGCACGAAGGTGAATCGCAATGCTCATCTTAACTCCCATCACACTGTCAATCAATTGAAACCTGCAAAAATACTCATCTTGAAACTTGAAATTGCACATTGCCCACTATTCACTTCGAAGAAATGAAGTGATTCATAAAGGCTCAGCGAATAAAAACATCGCAGAGATTCAATTCACAGACGGCTAAACTCAGCTCCCGCTTATATACTGACATGCAGTGGCTCTCCTTCACCAACTAAACAGAGCAGAAATCAAATCTCGGAGACAAGTTCTGTAAGCCAAGTCAGTTGCACTTTCAGTCGACCGAACCGAAGCTGATCTTTGAAAACCAATTTAATTTTAAGGCAGTTTGGCCGACTGTCAGACTAATTTTTACCGCTTTGGATTAAGCTCCTCGGCAGAAGCGCACGCTGCTAGTGTCCCGAGAAAAGGCCTCGCGTTTTTTAAAAAACATTTTTGGAGAGAAAGGCTGTCAGACTCGGTCAGAGGTGCCTGCTGCGAAATGACCAGCTCCGGCCGAAGTTCTTATTATTTCAATTACGACCGGAGCTTGTTTCCAGTTTGGAAATAGTATGAGACAACTGTATGCCCCCTCACAGCACGAGAGCAGCGCTGACACGAGCTCGCGCCCAATTTGTTCCACGAGAAATAAAACGAATGAGCCGAACCGAAAATTAAACGGTAGGGGGTGCTTCCGAATCCCATTTTACAGAGCGCTGCAGTCGCCTCTTATGTCATTTTTCAATGCGCAACAGCACATTTCACGCGGTTAAAACTGTGACTCAACAACCCCTCTGCGGAGCCGCCGCAGCGGAGGTTATTCTCGCGGATGCTGTCAGGAAAAAAAAAACACGCGCGCGATGCACCGCGCTATAGCGCGCGCCACGCTGACTGACCGGCGATCTCCCAGAAGAACGTCGCTGTCGGGGCGTCTGTTCTTCCCGACTTCCAAGCGAGTCTTCAAAGATCAATCTAACCCCCAAGTCCATAACAAAAGCTCACACCGAGAGCTGGTCGATGCGAGTGACCAAGAATCACAATCACAGACAGACAAACCAAGAAGTTGGGCTCCTGGTCTACTTATATCAGGCTCTCTTTAAAAGCACCTGCCTGTGCGACAATGAACCTCAAAATGCAGTAAATTGCCAGCATCAGAGATTTAATTTTGCATTGAAGACCATTAATCGAGTCCAGCGACTCTACACATCTATACTGCATTCCATTCTAAACTACAAACTAACTGAACAAACTTCATACGCAGACACAAGGCGAGGAAACTGAAAGCTACAGAAAACAGGCTTCTCAGACAGTGCACAGAAAATACCGTAGACCATAGCAGTGGTCTTAATTTCTGGCCCCCAGAGAGCCACAGAGTCCGCTGGTATCATTTTTGCCTCGATTAACAACAATCAGTTTGGACCCAAGTCACCAGGTGAGGTAATCATACTCTATGATAGACTGCTTAATGTAATTCTGAGAAACAACTAAATCTAGCAGACACTAGCTGTCGGGGACCAGGAGTGAACATCGCTGAGCAACAGCAATAAGGACCACAGTGAAGGAGATATTCAGTATCTGAGAGTTATTGCACGCAGTATATGTCAGAAAAGATCTCATTAAAACAGATGACCAAACTTGATCCACGTCATGTCAGAATAACCACAGCGAGACCAGTTCCACCTCATGTGCTGCTCAGCGGTCTGTTTTTGACACCTGCCTCACCTGCCACGACTCAAGTGTTTGTTAGGGACCAAAATAACACTCGTGCGGCACTTGAAAAGGCCAGAGTACCGCATTGAGACGGTCCTCTTATCCACCAACCCCATTAGAGTCCAATGCAGAAAAACACAGCCTCATTTATCCACCGGCGAAACCTTGCACCCCATCCTCAACCTCAAGAAGACAACAGCATCCTTAACAAACTCCAAAACCACATTGAGAAAAGTCAAAAAACCCCCCAAAAATCTGATAAAGCAATACAGGAGTAAATCCACCATCCTTTCCATTTTTCGGTAACAAACTCAGCTAAAAGCTGACTACACTAATACACACAAACAAAAATGAATAGTGATAATCATCACCCACAAAAGAAAAATCCAGCTGAATTTCTACGCGGCACTAAAGTCAAGGTTTTACCTACCGCAAGCAACCCCATCTTCCCTCCGTCATAGATTTTAAGCGGGGCACAGGTGCGCTTCTTCTAATTTGCGATTCTGTCTCGTTACGGGCAGCGGTGGACTGAACTCTCCCTCGGTAGCCTCTCCCGGCAAACGATAGGAAGTGCCGGGGCCGGGCCCTCCACATAAATCCCAGTGGGGTCACGGTGCCATAACGGAAATCTATATATTTTAATGTAAACAAATCTTCCGCTGGATTGTTTAACTGACAGCTCCCGAGGCCAGTAAAAAGGGGGAAAAAAACAGAAAGAGGACAGAGGGGAGGGAGAGTGAAAGGACATAAATATGAGTCAGCCCCCCCCTCCTCTTTTTGGGAACTCCCCCCCTCGCCCCCTTAGTCCCCTCTCTATCTCGGCGGCTAGCCTGCCCACTTCCTTAGAAAAAGTATCTTTATCGACACCCCCTTCGCGATCCACAGAGACTAGAGCTTCCCACTGCAATTAGTTAAGAGAAACTTTTCAGCGCCGTCGAACGCGGGCTGGTTTTTAAAGAGCTGCAGCCCCCGTCCCACGTGGTAAAGGGGCTATTGAGTCGTCACAGACCCCCTGAATGATCGACGAAAAATAAGGCGTCGGGGACAATGGCCCCGGTCTTGATTAATTCAATTCTTTCAGAACCTCGCACCGTCGTCCGGGCAGCTCCACACAATCGTCGCTTTGATGGTCGGACCAACTCTCTCTCCCCTCTCCCTCATCCGCGAAATCCCCCAAAAACTTTTTTTGTTACCAACCTTTTTCATCCTTCTCTCCGGCTTTCTGGAAGCGTAACCCCCCTCCCTACTTCCCCCCTTCCCTCGGTCCGCACAAAAAGACCCAGCGCTTTTGGCAGAGAGGAGAGATCATATGTGGAAACTGGAGAATGATCGGCGCTAAAAACGCGCTCAGTAAAGACCAAACCGAACTGACCTGATCGGTAGTGGGTGCTGCAGTGGTGTTGGACATGGTGCGATTGTGCCCGGTGATTCTCTCGTTTCTACTCCACACTCCTTCATTCAAGCTGCCCCATTTCTCTTCCGCTGAGAGGAGAGACGAGGGATGGAGGGAGAGGAAAAAAGAGAAAGCTCTCGCTCTCTCTCTCTCCTTTGGCCCTGGGTTGATTAATGCCGGGATTATTTTCACCTCATTTCATCTGATAGAGCTCGGCGCTTCCCCTCCACCTCCCGCACTCATTCAGTATGGAAAACGCTCCTCTCTCACTCTCTCTCTCGCTCCCTCTCTCCCCCACTCGGTTTTTCTACCTCTCTCTCACTCTCTCTCTTCTTCTTTCTTTCTCTCCCTCTCACTGTCCCTCCCTCTAACTCTTTGACTCTCTCCTCTACTCATCTCTCTCCCCCTCTTCTTCTCTCGCTCGCCGACTCTCTTACTCTCTCTCTCTCTCCATCACTCCCCCCCTCCCTCTCACCATTTCTTGACTCTGCCTTCTAACTCCTTTCTCTCTTCCTCTCTCTCTTACTCACTCTCTCATCACTCCTTCAATCTCTCTCCCTCCCGCACCACCTGCTCTCTCCATCCCCCCCCAACATCCCTTCACTGCTATATTTCAAGAAAACAGCTCCGCATCGAACCCCCAACCCCAAAACCAACCATCAAACCCCTGACCCCCGCCCCCCTTTCTAAGACGGACAGGAGAGATGCACAGTCCTGGCCCACAGCAGCACAGTGAATGGAGCCCTTGTCATTCCGCCACCGTACTGAACGCAGAGAGAGAGAGGGCTGTTGGTGTGCCGTTCGTAGGCTGGTGCCAAGCTCCGCTTTGAGAGATTTAAAGTGTCGAACAGGCCGGGCCTCCCTCTCACACAGAAACTCCACTCACTTCCGCCTCTGCCTCCGCGATTACGTTCTCCGGGGTCTTCAAAAGCGCTCGGACTCGAGACCACCAATGATCCCCATTCAGAGACCACTTGACTCTCAAATCCTGGTCTCTCGGTGCTGACGGAGCATCGTCCGTCAGCCACGTTCCACAGGATATCCTGTACTCTGACCGCGCAATCATCCACGGCTGACCCTGTTATCACAAAGACGTCACATGACCATTGAAAGAGAAATAAAAACGTATAAAATGTCTTGCGCGTACGAGCGCTAGGTGTGATTGGATCTCAACATCTGTAATGTCTATAAGGTCAAGTTATTCTTAACACCAGGTTGTGGCAAGTCCTCTTGCAAAATATACCGCTCAAAAAAATGAAGGGAACATATAATTATCAGAGTATAACACCAAGTCAGTTAAACTTTAGGGGTATAAATCTTCTCTTTCAGGAAGCACAAGTGATTGTGAATCAGTTTCACTGGCTTTCGTGCAAATTAAATTGACGACAGTTGCAATGGAGAGGCAACAGCAAGACAACCCCTAAAAGGGACATAGTTGTGCATGTGGTGGCCACAGACGACTGCTCTCTCCTTATCCTTCAGGACAGATTATTCTCTAGTTTTGTGTTCTGCTCGTGTCCTTATCCCAAATTGTGCCGTGAGGCAGTACCTGTAGCTCAATTAGGTTGCATAGGTAGTCCAGCTCCTCCAGGATGGCACATCCATATGTGCGATTGCAAGCTGGTTTGCTCTGTCTCCCAGCACTGTCTCAAGAACATGGAGGAGATACCAGGAGACTGGTTCTTGCACAAGGAGATCTGGACAGGACTGTAGAAGGGCATCAACCCAGAGGCAGGACCAGTATCTGGTTTTTAGTGGGAGAAGGATTAGGAGGAGCAATGCCTGAGCCTGAGCTTGATAACAGGACCTCCAGCAGGCTATTGGTGCGCATGTTTCTGACCAAACTGTCAAAAACAGCCTCCATAAGGGCGGCACGAGGTCCCGACATCCTCTGGTGGGACCTGCGCTTACAGCCCAGCACCATGTGGCTCGATTGGCATTTGCCAGAGAACACCAGAATTGGCAGATCCGCCAATGGCATCCCGTTCTCTTAACAGATGAGAGCAGGTTCAAACTGAGAACATCTGACAGGTGTGAAAGAGTCCAAAGATGCCATGGTGAACATTATGCATCATATATGCATAACATCATCCAGCATTACCATTCTGCAGGGGGGGGGGGTCAGTGATGGTCTGGGAAGGCATATATTAAGAGGATCACACAGACCTCCATATATAGCCCTGATTGCTGTTGGGTATGGAGATGAAATTCTGAGAGCAACAGTCACACCGCATGCTGGGCCAATAGGTCCTGGGTGCCTCCTGGTGCAGGACAGTGCCAACCTCATGTGGCCAGAGTAGGTAGGCAGTTCATGAATAACAAAGGCGTTGATGCCATCGACTGGCCCTCTTGTTCCCCAGACTAAAATCCAACTGCACACCTACGAGACGTTATGCATCAGTGCATCCGATGCCGCCAAGTACCGCCACAAACTGTGCAGGAGTTCACTGATGGGGGCGCTATAAACACCACAAGGATCTAGCCGGTGAGAATTCTTAGAGCCGCACTTAACAAGTTCAAAAATAAGATCCCTGGGATGGTATCTCTATCATTGACTTTCCAGTGTAACATCCAACGCAAGTTATCAATGCACTGTTTTCAGTTTATTGAGTCTAAAAACTTGTAAATCTGTGATTGACTCAGAAGTTTTGAATGCTAGGAGGCTGCTTTGTTGTGTACATAGAAGCAGATAAAGCCTACAATGACTTTTATGGGATAGTTGGCACTTTAAGCCCACCTCCTTTTATGCTCAATGTAACTAGAGCACGCGACAACCGAGTACATGTATCCCCGAAGGCCCCCCAGTTGGGCCCAGATGGTCCCAGAGTACCCAAAATCTATAGGTGTTGTGAACTTACCATAATACATGTCCCTGCAAAATCTGAAAAGAATCGGCGCACTTACGTGGGCTGTAGAGCGTTCACAAGAAAATCTCTGCGGACGCGGCGGACACGGACGCGCGACGAGGCCAAATCCATAGTATCCTCCGATCTCGTTCGGGGGATACAACAATGTTAAGTCTACAACCAATGTAATATATTGTAGCTATACAAGTAGGCAGCTAGTAACTTTCTCTCAATTTTCTATAAGATTCCGTGGTCCTCAGTGCTGGAATAATTTACCAAGTCATATTAAAAACTGTATAGGTACTAACTTATTCAAGAAACAAACTATACAGTTTTTGTCAGACCAATTAAACAGTAAATTACAATTATTCTGTGCCATATTTTTATTTGTTTTCTTCTTTATCATACTACATTTTTATACCTTAATACGTTTTTTTCTGTTTAGCTAAGTTGTGTGGGTTTGTACTATTTTAATTGTTCTATTTCTTGTGTCAGTGAATTTCGGAGGGCCTCTCGATAAGCCCTCATGGGTTCCTTTGGCTTCTCCTGCAAATCTTTTTTTCTTACACTGTTTTATGTATTCATCAGAATTCAAAAATAGTCTTTTTGGTTTTAACGACATGTTATTGTCTTTGTTATGTGCAATAAACAATAAAATACAATTGTTTGCAGTAAAGCCATCCTTCAAGCTTGCCTTTTTATAGCAATCGGCAGTTACATGTATCATTGTGTTAATATGTGACTACCATTTTTCAGCATAGGTCTACATAGCAAGCAGCTAGAGAATATCGCTGAATATTACGCTACCTGGATCACTTGCTAGCTAGCGAACTCACTCACCTTTGAATGAGCAAATCCAAAATGTAGTGGAAAAAGTTCTGGAACCTTTGTTTAGTTTAAACCCTTAGTTACCAGAAATTTGCCATCTAAAAATTAAAGCTGACAATCGACCAAAACTTGACATTTGGTTGAACCAAAGAGGAGAAGCTGTTAACCGGGCTGTCTGTTCAGCATCGAATTGAGAATCATGAGTATGGAAAAGGGTTTGTTCTGTTGGCTATAACTGTTCCACAGATCAGGGAATGCTACGAAGGATAGCCAAGTTAGCTAGGTAAATGGTTAAAGGAGCTGTGTCACAGTTACTGCGCACACTCAGAAGTTTCATCCCAAGAAAGAAATTCTGCTGAACGGCGAGAAATAATCTGCTTCTGTCATTGCCAATCCATCTTAATTCATGAATTGTAGCAATTTATTTTAGTCATTCAGGCAATATGCTTTCTATATTAAGGAGTATTCAATGGGAATTTGAGGATTCAAAATGCCAATATAGCCATTCAGCCAAAGCATATGAGGAATGTAAGCTTGTTTGCCTACCTCTAATAAACATCACAGAAGAAAAACACCTTGTTTTCATGGATATCTGCATAGCTAGCTCCATGGCATTGCTAAGACAGCTACGTAGCTAAGATTGTCTAGCAATTTGGCTAATAGTCTGATGAAGTTTTAAATGAAGTAGCTGGCTATGTAAATGCTTAATCAACAAGATTTGCAAATGAAATAAAAAATGATTGTGGATATCTGTGTAGTTAGCAATGTAGCATCACCACAATAGCAACGTAACTAATGTTAGCTGGCTATTCCACTTGTTGTCTGATGATTTCCTTTAAAAGTATTGAGAAAACATTTAGCTAGCAAGCAGCTAACTTTGTTAACAAGGCCGCATGTGACATACAAGGTTTTTGCGGATATCTGTGCGCCTAGCTAAGTAGCATAGCCACAATAGCCACATAGGGAATCTTAGCTAGTAATTTGATTAATTGTCTGACGATGCTATCAAAATGAAGTAAGTGAAGACACTACCTACTTAGATAACAAAATTTGTGTGTGAAATGAAGAGTTGTTGTGGAGATCTGCTTTTGTCTGCTACTTTATCTTAATATTTGGAAGCAGCCTCCAAATCATTCACTGCAGCTGGCGGCTACGATCATCAAGTTTTCAAAGTTTTAAGCAAGTGCAGTTATCATGACACAGCTCCTTTAAGTGCTGTGATTTATACCAGTGTGCTGTAACCAAAGGACCACATAAGGGCTGCAGCAAAGTTGAATCTGCTGGGCAGTGCTAGCTAGGATTGAGCACTTAAAGGGACTTTATCATGGTACAGCAAGTCACACTCAATAGCAGCATAAATATACAAAATCAATCATGCGTAGGAAATTTTTTCATGTGGGGTCATCCTTTCAAATTGTTTAGATCAGTGGTCATCAACCCCGGTCCTGGAGGGCCGGAGTGTCTGCTGGATTTTGACGTTACTCTGTACTTAAATGATGAATGAAAGCAGTTCATTACACAATTAATTCATCTCACCTGGTGTCTAAGGTTAAATTAGGGTGGAGAAAACCAAACTCAGCACACCCTATGCTGTTAGCAATACTCCTGCACTAAGGGAATAATAAGCGCAATCAATCAATTACCAGGAACTATCCACAAGACTCCTAGAGCCAATCAAACAGACAAGCAGGTTGTGACAAAAGTCTAAGTGGAAACCAAGATTTTTCAATGTAGATGGACATTTAGTATAGTTGTAATCTGGACAAAGAAGAGGTTCAAAGTAAAGATAAAAGTGTATAGGGCAGGGGTAGCAAGCCCTGGTCCTGGAGAGCCACAGGGTGTGCTGAGTTTGGTTTTCTCCACCCTATTTAAACCTAAGACACCAGGTGAGATGAGTTAATTGATGAATGAAAGCAGTACATTACACACTTAAGTGCAGAGTAACGTCAAAAACCAGCAGACACTCCGGCCCTCCAGGACCGGGGTTGATGACCACTGGTTTAGATGTTTTTGATAAGTTTATGGAAAGCCCCGTGACACTTCTAGCAGCCGGTATTTTTGAGGAAATACCGCTAGGAGCGCTGAAAATACTGATGTTATTCCGGCTCCCTGCCTTAGATTTGGTTGTCATTTTCATCATTGTATTGAATTCATGCATTATACATTGTGATGATAATACTTGAACACTGTGTGTGATATCCTGCTATTAATACAAATCGTTTGCCTGAAAGACAGCGGGTGAGTTAGATTTCATGCGCCTAGACTATGTCTGCATGACTGACAAAGAAACATACACGGTACGGTAGCCTACCCCCGGGGATATACATGATATTGAGGATTTTACGAGTAAGCGTGTCATGTGAAAGTTATAAAACAAGTTGAGTAAATTTTACGTTTGTTGTGAGCTGAATGTTTGTACTGAGCTACATTTTGATATGCTGCAATGAGTCGAACATTCACATTAACTTGCCATGGTTTTTAAATTCACAGTCAACACTGACTAGCCAGTTATCAAACAAACCAATGTTACATAATAGTTATGGAAAGGTACTCCGTGCACGCTGGCTTGCTTGCTCATTTCACAAAAACTGCGGGGGAGAGACGGCGATTGTACTGTGTGTATGCTGTATATAGCACACATACAGAGCAGCCGGAGTAACATCATAGATAAGCGCAGAAAAAGAGACTGCTATAATAAAATCGCACACCCCGTTTATGGGAGAATAGCCTGTTTGCTCGCACCCATTATTCGATATTTGAATTTCCTGGGGATTGAATCACCCGGAAAAGGTTTGAAGTTCAATGTATTGCTATCTGGGAATGATATAAGCAGCAAATTGTATTGGACGATAATGTCCCTTTAACATTTTCATACGTGTTCCAAGGCCTCGCAGTCACCTGATGAATTATTGGTATAATGACAACTGACAATAGCTGGCCATTTTTAACCCCATGAACCATTTTACATCACTTTGTTCTTAATAAATCATTCAAACCAGAAAAGAATGTCACCTTGATTTGTGATTTAAGTGTTCCCCTAATTTTTTTGAGCATGGTTTTATATATAAAGAAGGAGAATATGTAAACAAATGTGTTGCCAGGGACCGTACCTCAGCATTTATATCATCTGCAACTTTCTATGTCGCAGGCGTTATGGCTGTCCTTGCCTGGCCTCAAAAACAAGATTTGCATCCTCAATGAATCCTTAAATAAAATAAAACAAACAAATAAAATAAAAGACAGTAAAAGCTAAATGTTTTTAGAGGATGCACTTGAAATGTATTTATCGTTCCTGGCAACTGACTCAAGACAGAGGCATCAGAAAGCCAACAAAAACAGAGCCAAGAGTGAAGATAATTGAGGAGTGAGGTTCATTCGATTAATCGACTCAAAAATGTAGGGGAGAATTTCACAAACCATTAGGAGGGCAGATTCATTTCCGGTATTGATGTGTGTGAAGAAGCTTCTGTATATAGCGTGTGACCAGTAATCATCAAATCTGCTGGACAAATAAAATCAGTCGTACAAATATTATTTTCCAATATCATACCGAAGGGTAGAGGTTTCAGAACAAGACATTATTTGCCATCATGATAACTTTTGATCAAGCTTAAGCCAAAAGCTCACACATTAACTCTTGCAGAAATACTGTTACAGTAACACAGTAAAGAATTTTCACTGGCAGCCACAAGTTCATCAAATTTTAATTGTATGGTTCTACAGAAGTGTAATGGTGCATGAACACAGTATGAGAAATACACTTACAAATGAATAACTGTTATATGGACAATAGGTACACACAAACCCCACTGCACCTCACTTAAATTAACCCCATAAAACCATATATGGGTCAAGGGGTTGGGAAGGACATGCGTCATGGCAAATAGTGAATAAATTAAAAATACTACGCTTTATAAAGCCACTTAGCGGGCCTAGAATGTGCCCGTGTCACAATCAAGTCAAATTTTATTTTTTCTATACTGATCGCAGTTGATCGAGAGCAGTGCATTCTGATGCTTGATCGATCGATTCTAGTTCCAGGCCCACGCGCAGTCAATCACCACTGCGAGGCTGTGAAAATCTCGATCGCATGAAAGACTGATATGGATTTTCTCAGTGGAATGAGTTTGTGACAAAGTCCTCTGATATCACTTTGTGTTGATAACAATATGCAGCATCAAATATCTCAGAACCAAATGTTGTAATACTGATTGGGAATGTATTTACCCATGGATGTACCATGGATGTGTTGTGTTTTCTTGTAATTCACCAGCGAAAACTTGAAAAAATGAGTGCTAGGAAAACCTCACGGGGTCGTATCACCATGTGGGATTGGCTCATCCTCTAGCCATGATTACTTCAGTGTCAAATAATTCTCTCACTCGCCAATGTAGAGCTGCAGCCAGTGCTGCTACGAGATGGTGGTGAACTGAGGATAAAGTCAAAAACCATCAACTTAGAGCTACTTACCAGTATATCAACAGACTAATGCCACAGCCAGTAGTTTTACTGAATGACTGAAACCGAAACGGCCAATTTCCCTCTTGTGTATTTGAGTATACAATCTTGTCTTAGGTATTAAATAATGATTCTTTTTGTTTTACGCGATATCCTAATGCTCAACGTTAAAAGCAAAATGTATGTATCCGTATGTTTTTATGAAGTGATGTACGAGATCTAGATATTTTCCATTTGACGTAATGCTGTGGCCATAAAAACATGATGTCCTGGGTTTGAATATTTATCTCAATATAAGTGTGATGTAGTTTCAGTGAAGCACTTCAACCAGCGAATACAAAATATATATGTGACATTACCATGTAGTAGTATGAAAAAATGCTTTTACTGACTTTAAGGAAAAACTTAATTGAAAAAAAAAAAAGACTTAAAGGGGTTTAGGGGGCAGGTGGAGTGGGGGGGGGGGTATCTGAAGCCTGTCTCTGATTTCAACAGACGAGAAGCGGCGAAACGCCCCAGACAGTTCAGTTCAGTCATCGATCACAGGGACCACACTGCATTAACTCACACATAAATGAGGATCAATGACAAATAAGTCCTTTAAATTTTTTTTAAAATAAATCTTTAAAAATGTACAGAAGACATTTATTTGAAGTTGGAAGAGTGTGTTTAAACAAGTCTTAATGGTTGCACAACATTTACAGGGTTTAGTATAGTTTTAGACTTCATATGCATTTTCACCAGCCAAAAAATGTCAGGTGGCGCAACCAAAAGTTTCTTGGAAAAACACACTTCCCTCTTTTTTATTGTAGTGATTTTTTTTAGTAAGTATCCCTGAAAGTGTCTACTCTGCCTAAAACATTACTATTTTGTAACTGAGCTGGGTATTAAAAATAACTTAAGGATTCTTTATTGTAGGAAGCGGGTATTTTGGTTTTCCAAACAATTTAAGAACAAATAAACAATTAAACTTTGTTTATTTTAAAGGTTTTCAATATAAAATAATGCCCCCATGTTGAGATTATAATAATTAATATTTGAAATTACATATTTAATACATTTCACATAGTGTTAACTCGCTCGGACGGTTGCCCCACCTGACATTTTGAGGGTTTGAGATGGCAAAACATAACAAATACCATTTTTATGATAAACTGGAAATATGTTCAAATTAAACAGGTTTTGTAGAGTAAAATTATGCTTATTATGAATCATTCAAAATTACCTTAAACCAAAGTAGTGCACTCGGACAATGTCAGGTCATTGACCCATGAGCCGTTAGAGTCTCCGGTTCGCCTGACATGCATGTCTAAGGACTGCTGGAGGACAGTTAAGGAGAGAAGAGAGGCCACATGAATACAGGAAGAACTTACAAACCCCACAAACGCCCCGCGCTACACTCCAATGCACAGGCTTCCAGCAGTGGGCATCGGTGCAGCCACCGAGCTGTTGCGAGTCTTGAACTTCCTGGACAGCAAAAGACTCTGTGTACACTGGGAGAGTAAATATCAGTTTTACACAGGTAAGGGGTTTTGCTGCAGGAGTTACTGCAGCACATAAGTTCTTACACACAAACACACACACACACACACATCTTTCAAACAGGCTTTTATGTGGAAAATAAAAAGAAGACGACTCAGTTCTCGGCAGAATCAATAAATTAATCAGTGCATCAATAAGTGAATCAATCTCCATCTTGTCTGCCAGCACTTCCTGTCAGGTGACAATGGGCATCACAAAAGTGGTTCCAGAGTGTGAATAAAGCTCTAATAAAAGCCCGAGATGTGAACAGATAACCCCTCTGGACTCTTCACATCTTCCTGTGGTGTGAAACTGGTTTCTATCCCCTCTCTCTCAGAGGAGATCGATTTATAAACAATGGGCAATCAAACCAGCCTTTGATAAGGCAGTGCCATCCTTTTTAACACATGGAAATTAAACTGTTTAAAAACTGTCGGACCACAAACTTGCTCCCATTTCAGTTCTCATTTAAAGACAGCAATTCTAGCCCGGGCCGGACGTGAGAGGTCAGTCGTCAAGGCCGCGAAACTGCTTGCGTGTCACTGCGATGGGCCCAGGAGCACAGCGCAGAGTGGCATGTCCGCAATTCCGCAATTATGCCAGTTGTGTGCGCGTGCGGGGTGGGGGGGGGGGGGGTGTCTGACAGCACAAGCCATTAGTAGGCGATCCAGCCCCCTTTACTCAGCCTTGAGGGAGCATGTGCGCCACGTAAGAGGTTGGATTCAATGAGGATTTTTGATTTTTTTTTTTTTTGCTCGGTGGTATTTTTTAACCCAAGGGGAGATAACAGAATGGACAGAATTCTGCATTTGGGAGCAGGGTCAGGGAGAGGACAGAGATAAAAAAAAACAGAGCGCATCCCAGACACAAGAGGAATCCGTTTCCCTCAGCCCGTTGGAAGCCACTTCCTGCTAATTGGCCAATTTGTTTCGCCCGTTTACGTCCAATTAAGGACAACAGATGGCAGTCCATTAATTGGCTTTTGTCTCTCCAAATTTGTCTTGTTTGTTTGTTTCACCTTTTCTTTCTTTTTGCTTTTGTTACAGCTGCACTCATTTACAAATTAGCCCCCCTCCAGGTGTTTTTAGTGGACAGCTGCCACTAGGGGGCAGTGCATTTCATTGGGCAGTGTAATGAAGAGAGGGAAGTTCTGTAGGCGAAAGGTTAACCTTTAGCCTTTTCCTGGTCTCCCCCAACCCCCCCTTGTGGCATCGGCGACTCAAGAATGTAGAGCTGTCCAAACACATCACACAAAACAGGGCTCGTGCTAAGAATACACACACCCAAGCCCTGAAGATCGCTAAACCTCGGCCTGGCCACACTTGGATGTTAATGGCCCAAACTGAGCACAGCACATGACAGTAGTAGGGAGGGAAGGGGAGGGGGGGGGATTGTGTTAACTGGGACTCAATGGGCTCCGAGGTATTTATGAATGGTCAGCTCACAGTCCGTGAGTGAGCGGGCCAACAGTACCAGGGAAGCCCTGTTGCTATAGCGAAGGGCCCCGATCCCAGTGTGAGACCAGGAGAAAGGGTGCCAAACAAAGGTGGCCATTTTGTCCAAAAACCTGTAGGCAGAGACTGTGTATTACAGACACGTCAGGGGCTTGCGTAGCTATAACTATAATGCTCATGGAAATGAATATTGATGACTGTTAGGAAATTTCTAATGAAAGGCCGTAGATGGTGAGCAATGACACTCATTCCTGGTTGGCTAAAGCTAAACAAATAAAGAGTGGAAGCGAGTTAACAACCCAACAATAACAATCATCTTTTCCTCTAGATCCATAAGAAACAACTTGTTTGCTAAAATGTATCGTGAATAATGAGGTATGACAATTAATATTTATCTAGAAAAAAGTAATATCCATATGCTTCACTTTTGGCACCAAATAATTTTTCAGCAGAGCAGCACAATATTGTACAACATGTCATTTGGGCGTTCTGAGCTACATTAGCACCACTGAATGCCATTAAACAAAACATACTGCATCTGCTGACATCTCCGACCAAAAGAATCTCAAGTGCAGGCCAACATAAGTCAGGAAAAAGAATCTTTCCGTGCACCTGACGGGAATGTCTGAAGTTCATACAAAATATAAGCTTCACCTTTCCAAACATTCACACCTCAAACTCATAGAACACAAAGTTAGCAAAACATGTTTTGCTCAATCTCTATTCTACAGACCTTATCAGGCGTTTCATCCAAAATGGGGAACTCGTTAATATTACTTGTCAAAGAGAAAAGTATTCCCACCCCCCCCAAAGCTCATTTCAATTAATTTTTATTTCCTTTGTTGCTCGCTTTTGAAGCTTTCGCGCACATGCCTTTACATTGTCCGGGTGACTGAATTGCTCTGACGAACCGCTAATTTTTCAGTGACACGACACAAGTCAAAGTTTACTCCTCCTTCATCAGAGGAATGTACACGTCTCTGTGGAAATTTTTCACAAAGTCTTATCTTGACTGCACTGGCAGTGCGCAGGAGTTAAACAGAGGATACAGGTGTAACACGATGCAGGTCCTGCTTCTCCAAACCTGCTCTGAACAGAGAGCACTAGGACGGAATGGTGGGGTGGCTGTATGTCAAAGAAGAAAAGAATAAGACAAGTGTCCAGCGCACAAAATACTCCCCATCGCAGTTTCGAATGAGCAGCCTTAACACAATCTTCTCCATTCAGCGCACGCATGCCTCTGTTGACAAGCCAAACAAGGGTGTCCACTGTAGGATAAATTACTACAGCTGACCAAACAAGTCACTTTCCTAACTTAGTGCTCCGTTTGAAGTGCGGACTGCTTCCCGAACTTCCCCACTTATTCCGCAATCAGGAGCAGCGCCCATTCTTCTCCGCCGCACGCGCGCACACATACACGCAAACATACACACACCCGCGCGCATACACACACACAGAAAACACACATGCACACGCACACACACACACAAAACATGCTCATGTGCACAACAGACCTACAGAACTAAAGAATGTGTTTTCAAGTGCCGAATTGTATAACTGTACCAGAAGCTTCAAATACTTCAGTCACACAGCAGTATGTGACAGGAAACTTCAATAAAGGGCCGTGAACGGCGTGACACTTGACATCTTCAAGCAGGAAATTGGAGTCAGGGCCTAAATTACGCAATCAATGCACCCAAGTCATGAGGAAACACTAAAATATATTTGTGGCGTGCACAATATGAAGTAATGTTGACATCTTCGGAGACCTTTTTTTAATCAACAATAACAACACCATTAGCTGTGCATCTTGAGATTGCATTAAAAAACTCAACATTGCGGGCAGAAGCCCATCAACTCTTTGTGACAGGAAGTTGTAATCACACTGTCAGGAAGGCTCACAGAATACTAATAATCACCCCCAAGATTTCCAGTGTAGTTTAGCGAGGCAAAATGGCTCAATCTGGAAATTGTCACACAACTCATACCTATAATACAGGGCCCTATGAAGTGCTAAATAAGGGTTCCCTACATCAAAAAGGATCAAATAAATCAACCCCACACACACACACACACAAACAGATCCAAGCACACACACAGATCCACACACACTCTTTCAAACGCCAAAACAATGCACATTGCCACAGAGATTATGCATAAAGACAGCGTTGCACTGTCCCATTGCCAAAAAAAAAGATTTTAACATTTTTACACTGGCCATTTCCGAGCCCAGATTCATCTGAATTTCACTCCGGAATACCAGAATAGCGGGAGCAAATCTAACCCGCGCCCTCGTGTGCCTATAGGTATCGCAGGTTCCAAAGACGAGCCCTCTGAGAGCTTCACCGCAACTGACCAATCAGCAGCCAGCTGGCGGAGGAAGTGCGGCCTTGGCAATGCCGAAAAGGCTGACAAAAGATAATGGCGGGTACGGCACGGCCACTGAAGACCCCTCCTGCAACGGGGGTCAAAGACAGGGAGTGAATGCTGGCATCACTGACCCACTTCCATTACACGTCGAAGAAAATCAAATATTTACTTCCACAATCAAAAAGTGATTAAACTTAAACTGCACCAGTCACTACTGCCATTTAGAATTTCCTATAATGGGCAAAAACTGTCAACTTAAACAAAAAAAAAAAAAATCCACAATGAATTTTTGTTCTAAAAATCAACATAACATTTCAATCCAATCAAACAAATACACTTGATAAAATTCAACAATTCAGAAAACTGCAACAGTTCCTAATGAACCGGAGAGTCGCTGGCCGACTTGGCGAGGGAGAGTGACACTGGCGAACAGGCTAGAGCAGTATACCTCACTGCACCTGTCCTTCACTGCAACACACGTGATAGTTAATCGCTCCAAATGAACTTCTCACATTGCATTGCAAAGGGATAAGAGTCTTTAAAATTGTACTGTTGCCTAATTCTGCCATGTCTTCAGTCGCTTAACCCCTAAAATTCTTACTTCAGGAAAAACTTAAGTGAAAAGTAAGTTCAAAGACAGAAAGAGCATTTTTTCTATATTGCACGACAGTGCGACAAACATATCCCTTATCTGCTGGTTGAAGTACTTCACTGAAGCTCTATCACACTTACATGGAGAGAAATACTAAAAGAAAGGCAGGGTTAGCGCTACATTCAATTGATAATGGCACACCGCCACGGCAAAATAAAAGCCGCCACGCCTATGTAAAATGACTTTACATTAACTCCAAAAATCCTAAGGGCAATCAGGTGTCGCTAGTTCTTGTTAAGTTAAAATGAGCACTAATAATTTTTGACCTGTTGTCAATCATTTTGCTTGGTGAACATGTTTCCAATGAATAAAAATTAGCCAACGGTAGCAGAGCCGGCCCAACTCATAAGCCAACTAAGCGACTGCTTAGGGCCCCATGACCACTAGGAGGCCCCCAAGAGCAATTTAAAAAATATTGTTTAATTTATTATTCATTTATTTATTTTGCATGTATGAGTGATGATTCCTTTATGATCAAAGGTACTTTATCGTACAAAAACAAAATCTTATGTTAACAGAGTACTGCTGATGTAGGCCTACTGCACATGTCAGTGTCAGTCGCCTACATGTGTCATAACTGCAACTCTGATGGTGATTATGCATAAATCATAGCTTATGTTGGTTCATTGTAAAAATAAAACAGGTCTCACCATTTTTGTTCGGAGAATATTGGACTTTTTCAGCTTCAGCTGATTGCAAACTACAACTATTTACCCCACCCATCTGACGAAGTAACCCTGGGTATAGGGTTACTTCGGCATGTTTGTGACATATCGAAAATTGAATATTGTGACGAAAATATACGTTATATTGAGATTGTATCCGACAACCTTTGTAGGCGACATTCTGCTCTACACATAGACCGTAAAGGAATTTCTCTAAGTTTTAGCAACAAAGAGTTACGGAGCCAAATACAAAATCATGACGAGGTAACCCCCATCTCCCCTACATTTACTTAATTACTTTGACACTAGCCACTTCTATACTCGTTACAAATAAAAATATGAATGTAATTTATCATTTAAGAATTATCTGGATTTGGCGTGTTCGAGAACACCCTCGGCAGGGTATCTTAAGCGCTTTGTTTAGATGTGTCCGCCAGCAGACGTGGAGCTGCAAATTCATGCAGGCAGTTACAATATTCTATCACTAGATAGCAGACCCGGATCAGTTATTGAATATTCACAAGCAAGCCAAGCTTATTTAATACTCTGTTTTTGTACATTTGTGGTTATTTTTATATATCTATGTGATTTTATTTGCTGTTGCACTTTTTACAACCAACAATAATAAACCAGAAGACACTTTTACAGTAAATGCATTGTCCAATGGTTCATTTTTGTTACTTTTAGCAGGCCTAGATGATATTCAGTCTCCCACTTAGTGTTTTATCACTTGCAATGTTGTGTAAATCAGCCCCAGTCTGCTCTTGTAGCTGAATGTGCTCCCTTTATTGAGATTAAAAACCATACATGGGTAAACAACACTGCCAGAGCTGAATAGTTGCAGTGATGTAACACTGCTGCAATGAGTTTATAATAGGTGTATTAAAGATGAATAATAAGTATTATTGGAAGAAATAGAGGGTCCCAAAATGAAATTCTGCTTAGGGCCCCATGAAGGCTTGGGCCGGACCTGAGCGGCTGCTTTCTTCTTCATGTGCGCAAAATTTGAGAAAAAAATATTTTGTTCACTTTGCAAAAAGATAAACTACGATGTTAACTTTCCTATGAGCATATAATGCTCCACCTAATTGTATCTTCATGATTATTTAATTCCAATTCTGGAGTCCGGGGTCATAATCGATTTTCATATTATATGTGAAATCCATCGTGACGCACGTGAAACTGATAAACCTCCATGCACAGACACTTCAATTATTATCGCCTACGTGCTGATTAATGAAAACTGGCCGCACCTGATAATGCTGAGTTTTGACCTGACGCTGAAATCCTCCGCCACAGTTTCAAAAAATCCTGGAGGAAACCCTGAACTGGACGCTCTGTTTCGATGGCCACATTATTATATCAAATGGAAAAAATCGAGATCCTGACCATCTGTTCATACAAATTTCCCTGTGATTCAGCAGGACGTATTAGAGATCATTGGAAATCTTCAGCTCTCCACTAGAATTTAAAACAGGCCTGAAGTTTTGCAGGTTTGAATACAGCAGTTGCATCTGACAAATATGAGTCTACATGTTCTATAGGGGTTAAGAAATTGTTTAAAATAATAATTAAAGGACAGCAGATGTAGTAGGAACAGAATAATAAAAAATAAACCAGAATGCGACGGATCCATCCTATGCCTGCGCTTCTCACAGCCCCCTCCAACCCCTCCCCGTTTGTTTTTCTACCGCAGGAAACGGTGTCCAATTATCTGGATTGGTTTTTGTTCCGTTTTCTTTGTGATGGAAAGCGAAGCCGAGCAGCGCCAAAGAATCTTTGGACAGCGAAGGAAGACAGACACCGCGAAGGGGTCAAACTGCCTCCGCTGCCACGACTTCGGCTCTTTGTTGGGCCAACAAAAGGGCACATTTATCGAGCGGTGGGGCGACAGCGACTTCCTGCGCGCTTCCTCCGCTTTTTCGCCCCCGTGACGTTTCGCCGGGGCCGCGGCCGCTTTCAGGGGCAACGGTTCGGGGGGATTGGGGGGGGGGGGGAGGGTGGGACGCGGGGCGATTTCAAAACGGTTGGGTTAACCTGAAGTTTCCATGATAATTTCTCCTCTCTGCGATTTCGCTGCGGGGACCCCAGCTGTTAGCTCTTTTAAAAATAGCGTGTAGCGTGGTTTGCCCCCCAGGGAGAACTGGGGGGGGGCGCTCGGTAGAGTAACTTGGGTGCAAATCGACCCGGAAAAAAGCACACGACGTACACATTTCTGCAAACATATGGGGCCTTAGCTGGGGATGGAGGCGAAATACATGTGACTGCGGTTCGCTTCACGTGGAGGGAGGAAATAGGACAAAAACAATGGTAGCAGGACCAGATTTCATGGCTAAAATAAAAGATTCTGTTCAAATTTCCTGCAATTATGAACAGATTTGATTGTATATCAAGAGCCTCAAAAAGGTGAAACATGATGCAATCACATCCTGAGCCTTCGGTGTCTTTGTCAGTTAACCACACGATTTTATAACGGTTTTGGGGGTTGGGGGGCGGCCATTTTAACATACTTGCAGGTGCTGAAATCTTCAAGCCTTCACTGAAGCCCTTTCACCATCAAGGAGTTCAAGGCCGTAGCCCGTCTTTGAAGGCACATAAACTCAATCTCTTGCAGGTCTGTCCATCAAAGTCCGTCAAATGCAGCTGCGGTACTCAAACCTGTGAAATTTCAGGCCCATTTTAGTGGGGATCCCAAGGTTTCCAACAATCCTAAATGTGTCCCGCCAAATTACCAGGAAATGTGTATAAAATGATGTACAAGATCTAGGCATTTTCCCTTCAATGAAATGCTGAGGCCATAAAAACACGCCGTCCTGGGGTGGAATACCTCACTCAAAGTAAGTGTGAAGAGCTGTGACGAGCAGATAGAGAGTTTGTTTGCGACATTAGTCCTACAGTACGAGAAAAATGCTTTTTCTGACTTTGAACCGACTTCACGGAAAACTTGAGCAAAAAATGAGAGTGTTGGGGTAAATTAAGCCAAAAGTCTGAGGGGGGAAAAAGAGTCATTGCCAAACTGATCCAATTAAACATGAATCTTAAAAACAACTGTTATCTTCTCGCTTCTTTTGCTTGCCCCAGTGGAATCTGGGTAAAAACACCAGTGCCTGGAATGATGTCGGGGCTTCCTCTAAACAAACCCCCACCGAACCTCAGAGACCATAGTCCTTTACGTATACATGTCATTCAGCAAAGGGGACACACATCTCCATTGTGAGCGTTACAAATTACCGATAAACAAGAACGAAAAGGACCGTGAATGACTTCAATGGAACTCTACTCACAACTGCAGAATTCCCACTTTAGTAGAAATGAATGGAAAAAAAAAAAAAAAAAAACCTGAAGCAGAAATGGTGAAGATTTACACTGCGGCTCTGCTTTAGCGCAATGCTACGCTAATTTCTGGCCCATAACTTCCCGAGACGTAGGGGCTGGTGTTGGAGTGGGGTGGGGGAGATAGGGCAGTGGCCCTTTTTATTCTGTGGCGGTTTGCCTTTTTTTCTATGTGGGGAGGGTTGCAGGGGGGGGGGGGCACCCGTTAAATAGAAGGGAGAGGAAGAAACCGAAAAACTACATTTTCAGCCTCAACGATTTCCCAAAATGAAACCTAAAAAGGCAGGACCTGAATGGGCCTCCTTTTTTTGATGGGGGGGGGGGGGGTTTTTAAAGGGAGCACAGCGGAGAAGGGGTCTGGGATTCAGCATCTCCTGTCCCCCTCATTCTACCTTCTCCACAGTGGCGGCCTTTTTTCCCCCCTCCACCGGGTCCCTGGGATCTTCGCGGCCGTACAGTTAGCGGGCTCTAACGCCGGAGAGAAATCATTTCTGACTTCCCCAACTACCCTCCCCCCCCACCCCCCATTAGGCCAAGAACAGCTGTTCCCATGCCCCTCGAAGCCAACGCCGTTTGAGCTACAAAGATGCGTCCGCCCCAGCTACCGCGAGTGAGTGACTGACAGCTCAATATGTTCCTTACGTAAGCCTTAAAGCGCCACTGACCCTGACACTGCCTGGTGTTCACCGCCCACCGCATATAGTGTTGTTGGGCCCCCCACCCCCCCAGTGTTACGCGCAACCGCGACTCGCACATGCAAACGCGCCCCCCCGCTCGCCACATGCATATTTATATCCCGCCCCACCGCCGCGCTACTCTCCAAGCTTTTCTTTTTTTTTTTTTAACGACACCGTGACAAATTCCTGAATGCCAGTACTTCCTGCACTAGCCACCAGTGTTCGCAATAAAAACGTTTAGCAGCCTTAGCAAGTTACAACCAAACAAAAACACAGCCCTTTAGATAACTGGCCTACCACGGCTGTCCAGGGGGAAATAATGGTGAAATAATTCATTGCTTCTGCTGCTGAGAAACAGTGTACTCTGGTTGTAAAATCCAGAAACTGACAACAGCCTCTCCTTCATATGAAAGCATGAGTTTTGCGTCCTGGTTTGTGAAGACAGTTAACTCTGCCGCACCCCCCCCAAACAGTGTCAGAACTGTGCTTTCTCACGTGAGCTTTGCACAGTTATTATCATAAGGTTGATAACTATTGCATTTAGAATGCCAGATTAATGGCAACAACACCACATAATTTGCAGGCATTTTTACACCATTTGAATAACAACAGCGCAAATGGGAGAATGAACCAAGTGCTGAACATTAGCACACAACATCTCTTTACAGAAAGACAGAAGGTTTATAGCCTGTTTTATTACATAGTAATAGCGCTTTCTTTGCCTTTCGTTCAGCAGAGGGAGGTTAACTCCACAGTGTCCAGTTTTTAAGCAATTTAACACAAAGGCATGAGAAATTAACACAAGCGGAACAGTGGATCAATCCTCCAGGACAAAAACACGTACAATTCGACCATAACCTAATCCTGCATTTATAATTAAACCATAATTCAATCCCACATTACTGCAAAGGTTTGGTGCAAAAGGGGTACTAAAGTTCCATTTCCAGAATGACATAGGAGAGCCAAAAATAAATGTTTGAATGGTTGCGTTCATTGACATTGTTCATGTAATGAGTTTTAGGCTAAGAGTTCAACTTCCCTGCACTGAGCAATGCATCGTTCATAAAATGTACGTACACCTTTTTCACACCAATATAAAGATTTATCAGATGAGTCTTCAGACATTGGCTTTTTATTTCTGTGCAGTTAAGGATTTCATGCAGGTCCTTTTACCACCAGGCAGAACTCATTCAGAGTTGATATATAACACTCAATATGGCCCAAAATGCCACTTACAGCCCTCAATTGCATCTCATGCCCACAAAAAAAAATCTAGTTTCTTTGATGTCACGTTTTACTGCTCTGCAGCTAATCCAAGCTGATCCAGAGAAAAGATTGAAAACCAAGATAGTTGTAATTACACTACATTCATTTAGCAAGCAGTGGTTCCGCTGAGTGACCTGTACCATGACAGAGACACGACTGCAATGGCCCAAATAGGACAAGAAGCCTCCAAAATGTCCGCATTACAACACCCCCCAAAAACTGATTTAAAAATCCTAAAGAGACACTGACCTCATACTTCAGGGGAACCAGAAATTGAAACCAAAAGCAAAAAACTAAAATCTGAACTGGCACAGGTCACAGTTGAGAAAGTAAAACACATTAATGAAAGTTGGGTGGGCATTCGATTGCAGGACTGAACGCCACAGAGAACAGACTCTTCACCCAAGAGTGAAAAAGAACTGATAGACATCATGAAAAATCTCTGATTAAAGTTTTCAAATCAAGCAATTACACCGCAGCAAATTTACAAGCAGACACCACAGCAAAGGCAATGAAACAATCTTGCTTTCTATGCTGTTCTTAAGTGCTGAAGTCCCTCCGCTTCGCATCGTAAGCCGATTAGCGCAGGTCACTTACTGTCATGCTGACTGTGTGCGCGCTAGAAGCGTTGAGCGCCCGTGTGCAGTATGAGGTGCGGCACAGTACGAACGACGGGTCCTTCCCTCTGCCAAGATGTCTCCCTTACTGTCGCCCAGGGCGATTACCGTGGTCGCCGAGGAGGCCGGCTGTGTTTATCAAAGCCGCAGCGAGGGGAACTGTGGGTCAAAGTTTGAGCCGCTAGCTCGAGGGGCTAGCATCGCGAGCCAGGAACTCCCAATAGCAGTGCTGAGCTGGTAATTACCGCCGCAGCAGCAGATAGCGCACAAGGTTGCAACGGGGTCCTCCGAAATAAAAAAAAAAACTATTTGAAAGATAAGGCAGCCCCTTTCAGCAAGCTGACTAGAGGGTGCTTAATGCGCCAACCGCTCGGTGCCATGGCAACGACAGCCATCCATCACGCCCCGCGATCGCTGTTGGTCGTGCCCGGTGTGAGCAGATGACCTTCATCTCCGATGCCGAGGCAGAGTATCGATCTGGAGTGCCGTTATCAAAAAACAGGCAGATTCCCATCAAAACAAATCAGCCCATCGCGCAAAGGTTGCAAGCTGTACTCCGCAAAACTGGTTGGAAAACCTAATGAGCAAAGCCTGAAGTTCTATCCATAATAAAGCCTGAACCTTTAGCCTCAGTCGACAAAGAAGTCTGCAGTAAAAAGACCAACTGGGAATTGCTGACCTTCAAGGAGTAAGCCAGGCATTTTGTACAATAACTTAACGCACTGAAGACTATTTAAACCAATAAACCATACTAAACTGTCAATGCCAATGTCACATTGTCTCAATGGGTACTGCTCAGGGGACCAATGTGGTACCGTCGCACAACACAAGAAAATGGCTGAACAAATCCCAGAAAGGTATGTGGTGGGCAAACTAGTCATCAAAGTTATTCACTTGTGTGACTTCGCCCTTTTGAAGCAAGTCATTTGTGAACTGCATGTTCCAAACAATCCGATTCCCCAATTACATTCTTCAGCAAAACCCATGCAGCAAAAAATAGACCCCTGCCAATGTCTCACTGGAGACCGAAATTTTCAAAATGATTATGCACCATTTAAGCCTTCATATACATGTCCATCACAGCAAGAGGACAAACGCAGCTAAAGGCTGTGTGTTTCAGTGGCGAGAAAAATATCATGGCATTGTATTCTGGAGGTTAAATGCTAATTCGCCCATTTGATTATATCAAAACCAGCGAATACTCTGCTTTAACATTAATGAGACGTCACTTTCATTCCAACCATTTGGCTCGTAACCTGAGGTATGAGGGTCAAGAGAATTCAGTGGGGAACGCAAAGATCATGACTACTTATTAATGACTGATTACCATCGTTGTTCAAGATGTATAAAACATTTATTACAAATCTATAAACCAAATAAAGCCCACCTAGAAAAAACTCGGATTGTGAGCTAAATTCCCTGCATCTGATGAAATGTGTACGGAAAGTCTTTCAATTAATGCACCTCAAATATTAAGTCAAAATTCAAACACTGTTATAGGCCTACAAAATTAAATAATTTAATAAAACATTATTATTATTTTTATAAGGGATATCATGAATGAGGATAAAAAACTCATGTCTCACAAACGATTAACTAGTTTTTATTGGAACACTCTGTACACTGCAACAATATAATCAACTCAATAAAGCTTTACCAAGTGCTTAGAAATCCAAAATTATAAAAGGAACAGGAGGACATTTAGTCTGTAGGCTTCATATGAAAATGTTAAATTGGTTAAAGAGAATAAAGATCTACAAACATAAATATACATTTTATTTAAGAAGAAAAAATATAGTCGCTATACCATACAGGATTCTAGACAGCTGGGAAAATATGTTAGATACTCCAGCCCCATGGAACAAAGTTTTTAAAATCCTTTACAGTACATCACTTGATCCAAAGATAAGATATTTTCAATACAAGTTAATATATACATTTTTAGCAACTAAAAAGATGCTAAATATATGGGGAATAAAGTCATCACCCCTTTGTCGACTCAGGCAGGAAGAAGTGGAGTCAGTAGACCATGGTACTGTCCTATAACAGCCTTATTTTAAATAAAAGGTGCAAGACTGGATATCTCAGTACAATAGAATACAATTAGATTTATTTAAAGTGTTATTGGGTGACAAAAGGAACACACCTAATCTGTAATATAATTATATATTTGGCAAAAATATCTATTTTCGGATTGACATCTGTTGAGGCATTAAGAATTGAGAGATTCAAATATTTTGTCCAGTATTACAGTAGAGTTGAGTGTGACGGCCCATGAGACAGGACCTGTAAATTATGCCAAAAGATGGGATATAGTGAGGGAGGCTGAAGGTTGGGAATAATGAGAAATGGAATAGATGAGCTAATAATTACCAATGCAAAAGGTAGAAAAGCATTGCAAATGTGATTGTTATTGTGTTGTATTGCATTTCTTTTTTTTTTTTAAAGTGGGGGTGGTGTCGGGAACCAAAGAAAAAAGAAAAAACAAGGCAACATTGTCATCATTGACTTTGAATGTAATCTGTCGCGTGAAAAATTAGTTTCGTGTCTGGTGTGAAAGCGGCTGTATGGATGGTATGCAACAGCTAGAGAGAGCTTGGTTATGTTATGAACATAATACAGGTTTTGCAGACCGTAAGTTCCGTTAGCATGGACAGTTGCTTATGTGGAGCTAGCGAATCAATCACTTCTACAGGAAAGAATTTCCTATTCAATCTCTGCCTTTTTTGGGTTTTTATTGGCCAGGACAATTTCTAAAGGGGGATGAAATTATACCACAAGAGAAATCGTTTGCTATAGCAGACACGTTAGAGCTTGTGCATTTCGCATTGCTTTCACCGCGGTGGTATCAGAGAGCTAGCCCAGATATTGACGAAGTATCCAGCTGACCTCGGTCATGGATAAGTGAAGCGATCACAAGCAGCAAACCTACGTCTGGTCTAACTGCAGCCTTTTCAGCCCAACTTTGCAGACACATACAGCACCTGTCCAGTTAGCTTCAACTGTAGTGGCTACAATCGGGCAACGTTATGATGAAACTGCCACATTGATGCTTACCGAAGTAACACAAGCATTACCCCAATCAGAATTACTGCATATAAGTTAACCAGGAGCATTTTAAGTAGCACAGCATGCAAACTAACATGTAGAAACTGGTAACTGAGCATTCACAACCACAGAGACAAACCCTTGCAATACAGGTTTTACAGACAGCAAGTTCCGTTACTGTGGAAAATTGTACCAAGCATCCAAATTACAAACAAGTATTAAAAGTTAGCTTCAAAAGAGGTTTATGTTCACACACCTTCTGTTGAATTTCCCCTGATATTACTCTTGCATATTTAGGACACAAAAAATAGCCACAGTAACTTGGCTACGTTAGCCGCAGTGCTACAGCCACAATCAACTGGCTATCACATTAGGAAGGCTTATGCAGTAAAAGTAACTTACAGCTTCTGCATCTGTTGAGTCACGGACAGTCGCAAGTCACGACCGATACAGACTTTATCTTCAGATATTTTACAAAGCCTTCGTTTGAGGTCAGTTGTTAATGTTAGCTATCCTTGGCGGTCCTGCTAGCCACCCGTAACATGCTAGCTTCATGTATATTATTTGCTGTTTTATCATTTCTTACAGCTTGTGGCTCCGAGCGCTTGATCGATGCAACTGCTTCAGGTCTGAGAAGCAGCTGAAACGCTTATCCTGTGTCAAATTATCCTTTATTAACAAAGCGGTCTTTGGTGAAATGCTAAGCACAATCAGCTAACGTTCCCTTTGGCCGTGGCTGTTTGCTGCCAGCAAACAAAAAAGCTACCCACTGATTTCTGGTGGCATCGTCTTTTGGAAGAGAAATGGGTGCTTTTCTTCACGTCTAAAAATAAACGGGCAAGCAGCTTTGGGAGAGATGCTGACAAAACTGCACGTCAAATGATCTGCGGTTCTTCTTTTGTATTTCTGGAAATGTAGATGCTATTAAGGCATAGTATGATCCGTGGTTGTTTGTACCTGCTAGAATAGTTTCCGGTGTGGGCAGGTCCAGCCTCATGATTGGCTCCGGCTAGGTCTGTATTAATTGGACGGCACAACCTGATGTCAGGTTTCGCCCAGATCTCGTGAAGATCTCGGGACGAACTGTTCCGAGAGGAAATCACGTTCACGAAATCACGGTCTTGGATTAAGGCAAAACCCCTGTATCTTATGTGTAGAAACTTTTCAGAGGTTGAGTATGGACATCCAACATTATAACATTACTAATATGTATTAAAAGAAGGATCTGCATAATAGGTCCCCATTAAGTCAACATTCAGACACTATTATAACCCTACAAAACACAAAAATTAACAAAACATTGGGTAACTCCATCATGAGGCAAATTGATGCCTTTACACTGACAGGAGGATGAATTTTTTACGATTCACACTCAACGCTGGGCGATGAAGGACAGCTACACCACAGAGCTGAGGTTTGGGGAAACGGCACAGCACGATTGGTGTAGTGCTGGTAGGGTGCCCACTTGAGTGAACTCATTTAACCAGCAAGCATTATCAAGCCAACGAATCACCATACAGAGCCCACCAATCAAGGAGATCAGTATTACTTTACTTTGTTTCCCCATCCCCCTTTTTTGCTATTCCCTTTTTCTTGTCTGTTAAAACAAAAAAATAAATAAAAAATTAACACAAGAAAAAAAGAAATTTGACTAAAAGTTGGCTAAACCTGAAAACAAAACTTCACGGGATGCCCGACGAGACCAAACTGAGGTTGAAGATAAACTTTGCTTCAACTTGACAAAACTCACAATTAGTCAAAACAAGAGATAACATTCAGTCTAACTTTTGAAAACTAAACAAACTCAAGCTCCACGTCTAAAACTTGTCATGGCAAGTGGAGTTAAAGAGATGAAATTAAGCTGACATAACTTAATGGGGCTGTCGTTATTTGCATTGTACGACTCTTCCAAACTTCTCCAGCTCAAAGAGCTCATCTTCAGTTCTCTTGCTAATCTCAGTGTCTCCCCCCCCCGTACCTGCATACAGTATTGGCTCCACTACTGAGGCAAATTAAAGTGTAAGTTCAGTATCCGCTTTAACCGCACCCATAATTCACTTCCTGTGGTACTCAGCTGGGAAGCTTTAGTCAATATATTATCTTCAGGCTCAGCCAATAAATTTCCAAAGGGCTCAGTCACACCTCTCTCACTGATGCTAGCAGTGCGTTTGTCATTTAGGGACTAATCAAGCTTTATGGAGGAATCTTAATGGCAGGATGGTGTTGGGAAAGAGCAGGTTATTTGCAGGAAATGGTTCACCAAAGTGGTTGCCTTTATTTACGCAGCCGGCACAGCAGCCATACTTACCAAGCGCGCAGCTGGAATTTTAATACCACCCTTCGGCGAGCGCGAGCACCGCGTGTGTTGTCGAAATTACATCAGCCTCAGCTGATTTCCGAAGCCATAACCCCGTCCTTACTCAGGCTACAGCTCAGGCTCCGCGAAATGAGAGCACCTGCCGTCTGTCATACGGTTATGGCAGGATAAACTCGAGGAGCAAAAAGCAACCAGAGCCACGCGCTGACACAAACACTGCTCACTTAACTGCCCACTCAAACAGCTTCCTCCGCTTTCCTTTACAAAGCTTTGTTCAATCTGTGAATGTAGCCATTACAGGAGCGCATTTAATCAATTTAAGCCAGACTGTGAGAAACTTCCATTTGGGCCTTCAGCCAAACAAAGACAAAACCCACAAAGAAGAATCAGAAGCTGGGACTCACCAATATATTCGCAAACTGTTTTTCCGCCATGGCTTAGAAGATTTTCCTGCCAGTAGCGCTCTCTCCGCGAGGATGTGGTGTCCAAGAGTAGCCGTTGTCCCTGTGTTTGTCTCTCGGTCTCTTCCAGCGGAGAAGGGATGTCAAATGTCGTGGAGGACCTGCTCGCGCGCGGCCCGCAGTCTCTCGATCTCTCGCTCTCCGAGTCGCTGTCGCGCAAAGTGCCGTCGTCCCCGCCTCTGTGCCAAAGACTGCACTAATCCAGGAACTTTTCTGCGCTCTGAAAAGAACATGTGACACAGGAAGTGGGACAGAGAGGTGTTGGTGAGTTTGGGGGGGGAGGGAGGGGGGGATGCCCCCATCATACGGTTACAAAACCCCACATATCTGGGGGAGAAAAATAAAATAAAATGCCCATTTCTCCCTCCCCTACTAGATTCACAACAATGGAGCTGTATTTGAAAGGACAGTTAAACCCTTACATGTACCTGCAGTCAAATTTGTCCCCATGTGCCTATTGAGAGACAAAAAAACACTCTCAATGACCTTGATCTGGACAGAATATTTATGACCTTTTCCCCAAGGAGGCAAAATCCTAAAAAAGAAAGTATTTTGCAATTTTATATTTTGGTTTTCCAAGGTTACTATACAAAAGGAATCTGGTGTACAAAATCAATTGCTGGTTTTTAAAACCAGAGACAATGTAAAAATAAAAGGGACCGAGGGGTGCCGCATGCAACATACTCCCAACCCAAGGGACACGTTTTAAAAGATTTTCAGTTTTAAGGTGACCTTAACCACAGCAATGACCCAATTTGACCCAAAACTTATTCAGGTGACCTTTACCCCATCACAAACCTTTCCTGAAAATTTCCGCGCAATTTGATCAGAGGGTTTATGCACCAAAGTGTTGAGAGAGACACAAACAACCAACTGCCACCGAAAACAAACCCCATCCCACTGTAACACGCCACACGGGGGCAGAAGAGAAGGGGACGAAGTTTAGCTCCTGAGCCATATTTTTTGACTCAAAGAAAATGGAGGAAAAAATCTGCGTGATATCAACCCTGAAACGGGGAATATGTTATTCCCTGGTCCTTGAAGAGAGGCTGTACTCAGGTAATTCTGCCCCGGCCTGGAATGTGACCGCGTCAGGCTAAGGAGGTCAGCTCAGTGTCGGGCTGGAAAGAGGAATTTTGCTGGACTTTGCAACACAGAGCGACACACACGGAACGCCTTTGTATGGAAGATGGTTAAAGACAAGCTGATATATAAATTCTTCATGTTAATAACCAAAAGTAACCACAAGCTTAACCCTAGAACACTATCGCCGGGTGATTTTCACCCGAGCAAACGTGTTTACGTGATTTTCATTATGTTGCGTTTGTCTGAGTGTTATGGGTCCCTGGGCAGCTTCAGCATTGTCTATGACATCTTTGAAGGCATGGGTGTTTTGTTTACCTCAGGGTACTTTTTTCCATTTTGTTAGACATGGCACAGTTGAAAATAAAAGAACACTGCTCTAATTTGTCATGTATTGTCATATTTTGATGACAAGTACTTTTTATTGGGTATTTTACTATATCGGGAAAAATCACCCGGCGTTAGTGATGGTGTTACTAATTTTAGCAATAGTGTTCAAGGGTTAAAGGATATATTCAACAAGAAAATAATTACACTGTAAAACTTTGACCCCCCCCCCCCCAATGAAAATGCCCACTGAATTATTTATTTTATTTTTTGTTCAATTACAGTACTTCAGTACAGTACTTGCTCTGCACCAACTTTTGTTCCACAATGCCATTAAATGGAGGCAAAAAGCAATGCTTCTATTAACCCCTTACCTCCAAAGATCACCGTCAGTCCAACTGACAGGACATTACGTTACAGATGTTACGTTAACAGGGTTAGAGAGGTAGATTACATCAAAATGGCAAAATTACGTTTAAAGGGGCATAAATTATGGCTAAAAATCCTCTTGAAAACATGAGACTGGGCAATATATGAAGCATAACTGGGGTTCCACCAGAGTTTGAACTTTCAGTCCCACAAAACCATGATAAGTTTACTATAAAATTAAACTTGTGAACGAATGTACATTGCGTTGTTTTGTGGGTGTCTGGAATAGCCGACAGCCACATCCAGTATGGCACGAGATACAAACATTCAGCAAATGTTGAACAAACTTGCCGAGGTACATTTTCAAGTGCAGAACAAATGCAACGAAGGCCATAATTGCAGTTAATGATATCCTTTAGAAAGAAAATATTTTCATTGAGTGATGCTTCATTAAACAGAAAGCAGAAAAACCACTATTTAGGTCTTTTCAGCCAAGAACAATTTTATGAGAACAGGGAAAGTTCAATAGTGCTGCCTTTCACAGTTCAATCCAAAATATAAATAATAATTCCAGAGCTAAGCACAGAAATGTTGTCCTTTGTATCAAGTGTATCAACTGAAAAAGTGTAATATAGGATTAATATAATAGTTATAAAATATTAATAAGTAAAATGTGGATTCTGGGCATCTCTGAAGTCAAAACATTCCATATCATGTGTGTACAGTACCTCTGAAGGTATTCTTTCAAAAACAACCCCTCACTTCCCTAAACACAAAAATCATTAAGTCAGCAGTAAAGCCACTGATAGTGTTGAACTTAATAGCGCCAATCTAGGTTTATCTCACAAGAATAAAACTTACAAAGCTGCACACAGAGGAGAGAGAGATTTCAATGGCAGATTATCAGTTAAAACACATACAGACATACAGATGCGGCAAAAAAAATCTACGACAAGTCAGTGCCTTCAAAGCCCAGCCTGACCAACGCCAAAGTGGACAAAGTGAACTCAAGGCCAAGAGAGGGTGACGGCTTTTTGAAGCGAGTTTGCTAGATAAGATAGCAGATGATGTCGGCAGTGGACGACCAACTTGCAAACTAGCCCGGAATGTTCCTCTAATCTACTGCAGCATGAGAGCTACACAGCAGGAGGGTAACGGAGGATGAGGAGAACCAACCGAGTCCGCTGGAGACTCGGGGACGGTCCCCAGGTGGGCGTGTGTGCGGCAGACACTGTGGAACAGCAGTGGAAGATGTTTCTCCTGTACTGGATGACCCCCTTGACCAAACTCATTTCAAATAGAAGCGAATAAAAGAAAATTTGGCGGGCAGGTGCTGCCACCGGCTGCCACGCAGTTCCTGCATCCATAAGCTCAGCAAGCAGATTTAATCAATAAGACATGCCTCCGATCAAAAATACTACGCCAATTAACGGCTTCTTGCTGAACTTCGGTTTTCCTTTACGGTTTTTGAGAGGTCACCTCTTACGCCAATTGGCCACGTTATTAGATGTCTCTAAGGGAGATTTTTAAAAACTTCTTAGTTAAAAAAACTCCATAATTCCTCAGCAGTAGCTGGCCTTGTAGTTATCGTTTATCTCGGGAGTTGACATGCCGTGGGAAAAGCGAGTAATTTGGTTTTGTGCATTGTGTCTGTGTAATTAACATTACCACAAAAGTGTGACCTCTAAACAGCGTTGGTGCGTCTCTCTCTGCCACTGCGATCATTCAGAGATCATTCAGGATCAAAAACGGCACTTTACTGGAACTTCAAACTCACACTCGCTGCAAACAGCATTTCACTGCCAATTACAACTTTTATTCACTGCGAACAGCACTTCACTGCCACTTAGAACATAAATTATCAGTGAACTCAATGCAAATGACGACATGTTACTGTATATTGGCACTGAGTAGCAGATTTCGGCTCTGAGGATCCTGCCCAGAGAGCTAAATTGCGTTTTATCAAGCTGGCAGATGATTTTATTCGATGCAAAGTGTGAAAAGGACAGAAATCAGAGGAAGTGAAATTTGCAAAACAATTCTAAGCCATTAAGATCAAGTCCAGTTTAAACACATTATCACTTCCAGTACCAAAAACTGTCCGTACATCTTTGAAGTTATGGTTGAAAGAAGTTTTAGGCGGATAAATTATCTCACATTATTGCTGTATCACCCAAGCAGAAAACTCCAGGTAAAAACACTGCTTTCAAATACAAACCCCAATTCCAATGAAGTTGAGACGTTGTGTAAAACATGAATAAAAACAGAATACAATGATTTTTCAACCTATAGTCAACTGAGTACACTACAAAGACAAGATAGTTAATGTTCAAACTGATAAAGTTCATTGTTGTTTTTTTTTTGGAAATATTCACTCATTTCAAATTGGATTCCTGCAACACGTTCCAAAAAAGCTGGGACAGGGGCATGTTTACCACTGTGTTACACCACCTTTCCTTTGAACAAAATTCAATCAGCGTTTGGGAACTGAGGACACTAATTGTGCTCATCTTTGGAGGTGGAATTCTTTCTCATTCTTGCTTGATGTACGACTTCAGTTGCTCAACAGTCCGTTTTCGTATTTTACGCTTCATAATGCACCACACATTTTCAATGGGAGACAGGTCTGGACTGCAGGCAGGCCAGTCTATCACCTGCACTCTTGTACTACGAAGCCACGCTGTTGTAACATGTGCAGAATGTGGCTTGGCCCTGTCTTGCTGAAATAAGCAGGGACGTCCCTGAAAAAGATGTTGCTTGGATGGCAGCACGTTGCTCCAAAACCTATGTGTACCTTTCAGTATTAATGGTGCCTTTACAGATGTGCAAGCTACCCATACCATGGGCACCAACACATCCCCATACCATCACAGATGCTGGCTTTTGAACAATCTGGATGGTCCTTTTCCTCTTTAGCTCGGAAGACACAACGTCCACGATTTCCAAAAACAATATGAAATGTGAAATCATCAGACCACAGCACACTTTTCCACTCTCAGATGAGCTCGGGCCCAGAGAAGCCAGCAGCGTTTCTCGGTGTTGTTGATATATAGCTTTTGCTTTGCATAGTTTTTTTTTGCATAGAGTTTTAACTTGCACTTGTAGATGTAGCAACGAACTGTGTCAACTGACAATGGTTTATCAAAGTGTTCCTGAGCCCATACGGTAACATCCTTTACAGAACGATGTTGATTTTTAATGCAGTGCTGCCTGAGGGGCTGAAGCACAGGCGTTTAATGTTGGTTTTCGGCCTTGCCGCATACGTGCAGAGATTTCTCCAGATTCTCAGAATCTTTTGATGATATTATGGACTGTAGATGATGAAATCCCTAAATTCCGTGCACGTTGAGAAACGATCTTAAACTGTTGGACTATTTGCTCATGCAGTTGTTCACAAAGTGGTGAACCTCGCCCCATTCTTGCTTGTGAATGACTGAGCCTTTCAGGGATGCTCCTTTTATAACTAATAATGACACTTACCTGTTTCCAATTAACCTGTTCACCTGTGGAATGTCCCAAACAGATGTTTTTTTGAGCATTACTCAACTTTCCAAGTCTTTCGTTGCCTCTGTCCCAGGTTTTCTGGAGAGTGTTGCAGGCATCAAATTCAAGATGAATGAATATTTCCAAAAAAACAATAAAGTTTATCAGTTTTAACTTTAAATATCTTGTCTTTGTAGTGTACTTAATTGAACATAGGTCGAAAAGGATTTGAAAATCATTTTATTCTGTGTTTATTCACGTTTTGCACATTGTCCCAACTGTATTGGGGGAATTGGGGTTCTTATGTTTAGCATGCGCAAAGCTGATCAGTCAGCTGGCCAGCTGGTGTAGTTAGATGGCCCACCACCTAACTCCGCCATCAAACGACCAACAGACCAGCTAAGAGTCCAAAACAGACATTGGACCATTGAAAAAACAGACCCTAGCTAGGCAAAGCACCAATATCAGGGATATGATCATATAACAGCTCTGATCTCCCATAAAACTGAGTGAAACTACTTAGACCATCAGTGTCTTTCTTTAAATTCAGTGTCCTGGAGTTCCAAAGTGGAAAAAAATACCACAAGGCCAGAGATTACTGTTCACTGTAAACTGAAAATATTCAATCCCCAATGCACAGATCGGTGTAGGAATGACTACTGTATGCAAGATATTTTAAGGCTTGAATTTTTCAGTTCTGATTTCAATCCATTTTTTTCAGAAAAATGGGCACAGATCAGTGAAAAAAAAGAACAAAATTTATCTTTGACGAAGGCTGGTCTGATGAAGGAAACATCTCAGACCCGAACACAACAGTTTTTCAGAACTGCACACGCTAACTATAAGTGTGGTTGCAATGCTACTTCATTTGCAGCAACAGAATACATGACACTGGGCTAGTGAACGACCTCTACACTCAAGCCCATAAAACCTATGGAACCTTAGACTGGTCTGTAAAATGCAGCCGCTGTAGTCAAACCTGTGGAACTTCAGGCCGATTTTAAATTCTCCTGGAGATCCCAAAGTTTTGCGCAAAATAAAATTTTTATTTACATAATAAAAATGTACACGTTTTGATAAAGTGCAATTGCGACATGCTGTCATTTCCATTGAAAGGTATTTTGCGTAATTTACGGTAATTCTCGTCAAGTCGCGTGTCCTGCGATATCTGCACACAGTATGGACGGCCAAAACATTGTGCACGTTGGTACAGAAATGGTTCACCTTCAGGATGACCCGCGAAACGATCCATCACCTCGGCGAGGTTACAGGATCAGATGTGGCTCCAGACGTGTCCTGTCCCAGGGAGGTGGGTCTGACTCGGAAGCGAGTGGCTATTGCCCTTTAAGCCCCTGTCACACTGTGGCGACTTAGGAGGGCGAATCCCCGTGAACTAGAAGAAGTGAAAAAATCTTGGCAATTCGTATTGGGCTCATGGTGGATTCTCCCTCATTCGCCGGCATTCTTGGCTAGTCTCAGAGGGGCTACAACCGTTTTAAAATGTTCAAAATATTTACGGTCCAAGCGCAACTTATTTTTCATCATACTGCATTCCTACAGCATTCTTGGAGCCAGTCGCGGTGATTCGTATATATTCTTCAACATTCGTTTCGCATATATTCTTCAACATTCGTAGGGGGTCGTAGTGAGGCGCAGGAGCAAGAATGACCAGAAATTGACCGCTGTGACGTCAAGATCCCATAAAAAAGTAGTACATTTCGGCGAGTCCACATTTCCTATGTTCGTACTCAATCCTACTGGGTTTGTACTGCATTCTCGGTCAATCGTACTGCGTTCGTACTCAAGCGTAGTGAGTTCATACTGCGATCGTATACATGCGTGGTGATAATCCAGTCTTCTAGCTTCGTACAAAGTTCATACATGATTCGTACTACATGCGTAATGATTCTTGTTCATTCTCACTGCAATCTTACTCCTGTCATCGACATACCTACGACATTCATTCAGTCATTCCTCACTATAGGGTCGTGGGGCAAGCTGGAGCCCATCCCAGCTGGCTATGGGCAAAGGCAGGGACCCAATCCAGGTTGGACAGGTTGCCAATCCATCGCAGGGCAATCACACTCATAACTATTGTGTCTCCAATTAACCTGATATGCATGTCTTTGGACTGTGGGAGGAAACCGGAGTACCCGGAGAAAACCCACGCAAACACGGGGAGAACATGCAAACTCCACACAGAAAGGCCCCAGACTGGATTCAAACCCACCACCTTCTTGCTGTGAGGCAGCAATGCTAACCACTGTGTCAGCATGCCCGCAAATGACAATGACAAAAATAATCCCCCCAGTTCGCGGGGATTCCCCACGATAGTCGCCACAGTGTGACAGGGGTTTAACAAACTCGCAACCTGCGCCGGTGATGACACGTTTAGCAAAAAAAGCATTTCCATTACACTGATGTGATAAAATTCTTTATGGACACATCTGAAAAACCACCTCGAGAGCATATAAACTTTTTATCGATATTTGAGTTTTTTCAAAATTGGGCGTTTCCATTACCAGTTTTTTATTGCGATATTTAGGTTTCGCACATTTCTAGCTGTAATGGAAATGCAGCTATTGACCTACTATATGAGAAAAAATACTTTAAGAATGTAGGCAGCCTCACTACACCTATGGTTTCAAAAGGTCTAAACTGATAACAGAAGTTTCTTTGCTGAAAAAGGTACATTACCTGGCCAAAAAAGTTGCCATTCGGACTCATGTAAGCAAATACATGATAATGATTAATACAAATAAGATCCTCCGACTGAATCATTATTGCACTGATTAATGTGTTTCAGCTGACAACAATTCCATCAATCTTGACTGTTGCAGTGTGTAGCTTCTGATTTCTTAAACAACCATGTAGACGGCATATCCAATGGCCATGCAAAAGAGGGACAAACTATTGGATGTCGTCAGGGAAAGGAAACAACAAAGGAGATTTCTGCAGTCAGTGGAGCTGGGTTTAGAACTATCCTCACATTATGAAAAGCTGAAAGGATAGTGGTGAACCATAAACTTCATGGTGGAAGTGGAAATGGTTTAGGGAAAAATAATGAATGATCATGATTGGAGGTCACTAAAGGGGAAAAAAACTGATGGTAGAACTCATGGATACGTTTATGAAAGCAAGAGCACTTCCACATGCACAACACAACAAAACCTTGCTGGACTGGGACTACACCGCAGCACGACCTCAAGACAACAACTTGTTAGTACGGCTTACGGGAAAAAGACAACTCATTGCAATTTGCAAGAAGGCATAAAGATTGTACTGAGGAGCAGTGTAAAAAGGCCATGTGGTCCAATGCAGGGATGTGCGGTCAGGGTAGGCAGTGACTTCTCCTTTTTTATTGCTAGATTTTGTCAACCTGTTCCACGTACTATGCCTGATTGTCAGTAAATCAATTAGACCTTATTTTCTGGTCAATTAAGCCTGTGATGATTAAGAGATGATATGTCAAAAAGATTAATTTACCTTTTTGCTTTGATTCAAGACTGCAAGGAAGTAAATCTTAATAATTAATTAGGAAAAAATCTCAACTCTCTCGGTAATTCCAGATGATGTTTTGATCTCTTGTTTATAGGATTATGAAAGAAGACTGAAAATAAACTCCCTATTTTTTAAAAATGACATTAAAAAGTACCTGTTTAAGGGGGGAAATATTACCGTAAACAAGTTGACCACACATTGAACGCCCCATAGGAAAGATTTTAATATTTGTTAATGGCATTGCGTTAGCTTCCTCTAGGAAAAGGTTAATCAATGCTCAGATTGCTAATCAAGCAAAGTGATAGAGTTATCGTTTGTTTAACGGTGAGGAGTCTGCCTACCATAACTGACCTCCGACGGCATGTCACTGGTCGAATGAGTACAGATTTGCCCTATTCTAGAGCAATTTGCGCGTCAGGTTATGATAGGAAGCCCATGAATTGATGTACCCATCATGCATAGTGCCCGCAGCACAAGCCTCTAGAGGCAGTGTTATGATCTGGGGTTGCTTCAACAGGTCAGGTCTAGGCTCAGCAATGTAATGCAGCAATATAACAATGTCAGAACACAACTTGAATATACTGAATGACCAGTCATCCCATCAATGGATTATACAATCCTTGATGACATCAGCATATTCCAGGATGACAATGCCAAGGCTCATCGGGTTCAAATTGCGGAACAGTGGTTCAACAATCACGAGGAACCATTTTCGCACAATGAACAGGTCGTGACAAAGTTCTGACTATAACCAATTAAAGTCTTTGGGATGTGCAAGAGAAGGCGTCATGGGGTGGTTTGACTCCTCCGTCATCAATACGAGATCTCAGTCAAAAATTACAGCAAGTCTAGTCAGAAATAAATGTTGCAACTGCACAAAATTGTTGAAACCATGCCAAGAAGAATGCATGCTATGATCAAAGCTTATGGCAGCCGAATAAGAGTGCGCAACCTTCTTTTGGCCAGGCAGTATATCTTACGTACATGTCCCCAATGACGTATGGGACAGGGCAGAGACTTGGTGCATCATTCACCGCAGCAAAGATAAATTAAGGCTGGGAAACAGGCTGTTATTGGAACAGGCAACTAAACTGCAGACCTGAGTCACCCAACAGTCCCATAATTATGACTTGAAAGCCTCCTTGAAACCAATGTATTTAGCACGCAGAAATGGTACCTTCGCCCCGGTTTTAGCTTTTAGAGCCCCGTCTGGGTCATCATATCAGTTAAAAATGATGGCCTGGAGACCAGAGAAATCATAACCATTTTTCAGCCAGGTGAAGCCACTGAAATACTGCTCAGTCTTAAGTATCCATCAATTATGCATAATTTATGCCTGGTCATAGCTTATTTTTTTTTGTGGGCGACCCCAGAATTGTAGACAGAAATGTAATCAAGTTTCCAGGCTAATGATTTAGCAAAAATTTCATAATCATAATCCAAGAGATTTATAGGCCACTATGAGAAACAGTTCAACCCTACCCTAATCCTTACTTAAAAATGGTCTCCAAGTCCAGAACCAATCCACTTCTGCAATTTTATGCCAAGATGGAAATACAGAATTTAACTAGATGTGATGCATCAACAAAATAAAAAACTGCAAACTGTAACATCAATCCTTAGTCATTACATGAGAGAGAGAGAGAAGACATCATCACCATCCACATCAAGATATGGGCTTCACCACTGCAGAGGAAAAATAAATCAAATGTATTCAATCGTGGGCTCGGTCAGTCCTGTTTATTATGTGTCTATGTGCCCATCTGCAAAACAAGAGGTCTGACACAGGCTCTAAAACACCTCTAAACAACCATGACAGAGGAAGTTAATTATATAAGAGAGCAAAAACAAAGGCAAACCAAACCCATAAGCTTTAGTCTGATGGTTCAATAATCCCACATTAAATTGACAAATAGAACCCCTTCATATTTGATAGTTTAAAAAAAGCAGCTGCCACAATCAAAATACACCTCAGAAGTAATCACCATATATTGTGGCCTGATATCAACGCAAATAAAAGAAAAAACAAAACAGAATTTTGCATACTATTACTCAGAATGATGGTGAGAACTGAAATCTCTTTCAAATATTAGTAGTGGTAAACAAGCTCCATGTTCGTCAACGAAACAAAAAGGATGACACGACTATCAAGCGTATTCAGAAATTTCAGTTTTCCAGTACACTTAAAACAGCCAGGTAATTTATTCCATCTCTTCTCTGATTTTTATGCAATCAATTTTAAATTCAAATTGGTCTTTGTGCTGAAATCGTGATAGCCCCACTTCTTTGACTATCAAGACCAGAGTCTCCCAAAATCAGTCAAGGCATCTAGCAGTCTCAAAATTCCCAAAGTTCAACCACTCAACTCTGCTAAAAGGCCTCTGATTGCAGGGATAGATGCATACCAACAACAGTCATCTCCTCTTCAATGCGAAAACCACCTAAAAAACACAAACACAAAATTCTGGTCACCTCCTCGCTGTATCAATGAGGCTTCACTTGCCTTCAAAACACTCGCTGAATTGTCCATCAATAGGAAGATAGCCCAACAGTCTGCATCCAGAAGGCCTATAGACGGTCACTGAGGGCAGGAGGATTAAGGTCGGACTGTGGTCCCAACCATTGACCCTCCTCAGTCACAAATCACTTCAAGACAAGGAGCAAGGCCCATACAGCTATATCCGTGCTAATCTTTTAAGGGGATTACCCCAGTAACAGCACCTGAACAAAACTGATTGGCTACCGGGTGGCTGTGACAGCTGCAAGCCACAGTCTGACAACAAGAATTGGTCAATTTCGCCTCCACAACGTGTCCCTAGATAGCAGTTTGTGATGAATTGTGATGAAATAAAATATATTCTAGACCAACAAATCAGAGAGGGAAATGACCAAACTGTAAACATCTTAACACTTGAAGCAAATCTTATACAGCATATTGCTATGATGAGCAGAGGGTCACAAGCCTAACTCAAGTGCTGGAAGGGTCCACTTTGAGAAGCTGTGAATAAAGCCGACCCAAACGAAGCAAAATGCGGTAGGTCATGCCTGTGGGAGATGAATTGCTGACATTTCGCTCGAGCGCAAAAGCCAAACCACAAGTCAAAGAAATACATGAGAGAACTTGGAAGAGGAATGGAAAACTACTGTCTGAAATAAATCCAAAGTTGTGCCACTTTGATGACATCATTTTGTTGTCTTGCATGTGAAGTATTCATTAAGCCGCAAGACAAAGCGATGCATCAGTTTAGTATCTCGACGGCACAAAAGAGGCTTAATGTCGCAGCGTTTGTTTTCTTTGCTTCTTCGCGCTCATCAGCAATGACAGTTTAATAAAGCGATCTTAATGCGCCGGGTCTTTCGAACAGCCTTTAACTGAGGGCCTTTAAATCTTGCCCCATTTCAATCAACTTAAAGTGCGTTGGCGTAAACACAGAGAGAGCTTCCTCGCGTAATGCAAAGAAAGCGATAACAGCAAGCGTGAACAAGCACTCTCTCCCGTCGTATTCGATAATGGCACGGTATATCAGCATTAGCATGGCATTAAGGGACCATCAAGACCAGGGCTTATAAGGACAGGAGTTAAAATCAGTAAGATAGGCACATGCAGTGCCCCATGTGGTCCTTGCAGAGCGCACGCGACTCGGACTGACCTACTCGCAATTCTTGAGCTGACAGCACTGTAGGGGCTCACAGGTGTGAACTGTGACCCTACATTTTTCCCCAGCGTAGCTGAGGCACATCGCAACAATGTTCTTAACGATTGTGCCGAGGACTCGCACAAGGGAACAATGATTTTGAAAATGTGACAATTAGGATCTCTTTGACTTCAATCTGCAGTTGTTCCCAAAAGACAGCTTGGTCGACTGTAAATATGCAATAATATTAATGAACCACGCTTGTGGTTCTTCCTTAATATGATCTGTTACGGAAAGAGCATCCCATTATGCAAACTTGGAATATACAAGATCATTTTCAACAAGCACCAAGCCCATCAGCGGACGCCATTATCATACTTCTGCCTGAAAACACCACTTCTGGAAATTCCCATCAACTTCTCACTCTCAGATTCCCACACAAACTCTGTCTCTCCATCCATTTGAACCTGCCTCTCTCTCACTCCATCATTCTTTCTCTCTCCTTCTCTCTCTCTGCGCGCATTAGCAGCTACGGATTTAAATTCAACTCAAGGGATTGATGGAATTCAATTAATTTGTTTTACATTTTAAGAGAAATCATTTCATTTCAGCCCACGCACCTGCGTCCCCAGAGACTGTCACTCATATCTTTTTAAAAACTTTTCTCGTAGATGCAACTTTGTAAACATGTAGGCATTCCTAGAATGAAGCAGATAGCAGATACTGCGAGATATTCCAAATCAACAGAAAATAAACCTCACCAAACCACCAGCTCCAGTGAACTTGTAGCATCGTCGCATTCTCATCATCTCGCAGATGGACGGCTCATGTCCGAAGAGTCACACGTCGCAGTCAAAAGTTACTAACAAAATGGAGGCAGATTTACACTAATCAAGTCCCAAATATCAGACGCGGCGATAACCGTGAGAAAGTGCCAGTGCGGAAAGCGAGTGGCGAATCAGCTTGAGAAGGAAGTACACGCTTTTCACAAAGATAAGGGAAGAACACGTGGGGAAGCCTACAGTGTGACAACACGAGGGCCGGCTCACTTCACTTCACCACACTTTCACTTTTAAGAGAGGATGTGTCGTGGAAAAAAAAACCCCAAAGCACTGCCTGGCAAGAAAAAAAAAAAAGGTCACACTCTCAAATATTTAGTTGGAGTCCCAGTAGATTGGATTACAGTGCAAATCAATTCGGTCTTTGTTTAGACATGCAACGTCAGAACATTCATTTTCAATCAGAGCTACATAAATTTTGGCTCAAGATATTGTCCTGACAACGAGGTGGTTGAACCACACTACTCTCCTCCAGCATATCCAAATAACTTTCAGTGCGGTTCAGGTCAGGACTTTGTGGCGGCCAATTCGTGTGACAAAACAAGGAATTCGGATGCTTGTTTTCCTCATTCATTGTGTTCTTTGCAAGATGCAGGCCATGAATTTGCCCCTTATAAAACATTGGAACATCTTTTTACCCACCGAGGAATATGCCTTCCAACGTGATTTTTTTAGAAATGAGAAGTTATGCGCTTCATCAGTGGGGGTTATAATTGCTGCAATAATGTTCCAGTCATAGTACTAGGTTATTGATATCCAAACAGCAACGTTTTGTTTTGGACAAGCAGTGTACAACGCTGCTAAAACAAGATTTTGCCGAGCATTTTAATCTTGTATTTAGACACCTATTTCTATTATTAAGAATAAAGAAATTCCACCACTGATGTGAGATAATTATTTATGACTCATTTTAAGATTTGTTCCTGGGGCAGTATAATTTCCCTTAACTCGTGGACAAATCTAGAAATTAGTCAAAATGACCTCAAATCAGTGGCCAAATTCTTTGTTCAAAGATGAAAGGTAATAGAAATAAGTGTTTTAACACTAAACACAAGATTAAAATGCTCGGTAAGATTTTGTTTTTGCAGTGAAGATGCTGGCTGATGCACAGTGCTTCCTAGCACTTAAAGGGATAGTCCACCCTAAAACTATAATTTGTGTATCAATTACTCACCATTAGATGTCTCGAATGGACGAAATTGTTTTGCACCTGGCGCAACTTTTTGGCCACTGATAATTTTTCAAAACTATCCGAATTCCTTTTTTGCTGGAAGCAAATGGGGTCACCCAGTAGCAACAGTAAAAAGTCCAAAAAATGTCTGTTAACAAACTTTCAAACCATCGTCGAACGCATCATCCAGTATAATCCAAGTTTGCTTTGTCCACTCGTATCCTCAGAACTCTAGAAACGCGGTTATTTTTCGCTAAAAATAATAAAATACCACAGCCATGCTTCAAGTAAACTCGCGCATTCAACGGAAGTCCCGCCTCCCGGTTCGTGCCCAGAGACTAATAAAGTTTTCGAAACATGTATCTCTCAAAAACTTTATTAATGTCGGGGAACGAGCCGGGAGGTGGGACTTCCGTTGAATGCGCGAGCTTACTTGAAGTATAACTGTGGTATTTTATTATTTTTAGCGAAAAATAACCGCGTTTCTACAGTTCTGAGGATACGAGTGGACAAAGCAGACTTAGATTATACTAGACGATGCGTTTGACGATAGTTTGAAAGTTTGTCAACAGATGTTTTGTGGACTATTTACTGTTGCTACTGGGTGACCGCATTTGCTTCCAGCAAAAAAGAAATTTTCATAATTTTTCAAAACTCTCCAGTGGCCATAAAGTTGCGCTAGGTGAAAAGCAACTTCGTCCATTCGAGACATCTAATGGTGAGTAATTGATATACAAATTATAGTTTTTGGGTGGACTATCCCTTTAATGTCACACTTTCTGAAACCGTAAGACAGCAATCAATATAACAAAAATGCCATTATCTTTACAAACAAGACAAAATTCTTCCTCTTCCCCTCAGTGTCAGCTCCCCATTGTTGCTTGTCAGCACACGGGCCATAAAAGGCCATAAAACTGAAAATAATATGGGATTTTTTGCCGTTGTTCTCCATATAACAGAAACAAAGCTCCACTGAGTCAAATGGCTGGACTAACATGCCAAATTATGGCTGGTGAAGGACACTGGCTAACATGTAGATGGCAAAAAAACTGTGCAGGTTTGCACAGCAGTTAACCTTAACATATTGGTTTCTTTCTCAGCCTCAGTGGGGCCCCCTGTGACGCACATCTTATCTGGGGGCCCGTCTCCGTGGCCATGAATGAGTATTGATAAGACTTTTCACAAACAACACATGCTTTTACGCAAAGCCTCACTCCGGAAACCGTATGGCACAACCCAGGCCCCTGTAATCAACCCAGTTCTACAAAGTCACAGGCCTCACTCTCTCAGACACACACACACACACACACACTTTACCACTCCTACTACAGGACAGACCTGGGAACCCATCCCATGACTCTAAAGTCCCTCTGTAGAGATAGTCATCAACAGCGAAGTACAGAAGCATAGAGAGTTTATGTTATTTATCACCGGACTGATACAACGACTTGTTTCATCATAATAAAACAAAGTACATGTATCTAGGTCAGTGACCCTGACACAACAAAACATTGGACATTATGGGAGAGAAAATGAAAGATGATGAAAATAATAACATGAGCCATCTGGCAATGGAATATCCCCCGCCCCCAGATTCATGGATTAACTGTTCAATTTACATTAGTAAATGTACTACAGTAGTAAAGGATTTGATCTGAAGTAATAAGGTAACAAACTTGCCTGACTATAAAATGGGAATCCAGAGAATGTTGTGGTCAGACCAATACGTGTTCAGTGTCCCTGTGTCCATCTGTCGAGGCGTGTTGGTGTAGATGTGGTCAATCTGTGTTCTACTGTCTGTCTGAGGACATTACCTGTCGTAGTTGTGGTTGTTTGTTGATCTTGCTGTTCATGTTACAGGCACTCAGTGCGAGGAGGTGGGCTGCCAGGAGTGCCAGGGGTTTCCTAGCTTCACATTTTATTTATATAAAAATAATGCCGGGGGTATAACAAACATTTCAAAAGACAATAAATGAAACTGAACATATTAAACTAAGTTTCACTGACACTGGTGTAGTCAGAGATGGTTTCAGAGATATTGCCCAAACAAAATTATCAGTGAACTAAGTCCACCTTTACACGCATTTGCATGAAAGACAGAAAATAATTTTTACAGAGACTCCTAAATGTGAAAAGGCACATACAGAGATCATGCTGAACATGTTAATCGAGTTTGGTCAAAATTGTCAGTGAGCTTAGTCCAAATTCACCCATGTTTCCATGTAAAGTGCAAAAATCAAAAAATGTAGAAATTCCTAAGCATCAAAGGGCACATCTAGACATAATGCTTAACATATCTATGAAGGTTGGTGAAGGTCGGATGTATAGTTTCTGAGATATTCCCAGACAAGCGAAGTTCCAATTCACACAAGTTTCCATGGAAACTGCAAAAATAAAAAATTCCAGAAATTCCTAAGTATCAAAAGGCACATCTAGACATCATACTCAACATATCTGTGAAGTTCCGTGAAGATCGAATGTATAGTTTCCAAGATATGGCCCGAACAAGATATGATTACAGACGGACGCCCGCCTGCCCGGATGGACAGACAGACTGACACACTGATGACTATATCCCCTCTGCATTATTGCTGCCGGGGGGATAAAAAAAAGAGGAAAAAGAGCAACCTGAACTATCAAAATTAAAAATAATAAATTCAAATAAGTGTGGCCGGCAGTTCTTCAAGAGCAATCAGCAATACACTATAGTGCTTTTAAGAAAGTAGGCCTATTTAATGCACCCAAATTAAATGTGGAAAAAGAGAGGTTCAGTTTTGTGACAATCGCTGGTCAGCTTTAATGCAGCCCTTCGTCCCTTGTGCCCAGCGAGTCTCGCGATCAGGCACTCATCCGTGAAGCACCGGAGACTGTGTTCGCGGCATTTAATCACAGACGCGGAACACACCGTGCTGCTGTCCCGGCGGGAGGTCGCTACCCTGAAATGCACTTCTGTGCGTAAATAAACCGCAATAAGCAAGTTCGCCCTCCAAAGAAGAAAGTAGCAAGAAAACTGCGATTAATTAACTGTGTCTGGCCAGTGCGAGGAAGTTAAGCACAAGCAGTTGAAGTGCGACATAGCTCCTGAAGTCTCAGGGCCTGTTCTTCTGAAAACCTCGACCGGCACCAAACGGCTTTGCCGCGAATCAACGTGAAAAGGCAGCTTAATAGCGCAGAACAAGTGTTTTCGCCATATTTACCAACGTATACACCCTGCTAAAATAAATCTTCCAGCTGAATTTTCAGAGGAAGGGGCGTCCACTCGATTTGCGTTAAACAAGGACCAGTTAAACGAGGATTCGCAATCCAGAATGCAGCGGATTTGAACCCCACACAGAACACACTTGAAAGGATGCTAATACGAAGGGGGGAAGCGGGGGGATTATTATGCTATACATACATATTAAAATCAACAGCACCACTCTGGCAGGTTACACCATGACGTTATATTAAAAGAAAAAGTATTTCCCAGGACACAGAGGGAAACATTCTTCAACCAGAACTTGCCCAATATTTACAATTTTACGGCCTGTCAAGATACATTCACCTTTCTGCCCATCATGCGGCATTCGACCTGTCCATCCATCCATTAACTAATCAGCTTATTCCAGGTCAGGGTGGTAGAATTTCCAGCATACAAAGGACAAAAGGCAGAAACATACCGTGGACAGCCCACAATCCACTTCAGGGAATCACACATCATTCACTGACACAAACACATACACACATATGCTTGCACTGCTATACTAGTGAGGATATTGTATTGACTCATACCGACTTGGAAATGCCTTTCTCAAACTCAAACTGAGACCAAATTACACCAAACCCTTACCTTAACCTTAGCTTTGACCAAATCTTAAGAGACCATGGCCCTAACTTAGGGCCAAATAGCTGCAATCCTCCGTGGTCCTCTGAGAGGACTTTGTAAAATGTCCTCAGAACATCTGTGGTTTCTCAGGAGTTGATTTTCACAAGTATAGCTATAGAGTCCCACACACATACCCACAGGCAGTTTATACCATCTAGAATTACCCAGTCAGGCAGGCACGTGGAGAACCTAAACTCCACACAGATGGGCCCAGGGTAGATTTGAAGCCAAAACCTTCTTACGGTGACGCAAAAAGGGACCAACTACGCCCCCACCACCGTTTGAGTATACATCGCTCAAAAGATGCACCGCAAAAGCCACTGGATATTGACTCAGTCAACTGGAGAAGAAAGCCGCACTCTGGAGAAAGACGCGAGGCCTCCACCAGACTGAGCATTAGGGTCACGAAACAAACCGCATGACATTCCATTACACAACACTGAGACGGTGAGCAGAGAGGATAAAGAACTGCCAACATCGGCTAAACAGGCAGAATTAAAAAAGTTTTACTTCACCATATAGCCCTGATAAAATCTGACCATATCACTAGTGTTTAATGGAAAAAGCTAGCGAGTCACATTTTTGAGGAGAATGATTTTGATGCTACTTTGTACTTACTGGCTTCTTTCGAATCATTTCACACCGGACCTGTCTGGAAATAAGGGGTTGGACGTTTTCCCCATTTTTCTCAAAATGTCTGAAATGTGACTCAATAGCTTTTTCCATTGAACACCAAACTGTAGTTGTCCACAGTTAGTGATCATCCTTGAATTGGTCAAGTGGACAACTATGAGAGGACACGATAGCACAAAGTAGACCGGTCATCCGGGTGGGGAGGGATTATGTGGAAGCGAGTGTATCAACGCCATTTAGTGGTCAAACGGGCAGACAGCTTGTAAACTGGTTCTCATGCATATCCCCACGCCCCCGCTGCAAAAGGAGCTGATTGGGTAGAGATATGAGAATAACCTGACCTTCCAAATTATGGCACAAAGGAATGTTATGGTATTTCAACGCAAAAAGAGGAAGGGGCAGTTTTAAACTCCGGCCTTGTCAACCATCAACATTCCTTTAGTCGCTTGTCGATACCCACAAGGCGTAACAAGAAGACAGTGGCAGCAGTCAAGATCCAATACCAGACAAAATTACAATACATGCAGAAAAACAAGTGCTGTAAAATATATCTGCTTGAACGGACATCAAGAAAATGGAACCGCTTGTGACACAGGAGAGAGAAAAAGAGCCTTTGGCATGTTATGGGCAGGTCTCAGCCGCCGAGAGGCAGTGCGTCGTTTGCACTGTCACCGCTCAGCAATCAGTTGGTTGTCTATCGGAGAATGGAACACAGGCAGTGTCACTGACCGACCCCGCTTAGGGCAGCCACGAGTGACTATGGTAGCTCAAGAGGGCCACATCTGGTTACAGCCATTACGTGACAGATTCCGGGCAGCAACCCAAATCGATCATGACACGAGGGGTCCGAAACGATTGAGGGTGAGCGCAAGTACCGTTTGACGCAGAGTACATGAGCAAAACGTGCGTGCACACGGCCCCTTCAGAAAATCCATTTTTTGCACATCAACAGGAGTGGGAACTCTTCACTTCTGACTGGGGGCACCTGCCTCTGTGTCATTTTTTGGCACTTTATTCCCCTGCTTCTGTCTGAGAATGGAGAACAGGGACTGTCGCTGACCGACCACGGTAAGAGCAGCCATGCGTAAATGGGCAAAAACTGGGTTTTCTGTAGGGGCCGTGCACACGCACGTGTTGCTCACGTAGACAGAGTCGAACGGAACTTGTGCTCATCCTCAGATGTCTCGGACCCCTTGTTTCATAATCAGTTTGAGTTGTTGTTTTTAACTTTCTTAATTTAAAAAATAATCCGATCTTTTAATGTAGCGCATCAAGGTGAAGAAAACCAATGCCAACCAAAATTGACCCATGACCTTTACAGGAAATTTTACGTGACCACTGATTTGTGACATTAATCTCAGTTTTAAAGTCAATCTCCCAGTGACTTAAGTATTGCTGTTTTTTCCCCACCTACCCAGTGGATATGTTGGAGGACTGTTGATTTAGGCAGTGTCTGTTCGTTTGTTCGTTTTTGAACAAAAAGGGCCAAGGTCATAGGAAAAAGGTCAAAGGTCACAGCCCAATTAAAAAATCAAAACGCACAACAAGAGGATAAGGCGAAACTACACAAGAAATTGCGAAGGGCCACTGCCAGTAGTGCCTACGATCAGCGATGGGAACGAATAACAGTGATAAAGGTCATCACTCAAAGGTCGAAGGTCAGAGGTCACAAAAAAGGTAAGTAATGAAGCTTTGCCAAAGGTTATAACATCTGTGTTCAATGGTAAGTCTGCATCATATAGTTTCAGTAATGAATCCAGACAGATGAATGCACTCACATCGACGGATGGACGTTGGGTCTAAATTAATAGTTCCGGACCTACATTTTGGGTGGCGAGGGACCTCAAATGTGATAAGCACTCCCATAGTTTCCGCAGTATGGCTATGCCAGAAAACAGTCCTTAAACAGTCCTTAAACCTTAAAACTTTTTCCTTAAGTTTTCCCTTAAGCAGGTTCAAAGTTAGATAAAGTTTTTTTTCATATTGTAGGACAATGTCACATAAATACTCCATATCTGCAGGTTGCAGCACTTCACTGAAGCTACACACTAATATTGAGAGAAAAACTCAAACCCAAGATACCATGTTGTAATGGCTACAGCATTACATAAAATGCGAAATATTTAGATCTTGTACATCATTCTATTAATATTTGTCAGTAAATCAGCAGGACATACTTGGGATTGTTGGAAACCGAGGGATCTCCGATACTATTGAAATAGGCCAGAAGTTCCACAAGTTTGAATACAGCGGCTACTGACATGAGTCCACAGCCTTTATGGGGTTAATGTGTTATTTATTACGAACGACCTGAGCCCTGTCTGAGTTTTACTTCAAAATATTTTCCAGTGGTAGCACAGGTGTGTCACAGAGCATTCACACTAGTCATAAAAACCACCGCCTCCTCGACAATCTATTCGACTCGGAGTGGTATTCTCCGAGCGGCACCGCCGCTACAATTTGGTTTTCTTCCCGAAATGGTTTTCGCAAACACTCAAACCAAACAACTTAGACATGTATACAAGTTCATCAGGGGAAATTTCACAAAGGGAACAAAAAGTGAACTTTCCTCTGCCACACTGAATTTTCTGTAACGCGAAACAGCCCTCATTCATGGGCAGGAAGTCATTGGCAGTATGACTGGTAGACAGCAAATGCGTCCAGTATGTATCCGTTCGAAGGCGGCTGTGGACAAGGCCTAAGATTCCAAAATACATAAACACAACTCCTAATCATTCTCTCCAGGTAAGTGAGTCCACCGTCTTACTCAACCAACTCATGCAGGAGGTTGTCCAGGCACAGATTCTACTGGAAAACCACAGTAATCGCAGAGATCTTATCCCTTTGTTCCATGACTCTCTTCCCTTTTGCCTAGTAAGGGTGGTGGGTGGGTTTGGTTACTCAAGAAACCACTACGCACAAAGGGTTAACACCCTCATTAGGTAAAAGAGCAAACAGTGGTCAAGATAAAGGTCGTTCCTGGGTGGAAAACTTGGGTGTATGGTAAATATTGGCAGGAATGTAGTGATTGCTTACTTTGACCATTTACCTTCATAAATCAGAAGTGAGGGAGATGGGAGCAGGGAAAAAAGTTAAATCACCAAATGTTCCATTTGTACAAAAGGACAGAAGTAAGTGCTCAATGGACAACAGAAGAACCCAGATAAACATCAAGTTTAAGGGCCCAATTTATAAAAAATCTTCAGGACATTCAAATCCTCCACGCATACGTGAAAAGAGAACCAGTTATAGGTGCAAAACGAACATCCGGCTCATGTTACTTTAGAAATGTGTACTGCACACTTACTGCCAACTACACACCTGACCAACTACTATTTCTCAAAGCAGCAAGTTGAGGGCACTAGATCAAAAGGAAATTTTCTCCAAATATAGTTTACGTAAGCACGCCAATTATGCCAATACAAATCATCAGAAATGCTGCAATAAGTATCAGCGCTGAGAAGCCCAGGCTGGTTGGTTTTTGCGGAGAGTTGGTTCAGGTATGGATGACTGAATTGTGGAGCAGTATTTAGAGCTGTAGTTCTGTGGTTATCAGCTGGTCGTCCTGTTGAAGAGCATTGACTTCAGGCCACGGTTCTTTTATGTAGCTGCCGTTTTGTTTTTTGTTTTTGTTTTTGGCGTTTGGCTTATATGTTGTCACAATTTTTTACAATTTTCCTTGCCACCTTAAAAGGAGCATAAAGTATTGCCGAAAAACCTTTTGAAACACAAGGCAGGACAAAACATGGAGCATTAATGGGGGTCTGTCCTACCCGCGTTTGAATATATTGTCCCACAAAACCTTGTGCGAAACAAATGCAACGAAGGCCATTATTGAACTAAGTTAATGATAATCTTTAGAAAAAAAAATCGTTGAGTGATTATGCTACTTCAAATAATTCTGCAGTTTTTATGACTGATGTGTCGATAATTTTAGCAAAAGCTGTTTTGCCCCTTTGGAACTCTCGTCATCGGCCTGCTTTGGAGGCTAACCTGGCTGCACCTGGCTTATACGCAGAAATATTGATTTGAATGCAAATTGGCAGCATAAGAATAAGCTCCCAGGATGCTTGTGTAATTGTGGTTTTGATTAATTTTCCGCAGGTGCTTCAGAGTACTTCTGTGATTTGGCTAGTGCATTGAAAAAAAGACTTTCTACTTTTCCCAAAAAATATTTCAGATGGTCTGAACAAAAGTCATAAAAAAAGAGGAAAAAGAGCAACCTGAACTATCAACATACATATAGTCATATATATTGTCATAAAAACAGTAATTTAATGTTACTGTGATGGCCGTGCCCTGCAGCCCCTCCCCCCACCTGCTGTCTGCACCTCGACCTCAGCGAGACACACCTGCTGCTCCTTGAGACGGAGGTGCAGTGAAGAGTATAAGAGAGCCGCACTGGCAAACAGGCATTGCAGCTGCATTCTGTGTCCAGGAGGCCTGTTCTTTCTGCTGCTGCTCCTCTCTGCTTTTGTGCTTTAAATTAAATATGTTTTTATATTTTCACTCTGCCTGTGCGTGTGGGTCTCTTATTTGGTTTTGGGAACATGGTCCCAGTGCCCGCCGGCTTCTCGCCTTCTGTCAGCGGGACCAAACCATGACGGTTATATATATTTTTTTCCTTGATTAATAGTCATTAACTTCATTTCCACTACTCTTCTTCCATAGAAGTCTCAGCGTGAAAGTTTTTTGAGTTCCGAAAGAATATGTGGGGTAGAACAGAACTGAAAAACTTCTGCCGCACACACCATTCCCATCTGTCAGCGCCTCACTGATACGAGAATGCAATCCTTTTATCCCGCGTTAAAGCAGATACAACCCAAAACTGAATGAGCATAACACGTTAATTCAAAATAATACAGCTTTGCCATAATGGCTATCGTGGGAACACTTCAGTGCTTTTTTCCTGACAGAATAGCTTTGCCAAGTGAAATACCAGAGGATAGACTTGGGACACGACACAAATAATGTTTTTTGACTCCAGCAGGTCAGTACTGCAGCTCACATCTGAAATAGAAGGTAAAATAACTGTCAAATTCATCTTTGGAAATAAATGCAGGATGACACGTCATTTAACGAAACAAGCGCACTCACATCAGCAAAAATGCTGAGGAACCAGAGTCTGAAAAGTCTTTGACATATGCTTTAAAAACGTGTAAAGAAAAAAGCAGTAAAGAGTTCAAAAAAAAATTTTAAAAAAATCAAGATATGATGTACCAACAATTTTGGGTACATTGTCCTGCAGGTGTACATACAGTGCCAGTCTGACGTTTGGACACGCTTTACACACGTGTCATTACTCGTGTAATTTTGCTGCTTAAACCACAGGAATAACCTAAAATGGCGCAAGGAAAGGCGCAGAATCAGAAGTGGGAAAAAAAAATTACTTTGCAAGATGGTGCCCAACATTTTGAAACTGAGCATAAAGTACATTTGAAAATGTAAGAAGATCAGTACATTTTTTCATTATCCAAAATGTGAATTAAAATCAAACACATTTCAGTCTACTGATAAGACAGGCGACAGAGGGAAAAAACTGCAGTAAAGCTGCGGGAACTAATACTGTCCAGCTGGAGTGACCCTATAAACCATATAACTGCCCTCAAAAGAAAAACATTACAGGAATATGCTAAAAATTCATTGCATATGGTGACTATTTTGATAATAAGAAATGGATTCTTATGACAGATACGAGTCCTTGCCACAGCTTTCATGGTGTGTTCTAGGGCAGAAACACTTCAAATGCCCACAGTGCCTCACCTCACCGAGTGTATAATTCGGTGCCAGCAAATTGGCGGGGAAACTTGGCTAAGAGCTGGGGGGTAACCTGTGATGGACGAACATCCCATCCAGGGGGTGTGACAATAGTCACTTCATGCTACTGAAACCAGGGTTAAGCACAGACTTGATGAGCCACTTCGGGCTCAGACCGAACTTACTTCTTCCATTCAGAGTGTAAAACCCTGCAACAAATATAACTGTCGTTCCATTTTAAGATCAAAAACTGAAGACATCACTCATTTGTTGCCTGGCAGCAGTCCTCTGGGACTTTATCTTTTTCTTGATACTCGAGAAAAAAAATATTGATGCGTCCTGGACCCAGTTAGACATCAGTTATCACTGAACCCCTAACGGTGCTCATCGACAAATAAACTGAAGAAACGTCGGCCAACATTGGACTCATGCCTGAGAAGGATTACAAACATCACAGCCAGATAGTGAAATGATTGCAGCTAAACTCCGCCGTGAAAATATGCAGCATGAAGCACCGCTAATCCTCGACTCCTTCCAAGCATGATGACTTAAATGGTTTTTTGATTAGAAAAAAAATGTGTTACCTTTGCATAATTTTGGATAATTATTCTCAGATTACTTTTGGATCTGAGATTTCCTTATTTTGTAAGAACTAGGAGCTGGCGTCAGGATCGGGGATGTTCACCATGGGCACGGAGCGTAATATAAGGCCAGGTGAAGTTTATTCAAGACCTCTGAGGTCAAGCTGATGCAATCATAACCCTACTGCTGGTAAGGGAACAGTGTCCAAACAGACTTAATTCACAAACCGCACAGCAGCCTGTTTATTAAACTTCATTTACAGGAGCTGTGCTGCGATTACTGCACATGCTCAGAACACTGGAAACTTTCCTGCCGAACAAGAAATCAAACAAAATCTGATTTCATTGTTGCTAATCAGTCATCTTTTTGCTTTGTATTTATACATTTGAGTTACTCAGACATTCTGCTTTTTATACTGAGGAGTCTTCTACGGAGATTCGAGGATTCAAAGCATTATTTTAGCACTTTCAACAAAGGCTAAAAAGAATGCAAGCTGGCTTGCCAACTGCCAATAAACATTATGGAAGAAGAATCTCTTCAGTAATCGTGACACAGCTCCTTTAACCAGGTAAGTTCCATTGAGAACATATTTCTCTTTTTCTGGGATTGCGCTGGGAGAAATTGTCGACAGACCATTTGCATATGAGGAGGGACAGGGGTGAAGCCCCTGGAGCAGTTTTGGGGTTAAGGGCCTTGCTCAAGGGCCCAACAGCAGTTCTTTCCAACTTCATCTCACCAGCTCAAGTCGGGGACCCAAGCCCCACTAAAGGCTTGAATCAGCAACTGATTCAAACAACCTCTCACCGTTTACACTTTAATACAGGAATCTCTGACTGAGAACTCCTGATACGGCTTCAAAGCTCATTGAAAAAAATGTGATTGAGGGCAAGTCATTTGTCATTCTGAAAAGCCAGGGAAAAAATGTTACAAGAGCAGAAATTTTGAGCTTTCTATCTTATTTAGAAAAGATTATATAACCTTCCAAAAACGTTCACGAGCCAATGTCGTGATTCGCAAGCGCAAAAAAACGAGTGCAAATGGCTCTCACACGAAAACATTCGGCAGCCCAGGGCCAGGAGAGTGAAAATACAAAACGTTACCGGACCACAGACAGAAAATTTTAGGAATGCGTCCCGCAAGACGAATGGCACGGATATGGCAAACCTTTCAACATTATACAACACCTCTCAATAAGTACCAAGTCATAGATCAGATAAATGATCAAGAAAATAAACATGAATGCCATATTAGCCTCTATTTAAAAAAAATTATTGGACAATTCCACACATTCTGAAGTTAAACTGTGTCTTAAGTTTTTCGCAGGGAGTGGGCTGGTAATGTTAAGCCAATGGGTGAAAACTGAAATGGGCACTATATGGTGACCATGTACCAGGCCCATGTCCAATTTCATGCGCACGGCGCTCATAAATACACATCGCACAACCGACAGACACTACTGAGTAGTGAGTATCAAACTACATTCAGAACATACAGATGGGTATTCAAACACAGCCTGGATTTTTTATGGAATATCATTTCAAAACAATGAATTTGTCTTCTAGAACTCAAGTGCTTTAAACAGCCAGCACAGTGACTGCTTCATCAGAATGCAAAGTTTTTCTCCAGAATATTCGCATTTCTCTTAATCTGATTTTGGCCCAAGAGAAAGTAACAACATGTGACTTATTTTCTATCAATTCAGAATAAAAAAAAAATATATGTTGACATTGCAATCCAAATATACAGTAAGAGAGTCACTTCACAAGGAGCAGAAGTAAAACACTGCCCCCTCCATGCTGAAAAGTGCCAATGCAGGATGTTTTGGCTCATTTCTTATAAAGTTACCCCTACTAGACAACTTAAAACGACAGACAGAACAGCGAAAATAGGCAGGCCTAGTTTTGACACTCAGTCAAACTGAGGTTATTGATCGTCAGTACCACTTCCAAGGTAAATGTAAACATATCTCATTTCAGCCCTCACACCAAGCATCCATTACAAAAAAGAACCGACCACCCTCCTTTAGAATAGCCAATCCCAACAAGCAGATGCAGGAATGCACCCTGGCCCTGGGCAGTTTTCCAGTCCAGTAAAACATATTCATACACCATTCACTTAAAACTCATAGCCATGGGCAAACTGGGATCAGCTATTAGCTTTACAGTGATATCTGCAGACTATGACTTTGGGGTGCTCTAAACGTGCCGTCAGCAACATTTCCTCATACATTATCCCACTATGCACTTCATTAGTCTGCAGAGCCAGTCCAGAAATTAGTCAGACCTATAGGATCAACATTCATGTAATTACAATCACGCGTTACGCTTTCAGACAAAAGTTGTCAAGCCTTCCAGATTTTCTGCATCACACTAGACGCGATATTCAGAAACTCAGCGTGGGGGCCGTGCCAAATTGGCCCACGCAACATACAGGCAGGACAGCATTATTGACCACTGTTCGCATTTGAAAATGCCAAATTAAAATTAATGAAACATTCCTGGCAACAGTGGCACGTTCTGTTTCTGGCGTGGCCAAACCTGGTCTGGATTGGTTTAAAATAAAAAAACCAAACCAAGTTGTTTCCTCTGATACTCTCCCTACCGTGGTTCCATACCACCACCGACACCAGCAGATTTACGGATAACCAAGAAACTCGGGCAAGGTGCACAGTAGGGGTTGAAATCCATTTTTTTTCCAGGGCTTACGACCAGTGGCGGATTTAGATATGGGTGACATGGGCAGTCGCCCAGGGCGGCATCTTGACGAAGGGCGCCGGCGAGAGCTCAAAAAAAAAAAAAAACACTAATTTGCTGCCATCAAGTGATTAGATTCATTCAGTGGATACAAAATATGCACCTGGACGCCCTCTAGTCAACTTGGCAGGCTGCTGGCTGGCTATGTTCTGGCAAAGATACGCCTCTCTGGAGAGAGAGGGGAAGGGTCTCGCCGTACATATAAGTATGCAACGCGTTAGCAGCTTTGTTAGGCTCATTGCTCTGACAAGTTAGAGCGTCACCCATATCAGGGAGTGCAGGGTCTGCATGTAAACGGGGATGCGTATTTTCTCAATGTATAACGTTTACACTTCCCGACTGATTTCAACGAGCTGAATGTATAGGGTTTATGATCTACATGGAGTACGAAGAAACCATCTTTATGTTAGGTAACTGTGAATCCCAGTAAGTTAGTTAAGTTATGATTGCTGTTAGATGCTCAAGAGAGGGTGATGTTATATCCACGATAGAGTCGTTAAATTAACTGAATTTGTTATGCGGTGGAAGATCATTCTCTGTTGTAATGAATTGTAAAAACTCGTTCAAGCTTTGCTCCAGCTTCTGTCTTCTGGAGGCCGGAGAGCGCAAAAAAAAAAAACTATAACATTACCCCACACTAACATCCGCAAATGGCCATTTTAATGCCCTTTATTTATCAACGTTTAATACTTTCTAGACCTTGTTAAAAGTCTAACGTTATCAATGACGTCACCTCAGCAATGAACTGGGAAAAAATTTTGTATCAAACCTCCACTTTTCCGATTTTTATTTTAACAATTTGAGGAGGGGGCGCCAATATATTTTGGGGGTTGTATTAGTGAGAATGGGGTTTAGAATTTAATATTAATATTTATTTTCGCAAATGCACATGCTATGCATGCCCTAGTATCTCAGTGTGTCATCAGTATTATGGCTGCTGACGTTATATGCCTCTACTATGTCTAGCTGCACAACACTAGAAATTAAACTCTAAATTCGCTTAACTGGATGTACACTTGATGTTTTTACACACTGAATGCTTCTCTGGATATGAAGAGAAAGGAAGAATAACCGAGAAAGTAATTATTAATTATTTAATTCGATATTGGAGGAAGTTGAAAATGGAATTCTTTCTGTTTATTTGTTAGCCTATGTCGCTATTCTTACATATAAAATAGGAAAAAAATATCTATTGTCATTGTCTGTTCGACTAGTACATAACACTGTATTGATATCATTTCTAATAAGCAAGGATGATGATATGTAGTTTGGGCCTAGCTGAAAAAAAAAGATGCTGTAAACCTAATTAAAAGCTGCATCTAATATCTAATACACTGATAGAGTTGTTGTGCTGGTGGAAGCTGTATGGTTCCGGTTTTTATTCTGAAAGCACAACAGGCCTATAATATATAAGATCAAATGTTAATTATAATTAATTAATAGCCTGCATATGGTGCCAGGGACTTATTTTCTGTATTTCACTGCAAATTAAGGGGCGCTTTCGAAATATTTGGCTATACCCTCTGGCGCAGTCTATTTAATGTATTTTCATTAATTCATTATTTTTATTTGGAATGCACATATTGGGAGCATATTGCCTTCTTTGTTTATTCACCAATGTTACTAAGTTCCGAGGGCATGTGCAATAATTTTTTTTTGCGTGCATATTGTTTTGTTTTTTGCAAAGTCGAAACAGGAGTGTGTTTGTGTGTGTATGTGTGCGTGTGTGTGTGTGTGTGTGTGTGGGGGGGGGGGGGGGGGCGGCGGTGGCCCCGCGCAGTAGTCCCACTCCATACCCCGTGTGCCGCAGCCGCCTACATCTGACACATGTAATTTTAGTGGACAGCTCGGGCTCTGCGGTCCGCATTCCCCCCTGCGTCTCGGATTCCCTCAAGATAGTGGCAAAGATTTGTTGGACATTTCAGTTCAGAGAAGAAATTGACAATAGTCGAGTTATTCTGATAAAACCAACCTGGAACATGTAGAAGCTATTTCCTTGGACGACAAATCCATTTACACGCGCTCCGTGGACAAGTATCGCCAACTTGCTGAAATTAGGCATAGGCAATAAACTGGATGAATTATCGCCACGTGTTTCTCGAAGTAACACCCCAGCTCTCATAGACGCACCACGGAGCTGACGGCGTGTTTTCAAAGCAAACAGCGACAACAACGACTGGCAACAACATCAACAAGCTGAGAAACACGTGTATTTTCATTGTTCATCGCGCGAACAGGAGGTAGAATTAAATACTGCTACTGCAATGAGGCAGTAATGTTCATGTCCAGAAGTCAAGCCGCAGCCGATGAACTGGGTAACATTAGCGAGCAATAATAATAGAATCGACCATTTCTCTGGAAATTGCCGCCAAATCTAAATGGAGGTGCATGTTTTGCTCTTAAAACGATGAACAGTTGCCGTTCTCCAGCCAATGCAGATAATCTATTGTTCTTAGGACGCACAGCTCCACTGTCAATGTAACATTGCTTGCGAACACCAGATGCATCCATACAATTGAGATTACTTTCCTGCAAAAAATTACGTATTAAAATGCCGCAGGCTATACAAATGCATTAATTAATTAATTAGTACTGGGCAACGTGCCAAAAATTTTACAAGCATATCTACACAACAACCCTACTTGATCAACCAACGTATTACAGTAGCCTTGTTGGCAAACCAATAGCTCCAATGCCTCGTGTCATTGTCACCCGATGACAGAAAAGTAAACGATGCGTATGATTACAATCTGTAGTGATAGATGTAACTGAATTAACCTTACCACTCCGTTGCCTGCCACCAGTAATTCAGATGCTTGGCAAAGACAGCTCACAAGTTGCATCACCTAGCAGTTAGGGGCTGTTACAAAACGTAAAGACCTCCCTCGCCCCTCCTTCCTTAAACTTAAAAACGACATTAATAAAGGAAAACTTGAGGACAGGTCCCCGCCCACTGACATAGATCCCTCCCATTTAAATGCTTCTCCTTTCCCTGCGTGTTTGTACGCTGAGCCGTATCTAGTGTTTAAAATCCTCAGAAATATTGTCGCTATATTTCATGTAAGTATGAGGACGAGCACAACGTATGTTGCTCCTACGACGGGAGAATTCAATCTGCTTTCCTCAAGTTCACCTTTCTAATCAATAAGCAATATGTTTTGAGCCATACGCAGTCATGCAGCGTGTAAATTTCACGTTTAACCCAATCTCACAAGAATCTGAAACGCGAACACACCCGTGCCCTCTAAGATGTGACAGCGCAATTAATCACACGAAAGGTTTGTATGTAGTCATACTATGCGATAAACGCGGCGAGGTTGCACACCGCATATCCCGCGGTTTTGATAATGAAGCCATTTCAATCAATTGCGACTTGGTTTGCGGTCAGTCGGGCGCTACTATGCAGCACAAGATTAATCGTCAAATGTCAATCCATTTGGCTAGATATATGGATGAAGCAAAGACAGGAGCCACCAGCAACGTATCGACATATGATAAACCGGTAAAAACCACAAGCAAGCAATATTCTATCGAGAAATAATAATATAGGAATATTTGGGAATTTTCACCTTTCTCACATAGGTTGCACAAAGAGCCTCCAATATTGTGGGTGTTCCTGCGGTAGCCACGTCACCTCTGCTCATCGTTCCATAAAGGTGCGTTTTACACTATAATATTTGTCCTGTTCACAATGTCATTTGGCATAATTAGTCTACACTCGTTGGGAACCTGGGCTTGGAACCGAAAGTTTGAGTAAAGCACTTAAGCAGAATTGCTTCATTCAATCCAGCTGTAAAAATGTATAGTATAAAAAATGGGATTATTTTCTTTAAGTTGGCCAAAGGGCTGTGATGTAATGTAGCGCGTTCCGCTGGAATAACAGCGAACTTGAAATTATTGGCGAGAGTTTAGGTTTATCCATGAAATCGGAAGACAGTGAATCTCGGTCAGAACCGCGCAAGGTGTTAGAAAATGGCAGTTGATCCAACAACATCAACAGTCCGTGGCTGCGATATGAACTCTATCGTTGTAATGCCAAAGAAGAGAGGTGGGAGAGTTTGCTTTGATTGGATTTTCACTATTCTTAACAATTTTTAAAATCATGCTCGAAGTTTTCCAATAAAGCACAGAAGTGCCATATTGTAATAAATGAATTCATCAAACTTGGACACAGACAGAACCCATTATATCAATCATTCATATGAAAACAAATACATGTACTTATCAACTTACTGCATATTCACTTCACATGAAAGCAATTATTAATACATATCACCTTAATACAAGACGATTTCACATACAGACAGATACAGGTGTATATATATGGCCTTAAAACATGAACATGTCACATGAAAGTAAATACATGTACACCCTGCAAAATTACTTTGACAAAGGGAAAGTGCAGTCAGTGCGGAAACAAGTCAATAAATGTCCTTGTCTGAAGAAAGCAGAACCATGCACCGTGGTCGGTCCATCCCCACCATTTCTCTTGAGCCGGGGTTTTGTTTTGTTTAAAGTCCACAACGGTGCTGTCTTAGGGGAGCAGTTGCATTATTCTCCTGAGGGTGACGAGGTCCGCTCATGTCTTTAAACGAGCCTTGACACTCCTTGTCTCCCACAGGACCTGTTTGACGATGCTAATAATCCTTCACTGTCGCCGGAGCTCCGGCATTCTCAGTCCCTCTGATGACCCGTAGGGGGCGCTCTCAGCAGTTAAGGAGGATCTCGACAGTGACCTGTTGTAGGAGACAGGGGACAGATCAGAGCCCCAGACCCGCCTAGCAAAGGAGCATCCCATAATAGTTGGGGTATGTGCTTCGTGTCAGTGCATCCATGAGGGCACCAATCTGTCAGGGCCAGGTGACGTCTGTATATAAAAAAAAACCTTGTGGGGAGACACTGATGTGCAGACATCCATGCTATATCGATGTGTCTGTCACTGAGCGATTTATGCTTAACTGTGGATCAGATGATTGACGGGTCCGGGGCGGGGTTTCCCATTGGGACCGTTACAGTTGGAGAGCTGGGAGAAGCCAAGGGTCTCAAAGTAATGAGACATGAATCAATTCTTCAAAAGACTGAACCAAAGACAAACATTTGCAGAATATTTTATTAGGCTTGTGGAGGCACAACCATTAGCGGAAGGCTCGAATCTTTGAAATGATCACAGTTCAAATCCCACAGGGCAGGCCAGTAGGTGCCATGTCACGCCCTACCACACCATCCCAAAATCAAATATAAGAAAGTGTTTTTGGGTATTTATGACCCAAAGCCTCACCCTGTTGAGAGCTGACCCCACTACCTGCAAGTCAGTGTCATTAATCATAGATTATGTGCCTAATTTACCGCAGCATTAAAGGAGGTTGCGGCCAAGGCTTTCAGTCAGATCTGGAAACGAAGTGAACTTTATTTACATAATTTCAGTCAGTGTGTTGTGGCCATTTTCAATCCATTCATTGCATTAAATTTCAACCCATTTTCAACCAAATTTACCCCAGTGGTTTGAGCCAAAATGGCAAAAATGACCTGCAGTTTTGCATGAGAATGTGGTAATGGAAAGACTGCCATCCATGATCTAATCCACTTGTTCCTCATCATGGTCATGTGGGGCTGGAGCCCACCTCAGTGTACAAAGGGGTTTGAGGTACAAATGCACCATGGACAGTTTTGCCAGACTGTCGCCAGGATCACAAACACCATTCATTCATAAACTCATACCAATGGGCTATTTAGAGTCTTCAATTGGCCTGTTCTGTCTTTGCATGGTGAGAAAGAACCAGCATACGCTGATAAAACAATGCAAACACCGGGTGAACATGCACATTTGATAGGAGCCTTCTAGTTGTGAGGCGACAGCATGTCCCAGTGCACCGTCGCATCATCCTAGAGATGACCATTCAGAGAATGTAATCGAAAATGGAGATTACCCAATGGAAACGAGAAGTCCCATGTGTACAGTACTGGGTAAACACTGTACTATGGAGATAACCATGCAGCATGCAGTGATGGAACCATAAGTATATATAAACTGATTCAAGCAATTATGGGAAAGTTGCCACAAAAAAGTATACAGTGCCAAAAAAAAAAGTATCTGCCCCCTCCTGATTTCTTCTATTTCTGCACATTTGTCACAATCACAAAAATGTTTCAGATCATCAAACTATTTTTAATATTAGACAAAAGTCCCTTGACAAAAGAAAAAAAATGCAGTTTTTGAACAGTGATTTCATTCACTGAGGGAAAAAAGCTGCCCAACCTTACCTGGCTCTGCGTGAAAAAGTAATCGTCCCCTCAGTTACTAAATCAACCAATTAAACAAATTTAACTGATAACTTAGTTCAGTTTCATAAGTTTTGTAAGAAAAAAAATTCGGCATGAAAACTGGCAACTTTGTTGCTGTTTATTTCTAAATATCTCTGAAATAGATCCTGTCTGGCAATGAGAAGTAGGCAAAGCAGCACATGATGCCGCAATCTAAAGACATTTCTGAGCAGAGCAGAAACAATTAGTTGAGATAAAGCAGAGAAAACCTCTGCTGGTTGGCCCTTTGCTGGTTACCCCCAGAGTAGTTCCAGGGGCTTTACCCCTGTCTCTGTATATCCCTCCTCATTTGCACCTGCTCAATCAGATATTTCTCCTCAGGAGTCCTTACACAAGAGAACCATGTCCTCACCACAACTTCCCTGTTTATATAAAGGATAAAACAGAAGCTGGTGGTTTATCAGTGTTATGAGGGCATGACTGAGAATCACAACACTAAAAACTATATAGTAAGGAAGCCCAAGTCTGTAAAATGTGTGTAATGCAAAGCCATTAACTTCCTAAAGCCCAACGTCCCTCCTGGCGGTAAAGCCGTGTTATATAATGACGGGCCGTGTGCCTCTGACCCTAAAGCGCATAATTGCTTACATGGCGTTCCTGCTCAAGATCGCGTAGTTAATAATCACTCAATTTATTTACTGGACAATCAAGACCAATATACAGTGCAGTGAAAAAGTATTTGCCCCCTTCCCGATTTCTTACTTTTCTGCATATTTATGTAGATATTTGCACCATGTGTAAGAAGAACAGGGCTATCGCTCTGTGGTGTAATCTCACTTTTTGCCATTTTAGCTCTTATTGTGTTTTGGAAAGAAACTTTTCATATAGAGCTTGTACAAGTCCTTCACTTTTTTGTCATTTTTTGGTGCTGTTAAGAGCCGTATTCTGAGAGAGTGGCACTGGCAGTGGAGCTGACGTCTCAGAAGTGCATGAAATTTGGCAGAATGGTGCCCATACCTGTGTAACGGGAAATCCTGGAGTTTGAGCTCACAATTTCTATCGATATGGCTGCAGTGCCACCTTGAAGTGGAAAAGACAGGTACCAAATTGTGCAATTAAAAAAAAAAATACCCTCGAAATACTTAATTGCTGGAACTGCTGATGTCTTTTGGCCCTAACTTTCCCCCAATCCTCCTTTAACTTAATGCCGCCTCACCTCTATTTTCATTTAATGGCAATTGGAGGGAAGAACTCTGCACTCCTGTGGCTGCAAACCTCCATTTGACACAAATCTCTGAATTTCAGTCACCGGGTAGTACAACGCCAATTCCAAAATAGTTAGGATGAAGTGTTGATAATGAATAAAATCAAAACGCAATGACTTTCAAGTCACACCAGCCAGTATTTTATTCACAATAGAACAGATATAACATAGCAACTGTTGAAACTGAGAAATTATTACAATTTTTTCCACAAAATGAGCTCATTTCAAATGTGACGGCTGCTAAAAAAGTTGGGATAGGGGCCTGTTTACCATGGTGTAGCATCCCCTCAGAGTGGAGGCGTCTGGGCATTGAGGAGACAAGTTTCTTGAGTTTAGCCATTGGAATTTGATCCCACCCTTGTTTAATACAGGCTTCCAGCTGCTGGAGAGTTTTGGGTCTCCTTTGATGGACTTTTAATTTAATTATGCACCAAATGTTCTCAATCGGTGAAAGATCAGGACTGCAGGCAGGCCAGTTCAGCAAACGAACTCTTCTACTGTAATGTGAATATAGGCCACTAGATGGCAGTATTTACCTTTTTTTTTATTCAGCTCAGACTGGAGCTATGTTTGGACATGTTTCAGACATGTCTGGGGCAAGTCCACGAAAATTTAAAAAAAAAAGGTCTAAATGTGGGTGGGGTCTGCTAAAGAGTATATAAGGAGTAGAATTGAGACAGTAAAGTAGTAGGAGAAATTGCAAGAAGAAGGATACATGTGACCAGACCTGTCATTCTGTTCAAGACCTGTGAAGTTTCTTTTGTGGATTTTTGCCTGTGTTTGAGCCTTTTTCCTCACCCAGCACCTCACCAGGAAACTGTAAATATTTTTGTTTTTTTGTATTCAATCTTGGTCAAAATATTAGTTTAGTCATTATTGTCTTTGTTAAAAATTAAATTGTGTTCAAGTTTTTAAAACTGTTTCTGTCATCCCTTGCTGTTGCTGTTGTGTTGTAAATTGTAATAACAAATTGGGGCCATAACACTACTATGAAGCCATGCTGTTGTAATAGCTGCAGTATGTGGTTTTGCATTGTCCTGCTGAAATACACAAGGCTTTCCCTGGCATATATTTTGTCTGGAGGGGAGCATATGTTGCTCTAAGACCTTTATATACCTTTCAGCATTCATGGTGGTTTTTAAAACATGCAAATGTCCCACACCATATGCACAATGCATCCCCATACCATCAGAGATGGTGACTTTTGAACTGAATGCTGATAACAGGGGGGGTGGTCTTTCTCCTCTTTAGCCCTGAGGACACGACGCCCATGAAATCCAACAAGAATGTCAAATTTGGACTCGTCTGACCACAGAACACTTTGCTACAGTAAACTTTTAAATTATCCTTGGCCCACAGAACACGGCGGCGCTTCTGGATCATGCTAAACAATGGCTTCCTATTTGCATGATAGAGTTTCAGGTGGCATTTGTGGATGGCAGGGTCAACTGTGTTTACAGACAGTGGTTCCTTGAAGTATTCCTGGGCCCATTTAGTAATGTCAATGACTGAATCATGCCAGTGAGTGATGCAGTGGCGTCTGAAGGTATAAAGATCTTCGGCCTTGTCCCTTACACAGAGATTTTTCTAGTTGCTCTGAATCTTTTGATGATGTTATGCACTGTCAATGATGAGACCTTCAAAGCCTTTGCAATTTGACGTTGACGAACATTGTTTTTAAAGTATTCCACAATTTTTTTTTACGCAAACCTTCACAGGTTGGAGAGCCTCTGGCCATCTTCACTTCTGAAAGACTCTGCCTCTCTAAGACATCCCTTTTATAGCCAATCATGTTACACAGCTGATGCCAGTTAACTTCATTACTTGCTGATTGTTCTTTCAGGTGATTCTCTTATATATTTTTCAGCCCTTTTTCGCCTGTGTCCCAACTGTTTTGAGAACGGTTGCAGCCAGAAAATTTGAAATAAGCTCATTTTGTGGATGAAAATGTCTCAGTTTCAACATTTGAAATGTCATCTATGTTCTGATCTGAAAGTCATTGCATTTTGACTTTCACTTCGTCCCAACTATTTCGGATTTGGGGTTGTATAATGTTTCTCTCCTCATCCAAGATAGCACCGTTAGAGGCATTCTTCACCTTTACCAAGCCTGGGGGTAATATGTGACCCCCTTTCAGCAAGCATTATCCAAAAATGCAAACAAGAAAAGGCAGTTTGACAGACATTTTCCTGTGTAATTGCAGTTTCCTAAGCCATATTTTTCTCGGTGACACCTTGGCTGTGGTTGTTCTACGTGGGGGCAATTTCCGCACGACGACCTGACTTAGTGACCCTTTTTTCCGATCACCAATGAGCATGAGGGAAATTGTGATGCTAATGTGGGCAACAACCTCTGATAGTAAATGTTGACGTAGTTTAGCAGTGCAATTTAAACATTCTTACGTCTGAAAAGCATCATCCATACTTTATCGGTAGCGCTGCTTCCTCGCGAGGGTCACGGGGGAGCTGGAGCCTGTCCCAGGTGACTATAGGCAGCTCACCACTCCACAGCAGGGCTAACGCACCTCTCGCTCCGGCCTACAGACCTTAGGGCCTCCGATGAGCCTGACGTGCAGGTCTTTGGACTGTAGGAGGGGACCAAAGCACCTGAAGAGAACCCACAGAAACACCAGGAGAACATACACTACAGGCCAAAGGTTTGGGGCCACCCTCAGGTGAAAAAAAAAAAAAAAAAAAAATCACACATCAGTTGTTCTTTCCTTATTTTTTGCACATGAAATGACATCAGTGCATTAAATATAGGAAGCCAATAGGTTTTGGGTGACTTCCAGACCTCAGACCCCATTTTAAAGCCGTCTTGACTGATTGTCACTGACGACTGTTTTATAATTGAGTTCCAATGCCTTTGTGTTACATGATTTAATGCCACTAGGATGTGAATAATTTTATGTAACAAGAGTGCATGCTGTATATATGCCTTCCCCAAAACCAAGGGGTCACATTGCACTTGGTGCACCATTAAAAATATGAGGGTGGCCCCAAACTTTAGGCCTGTAGTGTACAATTTTTTTTTATATACCAATACAACCTTGAGACACCACAAACATAGCAGTGATAACACATATTGCACATACACTCATACATACATAAACATACCAACATCTGCTCATACACCAATATTATTGTCCTAATTCAGACTATATAGAGGTGGATGGTTGGCCAAAACATATGCAAAAAATAATAATAATAAAACAAAATCAACAACATGATTTAAAGAATAATATAGGTTAAATTCATATGATAGTGATTTGATTAAAGAGAAAAGTAAACATCATAGTGATGACCAAAACTGGGTCAAAGACTGTCATACCGGGCATAAATCAAACACCAGAGGACGGGCAACAAACACAGGCGCCGTACCGGACTCATATGTAGTATATCCCCAGCAACCTATACCTATTGAGCCTACCATGACTGCTCAATACTTCATGCGAAAGGCTAGGAGGCGAGCAAAAGGCCATTTTCTTTTATTTATTCATTTATTTATTCATTATTATTATCTTTTTTAAACATATTTGTTTATCAATTCATTTTGGTCCCATCTTTCCTCAAAACTTAGTCGTTCCCGCCCCTTTAAGAATACCGAACTTTGAAGGCTACTTTTTGATATTTGTCTTTCCATCATCCAATGGACTTTAAGATAATATTTGAAATCTGTCATGTCAAGCTGTGTGCATGATTTCTGCTTGGTTATGAAAGCCTTGCCAAATAAGATGATGATATTACTAATATTGGATTTACCATTTTCCAAATCTCCTAAAATGACAGTTTTCAGATGAATAATATATTGTGGCGATTCTGCCCCAGTTTGTTTGATTAATTCTAAAAAATAGCGGAGTATCGCGGTTGGCTGCACCAGGTGGGGATAAGGAGCCAATCAGGTCCGGAGCGGGGGGGTATGAGAGGGCTGAGTTGCCAACATGTGTTGTGTGTTGTTAGAAAAATGAGTTTGTTTGGGAGCTGTGAAGAAACGGCCCTTTTAAGGGCCGAACAGCAAATAAAACGAGATGCGAGAACCGCTATTCCTGCCTCAGTCTCAGTTCTTCGGTAGCGAGACCACTACAATATGTTTTATTACATTTTAGTATCCACTTCTGGATTTGATCCCAAAATAAAGCGACATAAGGACAGAACGATAAAAACTGCAGAACAGATTCTCTTCTTCATTACAAAATCTGCATAAATTTGATTGTTCTAGGCCCCAGATATGTGACGTCTTTCTGGTGGGCAGAAATTTGTATAAAACCTTAATTTGCATTATACGTATCATTCCATCTAAAGTTGTGTTATATAAAATATGAAATACATCTTTCCACGGGATTATTATATTAATAGAGTCTTCCCACTTTTTTAGTTTCTTTTTTGGAAGAGTATAGTATTCCGTCACTGATCCCAGAAGACGCTCAAGGAACGCAAGGAAGGATCACCTTATTTTCCCCTCTGTATTGTATATGAATTGATGGCCTGAGAACCAGTGCGGTCCAACGCCAAAAATGGAAAATTAGAGTTTGGATCAAATTGTGACAGATGCAAAGATTCATGACACAAAATTGGTGTCATGAAGTGTACAATACCTGTGAACAACATTGCGAGTAATATTTATTCATATTTTTTTTCATTTTAAAAACTTTGACATTTATTATCTCAAAAACAATGTTCTGTGGGCTCTGGTTCTAAGCCCTTCAATTTAGACTTATTACCACAAACTACATTACAGGGCAGCTCAATATACTGGATAAATATTTCACTGATATAATGATATATTGTATAAGATTTTGGATATCATAATATCAGTATGGCGTGATTGTTGTCTTTTTTGGTTTCAAAGGCTGACTGACCGTGAAGGGATGCAGTTTTCTTCACTTACTTCTGCACTGTGTACTAACTTTCACGTGCACCTGTTTGGCAATCATATCCCCATTACTAATGACTATTTATCAAAACGCTCATCATGCAAATACAGCATTTTGTAAAAGCACCAAGCAGTAATCCCCACAATATCGACACAATAATACAGAATTGAGGTATTCTGTCAAAAATAACCGTGCTACTGGATTTTGTCCATATCGCCGAGCCCGACGCCACAGAAATTTCTGCACATTTATGATATTAAACCTTAGAGCGCTACATGCAGCTATGGTTGCTCAATGACGTACGATATCAAAATCAAAGCTGTTGAAAAGAAGAGCTACCCCTTTTAAACAAGTCACCACGTGATAGGTTTTCAACATCAAAAGAAAATTTTTTTAAAATATAAATGTAATTATTTCAGCGCTCTAAGGGTTAAGACATTTTAGAGAGCAAACTGTACGCCATCCAATTCTGATACTTGGATGGACCAGCTGGCATATTGGCTTTGGGCTTCCTCATGTGCTCTGGGTTAATTAGCCAATGAACCGCTTAGTGAAAATAGCAGGAGAAAAAATGCCTGTCCAGCATACCGTGCTTTCCAAATACAGTTTATGTTCAAATATACAGTACTGTGCAAAAGTCTGGGGCACCACACATTTTTAAAAATTTAAATCTGGCTTTAGATGTTTACTTTTAGTTTTCTCACATTGGTGTTGCTGAAGAAAAAAGTATAAGATAATAATGTTTTTTTCAAAATAAATGTCTGTACTTCATTAAAAAACAGTTGATACAGATAATATGGACTTGGCAAGGCCCTGATGTCAACATCATCATGGCTGCCTGCAATTTCTTGGAGGGACAGACACAAATGAGTCAGTGTCCAGAAAACCAATAAAACTTAAATATTAAATCAAAAAAACATTCAGTGTGACTACTTACCAAAACATTTGGGACACTGTTCTGTTGTGCTTTTTTATCAGTTTTATAAGATGATCGGCTTTTTGCTTGTTCCAAGCAGGGTAGAAAACTGGCCACCGTTCTTCAGAAAACTGATCGTCTCACAGGCATCTGTCCCCCCAAGTACAACCCCATTCCCAAAAAAGTTGGGACGCGGGTTTGTAAACAAAAACAGAATGCAATGATTTGCAAATCACTTCAAAGATAAATTTAATTGAAAACTGTTGAAAAACAATATATTAGATGTCTAAACTGAGAAATAATATTGTTTTTTGAAAAATATCAAATCCTTTTGAATTTGATGCCATTTGAATTTGCGGACAGCCATGATGATACTGACATCGGGGCTCTTACTCGCTTACTTACTGCCCGTCATGTCGGACCGGCGCATGGGGCAGCACTGTTTCCATAAGGAGTATTTTTTGCAGGACGGGGTTGTTAGCCTCGAGCCCAGCCCCCACCTGGAGGGCCGTGGGACTGACTTTAGTCTGGACCCAACTCCTTGACCTTTCCAGCCTGGGAAACCCTACCGGGGCTGTAAACACCCCCGACCGCCGCTGCGCTTGGAGTCGTGAGGAAAAACAAGCCACTGCGCCACAGCGAGGCTACAGTCGCGATGAGTGGATGGAAACTCTGTCAAGACTATATAATCTGTATCAACTGTTTTTAATAATACACAAACATTTATCTATCAAACTATTTTTTCCTTAAATTGGTATTTGGAACTAAAAAATATACTTTCTATCCTCTCCAGTTCCAATGTGGATGAGAAATAGTAAACACCTAAAGCCAGATTTATATTTTAAAAAGTGCAGGGTGCTTTAGACTTTTGGACAGTATTGTATAGTAAATATTATAGTATAAAATAATTTTTATTGTGAACGTGAGAGAACTTGTGCTTGAATATTACAGTCCAAGCATTTACATTTACATAGTCTCAGACCTATTTGCCAGGAAACACTGGCAGAAAGCAGTATTATATTACAGCTGAAATATGAGCCAGTCTTCGGCAGGGGAATTGTAAGATACAGATGGATGTTTGGGGTTCTGCTCATTACACATACTGCCAGAATTATCATGGTTAGTCCTTTATTCTCAGAATCATACTTCCACTAAATTTTAACATCTAAACATCCAGTATCTGAGATCATCACCTTTGAGCACACTGACAGATTGTTGACAGACATTAATTCAGGAACCTGTGCGGTGGCACATATTTCATTTGTAATTTCCAGAGGACGAAAACTCCTCCTGTGTCTTATATCAAGCGAAAGTGGGTGGAAAGCAGCAGTGTTAACCCTTTAGTGTTAACTGCCTGCCCAACCTTGTGGTGGAGCACATTTTGAGTCACTGTATCTGACTTAAAGATGTGCTGAACCTAAGTGATTGGATTTTTCCAACATAGGATATCCCAACAGAGCATTAGAGGTCACTTAATCATCTTGAGTCAAGAACAACACTAGTATTTCCATCAGGCAGAGTCACTCTAAATGTGCTCCACGAAAAGATTGGGCACGCAGTTAAAGGATTAACCGCAGGAATACAAATCCATGAAATCAGCAGAGTGACTAATTATAATGTCACCCAATCAAGCCATGTTTAATAGAGAAAAGCTGATAATTACGAGGGCTCTAATAGACAGAGGTCCCCAAAAATATAACCACAACTATTTCTGGGGAAATGGGGCCCCAAGATTTATAAAATACTGGAAACCGCTTCCACGGGACACATTCATAGTGTCCTACAGCCTTGTCCCAGTTCTTGCACTTTTGCCCTTGTGCCTTTTATGCACTCGTACCCGTATAGGTGTGCAAGAACACAGGGTGCTCATTTCTCTAATGTTGTTCTCCTGGAGTGCTCACGAGCACCGCCAATGTACCCCTAAAGCACCCCATCTGCAAGTCTGTATCAGACTACACTTTGCTGATGACTATTACCCATAAAACCAGTGTTGCTGCAACGTTCTCTGTGATTCCTGCTATCATGACGGGATGACGTGATAATGAGCAAGGCTTTTAGAGCAAGAGTTGCATTCGTGGTGTGTCAATGTCTGTCCCAAATCTGCTCTGAAGATTATGATTCACCCCTATAGAAGTACAGACTTGAGATCCACTCTTTCAGTCAACACTTCTTGTGTGTCGTATAGATGTGCACCTTAAGGTTTGCAACACTTAGGGTGGATATTGAGACAAATGTTAGCAGCTCATTGGTGGTAGAAGCCAATAAAGAGGCCTGTTTTAAGCCTTTAGGCACCAGAGCATGTGCACTGGGCACCCAATAAGTAAGACACTACCAAGAAAAATGGAGTCGGTCTTAGAATTTCTGCGGCTTTGAAAAAATGTTTTGCAATCAATCATTAAAAAAACATTTTCACATTTTAAAATATGGTCAAACATAAAATAATTTCCCAACAGTTGGCTCGAATGCACTAAAAAATAAGCTTTTTTAATGCCTGAGGCGAGATAAGCTGCAATTCCGCAGGTCGCCACTGGAGTTCGCCAACTTCCATGGAATGTCAATTCATAACCTCTTGAATTGAGCCAAGTATAAAATATTTCCTTGAGGCCAAAAATTCTTGTTGGCGCCCCCTGCCAGTAAATGCACGTTTTGAAATGTTAGGGAGGGGCAAAGAGTTTTGACATAACCCAACGTAAATGTAAGAATGTTAGAATGTTATGTAATCATGCAATGTGAAGTGAATGCCATTTTAAAATGGCTCAATTAATGCTTTGAAAATGCATAATCAGATTACATTACCATTTTTCATCGTTTTTAATTTTATTCCTTCCGGGGATTCGGTGAACATACGGAAAGCTGTAAATATTGGCTGTATGCTGCTGCAGTGAAATATAAAATCACATTCATATATTGGAAATTCATCACTGAATTCTTTAAATTGCCTCTTATTTTGACTTGCGTTAAAAAAAACAAATTAAAACAACTTTTTTTTGTCTGCATGGGTGATGCCAGCTTATAACTTGCAGACATAAGATAAGACGGGGAATATCATAGCCTGTTTGCAGACCAAACATGACGTATCATTCAAGATGAGCTGCAGGTTTTATGGAGAAGTGTAACGGCGCGTGTTGAAACTATCCCAGAAGGAAATGACTGCACCTGAGCTAAGAGCCGGATATATTGTATTTCCATTCAGGGACAGACTCGTCAGACGTTTTGCAGGAAGATTGCGCACACCTAACATGTAGCCAAAATACTCTGACAGCGCGAAACTGGAAGGCCCGAAGAGACCCAGAACAATACAGGGAAAACACGCAAACTCACATGGAGGCCCCCGTATATTTTATTGAGGCAACAGGACAACCGATTGCACCACCATGCGCCCCTGACAGTTGTAATTATAGCGCTGTGTAAAACCCGGAATGCTCATAAACCATCATAAATCCTACTTTGTGAAATTCTTGCACGTCAGCAATTCCATTTCAAATACCTTTAAGAACTAGAGAAGCAATTTATGAAGAAATAGCAGGTGTGATTGCTGAAAGCCGAAGCCACGCTGCGAAGCTGTCTTGAATACAATAAAGTTTAAATGATTTGAATGTTTGCTGATGCTACATTGAATAGCTGCCAGGAAAATATAATAATATTTGAGTTATGTAAAATACTTGTTTATTAAAAAACTTAAAAGAAAGCTGAACAAATAAATGACGAATTTTGTCTATGTGGAGTGAACGCTGTGGCCATACCATCGAGTTGAAGAGAAAATTTCTAGATGATTTTAGAGCTGCTCTCCACTCTAGCGATGACATCACCCACTCTAGCTCTAACGATTCCACGCAATGCGCACACATCATAAAGTCTGACAAGGGCTCAAAATGTCATGTTTTTTAAACTGCCGGTGTAGAAAAACTAAAAGAGATCATGGAAATTTGAGTCAGACACTGAAAGTCGACAGGATTGTCAACATTTGAGAGTTGGAACGGAGTTTCTATGTGAATATATGAGTTCACGGTTAGAGGGTGAAGATGAGTGAGTTTGAAGGATTTTCTCATTGACTTCTATTTTAACAAAGTTTCAGAAAATGGTGAATATTTTTTAAAGTTTGAATGGGATTGAAAATTTGATCTTACGAAAAACTTATGGAAAATGTTGAATACTTTCCAGTTGGAATTGAGTTTCTAACTGGAAGTATGAATCGGTAGTTACCATTTGAAAAAATGGTGAAATTCTCTGATTTTTGAAGATTCCGTAATTCATTTCCAATGGGAAAACGGTTTGGAAAAAACCTGGAATATTTGGTCAAGTATGAATGGAATTAGAAAAGCCATTCCTGTCAATTCCTAATTCAGATGAACATTTTTGATGTTTGAATGGTTTGAATCGGTTGAAGTTTGTGGAACGCATTCAGGGCCATATTTTTTTGAATGGGATTTAAAAGGAACTGGAATTTTAACATCGAATTTCCGGTAAACTATGAATGTTACGGAAAATCTGAAAGTTTCCGATAATGTCCTCATGGAACTGAATTAGATGAAATTTTAATGGTTTGAATCGGTTTAAGTTTGTTGAAGTTACAGGGAATCAAAAAATGTGGCAGCATAATAAAAAGAAAAATAAAGAATTTTGGTAAAAGAAGAACAAAGGGTTTGAAGGCTTTCAGCATTCTCACCCAATTATTGTGAAATCAATACAGATACACACTCCCACTGACAAATGTCGTAGCACGGAGAGCCTACTAGTGAGGGCATTCACAAAGCCTTAAAAGAGAAAAGAAAGAAAACCCACAACGCTGCCAACTCAGCAGATAATGAGTCAATTTCACTCAGTCGACTGACATTTCGGCCTGACAACTTCACTCTGAAGGTCACTTGAAGTTTAGATTTGAATAGCGGCACCAGCCACAGAGCAAAACAATCTGCCCAAAATACCCGTTCTGTGAAATAAGGGAGACCACAAAGACATCTAGTGATGGCATTTTTATTACTGCAAGTACTCTAATCAGAAAGGATTCCGTTTCAAACCATCAGAAAATAATATTTGCTTTCACCGATACGAAAACGGAATCTTTCAGGAATTAAAATGGATAATCCGTAGTTTCCAGCAAGAGCAACTGGCGTTAGTGGATCACCCACAGCTCAGCTGAATTCTTTGCTTTGAGAAAAAAAAAAAAAAGGCTACTCTTACGACCTCTGCCGCCGTTAGGGTTTAACCTATTTACAGCTAAACACTGCCCTCCTGTGGTAAAAAATTATACTGCTAAATAATTGAATTCTTTTCCGCTCCAGTCGAGCCAAAAAAAAAAAAAAAAAAAGCGCTGCACACTGTTACGCTAAGTAACACAAATTTTGAAATTATGTTCCTGGATAGTGTGTGTTATTTCTTTATTGCTTGTGTGGTAAAAGAATGGAAAATTCCCATCATTCTCTTCAAACTTTGCTTTCGTAACCTCCATCCATCCATTTTCTATACCCGCTTATTCCTCACTAGGGTCACGGGGCGAGCTGGAGCCTATCCCAGCTGACTACGGGCAAAGGCAGGGACCCACCCTGAACAGCTTGCCAATCCATCGCAGGGCGCACACACCATTAACACACCATTCGCTCTCTTACTCATACCTATGGGCAATTTGGTGTTTCCAATTAGCCTGATATGCATGTCTTTGGACTGTGGGAGGAAACCGGAGTACCCAGCAAAAACCCACGCAATACGGGGAGAACATGCAAACTCCACACAGAAAGGCCCCAGGCCGGATTTGCACCCACGACCTTCTTGCTGTGAGGCAGCAATGCTAACCACTGTGCCACCATGCCGCCCGCTTTTGTAACCTGAATAATGAAATTTAGGAATTCACCTATTTTCAATGTGAAAACTGTCATGGATTGTGACCCGCCGGCAGGAGATAAAGCCGGCGGGCGCTGGGACAATGTTCCCCAAAAAGCGATGAGGGACCCAAACGCACAGGCTGAGCAAAAATAGAAAATCTGTAATATAAATAAAGATAAGACAGTCCCGGTGGGAGCAGCAGCAAGACAAAACACAGCAGGGCTCAGGAACACAAACAGAACACTGCTGCACCAAGACAGGTGCAGCCAACTCTTAAATACTAAAGCTTCACCTCCACCTTAACGAGCAGTAGGTGTGGCTCATTAAGGTGGAGGCGAAGAGTGCAGCTGGGGGAAGGGCCCGCAGGCACATGCCATATCAGAAAACGGGAAAATTTGATCATTTTCATTTACATAAGGTCTGAATAAAACAAATTATGATTCAAATATTATCAAATTTGAATAATATAAAATCTTCCTTTTCAAGCAAGCAAAAATGGTCAGTCTGACATTTTAGAGTTTCTTTTTTTTTTTTGTTGCAGTATGTAATGTCTGGTAACGGAATCCAACTCCATCCAGCTCCATTCCAGGAGGCCTAAGTGGGTGGAGCTGGAGGAAACAGGTTAGTAGACGAGACAGTTGCAGGTTTCTGCAGAACAAAGACAAACCACTGGGAGAGCAAAGATTAGTGAGAAAAGTGGCGAGGATCAATGAGTAAAGTTAGTAGTTTGTGCAGAATTAATATTCTCCAAATGTGCGAGTTAGTATGTTGTTATTTACAGGATTAGGATATCAGTAAGGCTTAGTAGATAAACAAGGCAAAATACACAGTGTTAGTGTGATTATTACTTAATTAGTAATCAGTGTTGAAGGAAGTAAACGAGGCGTGAAGGAACCCGTGAAACACCGGAAACTTCCGCAATCACCCGAAATGTGACAGCTCGCAGACAGTGGCGTATTCTGGCAAAGAATATAGAAATGCAAGGCATCACCGGAGAAAACGATATGCATAAACTGGCAGATGATACTGAAAGCATAAATTAAACAAACCAAGTTTAAATAAACAAAAATCAGAACAGGCAGAAATCACAGATCATAACACAGAGCTCGTAGGTAAAATGAGATTCCCAGAGTTTGTGTTGATCCCTGACAGGCATGCCAAAATATACCCTGTTGGATTTATATATTTCAGCCGATGCCGTCACAGAGTACTTTTTTGCTCTTGTTTTGATAAATGGGCCACATACATAGCAGAATGCATCTGGAGAATGCTTTCAGTTTCTCGATGCCATCTCTGAAAAATTCATACATGTCGATGCGTTCGCTAAGCTAGAACTAAACTGAGGCGGTGAGTGGCGAGCTACTCGAAAATTTTAAAAGGTTCTTGAAATTCTTGTAAATTCTACAACACCCTAGAATATCATTGAACCTTGGAAGTTGTGCAACAGTCTAGAAAGTTCTAGAAAATTCTTGTAAGCTCTACAAAATTCTCTAATAGCGAGTCAGCACTGAAGTTAGCTTTAATGTTCTGGAAAATGGACAAATTTGAAAATGTAATCACCTAGGTCACAAAAGCAAAGTTAGAAGAGAAAAATAGGTCTTTTCCATTTAGATTACGCACAGTATAATCAATAGGGATATAACACTTTCTGCCCAGGAGTAAATAAGAGTCAAAATTTTGCTACATGATATTATCTCATTGGACCGCCTTCAGTTTTCATAATGGTGCACATTCGCCGCTGATTCAACAACCTTATGGAACATCACAACATTTATTTCAGCCCAGAGTTACATTAATTTTTTTTCAGAAATCCTGTATTGGCGACGGGAAAGTCAAACCATTCCGTTAAGTTTCTTCCAACACATTTCAAAGCCTTTCAATAGAACTGATAATACGCTGGGCAGTTCTGAACCCATTCTCAATGTCCTTCTTTTTTTTTTTTGATAAAGACCAGAAGGCCTTGGCCCCTCTGAAACAGTAACATCTTCTCCATGACTATTCTTCCTACAAGGTACGTTTCAGAAATAAGAAACTACACACAGCATCAGCAGGTTTAAAATAATTTTTGCCAGCTGACAAATATTAGTCACTGACATAATGATTCAATCATGGGTTCCTTAGCATTAGCTTATTCAAAACCAAACTGTGATTGTTATATATAGAACCCCAATTCCGAAATAGTTGGGAAAAAGTGTAAATTGTGAATAAAATCAAAACGCAATGACTTTCAAATCACGCCAGCCAGAGTTTTATTCACAATAGAACAGATATAACGGCAAATGTTGAAACTGAGAAATTTTATCATTTTATCCGCAAAATGAGCTCATTTCAAATTTGATGGCTACTACGGGCCTCAAAAAAGTTGGGACAGGGGCAGGGGGTTTACCATGGTGTAGCATCCCCTCTTCTTTTTAACACAGAGTGGAGGCGTCTGGGCATTGAGGAGACAAGTTTCTTGAGTTTAGCCATCGGAGTTTGATCCCACTCTTGTTTAATACAGGCTTCCAGCTGCTGGAGAGTTTTGGGTCTCCCTTGATGGACTTCTCGTTTAATTATGCGCCAAATGTTCTCAATCTGTGAAAGATCAGGACTGCAGGCAGGGCAGTTCAGCACACGGACTCTTCTACTATGACGCCACGCTGTTGTAATAGCTGCAGTGTGTGGTATGTGGTATGAGACACAGCGGCGCTTCTGGATCATGCTCAACAATGGCTTCCTTTTTGCATGATAGAGTCTTAGGTGACATCTGTGGATGGCACGGTGGACTGTGTTTACAGACAGTGGTTTCTTGAAGTATTCCTGGGCCCATTTAGTAATGTCAATGACTGAATCATGCTGGTGAGTGATGCAGTGGCATTTGAGGGCCCGAAGATCATCGGCATCCAGTATTGGTCTTCAACCTTGTCCCTCACGGACAGAGATTTTTCCTGTTCCTCTGAATGTTTTCATGATGTTATGCATTGCTGATGATGAGACGTTCGAAGCCTTTGCAATTTGACGTTGAGGAACATCGTTTTTAAAGTATTCCACAATTTTTTTTTTACGCAAGCCTTCACGGGTTGGAGAGCCTCTGGCCATCTTTACTTCTGAGAGACTCAGCCTCTCTAAGACATCCCTTTTATAGCCAATCATGTTACACACTTGATGCCAGTTAACTTAATTACTTGCTAAATGTTCTTTCAGCTGATTCTCTAATATATAAATCACTTTTTCAGCCCTTTTTTGCCTGTGTCCCAACTTTTTTGAGACCTGTTGCAGCAAGAAAATTTGAAACGAGCTCATTTTGTGGATAAAAATGTAAAATTTCTCAGTTTCAACATTTGAATTGTTATCTATGTTCCACTGTAAATAACATATGGGCTCAAGTGATCTGAAAGTCATTGATTTTCTTCAAAATTTACACTTCGTCCCAACTATTTTGGAGTTGGGTTTTATATATGGCTAGGAAATGTATCAAACCATATTCTGTCGTTGAATTCAAAAACAATATAGGAAATAAAACACGCCAACAAAAAATACTGACAGTAGCTTCAAAAAAGGCATAAGTATGACACAATCAACAAGTTCCATAGGGATGCTACTAATATGCACACTTACATTCAGTAACGTAGAAGCAAATCCAGCCCGTGTGCTGGGAAATTGCACTGCGTTGCTGATTCCCAGTGCTGGCAGCTGTATCCTGGACATCAGCCTCCGCTTCTTACAACTGGAGTAATGACTGCTCTGTCCACAGCCATAGGCACGGCTCACTCGCGACACAAGCCTGCGCTATTATCAAGAATCCACTTCTCCCCGCCCCTTTGCTCTGATCTCATATGTCGGAACAGGGGGAGGAAATTTGAGGAAGGAAGGGAAACATTTTAGAGGGGGCACACCCCTGAGGTGCTTCAGAATTGTCCTATAGAGGGCACATCTCAGTTATCTTACTCGATATTTCCTCACTCCTTGAGTTTTGCTTGATCCGGAAGTTATTCTGGATTTGCAATCTAGCAGGCTGTCTCACAGCACCTACGTCTGCTTTATGGAGCAAGGAAGGAGCTCTGAGCGAGGATACACAAGAACAGTCTTCCCCCGGAAAACTTTCAAACAGGTTGGTTCTCTGTGACCTACAAGGCAGTTTGCGCGTGAACAAAATGTATTGTAGTTTTCACGAAAAACCTGCGCACTCGAGGTCAGGGCTTCAGCTGAGGTCAGCATTCCTGAGGAGCTCACACTGTCAGATGCTGGCAGTTCACAATATATCCAGCAGGTGGCAAGATTGCCCCTTTCAGCCAATTCCAGCAAACAGCCGCGGCTGCTTGCTCATTCGAAGCTGCGACTGTCATCTTTACCTCACTTAATCATATACAAGCACCTGCTAAACAAAATTAGCCCGTTTTAACCACATAGGGGTTTTCAGCGCATCCTGTTCAACAATGGCCCGCAGAACTTTCACATAGATCCTGCTCGTAAAGGCAAAGAGCCAGTGATTTAAAACTACCCCGAAAATTCAAGGTGCTATAAATCCAAATCGTTATATAATTCACAGATGCAGGTAAAGAAGCTCTCAGTCCCACCAGGTGACCCCACTATTGGCAGAAAATAAAGACCGTAGACTAAATTTGGGTACCATGTCTGTGTACGTCCCATTGCTTCCACATTTAGCACTCAAATGTATGCTGGACATGAGTTTTACATGCAACCTCAAATAGATGTGAAGACCCACTAGTGCATTAGACTTCAGCCTGCAAAGGACCAACAGCAATATGCATAGAAATGACTGTAAATTCTGAGCGCTTGTAACTAAATGGACAGTGGGAACGTTCAAAATGGGAGTAATCCCTGCAGGATAAATTTGATATGAATGCAAATGGCGCATTCTGTGATTAAGTCCACATCCAGTGATTGACCAAATACTTCCAGATCTTGCTTCATTCCACCATGTGGAGTACTGCATTACAGTGTATAAGTAGCCATACGTGCATGACTAATACCCAAGATTCTGTGAATACATCTCACATGCATATCATGCCATTTCAAATACTGCGTGACAAAGGTCCACAACACAGTATGACTTTTATTCAACTTTATTTTCAATAAAACACTTTAGCTAGTCATTTACAATCATTCTCTCCAGTCTAGTATCAAATTTACAAAAACAACAACAACAAAAAAGGCCTCAGACATTATAAAGTGTTAAAAATGTGTGCGCACACACACTGCGCTTTTGAGGTGAGGCACTTAACTTCGTAGTCGTCCAAATGTTGAAAAGTACTTCTTTGAGAACTAGTTGTCTGTAAAGCATTGTGAGCTAAAAGATCTTCAAGTATATAGAGAATACCGTTTCTCTAGAATACATAGTTTGCAAAGTATACCACTTCATTGAAAGGCAATCTGTCCGTACCTGATTTTGCACCCTGCCGCAGACATCCCTCGGTATTTAAAAAAAACAAAAAACAAACAGAGAACATCCAGTAATTGAAATGTGTTACAGAGACGTGAACATATTTCCTTGTTAAGGTAACATTGAAATAAGCGTATGAAAACTAGAGCCTCAAATAGAAAAATCTGAGAAAAAAATAAACACATCCCAACTTGAGGCAAAATGGCCAATCTTTTATAAAGAAAAAAAAAAACAAACAAACACAGAACATTGGGAAATTGCATTAAAAATATGTACAAAAATCTCTTGGGGGTCCTGCCCTGTTCAAAAATCTACCACCAAATTTGCCTCTACTGGTGCATGGTTCTGCCTTCAATAATTTAAGCCTAGAACACGTCTAATTTTAAAGGATGATGTGCCTTTCGTCTTAAATACTGTCTTAATTTAGTGACAAATAGACATCTCCAAATATTTACACGCCTTGCCCATACCCGAAAAAATTACAATATAAATACACAATCCCTTGAAAAATAGAGTGTTAAATGACTGTTGGAACACTAGATGGCGTCCAGGTTACATGTGTCTTTTCATGTGCAAGGCCAAGTGGTCAGATCGAGAAAAGGCCCTCTCGCAAAGGTGGCACTGAAACGGCCTATGTCCAGTGTGCTTCCTGTAGTGACGGGTCAGCTCGTCTGATCGGGCAAACTTCCATCCGCAGCCCTCCCAGTTACAGTGGTATGGCTTCTCACCTATAAGGACGATGATACAAAAAGATCACGCACTGACAATTCTGCGACTGGTCACTCAAGGCAATTCTACATAGGAGCGTGAGAGTATGAAGTCAAATAGCTTTGACACCGACATATGGCCTTCTTATTAGGGTTGTGAGGTTAAATAAGTGCAGCATCGTGCGCCATTGGAGAAAAAAAGGAAAATTGGGTTAATTACCTGTGTGTGTCCGCATGTGAGCTTTCAAGTGCGAACTTTTGGTGTAGGTTTTCCCACAACCCGGGAATTCGCAGCTGTGAGTCGCGGTACGTTTTCTTGCCCAGGAACGACGCCCTCGCTTCGGTTTGCAGTCATCGGGCGCGAAAAACTCCAGAAGTGGCGAAGACGGAGGGGTCAGCATCATACCGGGCATGCTCGGGTGGTGAACGCGCATGGGTTCCTTGAACATCCCGTACTGACCGTGATACTGCGGCGCACTTTGCGAACCAGGGTGGTGGGGGTATTGCGGCAGGAAAGGCGGGTTTCCCAAGTATTGCCGCGGCTGAGTTACGTGGGGGTGATGGTGCGGATGCATCGGTGTCAAGTGACAGTCCTTGCGCACCATTCCTTCTTGGGGCGAATTCTGCTGCACGGCTGGATGCACAAACCCCTGCGCAGGCTGGGGGTGCAGGTGCGCGTGATTGATGACGCGCGGATGTTTCTGCTCGTACATTTGTTCCATGTAACCATTGGCCATCATGCACGACTGTTCAAAGTTCTCAGTCTTTATCTTATGTCCCATACTCTGGACACTGTCCACGGGCACATGGACGGGGTTCGCCATGTTCAGAGCCCGTAACTCTGTGTACTCCCGCCTGTCCATTGGCGATGTAAAGCTGTAGTCCTGCTGCAGTTCGCCCTGATAGTTCATTTCGGGGGTCAGCAGCTCTGCCACCAAACTGTGACCAGGGCTTGCTGTAAAGTTGCCGTTCCTATATGCCGGAGCAGGGTGCGATCCGTCGCTGTCATACACAGTGCCGCAGCTCTCTGGAGACTCCGGCAACTGGTACGTCGAAGGCTGTGCGGAGCCGCTCCCGTTTTCAGACGCAATTGTGTTAGACAAGATGAACTCTAAATCCAAAAACTTGGCAAGGTCATCCTCGTCTTTGCTCGAAGAAGGTGACTCCACAATGCTGAACTCAACTTCAATTAGGGGTTTCAGGTCATCGCGAGTCGTACCAGTTCTGCTCGCGTCAACCTTCCAGTGCTGCGTGACATCAATAAAGAGAAATGTAGTTACATACAAATATCAAATGCAAATAGAGACGCATGAAAAAAGTTTATTCAAATATTAGTCTAACTTCAAGCCAGAAATACAAGTTCTGTTGAAAGGCGATGGAGAATCATTGTCAAACAGGATTCTGACTGTTACTTCTGTCGACGTGTAAAATGATATATACTAACATTTAAAGACAATTCCAAATATTTTGATGATAACATATTAGCATGCTACCAATGCCTTCACACTGTAATGGAAACAGAGTACTTACTTGTAGAATGTCAGTTTGCTTCTCTTCCAAAGTCTGATTGCTAGAAAAAGTGTTTATCGACGGCAGCATCGCATCTGCGAGAGCCATTTCAAAACTTTTTAAAGGGAATTCAGGGAGTAAAGTCTTGTAGTTTCTCCAGTCAAAACGAATAACAAACGTTTCGTAAGCAGAAGCGAGTTTCTCACGCCGTGCACCATCTATGCAATGTTCCTCAACTCCTGAACCCTGCAGATATCCTCTTGTTATACATTCTGCCCTCGATTTTGATTGGTTTGTGGGCGTGGCCTTCACCTGTCGGCCAATACGAAAGGAAGTGCCGGGGGAGTAGGTTACCAATTTCCAAAATGTCACTAAGCCTAACCATCACTGCATATAACTTTAATTGCAGAAAAATTGCAAATAAGTGAATTATTTAATTTAAAATCATTGGACACGGACATGAAAATTGCGCTCCCGTTTTCTTTTTAGCAAACAAATAATAGGGGATCAAAATGTAAAATTTAAACCATGCCAGCTTCTAACCGGGTGCATGAGTCCTAACTGTAGTGCATTAGTAATGTTTTCCGACGTAAAAAATCAGGTATGCATAACGTGAGCTACATTAAACTTATACTGATGAAAAGAATGCGTTTAAATAATATTTTAGCAGCAAAAACTGCACATTAATTTCTGCTCCCCGATTATTTGCTACTATTGTGGATTACCAGAGGATCGCTCACATTTCATCAAACCAATGAGAATGATATACCCGGATAAACATTAACGTATACCTTAGACCATCACAAACATACACTGAATGAATGTAAAGTATCTCCAATTCAGCTTGTCTTGTACGCGAATCAAACGTGCCGGGTGATATCGCTGTAACCTCATTGAAATTTCAGGGCGACTTACACTCTAAAATAAGCGGCCAATCATAAGTTATGATCCTGCATTTTTTTTTACTGAAGTTGGAGTTCAGAAGTTCCTCTTTTCTCAATGCACGCGAATGTCTGCAATGATTGTGATAGCAATAGGGGGCGCAGCTCAACCTTATCAATTGGCCCAGGCGATTTATCTTCACTTAGGGACCAGTTGAAAGAAGCAGATGACCGAAAAAAGCTTGACAGGCAAATGTGGTCCGCCTCTGTTGGTACAGCAGAAGTATGTCCCGAGGTAATTTAAATTGTTGAGTAAAAATTGCATGTTTAGTAATAATAAAGACAACCACAGAGGCAACCACAGAGATCGATGTTAATAATAATAATAATAATAATAATAACGAATTATTATTGTTATTAGCCTATTGTTATTATAATTTGTCTCCTATATCTTTTCAGACGATTATTTTTTATTTTTCAAACCGCTAAAATTTTAATCGCTACGAACGGTATCTGCACTGATGTTCTTTTTGCGATCTATTCGTGTGCAGTCATTTCTTACTAACATCACAAAACCTGCGAATTTGCTAATTACCACAGCCATCGAAACAGGCCCTTAATCTTAAACGCAAAGAATAAGGCGACATGTTCCTTAATGGTTTTAACGTGAACAAACTAATTCTCAGCCCAGATTATTATGTAAATCACGAAACGTGTCGCTGTCAGCGGGGAAAGGGAACCGTTTTGTTTGACTTTAAGTTACTTAGAATGATGAACTCCAGCGCAAACTAAAAATACCAGGGAACAGCAATTGAAATTGTAGTTCTTTAACACATTGACAAAAGCTTCACCTATTCCTCTCGACACAGAAGCAAAATAATCACGAACATGGTCCTTCTTTAGAAAATAAAACAACGTTTACTACTTCACAATTTTAACCTTTTTGACAGATAAAATTTCTAATGTGCCAGTATGATTAAGTCAGCTCAACAAACACTTTTTAAAAAGAATGACAGTAAGGAAAATTAAACAATCCAAACAATCAAACAATTTTGATCAATAAAGCAAAGAAAATAAAAAATAATAAAACCGGACAAGCTGCGAATTCGAGCATCAATGTTGAGCTATTTCATCAAGACAGACAAAAGTAAAAACCTGTACACCACTTCTGTGTAGTTAAAAATAATTTATAGAATGGAAACCTGCCTCACCGACACGCCTTCAAAAGTGTTTACACGTGAAAGAACACGATACTGAATGATTAATAAAAATAGACGCCACGCGCAGCAAGCTATTAGCAACAAAAGCATAAGAATATTTCCCCGCTACTGTGCGAGTTGATGTAACTGCAGTTGCCTGTCAGTTATTTTTTTTAGAAGCGCGAACTATCAGTCAAAACCAATTTAACACCTCTCTTGAAAACAGGTGCATTAAACATTAAAAATTGTCTAAATGTATGGCCTTCTGTTGACTAGGGATTCCGACATTTAGGCTATAAAGCAATTAGGCTTATGTAATAATCCCCAAGATTATGAATATCAAAGTAACCCGAGGTACGGAGATGTACCCCCATGAAGTAAGGAAATTAAATTACTAATTTTGAAGGACCTCTGAATTGTCATCAAAAGTATTCTAACCCGTAGGTCCTCTTAAGTGTGTGATTATGTCATTCAAAAGCCCATTCGCCTGTAACTTATGTATTCGATGCGTTCGGTTGCTACGCTTTCAAATTTGCATGCACTTCCTCATGTTAGAGTAGCGGTCCGAATGCATCCATAAAAATGCAGAATCTGTTTCAAAACATGGGGCGTATTTCAGTTTGTGTTAAGACACCTAGCGCTAAAAGATTTTCCGATGACATTTTGAAATCAGCGATTTTCCTATGTACAGAGTGTACAGGCCAGTGTGCACTGAGGGGGGCTTTCTCTGGAATGGGACGTCCACCAGGCTTTTCGTCTTGTCTTTATACTCGGGTTATTTTTAAACCACCTACGCAAACTGGGATCCGGAGTAGAACGTTGTGTCTGGAGCCAAGTGGAAATGGAAATGGCGTGAATTTCCTGTGCAAAATCTGGACACCTTTTTCCAACATCACGGGGCACCACTTTCACTCGCGCGCACGCGCGTGTGTGCGTGCGTGCGGGTGTGTGTGTGTGTGTTTAGACAAGTGGGGGTGGCCACACATCAAACTTGTGACCTGGACCAAAACTGTTATTGTTACACTGATGACTCCGATACTCATGTGTTAGTTGACATATACTCTATCTGCTCGAGCATTTTAGCATTTCAACGGTAATTTTAGGCGATAACATTTAATTGGATTGTAACGGAAAGCTGCACAGTAACTAGGCTACTGTGCGCCGAACCATTGAAAAAATGTAGGCTACAACAATTTTGTTTGTCTCGGACAAATTTATCATTAGAAAACGTTCGGTACGGGTATTTACAGCTGTTTTATGCAACTTTCATAAAGTCAATTATTTTCACTTTAAAAAGTGTAAATGTGAGACCGTTCAATATGCGCTTAGTTTATAAATAATTCGGGCCAATTCGTGTGTTTGGCCTGCGGAACAGTCCATCGTATAACTGTCGGGCTGGAAGCAAGATTGCACGGAGGCCTATTATGTTCAGGTATTGTTAGGGTTGTGTAATTTTTCTCCAAAAAAAAAAAAAACCTACATTATTTTGCTGCGCAAAGACATTTCACTCGCAGAAAAAAACTACTGCTGCAGTGAGCCAACGTGTTGCCATAGTCTTCATTTTCAAATTGTGTTTTTTTATGCGTTCAAAGTGAGAGGAAGTGATGTTTTGTTTCCCGAACGCAATTATGAAGATCGAAGATTGCCGGACAGGCCTAGGTCTTCCCGAGGACATTCCATTCCATTTAGACAGCAGACGCGGACTGCATTGTTTTGATAATTTGATTGATACCAAATTGGTGGAGAAATGTTAGCACACGTTCCGTAATAATGTCTTAGATATGGTTTGTTTGTTAAGGTGGTGCCTTCTTATATAATAGCTCACTAAAAAATTCATCCAGAATATTTTGGTTAAGAAGTAGATTTTGATAAATTGACAAATCGGTTTTGATATGAAGAACTAAAGTTTTTACTTTCATAAATTCTAAAGTCTGAAAGAACCATTTTTATAGGCTACATGGTCACAAAAGGCACCGTAATTAAGAAAAAAAGGCTACTGCCGAATTATACAATAATATTAGAAGGAACCAGATGGATTTCGCTTCATTAATTTACAAGATTAAAAAACACGGAAGGTTCAATTTTTCACTTCTGACTTTTAAAACATTTTGAAGGATGTAAAAAACATTAAATAAATGCTTTACAATTAAATGCGTATTGATTTAACTTCAAGAATGGGGTGCATATTATATTGCTAAATAATGCAAGTTGACTGTCATTCTTCAATGTGGCATTCCGTCATATGATTTAAAATGTAGTTCTTAAACTGATGATATTTTTTGCCTTTTCTTTTTTTTTTTTACAACAATAAAGGCAAAATTATGTGGATTATGAACTATGGTGACTGTGTTCACAATAACTGTTCAGTATTACTTCATCTCAATCAGGGAAGGACTTCATGCACCTTAAAATAGTTTATTCAACAGTGAAAATGGCGCTGGGCATCGGAATTATAAGTTATTTTCGAGGTTACCCATCACTATCAAACAATGGGATCTTTCCAATGCACAGTATGTAAGCTAATACTATTGAAGACCAAGACCAGATCAAGTTCATACATTTAAAAGGAACAGTCCATCTCCTGAACCCTCCATAATGCAGTTGTCCTCAGTAAATCCAACATCCACACCATCCCCATACGGAGACATTGTGGACGGTGTGAGGGACCCAGTTGACAATACATTGATGCAAATACCCACACATTAAAACAGCCACTCTATTCACTTTATACCCATTTTTTTTTTGGCTGGAGCTGAAAAGCAATAATGGAGTTGCAGCTGAAATCCATGGATACGGCCAAACATTAATGTATTTACAGGAGCCACTGAACTCACTCATGCTGATTTGTGCGAGGGCATAAATACTTGGAGGCGAGGTTTGTTCTTTATCAGCAGCTATACGAACGAAAAGAAATACAAAAGAAATAGAAAAATCATGATTGGGTTTCAGATACGAGGCTGGCGGTCCACACCCTCGACAAGCACATGCACAACGTGCTCCTGGTCTTGTGTGTACGCCAGCGCTTGATAGTGAATGCTTGCACAGCCGTGTTAATCGATAAAGACTGCGCTTTGTTTATGTGCAGATTGAGGTATTGACTGATAATTGTGAGAATGAGAGAAGTAAAAGGAACGGAGATGGAAAATCCTGCGGTCGAAGAGGCTCGGAGTTACTGGACTGTGAGTCATGTTAGTGCACGACTGTGTAAGCAGGCATGAGTGTTTGTGCACAAGCGTGGCTGTGCATGTGTGCGTGTATCTGTGCACGTGTGAGGGTGATTGTGCCCGAGTGTGTGTGCTTCTGCTTGTGTGCGTCTGTTTCTGAACCTGTGCACTTGGGCACATGGGTGGATTTGTGCATGAGCGTGTGTTTGTGCATGCATTTATTTCTGCACGCCTGTTTTGTGCAAATGCGTGTTTTGTGCACGTCTATGTTATTATGCGTGCATGTGAGTGTGGATTTGCATGTGTGTGTTGGCGTTTAAGTCCATGCTTGCAATTGTGTGTATGAGCGAGTGTGTGTGTGTGTGTGAACATGGGTATAGGTTTGTACATCAACATTTTTGCACATGTATGAGTCTGCAAGCATTTATATGAGTGTTGATGACTTTGTGTGTACACTAACGTGTGTGTGTGTGTGTGTGTGTGGTCAATATTTTAGAGCACGAGTGAGTGTGCAGTTGTGTGTGTTTGCATGTATGCGTGCCAACTTGAGTGTTTTTTTTTTGTGTGTGAGTCTATTTATTGGTGCACGCGCCTTGGTGTGCTTGCACAGGTGTGTGTGTGTGTGTGTGTGTGTGTGTGGGTATAATTGTGTTGCTGTGTTTGTGCATGCTTGCATATGTGTGTAAGTGTGTGTGTGTGTGTGTGTGTGTGTGAGTGAGAGAGAGAGAGAGAGAGAAAATAGTGCATTATTGTTAGCTTGACGTCTGAGTCATGTTCAAAAGTACCCCACCTTCCGAATGATGACTACCATTTGAGTCATGCCATGATAGCTTTTTATGGGCTCGTACTTTGAAAAGACCAGCCCTTTGTCAGCTACTGTGGTCCATATAGACAGCAAACCCCAGCTGTAATGCTGTCTATTAGGTCCAGTAAATGCATTACAAAAATTCATAGCTAGAGCAGTACAGGCCAGCTGATGCAAAATGTCAAGTCGGTCTACAACCAAACAAAAATTAAACCGCAGAGGAAAAGGTTTTGCTCCTTTAGTGTAATCAGGCAAAAGGAGTGAGTCCAGTGAGCAAGAAAAGTCAAGACTGGGCTTCATGCCCGTCAAATTAGTCAACAAAACCCATTTATAGGAAATTTCAATCAAGGAAAAGTCTTGGAATAAGAGATTCGAACTGAGGTGGAGCAAAAACGTAACGTAGACGCTGCACATGCGCGAATAGAACACGAACTAAAGCTCGTTATATGTTTTTTCAAATGCGCTGAACTTATCATTTGAAACACTACGCATATTTCCGGGAGAAACGTAAAAACCATCACAATATTTTACCGTGAATGCAAACACCATCCTCACCCCGATCGCTTGCTGGTTTTCCGGAAACTTAGAAGCGCAGGCCAAACCATCGGGCGTTTTTATGGGGGTTATTTGAGAGATCAAATGTTATGTGGATTAACGCCACTTTTACCGATATATGTAACAGCCGATTAATTTTTCAGGTTTATTCGTAATCATTGACTTGTATATATGTAGATTTTTCAAGGTATTAGAAATTAGTATTTATACATAGAATAATGAAATACCCATGTGGGGGACTTAAGCCATACAAGCCAAGGGAAGATGTTGGCCACCCAGCATATTCATAGGAAGATTAAAACAATGAGTGTTTGCAAAACTTGATGTATACCTTGATATAGTATCTGCCACCTTTAAACAGACTGAATCGGCTCGGGATTTTCCGCTGTAAATAATCCCCGGGTGAACCGCAGTTCTGTTTCCGGCCGATTTGTTGCGGCTCCAGCCATCAATGAACATTCTCCATATACGAGCTCATGTCCAGCATCGCTTTGAGCTCTCAATTCACTCCTCACCAAACTGCGGGGAAGTGAATGTTTTAAAAAAACAGGACAGCGGATGGTTGCGATTTAAATTCCACCATTCATGCAATCACATCCAGAGGTGTCAATGTCTTTGATTGTCGTGAAATTTTGAAATCTAACTTCATAGAGTGTATAGTGTTTACAGCATGACGATGTCAAATGGGCCATATATTTGCCATCAAACAATTCTGCCGAAAAATTACCAGTGATCTCTTGAAGTGGGAGTTCTGTAATTTTTTTACAAGAAATAAAAAAAAAAAAAAAAAAAACTGCTGTGTTCACTCGCTTGGTAAAGGTGCTGCTTGCTGGGCGTGAGTGATCGCCATGATGTCCGATCGAATCCTGCCGAGCAGCCTCATCAGAGCTGGGCATAACTGGCTCTTGCTGCTCAGGAACATGGGAGGTATCACTCGGTGTGGGTTAGCAAAGTTCCTTCCTCAAGCTCCTCCAACTGGCCATTCAGGCGCTTGTCAGTTGAATTTTAAGCAAGAGCATGTTTTGATTTTTCCCCTCTCGTATGCATGACAGGTTTGAAAATGTGAGTAAAAGGCAACTTCTCACAGGTACGTTTTTAAGAGGAACGTGAAACTGTCTGCGAACTGTCTGGCGTATGAGTCACGCAGGAACATACTTGCACATAATTCGCTGATAGTCATTCCAAATTCGGATGGGGTTGGAAATGCCAAAGACACAAAAATCAGCTTTCTTCTCTCCATCTTTCTATTATTTTATTGACATTAGCACTGTGTTTACAAGCGGCACCAAAATCACGTGGACGGGCTTTTTGTGGAAATCTGCCACAGGAAAAGCAGAGAGGGCACCGTGACTTAACCCTCCAGGTGCAGTCTTGCTTCATGAATCATGTCCAGCTCCTTTGTGAGAAATCTTTTCTCAGAATATTGGGAAAAAAAAATCAACTGAGGCCTGTTGCCAAAAGGCCTACGCCCAAAAATACCTTCTCTTCTCTTCTTTCCAATGAAAACATTCACTTATTCTCAAAATAAAACATATCAATGGATACTTGAATGTTTTAAAAGGGATTGTTTCCATTTTACACTTTATAAGGTGATCAGATGCATTTCTATTAGGCCTATGCACATGAAAGAGGGTATAATTACATATTTTCGTAGCATGTCGACAATGAGGCAGAACAAGGACAGAAAAAACAACCAGTCGCTCCTCTTCTTTTGGGACTGCAACGCTATTCTATCTGTTTCAACAGAAAATTGTGAAAACAAGGGATTGTATATAAGAAGTATTTGATTTGAGTTAATTGCTTTCAGACACTGGCATTAGTAGAGCTATGTTGATGCATTTCAAAGATTTAATTCAGTTAAATTAATTAAAAATTTATATGAATTAAATTTTTTTCCCCGCACAAGGACAGTCACAAAGACAGTAGGCTACAGTGCAGAAGTGGGGCGGTATTTAGCCTCAACTGAAATAAAGTCAAGCGAAAACAGGGTACAGTTGCAGGTAAGCTTGAAAAGTGGCAAAATGGCACAAAAAATATATATATACAGTATATCCCCATATCCAAACGAAGGGGTAGAGAAACCTGTTCATATTAAAAAGTCAAGAATGGCCATTCATCATTTTGAATGACAGAATAATACAGAGAGTGAAGGGTGGTGCTCGAAACCGGCAGGGAAGACACGTTGACACCGACCGCTCTCGTGTGTTTGCGGAGGTGCTGAGCTGTCACGTTTTGGTCCAGCTGAGCAGCCCTAGGTACAGCCTCATCATGTCCAGGCCTCGCTCGCACCTTTGGAGCGGTTTTTAAAACCGCGACCTGTCAAAACATTCTTTTTTGAATGAAAAGCGAGAACACAAAATGAAAAGCTAATGCTGTAAGCCTTAATATAGTTACATCACAAAAGTCACAACTTATGGGCATCACTCTCCGCCTCCAGGCCTTCCTCGCACCTTTGGGGAGTTTTTCAAAACCTTGCCCTGTTAAAATGTGAATGCAAAGCAAAAATGCAGAAGAAAGAGCAAAAGTTGGCAGCCCAGATATAATTTGGTCACAGAAGTCATAGATTAGGACCATTGTACAGATTAGAAAGGATTAAAGGAGCTGTGTCATGATTACTGCTCATGCTCAGGACACAAGTGAATCTGCGACATCAAGTCATAATCTGATTCCATCCTTGCCAACCTGTCTTCGTTTTCCACTCTATGTAGATATTTTAGCCATTCAGGCATTATGCTTTTTATATTCAGGACCTTTTTATGGAAATGTGAGGGTTCAAAGCTGTATTTGGCGGCACGGTGCCTACTACTGCCTCACAGCAAGAAGGTTGTGGGTTCGAATCTGGCCTTAAGCCTGGAGTTTGCATGTTCTCCCCGTGTTCGCGTGGGTTTCCTCCGGGTACTCCGGTTTCCACCACCCACAAAAACATGCAATATAGAAACACAGTATGGCTGTGTGTGAATGTTTGGCGGTGGTCGGAGGGGCCGTAGGCGCAGACTGGCAGCCACGCTTCTGTCAGTCTGCCCCAGGGCAGCTGTGGCTACAAAAACGTAGTTTACCACCATCAGAGCGTGAATGTGTGAGTGAATGAATAATGTTTCCATTGTGAAGCGTCTTTGAGTGTCCAGAAAAGCGCTACATAAAATTGATGCGTTATTATTTTCCCGCTTTAGCTGAAAGACACAAAGAATTATGTAAGCTAAACCAAAAGCTAATACCCAATAATCATAGAAGAAGAAAAAAGTACCTTTCTCGTCTATTACTGGTGGTTACTACCAAACCAGCTTACATTCTTTATATCCTTCAGCTAAAGCAAAAAAATCACACTTTGAATCCTCAAATTTCCATGGAAAACTTAATATAAAAGGCATGTTGCCCAAGTAACTATATAAATACGATGCAAAACGATGATGGATTTGCAAGGAAGGGCATAAATTTTAACTTGCAATCAAGCGGATTTACATCGTTCAAAGTTGTGAGCATGCGCAGTAATCATGACACAACTCCTTTAACTCGCTGATTACTGCAATTAAGTATTTCCACCATCGTATGCGCACAACTCGTACCAGTTTTTGTGGGCCTGTACAATGTAGTCGTTTGATTCAGAGGTCAAAAGGTGTTTCAATCTCACTTCGAGTATTAGGGTCTGACGGGAATGCCAAGCTAATGCAATATGTTCTTGCAAAGTTTCTCCAGCAAAGTCACAACATTCACAACACATTCCACAAACGTTTTGAGAACTTCTTCAGTTACCTGCAGTACTGGGCAAAAGTCTTAGGCACATTTAAAGCCATTGTCTTGGTCAAATATGCTAGTAAAAATACTGAAATTAAAAGTTTCAGATAACTGTGAAATGTACTAGACAGAGCTGTAAACTGTTAAAAATACACCTCATCAATATTTGGTGTCACTGCGCTTTGCCTAAATACACTGCCCGGCCAAAAAAAAAGTTGCGCACTCAAATATTTAGTTGGAACCCCTTTAGCTTTGATTACAGTGCATATTCGTCTATCGTTTTGACAACCATATGCAATGCCAGAGCATTTATTTTCGATCAGAAATGCCATAATTTTTGCCGGAGATCTTGTCTTCTCGACATAATGGTTGAACCACTCGGTGGTCTCTCTTGAGCACATCCCAATAACTTTTAATGTGTTTAAGGTCAGGACTTTGTGGTGGCAAATATGTTTGTGAAAATGATTCGTCATGCTTGTTTTAGTCATTCATGGTTTTCTTTGCTAAATACAGGACAATAACTTGCCCTTTCTGAAATACTGTAACATCTTTTCCACCATCAAGGGATGTGTCTTCTGACATGATTTTTTAAGAAATTAGTTGCGACGCCCTTCATCAGTCAGGGTTAAAGTGATTATTGCCAGCTGAAACATATTAATAACCACAATCATGATCCAATAATAAAATTTTTTCATTCATTTCCAAACAGTGACTTTTTTTTGGCCGGGCAGTGTATTAGGGACACTATACTGTTGTGCTGTAGCTTTATAAGATGATCGGCTTTTTGTTTGTTCTAAGCAGAGTGGAGAACTCGCCACCGCACTTCCACAGACTGACTGACTCTCACTCATGTCTGTCCCTCCAGGTAATTTCAGGCAGCCATGATGATGTTCACATCGGGGCTCAGTCAAGACTATATTATCTCTATCAACTGTTTTTGATGAAATACAAATATTTATTTAACAATCTATTTATATTTAAATTTGCATTTTGAAATTTGGAAAAAATAATGGGTGCCGAAGACTTTTTCTCAGAGCAGTTGGTGGGAAAGATTGAGGTTTAATTGCAATTATTTTGAAACCACAGGGCTCAGCTCACTGGAAGAACATTCCTGTTTGAATTGATTGATCTCCCAAGGCCAAGACCTGATATCCATCAGCAGAGTGGGGGGGTTGTGTGTGTGTGTGTGTGTGTGTGGGGGGGGGGTAAATACTTGAATGACAGTCCTCTCTCTCTCTCTCTCTCTCTCTCTCACTCTCTCTCTGGTCTGTCTCCAGTCTCACTATGGACCCTTCATTCCATTGATTAAATGGAGTTTGTGTGGCTGCATCGTACCACAAGAGCCATCTAAATTCTGTAAATTCTCTGACAGCATCATGTGGAACTGCAGCAATTCTCATTTCCTCATCACTGATGAGAACTGGATGATCCCAAGCTAGCCACGGTATGTTTCATCAAAAGACACAAAGCTGGAGAAAATTTATCTTCCCAAAAAAAAAAAAAAAAACCAGAAATGGCAAAGATAACATGAAGATGAGAGAAATGCAAAAATACACTAACGACAGAATAAATTCAGGCTCTATATGGAATAAAAACTATAACGGCCTAAATCAGTGTGTTTAAAAGAGTCCCTACTCTCACTCACTTAGTGGGATTTACACAGGTTAAGTAGCCCTCCTCTCAAGTGATTGGCTGGAGGGAGTCACATGTGCTGACTAGCTTACTTGAAAGTGTAGACAGGGGCCATTCGCAGGTGAACCCCTCGATCCAGCCCCACTCAACCCACTGACCGTGACAGCCCCACTCCCCGACAGATACCTGAGCGCACGAGGAGGTAAATATTTGCAGGGCCCAGCGTCGGCGGTGGCCGGGGCATTGCCTGGCTGGATGAGCGCTTTCACTGCAACCGGACCGTAGCACGGCCCAGGGAAAGAGCCGGAGACGAGGCTACGTTTACCTGCAGGGGGGAAGGGGTACGGTCAGTGGAGACGACAGGCTGGTTCAGTGAAGGGGGGGCGCCTACGGCTAAAGCCCAGGGAAAGTATAGCTGCCGCAGGACAAGATCTCACCCCCTGATACAGGTTCGCCCAAAAGGTAAAACAAAAGGTCAAATCTCTTCAAGCAAGAGAGTGAAGAATGCAGGTGATCGAAATGAGTCAGGAATTCAACACTTCTTCAGCCAAAGGTTGGAACCGGTCTGCAAATAATATGTTCACAAACGATACTTCATCACTCAATCGAAAAAGAAACCAGAGGCACTCCGAGAGTGCGAACCTCCGCCAAGGCAGCATAGTCCAAATCTTGCTGAGTGAACATGACTCATAAGAAATTTCAGGTATCTGCAACATTGGATTTCGAGATGGTTGCTGTTGTGGACATATTGTTCGACCGTATGAGGTCAAAGTTGATGGGGTCCATCTCTAATGTAATACCAACCCACCGACAAGATTTCAGAGATGTCTGTTCATTACTTTTCGAGTTATCTTGTACACAAACAGACAAACAAACACCAGAAAAACATGACCTCTTTGGCGGAGGTAATAAATATGACTAAAACGATACAGAAGGGAGAACGTGGACGGTTAAATAGACCGTGTCGGAGATTGGCAGTGTTACCACTGTGCCTTGGCCGTGGGCGTAATTTCAGATTGACGCTCTGCATGCTCTCTCCCATGTCCGAGGCTGCCCGTATTCAACGAAGGAGCAGAGATCATAAAACCTTGATTTGCCCAAAGATGATGTTTTTTTTTAACTCAATTTCTCCCAGTGTTTGTCTTCCTGTTTCCCTGTGTTCTCTGCCGCGGCAACTCAGAGAATCAATTACCATCTAATCTGGAGACTCCAGAATGGTAATTATCCCCCGTCGCACAAGCTGAGGGGAACTCCAGCGCTATCTAATATAAATAAGCGGCCTAGCATGACAGGAAAAGCAGACACAGCGGCCGTACCTCTCAAATATATCAAAGGAGAAAGAGCGAGTGGTCGAGCCGAGAGGAAGTCTGAACAAATGTGACTCTGGCGCAATTATGGGAAGAGAAGTGCCCCACCGCAATCATATCACATCCCATCATAATCAGGCATCAAGGTCTTTTCCGGGAAACAAACGCCTGCTTGAGGTGTGATGTCATAAGAACACTGTTGATAGGTCAGCAAGTGGTGCGGGATTCTGGAACATCGCGATTCGTCTTCGTGTTCCAGCCTAAATAGAATAAAAATGTGTGCGTGTTTTTTTTTTTTTTTTTTCCCAACAGACCTGGCAGAAAAAAACTTACTCTATCAAGTGTTTTAATTTTAATCTTCTGATGAAACTTTAAATCTGTTTTCAGTCTAGTCGAAAAAATGTTTTGAGTCATTTTAACTTGTTTGTTTGACAGGGTTATGTTTTCTGACCACAAAGGCAAATCTAGCAATGAATCGGAATGTCCTTGTTGCTCATTTTTTTTCCCCCATTCAGATAAAAGTCATAAAATAAGATTTTTAGATATGAATAATAAATAAGATATGATAGTAAGTTTGACAAAATGAAAATAATTAAAGAACCATTTAAGAGTCGTTGCAGAGAAAAAAAATCCATGAATGTACTCTGCAGTGATTACGGCATTATGGGTGGATATTTTGGTAAATCGAAGATTAAGATTAAAATGAGAAGTTTACATTGTTTATTTTTCCCATCTTTGACTGCTGGAGGTGTAATGCATTTTTCACTGACAGAATAAGCTGCCCTTGTGTCATTCTGGGAGTTCCAAGAGCCGAATAATCGCACAGCATTCCTCTCCTTCTCCCTCGCTTGTTCCCAGGACATTGTGGAAGTGACAGATTTACTGCCTCGCTGTTTGTCACTGCTGAAGCCTGAATTCACCTCCCCACAGTGCTGTCTCCTGTTTGAGTTACCTGTGTTAATTTACTGGCATTCAGTGCTAATGGGGCTTTAGCATGCTACTTAATTATTGTGGAATTCATCATGCAGTCACCCTTCACGTGCTCGTCGAGAGGTCATGCAGAACCATCTGCCATCGCGCCGCAGGTCTGGGGGGTCTGAAAACACTGACGGACCGGGTCTGAACAGGTGCAGTGCCTCCGCACACATTGGGCAGGCTCTGACAAGCCAAGGTTCAGAGGAGCCTGAATTTATGCAGTCCATAATTGACTGCATGACCACACACACACTGTAAACCCCAGATTGTGTGGTGCACTCACTTGTTTTGTGGAAACTGATAACCTCAAAAAAATTGTGTAAGCCAGCTTAGTGAGCACTTAAAAATCTGGTAAGAATAACTTATACCTGATGTTCTTTAAGTACCGTCCACACAATGCAATTAAGTTGGCTTACCTTTTTTTTTGAGGTACATTTGAGTTTGCCACACTATCTGGGTTTACAGTGCGCACACACACACACACACACACGCACGCGCGCGCGAACACGCTCAAACAAACAAGTATGCAACGCACAAACACAAACACTGCCTTTTTAATTCTTACACACATACATGCAGGAATGCATGACGCACACTCTCCCACTCTCTCCTGGTCTTTCACAACGCCTTGCACACAAAAACACATGAAACGAACACAGAAACACATTCTCTCCCTTTTGTGCAACACATGCACAAATACCCACATATACAGTGCCGTGAAAAAGTATTTGCCCCCTTCCTGATTTCTTTTTTCTTTTTTTTTTGCATATTTCTCACACTTAAATGTTTCAGATCATCAAACTAATTTTTATGTTTGACAGAGATAACCTGAGTAAACACAAAATGCAGTTTTGAAATGATGATTTCATTAGTCAAGGGAAAAAAGCTATCCAAACCTACCTGGCCCTATGTGAAAAAGTAACTTCCCCCTGAACCTAAACTTACCCTTGGTGACAACAACTGCAATCAAGTGTTTGCAATAACTGGCAATGAGTCTTTCGCCTTGCTGTAGAGGAATTTTGGCCCACTCTTCTTTGTAGAATTGTTTTAATTTAGCCACATTGGAGGTTTTTCGAGCACGAACGATCTGTTTAAGGTCATGCCACAGCATCTCAATTGGATTTAAGTCCGGACTCTGACTAGGCCACTCCATAACCTTCATTCTGTTGTTTTAAGCCATTCAGAGGTGGTCTTGCTGGTGTGTTTTGAATTATTGTCCTGCTGCATAACCCAAGCGCACTTGAGCTTGAGCCACAAACTGATGGTCAGACACTCTCCTTCAGGATTTTCTGCTAGAGAGCAGAATTCATGGTTCCATCAATTATGGCAAGTCGTCCAGGTCCTGAAGCAGCAAAGCAGCCCCAAACCATCACACTACCTCCACCATGTTTGACTTTTGGTATGATATTCTTTTAATGAAATGCTGTGTTAGTTTTACGCCAGATGTATCGGGACGCACACCTTCCAAAAAGTTCAACTTTTGTCTCATCAGTCCACAGGATATTTTCCCAAAAGTCTTGAGGATCATTAAGATGTTTTTTGGCAAATGCGAGACAAGCTTTTGTGTTCTTTTTGCTCAGCGGTGGTTTTCGCCTTGGAACTCCTCCATGGATGCCATTTTTGCCCAGTCTCTTTTTTATTATTGAATCTTGAACACTGACTTTAACTGAGGCACGTAAGGCCTGCAGTTCTTTAGATTTAGCTTTGGGTTCTTTTGTGACCTCCTGGATGAGTTGTCGATGCGCTTTTGTAATAATTCAGGTACGCCGATCACTCCTGGGAAGGTTCACCACTGTTCCAAGTTTTCTCCATTTGTGGATAATGGCTCTCACCTCGGTTCACTGGAGTCCCAAAGCCTTAGAAATGGCTTTGTAACCCTTTCCAGACTGATAGATATCAATGACATTGTTTCCCATCTGTTGTGGAATATCTTAAGATTGAGGCATTATGTATTGCTTTTTGATATCCATTAGCCTACTTCACTTTTTCATACAGGTTCTACACTCAACAAAAATATAAATGCCCCATTTGACACTTTTAAACTTTAATTAGCATGAAGGGATTTACAATATATTAAGTCATCCACATTTCATTTTATTGTTCAATATGCAACAGATTATAGTTACTGTTCTTTAAAGCAAGATAGTGACCTATGGCAATCAGGGATACTCGTGGACACAGTTGGGATCACGAAGAGGATGACGTGGTTCACTTCTCTCAGGCGGTTCCGCACAGTTTGAGATGTGATACGTCTGTTGTGCAGACCAACTGTTTCATCTGCTGTACGTGTTGCTGGTCTGAGGCGATCACGCAAGTGGAGAAGCCGGATGTTAAATTAAACTCTGATCAGGGAATAAAATCACCATCAGAACTGCCCTCCATTCTGGCTCCAGACAGTGAGAGTGACTGAACCCCTTCTGCATAAAGACATGCTCCGGCAGTCAGACTTACTCACTCTGAGTGGGATAAATGGCCAGTGTAAGAGCAGGTTAAACACTTCACTGTGTGTCTCTCTGACCTCTCCGGGCTCGAAGCGCTCATCTCTCATCACTCATCACAGCTCACTTCAGTTTTGGGCCTGAATAGTCGCCCTCACTTGAACTACAGGACCCAATGTCCGGGGACACAGAACTATCCCTCAGTGTGAGTGACTGGGGGTTGGGGGGATTATAAGCGCACCTCAAAGGTCCCCCCTTTGCCCAGTTCTCAAAATTCCCCTTCTGCTCCTCTCCCTCCCAGCATTCCATAATCCCCTGAAACTCTTTTCAAGAGCAAACTATAGGTCTTTTCTTTTCACATTTCTAGGACAGTGTTCTAAAAAGTCTGTCACACTAACAGTGATTGTTCACTTTATCAGAAGAGGAGAGCGAAAAACATTCTTACACATTATTTTTTGGGGATCTTACCCCCGACTAGGTTAACTGGTCAGAGGACTGGGACGATAAACTCAGTCCACAGATGTGGAGATCAACGCTAGACTGTGTTTATGCACTCTTGAGAAACTGTGCAAAATAAAGCTCAGAGATTAGAGTGAAACCCCGAATCATTATATCATATATCTGTGATTAATTGCACAAGTCTGAATCATAATTGCAAATGCACGCCTGACAAACCTGTGCAAACCACAACATTGTTGATTTAGACAGGTGCTCATTTTTCACTTTGTTTTTTTTATAGCCATCCTAAAATATATATGATAGAAGATGTACGCTTAAACAAACATTGTTTTTGCCAAGCAGTGAATCATAAGCAATCACAGACATGTTTTATTCTGTTGCCATGGCGGTTACATTCTACCTCACTATTTAGAACAGAGACACAAAAATGTCATCTTGAGTCTTGAGTTCAGTCAATATTTAACTTGCCAAAACAAAATAGCAGACGCGTCTTCATGGGCGGATTTTCATGATTGAAAAACTGGTTTACATCTTTCGAGGAACAGCAGGAAAATAAATAAATAAATAAATCGTCATAAGCGATGTTATGAGACCTTCATTATAATTTCTTCCAAAATTTGGTCAAAATTAAGTTTGCCTAACGTGGGTACATTCTGTCCGCAGCTTTATGAAAATAAAAAATAGCCACCCTGAAACGCATAATTGGAATCAGGGAAAAAAAAAAAAAAAAAACTTTTGTAATGGCTACGTGAACTTCTATGAGTGGCAGTGGGGACGATCTTTTATGCTGCCATGGTTATGCTTCGGTAAAATAGCCGTAAAAACATAGATCTAAACAAACTGCAACAGGCTTCCACCGGGCCGAAGATTTGTCAGTCCGTGCCACCGTCTCCTTCTCTGGGATGCCTGTTGTTGAGAGGAATTTTGTCAAGAGGAATGTGTGGAGGTAGGAGATGGGGAACCTGGTTATTGTCCCTGTATTTGCCACTTCGCCTTTCACTGCTACCGAACCGGGTCCCATTCACACGCATTGCTCATTCCATTCATCCGCTGACACGAAATAAACACAGAAAGCGCGATGAAACGGCAGAGGCAGGCAGTAAAATATGTTTTTTTCTTTTTCGCCTCCTAAGCTCCCAGAGGTTCAGGTGAGGTTACACCAGCCGCCTTTCACTGGGGCGTGACAAAATGCAAATAAATTATGCATCTCAAAAGGGCAAGTCATTCGACATTCGATAAACACGGCAAACGCTCGGAAGCGCTCGATGATCGCCAGGCTTCGGGGGGCTGCAGCCGAATTTGATTACGCAAATGAACGCTAGATACGGCGTTATTCCCGTTTTGCAGCGAAAAAATGACCCTAAAACTCTTAATGTAAACGTAATTCATTGTGGACAGAAGCCTGTAGTTCAGACTTTAATGGGAGCTGTCTTACTGTGATGGATGATGCAAGAATTTCAATCACAGGGTATATTGCACGGCCTGTGTAAACTGACCCACCTGGAGCAATTGTAATGGTTCTATGGCAATCGCTTATATTCCCCGAGGTAAGGATTACTCACACTGAACCCTCCAGTTTGTTTCAAGTCCCGGACTACAGGTGTCACTTATTCATGGTGGTTCGTCTAATAGACCAACCCACTTCTTACTCAAAGTAGATTTTTTTAATCACATTAAAACTACAAAATACAAGATCCATGGCCCCTGATAAAAGGAAACAAATCATGCTTTTTGCCCAGTTTGAAGCAACGACAGCAACTCAAGTTACATCTATTTTCATTTTTATGCAACAAGTGCAGTCATCACCTGAGTTATGAAATTGCTTTTCCGTGAGTCGATGCTGAGAAATCCACACGGCTGTAAACTTGCACCTACATGCTTTTCTGGCATTGAAAAAAACATGACATAAACACAATCATGAAGAGTCAGGCCCCCTTTCCAACCTGACGGCAGACATTTAAAGTCCGGTCGCTCATATTTTTGTCTCATTTCTTGGAGGTCTTCGAGATGGCGGCTTGCTTATGTGGCAATTGGCCCCTTTGAAAGTCCCGTGACGTTCTCACAGTGAGAAGGAAGCCATAGATCAGGAGTTCAACACAACAAAAGAGGAGAAAGACCCTCCCCCAACAACCTCACAGCCCGCCAAAATACGTAAAATACTCTCCCCTGAAACTCCATGACAATGCGCTGTACCTGTGGTCCCCAGGGGCCGATCTGGGCTCCCCTTCGCAGCTTTCCCATTGGCTGCGTCTTATCTGCCGGAGAAACAATGGAGCTCGGAGAACAAGAGAGACCTGGCAGCCAGAACGAGCGCTTGAGGTTACGGCCTTACACTGTTTACGCTGCCTTGAACTTCCATTCTCCTGCGGTGCTCACTGGGCCGCGGACACACCCACTCATCGCGGGAAGCGTCCAGGCCGGGGTCACGGCCACAGGCGGCCCTCTGCTGAATTCGAGACGCCTGGTGTCACAGAGGTAAACAAAAAAAAATCCAGGAGTCAGAAACTACCAGTCTTACCATGTTTTACCCCCCCCCCCCCCCCCCCCCCCCTCCTCAAATTCACCCAGGTGACTTCATCTCTTCCTGCTGCCTTAACAGTTGTGCTAATTTACAAATCCAGGAGGCTGCAAAGAAGCACTGGAGTGGAGTTTTACTTCCGAACCCAGCTGAGTGCCCGCCATCTTGGGCAGGCCAGATCATACGCTGCGGTTGCATAAAATACACAATGTATCACATACCTAATAATGGAAACACACAGACACCCTCACATTATATCACATACGATCCTAGTAAACTAAAAACTGAACAAAAATTTGGTCGTTGCTTCTATTTTAATGGGCGAAAATGGGAAAAAACACATTCATTAAACACATTAAGTACTATGATCTCGTAATGCATAATTACTTATTCGGTATTAACCTCTTAAACTCACTGAGACTCACCGCAGCAAAATACCTACAAATACCTAATTAAGTAGCAATATAGTCATATTACACATCAAATGAAACAGGAGAGCCTCTGCTACAAGCACATATAAGTCATTTTTACATACACCAAGCACAACTCAAACGCCAAGCATATTAATGTTCAAATATCAAAATCCGAGTAGCGTCAGAAAATCAACCCTCTCTCCACATTTCCATGTCTCCCTCTCTGATACTTCATGCTGCACAAACAGAGATATACTCTATTCATTTTGGGTATGTCATTTTCAAACATAAACCTAAAAAAGGGCTGGGGCTTAAGAGGTTAAGACATATAGACTAAATAGGGGTTATGGCCAGAAATATGTGGACACCTGCTCATCTGACTGATTGCAGAATTACAGGCAGTAATATAGAGCTGTTCTTGCCTTTGCTGTTAAAGGAGTACCACACTTCAGGGAAGGCCTTCCACTGAATTAGACTAATGCTGAGGGGATTTGCATCTATTTGAGTGAGGAAAGGACTATGGAAGCCAAACAGTGAGGTCGGACATATTGGCCTTGCTTAGTTGGCTTTTGAGTCAGAATCAGGGCTCTTTGCAAGCCGGGGAAGTTCTATACTGACCTTACACTGACCTTACCAAATCATGCATGAGCCTCACTCTGTGTTTGTTGGATCCTTGGCCAAGGCCTGGAAGCCCACCCTTAGAAACATTTACTATAGTTAACTATAGTTTACTGCAGTAAAATTGATGTAAGCTATAGTAAACTACACTTTACTACAGTATACTATAGTTTTTTGCAAATATACTACAGTAATTGAATATCATTGCTATAGTTTACTATAGTAGAGTTTGACTTTTGTGATTTACTTTAGCATTACTAAAGTAAACTGCAGAGTAACTGTAGTACATCTATAGTATGTCTGTAGTAAATATAGTAATTATAGAAAACAGTAGTATTTTTACTGTATTATTTTGAGGTAATTTTTAGTAAGGGCACATTGCTCCAGGTCAGGACTGACACATGCGTAGCCTAAAAAACTGTCACCTGCCTTAGTTAAAGGAATATTAATTAATAAAATAGTTAATGTCAAAGAATACCACAATGTCCATAAATATCATCTTGGAGGAAATCACCAGGAGTTTCAGTCTAACTGCAAACAAAGAATTCCATTCAAGTTCTACAGAGCTAAACTGTATTTATTAACCCAGCCAACAACCAAAACTTGTTGATCGGCATGATTGTTGAACCCACACGGAGATGCGAAGCAATTAACCCTTTCCTACCTCTTTTTATTCTTCCTTCTTCCGCTTTGTAAATTCATTCCACATTTTACAATCGAGAAGGTCCGTTCATCCTATCATTAAGAGTGTCTCTTCACGCCATCTCTTTATTCGAGAATTAGAATAAAGAAAACTCAGCCGGGACAGGTTGGGGGGTTGGGGGGGGGGGTTTGAACAGACAATAACCCCTGATGGAGGGAACCGCAGCTCTCTTGAATCAAACAGGTGGAACAGGTGCTACAGGTGGCTCAGTTCTTTTCAGCTGGTAATGCACTGACAGGCAGAGAGGCTCCAGAGAGACTGCAGCGGGGCTAACGCTAGCCATTCGACACCTTTATCTACCCCTCGTCCAGCACATTTCTCACACGGAGGCCCTTTGAAATGGAGAGCGCGTCCCTGGTCCTTCAGACTCAAAGCCTCGCGTACTGGAGGCACTCAAACTGGGGGATTTGGTTTGTATGGTCATGCACATTGCTGAATCATGAGAGCCAACCAATCATAAATCAGGAAGCTGTACGCTCTTATAGCCAGGGGCGATATTCATGGAACCTTTAAACTTTAAAGAGGTTCTGATCCAGAATCAGCCCTCCCTCGTCCACAGCTCAACCTCACTGAATAAGGTAAAAGGCAGCACTTATCTCAGATCAATGCTCTTATTCTAAAATGTCTGAAATATAGGCCCAGATCCTGTGAGGGCATATTAGAGTACACCAAGTGCCACAGCTTCATTGTGTATACTTTCAGGAACTATACACCGTAACGCAAAACGAATGAGTCAGTCGATCATATCGCAACAAATCAGTTACAATTTTGTGGACGACCTTGGCGGGAAAGTAGAGCCAAATTGTTGCCAAAATAAACTAAAAATAATCACTGACTCTCTAAAAATTATAAAAACTCAGCCAGGATTGCAAGCCACTGTAGGCTTCAGAGCAGAGAAAGCGGTCCTTTCCTGGGGGGGTCGAGAGAAAGTGAGGTTTTTTTAAAAAATGCACACAGATGCTGAATCGCTCTCTCCGAAGGCTCTTGTGCAGCTATTAGCATGCCAGCTATTGTCTTGTTGAGTGTGTCTGGACAATACGCTCTCTCCGCGTTTAAAAGACGTCTATTTTTCAAGCCTCGTCCGAGCGTGGCCTCTCGGTGCCCTTGGACTGCGGCGTCCGGCCTCGTTTTTCTAAACGTCCTGGATCCAAATGTCCCTGTAGGTGTCGGCAATCATCAGCTCAAAGGCAGTGTTTAGGCGACCGCGGCTGAGCTGCCACTGATGTGTTTCCTGTCGTACTTCCCTGCTTTTTTGGGTTTATGTATCACAGCATTGACAGGGATTTCTGGGAAATCAGGACCAGAGGAGGTTTACAGGAGAAGGTCTGTAGAGCGGCTGCTCATGTCATAGAGCCCAGAGCCAAACACAGGCCTTTCTTTGCCAACGAAAGAATCGTGTTTTAAGCATGAAAAGTCCGCAAAACAAATGACTGCGTTTGAAAATGAAAATCTCTGTCAAATGCAGCATTGTTTTTTAAAAATGAAGTGTTTGCCAGGCACAGCATAATGTTATTAAAAATGAAAATTTCTGCCAAACAGAGTTGTTGTTTTTTTTTTTTTTTTAATGACCCTGTTGAAAATTTCAGTGAAGACCAGCTGGCATTCAAAGCTGGTTTAGGATGGTTTACACTATTCAAGATCTGCAGGACACTCCTGGGTTGCTTTAGCTTGTCTGAAGCTGGTAAGAGCTCTAGCTGGACAAAGCAGGTTCAGCTGGTTGAGAAAGCTTGACGAGGCGAATGTTTCGCAAAGCAGGATTACTGAGTTAGCTGGATATGCCGGAACCCTCCACAATTTTGAACTAAGATCAACATAAATACAGCCGTTCCAGGTTTTATTCTGTGCCGCTACAATGCTAACTCAGTGATCCTGCTTTGTGAAACACCAGCCAGGCTTAGGCTTGCGCAAGCTTGAATTCTCAGCTGAGGAAAAAGCTGTTGTGGGCTGGGTGTGGGCACAGAGCTGGCATCATCATTAGACTTGCCGCTATGCCCGAGCACATCGCTATGCTAACGCGAGGGTGGTATGGGGGGGTGGGGGGTTCACACAGGTGAGTAAATGCACATGGCTTTGCACAACACATGGCTATCCCCCTCCACTGTGCCAAACCTCTGCACTCAATGTCTACGATCAATACATCTTTCAATGATACATATTGATTATTTTCAATGATATCACTTCACATACGAACTGTATGTTGGCTAACTTACATTTTATTCGGTGTGCATGCACAGCGCAGTTTGGAAGATATCACCAGTGTTGAGTTCTGAGGGCTCTACAAACCTTTAGTACCACATTAACGCTAAAGCACACTGCAAGCTCTGATGAAGCCCTCCTAAATAAAGGTGAGTGTCTATAAATCACAATCTTGATGCTAATTCATTGTCAGGTAATAGGCTACGCACACCTCAGTAATGTTTGCACTCATTAATGCAGCCATCTCTATACTTGAACAACAAGTCTAGGCCAAAACCTTGTATATGGCTGAACTTCTAAAATGATGACGACCGTGATGCTAATTTCTGAAAGCACCTTAAGGGTAATTCCCATTATGCGTTAGCATTGAGCTAACCTCATCAGTCGGTCAGTCAGTCAGTCAGTGAGTTATGGACATTCAAGTTTGGAGCTCTGGCTTCGCTCTTGCGGTCAGAAAAGTGGGCTTAGTTTTGGGTGAGATAAGCCAAAGTACTTCTTCCTCTTCGGAGTAAGGTAAACGTTAGAAAATGGCTCCTGTGCAAGTCAGAGGGTACGTGGTGGGTGTTGGAGGGTTTGAAAAAAGTCCCCGACTGTGACAGGCGTTATGCGGCCAATTTAATGCAAACAAGACTGAATTTTTTGTCTAATCCTTGTCAACACTAGTGATTTAATTCCTGTTTTATTCTTGCAATGTTTGTCAAATACACTTAAGTAAACTAAACTAAATCAGCTTCCTGTTCTGTCTGAAACATGGCAGTTTGCACTCGAAGCAATTTGCATTAGAAGTGGCTGATTCAACATTTTTGTGGAACGTGGAACAAGACGCAACCCAAGGGCTAGCACACGAGCCCCATCTGCAAGCATTTTATCCGCCCCTATACAAACCCAAATCAAAAAATCATACATTTGTGGGCAAATTGGTTATCCTTGATCTGTCTTTGGCAACAAAGGACAAGGACTTTCCTGGTTGCTGATTTGTACCAAATCATGATGACAATCACTTGATAAAATCAGCAGCTTCAAATCTCCTCGCAATTCTGTCGCAATTTTTTTTTGATTGTGTTGCAGACGGTAATGAATGTATAATTACAAATAAAATTAAGTTGGCCAGACAACATATTTAGTATCTTGTCTTCATATTTCATGGTGCCAACTGAGAAATACAAGACAAAATTTGGGGATCACTGCTTTCTGTTATTATGCGCATTTTCCATGCCATCCAAACTTCTTCCGAGCTGGAGTAATGGACTTTAATGGGGTTTAGGAGACACCTCTTTGTAATTCCACATTCCAGTGAAGTCTGGTTGCTGTGCTGCTTTTCATCAAATCCCTCACAATAAGTCTGCTGTCGCTGTCTGAGCAAATAATTAAAGCAAACAAAAAAACAAAGAAAATTGCCAAACAGTCCAAGAAAAATGATGTTATGAAATGATTCCGTGCCGAATACAAATTTCATATCAGACAAAATACTGTACAAACAACAATCAGATCCAAACAGGATGTGTTGCCTGTGAATATTTAAATAAAAAACTGGCACTGCAAGAGTACAGTACACAACTCATTTAAAGCAGCGGCTGATTTTTGCCTGCAGGCAGTCGTGGCTTCACACGAGCATCTTAAATTCAAAAACAAGTGAGTCACTCTCAGTACATCATTGTTTACCTGCCGCGCTGTTGGCTTTATGAGTTGCGATCGTTAATTAAGACAGATTTCCCCATTCCTTTCTCCGCCACACCGGTTTGTCTGGAAGTTGGATGGTGCAACGTTGGCGATTGCTAATGGAAGCATTGGCTGAGGGCGCTTCCTTGCGTGTAAAAACTCAAGCTTTTCTTAAAATTAACGACTGAATCTCCCCGGGGGATTAAATGCAAATGAGATTTCGGAATCAAACAACATGCAATCCGCTGCAGTGCAGTCACGTTGATGACTTCCTTGGCGCTCACTGCTCATAATTTGCGGTGGTCTGGCATTTCATGTGTTGGCGGTTAGCAGGTGGTGTGATCGTCAGATGACACCTTTTACAGTTTTGCTTCAGTCCTATTTCGCTGTCGTTTTTAAACGCGAAGTAAATATTCACAGGTTAACCTTTGCCACATTAGGCTCAGAGGTTCACTGCTCAAGTATTTAAGCGTTAAGGCAGGCAAGCCAAGCTTACAACCCAGCTGCACGAACCATAATGCAAAATAAACAAACAAACTGAAAAGCATCACAGGCTGACGTGCTCTCAGCATTTTAGCCTGACCTCAAAGACTTTACCCTGTCCACGAGTGACTCCATAATCTCTGCTTGCACTAGCATTTCGTTGCCCTCGCTGGAACTTTTTTCTGTTAGTTCCCGAACGACCCCGAGGATGTTATCGTCACCTACGGATGACTAGTGTCGACATCTTGAGCACCTTGACTGAGGCAATGTGGCCTCCTGAGATAACGTCCTTCACCGGGCGACCTCGTTGTGATGCTCACGTTAATGGTCGATACACTCCGTGCCCTCATCACAGACTGCAGTCTGGAAGAGGCCTGGGATTACCCCGCTATGAAGCAGGCCCTGCTAATCACCAGCGTCCGGCAAGTAAAAACACAAAGGCCTGTTTATTCACGTAGGGCACGCTGTTCCATTTGGCAAAATCTCATACATACAAGAGAATTTAATCTTGTGTCTTTAGGCCTCAGTACTTCTCATCACAGGCTCTCAAATGCATCACCTCAACGCCAGTGAGAAGACAACAGTTAAAATGGCTGCTTATAGACACAAATTTCGCTCACACCTGCCCATTAATGTCCTACATGGTCTTATGATCTCACATTTCTGCCATTTACATGGAAATTTATTAGTTGTGTTAGGTGTAAGATCTCAAGCTAGCAAGTAGCAATGTCATTACTAAGCATTCTAATGCTAATGAAACTACTGCTACTGTTACTGGAAATAAAAGGAGGCCTCCACCTCAGACATACAATTTTGAAAAAAATAAGAAAATAAATAAAACTTCGGCTTAATTTTCTTTCTCAGAATCAATTTTTTATTTTTGTCCTTTTGCTTTTACTGGGCAGATGTGCATGCACGAGAAGACTTCAGTTCTTCTATAGTTTTTTTTTGTAAGAGAACCATCTCCTGTAACAGTCTGTCAGACTTGGGGCTGGCTGTTGCCCTAAATAAGGACAGTGCATTAACTGCAGCACCAGCCATAGGTTTGACTCATCAGCCACGCACACGCGCCTGTATCTCAGGAGGATGGCCGGTGTGAGAAAGATAAACCCGCGACCGGCCTCTCACCCCCACGCGCGCCATGGCGGAAGTCGCCGTTCGTCAGCCCTCCTCCTCGGACGGAAGAAATACTCTTGCCCCTCCGTGCTTTTTTTCCTAGCGCGATTCTGAGAAAGACGCGGGCCAATCGCTTAACCCTGGACCTCGCAGGGCTTATCAGCGACTCCTGCTTTCGGGATCCGTTACAGTCTGCGCGCTCTATCTCTCGCCGAGCCGCGTCATCGCAGCCTGGACCTCGCCGATTACGCCCGATACCCAGAATGGCCCGTCTACGCGGTGCATGAGACAGGTGCTGCGCTAAGGATAGGCCGTGCACACTTGTACCCACACATCCCTGTAAAGGGGGCAGGGGCTACGATAACGAGATGAACGCTCACATTTTATAATTATTTGTTCTCTGGCATTCATTGGGTAAAACAAGCACTACAGCAATTTATTGCAAAACCAGCGTAACGACAGGGTCAGACTACCTTTTTCAATTGCAAACTTATTGGTGTTTATAAGTTGAAATTGGTGTTTATAAGCTGGGATAGTGCTCACCGCTTTTAGGCTGGTTTAACAGGCTAATTTATGTAAGCATCCACAATAAATTGGCAGTTTACTTATTTAGCCTATAGCAATGGCTTTAAACCAACATTTTAGCTTAAATATTCAATTTCCCAATGTGATTTACAGGTATTTCACATTCCTGTGGTGTCCATTATGAACTCAGGCTGTCAAACACAGTCAAAGTTTTAAAGAAGATTAACAGCATCTGTTTGTTACCTTTCACAGTCAGCACCATAGTGTTTTCTATCGTTGTTTTGCCATTTGCTCATTTCTGGGCATATTTAACTGGCTTTTAACAATGGTAAAGCCATGCAGTGGTTCAGTCAAGAGTCCGGTTCTTTAACTGGCTTATAACTTAACGAGAAACTCATAAAACAGTGTTCAATTACAAATGCTTTACATGATCACATAAGTATTCCTTTTAAATGTGCAGTTTTACTGCTCTGATTCAGAAGATGATAAATCTCTTTCTTTAAATGACATATTGGGTTATTTTCTGTCGTGTTATTTACTGATTTCCTCAAATGACAATGAGAGATGTAGTGAAAAACAAAAAATGTCCCCATATGTTTTATAATCCAATATTAATATTTCCTGTAATCTAATATTTCTGCAATTATTAGAGTAATTTAACCAATAAGGTACAAGTGCACAAATGTGCGAACAGACTGGCCCTTTAAAGTGGTCACATGACCAACTAATTTGGTACCCCGGGGGAAATAACGGCGAAACTAATGCATTCATCTGGAGAGATGGCACAATCGTGGCATGACGGGCATCCTGCAGCGAGGAGACGCCAGCTCTACCCGCCTTGGCTTCTGCACGGTAATTTACCAGCCCACGGCCCTGCCCCCGCCCAACCAGATCTGGGGTTCCTTCTGTCTCAGCTTGGCCCTCAGAAGAGATCTGACGGGTTAGCGTGGACAGATGGGGTCCACGGGGGACCCCTCTAAGCACACCGAGACACGGCGACACGCGTGCAGTTCCCATAGCGGACCACACAGTCAACTAAAAACATCACCGACAACGAGCCGGAAAGCAAATTGTCATTTTCCACAGGTTCTTTTGAAATGGCGCCCGAGATAAAATCTGCCAGCAGCCACATGAGGAGCCCGATCCAGCCGTCCATTACACAATTATAGCTGATGCAGGAGCCCAGATTACACCTCCGAAACGAGCAGGGGGGCGAGAGGGCGAGGGAAGGGGAGAGAGAGAGAGAGAGAGAGAGAGAGAGAGAGAGAGAGAGAGAGAGAGAGGGGGGGGATTTGGTCTTAAGATGTCCTTCATTTGGAACATTTCAAAACCACTGCTAAAGAAACTCAAACAAAATTAAAAACATCAAAAATACAAACTCAACTAGAGAGAGGGAGAGAGAGAGGGAAGGAGAGAGAGGCGTAAAATTTGGCAAGTAATAAATTCATTAGCATTAAAAAAGCACAAAAAAGCAAGTTCTCTTCATTGATGTTTTTTTTCTATTCAATTTTTTATCCAGTCAGATTTCCCGTTCTTCCAGAAGATTTCAATAACTGAATAAAAATCGAGCACACGACGAATATCTGCCAAGCGAGATATGCAAAGCTATGCGATATTTTACATTAAAGTGAACACGATTTCCCTGTCGAACCAGCGTTGATTACGATTCTGCCCGTGGGCAGTGGAGTATCTCGCTGGGTTAGGGCAGCGCGCAGTCACATGCACACGAGCTGTGGGGTTACTGTACATGAGATCTGCAGAGATTATGCTGGCAGAACAGATGCATCACTCTGGAGCAACCAGGTGGGGTTCATCTCAGGAAGGGAAGACTCCTTAGACCTGGAATATACTTGCTGATCACGACGCGTGCACTTACGCATCATGGCCGCCACACGTATTCTGCATTCGCGTGCGTAGAGGTCGCTCATCTCGGTGCGAGGTAACATGACGCGTGCGCGAGATGCAGTATTGACATGACCGCTAGGGGTGTTCGTGTGAACGAATACACTGTGACAGTGAATGTGATGTGCGGGCAATACCGCCCTTTTCACGATATCAGGGTCCCATCTGCTGTCTGCCCCCCTAGTGGAGACCTCAGGTATCATGCGTTTTGGATGCGTTGAGCTGCAGCAAGTGAGTGCACTCACACAGCGCACTGTGTACTCGTCCGTTAGGTCACGCAGCAAGTATAGAGGGTGGTGAAGCAAAACTTGCACTGACATTTAAAGTACAAACAATCCCACAACCACAGCCCTGAATTCTGTGCACCTGTTATTGCTAATAATGGTGGACATATTGAATAATGGAGTGATGGTGTTGGCCTGCAGTCCCTCCACCTGCAGCATTTTTTGCCTCCACCTTAACGGGCAACAGGTGTGGCTCATTAAGGTGGAGGTGGAGGTTCCCTATTAAAGGGCTGCAGCACTTTCCTTCTCTGCAGCAGTACTCTGGTTCTGGAGCCCTGGTGTGCTCTTTTGTGCTGCTGTTCCCCTCCGGGAGTGTATTTTATCATTTAAATTAAAGATTTTATATTTTTACTCAGCCTGTGCGTTTGGGTCCCTATTCCTGCTTTTGGGTACATGGTCCCTGTGTCCGCCGGGTTTATGCCTTCTGCCGGCGGGGGCAAAACCATAACAAATGAACGACCTATAATCTTTATCGTCTGCTTTATAATCTCTCTTTTTCAATAAACATGCCAGTTGAGAATAATATACAATCTACGGATGGTGATTTATTTTTTTTCCCCACCCTTTATTTTTACCCTTACTGGGACAACGCCATGGCAACACAGCAGCCAATCACGCGCCAGTGCATAAGGCAATTATGACCATTATTGTTTTCATCTCAAACTTTTATCCAAAATGCCTAATAGTTGATCAGTTACAGCAGGGGCCTATCTGTCCTTAAGGGCCTTGCTCGAGGGCCTAATAGCTGCATAGGTTTAAATATTACTGTAATTATACAGCGGTTCGGGTCAGTTACCTTCCTCAGCCTTGATCAAACTCCATAACGTAACATAACACAAAACAACATATAACACAACACGAGTGGCGGGAAGAATGCTATTCAGCCCAACTAGGCGCTATTTTCCTATTACAACAGTGAATCTAATGCTTCAGGTACTCAGTGGTATCTAGCTCTAAATCAAGCCTGGTCTTGAAAATTCCCAAGGTTACTCCCTCAATATGTTCAGGCAAGCTTCTGCACACTGAGGTTACTCTCTGCGTGAAAAAAGTGTCCTAATATCAGTGCGAAATTTACTCTTGGCCAACTTCCATTTGTGACCCTGAGTTCTACTAACAGAACTTGGCCGAAGTAATTCACTTGGATAATCCCTTTAACATATTTAAAGACCTCAATCAGATCTCCCCTGAGTCTCCTTTTCCTGCGGAGTTGGCTGCCCTGTAATGTTATGCCAGTTCCACAGCTGTCACCAGCTGAGTGAGGTGTTGGCGGGATTGTGGCGACGAACTCTGGCCCATGAAAGGAAGACTAGTTACTGGGCTGGAGAGGTTAGTTGGGATGAGGGCAAAGGCTGCAGTGGGAGGTGACGAGTTGATTGCTCCTTTCACTACGCTTCCATCGTGACGGGGGCATCATTGTCATCTTGCAGTCTTCTCAGAAACTCCAGTGGGATCATTTTTCTCTCATGATCCCTCAACAGCTTGAAATGAAGGCCAAAGAAAACTAGACACTGAGTAAGTTTTCACTCAGGGTACCCAGTCCTTGTCAATCCAAAGAAAAATTTACAAAGAGTAATGTTGCTTCTTCAGTCAAAACCCCAGCACAAAACTCAGTCAGCCAACTCAGTCATGTGATTTCGCCACGTGCGTGGCTTCATTTTATGAGGCTATAGGCAAACGTTTATGGATAATATCCAATTCTTGCCATGTTAGATAGATAGATAGATAGATAGATCGAGACTTGAGCTACCTTACAGATTGCTTGAGTAAGAGCAGTTCCAACACTGAATGTAGACAGTGATCTGCTCTGGTTTACTTGCCAAAATGCCTTGGCCCCTTCCACTTAAGACGAGGCTGATTCATTCAACTCTAATCAGATTTGATGTTACCAAAAGAGTGATTTTTTTTATGTTGCAGCGAATCGGCAGTAATGAGGATTCATGACCCAACCCCCCCCAACACACACACACACACACACACACACATCTGCCAACAGCCAATCGCATATTCAGCTAACTGAGTGAATGGCGGTTTTCTTGCCAAACGCTCAGTAAGGCTGTCCTGCATCATTAGCCGCATTACGAGATAATTTGACACTGGATGAAAGATTGGCCCATTATTGGTGACACCGTGCCTTGCGAAATGCTTCAGGTATTTCAAGCAGAGGCAGTGCCGGATTTGGAGACTTGAGGATAGTCCGTAACTACTAGAATCACCTCAGGAGGTAGAGAAAAAAGTGCAGATTTCATAGGTCCTGCTCATCTAGATCAGATTTCAGGAAAACACCTCTCACTGGGCTGCAATGTCAGTGCAGTATATTTAAAGGTTACAACAAGCCAAACGTTTTATTTCATCTATCGATTTTATGGGCTTTCAGGTGTTATTGGATAAAACAGGGAATGAAGACGAGCAGAATGACCAGTGACAGAAAGGGAGAGACATTTCAGAAACGTCAGGCCATTTGATTTGAATCACCAACTCTGCAGTTTATAATGCGCATGTGGGTGGTGCTCTAACAGGCCGGGCGACTAAAGACACCTGTTTAAAAGATTTAAGCGAACAGGGGCCGAGTCAGCGATTCTCTCGGGCGAGGCTTTCAGTTTTCATCCGCACCGCCATCCTGATATACTTAGTAAAATCCTCGGATGGATTTTGGACAGGCATTTTGTACGACAGGAGAACAAATCCCCGTGAAAAGGACTCCAGCCCCTTTTCTTACACCGTTTCATCAGGAAACACAATCCCAAAGCTTCCTGTTTGCCAAGAATCCTAAGCCAGGTCCATTTTAGCGCTAGCCAATACAGTAACCTGGGAAGCAATCACAGCCTCTCCCCTGTGAAGAAAATGAGCCAATCACTAGCCTCACCCTTTGGGACACTGCAGTAGGCCACTCCCCCCCAGGCGCAGTGGCGCAGCAGCCGTGTTCGGCCGTGTTGCCTTACGTCCCTGCAGCGAGTCCCTGACACCACTTCCTCACAACACATCAACTCCCCATGGTGCCTGAAATCGTATCGCACATGAAGCCCCGGCGATAATTAAAACCGTTCAGGCAGACACGCAAACTGGAATACGCACCATTATCCTCCGGCCTTTTGTGTTTCCAAACGGTGCCGGACTGTAACTGAATCTGGGGTGTTTTGGCTGTGCTGTGGGTGTGGGGGTGCGGGAGTGGGGTGTGGGGGTTGGGTAGAGGTGGGGCAGGTCGTATAGCCCGGCCAGCCAATCGGAAACCATCGCTCTTCAGATTCACACGGGCGCCTGGTGTCATCTTAGGTCGCCTGCCCGGCACCTCTGGCCCTGTTTTCAGAACGGTCACATGGTACACGGCCACTCAGGGATAATGTTTAGAAACGACTTATCAGTTTCCCAAGCATATTTGCTCAATCAGATCTGTGGAGAGCTTTAGTACACGAGACAAACCCAATGGTGACTTACCCCACATTCTCTGCACACACAACCTGGCCTGTGCGCCAAGCCCAGCAATCAGGTGTGTGTCGGGGTTATTTATGAAGGGCTACGATTAACTGAAATATTGCCATACCGCTGCCAAACCAAACTTTGGAGGCTCAGTGTGAAAACACAGGTCACCTGATCTCTGTTTGGTGACAAAGTTGATGTTACGCTGGTTTGAAGTCCCAAAATAACATTTTCCGGCACTGAAATGTTATGGATTATCTTAAAAATCTAATGTTAACTGGCTCCATGCAGTTGTGTTAAGTGACTTGATTTCTTGAACTGGACTTCAAGCTTGGAGGTTATTTAACAGTTACGCCATAGAGTTGCATGAGACGAGTTGACATAACATTGCAGCGGGATTCCAGGCTTTCAGTTTTTAAAGCACAAAGGGCAAAATCATGGCATTTGAGAGCTAAAGTCGTATAAAACCAAGAAGTGCAGAAACTAAGACTGACGTTCTTCAAAAGCAGGAGGCCGACCGCTGAAACTAAGAAACACACTTGAGTCCCCACAGAGGGGTGTGTTAACATGTCCATCTCAACGGTGCGCTTAAATGGACAAGAACACTGCCGGCGAAGCAAAAAGACACGAGCACTTGCCACTATAACCCCGCAGGTACGATACTCTAATGGCCCTTGACCTCTGACCCCTCAACAGCTCGGACAGCCCTGTAAAGAGAGAGGTAATTTGTCAGGGACTTAACGCCGCGGGATGGTGTCACCTTTCCCCAGCCCTTCATTCTTCTTCTCCCTTTCTGTTCCTAGCTGTCGTTTTTTTCTCAGGGTGACATGGATCAAGAATTGTGGGATTACAAACCCCCCCTCCCCCTAGCCCTTCAGTTCTGGCCATATTGTATTCACTGTAATTGTAGCCTCTTCGGAAATTCTTCCTGTCCGCGCCAGCATCAGTGCCTTTGAAGCGACCCTCTCCTGGGGACTACGAAAAGATCAAACGCCGCGTACGGAAGCTGACGTTTCAGCAGGAAGTGGTGGTGTCGGTGAGGGTGGGGTGGGGGGTTGGTGAGTTTTCTGAAGCTCAGTCATGGCGATGGAGTGACTCTGGAGGTCACGAATGTGGTCCCCGGGGTCTCCGGCACCGGCTAATAACTTTGAGTCACTGTCGAAGGACACGAGTCATGCTTGGTTATCAGATGAACGATGGAGTCACTGAGATAAATAGACAGACCCGCTGATTCAGAACATGGTTTCAGCCTTGATCAGCGCCTCTCGATTATTTCCGTATCGATTCTGTCGCATACCGCGCAGTGAGTGAATATTTGGACGATGACGCTGTACAAAAATGCCGCACTTCTGTCATGGGTCACATGATACGGATGTAAATATTCCTAAATTACAGCTGACCGTTCATACTTTAACCTCGCATGCATTGTTTTAAATTCAGTGCACTGGCTCACAGAGCCAAGAAGTTAAACTTGTATCTTTGTTCAAACCGACAAACTCTACTGTTAGCTCACAGAACTTCTAGATCATGCCAACTAAATGATTGGCATATTTCACATAATTACTAATATGAATAAACTGTAACAAGCGGAGACAGGTAGGGCCTGTAACGCATGTATTTAGATAAAATCTGGGCGGAGAACATCATGGTCAGGCTGCTATGCTTTTTTTTTGTTTGGTTTATTGCTATGTGACACCTGTCAAAACAACATGCACCTGCTCCATTTTAAATTTAATTTATAGATAAGCCTGCCTTTACAAAATGCATCTTAGTCTTTGTCCATTATGGTGAACAAGAGTATGAATAGTTACCGATATTAAACATAAATAAATAAAAACCAGCCTCTGCATTTTAGGCCCATTAAACCTCAGAACAGACTGGCTTGTAGGGCTGGGGCGATTCTGAATCGATTTTTTTTAAGGCGTAATACCACTACTTGCTGCCATGGGGCAAACATCCGAGCTTTCCCTTTTCCTTTATTAAACCCGCCACAGGTTGATCGAAAGCGCCAAACATCAAAGGGCATGTGAAATGCTTCCGGAAAAAAACTTGACTGAAATCAGTATTTTTCGGCGACATGCTGCTCGGAGCCAAAAAAAGGACTACAGAATCGTCTCTTATTAACCAATTGGGCAACTCTAAGAAGAAGTGAACTGTTTGAGTTTACTTTGCTTGATTAGCAATCAAATGGTGGATGCGTTTACTCTCTAAGTCGAATGACAAGAGCTGTTTATGAAGACAACATGTTTGATTGCTGCATTTTGAAACTTAAATGGCCATAGAACAGCGCAAGATGAACACGATTTCCATTGCCACACATTTTGTTCTGTGGCCATTTAAATTTCAAAATGCAGCAATCCAACATGCTGTCTTAATAAACAGCTCGACTCATTCAACTTTGAGAGTAAATCCACCATTTGATTGTTAATCAAGCAAGTAAACTGGAACAGCTTACTTTTCTTAGAGTAGCCTAATTGGTTAATAGGAGATGATTCTGTAGTCCTTTACTTGACTCCGTGCAGCATGTCGCCGCAAAATACTGATGTCAGTCAAGTTTTTTTCCAGGAGCATTTGCATGCCCTTTGATGTTTGGCACTTTCGATCAACCTGTGTCGGGTTTAATGAAGGAAAAGGGAAAGCTTGGATGTTCGCCCCATGGCAGCAGGCGGTGGTACTACGTCTTAAAAAAGAATTGATTCAGAATCGCCCCAGCCCTACTGGGTTCTCTTAAAATGTTCATTCAAGGTTATAGTACTGCTACTATGAATCCATTTTCACATTTCCTCTCTCAATGACATCTTTTCCCGACATTATGAATATTGCAAAATCTAAGTTCATTTTTAAAAAGAGGCTTTGGTCCAGTTTACATAACAATTGAATCCATTTGAATAGATTCCTATATAACTTACAATCTATCAAAATATGATTCATTAACATATATTTTTAGCAAAAATAGTTTCAGTAGGTGCCGGTGTTTGCCAGAGGACTAGGGGAGCGAAGAATGGCTTCAAATATTCGGGCGACTCACTCAGGCCTGATGCCAAAAGCCTTTCACTTGATGATCCCTTTTCAGATATTAAGCTATGAGATCAAGATCTTCACTGAACAACCTGATCTACATGAACCAATCACTTCTACTATCCGAGAGCACAATGTTCCAAGGATCTTTTACAAAAAATTACGTGGATTTCAAACCTAAATATTGTATACACTAAAAAAATAAAAATGGCAGTAAAAAAATCCCAATTCATAAAACCATGGGTGAGCTTAACTGCATGCAACTTTTAAGTAATCAGGATAAACCTGTAATTTCTCAATTGTTGATAGTCTTATTAATTTTCCGTGTTTTATTTTTATCAATCCGAAATCCACAAAGAAATCGATGTACATATGATTTTTGTGCCTATGCAGCGTTTATAAATGAGACCCCTCGATGATTCCAGAAAACACCGTCTCTGCGCAGGTGAGGCAGACGGAGGCCTTTAGCCTTCAGCTTCCCAGCCACCCGAACTGAGCGAGCGCACGTCAGGCCTCTCTGAACAGTCTCCCGACGCGGCAGCAGACTGTTTTATTCAGCTCGTCTGCATCTAGAGTAGTCCTCACACACACACACACACACACACACACATACACTGCAGGCTGAAAAGATTTCGGGGGGTCGTGCTGTCTGCACCATTGTGGGGTGTCCGGGGGGAGACGACACACACTGCACCCTTTGATCTGTCGAGCGGTGCCAGACCTGGCTGCCCGTTTACACAGAGAGCTTTGTGTTCCCCGAGCCTTTGAGGTCAAAGGGAACACAGCGCTGTGACAGCCTGGGGACACACTGGAACAGCGACTCCCATCCCCGACATGTACACATATGTACACACACACACACATACACACGTGTGCACCTGTCTGTGCACACAGCCACACATTTCAAGGGAAAAACCGCCATTGAGTTTACCATTAGGCGTTCTTCAGTAGACCACATCTGCTGATGAACTCTGAGAATTAACACTGCAGGTTGTAAAAATGACACTCAGAGTGTGTTTATTATTGGAATTTGCAAACACACTCCGGTCGAGATATCCAGTGCACTGGGCTCTTTAGTTGATGACAGAGAGGCTAGTAAACCATCATAAACAATTAGGGATATTGGCCTACATGCATTTTGTTTATGGCTACCATAAGATCATTAACCCTGCACACAACAAAAGTACAACAAGAACTACCCGCTGCATTCCTCAGTTAAACTGATCAAGAACCCACCCCCCCTCCATTCATCCATCCATCCTCTATATCTGCTTATTCCTCACAGGAGTCTATCCCAGCTGACTCTGGGCGAAAGGCAGGGACCCACCCCAGACAGCTCGCCAATCCATCGCAGGGCACACGCACACACCATTCGCTCTCACACTCTTACCTGTGGGCAAGTTAGCCTCTCCAATCAGCCTGATGTGCATGTCTTTGGACTGTGGGAAGAAACCGGAGAACCCGGAGGGAACCCACACAAACACGGGGAGAACATGCAAACTCCGCACAGAAAGGCCCCAGGCCGGATTCGAACCCATGACCTTCTTGCTGTGAGACGTCAGTGCCAAAGGGACGGTCATGTAATATCTCTGTCCGTACATTTTGACATAATTTTCCATTTAGAGGTATTTTGCATTTAGTTAAGCAAATACGCCAGTTTGAAGCTGGCATATGTAAGGTCTCACACAAATAGAGATGTTACGTGCACGGGGCAGCTGTTGGGCCCTGGAGCAAGACCCTTCACCCCACACTGCTGCTGGTAAGATTGGCCCCTGCTTAGTCCTATGAACTGTAAGTTCCTTTGTCTTAAAGCATCAGCTGCATCAATGTGAAAAAATAAATAAATAACTGTAATTACATGCACTCCCAGAGAATCGTTTTATTTGAGGGACACTTCCATGATCTGAGTGTACACTCCGCTGAACTAAGGTAAACTCATTTTGTTTTTGAAAATAGAGAAAAACTCCTGTACCGACTGTTCCAGGCCCGGCGCTCTGTGACAAAACAAAGAAAAACAAAAAACAAAGAATTAGGCAAACGGGAACCGAGGCCCACTTAACCGTCTCCCGCCGGACGGTTCGCAATTCACTGTCGACAAAAACCTTGCCTGCCACTGGATTAATACAGTGCGTGTCCTCAGCGAAAATTGTCGGATGAAATTAAAAAATAGAAAAATAGAGCCCGTAAAATGACAATCAGAGCTGCCTGTCTGCGTGTACAGTTACTGAATATCCACTCCATCTATTTCCTAACAAGCCAACTCACCAATGTAGCCTCTCCACAAGAAATTACCCAATTCTACAGGTAATTGGGCAATTACAAAATATACGAGGGTCCAGGAACAGTGTCCTGAGAGACAAAAGTCTATTTTTATTGGCATTATTTTTGTAATAAATACAAACCGGACCGAGTGCGCGGCAGAACACAAACAAGCCCTTCGCTGCCAGTCCACTCCACAGTCGAGGTTTGGAGGTTCCAGCGCAAAACGTAAAACGTACGGAGATCGGCCGATGCACCCATTGTCCCAGGCCCCTTCAAACACATGCGGACACGAACAAACAGACGACGGATATTCGCTTGAGAGCAGACCCCCATTAGTGCTTTCATCTGAAGATCGGTGGCATTATCTATTCGGCCTTTAGCTCAGCAGACGCTGTAGCAGTTAATGACGCAGCTATTATCGCAGATGACAATAGCAATTGGACACCACCACAGTCCTCAACTGATGCGCTGTACGTGTCATTATTTCACATCATTATTTCTGGGTGAATGAATGTATAGAACAGTGGCTAAAATATTCCCTCAACTTACATCTGCCCTAGCGTAGTCCGCATTTTATCCCCCCCTCCAGAGGTTTTTAACCCTTAAAGCGCTGAACAAATTTTGAAGGAATTAAGAGTGTGATTATTCTGAACTGTTGCAGACCTATCATGTGTCAACTTGTTTAAAAGAGCTCCCGCAGGGTTGCCACATGATAGGTTTTCAACAGCATCTGGTTTTGATATCTTACACCACTGGACAAGTTGCCTGTGGTGCTGAAAGGGTTAAACCTTTATTGCTCATACAACACGTTGGTACTCAACAATACTTTGAAATGTATTAATATGGTGACCGAACACTTCCTACGTTTACTTTTTGCAGACGATTTAGAGCATGTCTGTACTGCATAAGCATTATAACAACACTTCCCATATAAATGTATTAGTCTTAACAGTAGGATTTATGTGCTTTCAATACAAACGTCAGTCACCGTTAGGAAACACTGCTGTTCTCTCCAACTTCGGGTCTCATAATTTTAATTAAAGAGAAACTTCAAATATTTTTGCACTTTACCGCAAACAGGATGCCTGTTCGGTTATGGTTCACAGGCATTGTTCTGTGAACGCTTTTTGACAGTTTTCCACTCGAATGAAGGCAGTTGGAAAAATTTTGGCAGATGGGAAGGTAACAAGGCCACTCAAGCCCGGGCTCTGATTGGTCAGGTATCGGGCAGGAAACCCCACTGTCCCGATAATGGCGGAAAGCGTCGGCAAACCCACGGTCCGTTGGCTTGCTCCTCCACACCTGCGCTAGGTCAGGCGCACGCGACCGCAGGCTCTGAATAGACGAAAGAGAGTGGACTTACGCCCCCCCGCCCTCAGTAACAGGTCAAAGACCCCCTCTACGATTAACTGAATTTTTCCTCTCCGGAAACTTCCTGTAAACACGGGCCTGAGTCCATTACTCTGAGCTAAAAAAGGACAACCAAACTGCGTGTTTTTAACATGCATGAACATATGGGTTGCTGGTGTTATATGATTGGACAAAAGTACACCAATGGGAGGTCTCATTACTGCCATACTGCACATTCATCGCCGGCAACAAATCAAAACAAAAACCTGACTCATTTCTTGTGAGTCGCTAGTCGTGTGAAACCAACCCAAGGTAGAGTTGGCATTACTACATCATTGTTATGATGCTAACACTTCAAGTGAATAGCAGTTCATTTTTGTAGGGGCCAGTCACCCCCTGAAGCTATGAGGGGCCAAGGGCCTCGCTCAAGGGCCAAACAGCTGCCCTGATTCACAAGGGCTAGAGCCAGTGACCTTCAGAAGCCAGTCAACCCCACCCAAATCTAATGTTTAACCTGTAGGCCATAGAGTCGGACACAACTAGACAAAGGCATCCAGCTAAGCCCTTGAAGACGATCTGGTCACCGTGTGGCCTCACCTGAGCACTAACTACGTGCGTACATGAATAAAACATGTTTCCAGACCCAGCAGTAACACCAGTGATTCGAACCTCCCACCGAATACACAATCGCTCGATGAAAGCTATGAGCTCATCCATTGGCCGAATTTACACAGCCCACCTTCCATTACCTCACAAAGAGTGAGACGAGGGGGAGAGAATACGCTCGTCTTTCAAAGTGACAGGATTTTATTACCCTCCAAATTAACCCCCCCTCCCCCACTCCCCTCCACATTAATGCCCCCAACCCCCCCAGCCACTCCTTTGTACTCTGACTGAGATGAAGGGTTGTGTGCAGAGTTTTTTTGTGGGTGGGGGGTTGGGGGGGGCAGGTGCTGTTGGGATACGTAGGTATGGGGCCGGGGGGTGGGGGGTACAGGTATTTATGGAGCCTGGAAGACATGGGCTGCAACACATCAGCCTCGGTGCCCCCCCCCCCCCCCCCCCAACCAGGGTGAACAGTCGCCAAATAACTAAATAACGACCTCTTCACAGAGTAATTAAACGCTGTAATTGGAGTCCCTGGTTGTTGAATGGGACGATATGGGCAGACATGGGTTTGATAGCACCGAAGCTCCACACACAAGAAAATATCACAGATGCCAGCGGGTGTAACAATAAAATAAGGCCTGGCAATATAGTGATATTACTGTATGTCTATATCACAATATAAGATATTGCCACAGATTTGGGATATCACAATATAGTGACATGACATGTTCTCTTTTCTTTGGTACTTTTTAGACTGTTCTAACTGTTGCCTGTACCTTGGTCATCACATCCATATTACTAATGACTGTTCATCAAAAAATCGCGTGATGTAAATATTTTGTGCAAGCACTAGCAGTTATTCCTACAATATCAGCACAACATCAATATCGAGGTATTCGGTCAAAAATATTGTGAAATTTGATTTTGTCCATGTCGCCCAGCCCAACGGTAAAAAAGCGAAAGTTGACTAGAAATGGGCCCATCGTTTGTTAGAATATCATCTAAAAGCTCATGTGCTTGGTTTTAAGGGGATTAAGATGAACAATAAGAACAATATATAATAGGAAATAATGCATTCACATAGCATAATAGTTTGATCAGATTTTATACAGGACACTGTGGTGTGATTGCATATCTACCGGAGATTGTAATCGGGTTCCCATGAAAAGATAAACACAAAGACGAGGATGAATGAAGCATAACAAAGCATCCGGGTGAATCACATTACCGCAGCGGGACTGAATATGCAGCGAAAGAGAGCTACATGTTTGCAGTGGGGATGGTGTTACCTTTCCATTGGTTTATATGATACACGGACCCTGCCAACAATCGGAGGTATAATGTGACGCTAAAGTGCCCACATTATGCTTGGAAATGTGACAAGCTATTGGATCAAGAACCGTACATCTAGGACATCGCACTCTATACATCCTCGACAGCTGACTATCTGGAATTCCTTGCATTGATTTAAGGAGTGAATTATCTCTGCGGTTGCGATGGTCTGGAGTGCGAAGTGGCAGATGAAATAATTTGGGGAACATCCAATGAAATCTGAGGGCAGCATCGCCATAAAATTGCTATAATCCTGATTACCATGAAACGGAGGGGATCGGTACTTCTTGGTGCAGATTTTCCTTCTTTCGGGTTCGTTTATGCAAAGTTTGCTGCTGCTTTTCGAAGCTCACAGAGCACCCGCAGAGATGCATGAGCTCCTCCTGTGCGCTGGATCAGTCATGGTAGAACTAGTCGAAGATAGTTGAAGGTAGTCGAAGATAACTTCAAGCTCAATACATAGGTAAATAAACTCGCGAGCATCTCTCGATGGGATCACACCAGCCGCTTGTCCCGTCACGCCTACTTCCCTGTTTCCCTGCGCTGACCACACCCACCTCCAAAGTTGGCCTTCATTTTGCTCTCAGCAGATGAACAGTGAAGATTGCCGACTGCAGCTTTTACAGTTGTGGCACTTTTGCAGTGACATCTGTCCACACATTTTGCAATGATGACAGACACACAGACACACACAGACTGGAAAGGCGAAAACAATACCTGTCTGTTGTCCGCGTCGGCTGAAAATCTTGTACGTGACATTGTGGCCACTTCCAGATTTTCAAATCAGTAGACACAGTTATAACCACTGCAACTACTGTGAACACCTTGTCCCAAATGGAACACTGGAAGGATATAGAAATGTCACGTGACATAAGCTCAGCTCTAGATGAGGACATTTTTGTGAGGACATACTCATACGTGATATCATCCTATTTGTTGATGGAAAAAAAAATGATTTCTGCAAAAAATGACAACCTTTCTGTCATATATTTCACAAGAAAAATGAATGGTACCACAAATAAGTTCAAATTAAGGACGTTTCTTCTGCATTTTGTAAAATAAAATCAGTAAACTAAGGTCTTCATCCAGCACAAATGCTAAGCTTTTGTGGCTGATAATAAATGGATAGATATGCACAAACAGTTGTCATATTTTGATCATTCTTCAACTCTCATTGGTCTAAATCTGAGCCTCACCTGCCAGACCAAACGGAAACCATCCCATCCACCGCCGCCCACCCCACCGACTTTCTCACTACGTCAGATCCGCTCGATGATGAGTTAGGCTAAGCGTCCAGGAAGATGAGCGGGGGGGATTTTTGTGTGGCCCCCTCTCCAGTGTGCCCCACTCAGAGGGTGAATCGGATGCTTGCCAGGAACTGGTGTGTCCGGGACGGCCGGCCTCAATATGCCCCCTGCGGAGAGCAGAGGGACCTGCCCAGGGTCCTCCCCCACACATCAGGGCAAACTCTCCCGAGGAGCCCAGCCACACCCCAACCTGGGTTAGGGTTAGGCTCACTAAAAAAGGACACCCCGGGAGGTAACGAGGGGCTCTAATGAGCAGGTACGTTTAACGCTTAGCTGTATGACAGCTTAATCACATGAAACACAACTTCGGCCTCTTTTTACCGCATCGTCTTCAAAAGATCACAGGATAATAAGATAAAGGCCAATGAAATATCTTCAAAACACAAGACATTTTTGGCGAGCGGGGACATTTTCAATATGATTAAAAAATTTTCTTCAATTACATTAGTACACACAGGTGCGGGGAGCAAGTTATGAAATGCACGGTAGCTCCATGCGACTTCTTTAATGTCAGGCCTTATTAGCAGCCTCAGTGAATTATTACAAATGAAGGAAGAACGTTATAATATTCCAAGCTGATGCAATCCAACACCCGTGCAAAAGCATGTTTCGGTCGGCTGCCGAATTGGAAAACACAAAACTTTAAATCACGTCTTGTGTTGGACTGATATAAAGCACAGACAGGAGAAGTATTAACAAAAGCAGAGGACTGTCCCAACTGGCAACGACTGAAATAAAACATACCAGAGTCTTCTTAGCCAGATCATTGTGTTCCGCACCGATCGGTGACAAGCTTGAACTTGGCGCATGGGTTGGGATGGGTGGGTGCGTACGCTTGTTAGTTACGGATGCACACACACACAGACACACACGCACACACATCCACACACGCTGTGCCATGGTAGTTATGTTGAGATAATATGAACTCAGCAAAACACTTTTGAAGATACTTGAAATATTTTCTTTTGATTGGCTTCGGCGAGTACAGAGGCATTTATATGACTAAATGACTGCAATTATGGTATCAAAAAAAATTTATGCAAATAAAAATAAGAATGGCAGCACTTTTAAATTACGTATTTAGATTATTTGGTCTTTATGACTCATCCTAACCGAATAAAAAATGTCAGTGAATTGGAATTGCCATGTAGTGCCGCCACCACCCAATCCACAATAAGTTCCGCGGTGTACTGGTTTCTCTTGTGATTTCAAAAAACTACCAGCGCTGAAATTTCAGGAGTGAACCCAAGTATTGTTGTGAGAGGCTTTTTTTTAGTTGGAGCAAAGTTCACCAAAAAAGATAATGAACATCACCTACCATGCAAACATTTTCATTGCCATCGTTTCAGTGATGAGTTTTTATAGGAAGTCATGTAAATGCAAAATTGCATCACCTGCGTTAACTGGTTATTCACTGGGAACAGAGAAAAACTGAATCACCCCAGACTGAATCAGAAAAGCTGCCACGCACCCGAGGACTCACTGTGCTGACTTGCATAGATCTACGGACATCTCTGTCCAAAATGGCAGCTGAAAGACCCAATTAATACAGGTGAGAGTGGAGGTCGTTTCACGAGCCTGACGAAAGGCTCTTAAATAGACAGTCGATTCCAGGCAAACACAGTGATAGGCGCAGCTGAAGTTCCTCTTCATAGATTTTCTGACATTAGAGAAGGTAGTAATAGCATAAATAATTTATAATTAATGGTGTTAATTGTAGCCTTTCCACAGAATGAGTGTGACTGAGGAAATGGGAAAAAATTTTGGCAGCTTTGAGTTCATTCAGACAAAAATAATTAAACTCAAATGGGGCCACAACCTAATATGGGATCCAAAGATGAAAAAATTGGACACTGCAATTTGTCAGCAAAATAAACCTGTATGATTTGCATTAAACATTAACCAAAAATTAACCAAATTTGCGCAAACCATCAGGTTAAATGAGTGAATCACACAAAGTAAAACAAGCAGAATGACAGGAGGTGGAATGAAAAACCTGTTTGAAATCCATTAAAAAATCTGAGTACCAACTGTGCAACGTCATTGTCATAAACGTGACAAAATTAGTTTCTCAGATTATCCTGTGATCATGTAGTCACAATGCAAATGGAAAGGAGTATTGATCCTTGTACTTCAAATCGATATGATATTCAAAAAAGATGAATAATAATACTGAAATAAAAATAAAACCTAAATCTCCATAACTAATCACTGACTATCAATACAACTTTGTGTCAGAGCAGAACAGAAAAAACTCAGGCTGAAAATATTAAGAGAAATGAATAAAATAAGAGAAAACAGTCATGTAAAAACCACATTTCTCACAAACAAAAGTAACAAAATCCCAGACAAGCCCACCATTAGCCCACTAGACCACGACGGGAATAGAAGAGAAACAAAAAAAGGTCAGCGTAAATGACAGGCCGCAGCCTGGGCGCGGCCCTGACCCTACCCGCTCTCAGGTGGATGAGGGCTGGGTCAGGGTGGCAGGCGAGACCCCTGCTGTGCAGGCCTGAGGCCTGAAGGAGGCTGGACTGAGAGTCTAGTGGCCTGCTGAGCCCCAATAGGAGGTCCACGACCTTCTCCACAGGACCACGGCAACCAAATATCCCCCTCCTACAGCCCACAGACCTTCCTGGACGTACCGCCACACACACAGGTGAGAGTCGTCTCCACAGGTACCCACTCTGAAGCTCAGAACCTTCTTTTTTTTTACTAGCCCAGAACAATTGCTTGTTTTTCTACAAACTGCAATCTTTGCTTGAAGCCAAGACCATGACAGATTAGAGAGGAACACCGAGGTGAACTAACTGCAATTTTGAAAAATTTTCACTTCCTTAAAAGTACTCTGAGGGGGTTATTTTTCGCTCACTGGGAGATGAAATAATGAAAATATAGAATAGAAAATATTCTGGATGTGCAGTCAGAATATATGTTAAAAATAAAATGAAATGTTCCGAGGGTTAGTCCAGGTGCAATGCGACATGGAAACTGACAGACTGCTGGACTGCCGGTGGATGGTGTAATGATGACAGACAGTAAATACTGGGACGTAAGCCCCGCAGATCGCTTTGTTGATGACAGTAGTCCATCCCTTTTCTTCTGAAAAGAAACAGGTAAGCCTTTGTCTGTCTCCTGAGACATCCTTCATACTTTCAGGCAAAATGTAGCCTGAATTTAGTGCCTCACGCAACAGAAAGTTGGTCACTGGGTTGAATAGTAACTCTGGAATCCTCATTATGATGCCGCATTATCTGGACATTACTCTGTACAGATTACGTACTCTGTGACATTACGGTGTGGCATTATCTGGATGGTGACCAGCTTTTCGCATGTCCATTCTGACCCGCATCCGCACATGGAAAAGACGCATAAATGGAAAGGGGTATCAAGCTGTCAGAAAGCCTTTAATGAACATGACAGCAGTCCAGCAGTGCAGCTTCAAGGCCCTCATCCAACTGATCCCAATTTTGCAAAAACAAGGGACTTTTTTTTGTAAAGAACAAACAAGATCAACAACAAGAAAGCAAAAAACAGGTAAACACTGTTCCGCCACTGAGCAGAAAATCACATACGCCTTTGTAGCCTGATGTTGTTCCGCTCTCTTAAATCTGCTGTAAATATTAAAGTACTGTAGTTTGTTTTGCTTTAACTTCCAGTGGCTGCGTACCGTTACTCAGCTATGCCCCCGAGGTAGCTAAAGTACGTTACCACCAAACGAACTGACGACAACAGTGGGGAAAAACAACGTACATTTTATCTGATGCTGCTACGCTTGTGGTATCACAGGAAATGTGGTAATTGGGGATATGGATTGCAGCAGAAATCCCAGCGTGAAGGGCTTGTTTCCACATTCTTTGAAAGCAGAGAACTCAGGAGCGCGAAACCCTGGATTTTGCGCTTAAAAATAGCAGACAATGTTCCATTGGATCAAACATGACGACGGCTGCCAAAGACAACATTTGTTGGCGGCCAAGGAAAAGCTAGATTTCTCTGTGACAACTAATACCAACACATCAAAGTAAGCCACGTTTTGAAGTGTGTTTGTGTGTGTTTGTGTTTGTGTGAGTGCATGCGCGCTTATGCATGTACACATTAGGAGGGAACACAAATGTTTGAAAAGTAGGCACCTGATGCAGAATTAAGTCAATAACAGACAGCGGATTGACTGACAAGACCAGAGAATTGGAGCATTAAACGAAAATGTGTTTACTTTAGGTGGTCAGAGCGTCGGCAGGTATTCATAAGCATGCGGGACAGGTTAGGGTCAAAGCGAGAGCCCCAAACAGCCTACAGGACGGTATCGGAGCCTTTTGTCACCACACAAAGGAACTCACCTGACTTTTGTCACCTCAGGAACTGGAGCATGGAACTCACAGTACTGTCGCATCGCTTTCTTTTTTTTTCTTGGCTTCAGTTCTACACTGCTGGGCAGAGCAGACATTTTGTGTCAGCACTGCCTCTTTGTTATTGGTTAAACAAAGGCGTTTGTGAAGACTAGGCATGCACCTTTGCATTGGCGTCAACAAGAGAATATTTACCTTCATTAAGTAACAGTTTAACACCTCTCCGATCACTTTCCTCTCGCTAACATGCTGCATTATTTGCATGAGTTGCAACAGAGCAAGTCTAACTTTGCGATTTAGGAAATGATTATACCCTGTTCTACTCTCTCTCCAACTTTTATTCAACTGGAAATATCTCCTCGGCTTTATCTTCAAAAGCTGCCCCAAACTATCCCTCAGCACTGGAATGATTTGTCGAAACAAATTTGTCAAAAATGAATGTCAGTAAAAACAGAATGATAAGCAATATATACCCAGAATGGCATTGAAGGGCATGTGTTCTGCATAAAGTTATTCCACATAAAAAACAGTCCGACTACATTAGGATTTTACTGTCTGCCACCAGTCTCCACATATTTGCAGGTATAAATTAAAAACAAGGCCGATCACAAAGAAAACTATAACCAGATAAATGCCCGGGCGAAAACCTGTGAAAATAAATTCATATGTTGAAATTGAGAGAAAAGAACACAGTAGACAGAATTGCTGCAGTTCAAAACTTTCACCCACCTGGCCACACGATTAACATAAGCCATGTGCCTTATTAAAAAAGAAAAAAAAAAGCATTTTGCTTTCCTTTATGCAAGTCAAGCTCTGCAATTTGCCTGGAGAAATTAGCGGATGGATTTGTTTGCGATGATCGGAGTTTGAATCTTCCCACACAGTCGTGGAGTGGGCCTCCTTCGGGCAAACTCGCTTGCGCGCAAACACGCATCATGTGTCAGAGTGCTGCCGTAACACGTGCCACGTGCCGAAGGCGCGGCTGACGATGCAACCTATTTTCACTGAGGGCGTGGCGGGGCCCAGCTAGCACTGGAACTAGCAGCGGGTGAGCGCTACCTTAGCGCGAGATGAATGGAGGTCTATGCTGCAAAATGAGCACGACGCTAACGAGCAACCGGGCAGGACTAGATACCAGAATCGTTGCTTCTGTCGCGCAGCCTGTTTTATGCTCGCATGTAAGTACAGGCCCGATTCCATAGGCTGCCTGTTCATTCCCCTAACTCACAGTTCCGTCTGGCTACAGCCAATTCCACTACGGGCGTGGTCGCGGGGGTGGTGTATGTGTGTGTGTGTGTGTGTGTGTGTGTATACGAGATTGCGGCTTAGTCACACAGCCAGACAGGTCCATCAAAGTGCCGCGGAGTGTGACGTGACAGCTAAGCATTCGAGAGCGATGTAATTATAACCGGATGAACCGCCGCCGATGCCCGCACGTTCACGCTTTCCCAGCGTTCGCTCCCACTATGCCTTAAATGGCGCTGCACCGCCGTCGGGCGACTACATTTCAGCTTTATAGGGGGTTCGACAATGTCGTTTAAATGGAGCGGCCGCCAGCCCACCACCCGGTCTGAGCCAACATTCAACAAAAGAAAACAGTTGTTCTGAAACAGAGAGGTATTTTAGTCAAAAAGAGATACTGCGTGCAAAGAGGGAGGCCACTTTGCCAAAAAAAAAGAGACACTGACCCACACAGCAGAGATATCAAACGCCTCCCGATCCAGACACACCTTCTTCATATACAAATACAACTGAAGCCCATTTTAGAAGGCCGGCCATTTTGACAAATGCAGTCTTATTGCCAGAAAGACACAACTCATCGGCAGAACGGCTACCGAGAGAATCGGGGGGGGGGGGTTAGGAGGCTGTTTACATCTGGGGCGAGCTATCGAGTGACACTGTAGAGGGGTGGGGGGGCGGCACACAGAGCGGAATGCCGTTTCTCTCTAAGTGGCCATTACTACCTGCTGGCTCTTCTCTTTCTTCCAGCTCTTTTGCCCGGGGATCGGATTGGATTGGAGCCGTAAAGCGCTGTGTCAGGAGCGCCTGGGCTGGTAATTGAAGGAGGGCCGGCATGGCAGGGGGCTACAATCGCGGGCCTGCCCTAGCCTTTGGGCTGCCCTGCCGGGGGCTAAAGAGGGCACAGCGGGAGATCGCCCCCCCCCCCAATAAAAACACACACACAGACCCCCCTGAGCCGCCTCACCTGCCCTGCGTGACCCCCACCCCCTCCCAATGCCTGCCCTCCATCAGGGACTGCAGCGACACTGATGAGCAAGAATCCTGCTCCAGCAATCACAACAATCTCACCGCTACATTCTTATTCAATAAATTATGTTTCCCTATTGGGACACCATTCACTCCATACTCTCATCAACTGTAGCTGAATTACATGCAGTTAAATGGTTAAATGTTACTGTGGGGGTCAACGTTCAACAATAAAAGGTGCTTGCAACAATAGGTGCTTTTCAACAATAAAAGATGGTTATTCACAAGGAATCATTCATTTCTTAGACGATACACTGCCCAGCCAATTAAAAGTTGTCATTTGGATTTAAATAGGAAAATACTTAAGATCCGATGATTGAATCATTATTGCAGCTATTAACATGGTTCGACTGCCAACAATTCTAACAACCCTGACTCAGTGGTGGCTGATGGACAGGAAGGGCGTAAAAAGTCTTTAAACTGATAATTAGTCTTGATCTGTTTTTAATTATTTTCCTTAATTAAACATGCTTTAACCCTCTTATCTCAGGTGCAGCCAATTCTCCCTCTTAAGATGTTGCAGTGTGAAGCTTGTCATTTCTTAAACCGCCATGTCAGGAAACGTATTCCATGCTTGTGGAAAAGATGGTACTGTGTCTCCGTAGCGGTAAATTGTCGGCCTGCATCAAGCAAACACAAGCACGAGATCGCTGAAATCACTATCACTGGTCTCAGATCTGTCCAACGCATTATTAACCCCACTGAAAGTCTTCGGGACGCGCTGGAGAAGACTTTACGGAGCGGTTCAGCTCTCCTGTCATCAATACAAGGTCTCGACCAAATGTTGACATCAAGACATTAATAAATGTTGTGATGTGACGTAAGGTTGCAGAAACAATGCCACGATGACCGTGTGCCGTTGCCCAGACTAAAGGTGGTCACAAAAAAAAATCTAAGTATCACATTGTCGCAACCCTCATGTGAATCTCTCGTGTGCCTCAGTCCAGCGTTTGGTACATGCCTTTTGTGACTGACTTACGTCTCGTGCGCCTCCCCCAACTGAATCTTGTTAAAACCCCAATTCCAAAAAAGATGGGATGGTGTGTAAAAAGTAAATTAATGCAGAATTCTATGATTTGCAAATCCCATAAACTGACATTTTATTCTCAATAGAACATAAACGACATGCAAGATGCTGAAAGTGAGACATTTTACCATTTCATGAAAAACTAGTCGCTCGTTTTGTATATTATACAAGCGACTGGCACCTTCCCCGCCCGTAGCTCAGGATGCTACACTTGAAGCTTCTGCCCATCGGGCTCCTCCTGTACCCATGGCTGTTGACCAGGCTCAGCTTCACAAGCAGCCTTCAAAGGAACGGCTGCACTGGGCAAAGGTGAATTTCTGCCTGAACTGCATAAGTGCGACACACACCAAACCTGAGTGCCCAGTTTGACGAACGCAAGCAACATCAATAACAGAGGTGCTGTTGGGAGCTGCTGTCTCATCAGTCCGTCCATCTTTCCTGTTTGCCTGACCTGACGGGGCCACCCAGTCGCCATCCGGGCTTTGATTGACTCTGGCGCTAGTGGGAATTTTATCCATCCTGGTCTAGTTCGGTGCCCAAAGATTTCTACTAAGCCATTGCCAGTTTCTATCCAGTCCTAGGGGATGACAGGGACTGCTCTTCCTGAAGTCACTGAAGTTTCTCAACCAGTGCCCATGCTGACCTCCGGTAACCAAATGGAAGAGTTGGATTTTCTCCTCATGGACTTATCACATGCCTGAGTGGTGTTGGAGAGACCCAGGTTAGAACATCACAACCCTCAAGTTAACTCATCTTCCAGGTCCATATTGGAGTGGAGCCCTTTTTGCTCTCTGTCCTTCCTTCGTGCAACTGCCTGCTCAGCTGCAGCTCCATACTCCGACCATCGGGAGGAGCTGCCAGACCTGACGGACGTTCCTGTCATTTCTCACGACCCTCTTTTGGCATTCAGCAATGCAAGAGCGACATCACCTCTGCCCCACAGACCTCATGATTGTGCCATTGACTTACTGCCCGGTTCCTCATCCTCCTAGAGGTGAGCTGTACTCCCTAAGCAATCAGGAGTCCCAAGCTATTTAGGACTATATAAGTCAGTCCCTGCTGACCAGAATAATTTCGGCTTTTTGTCAAAAGCCGGAGCTGGTTTCTTCTTTGTAGCCAAGACAGATGGGTAGCTGCGCCCCTGCATCGACTACACAGAACTGAATTCACTGATAATAAATATCCATTATCCTTTACCTTAAACGGATTATGCCTTTTCGCAATCTCTAGGGCAACCAGTTCTTTACCCAGCTGAACTTCCACAATGCCAGCCATCTAGTGTGCATACAGGAAGGAAATGAGTGCAAGACAGCATTTAACAACCTCCCCCCCAGGCATCTATGAGTACCTGGTCATGCCGTTCAGGCTCACTAATGCCCCACCTGTGTTCCAGAACCTCATAAATGACAACCTCTGAGACATGATGTCCTGTTTAGTCCATGTCTACCTGGACTACATACTGGTCTTCACTCAAACTCAAGAAGACCATGTCCACTATGTCTGTTTGGCGATACAAAGGCGCTTGGAAAATGAAAACTACAGCCTGGGGTTTATGGAGATGCAGGATGCCCTCGACATGGATCACAGGAAGCTACAGGCAATATTAGGTTAGCAAGAGCCCAAAGACCATGAGGAGCTGCAAAGATGCCAAGCCTTCACTAATTTTTACCGCCAAACCTGAGGCAGCATGGTGTTGCAGTGGTTAGCACTGCTGCCCCACAGCAAAAAGGTTGTGGGTTTGAATTTGGTCAGGGGCCTTTCTGTGTGGAGTCTAAGGGAGTCCCCTTAGCCTGGACCCCCCGCAAGCCTCCTTCTTTGACCAACTAAAGAGACTTTTCACCACCGCTTTCATTTTCAAGCAACCAGATCCGAAGCTCCAGTTCGTTCCTGAAGTCAACATCTCCGATGTGGCAGCTGGCGCTGTCCTGACAGAGAAGGCGGGAAATGGTCTAATGCAACTAGTGCTTTTGAGACCGCAGCTCTACTACAAAACCCAAAACCAGTTAAGTTGGCACGTTGTGTAAATCAGACATACAATGATTTTCAAATCCTTTTCAACCTATATTCAATTGAATACACTGCAAAGACAAGTTACTTAATGTTCGAACAGGTAAACTTTGTAATTTTTTGCAAATATTAGCTCATTTGGAATTTGATGCCTGCAACATGTTTCAAAAAAGCTGGCACAAGTGGCAAAAAAGACTGAGAGAGTTGAGGAATGCTCATCAAACACTTATTTGGAACATCCCACAGGTGAACGGGCTAATTGGGAACAGGTGGGTGCCATGATTGGGTATAAAAGGAGCTTCCCTGAAATGCTCAGTCATTCACAAACAAGGATGGGGCGAGGGTCACCACTTAGTGAACAAATGCATGAGCTGATTGTTGAACAGTTTAAAAACAACATTACTCAATGAGCTATTGCAAGAAATTTAGGGATTTCATCATCTACGGTCCGTAATATCGTCAAAAGGTTCAGAGAATCTGGAGAAATCACTGCACGTAAGCGTCTAGGCCGAAAACCAACATTGAATGCCCGTGACCTTCGATCCCTCAGGCGGTACTGCATCAAAAACCAGGCTCAGGAACACTTCAGAAAACCACTGTCAGTAACTACAGTTCATCGCTACATCTGCAAGTGCAAGTTAAAACTCTATGATGCAAAGCGAAAGCCATTTATCAACAGCACCCAGAAACGCCGCCGGCTTCGCTGGGCCCAAGCTCATCTAAGATGGACTGATGCAAAGTGTTCTGTGGTCTGACGAGTCCACATTACAAATTGTTTTTGGAAACTGTGGACGTTGTGTCCTCCGGACCAAAGAGGAAAAGAACCATCCGGACTGTTATAGGCGCAAAGTTCAAAAGCCAGCATCTGTGATGGTATGGGGGTGTATTAGTGCCCAAGGCATGGGCAACTTACACATATGTGAAGGCACCATTAATGCTGAGAGGTACATACAGGTTTTGGAGCAACATATGTTGCCATCCAAGCAACGTCTTTTTCATGGACGCCCCTGCTTATTTCAGCAAGACAATGCCAAGCCACATTCTGCACGTGCTACAACAGCATGGCTCCGTAGTAAAAGAGTGCGGGTACTAGACTGGCCTGTCCGTAGTCCAGACCTGTTTCCCATTGAAAATGTGTGGCGCATTATGAAGCGTAAAATACGACAACGGAGACCCCGGACTGTTGAACAACTTAAGCTGTACATCAAGCAAGAATGGGAAAGAGTTCCACCTGAAAAGCTTCAAAAATTGGTCTCCTCAGTTTCCAAACGTTTACTGAGTGTCGTTAAAAGGAAAGGCGATATAACACAGTAGTAAAAAGGCCCCTGTGCCAACTTTGCAATGTGTTGCTGCCATTAAATTCTAAGTTAATGATTATTTGCAAAAAAAGAATAAAGTTTCTCAGTTTGAACATTAAACATCTTGTCTTTGCAGTGTATTCAATTGAATATAAGTTGAAAAGGATTTGCAAATCATTGTATTCTGTTTTTATCAACGATTTACATAACGTGCAAACTTCACTGGTTTTGGGTTTTGTATGTCTTTATTCTAATTTGGTAATTCGAATAAGCCTCCAATCCTTATCATAATCCAGGATTGGGATCTTGTCCAAATTTTTTTTAGGAACAGGCCGCCAATCCCGGTCATCACGACTGAAACCGAGTTCCCCTCAAGCTATAACCTCCTCCTCTGGAATAGTTAGGTGCTGGTGAAGTCTGCTTGATATCTGGCTGCATCCCAGAAGCAACTGGCCAGCGATTGGCAGCTTAGCTTTGCCTGTTACACCTGAGCTGAACTGTGCTGTCATCATCAAGGGTTCTGCCCCCAATTCATCATCAGGGGTTCCATACCCAATCTGTACTGTATTGCTGTCAGTAAACTACCTGCTGGATTTTACGCCTGCCTTCACACTTGCTTCCTGGTCTGGACCCTGCCGCATATTATTAATAATCATTTTTAAATATCAAACATCAAATTCAAATCCTGAAGGATCACTGTGTCGGCTGGTTTTTGATTTGTTTCTACATGTAAGTGCTTAATTCTCTGATTGGCCAGGGGGTCTCCACACCTTGTTTAAGAGGCCTGACTTAGCGGCTGATAGAATGGGAAACTAAAAAATTGGTTGACATTGTAACTTTTGAGGACTGGGGTTTTTGCCCTCTGTATTAGTGTGTGAAACTTTTTTTTTTGACCAGGCAGTGTAGATTGAAAATTTGTGAAACTAATTCTGGAGTTTGATGTCATTAGAAAACCTCATCTAAAATTGTTAAAAGACACGGCTCTACAGTGCTCGGCCCTGATTTTTTTGTTCGGGAGCTTTTTCGAAAGACTGGTGTCAAACAGTACACAGTCTGATTTGCATAACCAGAGAGCAAATTAATTAAGAAATGTACATCAAATAGGAAGAGAATCTTTTGAGAGATGGCAGCCAACTGCTCCGCGGCGCTTTTGAGAAGAGGACATGCCGTACCAGTAGGCGAAGCCAACCGAGATACTGTGGAACAGCGAGAGAGTACTTCACATTACGCAACTACGTTCTTCAGACCCAAGACAGAGATTACGTCAAATTCGGCTTTCGTCTGATGGAGACAAGACTGCCAAAGGAGGATTAACTGTGGCATATCTGGCAATCTGCTTTTTCCGAGATCAATAACAGCGCCAGGTCCCCTTAGTAACAAAACAATAAGAAACCACTTTGTGTGGAACAACTTCAAACGATGAGCGATGTATTTTAGCAGAGGAATGAACCTTCAAATATGTCAGCTTAGCATACGCCCCTCACATTGTTACTTCATAAATGCTCTGAATTAATCCAGTTAGACCAATTAAACCTCCTCTATTTAGATGTTTTACATTGAACAATAAAATGCTTGAAAGTGCTTCAGGTTGTATTAGTGTTCTAAAGCTTTGGAATCCATTCCAGGCTTATACAAGCTTAACCCAGCCCTCACCTTTTTCGTATTTTTTGTTTTGGTTCAGTTTCTCGCCTTGCTCTTCGATATTGAAAGGCACACTACAATAAAGGACATGCGGATATCCCTGCTGTGAATTTAATCTTCAACCTCCTTAAACTGGCCACGTTGGATCAAATTGTGTTTTAGAGATTTCTCTCGGAACACCTGATGGTTTTTTTAATTTTTTGTTTTTTAATTTAAAATCTCTAATCCCACCGGAATCTGGAATGCCCGAACATCGAACTATGTACAAACTTGCTCACATGTGACCCCATGTTGCTGTCTCGGGAGGGCGAAGACAGTTTGCGGCTCTCCCCTGAAGCACACGCCTGACAGCCCCCGCATCTTTACACTCACAGCTTGAAACTTCGCAAGTTCAGAACGAGGGTGGAGGATACCCGAACATGAGCAAGATTAGAATCTTACTAACGAGTGCCCAGCTGGCCAACAGGCGCTTGACCAACGAGCAAAACAAATTTTTTTTAATATTCCATCCCTGCAGTCTCCTCCTAATATATTTCTCTGCAGCGCGAAACCAGTCGTGTGCTGCTCTGAAAAAGTTGCTGACCACTGCCAACGTGTGACCGGGGATGGAACCCGTGTCATGGTGATCACTACTGCTCCGAGTGAGCCGAGTGAGCGAACACAGCAGCGAGAATACCTGATTGTTTGCCAGTTTATTTCGAGCCAACTCAACTAACCAGCTTCATCAAGATAGAGACAAACTTTGAACCGCCATCGACCAACTATGAACAGTTTAAAGTGCCAAAAAACACAGTTTGCGCAGGATACAAAGAATGAAAAAGAATTTTTTCCTGTTATGCTTGAGCCTATTTAGGCTTTATAACTCAATATTTGTGTCCCAGAGACTTTTGAAAATTATTCCAGTCAAGAAAGACAGTGGGAAATTCAATTACAAAATTATTTAGGAATGAAATTTCAGAATCTACGGATAACAGCGTCTATATCTGCACATAAGGGAGATACCACCTTTGGGCCAGTTTCAGACCACAGGTCCAGCACCAGACCAAATACAGTTTTAGACAGAGAGTTCTGTAGAAAACCCAAAATAGATCAAAATTGAGCTTGATCTTATTCGTTGAAACCGGCCTGATGATATAACCCCAGCCGGTCTTAGCTGGTTTTTTATAATGAGGAAGGGTTGTGGAGGACCGGCCTGATTTATGGTGGCTCCTTGGCCTCTCAGGTGTTGCCAGGACTGAATCCCTCGGACGGGGGCCGGGCAGGAGCGCCCGTCTCCAGCGGCTGCTCTTCCTGTGTTTTCACAGCTGTCCTATCCGCTGTTTTTACAAGCGCGCGGGCGAGTCGCGCAAGCTCATGCGCCCATGGAAACGGGCCGTCCGCATCACAGCCAGGCCCAGTCAGGGCTTCGCGGACCGGCCCGGAAGGAGTGATCGGCTCGGGGAACGTCGAGGCTCGACCTCCGCGTTCCGGCTGCCGAGTGATCGACTGCGATGCGAAGAGGGCTGCGCCCACCTGACATCGGCCGTCGCTTCACACGGGACGGTTTCCTCCTCACTCCCACCGCGGGCGAATTCACGGCTCAGTGTTGGGAGGGGGTGCTGCTAATTGCTCGTAAAAAAGTCAAAACCTGAAAATCACATGTTCGTTGAACGTCTTGCCAAAGCAAATCATCAGCAGTTTTATTGGAGGGTGGTTCCCACTGTACAGGAGGTGAGTGTTTTTCTCTGGTTTCACTTGCATGCTGTTACAAGTTTTCCCAAGCAGTAGGTTACCGTCTCACTTTTGTTTTGTTTTATATCAAAACACAAAAAGTAATTAACCATTAACGATGTTCCGTATATTGTTGACCATATAATGCGTCGGGTGTGTTTCTCTGATATGAGTCATAACTAAAAAATGATAATAAAAAACCCCACAGGCACAGTCAATAGAAAGCAAATGCTTTAAATGAGAAGGAGTGCTAGAATACTTATCCAAAATGGAAAAAAAAAAAACTCTCTCTCTCTCGGTCAATACATGTGAAATAGTTTTAATCTGATTGTCCGAAGCTCATTTCTGGAAATACACTGCGCCAAACAGTCAGAATTACAAAATGTGGATTTGTCAGCGTCCAGGCCTGACGGCACTTGCAGACGTGTATGACTGTGTGTGCAGTAACTGTTGTGTCTGAGATTTATGCTTATACTCCCATCCCAACACCAGAAATTTTTATTCATTAATGTTTGTCCATTTGTCTCATCTTTGTGATTAAGGTTGAAAATACTTGATAAAAATAAATTCATGCGAATAGTAAGAACTACAGTTAGAGCTACACAATGCATTTCTGAATCCTATATTGACGTATAATGAAAGCAACAGTCGGTCAAAACAAAAAAAATTCAGCTCACCCCTCCAGCATCAGCGCCGTAAAACAAAACAAAGCTACATCATCCTGTTTCACCAGGATATATCGAAGAGGAACGGCAGTGAAGCGTGTTAAACTGCCAAAGAGGAAAGCCCAGCCTGACGGGGTCAGAGTTTAAAAGGGCTGCTGTTCGACTGAGCTGCTCTAATTATGTTTGGTGTCGTGTCGTCAGGAAGTGTGAACTTGGATACGCAGCATGTTGTCACTCAACTCAACTCATTAAATAGTGATGGACTTCGCCAGCTGACTGATATTCATGAACTTAATCACGTTACACTCGTGGTGCGTGTTCTGAGCCAAGCGTGCAGTGTTTTGGGGCAGCGTATGATTAGAGTCATAGGTGGGGGACCTGGATGGTTGATGGTTCGAGACCCACTGTAGCCACAATAGGATCTGTTCAGCTGTGGAATAGGACAGCAGTGCAGCCTGGTCAACTGTAAGTCTCCTTGGATCAAGGCATCAACCAAATACTGGTGACATATTCATCAATAGTTCATAACTGTGGTTACTAAAAGAGAGAATGATGGCGAAAAAACAAAACTTGAATATTTGGAATGAGAAGCAAAACAAGGTACATCTGAACAAAAAGTGTTGATTGCTATGCCTTCGCCTGCCATAGCTTCATACGCCCTAAAAGCTGATCTTCGGTTCCCAAAAACAGCTGACCTTAGGAGACCTTGATGCCCAAAACCTAATCAGTTCAGCTATCCTTCATGCGGAGTAGCCACGTCTGATTTGGAGAAAGTTCCTCCACTCCCACAGGAAATATAGCGTGAACAAGTTGAATGACGGACGCATGCATGGACAGACAATCGTACGCCTCCCATACGGTGGCATCATAGGCGAAAGCAACAAGTAACTTCTCATAAACACCCTTGAAATCATCTTGCCTGTTGGAACATGCATTACTCTTTATTTATGGGAAAGAACGCCATTTTCGACTGATAACCTGCACGACGGAGCACAGGTCCAACACTGGTGTGATTTGGGCTTCAGTTTTACCCGCAGGAAATGAGGCCGCGGCCTTGGGATGTTGACAAACTCAGGAAAAACACGTGATCTACGCCACACGCAACAGGAGTTACCATGCAAATATCCGCAAGAGCAGAGCCCCTAAACCCTGTTGCTGAAGCTGCATAGTCCCGTACTCTCACTTAACAGCCATTGGATTTGGCACGGCCGACGCTAACGAATTAACAGCTCAAGGTGATCTCCAGGTGTTGAGTGAGGTGCGCTAGAGACGGTCTATCCCCAGGATGTGACATCACTCCCTGAGATGCAGAATCCAATTAGGACCGATGGAAGTGAAGCTCGGAGTTTCGCTAAGCAGGGGAGCTGAAGTTTGTGATATTGAGAGGCCAGTAAGGCCAGTTAATCTCCATCCAAACCCACTTCCATTTCACAGTGACAAAGCACTCAGAGGATTACAAGCAGTAGGAACACTGGTATTGGTCCTTCGCTAAAACAAAGTTGCCGGTTTTCTGCCAACAGGCTTCATTGAAAGGCCTACAGAAGATCAACAGGGTCTAACATAATTGTTGACAGACACAGCACCTAGTAGCTGTGCATTGTCCCGAATATATCCCAGACTGGATTCATGTAGTCAATCTGGGGATTATTATCTTATGATCATTAAATGCTTACTCGTACTTTTTTGGTTAAATATAACATGACGTGTCGCCGGGATTTACAACAGTCATTTTTTCCCATAACGATGCAAAGGATTGAACGATTAGCCATTAATAACAGATTCAATGTTTTGTTGATCCCTGTATGAAATCATCAGACTTTCAAATAACCACAGAGAAAAACAAATTGCATGAACAAAAAACTACATCGTATTCAACGTATGGTTTTTCTGAGATTTTGGCTGTATGCCGCTGATTGGATTAACAGCCCAAGACCACTTGCCGGTGAGATTTTAAAGATGATGCCATGATTATCTCATCCTGTAAAACAGCAAGATGTTAATCATGGCTTCATGTTGTTGGTCTTGCACTGTAAAGTCCTCAGTTTGTCCCATCACTTAAAATCACTGACGTTTGGCTACAGTTGGAGGTTATGCAAGACTGTACCGGAGCCCTACACACACACACACATACACACACAAACACACACACACACACACACGCTTACACAGGTTCTCTCGAGGAAAACATCTAGGCTGGAGCATGGACCTATAAAGAGATCTGGACGCACAAATCGGGTCGACCACATAATCCTCCATGGTCCTAGCAGCGAATGTGATATTGCAGGTCACGTGATGCCATGGGGGCCAAAAAGAAATTTCTCCATAGGGAATAATTGAAAAAGACACGCTGATAAATCCGTGAATAATTTTTTTTGACAGCCACAAATTATCGCTTCCGAAACGGTTTAGTTTCCTCTTTTAAATCATTAATGCCTCGTTTCTCGGCAAAGACAAAATCTTTTATTTATATTCAGGCTATGCGAACACCAACGGGTCCTCATATGTAAGCGCGTTCCCGCTCCTCCGAATTTATCACTGCAGCGGATGTGAGTGGGTGGAGCAATGGGCTTTCCTTGCCATCTGTCTGTTCAATATTAAAGACGTAAAGTCGGTGAAGTGAGCTGGCAAGTTACAGAGCATATTTAATGAGCGACAAAAGAAACGCAAGTTAATTAAAGGCAAACCGGAAAATAAGTTTGCGCGTAATTATTGAAAATCAAATTTATTACTAGCGTGTGCGCAAAGTTCGACAGGTTTGAATAAAGCAGCTGCATTATCTGAACCCGAACACGGGACCATTTTATGATGTTGTGGCTCCAACCATCCATACATTATCATACCCACCATAACTCAGGCCAGGGTTCAGGAGAACTGGAGTCCATCCCAGCATCTGAAGGGCGAAAGGCAGACGTTTTCCCAGGTACGCCCATCTTTTTAGCCACAGTCAACCAACGAAGCTCACCACTGCAATTACTTTATCAAGGAACACAACTTTCTCTGTGATTGAAATGACAATTTTGCAAATACAAAATCCTAAGTTTAGGAGGGTGATACGAAAATACTGGGATTTTTTGAAAATTTAAATTTCTTTGACAATGTTTAACAGTTGATCAAAATTTTACTTGGTTGTTCCGTGATTTTACTAGATGTTACTAATATCTATTTAACAATAACAAGGCAAGCGGTGCTTGGTGGAATTCCCGACTGACACACCAATTTCCTCTTCAGAAGCTGACAAGATAACGGAGAGATTTTTCCTCTTTCTTGAGCGTGCCCCGTGGTGGAATGACCGCCGCACAGATAACCTCAATTCCCAGGCCAACTGGGGGCTTATCTCTGACGACTAAAGGACGGCCTTATCTCTTTGCTCATCGTAGTTTTCATTGAGAAAATGTTTTAATCTCGCACTGAGAGTGGGACGTGTGTCTGTGTGTGTGTGTGGCTGTCCTGAGGTGGTTTCAGAATTGGAGAGTCACATAGAAAGGGGGGTTGGGGGGGACTCACCTTACAAAAGAGACCCCTGGAGGTATCTCCCGCAAGAGCGAGATAAGGATCAAATGAGGCCGTACACATCTGCTGCAGGGGAGACAGTAGGTGAACAAGGGAATTGTGGGTAGAGGAGGCCTCCCGCAGAACTGGTCTCGCTCGCCGGGCAGCATTAGGCCCGTTTCCACCACAGGAACTTCAGGGTAATTTTACGGGGCCGGGGACGCTGTTGCGTGTCTCCACCGCTGGAACCACCACCGAAGGCCAGAGTACCGTAACTTTCACAGGGGCTACAAAAGTCCCTGCCTCGGAGTAGGTACTCTGAACGGCCCCGAAAAACTCCTGGGTGGGGCTTGGGGTTTACTTGGCGATGATTGGATTTACTCAGGGCGCGATGTGACGTCTACAGAAGGGACAAAATAGCCGGCATTTTAAAAACTCAGCAGACGACTAGGGGTCGCATTTTTAAAAGCAGTTCTCCTACTTCGCCTCTTGGTGGGGACACAGCAGTTGAGAGGGCCGAGTGAGAGGACCTTCCTGTAGTAGTTCCTGCCCCCCAAATACTACCAGGAACTTCTTCGGTGGAAATAGGCCTATTGCTAAAGTCGACCGCGGGAGGTGCACCGGCAGAAATGCATTCCGTTGGCGCTTGAGATTAGTGAGAGCGAGCATAGCCGCAGTGATCTGGAATGTCTTTGTCCACGACCCGCGACTTTCACCACTTTTAATAGCTGCTGGTATCGCCAACAGGTTGGGCATCACTGCAGGATTTTGCAAATGGTATGTTTTTAAATTTAAGTCATATATGTGAACAGGAAAGAGGATAATGTTGGTTGGCAGGAAAAAATGGACAAAGTAAAGAAAAAAGGATTAAATCTGCACCCAGTTTGATATTGGCAAAGCTTAGCAGAAAAATTCGGGACATACAGAATGTGGTCAGTTATGGGGCGTGATTGAGTTGGATAAGAAAATGACTTCAATTTTTCCAAATGAAAACAACAAAACAAAAATGTAATAAATGAATAAACAAAAAAAAAACCAAAACATCTACCAAATCCAAAATCCACTTCCTTTTTTCCCCAGACACCCCCAATATGACCCTCGAGATTCAAATTCGACACCTCGTACCTGGACTGCCCGAGGCCTCTGTGCCTACCCGCCCCCCGCCAAATAATTACAAAGCTGACTTCGAAGATTCGGCTCTGGTCCCAACACTTCTAAAGCATTCTGACCTTGCAGCGCTGCCAAACCGCTCGGACCAGGCACAGACACGCAGGTCGACTTCGAGGACTTCATGAGAAACTTCATTAAAACTCACCAGGGTGCCCAACCCCCCCCCAGCCCACCCGCCCCCCTCCCAAATCACAGGAAGAGACACAAAGATCACATCGGACAGGTACAAAATAAGACAGATCCCCGTAAATTCCTCCCCTCATCCCATCAAGATACAGGTCCAAACAGGTAGGAGCGAGACTGAGTCCGTCTTTACTCAGTATTTACAACGTTTTTTTCCTCCCCTGTATTGGTTTAGTTAAACCAGGGATTAAAGAGGTACAGCTTATGGTTTGAGTAATACTGTCATTCAAGGGATAAAGACATGAAAAAACAACATCCACGGTACAGTCTGTTTGACGGATTTAACATACGCATGTGGCCGTCTTCCCCCTTCCCTTGCGCATCAGAAAAAAATAAGAAATTCATCGCAGACTTCACTTGAATCCTGCTCCACACCTTCATGATTCAACGATTGCATGGTGTCTTGATTTCAGCAAGAGGAACGTTACCCTCATGTTTGCCGCTGGACCTTAAGTAATAATTTACCAAACTTCATGGTCCTGCAGAATAAAACATAGTGTTGACATTCAATATTATTCAACAACCATAAATGGAAATTTCATGTTCAGAGCAATACACAAAGCGACACCACCTCAGTGTTTCCAGTCAGACAGAGTTCTGTCAGGAGTCAGCACACCTGGTTGTGCACAGTGACTAATTCAATCAGCACGGCCTGTCATAACATTGCATAATCCTGCCAGACCCATCAGAGTGAGCTGATACTGCACAATATTGCTGAAACATGAAAATCAGATTTCTTGGGGAAAAAAAGCACTCACAAGCGATTACCTGCCGAGCTGCAATCCCTACTCATGACAAACTCTCATTCAAGTTCACTCAAGTGGAAAATTTACCTTGTTTCAAGTCATTTTTTGCGAGGTGATGTTTTCGTAGCCCACAGGTAGATCTTGAAGTGAGTCAAACTATCCAAACCCATTTTATTCATCAACAAATGCTCAAATCCTCCGCCATGCGATGACTGGTATCTGGCCTGGAAACAAACCATGGAGGACACGGGCGGACTGAAGTATGAAAAGGTACGTCTACACTGTAAGATGCATCTATATATAAACGTTTGTTGAGAAGTATTGATTGGTTTAGGAGTTCTGGCCCAGAAAAGAATCTTCGCGGACGGACAAACAGACAAGCAGAGGGACAACGCTCATTCCTACATCCCCATCCGCCTCCTGACGGGAGATCGAAAAAAGTAATACAAGTGAGATTTCATGTCTAAAATTAAGATGAAATTACTAAAGATTGACAGTTATTTCTTGCTTTTGGCAGCGAGTTTTACCCATAGAGAGGTAATTTGAGAAAAAAAGTTGAATTTGATTCAAATTGAGGACGAGGCCTACAACTTTACTGGGGTACGGACTTCAGAGACGGCTGGGGTCTGGGACAGACAAATTCTGCGAAAAACACAGGGCTCTCCTCTTCAATAAAGAAGATCTCGTATCCTCTGTTCCTCGTTCCTGACTTAGGCTGGGCTTAGTGTTTGTTTGTCTTGGAGCCCAGTCAAGACACACACACACAAACACAGACACACAGACACACATCTCTATTGTTAAGGCCATCAGAAGAGGTCCAGCCCCTGCGTGGCAGGGGTTTTTAGCACTTTCCGGATTGATTGTGGCTGGACGACATGAGGTGGGAGGATTGTGGGTGTCGGCCATGACTCAGGAGGGGACATAAACCAGAGACAGAAAGAGGTCACCACAGCCTCCTGACACGGAGAGCAGATCAAGGCTGAAATTTTAATAAACTGGAAAAAATCAACAGAAGAAGAAACTCAAAGAGCTGGAATTGAAAGACTCTAAAATAAGAAAAAGATATTTGATTAAATTAAATTCAAATGTACATTTAAAGAGTTTGTTTCCAAAACACAATATATCCATTTTACTCATTTTGAGTTAATAAGCTATGTTGGTGCCTACTGCTTTTTATCAAAAAACACAAATTTTGACCATGAAAAGTTGCACCTGATAGTATGAATTTCTATAAACGTATTTTTGCACGATGAGTAAAAAGCACAAGGCTACGGTATTTTCCTCAGTCTTTAAAGAACAGACTCACTTTTTGAGATAAAAAAAAAAAATTATGCTCAAGAGTGAAGCCATACTCGTAAATAGGTTATATGAAATCACACCAAACCAGAATTTTAGAGTTTATCAGATTATTTTGTGGGAGTAATCCGAAATCATTAGCCAAAACAGTGTTTGCAGCTAATCATTTATGGAAACTAGAGAATACGGCACCGCAGCTGAGGAGAACATCAAGTTTACTCACCTCAACTCAATACGCTGAGCGGAAGTCACAAAAAATGACATCCACACAGATTTCCCCATCACGCTTACCGACACAGACTGGTTTAATCTCGACAGTAAACCGTCTTCCGAGATATGATAAAACCTGCCCCAAAGCACAGAGCTACCAGCCATCGAAAAAAGGAATCCATGCCAAGTAACTTGCATAAGTTATCATTACTTTTTTTATTTTATCATTATCATAAGCATCTGGTGCGTGCTTAATATTTTACAACCTTATTGGCAGTTTAAGAAATCAAATTAATGATGATTTCGGGCTTCCAACAAGTTTTTTGGCCGTGCGTCAAAAGAATTTTCCCCAGAATCACTGCTGGATATACTGACCGCAAATAGTACACTAACAATTGGGCAAATGTCGACCTGACAATCTGTTGAGTTGCCCGCCAAAACGCCTTGCATAACCACAGAAATGAGCAGGTACATGCTAATTTTTTAATATAAATTGTTCAGAAGCGATTAACCCCGGGGGTAAAAAAAAAAAAAAAAAAATTCACATCCAGTAATTTGATGAAAAGCTGCAAAGGGTGTCTCACAGATTTCCAGGAAGGAGTGTCAGCCCAGACGTACCTGTGCGCTCTGGGACAGGGTAGACCACATTGAAACTGATTACGCACCATCAGTCTGAATACCTAACTCTTCAGGCTGCCCCGAGTTCTACTGAAATTTGATGGATGATTTTATCGACCTTTTGTTTAAGAGATGCACTGCAGGGTCCAAGTCTGATATCCATCAGATCACATCTGACACTTGGACCGTTACCCACCCAACCTGGGTTTTCAGGACTTTGTACCTGCTGACGGACTTTCTGTTTACGTCGCTCAGGAAAAGAGTGCTTGCAAAATGACCATAATGACCGCAGTTTAACAAAGCACTTCAAAGATAAAAAAGGGACGACAGAACTGACAGCGAAACCCCGATGGATTTAAGGGATTGAGTCCTTCGGTTTAACCATATTAGCGAAGGAGATCCTCCGCCCTTTTGCGTTTACTTTGGCCGCCGATGCTGATGAGTTTTTTTGTGGCCAGAACTACCAGAGGGCCAGAGATGACGTCGCTGAAGGCGGACCCGCGAAGAGGGAGCCATTTCCTGCTATTCACTGCTGTCCTGACGAGCGTAAACTCGCGACCTTACGTGGCTCTTTTTGACACCTAGCGAGCGCTGCAGCTGCAACGAGCCACACGGTGTTCCCTGACAGTCCTCACAGAACAACTTCACGTCAGAATGTCAAGCGTGTCGAGGCAGCTTAGCCCAGTAAAGTTTTTTTTAATATGTACAATTACAAGAACACTGTGTTCAAGAGGTCATGTCAGGCAGCCGGGATTTTAAACAGGTCATTAAAAAAATGCCTTTGAAACGTAGGCAGTACATGATCAAGACATCTAACTGGTTGCGGTTTCAGGGGGTGAAAAATGACAAGAGAGAACACTTATACAGTTGTTACTCACCGCAACCTCATTTGACTTAACCTCAACGTCGCAAGGAAATCACAATGATTACCGTAATTACAATGTCACACCAATTTGGCTTTGTGTTGAATAAAAAGGTTAAAGGACAGCTCCAAACTTGCTCGCTTTTGTCGCGCGGCAGATCTCTTTTGTTGTAAACGCTGCTGATGGGACTAAGGCCAAGGCTACTCGGGAGATTTGAGTTGGACATCGTGAATGCCATAAAACCTTCCCATGAACCCCCCAATTGCGCCGACATCTGAAATTAGACCTCACAGACTAGTAGGAGTTGGGAAAATGCGGGGATTATTCTTTGGGGTTCCCCCTAATTTGCCCCTTCCCTCCCACGCAGCGTCTCTCCGTCTGCATTCACACACGTGGGGTAAAGGCATTTGATGGACTCAGGAACACCGAGCCTTTAAGGTAAGGGGGGTCGAGTTGGCCCGGAAGAGACGCGAAGCTCGCTCGGCTATTGCAGCCGTAGTCAGTTAAAGATCTGAGGTTAACTGATGGAGACGCCACTAATGGCTCAGGGACCTGGGTCCTCTAGTGGCCGCTGAGGAGGAAATGCCTGTTTCTCCTAGAGCCAATTAACCCACGGGCCCCACCGGGACGCTAGTAAACTTGGCAAGAAAAAAAAGAAAAGAAATGCGAGCAAGACTCTCTAGCTTTCCCTTCCCTCTTTGCATCACTACTGAGATAGCGAGCCATTCCAGGCCGTATCTGTGCTGGTTATGGCCAAACTCCTGGCAAAAAATCGTGCAGATTCGCCCAAGAGTCGCTTGTTGTCATCTGACAACTGAAGGGGCGACCACCCAAGAGCCACATCGGTGCCCCGTGTAAGTACACTGGGATAAAAGCACTAGCTAAAAAACGGTAATGTACTGTATGGCGCATGACTGCAGGTATGGCAGGTTTGAGCTTGAGAAGTAGCACCGCAAAGCCCGAAGGGCAGTACACTTCACCCGAAATGATACAGCAAAACCTGCAGCAGCGGTAATGAGGGCAAAGTGTTCCTTTGTGCCTCAACTGGGTAAGGCCAAGTCACGAGCAAATAACAGCTGTAATTTGAGGACTGGATCAGTGATATTGTTTGAGGCCAAACAGCTCCACACGATAAGGCCCTTTTTGATCAGTAAAACGAGGGCAAACACTTGCCGAATTGATATGGACCTGAGTATTTCTGGATTGAGTCGCAGTTAAATGGGGTTTGTGTATTTACTCTGGAATGCGGCTGTCATTTAAAGGCTTGACAAGTGCCCCAGGAGCAGATTTCCTCAGCAGTGAAAGAATGGTTTCTCATTCCTCTGAGTTATCGCTGTGTAATCGGTGCCAACTCCAGCTTCCCTCACGAGAGCCTCTTATCCGCAATGCAGAGAGTACAGTTTAAGTAGCTGTTCAAACACGTGAACAAGCTATGGAAGAATGTTTGAGGTACGATAATTCAGACATAATGAGCTCTCGACTTTTGATCACCCATCACCAAGGGGTGCAGGACCCACGGCAGCACCGTGGCTCTTTGTGAAAGCTTCTGTTTTTTTAAACAAATCCTTGAGGTATTCTTCTGTTTCATGACAAACAAAACTCTTCACTGGTTCTGTGAAATTTCTATGGGGCTTTAAACCAAACGTACAGTCGTAGCCAAACAAAATGGTTGCTAGAAACACAGTGAAGCAGGCCTGCCTTTGTGAAATTGAGCAGTTAGAATATGACCTCCTGTGAGAGTGGAAATGAGTGTGTGAGACTTCCTTCCTTCCAGATACATAGATTGACAGATAATTGCTTTTTTGTCCTTCAAAAAGTTGGCAAAACTGCATCGGATAGATTGCGAAAGCAGTAGTGTTATCCAGAACAGAGAGAAACTGACAGCATTGACTTGCTTCTCCAGAAAGTGCGAATTGTTCTAATGACGACTGAAGATTCCCATTTCTGAGACAACATAACGTAGACTCAAATAGCATGTGACAGAATTAAACCTTCAACTCCAAACTTGCTTGATTCCTATCAGGAATGTACTAGGAGCTGCATTTAACCCATTCCTGCCATGTTCTCCCTCCCAGGGGAGCGTTGACCGAAAGAGAGACGAATGCTCACCTTGCAGCTCGTCTTTTCTCGAAGAGAAACAGAGATGGGCGGCACTTCCTGCCGCCTGCTTCTACAACTCCTCAGGCCAGGACATGCATGAATATGATTCATAATTTCACCACTGTCATCGCCGTGAGCCGATGTATAAACAGGGCCAACAGCACACATACCCAGAGCCCTGTTGGGATCATGGACCAATTTAGTAAATTCCTAGTTATTTACATTTGGCTTTCGGCCCATCATTGATACAGTCAGCCACACTGGCAGAAGCACCGTGCCTATTTAGATATGAAAGCATATTTCTCAACACTGCTCACAGGCAAACAGTTCTGGCCCCATTTTAAACAACTTGCATTCACCATGTCCCTGTTAATTGGACGGATCGCAATTAAATTCCTGAACCTTGAAGCCGGTGGCACTACTGGTATTCTTGCCAAATCATTGTGTGTGATTGGCTGACACACTGGGGTTTTCAAGATGTCAGTGTTGGGATGTGCACTTGTGGTAAACACAGAAACCGATACTCTTTGCTAGCAACACACGCCAGGTCAGCGTGCAAATTACAGTCACAGAATTTGCTTCACAAGCACAAATACAATTATGTTTCCAGAAAAAAATCGCTTGCCCTGCCTGAAACATGATCATGCAAAGCAAAAACCAGTTTCTCTTACTGAAACCATTGACTGTATTCAGTCTATGGCAAAATTCGGAAGTATGCATAACAATACAAGTATTCAAGTACCACCCTCAGCAAGGTTTGGACATTTAACTGTGATCCCACTAATCGGAGACACTTTTCCATCACTGCCATCTTTAGGGTGAGAGAGCATTGACTAAGGGTTTCAAACCTTACCCAAAAAGGGCCAGTGTAGGTGCAGGCTTTCATTCGAACCAAGCAGTTACACGCCTGATACTATGACTAGGTCTTTATCAAACACTCTACTGCAGGAGTGGGCAATTCCATTGTGTAAGTTTGTTTCTGCTGATTAGCTTGATTATCCCCACGAGCAAACATGATTTTACACATCGATTAGATTGCGGTAAAGTGATTCATTCCAATTTTAAGAGACCATTAATAAGCTTTTCAAGAAATGCAGTTAAAATGTAAGCTTTCATAAATGGTTTGGCTAGTCAAACTAGTTCAGTGATAACTGGCCAACAGTTGGCAAAATAACCAAGAAGGATACAGCCCTCACTGTTCTCCTCTGCTCTGGAGGTTAGTTAGTCGAATTCATGGTGCGATTTCTCGGCAGGAACAAAAACGTGCATCTATACCAGTCCTCACTGGATAAGGTCGAGAACCTCTGGCGCAGGTGGAGACCCTTTAGTGGGAATCTTCCAAAAACACTGTCTTAGTGTCAGCTGTTTTGCTCATGTTGGTCGATGGCAGCTGATTCGTGCAGCTATACTGCCAAGGACACTGCCCCTCATACACCAAATGCAATCAGGCCACAAATAATTTTTAAAATCTTTATTTCCTGCCGAGCACCACCATGTCCACATTCTCACCTGTGTGGCTTTATTCTAACAAACACCCTTACTCCATCTCCCCTAAGATTAAGAAAACAAACCATTCACAATCGTACTGAATCGCTTGCAATCTCCCCAGCGTCCCCTGTTTGGACCCGGCCCAAGTTTGTTCCCTTTCGCGTGCAGGGCTTATCAGCAAGCCGATGATTCACGCTCAAAAATGTCAACAGCTCTCCAGCTCTGCCCTCACTGCTGAACAACCACAACTACTACGCCCCCGCCAACCACCACCCCACTCGAAGTGCCAAACCTCTGAATTTCTGCTCCGAGATATCCATTCTCCTTCCCTCACCGTTAGCGAGACGCACAAGGGTGGAGTAAGTTAACAGGCCGAGTCGATTGCCTGCTCGGCTAATTCGCCGCAAAAGAGGTAAAAGCTCCCTAGCCAGTTTGATTGTATGTACCCGTCTCTCCCTTTGACTGAAGGCGCTCATGTTCACCCATGTAAATCATCACTTTCTACAGGTCTTCTCAAAAGTTTTGTGCAGACAACTCTGATGAGGCAGTATTATGAATTTTATGCACTGAAAGTGGTATTGATATTATTTTATCTTGTTCTTTTTTGCACATACACCACTGCTCCAGCACTCGTCAGTTTTTTTTTTAAATGGCTCAGCTGCATGCTTATAGCCAAACAGCCTGGGCCTCAGGCAAACCACCATATGCAGACTTTGAATTTGCTGCTGACTGAACCCTCTCCTACCCTTCTCGCTACACTGCATAAATCCAAATGTATTTCGGTTATGTAAAGCTGAACATTTTAATTGTGCAAAGGCAATTGCGTATGACACCAGAGGGCTGAATTGAACTTTCTCCGTAAAGGCAGCGATTTGTTTTTCACGCTGCACATCTGTATGCACTGTTCCGAGCAGCACGAGAAGAGCTCTCGCTTCGACACAAACACACGGCCTCTCGCTGTGCAAACCTGATAAGATCGGGCTCTGAATCACCATTTCATTCCCTCTCGGCAAACTGAACTTTGACTGTAAATTAAGATTAAGAAATTAATCGCTTGTTCGCACATCAATCACTCCTGACAATGTGGCCCGCGTTGACTGATTGCAAAGGCATGCCCGCTCTTTCTCTGTACTTATTCCGTGTGTCAAAAAGATATTGCCAGTCTTCGGCTGATTAAGTGCATGAATAATGACTAAACATGCAGTCAAAAAAGCAAGTGGAAAATATTTTGCAATCACATTTGAATAGTGACATGGGACAGAGGCTCATAAAAATGCCAGTGGGTGCTGTTAGATGGTTATGACTCGTAATTAAAATGCATGTCAATACAAAAGGCGTACAAAAGCGATAATATCTGGATCAATGTCAAGTAACACCTGATTTCACCTTGACACATGCTAACATATACAAGTACAGGTAGTGCTAAAGGCCATAGCCGTGAGCCCACGGATCAATACAGGTGAGATTTTGCGGTGAAAACTTGCACAAATTTCTCAGTGTCCACTTCAGCTACCTTGAAAATGTAAGTGGTCTCAACAAAGAAGATGAGCAATATTTGAGCAATGGCAGACGAGGGAGGACTACGATATGGTAAACGTCATCACGGCTGTGATCTGGTTGCCGGCACAATTCAATCAGACAAGCTGGGATGGTGGTGTACGCCAGTACAACCTGTAGTGTGATACTGCTTTAATTTCTCTCCTGAGACACCATTCAGATTACACATCATGAAATGTATGTTCCCTGGTGAGGTTGTGACTTATGCACTGTCATGTGCTCCGTTACAAACGCCATGATTGGCCATTCGTAGCTGATCGTGGAACTTTTCTGAAGCTGCTTTCACACCGGACACGAAACACATTTTTCACACAACAGACTAAATTCAAAGTCGATGCAAAGATGCAAAAATAAACGCAAAACGTGTGTATTCGCGCCTTTGCATTGACTTTGAATGCATCTGTTGTGCAAAAAATTTGTTTCGCATCCGGTGTGAAAGCGGCTTAAAATTTCAAGTTCAGGTGATGCGATGATCACGATTCACAATTAATCGTAGGAATTTTTTTAACCTTCCAAAACTTTTCTAGGATCAACACGACTGACCTCAAGATCTGATTTTACTCCCTACAGGCTTTTTTTTTTGCCTTATTTGCTATAGTGTAGATTATGCTGTGCACTGAACTCCCCCCCACCCCCCCTTTTTGCAATGTAAAGCATCTTTGTGACAGTCTCTCTGTGAAAAGCGCCATACAAATAAAATTGAATTGAATGTATGGACTCAGCATGGTCTGGCGTAAACACTGCAGATGGATTCCTGCCAGTGAAAACACAATGACAAGCACAAGTGAGACTGCACTCAATTATCAGCTCTCCGTGTCAGCTGCTAATAATGAGTGCTTGGATCTAACCGCTACATAACCTCTAATAATATACACATAAACCCTACTCTTATAGGAATTAAACCCGGAACAAAATACTGTAAAAGCTTTAGGCATTTGATCAACGCATTCGGACACACACTTTTCCTTAGAGGAAAAACAAACGGAAGGTAGGGATATTGTATGCGCACTGCCAAGCGTTTATGAAAGCCGCTCAGTAACTTCGCCCTACAACTTAAATATGCAGTTACTTCAACCATCAGAAAGCACACACAGAAAAGCAATAGATGTGTGTTTGTTACTTAAGTTTAATCCATGGCTTTGTCATAGCTGTGGTTACAGGGGAAGAAAACATGTTTGTCGAATTAAAAAAAGGATGAGAGCGGAAAACAAACCGACATGGGAAAACCTGGCTCAATACCTACTTGAATATAGAAATCAAATCCCGTGGATAAGGTCAGCTGGTGTCCAATGCACATGGGGACCAATGTGCCATATCACATAATTGTAAATGGGTGTCAGAGTTATTTAAAATAGGCAAAATAGTGACATGGTTTACTGTCTTGGGGCCTCCGCGACTCTTCTCTTTACTGCAAAAAATTCAGAGAGACAAGGACATCGCAAGTTTATTGAAAAAAATATTTGAACACCAAATAAGCTGAATTAATTAATTAATTAATTAATTAATTAAACTTTTCTACAATCAACACGATTGCCTGGACTGACCTCAACACCTGATAAGATCTGATAGGATCACCACCATTACTCCACGATTAAGACCACAATTTGAATCGTGCTGCGAATCGTGACAGTGGGAGCCCAGCATAAAAGTACTTAAGTCACAAAAAGTCAATTTTGAGAAAATTGAAAAAACCAAATTAGGTAACAGTGGCTGAAGTTTTCCCATCTAACCTTCACGGTGTGTGAAAATGCGACCTAAGAACTTTATCAGCGTATTTTTGCACAGGTGAACTGGGCTGACGTTCAGTTAAAAGAGCGCCGTAAATCTGACAACCTGTTTTGGGGAAAGCAGTGAATAATTCTCTCCCTAACGTTTACTGTCTCATCAGCAGCTCTGTACAGTGAGCTCACTATGATTCAAGAAATCCTGAGATGACTCGCGAACCCCCAGCGTAGTCGCAAAGCCACCTGTTCCGCCCGAGCAGTCCGTTCGATGTGAACGAGAGGCTCTCTTGGCCGTTTGAACCCGGCTCGGGATAGATCTTGACGGCACTGCTAAGACACAAATCAAATGCGAGATTGCATCACGGCGCCACATGACCTCGTGAATCAACCGGACAGGTTCGCTGACAAGTGCCGTCGCAGCCTCCTTGCGTGATAATTTACTGCGGGCAGACGAACATGTCACCCGGAGTGACTCCTCGGGTTGGATGTCACATCATTCCACACATTTGTCCTCAAAAGGGAATCGCTGCATCATAGCTGTTCTTTGCGTGTCCTCAACGACTTCAGTTCATTTCATAACTGTACTTTAGCCAATGCTTTCACCTGAGCGACTGAGCAAAAGCCAACCGTTCTGGGATAAACATGGGTTTAAGGGCCTTGCTCAGGGGCCAAACAGCTGCAATGACCTTACAGCAGCTAAGCCGGGGTTCAAACCACCAGCCTTCTGGTTCATATCTCGATAGTTTAACCACAAAGTCTTCTTGACACTAAATTTATAGCACACATCAACACAGATTTAGCGGACACCCGAGAACATCTCACACATAAAAAAACAGTGATTCCAAACTATACCAACAGACGTAGTTGACCCATTTAATTTAATAAGAAGTTAGTGGGATTAGAGATCTGCACCAAAAAAGCTTCTTTGGTGCTACCGAACTTACGCTAGACCCTTGAGCAGTGGTTTGGCAAAGTTTGGAGGCGATTGGAACAATAGTGTGCCCTGTAACCCCAGACAGACAGAGAGACGGACAGACAGGCAGTAGGATATGACTTTTAGTCTTAAATCAACTGTCCCCATGGACCTATATATACAGAAGACTTAGTAGAAAAGAAAAGAGAAATTGAAGTAAGTTTTAACATTTTTCGCACGCCACCAGTGGCCAGCGAATTGTCACATTTCAGACGACAAACTGATTACTCAGCCTACAGAGACGCGACAAAGAGCACACCAGGGCACGAAAACGGGATGAGCTGCCAAGCAGAACCTCGCGTTCCGCCTCAGACCCCCCCAGACATACGGCAGGCAAGACATTGCACGACCGATCCTTGCGCTTCGGCGGCTAAATGCATTAGTCAGCCACATTGTGACGCCGCGGGCGCTAATCAGGACGAGGAGCTCGGCGACAGCTGTGCAGTAAAGGCCTGAGAGATCACCTGTTCAGATATGCCGGGAACTTATGACAGACAGGTGCAAACTTACAGGTTTAACCCATTACACTGCAGTCATTTAGCTGACACTTCTGTCCAAAGCAACTCACAGTTGATTAGACTGAGCATTGACCAATACCCCTGAAGCAATGTGGGTTAGGGGCCTTTGGTTAACTCTCAAAGCACGAAAATAAATGTTTAAAAACATACATTTAATTATCTTGAGCTATTGAAAACCTATTGTGTGGTAACTTGTTCAAAAGAGATCCCCTGCGGGAGCTCTTTCAAAAAAAGTCGCCACACAATTGGTTTTCAATTGCTTTTATTTTCGTATCTTACATGATTGAGCAACAACAGCTGCATTTAGTGCTTTAAGGGTTAAAGCAGAAGTTCACTCAAAAATGAAAAATCTGCCATTATCTGCTCATCCTCATGCTAGTTAAAACGAGAGTAATGGAAATGCATGTCTGGCGGTGTACATAGGCAAGTGCTTGAGCTCTTGCGGATAACAAGAGCGAGAACGTGCGCAAAAGCTACGGCCGAGCGCGTTCATCATGAAGTTTTTGAAACCAATGGCTGGTGTGAAGATTTGCACTAAACAATGGCATAATGTAGGTTTATTTCTGATCACAGTGCGATCCTCTGACTTCAGGAGACTTGGATTATGCTGGAGGGGCTGCATGGGGTAATTCTGTGGTCAAGTTTTGCTGTTTTCTGGAATCAAAAAATGTCAAATAACAAGTGCCCAAAGACTTCAATTATTCTAGAGAAGGCTGCTAGTGAGTTTTGCCGGCATATTCCCAGTGTGTTGTACAGATTAAGAAACTGCACTCCCGTATAAGCTGGCATCAGGGTGAGTGCATAATGACAGAATTTTCAATATTGGGTGAACTGCTACTTTAAGGACCTATAGAAGTGTGCCGCTCATAGTGGCCACAGTGGGGTTTGAGCCAACAGCCCTCTGAGCTCGACTGAAATATCGCTAAAAACTACTGAACGAGAAACACCCTCCTTACGGATCTGGTGCCCAGCAGCAGTGACCCTCTGCTATCTTGGCATAATTCCACACTCTCTTCCCTCATAATAGCTTCCCCCTTGATGTCATTGGATCAGATCAGCCTTACCCTTACTGCAGCACTCAACCTCATCCAGAAAGCGGTGATGTAGCCGTGGGCTTCCACAGTAACCAAGGAGTAACACACCTGATTGTACTGATCAAAGACTTTAACGGATACTCTGGCGGTTTATCGGTAGGGTAAGGAGCAAACGTATTGGCTGGAATGACAACCTGCTCCAACATCGGCCCTTCTTGGACAAGGTCAAGAACCCCTGCCCACATGGCTGAGATTTAAACCACTAACACCAAGTTTCCGTGACGGGATGTGGAAGTTTACATCAAAAACAAGCCTTAGGCTCATGCAAATCTTGACGACTCCATGACTTTTCCGCTTCAGGCTTTCAAAAAGTAAAGGATGCACTTCCAGGCAGCTAAAATGCCCAGAGCGAGCAAACTCAAGGCCTGTAAACATGACGATTTCAGGGTCTTCAGAGCTGCAGGTATTCAAACGTACTGCATTGTGGGCATTGAATGCGGGAGTAAAATATAAAATCAGCTCCGTGACACTCGCGACCCCACTGCGACCCCACCGCGACCCCACTCTCCAGCGACTGTGGAGGTGGAGAATCCAGGAGTCGGAAAGTAGAAGCGTTCCAGGTTTTTCCTCCAACCCCGACTACATCCAGCTGGTCGCTCTGATTGGTTCCACCTCCTGGTGGAGGACTTGTGCTAAATGGAAACTCCAGGAGGTTAGGGCCAAACTCCGGGGTGGATTTTCACCTCCAGAGTCCGGATTTGCCGCGTGTAACCGTGAGCTACATGAGCTTCTCTCAGATAGAGTGCATCAGTGAGGATTTACGATGCAATTTCAACAGCAGCATAGTGTTCAACTGCCATTTTCAACGTCTACTTTTTAAGATGTTGCATCATTAACCCTTTTAGGGATCCAATTTCTTCCAGCAATGCAGCACCAGTCAGTGATTTTTTATTTCTTTTTGCGAATGAACTAAAAAATTACGATAATGTGACAGAAATTCCTCTTAAAATCAAACAATACAAACTTTTTGGTTAAAATGTTCATTTACCATATCGGTGGTTACAAGAAGACTTGAGCGTGTGAATAACGTCCCTCTACCAGTAAGCCAATGGTGACAGAAATGTATTTTGGCCAATAGAACAGTTAAGTTTTTTTGTGAGGGTTTGTAAGGGTAGGAGGAGGGTTGGGTGGTGTAATCAATGTTTTATGGAGTTACTGCATATACTTTATGTCCTGGACACCAAGAACAGAACCTCAACATTGATTAGGGGTTCCTGAAACACAACTCGAAATAAATTGAAAAACCTTTGCATTATTTTGAATCATATTTATTTGGCAGATGCCCGAGGCGGTTGGCAGCTGGGATAACTTGTGTCAAATCAACATAAATAAATGGTACATAAATACAGGGGCGATCTGTCTGCAGTGGGATTCCATGGAATCATACCTGCCATCGGCGGAACAAAACACACAGATTCTCCCCACCGAATGAGTATTAGAGCTTTAGCACTGACTCAGAGGCTTAGCAACAAAATCTAGAATATGCCTGTCGGGTGATGTCACTGCATTTTACCTTGAAATGCACGAATTGATTTACGATGCATCTCAGTAATGACTCCAGAGGAAAATTTTCCACTTTGTGTGGACATCGGTCTTAAAAAAGTGCAGTTATTGGGGGGAAATTCAAGACTCAAAAAAATTCGGAGCCTGTCGCAGCATCTGGCAATGATACAGCCTGCACAGTTCTCCAATCCACGGCATGACACACACACACACACACACACACAAACTCCTACACACTTATGGGCAGTTTAGAGTCTCAAATTAGCCTGACACATCGTAGCAACATTATCCTGTTCAGTAACTGTGAAGTGAGCAATTACAGGATATTACCATTAAATTATCAATTAGGAAGAAGCCAACATGACAGCGTTGGAAAGCACCGTTTGGCACCTGTCAACAAATAACTTTGGTGGAAGAACGTGTGAGGGCCAGAGCAGAGAGGGAGAGAGAGAACGACAGACACAGAGGGAGGGAGAGATGGAGAGAGTGTATGCGAGAATGAGAGGGCCTCTGTTGGGGTGGGTGGGGGGTCCTGGTAGCTACACGGCTCTCCTCCAGTGGCGGCCCTGGCATGGTCCTCGGCACGTACCGGGGCCCCCCGGGGACAGGGCAACGAGCGGCCCCTAATGAAGAGGAAATTCAGGGGCTTCGCTGCCGCACAACTTCAAAGCAGAGAGATGGGCTGGTGATTACAACTGCTTATTCTCCATTTAGATGCTGTTACTCCGCTGGCACCAGGGTATCAAATACCTCTGCACACTCTCTCTCTCTCTCTCTCCCTCTCTCTCCCTCTTTCCCTCCCTCTCTCTCTCTCTCCCTCTCTCAGTACACGTCTCTCACACTCTTCCTCTCCCTCAAACAATTCATTTACTAGTGTCACTCACTCACACAGTCAAACACATACAGTACTCACTCACACTAACTCACTCGCACTAACTCACTCACTCACTCACACTGGCACACTCGTTCACTCACACTCCCACATTCACTCACTCAATTACACACTCATACTCTCATTCACTCTCACTTGTTCACACTCACTCACTCATACAATTACTCACACAGTCACTCACAATTATTCACTCAAAAAACACTCACTCACACACTAACTCACAAACACTCACTCACTCACTCACTCACTCACAAAAACACTCACTCACTCACTCACTCACAAAAACACTCACTCACTCACACAAACACTCACTCACTCACACAAACACTCACTCACTCACTCAAACACTCACTCACACACTAACTCACAAACACTCACTCACTCACAAAAACACTCACTCACTCACATAAACACTCACTCACTCACACAAACACTCACTCACTCACTCACACATACACTCACTCACTCACTCACACAAACACTCACTCACTCACACAAACACTCACTCACTCACTCACACAAACACTCACTCACTCACTCACTCACACAAACACTCACTCACTCACTCACTCATTCACACAAACACTCACTCACTCACTCACTCACTCACACAAACACTCACTCACTCACACAAACACTCACACAAACACTCACTCACTCACTCACTCACACAAACACTCACTCACTCACTCACACACTCACTCACTCACACAAACACTCACTCACTCACACAAACACTCACACAAAAACTCACTCACTCACTCACTCACTCACTCACGCAAACACTCACTCACTCACTCACCAGCCCACAGGGCATCCTGGGAAACAGGCAGACCTCACTGTGTACACTCCTATAACGACCTCCAGTACAGTTTCAGTAACGGCGCACCGTGCGTACAGATGTGTCATTCTACATTCTACCAGGGAACTTAGTCAGTTTTTCCCCAAAGTATCGATTAGAGTCTGGAACTCGACCGACGCCGTTATTTCAGCCCAAACGTCCTGTCCCTCCGTTTAAAAGCCCCCCTGTCGCACGGGCAGGGTTCCAGGAGATTGGATTCCCCCAGACGGAGACTGCGAGCCTCATTACTGTCTGTGAGCCAATAACTCATAAACACGGCAGGGCGATAAGCAGGCATGATTACGGAGTGGCCGACGTGACAGCGCGTCCCCCAGGAGAGGGCAATAAAAACCGTGAGCGTAGCGGCGCTATCAGAGAGCGGGACAGACGACGTGTAATAAAACTGCCGGGCTGTCTAACAAACTGGCGACATACTCACTCCCTCTCTTTCTCTCTCAAACCACTTCCCTCGCCCTCCGTCGGTGGGGCAGTGCAGTCACCTCCAAGGCTTGAAACAGCGTAGCAAGCCAGTTCAGTCGAAAAGGCCTGCAGAGTACTGTGAGCCAGACATACATTCAAACATTTATTTGCATCCAGCAATAACGCGGGAGCAGGGCACTGTCCCTTTAAGTAGGCCGCAGCCGCCCCAGGGTGCAGCAGTGTTAAGGTGATGCTATACGATGACAGTGGCGAAGCTTTAGAGCAATATTAAAGGAATATTTTAAGAGAAGTTTTGCAGCAGTGTTAGAGGGACATTGCAGCAGGGTTAGAGAGGTGTTGCGGCAGCGTTTCAGTGATGTTGTATCAGTATTAGAGCGTCGCTGTTGCAGAATTAAAGTAATGATGCGGAAGAGTTGGCACGATGTTGCGACAACATTACAGTGACTTTGCCGCAGCATTACATTGATTTTACGGCAGCATTGGGGTGACCTTGCAGCAGTATTCAGGTGATGTTGTGACAGCATTGGGCTGACGTTGCCACAGCGTTACATGAGAACTGGGAGCACGCGGGGCAGCTTGGCGCGGCACTGTTTCCCATGAAGCTTAAGAACAGCGGACAACGACACCGGTTTTGGCCCCGGGGCAGAACCAGACTCCTTTGAATTGCAAAAATTTGCTGCAGCAGCGAAGAGCCTGAGCGAAGCCACAGTTCCCAAACGGAGAATAACACAGCCGTGCACACTGTCCGCTAACAGGACTACGGCCGGGGCATATATTGATATTACACTGTAATTGTGATATAAGTCTATACATTGTCTGATACTCTAAATATCATACTATCATGATATGGCATAAGTGCTGTCTTATCCTGGTTTTAAAGGCAGAACTATCATAAAAGGGGGGATGTTTTCTGAACTTGACAAACTGTTCTAACTGCTCATTTAATTTACTCGGCCGGCTTGTTCATCATATTCAATTAAATAATGACTGTTCTCAAAGAGCTCACTGTGCAAATACGTTGAGAAACTGCAGGCAGTCATCCCTACAACGTTGTCCTGGTATCGATATCGAGGTCTTCCGTCAAAAATGTTGTGATACTTGACTTGATCTTGTTCATGTTGCGTAGCCATAACCAGAACTCACATTGGGAACCTGACACCTGTACACAGCCTGTGCCCTTACCAACCCCCAGGGTAGCTAATACTAAATGGAATCCAGTTGAGCATTTGATTACCACATGAACAATATTGACAGACATTTACTTAGAGCTGTTCATATAGAGATGCGGATTATCTAACCGCCCGGCCATGAGTCATGAGCTCTACATGCTTCGCTCACATGCCATTGTTGAGATGACCGACGATAAGGTCTTCTGAGGTCGGACTCCTAACCTCCACTGTGTCCTGTGGGGGGGAATCTACATTCTGCAAGGACAGTCCTCCACTTGGTGAAAATAAAGGGTTAAAAAAATGGAATTGAATGGATTAGAGGATTTTGTTTGACCTCCATTGTGTAACCGCTTCAATCACCGTTTGTATGTGGTTGTTGAAAGTCATTTTGTTTTGCACAGAGGTGTGCACGTCACTTGAAAAAAAGTCTGAAAAATGTTATGTAATGATGAATTATCAATGAGGAGGAGAAGATGGACCGCTGCGCTGTCGGGAGAGAGTCATGTGACTACATCATGGTCTGAGTCGGAGAGACACTGCTAATTGTGATCAATGTAAAGTTCTCTACTCCTGCCTGTCCGGACGGCATGCGAGGCCACACTGAGGCGTCATGTACAACACAGCCATATCTCCCTGCTTTACAGCTTCACTTCCCGTGAAATACATCGCAATACACCTTACAGTTCAGCGCAAGACATCTGGGAAGCCTGCAGAATGCGTGTATCATTATTTATGACAAGGACAGCTTACAAAGAGAAGCGGAAAAAACCCGACCCAACAGCAAACGAAAGCGCGCAGTAAAAGTGGCCGGGAGCAGATAACGCCGGAAGACTTCAGCAAACAGGAAAAATGCTGCTCGCATCGACCAGCCGTTTGTGTTCCACTGGCGCCCTGCGAGCGAAAGAATGTCTATTTTTTTCTCAGAAAGGTTAATTGATTCGCGACTATTCCTTCCTCAAACCAGCCTGTAGGATATTCAACACGAATTTCTCTTGCGAGCTTCATTCTGGCGCAGAGGCGCCTTCAACGTTTGATTTCACCGGGGACGTGATATATCGCCCTCGTGTGGTCTTTCTTTGATATGGCTCCGCACATCGGAATTCCGCGTTGCGGGTGAAAACTGGACGGGGTCTTGGTCGTCAGGAGATGGGGTACATTGCATGGAGATGATGTCGTTTTCAGAGAGACCTAAGGGGTTATTATTTAAGGCGCACGTTCACAAATACAGTCATGTAGTTAAAAGGAATATATGAAAAAATTACATAAAACTTAATTCAAAGACATACCGATAACATTTCAAAATAAAAATCACAATTCAACTTTAGGAGAAAAAATCTTACTTCACAAAACATAACTAAATCCAGTATTATTCACATATGTACATCACAGAAAAAAAGAAACACTAAATACAATTAGTACAGCACTAAAAAGACTACAGAAAGAAAGAAACACACGGACATTCTGCCATGGCTTATATAGGACCTGCTCGCGTTCGAGTCGAGCAGGCTTTCCTCCGGCGAGGGATGGACTAGATGATCAGTTCTTCTCTGTGGTCAATCCTGCATTTCCCTTGAGCCAGGGTCTTGTTTTTACTGTAGTCCGTCAGACTGCCGTCCTGGGGTGCATTTCCCAAAAGCGTGGTTGCTAACTAAGTTAGCAACTTCCATAGTTTGTCCATTCACATTCAATGGGTCCAACTATGTAAGGTAGCATCTGTGATTTCAGGAAACGCACCCCTGAGGAGTGACCAGGTCAACAGATGCTTACTCACAGGCTTTCATGTTCTTCATCTCCGATTGGGCTTGTTTGATGGCAGTTTGATGTCAGTTTGTTAGTTACACACCCTTTTGCCATTTATCCTGCACCAGTCTTAACAGAACTTGGAGACATGTTAGCATAGGCTACTCGCCACAGATCTATACTTTTTTATGTTTCCACATCAAAGGTCAAGATCAAGGTAACACAAAAGGTCATAAACACATTTTGATCCTGTGATGGTGCGTTCAGGAACCACACGCAAGAGAGGGAAATCCAAAAATCGTATGCCTTTATCGGAGTCCAAGTTAAAGCCAAAAAACGCAGGAATTGCCAAGCTACAATACGAAATCCAAAAACAGTGTCGACTAGACAGGCAGGGATCAGAACCAGTAAGACAGATGAGCAGAGGTACAAAAACGACAGGCAAAAAGTCGTAGTCAATGAACAAAGCCAAGGGTCATACACAGGGCATCCAAACACAGAAATCGTGGTCATACAAAAATGGGATGAATTCCAGAAAGACGAAAAGAATACAAAAAGGGCAATGGCAAGAATCAAAGTCGGACTATCCAGTAGAAGAGTAACAATACTCAATGGCATACGAGGCGCTCTGCATAAAGAAATACTGATCAACATTCTGACAAGAGCTGTGAGTGAAAAGACTGCTTAAATACACACAGGGAAGGTCACATGCTATACAGGAATCAGGTGTAGAGAATCAGACTGATTACAACGGGAGAATCACATGAGGGAAGCCCTAACCACGAAAATTGGCGAAAGACAAAACATGAACGGGAATCACACAAACAGCCTATGACATTTAAATAGCTCCGGTCCAGGAGTTCTACGTGCACAGATAACGAGCGCAGGAGAGTCATTAAGCACGTGAGAGATTCTCGCTGAAGCTCAGGAGAGGACAGAAACAGGCTAAGAGGCGGAGATTAGAACAGGGCGATCGCTGAGAGGGAATTAGCCTTAATTAGTAGCAGTGCAACTTTATATATTAAACTACAGTGCTCGTTAGTAAGTTAGTACTCTCATAAACATGGATTAGTTGTGTTAGTAGACAATGATACAAAATACAAACGTTAGTCTTGTTAGTTATCAGAACAGAAAGACGAAGGAAGAAAATGAGAATAAAAGGAATATTTTAAACACTGGAATTCATTTAAATCACCCAATGTCAGTGGGCACGCAGACAGGGAAGACTGACTGAACCAACTAGATCACAAGACAGGGGAGACAAGTGCAATGGAACTAAGAAATGGAATGAACTAAAAACCTGAGTATTACAATAACCAAAAAGAATAAATAAAAAAGAAAATCTTGAACACAGAACCTGAACATAAACATGACCAAAAACCATAACCATGACAGATCCAAATCTTTGTTTCTAATTAAGCTAAACTCTTGAAACTAACGCCATTCTTTTTGTCAACGCAATGTGGTTCTGACTTTAGGGGTTGCGCTGACGTCACTCCAACGAAAGTACAAAGTTTTCCATTTTTGCCAAAATTAATCTTTTTTATTTTGTTCTTTTGGACAATATATCTTTTCACCTTTTTAAATTCTGATTTCCACAAGTCGTTGTTCTAAGAATGACCTTTCATTGGTTTTTTAGTTTGTTTGTTCAAGGTTTAACAGGATATCTAAAAAAGTTATGCATGAATGTAAATGATATTTTGTGTGTTGATACCTACTGTGTAAAGCAGGAAGTAAGTTAGTTAGATTTTGGTGAAGATGCGACTCATATTCTCGATCCAGGTTCCGATAGCATTTCTATACCTGTAAAGACAGCACTGTCCAGCACCGGTGTCGATCGAAAACTTGTCGCGGCCATTAAATTGACACAAACATCAACATCAGTCGTCAGATTACTACTTTCTACGAAGACTTTATGCTATGATAAATCCTAATTCAACAAATTTAAAAAGGACAGAGGTCATGGGCTCTGCAAGTGCCATCTAGATGTGTATGAATTTTTAATATGCAAGTGTAGCAACTGTACTGGGGTCAGCTCAAATTAAAAAGGTTAATATTAGAAATTCTGCCGTCTGCTCCACCCTGGACGGAACAAGGACATTGCAAGGCAATTAAAACCAGTTATACTGGCCACATTTTACCCTCATATGAAGAGTGCTATTGTTACGTGATGAAGAATAATTTGGGATTTGTTCCAGATTTCTGTTCTCTTCTACAGGTAAGCCATTGCAAACACACGTAATCAAAGCCGGCGATCCAGTTGACCGTCTCAAGCCCCGCTTTGGGCAAAAAATGAATATTCATGAGCTGAATAGAATGGTCAGTTTACACTTGACTTTTAGCCTTCAGATAACCCCGCCCTTTCAACCAATCAAATGCTAGAATGCGTGAATAGGTTGTCTGGGAGACGTAGCCTCCACAACTGGGTCAAACATGGCTTGTCTGGAAAGATGATAAGAAAGAGTTCGCTGAAATATTGGTAGGGACAATCTGGCTTCCCAATATATTGTGCATATACAAACCTACGTCTTTGTTCTTGAGAAGACACCAGCACCAGCATCCTCGCTGACTGGCTGTGCGCTGAGACAATAACTCAAGTCTCGCATCTTGATTCTACCTGTATAACTAGGGCTCTGTGTCAGGCCAAAGTGTGGACAGCGCAGCCTCTTCAGGCAAGATCAGTAAACTTGTTTTAATATATATATATGGGTAAACCTCTGGGTAAAAGAGGATCTATTTTATATAGATATAATAGATCCTCTTTTACCCAGAGGTTGTGATATGGTGAGAAACTGGGAGGTAAGAAAGTAGTTTTTCATTCAAATGATTAATATTTGGTATTTTTAAGTATACACTTGAATAAGCAAAGACCATTTTTTTCAATACTGCTGGCAGGGTATCAAAGCGGTTTTACAGGACATTGCTTCTTAGGAACCGCTTAAGTGCAATAATACGTTACATTTTTATCAAACTATCATCAAGGAGAACAAATAGAGACTGAATCCAAATTGCTGTTTTGCTCTCGGTAACTTCCTCAACAAAATAGGCTCATACTGTCGCCCCCGGGCAAAATATGCCTGTTTCACCGTCATTTTGGGAGAAATGACTCTGAACTTGGAAAGCGAGTATTTCACTAATCGCCGCAGACTGGTTGATTTACGATGCAGACTCCGCATCTGCATTTCTCAAATAAGACGAGCAGCTCCAGCGCCAAGTGTCCCACAAATAAGTCAGTTAGATTGATCAATTGCTGTGAGCCGGTAACAGGCACACAAACAGCGGATCTAGCAATTCGGTTGAAATAGCGCACTGTTTAGCCCACTCCTTTAATACAGACCCCAAGACGCGGACAATATAGCCTCCTATTGCCCGCGCGGGATACTGTGACATTGCCTACTGAAGTGTTTCTAATAAACCCGTCATATCACTATTCCAATCAGGACATCCACTCATAAGAACTGAACGAGGCGACGCTCATACATTATGCCATAAAGGCCTCGTGAGGCGCAGTGTGCTTCGTGAGTTCACCGACATGAATCATGTATGACGGGTAGCTTTGAATAATGGCTTGTACAATCATCATTACAATGTACCCACCTGTCGGTCGTGTACTTCTGCGTTCTCGGGCCGTCCCGTTCCCATATTTCACACGAACGAATTCAAATTTTGCGCAAGCCTTTAAGTGCCATGTCATAAAAGGACAATTTGATGTAGTTCTACAAACGGGTTAATTTCGGTTTGCTTTGGCAAAGTTTAAACTCGCGATTCATTCCTAAGCCAGCATTGTCTTCATATGGCACATACACACCGCAATACCTTGTGGTTTGCATCAATCTGTCAACTGGCCTCTCAATGAAGACTGGATTAATAAAAATGTCTGCTTGCAATTTACAACTCTGGCAAAGAGAATCGCAAGTCACTGCCACTCCAAGTCAGGTCCTTCTCTCAGTAGAAAAAAAACCGCTTTTTTTAATTTTTTTTTTTCCAACGCAAGGGCAATTGCAAGTCGACACTTGTTTCATCATCAAAGCTGCATTCTTCCCCGAGAAATTAGTAATAGGGCCTACCTGAGGCCTTGCTGAATACGCGCGAGTCATCGAAATCGCATTTATTACTACCGCTCACCAAGAAATCAAATGTCACGCTACAGGCGGCCATGAACTTACTAGAAACAGTGCATTATGGGTAGGAGACGAGCAGACTAGTCCCGTGCAATTCAAAGGCCTAAAGGGTCTGTTCGACAACTGATGTGTTGACAGCCGGCAATGAAAAGACTGAGCACTGTTTCTTCTGCGCCATCAACACATGGTTCACAGTTTTGCTGATAAGGGACGACTCCATCCATGTCCAATGCGTTGCTACACACCGAATGGGCAGCCATGTTACTGCTGTCCGCGCGACTCGGCGCTTGACATTTGCACTTCACAGATGCTTATAACAGTTTTGAAGGATCGGGCGGGCACATTATAATGACAGCAGCATGCATTGCCATGCTCTCATGCCACCAGCGCCCCGTCCGTCACGGGAATGAGGTGTGGGGGACTCCGAAAGTAGAAGCCTGAGCCGTATTTTTTCTGCCACCAACAAACTCAGCGAATTTCACCTATCATTGCGGCAATTTTGCTAATCCCGTTGATCTGAATGAAATAAAGGAAAGGGCTTCCACCATTTTAAACTGGATTTTCCACCTCGGGGTATGATCCAGCTCAGAATTTATTTCACAACTGACTGCGTGCATTCAGGCGCTGTAGCGGGGCCTCAGAAAGGATCTCAACGTGCTGTGAAATTGCAAACACCTGCCTCACCTTTTCGCCCTCCAGTGAAAATTCTTCTCCCGCGGTGTCAGTGTCTGATTGCACACGCCAGCGAATGGGGCCTAATTGAACCAGAACAGCAGACATGGCCCTTGATTTGAAAAGTTAAATTCTCATAATGCCTGTTGATTTCCCCACAGTGCGCTGGGTCGTATTGGGGAAATCAGCACCAGCCAACCACACCTCACCTCTAATGTAGGAGGTGCGGCAAGGTCATTGGGATTGAGAGGCCCTCTGATATCAAAGAATGATGTCACCGTCATCCTACGGGTTCCTGAATTATTCCGCAGCAGTTTTTGAGGCTGAAGTAAGTTCCACTAAGATAACGAATCACGTTAGATGTGCAGCAGTAACTAATTATTTCAGCTACGGCCACATAAAACACCTCACACAATAAATAGATACCAGGCAAGACCAGAATCAGACTTCATAAGGGTTGGGCCAGCGATGTTAAAGTTTTAATCAGTGAGGTGACTACTTTGGCTTCAGGACAGGGTACAGGTCAAGCAATCGAGCAAGATGTAGGTATGGGGAAGGTTCATAGGGCCATAAACAGAAGTAACAGGTGCATTGTGTTTGTAGAGTGGAAAGGGGGTGGGACTAGCAAGCGAAGATCGATCATTTGCTTGATAGAGTTGGAACGTTCCATTGGTCTCAGGGGATGGGGGTCAGTGGTTTGGGCTGTTCCACTATAAATACAGTTGTTGGGGGGAGATCTGGACTCGTCATTGGCTGAAAGGCTATTAGAGGCTTACCAAGCACACGAGCAAACAAAACAAAAAAAAAAAAATCAATGGAATTTTCACTGATTATTAGTATTATGACCACCTGCCCAATATGCTGTTAGTCATCTGCTTTCCGTTAAAACGGCTTCGTCAAATTGACGTCCATATGAATGCTCAAACCCTAAGCTTCTCAGCAGACAATTTCCCAGAGCATCACACTCCCTCCACCAGCTTGTCTTCCTCCTCCAGCGCACCCTTGTGGCATCTCTTCTCAAGGTTAACGGTGCACTCGTACCACGCTGATGATGTAGAAGAAAGCGGGACTCTTCGGACCAGGCGACCTTCTCCCATTGCTCCAAGGTCTAGTTCTGACAGTCGCACGCCCACTGTGGGTGCTTTAGATGGTGGTCCGGGGTTAGACTGGGCACTCTGGATGGTGTACCCCTGCGAAGAACCCTGCAGAGCAGGATGCAATGTATTAAGTGTTGTGACACATTCCTCACTTGAGTATCGTCAAAATTCTCTCTGACATGGGCCACAGTAGCTTTTCTGTCGATCTGGACCAGACGGGATTGCCTTTGTTGTTCCTGTGCATTGACAGCCTTGGGCACCCAACACCCATGGTTCCGTGTGTGTCCCTCCATGGATCACTGTCGGCAGATACCCACCACTACTGACCTCGAACCCTTCAGAAGCCATGCAGCTTCACAGATGCTCCAACATAGTCATCAGACCATTAGGACTCAGCTCAAGTATAATACTTTCTGGACACGTCTCCCATATCCGACATATTGACAACGAGAACAAAATGCAATCATACATCATGTTTAAGTTCTGTTCGCAGCCCTTGACAAGCAGTGTTGTTTCAAAATTATCAACTCTATTCACTTCGTCCATGAATAGAGACAGTGTTTTGGCTCATCTCTGTAAATACGCCACGGCTCGGTCTCTGCTCGAAACTAATACGGTTTATGGGATTAACATAAGACACATCTGTGCTTTCTACCACAGAACCCAATATACACAGCCCAAGTGTTTAATCAGAGCAGCTCAGCCACCCCACATGACTGTATAGCCTGGGACTGGCCGGTAGAGTGGCACAACAGGAACTGCGGGTTCAAGACCAGTTTCGCTAGTGTGCACAGCTGATGAACGAGATGCTTGATCTCAACTGCAAATACCAGCTGCATAAATGAAGTGCATGCAAAAAGAATGTGTAATAAGCATCGTTAGTTGCTCTGTGCAACAGTGTAAACTGAATGCCGGAAATATAATCAATTTCTCTCACGAACAAATGCACATAATGCAGTAATATACTGCGCATGAACTGACAGTGTTATTAATTGAATATGAGTATTGAATATTTAGTGACCACAGAAACTCCGCAAAGGCTGGGTTCTCTTGCAAGACTGGGGCATGGTTGGACAGAGCCAAAAGTTCTCTGCATCTCTCGCCAGGATCGACAGTTATCAAGAGCTAGCGAGTGTGGCTAACGCAGCGCGCTGAGTAATGAAACCTGACAGCTCTTTCGACGGGGTTGTCATCCTGACTGGAGAGGGGCTGGGAGGCTAGACGCAGGTAGCCCACAGTCCACTATGAGCTCCCTTACATGGCTAGGGAGAAGGTATCCACTTCATTGTCATGACTGCATTGGCTCTCCACTTTGCTAACACTACTGCAAATCAGCTAGCTGCTTCGATAACTTCAGGGGAGCTTTGCCCTCTCTGCTAATGCAACTATAGAGTAGTTCACCCCTTCATTAAAGGGACTGTAGGGAAGCCATCCGGCTAGCCACTTCACTAATTCGACTATCGAGGACTTAATCTCCCTCTGCTAATGCAACTTAGGAGAAGCCTGCCGTTGATTTTCACTAAATCAACTGCAGAAAGGGTAGCTGCTTAGCAGACACAACCGTCAGCTAGCTAGCCACTCCGCTAGCAGTACTTCAGATTTGTAAACACAGAAAGAGCAATGTGATTACAATCAACACGTTCATGGCACTTCCAACATATGTTGTGTAAATGCTTTTTGCCTAGCAAATTTATATGATTTACGTTCCAAGGTTGGAGACTTTTTAAGATGTTAGACTGACATCCAGAAGGTAAGATGGTTCACACTACCAATGCAGCCATAATAAGCTAAGTTGGGCAGCTGTTGGGCCCTTGAACAAGACCCTTAAACCCACATTGCTCCTGAGGGCACTGGCCACTGCACGGTCCATTACAGCTAAACTACACTGATTATTATTTGGATGTTGAAGGTAACACAAAGTATGTTGCCCTTAAAGCTGCAGTTGGTAAGTCTTATAAAAGTAACTTTTTGTCATTTTTGCTAAAACTGTCACTGTGTACAGACAGTAATACATTAAACTAGTACTCTGTCATTTAAAAAAGGCTCCTTTAAACCCACATACTGCTCCTACAGCAATTTAAAAGAATCGTTCGGTCCGACCAAAAAGAACCAATTAGAGCCAGAATGGTGTCTGACAGCTGTCCAACAGTGCACATGCCCACACCGTGGACTGCTCCTCCCCCTTCCTCCTCAGTTCACGCCAGTGCTCATCTCCGAGAGGGGCTTCAGGAGCTTAGAGCCATCAGCGAGTAAAAAAATACCGATATCTCCGTTACCGACAGCAACACACACGGCTAAGACAAGTTAGAAGAGAAAGCCAGAAGAAAAAATGCACAAAAGATAGAATTAGACGAAGCCCACGATAAAACCAGGGTGAACATCACAGTGGCTTTTCAGAGGTGGAGGGAACTCCTGGATCTGGAAGGATTAAAAACCGACGCAGAGTTGGCGACTTTTCTGCTCGACAGGTAAACCCCAGGTTTTTTCGTTGGTTCGTTTTGCTCCGCAATGGTCAAGCATTGATCTGCAAATAATCGAGGTGGAGTCGCTCACATGCGCAGCTGGTAGGCTACTAACCCCAGCCCTAACTGGCATCAATTCAGTTTTGCTCTGCAAATAAGCGAGTGAACGTCGCTTACAAGCACAGTCGCTGTTCGAATAGCCAGAGTCTTGTAATTGTTACAGTACTCCGCAGTGCATGTGATGTTACTGTGATGTTACAGTCGAGCTAACGTTAGCTTGTGTCCGATGCTAGGGCTAACGTTACTGGCGTCGTTTTATTAGAAAGTAGCAGAAAATATCTTTATGAAGTGACCTGGCAGTCTTATCGGTTGTGTTGTTGTCCTCATAAATATGTGTGACGTTTCTGTGCTCTCACAGCTAAATGCTTACATACAAGGTTAACTGACCATTTAGCAGGATTCAGGAGAGTTTCTGTAATCAAAAAAAAATGGGTAACTTACTGAAATAAGCGTGTGCTGGTTTTTTCTGAATACATACTGCTGTAGATTACTTTTCATGTCGACATGATTTATTTCTGCTCGTTTGTTGGCCAGCAGTGTTGACTGTTCACAACAGTAATTCCTATCCTCGGCAACTTAGTCACATGCATAACAGCTCGCGTGCCTTTGCGTGCACGGCAGCCTTATGGTGGAGGGTCTTAGGGTAGGAGTGCAGTGGAGAGGGGAGGGGTCTGAAAGTTGCATTTTTTTCAAATTTTTATGCCAAGTGCTCTCTCTCCTCAAAGTTACTAACTGCAGCTTTAACTCATGGAGACCAGCTGAAAATGGCACCCATGACATGAGGTCGTGTGGCGAGTGAGGCATGAATTCTGATTGTAGTGTGTATGCTTGCATTAGACTAAACATGGAAAAGTTAAAATTGTGCAAGTGGATCTAGGTGACAAATCCAGGAAGAAAGCTGGCGATATGTTTGCAGCAGTGAATGCTGTCTGACTGAATGAGACGAGACAGATCGTTGCCTGCCATCCATCGTTGGGGTAATTACTCTGAAGTTACTCATCCATCAATCCATCTGTCAGCATTTAACTCTCCCTTGCGAAAACTAGACAGCAGTGCACTCCAGCCCCCCGTTGGCTTAGCCAGGAGTGCGCTAGGCTGGCTCACACTCCAGAGCAGTATGCAAATGCGCTGGAATTGTGACCTTTTCATACTGCCGACTGCCATCTGTCTGTGCGAATCACCACCTCAGATGCAGCTCCAGTCTACAGCACAGGCTACTTTACAATCCAGACCAGACACAGAGAGACATGATGCCTTATTAGTTACTTGGTTTCAGTTTCCTGGATTAAAGATTTTCATCAAGGATCAAGGAAGTTATTTTCTCAGACAGGCTTAGCATGGTGACAAGGAGAGATAGTGCAATTAAATAACCATTCAATGTGCTGTAATCAGATTTGGAGCTCACAGAGCCAGTATGAAGTGTATTGAAATGTTTATATGAAATGCATTTTGATTTAATTTTGTTTTTCTTTGGAAAATTTGGTTAGAAAAACTTCAGAAAAACAGTCATTTCTTGCACTTCTTGGACCATACAGTACATGTGAACTCCAGGGAATTACCAGAGTTTAATCACCGTTCTTCAACATTTCAAATCGTAAGTTGCCCAGACCATGAAAATCTAACAAATACTTAAAACAAAGATTCTATGTTCTATGTTAGCGAACTCCTCACAAACAGGGTGCCTGTGTTACCTCAATATTACATTGAATTGACAGAAGCTTTTATTTCAAAGTGACATGCAATATGCACTCACTGGAACAAAATACATGATAGAAATCAGAAATCAGGCTGATGTCAAGTATCAGTCGACTCAGAGAAGAAGAGGAAATTATGGACCAGGTGGAAGCTACGAGCCAACTAAACCAGTTGAGTGATTGAAATGAATGACTTAGCAAATTAAAAAAAAAAAAAAACAAAAAAACTGGTGACCGATGACATAAAGCCCCAACAAAATGATCGAATAAATAAAAAAAAAAGATTCCTGCACAAAAATAGAAGATCGTGATCATTGATGGAGGGAGGTGTTCACAGAAGAACGTTGCAAGAAGCGATCACAGCACTGCGCACAGATAACGGGGCAGCAACAACTGCTTTCCTGACTCCGCTCATAGCCCCGTCCTGGTCTTGGGGGTGAATGTTCTGACTGAGGTAGGGTTTAGTAAACGAAGATGTTAACTGAGGTAGGGCTTAGTAAACGTTAACAGGAGTTCCTGTGATAGGGGAGACTTCCATCTGATGTGTTATATCACGTATTAGCAATTGATAGATGTCAGACCTGCTTAAAATCGGCAAAATAGAAATATGGCTCATTGGTCCCTGTGCCTCATTGGACCTCAGTCTTTTCTCAGCGGAGATAAGGATGTCCTCTTCCCCAGACAAACAGCACGTGTGGTCAGATCCAACGCTAGGTATGAAATAACATTTTTAGCTCCTGGTAGCCAAAAATCCCAGGGCATTTTAAAACCAATGGGGGGAAAATAGAAAATAACATTTCAGACTTGATTAAGTGAGTAGGTTGAAACAGCTGGAAAAGGCTGAAGACTGCAATGACACACTGGGAATTTATTTACCTCCTGCCTGTGTGATTTCAGGGGAATTTTGGGAATTTTTGGGCATTTTTGCCCTTCGGCCTCCTTGATTTTCTTCCAATAACTCAATATACCCGGGAAACATTTAAATACGAGTATATACCAACTTTTACCAATGGGAATATAACCCACCCCTATCCCGTTAATATAAGGAAGAGGTCCTCTCACGCACAGACCTTGTTCTCCATCAGCCGTGAAAACTTAAGGATGTCTTAGTCAGAGAGATGTTTGGAAAAGGATTTAAAGAGTCGATATGGTTCCGGAGAATCAGTATCTATTTATTCAGTTATGGGTCTCCATCGGTCCTCTAATGTTCTGACTCATCCTAAAGCTGCAATATCAAATATAATTAGAGCGTTTTTGGCGCAGACTCTGCAGTAAAACTGTAAAGGTCACTGCTCTGTTTGACTGGCAGGTGTTTGTAATCTCCAGGACTTGTTTGATAAGATCAGGTCATCAAACACTGCCAAAAAAACACACCTCCACGGCCGTGCAGCCACAGTCTGGTTACGTGCGATGTAGATAAGGTGAACCAACCTCCTGTGCGACACTTCTGCACCGAGCGACATCACTGGAGGGCCATCTGTGGCACGGAAAAATGCTGAGCCACGTGGCTCTAATTCAAATACATAACACTCCGCTGGCATGAAAAACATTTCCGGGTTGCTGACTTCAAATAATACCCAACTTAGCGATGTGCAGATAATGAACCAGCTTCACAGATGCAGCCTAGTCCTGGACTTAGTCAAATTTTGTACTGAGATTCACACAAACGCAGTCTTGCCCAGGACTAAGCTTAATCTTTCCTGGAGAAACCGTCCTTGTGTTGTGCACACATAGCCTATTTTATATACAAGTATTTACTGACTGTGATATACGGAGGGTTTTCCGAAAATCTGGGAATATCTGTAGGAAGAGAGATATCTGCATTGGAAAATAAAAAAAGGTGTATTGTCGTACACAATGAAAAGTAATTTTAGCACTTTAAATGTACGTGTCCAATGAATTAATCCAGCAGTAGAGCTCGTCTTCCAGGGTCTACAAATAATAGAAAATATTATCAATATTAAAACTTACACATGAAACATGTAAACACACAAATTAACTTAAGTTCTCGAGTGAATACATAAAATAAACTTAAGGAACGATATCGTAACAACATTAGATCATTTGAAACATCAAACATTAACAACTCATAACAATTAACAATCCAAAATAATAAAAAGTTAATCTCTCCCCATATAGAAACTAGGCTTATGCCATCGGAGGCGACGGCAGGGGGTATATCCCCGAACGCCCCCAATCCTCCAATTCCCCAATCCTTGAATAGACCTTGAATAGAATTTCATCTGAACTTAATTTCAGTTCAATTGGACAAATGATTCTGAAGATATGGCCAAAATGGTAATTTTCCATCACAAAGCTCCACCTGGTGGCAAAATATTGAACCATACAGGTAGGATGTCATCATGTGACACATTGTGAGGTCATGACCTTGCAGTTGCACATAGTTTCATGTCAATTGGACAAATAGTTCCAAAGATATGGCAAAAATGGTGAATTTTATGTGACAAAGCTCCACCTTGTGTCAAAATTTTGAACCAATCAGGTATAATGTCGTGGGACACATCCTCAGGTCGTGACCTTTCATTTGCACTTGATTTGAGGTCAATCGGACAAATATTTCCAGAGATATGATAAAAACAGTGATTTTTTCCGTTTTTGGCCCCTGGTAGCCAATCTAGAAATTGTAAATTGTCCAAAATCGAATCAGTTCTTCCTCTTTATGATACTTACCTATATGCAAAACTTGAAATTTCTAATTGAAATATTACTGAAGTTATCGCGTTAACATGTAAATCAGTTTCTGGTCCCTGGTGGCCAATCTAGAGATCGTAAATGGTCCAAAATCGAATCAGTTCTTCCTCTTTATGATACTTACCTATATGCAAAACTTGAAATTTCTAATTGAAATATTACTGAAGTTATCGCGTTAACATGTAGTGCGGTGGCGACGGCGGCGGCGGCAGTGGCGGTCGGACCAGGCGTTTGGGGATATAATTAATCAATGCCAACTAAAAAGAAACCAAAGATGAGAATCTTTTTGAGATGGTGAACAATCTTTCAAGGCCCTCTTTATGAGCAGTGTGTCTAACATTTAAAAAAATAAAATACTTCTTCTTTTCCTCTGTGACCTGAGACTGTACAGTATTTCAAGAGCTCATTGGACTGAGTTGATCAGATTCTCTATACCGCTGGTCTATACACGCAGATATATAGTCTGTAAAACTCCTCGTTCAGAATACAGACTGGTGTATCTATGATTGAGCCGGAAGAACAGATTGTGTTGCCTCTGTTCTCAGATGGGTGACTTGAGGAGGTACCAGGGCCCCAGCGAGCGCAACAGCAGGAGCGATCACCTGACCTGTCACATGGTAAAGTGTCACTGAGTTTGTATGACGGGACCCTAAAATTCAACTTCAAATCTTAATACAACCTGTACTGCGTAATCCGCCTCAAAGAGAAATCTCTACAGGCAATTCAATACAGAATAAAAAAGTCCCACATCCTGCCCCAAGCACGCCTTCCATGAGGGCCATTTTCACATTCCTATAAGAACCATGTCGCAGTGAGTTTGGATTAATTCAATTCAACTTCATACACACTCACAAAAATGATTAAAATCGCCCCCCCCTCCATTGCCACAGTGCTGGCGAATCCGACTTCCGGGAAAACAAAAATATCATCTGCTGTATCAGTCTGCGTCGACATGTTTGGTTATGTAACACGGTTATATAACCGAACGCCAGCTCGTCCAAAGCATGTTGTGCAGAGTAAACGAGAGAGCATTTCTGCAGACCGGTTCGTGGAGTGCAACCGTTTTTGCATTTTTGCTCCACAGCACCTGCACGATCAAAAACGCAGAACGGATTAACATCATGGCTGCACTGATGCAGATGGGGTTATTTCATCCTATCTGTTCCAGACAGCCTTTTCACACTTGAATCCCTTCCACAGTGGAACAGCACCTCTCTTCTCCATTCCAGCATGCAAGCCCATGAACACGTGCACCGCACTGGAGAACAGAACACGATTAAGTCCTGAATTCTGCACAATTGTCCTTTAAAACCCTTGTGCATGCAGATTCTGTACAATATCACAAACATCAGAGAACTGAGCTTTATAAAGTTTCAACTACCAAGCATCTGTGCAAAGGATTGTGGGAATCAAATACTGCATCAATGCTTTGAGAATGCATTGTGTGTTCAGTTCTGGCACGGAGAGGTCCGTCACATCATTTCGATCTGGACCATGACCCAGCTCATTTCTCAACAGTACAGTGCAAGAATCATCTGCTCACAGGAGCAGAAACTGCACAAGGAGCCGGCAGTGGCCACAGTTTGCAGCTTACCACAGAAGAAGAGGGGCCGAAGTCGCACTAAAATAGATTACTGCACTGAGTAATCCCACGCACGGTCCGGGTTACATCGATCCATGTTCCAGATTCTCCTCTGAACGCAAACATAGCAATTTGCTTCCACTGTGCGTAGCACAGTCCTGAATTCTGTTTACAGCTGTAGTTCATGGGACTGATCTGTTCTAAAACATGGTGGCTTTCAGCACAGGTGTGTGTGAAGTATTGCTGATCACAGACCCGCAGCATCCCGCCCCACATCTTTACAGGCGTGACAGACACCGAATCTGAAAGGCGGTTTGTGAGCGGTCAGCTGGACAGGTCGCAGGAGGGCAAATGTGTTTTCTCACGGAAACAGAAGACGTCCTCCAGGGTGACAAATAATACAGAGAACAGTCCTGAAGAACAAGACAAGCCGCTGCAGCCGCACGAGCGCGTGTGTGTGCGTGCATGCAGGTATGTGTGTGTGTGTGTGTGTGAGTGTGTGTGTGTCTTGCATCTCTTCGCTCCTGCTGGCTGCATCAGCCTTTGTAAGCGAGAACCTGCAGATCAAGCCTGTGCACACACACACACACACACACACACACACACTTTGCGGAGGACAGTGCCCTGTGGGGTTAAACCTGTTTCATGGGCGACGCCCTCATGTCCCCGATTGTTCTCATTTAATGGAGAAAATATAATTTACTCTCACATCAAATCTCTCACGGTGCACTACGCCATTACAGGCCTTAGAAATCGGCGATGTCTCGCCCGCTCCAAACACCTAAAGATGGAGGTTAACACTTATTCTACAGTCATGTGGAGAATCTGGAGGGTCAAAATACATGCAGTGACGATACTATTATGAGTGGTGAAAAGGACCAGCTCTAAAATATGCTGTGAGGGACACATCGATCATCATAATGCTTTCTTTAAACTGCTGGAGCAATCAGCCGGTGAACTTTTAAAAAATATTTAAAGTTTTGAGTTATTCTTCATTTTCTCAGACATACATATGAACACACACACACACAGATACACACACACTTTCACATTTCCAGGAGAGACATGCATTCTGCACGGCTCAGAGACATGTAAACACAGAACGGGGGAAAACCTCCATCGCTGGTTCTTCGCAGCAATGGTTCCCAGCCGTCGTTTCCGTCTGCAGCTGGACTGCGGAACACAATCAGGCACATAACGGGAGATGTTGAGATGTACGAATAAACACCATACCTTAGAACAGAATTAGTCAAAATTATCCAGAATGGAGCAGTCAAAGGGTGCTTTCACATTAGGGACTCGGGCACGGACCCTAGTGCACTTGACCCCTAAGTCCAGTTCATTTGGTAAGTGTGAACACAAGCGAACTGTGCTCGGGCATGGTACGCCAGTCCGCTCGGAAGAGGTGCTCACGGGCATGGTTCATCCGTACTCGTCCCGAATGTGAAAGCAACTGTACTTGAGCACGGAAGTGGAGTATTACATCACATCTGAACTATTTGACTCTTCTGACACATAAAGCGGCAAAAAGATCTCTCCGGTCAAACGAAGACACAATACTTGCTCGGAATTTGGGCATATGAAAACACATACAATCGCAACTATGGAGTAATTTGCCAGCGTTTACATTTACGTGGTTATCGCAAAAGAACGGAACAGTGCCAAGAAAAACGAAAATGCGGCTGCAGTATCTTAAAAGTGCGGAACGCGGCAGCAAGGTATTCTTGGGAAAAGTCTAGCAGTTTTAGTGATGAAAAAGATTCATTTCTGTAGCTTCTTCTTCTTTGAATATGTTTCACTACTTAAAACCACCTAGGTGCTTACAAGTGCTGGTCAACGAATTAGAATAATTTGAAATAGTGCAATCGTAAAATTTTTAAATGCATTTTTTGTGCAGAAAGCAAATCAGGTGTTCACCGCGCCTGTCCTACTTGTTAGAGTAATCACAGAACTCGCTACCTGTGAAAAATTTGCTCAGCTGAGCTTTCCAAAAGGCCCATTTAGGCCATTTAACTGTGACAATGTTGTTTTTTTGAATTAGAATAATTGAGAAACTGTTTCACTGAATTAGAATAATTTTTATTATAATTAGAATCATCACTTTCTCAGTATTTTGTGGCTGCCCCCTTGGCTTGTATGACTCCCTGAAGTCTCCGCGGCATCGATTTGACCAGCTTGTCGCAAGTTTCTGCACTCGCTGCTTCCCAGGCTGTGGCGATGTTCTGCTTCAGTTGGTCCAGCGTAGTCGGCCTTCTGTCGCAAATTCTCCGCTTGACGATGGCCCAAAGGTTTTCAATGACATTGAGGTCAGGCTAGTTGGCCGGCCATGCCAAAACTTCAAGCTGTTTTTCGGCGAACCAATCTTTGGTCGACTTTGCCGCGTGAGCCGGTGCAAGATCCTGTTGAAATATGAGGTCTTCTTCGCCGAACTGTTCCTCAACAATCGGAATCAGGAACGTTTCCAGAACATGTTGGTATAGGGCAGTATTGACAGTCTTCTTGAGGAAGCAGAGTTTCCCTACACCCCGAGCGGACATGCATCCCCAGACCATAACGCTCTGGGGAAACTTGACGGATCTTTTCACGGCCTCGTGGTTGTAGGTTTTGCCACCATAGCGCCAGACACAAGGACCTTGGTCACTCGAAGGAGATGCAAAAGCGTGATTCGTCACTGAAGACCACTTTCTGCCAGTCTTCAGCAGTCACCTCGCCGTGTTCTTTGGCCCACTTCAGCCGTTTCTCCATTTGTTTCTTGTTCAGCATTGGTTTTACTGCTGGAACGCGAGATTTGAAGCCGAGTTCGCGCAGACGACGGTAAGTGGTTGATCTCGAGACGTTAGTGCTGGTCTGCTCATTCCACAAGTCGCTGAGCTCGGAAGTGGACTTGAACCAGTTGCTGACTGCGATCTTTCTCAGCTGTTTGTTGTCGCAAGCAGAAGTTTTTCGGACGCCGGAACAGTTGGTGCGCTTGCTGCAGTCTTTCTTGTGAGCTTTGCAGACGGAAGACTGGCTGATGCCGAGCTGCTCAGCAATTTTAGTTTGGGTCAAGCCTTGTTAGCGAAGGGCTTGCATTTGAGTGACTATTCCCGTTGAGAGGTTGCGCTGCTTACCCATGATTGATTTTACAACTTAGAAATTCTACTCAACCCTGACTTTATACTGCACTGTGAACACTCTTCACAGAAAACAAAAATTCAAGCACTTATTATAATTCAATGAAATGACTTATGAATTATTCTAATTCAATGAAACAACAGTGTCACAGTTAAATGGCCTAAATGGACCTTTTGGAAAGCTCAGCTGAGCAAATGTTTTACAGGTAGCGAGTTCTGTGAATACTCTAACGAGTAGGACAGGCGCGGTGAACACCTGATATGCTTTCTGCACAAAAAATGCATTAAAAAAATGTAACGATTGCACTATTTCAAATTATTCTAATTCGATGACCAGCACCTGTACATACTGCCATCAACTGTATCGGAGTTCTGATAAAATTAACCGCACTCAGGCACAGTACGGCAATGCTAGTGTGAAAGCTGACCAGCGGGAGGAGAGGGGAGGGAAGACAGTTGTACTGTGGCACGGCAGGGAACAATCGCACCGAGTGTGAAAGCGTCCTAAGAGCAGGTTGTTACTTCGTCAATGCAATTGTGCACATAAGGTTACTAATATTCCGCCAGGGTCTTTGCTGATGGCTTTCATTAACAGTGTGAATTGCACGGCTGTTTGGTTGGAATAAAATCTTACACCCACTTCGGCTCTTTCTGGAAGAGTTTGAGAATGCCTGCCTTAGGTAATGACCACACATACACTGGTATTTTTGAAAATGTAATGTTTTGAACATGATTCGGCCTTTCGCCCTCGTACAAACTGCGGTTTTGGCCACTAAAACTGAACTTTTGGAAGACATCCTCCAGGGTGAAGATTTCAAGGCACTACATTAACACAGCTTACGTGTGAACATAGTTTTTGGCTTGTGATGTCTGAGTGTGCGCCTCACGGCGAGTTTATAAGGCTTGTGATTGGCCGACATTAGGGCTCCCCCAAATCTGGCCCTTGAATCCAAATCCAGCCCTGGTTTTCTTTCCGATCTGCAATAAAGTGAACAATTATTGCCACTGATTGGCCAGACAGTCATCACAACTGAATCCCAGGTAAAGGGAGGGTGGGAAATCAAAATCTGCAGTTCTCGTCCCTAAGGGACCGTGATGTGGGCTGGGCTGGCCTGCCATGGTCTTACTTTTAAACTGCAACATCGCCGCCCCTCAGTTCGGCTCACTCTGGACAGCGCTTTAATTGCACTTCTGCGTCTTTGCGAGGGTGGAATTTTTTTTTTGGAACACGAAGGACAAAAAAACCCTGTTTTTAAAATACGCGTGTACATGTGGAGTAGGCCTACGACCCACTGACGCAAGAAACCTCCCACAGAAGCAGTTAATAAGAAGTGAGCTGATTCACCGCAAATACTGCTGACTCATCTTCAGCGGAATCACGCCGTTTAAGTTACAATCAACCTCACATTTAACACTAACCTCATCAGCAGGCTGGACGCAGGAAGACAAAGTAATAATCGAACCTTAACTGGGCAACCTGTCCATTTACAGTGACCCAAAATACCCCTGTTCGCCAAAAATCACCGTAAAAACCGGAATAAATGTCAAAGAACTCTCCTTTTATGAAGGAAGACAAAAGCTATTGTCCCTTCCAATGCAAACTTCCCTTATAGAGAAAGGAGGTAGAAAAGAAAAGGAGATGGCGGTATCAGGTGCACTGTTAACACCACACACGTCAACCAGGGGTCATTCAACACGACACGGACTATATAATTCAGAGAACAATGGCCTCTGCGCCCCAGTGTTCCACAGGTGACATGGAGAAGCTTTAGGAAGTATAGTTCCCCAGCTCCTCGAGAGGCACAAAGCCCTCTGAAACAGCACGGCCCCAGGACAAATCACATGACACTGCCAAACAGGATATCTCTAAATCGCCCATTGTCTGGCCACCACATCAAAATCCTTTCCACGGACGGTGGCAAGGAAGCTAAAGATACTCGTGCCGAAGCCTTATGGGCTAATAATGAACAGGGGCATCAGAAACACACAGGAAGACCGTCTATAGAGCTGAAGTAGGATTACTGTGTGCTCAAAATATTGCTCACAATAAACGCTTCAAGGAAACGTGGGGTCATAAAACACTATGGTGATTATCAATCACTGAATGTTGATGTTGTCCAAGGACAGTTAAAGGAAATAACGAGCCAAGGCAAGCTGCCATGTTTTTTTTTTGTTTGTTCTTTCACGGGTGCATAATATTTCCGATTTTGGATCAAGGCCTATGTAATCCGTGCCAAAATATTTAATTAATTAGCATTCCATCGATGGAATGTCATTTTGTGCGGTTCCGACACACTCACATTAATCATCATAAAAGACTCAATTGAAGTGCCGATAGGAGACTTCGGTAGAGACAATTAGGCCTGTGTGAATAATTATATACAGGTATAAGAAAAATGCAATGTTGATTCCTCCCCCCCTAAAAAAAAATAAGAGCTTGACCGAACGGCTCATCCCAGCCGCTGAGCGCATGGCCTGATCAGAGCCAAGAGACACATCATCCCTCCTGCCTAATGCTGCAGGCCAATGCAAATACACAGGTCACTCACTCCTGCGCACCGAGCTCGCGCGTGTAGCAGCAAGTTTTCCACGAGCACGTCTTCGTTCAAAAGGCATAAAAATGAAACCTAAACACATAAAAAGATTCGAAGGATAATCTGTCCGTGGTTGTAGGCCCAGCTGCATTCCTAATGCAGTCAGGCAGCCTAAAATCCGCGCCCAACACCAAATCAGCATCGGCCGGATTCATGCCACTTTCATGCAGGTTGCGAATGGGTTCTTTCTCGAGTAGCGTTTAAGAGCATCTTTTTCGTTTCGTATTTGCCGTAAAAGTCATGTCACATCTGTAATCACACTTGGACTAAATAACAAGGCCGATGATATTCGCACTTACGTATACGTGTGGCCCATGCTGATTTTTTCCCTTGGCCACAGCTTACCAAATAAGCTTGGCCAAGAAAAAAAAGGGCTGTGGACACACTTAAAACAAGTGAGGGCAGTGGAGCAATGGGCATCTTGATCACACTTTAAAGTGCGTCTAACGCGAATTTCGATTAATTTTTGTGCAAGGGCGCACTAAAATAAGTGCGAACGAATAGTCACTTCGAAATAAAAATAAGGCAAACTTTATTAGAAACAAAAACATTTTCAGGGTTCTCAACTAAAATCGAAATTTCACCGTAGGTTAATACCTACCTTAAAGTACTCGTGATGTTTGGCGCGGGACAAGGAATGACGATATTGAAAGAGGGGATTGTGTGTGTGTGTGTGTGTGTGTGTGTGTGTGTGTTTTCCATCTTCATCTCTCCTTTCCTATAAAACACTGTTTTTGAGACTCTGGCGCTGCTAATGTTTGAAGTGCGTCCGGATAAATTAGCCACAGCGAGCGCAACTGACGGGTATTTCCGTAAACTCGGCTTCAGGAAGCATTTTATTAAAGCATTTATTGCGCGTTTCCAGAGTTCAATTTATAACACCTTTTGAACCCGTCACCCCCACCAAAAAGCCGACCTGAGCTGAAAAATGCGGAAGTGTAACTAAAATAAAAGAACCTCAAAACTAAGCGCAACGTTTCATTCGTCCAGAAACAGTTGGGGCCTGCAGGTAGAAGTTTGACAGCTCGTCCATATTTAAATAGACCTTAGTAGGCTACTGGCTCACTCATTCACATCCTGTTGGCAACAGAAAGGCAAAGCAGATCAATTTCAATATTTACTCAGCAAACTGAAACATGGACAAAGTTATTAATCTTCTTAACAAGAACATTGGTCTATTTAGATCACACAGGGTCAAGAAGCATATGCCTATACGTGTTTATGGGCAGTTTTTGCGAAACCAAATTATTATGCCTCTTCAACTTCCATCAATCGCACAGTTTACACAAATTACTGTTGGTCTACATTTGTTTAGGACCCGAATACACCAAATATTTGCGCGCTAATCTTATTACCCTACTGCCGTCGGCCCCGTTACAAGGCTATATGGATTAGCCTACATGTCACATCGCCTACAGCAACATTCCTATACATCATTCAGTTCCGAGCGGTATCAACAACAATATTCCATGTGACTTAAAAATTTCTAATCCCTTATTTTACAAAAAATAAATAAACAAATAAATAAATAATACAATCGGCAATGATCAATTCGTCAAAACGTAGCCAGTGAGCCATAATTAAAGGCCTACAAGAGCCATTTGTAACTCTACACAACTTTCCATGCACAGAAACAAGCCGCGCTTGGCATGACAGCCCGGAGACAGCTTTGTCGTCGTGCGCCTTTGTGCGGTTGAAATCAAATGGAAAGCCGGGGAAGCGGGAAAGACAGGGATTAACAGCAATAAAGGGGACACATTGTCTCGAAGATAAAAAGATTTTTTTTTTTTTACTTTGCGTCGCTCGGACAACGACATATAGCCAAGTATAGACAAATGCATAGGCCTTAATTTCCAACATTCGATGATGATAGGCCAGGTCAGGGGTCGAATGACTCAGAGTCGTTTTGAGGAATATGCCGGCGGATCCGTAACCAGCCCTGACGGCCTTTTCTCTGTTTGCACATGTGAGTGGGTAGGTGCCGCATCAGTGGCCGCCGGGCTCCGTCTGTGTCCTGTTCCTTTTCAAGAATTACGCGTGCTTGGAGGCCTTAAGGCCGCACAACCCAAGGGGTTTATAAACAACCGTCCGCTGTTTCGACAGTGCTCGTGTATAGTTGTAATGACGCAGTTCCTTCATTCCACCCAATAAAATTCAAACAAGTTACATGCAGGAAATCGTCATATGGTATTAATACAGTGCATAATGACAACAACAACAATAATAATAATCATCATCATCGATTTTGCAGTTCTTGAATCGCCTCTTACACTCGTCCATGACCAGGCTCAGTCCTTAAGGGTCATTGTAGTAAATCAGTGAATAGAAATTTAATTCTTCTTCTTCTTAATAGTAATAATAATAATAATAACAATAATACTGAAAACAATGATAACATTATTATCATAATTATTATTCACTTTCGGAGCACAACCACCTGTAACGACTTGCACCTACGCAGAAGATAACTCCGTCAGTTGCACGTGCAACAATGTTGACCAATGTCTGGACTGGGAAAACAAGCTCCCCCTCCCTGATGTCCGCAGTCCTACCACCTCATCCTCCGCTGAAATACATGAGTGCCCCGTCTTTGAACTGTGATTTGCTTTTTTTCTCCAGCCACCTGCAAGCCACAGAAATCCACCTCAGGCAACTTCCATCAGCAGTCAGACAGCATGGGAAACACCAACTGCGAATTGGTATGAATAACTCAGATCAAGGGGCTGTTTTAGGCTCACCGACTCAAACGCAAACATCCTAAAGGGATTGTTTTACAGCTGAATAAATGTGAACGTCCTAGATGGACAGAATCTACCGCTCCGACATGGCATCCGTATATTTCCACGAAAATGAAAAGAATTTATTTATTTTCACCACTGCACACGTGAGAGCAGATAAACGAGAGCAATGCGACCGCGATATTTCCCAGCGTCGTGTTTATTCTAATTTTGTAAATCAATCAGGAATGACAACTAACCATTTCTGAGCAGCAAACGCAGCCTTACATGGGAGTTTGACGCCCTCTAATGGTCCTACGCGATTTCGTCCCGGTTTTTACCAAAAAAAGCATTTGTATTGGAAAAAATATCCTGCGGCACCTTACAGTGATGTTCGAGAACGCATTTCACGAAACAAGAAATCCATCATATTCTGCTCACTCATTTCATTTTAGCTTCATCTTGTATGTTAAGTGCAAGCTAGATATTAATCATCAAGGGTTTAAACAGCTGAATGCTAGGCCTACATATCTGCTCTGACACTGCTGGAGTTCTTGGCCACGAGTAAGAGTTTGATTAATGACGACAAGTAATATAAAAAGCAAAGACACAGGAGCAGAAATAAAAAAAAAATCCCAAGGTAAGGCTAGGTAATGTCAAAATTAAATCGATATCATAAAATTAGATATCGTCCAGGATTTTGGATTAGCCTATGTGACATGACAGAAGTTGTGCCTTTTCTGGTTTTAAAGACTGCATTATAGCAAAAATATATGGGCTACAGTTTTCTGCACTTAACAAGACTAATCTAGCGGTTGCCTGTCACTACTTGATCACCATATAAACACCACTAAAGCCTGTTTATCAAAGGTCTCACTGTCGGAATACTCTGCGAAACCATCGATACTGGAGTACTGATACGAAACTGACACGGAGGTATTCGGAAAAAAGTGTGATGTATGATTTTGTCCATATCACCCTGGCCTACTCCAAGGAAGGTATACACAGAGGTAAGCGGTTTTATGTGGATGCGCGAAATGTGATGGCGGTTTTGCTTCGCGTAATTTACCACATCTCTTCAGCTGTGCGGGACACTTACACTGATACGTAACAATGGCCGTGCTGGCAGGGGTGATGGACGAGGGTCTGTCAGCAGAATCCCGCTGATCTGCATATAGACCAAAGGGATGAGTGTGTTGTCTCAGCAGATAACACAGGGCAGGACAAGTGCACCTGAATACCCCCACCTCCACCTGCCTCTCTCCCTGAAACAGGACTCAAGGACTACGAGTAGTGGCCAGATGGGGAGTTGCGGGTGCTTTCCATTCTCTGTGTCTGACTCCAGATCAGTTTTTTCCCGGGACTGTAGTGATCCCCACTATTATGTGAAATATAACATAACCGATCTGGGTATTATACGGCGCTGTAAAACACTACGGCACCATTAAGTCTGTGAACCTATTTATTCCCCTCACCTCCACTTGTTATGATGTTTTTGATTCTGAACTCAAGTTGTTAAGTCCTCAAAAGTTAAACTTTAAGCTATCCATTGTCTTCACTAATTGTGAGTTGAAACAAAGTTTATCTTCAAGTTGAGTTAACTCAGTTGCATTAACTCACATCTTTAAGGCAGGTGGAAAACTTTTTAAGTTCAAACAGCTCGAAATGTCCTGCAGTGAGAGGCACAAGTCGTCCTGTTCTGTTACAGGGCTGCTGCTCGGCCGTTAGCGGTGAGATTAGCACTGCTGGATGCAAACGTACTGAAGGTAAGGGGCATCTCCTATCTCCATCTCAGCTGTAAATCAGCGCTGAGCCGATGGGAGGTCTTTATTCGACAGTAACGTTTCAATAGTTGCATGATGAGACTCCGCGGCCTGTTCGTCGCGGACTGAGACGATCCCTTTCTCCAAATTTTCCTCTTAAATGGCTTGTGTGAATATAAAGTTTGATAATACTCTGAAATTTAACACAAGATCTTTCTGTGGTAGTGGTGTCACTGTGATGGCTCTCTAGAGTGGGCAGGCAACACCCCAGGGCTCTTATCTACTACAGTCTATAACTTATTTCACCTCTTCATTAATCCCATATTCTATGCTACAAAGACAAATTAAGTATAACTCAGTGGAAATAGAAAATACTTCATCAGTCCCCCAGTGAAGTGTAATTAGATATCACCTGTGAGATTTAGAGAAGTCATTCTGCATGTGATGTCCAGTTATGGCTTCCAAAATGAAAGTCACACGAGGGATGAAGAACAAGAGGCCTTCTTTAGCTTAAAGTTGGAACTTTTCATCTTTTTTTTGTATGGGGGATGGCTGGCAAGTTTTCCTAAGACTTTGCACACCATGTGGGATAACAGATTAGTCCATTGGGGCAATTTTTCTGTTTTTATTAACCCCATAAGACCTACAGACCCATATATGGGTCCATAAAATCCAGCTGCTGCATCCAAACCTGAGGAAGTTCAGGCCCATTATAAATTCTGGCCGATGATCCCACATACGGTCTGCGGAATTACAGGGGAATGTGCATAGAATGATGTACTAGCTCTGGATATTTTCCATTTGTTTTAATGCTGTGGCCATGAAAACATGGGTTTGAATATTTCTCTCAATATAAGCGTGATGTAGGTTCAGTGATGCGCTGCACCCAGCAGATACAGAATGTGTGTGTTACACTGTAATTCAATATGGAAACAATGCTTTTTCTGACTTTGAGCGTACTTAAACTCCAACTTTTTACTTAAGTTTTCCCTTGAGGAGTTAAAGGTACTTGATTTAGGCCTGGCCAGCCGGGTGACAGAGCTGGATCTGGCCAAGTCTGCAGCCAAAGCTGGAGATACAGAAGGGCGCATTAGCGCGTTTGTGTTAGAGTGATTATAGAAACATCCAGAGGTGTTCGACTGACCTCAGCGGCCAGTTAGCGGGTCATTTAGCGAGAGGACAATCGCACCTCATGCGGAGTCTCCTTAAGTCTCCCTCAGAGGTCACCCCAGGTTCCCCCAGTCAACAATTATCAACACTTACTTAACTCTCTCTTATCAGGGAGCACACAGCATCTAACAGGAGCGCTGAACGCGTGCTAATCCTTCTGGAAAAGGATCAGCATGGAATGTGAGAATTGTGCCAAGCGACCAAAATTTTGTTGGGAGCTGAGCCCGTGCTAAATATACAGGCTTCCCAGCGCACGTTTATCAACCGTGATAACAGCTATTCAAACACATCACCTCAGCCTCCTTTCCTAGAAACCAAACTTTATTTTCATAGAAAGTATTTTCCTTTGACCCATTTTTCCATCCCCCCCCCCCTTACTATGGTATTGACAAGAAAAATCCCCCCCGACGCTTCAAACGAGACTGAATCTCTCTGCGCGTCTTCAAACGTGCCAAGAACATCTGATGCCCTGTCAGAGCGCTAATCCGCCACATTCAGCTCCAGTTGGCTTGGCCTGCTGTCAACCTTAGACTGAAAGGACATCTGTGCTGATAACGGACACATTTTCCATGGCTTTGGATGAATTAAAACATTCCGTTAAACACTACGAGTATGGCTCAAATGTGCTGTTCTGCTGTAACAGTATAAAGATATGCTAGGACCCCTTAATTGTGTTGGTAAACATATTACCAATATATCATATTATAAACGTGAAACATTACATGTGGCTGTGACTATAGTGAAAGTGACATGGAGAAGACCACAGTATCATGTACATTTAGTATAGGCTGCTGTTGGCAGGAAATCAGGAGTAAGGAATTATACGATGATAAAAACCGATGCGGCAACGTGACAGTGCAAACACACTGAGCAAATTTGCTCGAAGGATTTTTTCCGTTGAAGTCATGAGTACACATTCAGTCAGAAGTTTTACAATACCTACATGTCCTCAGCAGTGAGAAATGTATAATGTAAACACCTTCAATTAAAATGGATAAAGATTTTAGATTAATATTGAAAGCACCTTCTTCCACAATAGCCGCAAAGCGTTTTTTGTGGGACTTTTCAACAAAACCATCTGCAAGGCATTTTTCAGTTTACTCAAAATCAAGTTCCAAGTTCTTTCAGAAAAGAGTTTGTAGAACTACGGGGACTAGAGATTTTGAGTTTGAGCAAACTCAAAAGTGCCTTGCAGCTGGTTGCTTTTAAGTTCAGTCAACTTTTCATGCTTTTCCAGTGTTTGGTCTCAAAATGTCCCTCTGAGATGCTTCGCTCCTGAATATCTGGAATGGGGACAGGCAGATATAGGTACAACACGAGGGTAATCCCCCTGTCCTCTGTGTCCTCGGCCCCGAGTTAGGAGAACAAACCGTACACCTCACGCCCTAATCAATGACCGCACCACACTAATATCAATCAGCCTCACCCACATCCCGATATCTGACTGCGAACACTGATAGAAAAATAAGCAGGAGATTAGCAAATATATCAGAGATAGCAATTCCAAAACTAATTTGCACAGATCAAACAAGACCCCAGTGGAGGGCATTTATCAGATAACTGGTGACAACTTTTTAAATGTAATTCACCTTTCGAGTAAAAGGTGAGACGCTAACTGCATTAGCATCTGTTTACACAGGCCAGGCTTTTGATAGGCTGGCCTGGCCTTTCTCTTGTAGGGAAAATTGGAACCGGACTTCTCATAATTAAAAGAATATAAACACAAAGCTCGCCCCCTGTGGTGGTTTATCACCAATCATCTCACAGCCTTTTACCTTTATAGTTACCTCAAAGACCAGAGTAGGGATCTCCACTGTTCCATTCATATTCATTATAAGAATCTCTCCGTCCTCTTTTCAACAGAATGATCAAATCTCAGCGCTACAACAGGACCTTTATGCGCTAAATCCAGACCACAGGGGGAGGGGCGACAGTTGTCATCTGTGCCGTCACCACCGTCCTCAACCAGGAACCCGTGCTGAATACAGTTTGACTTCATTTGAAGTTTCAATAATAGAAAATTATTCAAAATTCTTTCTGTGGATGTTTAAAAAAATGTTTTACAATAGAATGAAAGTGTGGCCTAATCTTCTTGTTCTTGGGTGTAACGAGTGGAGCCCAGCTTGGTTTCTCTGCTATTGACGTGTTTGTGTGTTCAGAAACGGACGGACGGTCGTGAATACTATGTCTCGCCGCTTGGCGCGTTCCGTGCGGCGGGGGACAATAACTGATTAATTGAGTATTCAGTGTGGAGGAAAACTTATATTATGAGGATTAAAATAGCAACTCCTTCTTCTGAACTTTGACCTTGGAGGCACTTACACGCAACCTTTTGTGATTTTAAAATAATGGTTTTTATATTTGGTGACGGAAACATGAAATGCAAGGACAAATTTTTTTTTTAATTATTGTGATAAAACAAGCGTAAAATTACTCTTTTTATGTCTGCATAGTCAGATTTACCACATGACATTGAAATGAATAACGAATTTTTAAAATGCCTTCACATGCCTTTGAGACATTTCACCCGGTTCGTGGAACAAGTTGTTCTGCTGACAGATGCCATTTTGAAAGAAAATTACAAAATAATAAGGCGTAAAATCATTGTTATTGCTGAAGAGAATTTGAAGTTATACACTGATGTTGGGAACGAGGGGCTTCTTGAAAAAATTTACCAGGTTGTGACCAATAATTCAAGGGTGAAGTCTGTCACCATATTCAGAGAATGACCGTGAAAGGCAGGTAGTAACACATACCCGGTGAATGCCTTTGGTTAGTACAGAGGGGGAAATCAGCAAATTGGACGCTTATATTCAAATAAAATTATGTATTTACATAATAAGTTGGCTCCATTTTTATAGGAGCCGTCACGCCCCTGTCCTGCCACATGCCCCATCAACAGAGGCCTCAAAATTAAATCCCAATGACCGTTTTTGTAAAAACAATAACAGATCTGACCAGCAGGGGGCCACTTTGCTCTTCACAAACATCCGCAAAGAACCCCCCAACGCTACAGACAGGCTCGCGGTTTTATAACAACAACTCCATATGAAGTGCACACTTACATCAGCTTTGTGTTAGCAGGATTTTTCCTGCTGGTCTTATGTTAAGCCGACACACATAGGAGTGTTCCTCTTCTCTTAAGCCCACTCTAGCGATGCATTGTCCCGCTGTTTACTGAAGAATATAACAGCGATGTTCGGCTTAAGCAGAACGAGCCAGAAAACAATGGCTTTTAATGTTGGGCATTACAGACAGCTCTTCCGCTTAAACTAACCAACGTGACTGCGTCCTGCCACTGCTGAAGATTAGTCTACTCATTAAAGGGCATTATTGCTCCATTACCAGACCCTGTCCAGGAGCAGCCCCACACAGTGAGTTAACAGTAAGTTTGGAGAGGCAAGTCGCCATTATCCACGGATATGACATCCATATTGAAGAAATTACAGGCTTTCATTCCTACCAAGCAGTTATACAACTCATTCGACAAAACAATCGCAGAGTTCCTCCCAACTGTACCAGTGCATAAATGCTTGGTTTAAATCCTGCACCCGCACTCCATCTTTCTGGATAAGTTTTAGGATCCCGCACGTAGATCCATCTGTCCTCTCTTACAGGAAATGTGCTGCCTGTCGAGGAGCCGGAGAAGTTGGCAGAAGGAAGTGCCCTCATGAGCAATGACTGGCAGACCAAAAAATGCCTAATTCTAAAGAATGAGAGGGTATGAACAAGACTTAAAACCACCAGGATGTTTTCACCGTCACGTTAAGCCACACGATCCATTAATAATTGAAGAATCGATTCAGGCCTGGGAAGTTTGAGACTCAGAACACCATCTGCGTCTGTCCTGCAGGGGGAAGGAACGCGGTCATCTTCCATAGTCCTCTCCTATCGCCCCAAAGCTTTGGGCACTGTACTATGACTGTGGGCTATAGCCCAGCACCTCACTACATTCAACAGAGAATCAGACAACTGGTGGTTGGAGCTTCGGAATGATCAGTGCAGCAGTTGAGGCCTAATTCACACTGCTTCATATCGAATCGACTGAGCGTTGGTTTGATAAAACCTTCAGCTAAGGAAATGCTGTTGGGGGCCAGCAGGTCCCCAAGAGACAGACCCCCTGGGGCCCCCGTTATCTCTACTCAAAGATTAAGGAGAGACACTGCTTCTCGCTCCCCTACCCCGGCCGCCGCGGCCTCTGAACGCGTCATTAGACCTCAGGAACAAGAGCTGCTCTGTGACCCCGAGTCCTGTCGCCCGAGAGCTGAAACAGATCGGGTAAGTGGGGGACCAAGGGACAGGACGGAGGACATCCGACTCCGACTCAAAGGACTCCGTTGTCTGTAGCTCTTTGGCGGCGAGCGCTCTGTACCGTGGGTGGCAGCGCTGAGGGACAGGAGTGCAGCTGTAAGTGTCATTCCCGAATGGCCACTAGATGGCAGTCAGTAGCCTAGCGGCTAGCACACTTGACTGGGACTCAGTGCAATCACGGTTCAAGCCTCAGTGTAGCTGCACCAAGGTCAGTGCAGCTGCTGGGCTCTTGAGCAAGGCCCTTAACCCTATATTGCTCTAGTGCCTCAACTTAGTCTAATCAACTGCAAGTTGCACTGGATAAAATGTCAGTTAAAGAACTTATTTATTATAACTGGCTTCCCACGATGGGATAGAAGTTCCATCCAAGTGCATTTTGGCTGAATCCTCCTAAAAAACTGACTTCAAGTTCCATTACTGGCTCTCTAAAAATAAATAAATTGAATATAGATTTCAAGTTTTCCATACCCAAGCCAGTTCGGTCGATTATCTGTGTCAGAATTGGGCGGAACTTCCTGTCTTGCCTTATGAGGCCGTAAAGTGATGACCAATGGGACTCCAGCACGCTCCTTTCTGACAGGAAGTGAAGCCCATGAGCCAAATATTGTAAATTAAGCAAATAAGTTGCTCTGAGTGGTGTCCATCTGTGCTGTGACTGCTTAAAAGATCAGAAAATGACATTCTAATATGAGCTTAAATCTGCTTATTTAACTTGAAAACATTTGCCCTAAATGCACTATAAACTGCAGGCACATGCTAAATATGTACTTCTGAATAAGAGAGAAATGCTCAAAGGCCCACAAGCAAGGGTCCAGGGTTACCCATAGCTTTTGATTTTCTGGAGTTTACGAGCTCGCTCCTCATTAATGCACCCACACCAGCACCAATTTTCATTGTCACCATCTTCACCTGTGGGAAAATGTCAAAAGATATAAAAATTATATGAGAAAGTGATGACAACAGGCCAGTCAGTTCAACAAAGCTCGTAATTTTCCTTCTACCACAGTGCACCAAACCCTTATTGTGTTAACATAAAAACTACATGGTATCTAGCACTGGGTGGCACAGTCTTGAAACCTTGCAGATGTTCTCCCCTCATAGTCTAATGAAAACATCTTTACTCTCTCGCTCTCATGATCCCAGTACCTGACAAGCACATCAAAAAAGGAAAAAGAAAACAGACACTATTATTGACACAGCTTGTCCACAGTGTGGATAGAGGGAGGGACAGTTTGTTAGTCTCTTATGAGATTTTCTGAAAATCTGGACTTGGCACCAGACAGGTTAAATACAGATGAAAGACTTCTGCTGTTTACAAGGTGCAAACTATGGAGTTACACTGTCGCAGCAGAGTTTGGTCACATGAGCCCTAATGATTTCATTAAAAAAAAAAAAAAAAAAAAAAAAAACCACGTGGTTTTGCAGTTAAATTTTTTTGATAATATTCCAAAACATATTGCGACTACAATGAGTCATTTTGATGATTATGTCATGTAACTATATTACAGCTTTTACAATGAAAGTAATAATTCAGTACAGTAAATTACATATGAGCCACAATATCACAAGTTTTTTTTTTTTTTAGGATGGAGGGACAGATCTAAACTTTCCTCCAAATGCAATAGCTGACGGGTGAACGATACATATCGTGACGGTGAACACAGGAGAATCACTTAAGAATCCAGACAGCATTGTTTGCACCGGGTACTTAAAAATTGGCAGTGTCATTACACTGCGTTATTTTCAGCACAAGTTTGCGTTCTTGTCGCCCTCTTGTGGAACATTGCCCTTAGTGTTTCTACACGGCTGCTGAAACCAGAGGTTGTTTCTCACAAACCTCATTCAACCAGGAAATAGCCATTGAATAGATATCATTGTTTTGGAAAGACAACCGTGGAAATAAATGCCCGGGAGAGTCGTTGTATCAAGGGGCACCGATAATGAGGAACAGGGGTGAGGCACCTGGTTCAGTTATGGGGTTAAGGGCCTTGCTAAAGAGCCCAACAGCAGAGTTCCTCACTACTTCATCTTTCCAGAAGCAAGGGTTGAATTTGCAACTCCAACGTTGTCAGCCCATAGACTGACCCCTAGACTACCCCAGCAGACCACACACACCAAGAAACTGAAATTGATTCAGCTACTTAATTACAGTTTGGCAATATGCCGTGCGTAAACTGAAAAACATTCGGTAATATGTGGTACATAGTTTCCAATTTTCCGCAAAAGCCAAGTGCACTATAAAAGGTGCTGAAAAGACCAGGTGTTGTGTCATGTACGTAGGTTTGGCAGCCCCCGTAAGTTTCCCAATCACAGCCAAAAGATTAGCACCTTTTTGAAAAGTGGCAAGTCAAAACTTACACAAAATAAAATCTAACTAACTGAAATATCGTAAATTAAATAAAGGGCACTGATACCTCCAACATGGGCCTGCATTTAAAGGCCCATCAGTATAGTTCCACTGCAATCCAAGTATATCCATCGTCATCATTGTGCAAAACAGGACTCGCCGCAACACGGTGTTGTCGTCGATCACATATGCAAAACAGTGGTGCTATTGTTGCGGTCGGTTGCAGAAAGAGATGATACTGAGTGAAGTACAGGTTTTATTGCTCGTGCCACAAAGCTTGAAAAGCTTGCAAAGGACTGACACCGGACACGTGACATGCAAGGCCAAGGTCACAGGAACAGGGTTGGTATTCAGAGGCCTCTCCAGAAAGGACAGAAATTCTGCTCAAGTCCTCCAAACAAACCTTGGTGTTTCATCAGACAGGGAAGGCCTGCAGTCGGGCCGTGCCGGTGCAGACCGTCTCGTACGAGCAACACAGAGCTGGCTTTGTGCTGCTCAGGAAAATGAGAGGGGAGCAGTTAGTCTGAGTGAACATAGTTTTGTTGCTCAAGCCCAACCATGTGGTCATCCTGGTGCTCCATTGATAGATTCTACATCTGGGTTTCCTCTGCTTGGTTCTGTGCATGAAGCTTGAACCTGTGACCGCAAAGACGCAGTTGACGCGTGTTTCAGAGGAGACCTGCTAACTGTACGCATTCCCCGAGTAGGCAACCTGAGTCAGGTACGATCACACTTGTTCATGATATGCTGGACATTCCAGATTCGGACGGGATCAGAGATTTTGAATTTATCTGTAATTAAAATACTTTGGAACTCTACTAGTGATTTAAAATTTTATGATTTATTACAAAACTTTGAAAAATGAAAATTTAGGAATACTTTTCCACCATTTGCAATTGACAATGATCGGCTCATCTCAGTAATGGGTGGAACTTCTCTCCTGTCTCCGTTCTTGAGAGACCAACTAATGACAACCAAAGAACAAGAGAAAAATGCCCTATAAAATGGCCACCACCTCCCTCCCTTATGTGTGACGAGTCTAATCCCAGTGTTGTGTAAAAATATCAGCTTCAAGAAAACAATATTTGCTAAAGAGATTTGAATATGTTTATCATGAGGCTTAAGATGTAAAATTGGATTCCAGGTTTGGGAGAACGACAGGAAATAAGCATCATCAAGTCGCTTAGCTTTCCTGTCAAAACAAGGGAATAAATGAAAAAGCGGGGTTTTAAAGAGGAGTAAATCTTTAAGAAGCCAGCTTTGTGATTTTAAGCCAAATATATCTTTCTAAGCTGATGCGAGCTCCTGAAGTCTTCACACGTTTCCTGTCAAGGGCTGCCTGACGGTGAAAAATCCCTCCTCCACCAACAGCCCATTAACTCCAGAGCCACCCGCATCAGAATTTCAACTGCCACTTATCATACATAAAATGTAATAAATTCATTGATTCGAAGACAGAAATGCTGAGAGACTGCGTGTGCTACAGGCCCAACTGCCCAATTTTGCGCGATGTTTCCATTTTTGTCAATTAATCCACTAAATGAAACATTTAATTCAGAAAAGCTCAAAATAATATTGTTTGGACAAGCAAGTCGAATTCAGCTCTGCTCAAATTTGGTGTTCTTGTTCACGTTAAAACCTTTTCAGCTCTAAAGCTCAGAGACCGCATTTTATCCACATGGTGCTGATGTGGGATGCATTTCCAGATCTTGAAAAGTGAAACGAAGTACAATATAAATTCCCAAATCCAACTCAAATACAAATTCAGTTAGAAAAGATGTGTGCAAAACACTCTAGGCATATGTGCACATATCCTGGTATCCTACACTAGTCCAGTGTCAAAAGTAGTAACAGCACAATATCCAACTCCAGTAGAGTGCAAATGGGTCTCAGTCAAATTGGACCTACACTGTAGTAGTTGATTTGGCACTGAGGAGGTTTTCAACAGAGGACAGTTTTGGTGACCTTCACTCAGCGTGGGTCGCCATGCACGGGTGATGTGCTCACTCACTACGGCAGACCAGGACAAAGCTTGCTGAGCCGCAGAGAGCCGAAGTCAGTAATCGCCATGGGGAGGTCAGAGCAGTTTACAATATTCCCCGTAATCGGTCCATTGAAAAATAATATTACCTTCCTCGATTGGAATGAGACGGCTAGTATCAGTCATACCCTTAAGAGATGAATGTAACGCTGGCGCACAACCAGATCGCAGTGTTGGGGGTTTCTTAAAACAAAGCCAGCGCTTCGTGCGGACGTCTCATCGCTCACACAGCGGTAATCCCGAGCGGAATCTGTCTCAACTTTGCCTCGTTATTGGAAAACATCCACCCGCTAAATCCACACAATGTCATTCTCCAGTCGCTCACAGTCGTAGATATGAAAGCAATTTGGGAACGCCGTAATTATGAGATTACCGCGAGGAGAGACACTCCAGGCACCGACAACGGCTCGAGTTTGTTAAAATGCAAGAGTTCTCCTCAGCGCCTTTGTTTAGCCGTAATTACAGGAGAAAGGGAAATTAAGGCTTTTCTTCCCGTCACATTTTTTTCATTATCCTATGTTTTCTGAGAATAATTGCACTTTTATCCATAAAGCTCACCCCATTTCTTATTCATGGAAAGCCATGAAAAGTATTAGGGCAACACACTACATTTCTGCGCTTACTTAGGCCTTTCTCTAAGGTCTCATACAATATGAGACCTAATCTTGTCCCCTCACGCACAGCGTACAATTCTCACGCATTTGATTTTAAAAAATCTCACGCTCTCGATCGAATTTACCGTTTGATCATAGGCGAGAAACTGCACGGAACACGTGAACAGGAATCGTGCATATTTCAGGAGAGATTCAGCACTGAGTACCTCACTTCCTGCGCGGTCCCGAATTTAAGTGCCAAGTTGTTTTCATTGTCCTACTACCTGATCAAGGTAGGTCTACGTGACTTAAAGAACTTCAGTATACTGCACAGCCAGTCGTATTAATTGACACTGTCTAAAACAGGGCTATTCAACCATGTCCAGAAAGGGCCGGTGTGGGTGCAGCTTTCATTACAACCAAGTACCTACACACCTGACACCACTAATCAACCCCAAGAGTCTTTGCTAAAGAGCTTGATTAGTAGTTTCAGGTGTGTAAGTGCTGGGTTGGATTGAAAGCTGCACTCACACAGTCCCTTGCAGGATAATGATGAATAGTCTATAAGGTAAAACCGTAGCGTTGCCTATGCCCCTTTGAACAAGAACACCTGGCAAAAGCCTGTCACACCAGGAACATGGCGCGGGTGAAAGCCAGAGGTCTGAAGCTGTCTGATCTCGGGTAGATGTCAGGGCTGAGGTGTACACTGAGAGCAAGAATTACGAAAGTACCGAATTCTTGCCTGAGGGTTGCATTGAATTCACCCGGTCTGAAGTACTTGACTGGGTGTCTAACCGTGTTATAAGAGCAAAGATGATTCAATTACACGCCTTCTCGTGACGTGAAAACTGGCGCCTCTTTGCTGAGGAGAAGCACATCGCCTGACCTTCCCGCCCTCGCTCATTCAGGCCTCTTAATTGGATATAGATTCGCAAATGACAACATTTCCTTTGATAAATGAGCCTCTTGACACTGTGATGCATTAGCATTTTCTCGATACCTTCAATTACGCTCCACGTGTCTTTCCGACTTCCCCTCGGACTGACGGAGAGGGGGGTGGGGGTGGGGGAGGTGTTGTGTTAGTGCGAAGGTGAGTTTTTCCTGTTAATCTTTCACCAAAGAACGAGGACAACTTCCGAGTTCTCTGTAATCATTTGGGTTAGTGACGCCGCTGGCCAGTTATTCTAAACCAGTTATCGCATAATTTAGAATGATTAGTTGCGTAAATTAAAGCGACCAGTCATTTTAAACGGATTACAGGGTCATACAGGAGAACCATGGTTGCTGACTGAATACATAACGGTCAGTAGCTATTGTATGTGTCAGTCAGCTGCAGCCTGCTGGGTCATTTTAAAAGCCTGATCGCTTTCTGCCTTATTTGTACTGCCATTGCATCTTCCTCATAGACCCAGGAAACTGGAGTTTTAGGGTCAAACTAACGGAGAAAGGTTTGAGCAGAGGAGAATGAGAGAATTAAAATGGCCGTCATTACCAGGACTGGGGTTCTCTGTGCTGTTTGCCTCTTCCCTGCTAACTCTCCTGACTGGATCAATCTCATTGGCCAGAGCTTAAAACAGCTCTTAATTGAATGAGTAATGCACGGGTGATATGCAGAGTGCAGAGGAGGTGGACTTGCTGGGATGGAGGTCTGGAGAGGTGTGTGTGTGTGTGTGTGTGTGGAGAAGGAGGAGGTGGAACTCAAATTCCCACATGAAGGTGTAAATTACCGCTGGAACAGACAGGCGGTGCGATGGAGGACTCACCAAACATGGCAGAGCGGGCCTGTCCTATTGATCGGTCTGCGGGAGATGTTTGTAAACTAGCAATGATGGGCCCACCCTGCTCTCTTACGCCCTCCCATGCGGCTCCGCTTTGACCTCCAAAACCAATTTCCATAGATCGGCCCCGAACTGAGAACCTCACTTCCTGGTTCCCGGACTCTCGGGCTACTAGTCCCAGCGTAACCCAACCCCGTCACATGACCCAGTCCTAATGCATCGTTTATGGATTAGTTTGGGGGAAAGTTGAGGTAAAACGGAAAACAAGAAAGCTCCTCTTTCTGTGCAGAATCAGGGCCTGATGCTTGTTTAACTGAATCAGACACGTCCGATTTCCCTTAGCACCTCAAGTCCCTCATACCAGACCTTTGCTAGCGGGCCTTCTCATTGACAAACACTAGCTTCTTCCACGCTACTTGGTGTTGGGATCAAATGTCACTGAGCGCTGACCAGTAATGGTAATGTGGTTGATGGCCTACCTGGAGTGTGATCATGGCAGAGGTCAGACAACCTTGTTTTCCGCAGTCTCAGTTACAAGGACGATTCTCACAAATCCTCTAACGTCAGCAAATAACGAGAACTCTGGGGCTAATGGGACTCTTCTAGCAATGATGTTTCGTGTGTGTTTTTTTTGGGTGGTCGTCAAGCGATTCGACTGGACGCTCGCCGTGTGGTCACAGCCACAGAGGTGTTCCGCGATCCCCGAGGAGTTTCGACGCACAAGGCTCTCTCCTGAAAACAAATCACCCGTGGCTTCGCTTCAAAGCGCAACCCACCTCTGAGAGGCGAGAACTGCAGCCAAACAACCCGCCATAACAAAGGCAGTCAGGAGGGCGGGTCTCCATAACGGCGAAGTTTACGAGGCTTCCCGCTAACTTGCTCCGAGCATTTACCGCCACTTTATTAGCATCTGCAGCACTTATGGGATGGTTGTTTCTCTTTTGCTTGAGCAGCATGTTTTTTATTTACCTTCTTTTTTTTACTTCAAATGGTCGAAAAGCTATATTGGTCCGAAGTTAAGGCTTGGCCGCAGATCTGAACGTTGGCGGAGACGTAGCTGCTTACCGCCACTCGTCTTGCTGTAATTGCCTCCAATTACAGTTTAGAGCTCACCGAAGGAGGCAGAACCAGTGCCCAGCTCTCTCTGTTCATAAACATGTTCCCTGCGCCCCCTGCCAAACAACAGGCCCAGACAATAGGACTCTTTTTACTGGGTACTGAGTGCAGATTTCCTGCAAGGTTGGTGGGCCCTATTTACAGCCAGCTGCGCAGCACATCCAGCTCTCTGGCATCTGTTCTTATATAGTCAGTGTGCAGTTTATGAAATAAAAGTTGATATGGGTTTTAAACGTGGAAATACATTTGTAGACTCTGTGGTATCAAATAGGTTTTACTTATGTTGTATATTTTTATTGTTTGATTCGAGGAACCAATCAAATTGGTGCTATGATTTCATACCTGTTATTCTGTTGAGATTTAAACTTTTCTTATTTTAATCCTGAAAGCAGCTGTTTGTATTGCACTCTAGAGAGGGACACAGTGTTTTTCATTTGGAGTGTCCATTGTGCGGTTGAAGTGGAATTTTTAAGCTTTTACCTTTTACTCAACTGGGCCCTTTTAATGGGCAGTGATTTTGATGTGAACACAATGGAACACGAACACGGAATCATCGCGACATGTCAGCTCTCGTGTGCCCACAGATAGAGGCTTATATCCTCTTCTTACATTTGAAAATGTAAATTAAGTGAAGACCACAATTCGGTGGACAGTGACACAATTCTTATTTCTGTTGGCCGAGTCAATCGCCAAATCTGAGTCCAACTGAATGATCATTTTACCTGCTGAAGAAGCGACTGAAGGCAAAAAGTCCCTGAAACAAACAGGAAGTGAAGATGCTGCAGTCGGGCCTGACAGAGCATCAGCAGGGAAGATACCAGAGTCAGGTGATGTCAGGTGATGTCTGTGTGTCTACAAACTACAAACAGTCACTGCATGGAAAGGATATTTAACCAATTATTAAATGGATTACAACACCAATTCGAAAATAGTTGGGACGAAGTGTAAATTGTGAATAGAATCAAAATGCAATGACTTTCAGATCACATGAGCCAATATGTCATTTACAATAGAACACAGCTAACATTTCAAATGTTGAAACTGAGACATTTTACATTTTTATTCACAAAATGAGCTTCTTTCAAAATTTCTGGCTGCAACAGGTCTCAAAAAGGTTGGGACACAAACAAAAACGGGCTGAAAAAGCAATTAATACATAAGAGAATCAGCTGAAAGAATATTTAGCAAATAATTAAAGGCCCAATATGTAAAATTTCTGAATTCAAAGATCTATGAAATATATACATATATTATATATGTTTTGGTGTTGTGTACTTATATTATCCATGATGTACTCAGTGATTATCATCGACAGAGATATCTGTACTATCAATATAGGGACATGGGGCATTTCTTTTTGTTGCATATTTGACATCACTCCCAAAACATAGAGCGCACAAGATCGAGAAAATCACACTCCGCGCACGCGTCTTCGCCGTTGCCAAAGAGTCTCAAGCCAAGATGGTAACCACCTTGTGTCGGGAACTGAATTTTCCACCAGAAATGGTCGTAGACCAATTTTTATTCAGGTTGTTAGCTACCTTACTAAATAAACTTTTATTACCTTGGTTTTTGTACCTAAATTTCTAATAAGAGAAAAAAATGAGAAGAAACTGAAGCTAAACAGGTGTAACCGGAAAGATGGAGGAGGACATAATGAGCCGTGAGACATCTCTCTCTCCCTGTCACGTTGGGCTATTATTTATTTATCCTCACATTGTTAGCAAATCAGCATATTACACCAGCAGTATAACTTCAAATTTAGCCAAGTTGTAACAACATTCAGCTGGACAATGCAAAACCACATACTGCAGCTATTATAACAGCATGGCTTCGTAGTAGAAGAGTTTGTGTGCTGAACTGGCCTGCCTGCAGTCCTGATCTTTCACCGATTGAGAACATTTGGCACATAATTAAATGAAAAGTCCATCAAAGGAGACCCAAAACTCTCCAGCAGCTGGAAGTCTGTATTAAACAAGAGTGGGATCAAATTCCAATGGCTAAACTCAAGAAACTTGTCTCCTCAATGCCCATACGCCTGTGTTAAAAAGGAGAGGGGATGCTACACCATGGTAAACAGGCCCCTGTCCCAACTTTTTTGAGACCTATAGCAGCTATCAAATTTGAAATGAGCTCATTTTGTGCATATAATTGTGAAATTTCTCAGTTTCAACATTTGCTATGTCTGTTATCTATATCTATTGTGAATAAAACACTGGCTGGTGAGATTTGAAAGTCATTGAATTTTGATTTTATTCACAATTTACACTTTGTCCCAACTATTTCGGAATTGGGGTTGTAAATGATTGCATTATTCAACATTGTAAACTATATATTTGTTGGATGAGCGAAAATGGGGAGACTACGTAAAAAAATGTGCTGTCAATTTTAAGCGGTTCAACTGAAATCAATTACAATACCGAAATCGAAGCCGGCAGTCTGCAATTCAGCCTCATTATGTCCTTTCATACTGAAAAGCACTTGTTAATTATGTGTTTGTGCCCAGCGAATTATGGTGCTCTCTATAGGAGTTTTTTTAATTGCAGTTAATGTTATTTGCGAGGTGCTTTTACTGAGTAACCGTCACATGAGGCTATACAGAGACAGCCTCATGCCCAGCCTTCGCCCCCAAAACAGGAAATGTCTAAAATAAAATAACAAAAAAATAAATAAAATAAAATAACTCACTTCGGAGAAAGAATTAAATCAGGGATATGTGTAACATACAAGATAAATCATAAAATGCGACATTGTTTTCGGCATAGCCCTGGAGGCAAGGCACTGATGATTCACACCCGAGTGCGGCCTTCTCGGTGATTTCCACCTGAAATACCCGTTCTGCACATAAGGGACTGTAAACCAGAGATTCCTGATGAGAATGTGCGCCGGCACAAAGGTGGTATTCTGAATTTAAACACACTATTCCGGTGTTCCTTGCGAGCATGTTTAAAATGCCTCCAGTTATGATACCGGGTGACAGCTGATAATCGTCACACGCGAGAGCTGTGAACGAACCTGAAACATGGCAGCCGCGCGAGACTCGTGATCCTTTTATTAATGTCAAATGTTTACAAATAAGATAGAAGCGCTCCGTTTTTCCGAGAGTTTACATGACGAATCCGATGCAACCACCTTGTGCAATTTGTCTTCTTTAGGGAGGGAGAGGAAGAGGGGATTTGAAGGGAGCAGGTGAAATTAATTCTCCTGGAACTGTAATTACGAAAGATGTCGTCGGGGGGCGGGCTGGTTGCTGGGATTCCTGGTTTATGAACAGAGGGTAGAAGAGACGATATTCTTGCTGTAGCAGCTTGAGTAGTCAAATCGCATTAAGGAGGGTTTGACGTTATACTGCGGTCTCAAAATGTTGGCTTGGCATAAACAAAGCAAGGCCCACTTGTGAGATAGGGGACTTGCAAAAAATCATCCCAGAAAAATGGAAGAAGGGAGAGTCCAAGGTGTACATAATTATATTCTGAAGCAAACATCTTCTCCAGATCTACAACAAAGGACCAAGATAATGTGAAATTGATATTATTGATTCATTATGCGCGTCCTTGTCTTGACGATAAAAAGAACTTAACGCCATTGTGAGGTCTGTCGATAGGCTGCACGGTCAGAAGTAGGACGCCTGCTCATCAAAATGAGAAACTCATAGAAACATCTCATTCCAGAATGTCCGCGCCTTCAGTCACTGCTTTAATCGGCTCCACTCTTCAAGGAAGGCCTTAAGCTTGATGTTAGAACATTGCTGTGGAGTTTTGGTTCCATTCAAGGTGGAAAAATTGTCAGTAAGGCTGGGCATTGAGGTTGTGCAGTTAGGCACGGCTCAATGTCTGCTGTCGAGTTGATCCTAATGCCATTTGATGGGGCGGAGGTTTAGACTCAGGGCTGGCTATTGGACACCAATATCGAAAAACCACTTATTAACCTGGCTCTGTGTGATGGGATGTTGCCAATGGTTAAACGGAGATGGAACTGCTGGGCTTAGTGCGATTTCCACCAGCGTACAATGCGATCAATTTATGTTGCAACCAAACCGTTGTGCTTGCTACCTGAATGACAACATTTGACGCAATTTTGCTACCAGAGTTCAAGCACCAGGTAGTGGGAGGTGGGTGGAATTCGGGTTTGACATCACAGTAAGTTTGCACATTTCAAACTTTACATCTCTGATATTTAAATAGCAAGACGCGAATCAAAACTATGCAAAATAAATAAAATAATGCGCCAAGTACCTCTATGGCATATTTAAATGGGAACATCTGCCCACAAATCATTATTAATAGGCCTGACACAAAGCAAAATAAGTCACGTCCACAAAGCACGAGACCTTAGAACGCATTCGAGTGCAACTTGGATTGAACATGCGCAGTCAATCCATGTGAAGTCATACTCACGAACCCAGGTAGAAGTAGATTAACCAATAGAAGTTAACTCTGGATGCACAGAATCATGAGGAATGTCCATGTGAGCCACGCGGTCAATGTTTTCCTTCAGTGGGACTAAAAGGTCACACATGACCGATGGTAACAGCCCCTCGACCACTGGTTCACTACCTTGCTCCTGGAGTACCGCTGCCCTGTACATTTTAGACGTATTACCGATTTAACGCACCCGATTCAGCCGTTCAGCTCACGAGAGGAGTACTTGATGAGCTTAAATTGGTGGGTTAGATCCGGGAGACATCTAAAATGTTCAGGACCAAAGTGCTGCAGGACCAGGGTAGGGAAACACTGCCCCAGACCAAGACTTGTCCACACACTTTTGGCCAAGGAGTGTTGACATCTGTGCACTTCATGGGAAGTCACTGTGAAGCAGCATTTACTCCACAGTGGTAACCTGCAACTTCAGGCATTGAGCACAGTTGAAAAGGCCGCAATTTCTGCTAGCAAGGATGGCAGAGTACACAAATACCTACTTTAGAAAGGTGGGGACAGTAAGACCAAGAACCGGATGGGACTGAATTTCTTATCGAAGGAGCTCATATACCATTCATGTCTGCAGTATTGCTTCCTTGACATTTATCAATGCTTCTACGAAAAGAAACTTCACTGGACATTTTTTTTGGGAAAAATCCTTGCTTGTGTAACGAATCGATGCAGCTTCAGGAATTTTAAAACAGCTGGGCCGGAACCAGGAGAACGGATCAGAACCAGGGCTGGTTTTTGAACTGACAGAGAACAAGTGGTTCATGACACAGCAGTCGCCTGACTTCTTTCGGCAAAATTCAAACAGAGGAGAATCTGGTGCAGATGACATATTCTCTGGGACTTCGGTTTAAAAAATTTTGCAACCAAAAATTAAATCTGCGCAGACGCTGCAAGAACACAAACCACTCAGAGGTTCTCTTCTCACAGAGAGAGATTGGAATGAGAATTTACCATGTAGAAGAAGAAGAGTGCAATTTATGATAAAATGAAAAAAGTAGCAGTTGAGAGCATTTAAAACAAACAGAAAAAAAAAACAAGAGCGTTCAAACAAACTTTGCATCAGGTTTCTTTTTTATATTCAAATAAAAAACATGTACACCATCTAATCCTTGGAATACTATTTTGAGTACTTTATTACCATGACATCTTCCTGTACAATGACATTTAACTTCAATCTCAAGAAGACAACAGGTTTAAAAATACAGAATTATTTTAATCAGCCATTTTAAATGTCCTCCTCTCCTGCACTCCAAGCGGTCCCAACCAAAAACTTAAATACATACACGTGAGTGTGTGTTTGCGTGTGTGTGTGAGGGAGAGTGCATTTCTGCTTGAGAGTGTGTGTCCAAGAGTGTGTGTGTGTCAGTTTGAGATCTATGCCATTTATACACAACATTGTAAACATACACAGACTATATTACATGTGCTTGCACTTCTTCTAAGTGTTGATTTCTGCGCTTTTTGAATTTGGTTGAGTAACTTCACTAGAACACCACAAGCAAGGAACAAACGAGGAAGCGGAGGACACGCTGAGGAGGAAGGTGGGGGGCGGGGCTTCCCAAAGTCGTCCTTGAGGTCATCGGTTTTGGTCATTCCCCATTGGTCTCCTTGTCTGGAGGGGGACAGGGACACAGAAAAGGAGGCCCAGAGGTGGGCGGGTCTCATCTGTCCTGAGGGGAGGGGCTTCCCGATGACAGCATTGCTTCAGACACGACCCACCCTCCGAGCTGCGGCCAATCCGTGGTGGGAAGCCGGCATCGGGAGAGAGAGGGGAAGTTGATGTGTTCACCACGATTAGGGGACCAATGACAGAACAATATGGACTAGAGAGGGGCGGATCCAAAACACAAAAAAAGTGCCTGGTGATTTAACCACTACGAGGGCCGGCGTGGCCGCAATGGACGTCCGAGGAGAGCGATCTCCGAATGGAGGCGGGACGAGAGGGGGTGACAGGGGTACTACGAGGGGTTTGTGGGGTCAAAATTCTCTGGACACCAGTCCGACACGCCCGCCTTTTCACAGTCACCCCAAAATGTTTTTCTTTGTACAGGCCAGGAGTACGAGAGTCCTGTCTCTTTAAGAGTCTTCGAAAAGGCTTAACTTTTCCTTTTGTTCCTCTGAAAAATAAAATCCATGCCACTCCTGAGGAAATGATCTCAAATACACGGACAGCAAACAGCGATATAAACTGGGGTGGGGAGGGCGTGGGGGTGAGGGGTCGGGCGGTTGGTCAGTCGGTCGGTTGGTTGGTTCAGAAGGCCGACTGCTGTCTTCCTCACAAGTAGACACGCCTGAGGTCTCCCGGTGACGTAATCGTGTTGCATTGTGGGCAAAGCTTCTTGTTCCCCTGTGGGGAGAAGGACAGACAGACAGAAGGACATCTGTAAGCGCAGACAGTGGGTTCCCTCGGCCCTTAAGTGAAAATACCACATTAGCATGTTCACTGCTCTTCTACAGTTAGCCTTGAGCCCGAGTTTGAGATGCAACTGGCTACTTAGCTGACTAAGTGGCTGCTCCCCCGATCGGTGGCTGTACAGGAAGGAAAGTTGCTCTACTTTCCGCTACCAGTCTTTGTGAGGCGCCAAAAAGTTCCACAGAAAGGTGTCACTCAAAATATTCCACGCATTTCATTGGCTGAGGATGGTTGGGTGAATAACGAAACAGACCCCTACAATTCGCCCAACAGTTGGGAAAATAGCCTTTGGCAAAATGGTTACTGTGCGCGTGTTCACAAATTTCTCGATACTTGTGGAGACCGAAAGATCCCATGAGGACAATAAAGTTTGAAAAAAAACCAGCAGACGGGACCTTATTAGTGTCTCCATGAATAAAAATCTGAATTCTGCGCGAAGGGCTCGGTTTAGGTCTTGGGTTACGATGGGGCTTACGGTCAGGACTAGATCGAGTTTTAACGTAAGGCATTAAAATTGGTCTCTAGTTTAAGGTGAGGTGATAAATTAAGGTCAAAAGTAGGTTATTTCGGGGGGTTGGCTGGTTGAGGTTAAGATTAGGGTTAGTGTGCATGGAAAGACTATTATGGTGCAAAAATAATGTCTTGGTCCCCACGATTACAGAAAAACAAACCTACATGAGTGTGTGGGTGGTGTAGATGGTCTTTTGTACAGACACGGTTGATTTTTTTCCCCCTAATTTTAACAGCAACTTCAGGTGCAGGAGAGAGAAATTACAAAATAGGCAAGCTGCCAAAATTCAGCAATTTCTACATTAAACGAAACGAGCTGCAGATGGTGACGGAGACCAGAGTGGAACTGGTCTGCTCCCAGCATGCCCTGCACCGGGCACACGACTTTTAAGGGCCCCAATACAGCACAGTAACCTTTAAACATATTTACATCAAATTGGGTAAGCATAGACGTTTATGAGAAACACATGAGACGCAATTCGGCAGCCTTAATGCCCATAGATATTAGTGGTAGCAACCGTTAGCAAATATTCCGTTAATTGTCAACGCTGTAGCTGCAGATTACAGGCAACTATCGGTCTCTAAAGTAAGGCTTAGAGGCACCAATATTACAGCGCAGTGAGCTCATTAAAGCTAAATCATGTAGTTCATGTAGAGACGCTGAAGCAGGCACACTTAAGGACACCTACTGGGCATTAAAGGCCCCCGGTGTGAGCCGAACCTTCATCCTCTTCCAGGGGTTGGCTGCTCACATTTTAACCCCCCGCTGACTGCAGAAAAAGCCCTCCTACACTCAGAGCCGGGCGGCTGGCGGTAACCTGTGTGGTCCACCCCTCTCTTTCTCCCCAATCCAGCACGCTGAGTCCAGGGACTCCTCAGCCAGCCACTGGGTGGCGCTGTGGCCACAAACAACATCTGGGCCGGGGATGGTGACCAGAGAGAATATGAGAGTATATCTCCAGGAACAGGGTTCGGTATCTTTTTTAAGAACCAAGTGAAGAGCTGCTAATAACCCAGACATGAGGATCAGAATGTTCTAGCGACGACTTGAGAGAGGAACAGTCCTCAGGGGAGTTCTCCGGGAACTAGACAACTTTAAGGGTTTTTTTTCCTGTTTGGTTCTGCGCCGCCAGGAGGAACCTCCTGAAGCCACCCAATCAATATACGCTCAACGTCACTCAAAGTTCCCCCGTGTAATGAAAGTACCCACTCTGACGCTGGAGGAAAATAAAGTCCCTCAGAATTGAGTTCTAAGAACTACGATCGTTCGCATTTCCCGCGGGGTGCAGATATTAAAAAGAAGGTTCCTGAGATTAAAAGGTTCCTCTAGTCCGAACACAGCATTGGAATCCTTGGGGGATTCGATGGGAGAAATGTGCTAAGGAATTGGGGTATTCCAAGCTGAATATGCCAAGGCGAGGTCATTAGGCGAAGGATGCTCGCACTCACGTATGCCGAGCAAACAGAGGTGCGGACTGAGGTGACAGAGCCAGGCGACCTCTGCCCAAGGCCAGACAGATTGATGCACTTCACCTCAGACACTGGAGGTCATTCAGAACCTTACGGAGCCAGTCTAGTGGCCAACACAACCCTCTGCACTGACCCCTCCTACGGCGGTCTTGAGTTTGCGTGTGAGGGGTGCACGAGGAATTTGGGAGATCGGTAAGCGGCGGAGAGGTGATTGATGAGGTGCGGGATATTTGATTTGCACGTATGAGGAGGTCGGAGTTTGGTCGGGTTGGGGGATGGCGGTTTGTGACGGGGCTAACTGGTCCGTAAGTGTATAAATCACATCCCCTACACACTCTGACATCGGTCGGCAAATAGCGCCAGTTCAGACATGTTTGCCCCTGATCGCTCGACACCTCTCGCACCCGAGCGTTAAGAGGATTTGCGGCAGCGACGCGGATCCAAGGATCTGAATTTCTGAACAGTTCGAGAAACTGATCCTGCGCTCGAACTCCCCCGGTTGAGGGTCAAACACAACAGCTGAGGAACAGCGCCTCCTGCAGGGTGACACTCAAACACATGGAAGAACTTGTGAAGTCCGCACTGCTGCGAGGTTAAACCCTACTGGATTGAAAAAGCGAAGTAATATATCTGGATCAAGCCCTTACAGAGTATTTAACATGTAAGTGAGGCTACATGTTCATGGCTATAGGCAACTGCTGCCACACCTGACTGTGCCATGTCTGCACCATGCTCTGCAGTATTTTCATTGACTGTTTAGTAGACGGTCGTTGCACATTCTTTTAGAGTTAGTATTTGATGGATGAATATAATCTAATCTTGTGTGGGCAGAGCATCCCATTTACACAGCTCAACTTCATCCTTGAGCTCCTGAAACTCTACGTTTTCACATAAGATTTCCCTTCAGTTACTTTGTAAGTAAGAAAAAGCATTTTTTCATCCTGTAGTCACATACATAGGCTATTCTGTGTCTATTTGTTGCAGCGCTTCACTGAAGCTACATCACCCGTAAGCTGAGAAAAATATTCAAAACCCGGTTTTTATGGCCACGGCATTGCATCAAATGGACAATGGATATCAAAAACTGGGCTTCAGTTCAAAGACTCTTCCCTGAAATTCAGTAGAACACATTTGGAATTTTTGGAAACCCCGGGAACTCCATTACAAGATAAAAAATTAGGCCAGACTTTTCAAAGGTTTGAAAACAGCGGCTGCATTTGACAAACCCATATATGGTCCATAGGTTTTATGGGGTTAAAAAAGTGGATTTTTAGCAAGGTTTTTTCCAAATTCAAAATTGCTCCACACTGTGAACACTGTCAGTCACCAACAGTAATCATTAAATCAGCAGTAGACTCCTCAGCTGAGAAAATGCTCACCACATATTTACACTCCGACTCTGTACAGGGTTAAAAGGCTGGTGTTTAGTGCTAAAACGCCAGTGCAATTCCCACTGCAGCCGCACATTACCTGGGAGTCCTACATGCTTTATATAGTCGACTTTGACCCCAGTAACCCCGATGTCAGCAAACTCATAAAAACCATGAAATATCCTCGAAGCCGCCTGTATTGATGTTTTTCCGTTTAGGCACAGGACGCCGTCCGACAATGAAAAATTATAACGGACTCTTTCAGAGGGCATGTAAGAACCGCACTGCGAAAACAGATCGATAGCTTACAGGCGACACATTTCAGATTGCCGTATATCCTCCACGCCATTATCCAAGTCATAACCGCTCGAACGTCCTAGCGCAACGCCCTGCCCCGCTAACATGGACGAAAGCATTAAAATACAAGACGAAAAAAATATAGCTAAAAAAAAAAATAAACAAACGAAAGAACCCCTGAAACTCGATGAAAAAATAAAGAGCGTCTCAGTCATATTTTCTTCCAAAAAAAATCTCTTTTATATTATTCTTCACTTCTACATTGCAATATTTTGCAACTTTAGCCCTGCTCTTTCAACTGCAACTCAGAGCTCATTGGGGCTGCACTATATATCAAATTTTCATTGATATCACATTAGCATACTGCAATAATTGTATCACCAGTAGGGCAGTATTAGAAAGGTCTGAATTAACGTCAGTTTTAAAGAATGAGGACCCAGTTAACGGAACTGAAGGCCCGTGATTCTCCGTCACTGCAGGTCTGGGCACACAGCTCACATCTGAAGGCCAATTGATGCTTCAGTGTAAAACACACCTCAAAATTCAGCTTGTTAATGTAAATATGTGAATTTAATCATTTTCCTCTCCACACTGAGAGGCTGTAGTGATTTTTAAAAAATATTTTCCATGCAAGGGTAAGAACCGTAGACAACAAAGACATTCTCCGATTTTCAAAATTAAATTTAAAACAGTTATAATAGAAGTAACACCTTAATATTTGGCCAATCGCATTGCAAATCCCTGTTGCCCTGTAAACATGAATCACATGTTTCTGCATATCCTACAGTTCTAAAACTCATTAACGCTCAACTGCTCTTAAAAACTGGGCACTGGGCACGCTCCATCCGATCAGCACCTCTCCATGCTTCGCTGACAGATGGTGGCTGGCGAGCAGGAGAAAGTGCTAAAATCCAAATTAAGTACCAAGGATCCTTCTCTAAACTGCATAAACGCTCGTCTCAGCAAGTGCTTCTATTATTACCATTTTATTCTGCTAGTTTTCAAGCGACTTGTTGCTTGATGAGTGGGATTGTCCAGCCCCAGCAGCAAATCTCTTAAAGAGTCAGAACACCTCACCTCCTCGGCAATTTTATACTCATATTCAGCAAAAATGCAGAGTAAATTAAAAAAAGAAATAAAATTAGAGCTATATATAAGTCTACTTGCTAAGACTGACTCATTTTATGGTTTTGGCAGCGTGCTCTAGAGCGACAAAGGGAATTTAGACCACCAACACACACGCTCAGTACACACTAATGCACTGTGTTGCAGATGTTTATGTGTGTTTGAACATAAAATCTTTAGTGCTGTATTTTACTCCCTCAGACTGAATTATGCAAGTCCTGCTCGTGATTAAGCCACTGCGTCAGTCTGTCCGCTGTGATAGTGTGTGTGTGTCAGAGTGTAAGTGGCAGTGCGGCCACAGGGGGCGCTCTCACCAGGGTCCGCAGCCAGCACTCCTCACAGTGGACATGCCAGCACTGGATAGAGGCCAGAGGCATCGTGTAGGACTCCTGAGGACGGGGAAAGGCAGAGAGAGGACGGAGAGATGGAGAAAGGGGTGAAGGGGAGGAGAGTGAGAAGGAGATTGAATGATGGAGGGAAAAAGAGAGGAAAGGATGGAGAGAGAGAGAAACAGAGGGAAGGAGAAAAAGAGATAGACGGAGAGAGAAGGATGGAGAGGGGGATGGCAGAAGAGTGAGGGACGGTGATAGAGAGAGAGAGAGAGAGAGAGAGAGAGAACAAAAACAACGACTGAGTTGAAGTTGTACATTTCAACACCCCGCCCCTCCTCTTCCAGAAACGCATGCCAACACCTCACGATGACGATCACGACCGGGACGAGCGACCAGCACAAGCAACCAGAAACCAGCAAACGAGCAACAGCCAGCCAGCCAATGAGCGAGCGCGGGCGCGGGTCGCCGCGGCGACGGCACACACACAGGGCCTTACCCGGCGGGCCGGCACGGTCCGCTTCCCGCCAACTACGTATCCTCTATACACACAGTAAATGCTGAGCGGGCGGGGCTTAGGGCCGGACCCCGCCTCCGTGACCGCCGCCCGACGCCCCAGATTCTTGTCTTCAGCCCCCGTTTGGAAACGCTTCCTCTGGAGGGGAGGAATTCGAACAGAGGCACTGAGCACAAGAATGTGGCGGCTTCAAAATAAAAGACTAAAATAACAGGAAGAAGCGGACTCACACAGTTCACGACACGCAACACACACGTCATGAGAACGACATACGGGGTGCATGCAGCGGGACACACGTCAGAGCCGTGTCGCGGCAGGGCCCAGCGCGACAGTGAAGGATTATGGGTTACCTGCAGAATCATTTGCTTCTCCTGTCTGAAATGGCTGTATTCAGTAATTGTTTTGCAAGTGTCTGCATGAGTGTTAAAATTTTGGAGTGCGAATAAACAGTATTATACCATGTAATGGCTCAGCTGGACTGCAGAGGTGCTGCCCAACAATGGGACAATAAGTATACAAAACCTGCTGTATTCTAAAACCTGCTTTCATAAAATATTATTTATTTATTTTGTACTAAAGCTAAAGTAGCATTTTGGCAAACAGATGCCTGCTCCAGGTAACTAGTAATGTATAGTCGCCATCAAATAACCTCTGTTGGAACCTGCCCTTCCAGCGATAGAAAATTCAGCCGTCGTCCATCCTGAGGCCTCATGCAGGAGGGACGATATAGATTACCCATTTATCCACGGGTCTGCAATGTGACAAGGATGCCTGCAGTATACCATCTGACCACCGGGAGGTGGTAGAGTTCCACAGGTTACCAAAGGCAGCTGAGCAGTTTGGATCTCATGTCCAGGGATTCATCGAATATAAAACCCTGCTTTTGACGGGCCCATACAAAAACTGAGGGCTGCAGCACGGCCATTTACCTGCCCGGGATTTTTGCGCTAAAGAGGGGAGCCAGTGCAGTGTGTTTCCTGGGGTGCAAGTGATATTAGACCCTTCAAACGGGCACTTTTCCCAGGAGAACTTTAAAATCGCTAAGGACAACCAATAAACAAAGAGCAAAGGTGAGGCATCCCACGGCTTGGCAGGAACCGGATAGAACATGTTTGACGGTCGGTGTAAATTCAGGTTCTCACACAGCCTGCGGGCCGAGCTAACAAGGAATCGATGAGATGACCCCGCCATGTTTTAAACAAGCACAGTCTGTACTCATCAGCATGGTCTGTCTCTACCTCTCTCTCTCTCGGAGGGAGAACTTCATCGCCAGCAGAGCTAACACAGCTCACTTATGCCAACTGTGGGTCATAATGTCTGCTTACTGCATTTCATCAATCATCTATTTTCTATACAACAACAAAGGCCAATGGACTGAAGTGCAGTTCGGCTCAAAGCTGAGCCGGGCAATTTTCGCAGACACATACTGAGGTGAGAGAGAGAGAGAGAGAGAGGGGAAATGTTGGGTTAACACCCCAGACAAGTGCTTAAAATGATAAGGATTTAGGAAAAAGAGTAAAATCGAAGGGAGACTTCATGCGACAATTGTTTGAAACGTGCAGTGGTAAAAACAGTGGGGAAAATCTGACTCCATGGCTGGCTGAGAGGGAACGCAAAAGGATCGGAGCGACAGCAGTGCTCTGCGCACTGACCAATCACAGCCAGCAGAGGCGCTCGAGCTCTAATGGTCAAGACTCAGTGAACGCAAAACTGAGAGGCATCGATCTCTCTCCCACTGCACTGATCTCACCTTCTCATTCCCAGTACCGATACTGATACCAATGCCTGGGCTTTAAGTATCAACCGGTACAGAGTACTGATCTGGCACCAGTGATTAACCCCTTTGTGCAGAAGCCAAATTTGGCTATTTATGGGTTACCCACTTTAATGCTGTATAATTCAAGATTTAAGCTTCACAAAGAGGAAAAATGTGGCTCAATTCAGGAAAGACACTTACAGCATTTAGAATTACATTGTATTTCAGTTTATTTTCATGATTTTGGTAGAGAAAATGAGCAGCAAACATAAAAAATCTTCATGAGAATTCACCATTGAAATTGCAAAAAAAAATAATTCTGACGATTGAAAAACTGCTGGGGCTTAAAACTATACATTTCTGGTATCATAAACTCCTTGAGCACAAGTAGAATTCATCTTCAAAATTACATTCTAGATTACCGACATGCTATTAGCCAAATTATACAGCTACCCAAGTGTCTCCCCAAAGTCTCAAAATGATTTGCTGTCAAATCATTAAAAAAATCATGTATTTAACACAATTAAAGCTCTAAGGCATGAAATTTAATATGAACGAATGATTTTCTGGTTGAGTTTAGTATGAATTTATCAATATCAGTGCAGTTGAATACCAATGGTCACCAGTAACCTCTCCAAATATGAACGTGCCTTTTCTCCATAATAAAGTTTAGAGTTTTGGCCATTTTTCTTCAAAGCCAGCACAAACACGCATTAAATAAACTGCTAATTAAACGGTCAGAACATTCACCCTGTAATGAAAGCTACCAGTCCCCTCTTCAAAGCTCACGAACCCATTTCAACACTTATAAGGAGCAAGTACACCTCACTAACACAGTAATATCTGAATTCTGAAATATACCTTATTTTAACTGAACAGACACTCCACTTTCAGGGAATATCAAATCCATTGCGTCTCCCGATTCAAAAGAAACGTGCAATGAACGTACCGGGGGTCCACACCAAAATGCACGGGCAGTTCGCGTTTTAAACAGGAAAAAAACCTCGACATTCGACTTAGTTGAGTACATATACATTCCGAAACAGAAAAAAAAAACAAACAAAAATAGCAGCCTGACCTTTTTCGTGAATCCCTCCTCCAGAGACATTGACTGTATAAAATAGAGAGCGATGTATCCAGTAACAAGAACCCTCCGGTCCTGTTTCATTCGAAATAATTCCAATAGAGCATATCGTTCTCATTTAAATTCTGTAATGTAACTGAACACTTCAAGGCCAGTTTTGCGAACCGACTTTCTATAAATCCCGTCTATTTTAGCCGCGTAATGTGCATAACGTAGACAGGATACAACAGCGCATGCTGATACGCATTGGTTTGTATGCTCTGTGTTTGTCCAATCAATGTGTTTCACTTACTCTAAAATGTTTAAACACTCGGGAATTGGATAAGAAACGAGCCATTCAATACATTGTGATCAGGGAAACTTCACGAGGCCAGGAAGTGTAACTCTACAATTACGCAGAAGAGCTTGAGTGTATGGTTGAGTGATTGGCTATCAACGCCAGTACTCGGGTGGATATAAGGAAGCGCTGGATTTGGCAATGAAGGAATCTACGCGTAAATCCACGGTAGGGAACTACAATTATTTTTTGTATGGGACAACTGTAATAGGCAATAGAATGTGAGAGAATTAATACCATTTCGATTTTTTTGCCTCAGAAAACTGATTTTTATGAACTACTAATTGGAATACTGTTAGCTCACTGTGGCTAAACTGGTTGCTACAGAGGATAACGATTTTTTCTGTGTCAAGATATCGTTTTTTCAAACTGCTGAATCGACACTATGGGCAAGGATACTGACCAGTTTGCACATCAGGCTTAGCTGAGGAGTTTAATTCATGCAGCTCTCGAAAAACAGGGAGTGGAGTGAACTTCACCGTATTCAGAACCGCGTTCGAGGTCTGCTTGCTTGTGAACATTCAATAACTGATCCGGGGGTGCTATCTAGTGATCGAGTACAGTAACAGCGTACTTCCAATTTGCAGGTCTATAGACGCGGGCATCTACATCTGCAGAAAGGGGTTAATCAGTAATCTGTATGTCCCACTGTGTGGAAAAGGCTGGGGTCATTCTTTTATGTGTAGGGCAACATGAGGCTTAACAATCAGTTCTATAACTTTTTACAACAAAATGAGATAAATAAATGCATAGGTACAAATGTGCTGACTCGTTATTTATTTAAACAGTATACCATGCCAGATCGGGCCATTGTCACTGAAACCCAATCCTGCCATCAGAATCTGTATCAGACTGATATAAGTATCAGACCAATATCTGATACCAATATCGGTATTGCTGCAGCTCTAATTTACAGCCCCATAACGCTAGCCATCCCAGCTTTTAGAGGCAACCAGGCCCATCCATTTGAAAATTATCGGAGGCGACTTGGTGCCAGATGCAATCGCGTTCGGTGTGTCTTGACCTTGGAGGCCTTTGACTGGAGCGAGCGGTCACCATTCAGGCTCTAATGTCACACAGACAGACAGGCAGAGGGACGACAAACGCAGTTGAACACAGAGAGCGGTTAGGAAACAGGGCTCTCACCATGCAGATTAGACACTTGTATCGATCCCCTCGAAGAATCTGTTTCTCGAGCTCCCGAATTCGAGCCTTAAGCGCTTCTAGAGTGGTCGCAGTCGAGTCTTCAGTGATCCTGCAGAGACCAAAAAGCAGTTACTCAGCCTTTTATTTTAAAGGTGAACATCTCAGCAGAAAGCAGATATACACCATTTTAGATAAACCAGTCACCACTTTATTTAAAATGTGAAAACATCACCAGAAATCAATAAGTCAATATTTTACATGCAAAAAGACAAAAGCATCACAAAAACAGTTACACACCATTTTATTCAAACTAGTTACTCACCACTTTGTACAAAACTTACTAACCATTTCATATAATCACCGTTTGACTGTATTTTAAAGGCGAAAAAAACAACACCAGAAACCTTGTAACTAATCATCGAATCTGAATTCAGGAGGTGCAGTGTTGTCCAGAGTGACTAGAACATATCTGCTGACCGCCGCGGTCATGAGTGTGAGCGCGTGTGTGCGTGAGAGAGCGAGCCATGATTTGTGTGTTGATTGTAGGCATTTCTTGACTCTTCAGACAGTGCACCATACAGAGTGGTCATGTGACCAGAGCACAATGTAACTGGCTGCACTGGGAAAGCTCATCAAACTGGCCCTATGAGGAGGGCTTAGTACACAGTGTCAACAGGAAGTGTTCATCACAGATGCACAAGTTCACTGTAACACGTAATCACGCCAAGTTCACCGGCTATCAATGCCTCTCTGACCCCCGGAACAACCTCCGACAGCAACACACCACTGCCCTATCCCTTACTAAATTTCCCCTGATTAATGCCTCCTGCTGGTAAATGTATATTTAACACAGTCCTCAGCATATGAACTAGCAATAACTAAATCAATACCTCCACCCCCCCTGGCCATTGATTGTCCAGCTGGCCAGATGCTTATGCTGATTGGGTGATTTTCCAGCCTGACAGAGCCCTGATCCACGGCCTTCTATTGATCCGCCATCGCAACGCTGCTCTGATTAGCCGTCATCTTGTCACCCTGAGTGCGAACAGGGAACTGAAGGCACTGGAACTCCTGTTCCAATTGGGGTACAGCCATCAACTGGCCAATCGAAGGACACCCCAAAACTACATAACTGCATTTCTGCCCCCACTGACAAGGTCAAATGATTGGAAACACCGCCTTTAGTACCAGCTTTGCGAAGCTCGTGACCCTGTTCCTGTTGGGACTGGTTCAGATAGGGATTGATTGAATAATGTGGCGATTCTTTGAGCTGTAATTCTCAGTTTACTAGCAACTGTCTGTCTGTCTGTCCATCCGGGACAGAACACGAAAACTGTTCAGTATTTTTTTAACGAAATTTGCTACTCGTATTAATCAGGTCCTAGACAGGTGTCTTTTGATATCCTGGGATTTCTGAGATATTACTGGGGGGTCCGAGGGGATACGTCATCTTCTGATGACTCGTTAATTTGTGACACCATTCCCTGCACCACCTTAAATAATTCTGCGGCTTCTTGAGTGACATCTGCAATTCGGGCACCAACTACAGCAGGGGTGTCAAACTCACCCGTAAACGGGCCAAGAGGCTGCAGGTTTTCCCTCCAACAATGCAGAAGCGCACCTGATCCAACTAATCAGTTGTGCAGGTCTAGATCAGTTGATCAAATCAGTGCTTTCAGGTGAGCTTCTGCTTGGTAGGATTGAAGACCAGCAGCCACTTGGCCCGTTTACGGGTCAGTTTGACACCCCTCAACTACAGTGATCAGATTAAGGAAAAAAAATTGATTAGCATTTTTTGCGAATCATTTTATCAATTGGTTAGCAACTGTTTAGCACATTTGAAAAATGATGAGCAAGAATTAGAAAACAGTATATCAGATTATAAATTCATTCTTTCCTAAGGACAAATTACAATTACAATAGAAATACAACCCCACTCCAAAAGCAAAACCAATTATTTCCAAAAGGAATCAATTTTACCATGAACAATCATAATTTAGTACAGCACACTTCTGTTTCCCCATGAAATTTCTGTAAACTACTGTACTGTAACCTGCAGTGCAGCTGTTTTATCTACACCTTACTGTAGCATAATGTTGTTTAACACCTGATCAGAGATGTGAAAGGATCCATTCCCACTAAAATCCAGTCACATAAGGCACTCTCCAACTCCGTCACTTTTTGACATCTCAACATCATGCATTTGAATGATCAGAAATCATAGTGCACGTTTCGGGAGAGGCCGGCAAACTTGCAATTCCCAAAACCACATAGCAATGGGACAAGTTTTGATGACTTTGATGGGCTTACGGTGGTATTTGGGTGGCTGGAGGACCATTCAGGGGTGTGAAAGCGTAAAGCGTACAACCAGTCAAGGCGATTCAGAGGTTAAGCCAAAAATGGTGGTCTGATCCGGTGTTCTGACAAATTTAGCTACCTTATCAAAATATGGTACCTCGCAGTTCTGCGCTAGCGCAAACCTAAAATCTCGGGCTGTTTCCTCACTCATGTTTTAAGTATCTTCAAAAACCATAAAAATAGATTTATTTTCAGTGCGCACTTCGACCTGAAACCGTACATATATTTCCATATACGTGCTGGGTTTTCCTGAAAATGCAGAAATTAGATGATAATTGTGTATATGGGCATATATCTTGGAAAAAACTTATCAAACTCGTTATAAAATCTGCTTAAGCTATAATAAGCTAACAAATGATAAAGGTACTACTCTAAACTGATTCATATTGCAATATCAAGGCGAAAACAAGGACTTTACGATCGCTTTGCATTGCGATAGCATTTTTTGACAAGACAGAGCAAATTGACAGAGCACCGGAATTCTTTAATTGGTAATCAATGTTGAAAGAGATCGTCTGCGTGCGATGGCATTGAAAATGACAAATCAGAGCTATAAAAACTTCTCCAATAGACATCATAACCACAGTAGATTCACTAGCCAGCTAGCTGTACCCAAGTGATTATTTTTGAACTAACCAGCAAACTAGTCAACGTCCCTAAAATGTGAAAGTTTAGTTGGGTCGCACGAAACTGCCGCGAAACCTCATATAAGTTCATGCCTATGACAGCTGGCAAAGTTTGTAGAGTTGGGCAAGAAACAAATCATATCGCCTTGATATGATGATCATTTACAAAGATTTTCTTTAGTTAACGTTAGTTAGCTGATAAGCCAACTAGGTGGATTTATCCAAAGAGCAACGTTCGCGATGGCTCACATAGCCGAGTCTTTCCGTCATGACCAGAGATGATGGAGCATATGAGCGTATCAGAAAGCGTCCCGAGTCCCAAGTGCATACATACGCCCCCTGGAGCTGATTGGTTGGTATGCAAATTAGGAACATCATTTTCCAGCCAATCAGTCGTGAAAACTTCTCCAATTGCTACGTGGCTCGAGAATTCGGATGTTCACAGGCCAGTGAGTCAGGATCCATGAAATATCATGGAGATTTTTTTGAATCACATTTTTTTGCGAAGGGTTAGTTATGATGATTAGCATTTGTCAAAACTGCTGAAATTTGATTCGCATTTTGCAAAGCGAATCCGCCTAATCTGATCACTGAACTATTTGCTGCCTTTGGAACATCATAAAGTCTCATGATCTAGACTTGGAGACCAACCAAGCAAAGTGCTGCCAGCTACACCTCTTTAAAGCAGAACCACGCTGCTAATTTGCGTTCAAATTAACAGAAACCACCCGTGTAGAAGCTCCTATAGTTGTGGTTTAGCTACTGCTAATCAAAAGCACTTTTTCAGGGGTGCCTCTGATATTTCGGCCGCTCCCTGCAGACCCTCAGAAGGAGAAGCAGCAGGCTGAATTTGCCGATTCTTCTTTTTTTGTCAGCGAATCCTTCGTTCACCCCACACCCCCTCCCCCAGGGGCACACGGCTCCCAAACGCCTCCATGCAAAATGGCAAAGCCTTCCCTGAGGCCTCCGGGATAAATGTCAGGTCGTTGGCCCTCCAGGGCAAACTCTGCGCGAACAGACGTAACCACCCACTGCACCACCGCCCTGATAATGCGAAGCGCTTCGCCAAAGTACCCAATGCATTTTATAAGGAATACGGGACTGCAGCCGGCAGAATGCAATCAATCAGTTTGCATTACAGAGATGGATGCTGAACTATGGGGCTGCCCACCCAACAAGGTGCCCTCAGCACCAACACCCCAAAAGCCCGATATCTACAGCCATCCTGCCTCTTCATGGTTATAACACATCAGGTCTCAGAACTGTCACCGGCTCAAGCTACAATCACTCCGGGACCAGTGCTAGATAATAGACATTAATTAGGAAAAAATAATTACATAAAGTATAATTATTCCTCTGAGAGGCAGACTGAGGGTAGGGAGAGAGAGGTAGAGAGAAAATTCATAATGAGAGCCCGGCTGGTGCTGTGCAGACAGCTGGGTTCTGCGTGTGATGGAATCCATTAACATCCCCACGCTATAATTACTGCATTCTGGAACTATTGAGCACGGGTGCGCGTTCGAAGGGGGAGCCATTTGTCAACGCGAGATTTGAAGGATGTGTAAAGGGTGCGAGTTTGGAGGGGGAGGGGCTTTATTGCGTGTTGGTCAAGGCCGACAGAACACCTGTCACCCAACTGTCAAGCCTTATTGTGGAGGCATGAGAGGACACACACGCACAAAGCTAGTCTCAGATGACTGAACTCTGTCAATGGCAACCACTGGTAATGTCATAGTGAGGACAAACTTCACAGTAAATCTGTCGTGATGCCAATTGGACTCAAAGATGTCCCTGCATACAATTTGTGTGACTGCTATTAATTAAAACAGTCTCCATCCACTTTTCTGTGGTATAAAATTCTATGTTCAAAATTATTTATAAAAGTAGTACACTTAATCTTTGTTTTCTATTCCATTTTCTTTTGATAAAGTGCTTTCACTCAGCATCACCTGGCCATAGCAGGAGGTTCTTTGATAACATTCTGAAAACGTGGGACGCGCATTATATTTTGAATTCCTTTTTACTACCACATTAGAGTCAAATGTATTTTTTTCCCTGATGACAAATTTTACAAGGCTTGCCCCCCAACATTTTACCTGCAGAGAACAAAAGATTGTGCGACACAATCGAGACGTTAGCATAGCACCGCACAAACCCGTCCACAACCTCGACTTCCTCAGCCGCGCAAATTCAGCACCTGTTCCCAGGTCAGGTTCAAACCCATGACGATGAGTTCTGCTTGCTACATCTCATGTCTACCCCCGAGACCCGAGAGGTCTTCAACAGCTGGGTCCAGATTTCGTTTTTTAGATGGAGGGAGCGTAAATGAGGCAGCATGGATGCTGATGGGTGGATAAGCCTTTAATCCCTGCCCATCACAGGCTACAGCACCTATTAAACGAGGACAACGGGCGGGAAAGAGGAAATCTTTAGCAGTTGACCTGTGCCATCCCGCGTACACGCACTGCACTGATAAAAAGGCAGAGCAGCTAAGCCATAGTCAGTGGCCAATGATAGAGCAGGCCCCGCCTCCTCCATTCCAATCAGGGCGATGTCTATAACCCTTTCACATATAGCCTTATTTGCGAGGTGCTTGTGAAAGAAGCTATTTAGCCCTGATTAGTACGCTAGCACAAAAGGCCAAACGGCCAGCACTATCCGCAGCACACTCCGCGCCAGGAAGTCACCAAAGTTAACAGAAAACCATTAATCATGGCAGATCACTGTCAGACAGGGTTGAACAATAAGTAAACTTCTCCTATAAAAAAGTCCCTCATCGGCCTTTTTAGGATGAATATTCATTCCCCAGGGTTTTATGGCAAACTGTATTTCCGAACGGGGCATAATTTACCGGCTCAATAAAAGGCTTTGATTTGTGCTTATTGCGAGTAGCAGGTAACCCACGGTTATCGTGGACCGGTTAATTACACATTGACAGAAGATGGGGTTAAGTCACTTGCTCCGGATGCATGTTCGCCCATACTGAGGTACAAGGTTGACAGAGTGGGCCAATGATGAGAGGCAGTTTATTTGCAGAACTGTTTGGCGTCAATTGGCAAAACATTGCCCCTTTCGCCTCAAACCAATGGGCTAACAGTAAGACTGAGGTGAGGTCATATTCTATGGCTACATCATCATCTACACTGAAAGCCAAGGTAGGAAGACTGGGCCAAGGATGATAGTTAAATGATTGTAGAACAGTGTTTGGTTTGGTTTGAATGGGTAACATACTCTCATATCAAATGCTTTACCTCAAACTGGACCCCAAGGTCACACTGGGGGTGGAGGAACTCCAGGAGTGTCCTTACAGGAGAGAGAGTCACCTCTACAACGTGTGCTCAACAGAACTGGGAGCTTCTAGTCAGGCCTCATACTTCAAACCCAATACTGACTTTATTTAAGAGTAAATACGTGAAAGGTCCCATCATATCCCAACTGCCAGTTTGAGGAGGGCCCAGAATCCCAGTAGATTTAACATCATATAAGCGGCAGCCATTCTCCTAATAGCACGGGGTATGTCCTCCAGGTCTCCAGACTTTTTTGGAGACCTGATGAGGTGAAACAAAGAATCAGGTGAAACAAAGAAGTAGCCGCACAAATGCCTGTAAACCGCAATGCTAACCAAGCGCCCCACAGTCGCCTGCATTCCCTCTGCCTCAGTCAGCTCCTGATCAGAATCCATGGCATGTGGCGCTGAAACACTAATTTGTCGTCAGTGACCTGCTGGATATAAGCGATCGGCCTGCGATCAGCCTGCATTTTCCGCTTCAACGCCTACCAGAGCCAGACCAGTATTATGTAAACCAGGATTCACCAAAACCAACAATCTTAGAGCAGAAAATGGCCTTCGTGCCTCATCTAAGTAGGTGCTACACATCGCTGGTGGCTGAGAAGCGGGCCCCTCTCATCAGTGTGAAGTGTATGAGGTGAGAACATCAATCCGGAATCTAACTGACCAATTTCTGGTCAGGGTCAGGGAGGCTGGGGCCTATCCCAGCATGCACTGGGCGAGAGGCAGAACACACACTTTACTGTTTGCCAATCCATCACAGGAATCACAAACCATTACAGTCAAACACTAACAACACACCACTAATTATCAAAACCAGCCTCCACTAAATCATGTCCAAATAAACTTGAATATTTGGCTAAACCTTAACTGCTACCTTAGGACCCACTAAACCCCATATGCGCTACACCGCGTAGCTCCAGAGCCCCTATTAGCTGCAGGAGACACTCGCAGTCCTTGAAGGTCAAGTAATCAGAAAACGTTAACATCAAATTATTTATTTATTAATTAGAATTTTTGTTTTCAAGGGACGTTAAATTGTTAAGCGCGCAAAATTAAAAAGTACACTCGTGTTTAGGACGGGTTTCTCTCGCCAACTCACCATTAAATTTGGATAAACTATGTTCATCGAGACCCGAACAGGCAGTGTTCTCCAGCTGAGGGCACTGCAGGGCCCTCTAGTGGTGAACTGTCATTATTACCAGAGCCAGTCACTCGCTCACCACGAGAGTGAGAGAGGACAACTGTTTCTACAGCCACTTCCTTCAGTCACAGCCAAAAAGCGGCCGACACGTCTTAATGAAGATGGACGTCTGCAGGAGGACAGGAAGAGGACTGCGACGCAGGGGTAGATACAGCTTTAGATAAAAGGAGCCCATCTTTCACAGCCGTTTCCGGAGACGGAGGGATGAGCGAGGGACTGAGGACCCGGGCGGTTCAGATTCATCATTTAGAAATTGAGGACAGATTCAATTATTCGCTGAGCTACATCGAAATCTCCGCCATTTTTTCCAAGCGGAGCACGAAATTTAGCGGCAATCACATCGCTGGCAGAGGAAGAGTCATTTATCATGTGTGGAAAGAGCAGGAGGGGGGGACGAGCACGGGATGAGGAGATCATTACACACCTGGGATACTGCACACGCAAACACACACACACATGCGCACACACACACGCGCACACACACGCGCACACATAATACACACAAATTTAAACACACACGCGTGCGCACACACTCTCACATATGTACAAACACACGTACAGCGGGGAAAATAAGTATTCAACACGTCAACATTTTTCTCAGTAAATATATTTCTAATGGGGCGACTGACATGAAGTATGCACCAGATGTCGGTAACAACCCAAGTAACGCACAAATACAAAGAAATCAAAACAAATAAATCCAAACTCAATCAAGTGCAAGTACTCACACACCTAAGTCACGCACACATTTCACACATACACTCACTGACACGCTCAAATCCAGGTGTTTGAACAGACATACACACATGCACAATATGAATTTACATATAAGCACATATGCACACAAACACACACATATACTTACTGAAATATATGCAGTCACCAGCTTCAAACATACAGGTGCACAAGCACGCACACACACACACACACACACACACACACACGTGCACTACACACTACATCATTTTGCTTCTGAGAACAGTAACACTGACAATATTTTTCCCCTTTTTTTAAGCATTTCTTGGAAAGATAAAATCCGACCACGTGCAGCTATTGACCAGAGAGCACAAGCAAACGAGGACATCAGTGAGAAATAATAGCGTCAGCTTGTTTACATCAACAGTAATGACTGAAGCATTTAGCCTTCAGTGAGGAGGGGTACGGCCCCACAGTAGCTCACAACACTGTAAAGCTTCTCACAAACGGAATGAAAACGCAGGATTTTTCCCCCCCAGATTCGGCAAAATACTTCTCCATTAAGCTGCACCAAAGCGCAAGAGACACCTTCAACGGGGACGGGTACCGAAGCGACTCGCGCCGACAAGACGATTCATTCCTCCTCTTAAGGAAGAGATGCGCCGGCGAGCGCGACGCCATAAATCAAGCCGAATCTGATAAATGATGTCATCGCGCGCCAATGTCATCACGCATTTATTTAACCCTCCCGTTCGTAATTGGAACATCGTGGAGGATTGCGGCCGTGAGACGGGCAAACCTGGGCTGACACTGGAGGTCTGGAGGGGTGGGGGTGGGGGGGGTGTGTTACGGGAGCGTTCCGCTCGGCGGAGGCATTAGGACAGATATTAAATAAAGCAGCATGTGTCATGTCTGCTGGCTGTAATGCCGCTGACCCTCCCGGTTCCTTTGTTTCCCGTCTATCCCAGAGCCCCACCCCCCCACCTATACTCCAATGTGTCTGGTGTGTAGTGGGGTGGGTGGGGGGCTCGGAGACAGCAGGTGAGTAAATATGAGCCGTCAGGTCTCCGAAGTGGAGATCTGGTCCCGGAGGTGTACAACACACACGCTGTATTCACTCCTTTACAACACACATACTGGAGGTCGTCTACAGCGCACACACTGCGGCTCAACTGCAACACACACTCTAGAGAGCATCCACAACAAACATAGCAGCTCAACCACAACACACACTGGAGCTCATCAACCAATGCATGCACTAGAGCTCACCTACACACACACTGGAACTTATCTGCAGCACAAACTAGCGCTCATCTACAACACACACTGGAGCTCATCAACCAACACACGCACTGGAGCTCACCTACGACACACACACTGGAGCTCACCTACGACACACACACTGGAGCTCACCTACGACACACACACTGGAGCTCACCTACGACACACACACTGGAGCTCACCTACGACACACACACTGGAGCTCACCTACGACACACACACTGGAGCTCACCTATGACACACACACTGGAGCTCACCTACGACACACACGCTGGAGCTCACCTACGACACACACACTGGAGCTCACCTACGACACACACACTGGAGCTCACTTACGACACACACACTGGAGCTCACCTACGACACACACACTGGAGCTCACCCATGACACACACACTGGAGCTCACCTACGACACACACGCTGGAGCTCACCTACGACACACACACTGGAGCTCACCTACGACACACACACTGGAGCTCACTTACGACACACACACTGGAGCTCACCTACGACACACACTGGAGCTCACCTACGACACACACACTGGAGCTCACCTACGACACACACTGGAGCTCACCTACGACACACACACTGGAGCTCACCTATGACACACACACTGGAGCTCACCTACGACACACACACTGGAGCTCACCTACGACACACACACTGGACGCACTCGCAGAAGGGGTAATAGAAAGCTCAGGGCAAGTCAGTGACTCTCAGGCCCGCAGCTCATTTGCCACCCTTCATCCTAACTATTTAATATGCGACTTACTAATTATGGAGAAGGTGCCATTGGTTCATTTAAATAACGAGTTTCAGTGGGAGGGGGTGGGGAGAGGTTGAAGAGGCCGAATTGTAGTGGTGTAAAATGGCCGAGGTGCTGTTACGCCGTAAATGCTTTTAAGTGCACTATACTGTTTCACAGGCGCATGCAGCGGGTCCTCGGCCTTTATTACGCCCAACTGAGGCGCAGAGAATAAAAGCCTGAATGAAAATCAATCGAGGAAACAGGCTTATCAGGAGACGGACGGCGGGGAATTAGAAATCGCCAAACAAAAAGAGAGAGGTTAATCGCTTATCGCTGAAGCCCTCATTTTTACGGCCGCTCGTTTAGCGCATGGCTCTACGAGGCAGGATTAGCCATTTGCTGTCGCTAACATTCAGCACTGGGCACTCGATGCTCGACAGGCCCCAAGGTAAATTGAACCAGAATGGCCGACGGGGGTGGGAGCGGTGGAGCGCAGTCGCCGACCCCCTGACCTCCTGGAGATGGGAGAGGTAACAGAGCAGTAATGGACGCCGGGCTCAGAGCCGTGCACGTGGCATACTCGCCATGGTATCCAACCAAACAACACATTTGGCCCCAATCCTCACCCAGGTCACCGAGTTCTGACCCCAATTACCCATTCTGGGGACGGCGGGGGCGTAGAAGACCCTGAACAGGCTTGTGTGCCCCCCAGCCCCCCCCCACAGGACACCGTTTTGGGCGGTTTGTCAGCGAATATGGATGAGGAAAAGGACAGTTGGGGGAATGAGGGGGACGGCTTAGAAAGATCTCAGGTTATTCAAATGTTATCTCCTGTTGTCCAGCGATCGCCCTGCCAGTGGGAGGGACCTGTTTCCATTGACAGCAGTCAGCCCTCAGCCAATCACAAAAGACTTCCGACACAGAGTGAAGTTTCACACAAAAATCTGAGGGCCAAGACCAGGCTTTGTAGTAAAGCCGCACTTCACATTTCACACGATACAAGAGCGTGCCGAGCTGAGTGTGGAGATCACACACGTTGACGCATCTAGTCATCACCATTCATCTAAAATGATGCTGCCGGTCCTAGTAGCTGGTGATTTCATTACTCGCTCTTAGCAGCTAAGAACATCATACTCAATACTAGAAACAGAGTGGACGGACAAGTGTGTGTACACGGGGAGTGTGTGTGTGAGAGAGAGTACGTGTATAGAGGTGCGGATGTGAGTTTTTCAGCGGGTTTCGAGGCAGCATACATCAGTGTGCGCAAGTGTACGTGTGAGTGTGTATGAGTCCACGTGCTTGGGAGTGCGAGCTTGTATGTGCGCGTGAACAAGTGTGTAAGCATACATGTGAGTATACGTGTGTGTACGAGTGTGTGTGTGTAGGTGTGCGACGGTGCTCACTTCTCTATGTCGCTGTTTTTACAGGTCCTCTGCGCCGAGCCTGAGGAACTCGCACCCGGGTCCTGCTGACTGCTCTCGCCATTACTCGTGGACGGCATCTCTGTGCAGGGAGGGAGAGAGAGAGAGATGGAGAGAGAGAGAGAGAGAGAGAGAGAGAGAGAGAGAGAGAGAGAGAGAGAGAGGAGTGCATCACCTTCCCATACTTAAGTAATCACTTTGCCAACCTCCAAAATCAAGGAAATGAGAAAATTAACTTCTTTCTCAGTTAGGCAACACTAAAGTCGGAGCAAAAATAATGCTTCACTCATTGAACACAAGAACTCCAGATCTAGCCCTAAACTCCTCTACAGCAGTCAACACACTTCCTACCGACCCCACCAATGCACACCAAAAAAAAAAAACAGCAAGGCGAGACAATCCTGCGGAGACACTTCTCAGTATTTTAATGCCGGGCACCTGATCCCCTGCAGCTGCGGCTGGAGGACAGAGCTGCTGTGTAACACTCACCATCGCTGGCCCATTTGGAGAACTCTGTCGCTATCCTGTGGGACGGAGCTCCCCCGCTGCAACACAGAGACAGGCAGGTCAGAGAACACACCTGTGTGAGTGAGAGAGAGGGGTGAAGATTTTTTTGGTGGGGGGGGGTCATACTTTAAAACGGCCCCTCGCAGCGCCTCCCTCTCTCTGGCCTCTCCCTGGTCGTCTCCAGAGCAGGGGATGATGTCGGCCTCCGTGTACCTGCGATCGCCGAGCTCAGGCAAAATTTGTCACGCAGACTGAGTGCGACACGAAAACAGTCGGTCTTGTCCACCTACGTTCTACCAGTAACCCACCGATTCAATAAAAATCAATGTGACCAGATACTCAAATGTACACTCTGGCTACACATTGACTCCAAAAACAAAAGATGCTTTCAGGGAAGAGGGGTCAAAGGTCGCAGGAAAGGATACTGTGCTTTCCCGTACTCCAAGGTGTCATCTCCGTCAACGTCCAGATCGGCATCGCTGTCGTGGCTCTCCTTAGTGCTGCAGGTGGCGAATCCCGACCCTGCGTGAGACAGAGAGGGATGAGGCTTTACCCAATCAGAACGTCTCGCACTCAACAAAGAACCTAGGATATTCAAGTGCAACATCTCTCCAACAAACTTGCTTCGATAAAATTAAATCGCAACCGGTGTCCAAACTCTACGATTGTACGAGATCTACGATTGTTTTGGTCTTCATTTCAAACCTGAGACTATACCACACCACTATACCAGCTATACCAGCATATATGCTATACCAGCAAGAGATCTAGCCAAGCTGCAAATCAGAAGGCACAATTCAATGCAAACCGACTGGAGGGATCTCCAGGAACAGGGCTGATTATCAATGATCTAGATCAGAGTCCTGGGAGTGCTGCAACGACTCAAGAATAGGAGCCTGAGCTACTGAGCTACTGCTCAGAATGGAAATATATGGATTTTTTCATCCTTTTTTTCGGAAGGGAACTTATTAATTTCATGGGAAAAAAATAAACCAGCGAGCAACGGTATCGACAAACCTAAGAGGGGAAAAAGAAGACAGAAAAACCCCATTTTCAGATGGCGTCCACTGACGCACAGGAAACAAATGGTTCCACGAACAGATCTTCTGGAAGCTTCATGTCGCAACTCTGGATAGGAACTCTAATCAAAATAGCTGCAGCCACTGAAAGTTCACACAAGCAGATGTTCCCAGTAATGATATTAATGTGGCAGTTCTGTTTAAGAGTCAGAACTGATAGACCCTTCACAGGAGGTTAGATCCTTGCCGTAATAGTGCGACGAATCTGCCGCGGTCTAATCGCGCTCTGAAACTGATGGCGCCGAGGCCACAAAGGGATGAGCCCTCAGCGGTCGCTACTCACTGAAGCACCCACCGTGCATCCAGCTGGCAGTGACGGACAGGCGTAAAACAAGGGGACGAAACGCAGGGGGGCCGCGAGACGACACCCCTCATCTGCCCCAGGAAGGGCGGGGGCGGTTCGGTGAGAGGGGGACTGGAGACGACAGCAGTAATAGAGGGGTTCCTGGCAGAGTGGCTCGGGGTGACAGGTAATCCCCGCCGGACGGTGATTGGCACCCCTATCAGCTCCTGTGACGACCACGGAGACAAACTCTCCTCCACTGTGAGTGCAGCCTTCAACTCCACTTACGGGCCGGGCCGAGTGAGGGACAGACACACTGCTCACGCGCGCACGGGAGAACCAGAGCGATTCTGCGGAGGAAGCACCATGTCAACAGTGTGCCTCTGTGTGTCGGAGCGAATCAAAGCTGACAAGTGACCACAGGAGTGGGAGAGCTCTCAATCCAAGTGCGTGTGTGTGTGTGTGTGTGTGTTTTCATGTCATAGAGACCATACAGGACTGAACGGGTAGAATACAGGAATGAAACTGGTCTGTGTGAGGGAGAGCAAGAAGGCTCTATTTTTGGGGGTGACCGAGAAACCTCATTGCAATAGACGGGTATGATGCTGCGGAAAGACAGCTCTGCATTTGTGTGTCTGTGTTTACGTGTGTATACACCCTGCTGCAATGGACAGGGCAGAGTTTGCATTTTTGCCTGTGAATACTTAATACAGAAATTGTATGCAGGGACATCTTTGAGTCCAATTGGCATCACTACAGACTCACTGTGAGGTCTATCTTCACTATCACATTACCATTGGTTGCCATTGACAAAGGGTCCCGTTATTTGAGACTAGCTTTAGCAAACACTGGTAGCCTTCCTTCCATTCTCCTTCTCTTAAGGGTAAAGTGTAAAGTGTGTGTCAGGGCCAGAAATCGTGAGAGAGAGAGAATGTGTGTGTGCATGTGTGTATGTGTGGGCAGCAGCGTAATTGGCTTGAAAGGCCTCACTAAAAAGGACAGGTATACAACATCCCAAAGGTTAAGAATGACAGAAGCAGCCAAAATATCCTCAAATGCACACCGCCGCCATCCCGCCATTACACGACACTAGCCGCTAGGATAAGATAAAAGGAGGTTGAGGAATAAAAATGTGCCGCAAATGCTAAGCGCTTTTACAATGCACCCATGGCTTTTAGCGATCAAATAAAAGGGGCCTTGAAGGTTTTATTTGGCCCCTGCTGCTGTGCCATCGGGGGAGCCCCGTAAATCAGCTCTGACGCGAAACAGCAGGGGGTCTTAAGGATGGCACATCACAGCAGCCACAGCAAACAGCCCTCTGATCAGTCAGGGGCCCGAACAGCCTGCCAATCAGTCAGGGGCCCAGGCAGCCAGCCCAACAATAAGGGGCCTGAACCCGAGGCCTGAAAGAGGCCCGAACAGCCTGCTGATCAGACAGGTGCCCAGACAGCCAGCCCATCAATAAGGGGCCCGAACACCCTGCCAATAACTTGGGGCCTGAACAGCCCGCCAATCAGTCAGTCCAGAGGTCAGCCTCACAGGGGCTTAGAATAACTCACTCAGATGTGGGGGACATGCTAAAATGGCTCCAAATCCCAGGCTGGGGGACAGGGGATGGGGGGCAGGAGTGTGATGCATGAATTGAGGTGCTGCTGCTCAGCAGGGTCTTAGAATTAAAAGAATTTGCATAACAGCCGCTGCACAAAGCAAGATTACAATTCAACTGCTGTACAGCTGATGTTAGGAGCACTTTTATGTGATGAGGCCAACACACAGCCTAGGGTGGGAAGCACAAATGTAAAATGCCGCATTTCTGTAAAAAGAAATAAAATTATATATAAAGAGGAAATAATTTATAAATTTATAAAAAATGTCCATACAAATCAAAAAGCTATAAGGATTAGAAAGGAATGACAACGTGATTCAGAATGTTAAAAGCAACCACATATCAGACTAGTGCTGATGTATAAGAGTATAAAGGTGCATTTCTCAGAGTTTTAAAACCTGCTATTCTCTGCTGAAGGCCGCGCAGTGGGGGACAGGAGCACTGGAGTTTGGCACAGCTCACAGCATTACGCCGAGCGGAGACTCTTCCTCATTAAAGGAACCACAGAACTCTGAGGATCTACACAGTTCCAGAAATAACCTCCTTGTTGTGGATTCTGAACAGAGCCTGCGCTCCCCTATGCCCTCCTGATGTCCGTACCGCGCATACAGATTTTCAAACGAGCGAGCGCTCATTTACCCACGGGTAATCAATCTTACAAGAGAAGAAGAAAATGACCCTGCCTCCTCTCTGCCCAGTTTCAGGAAGCTGAGCAAAATGTAGTCAATGCTCAGAGACTCAGTGCTAGTTTTGCATGTTAACAAACTACATTTCCCAAAGTACACGGTTACACAAACTCGCATAACATTTCAATGTGGCAAGGAAATGCATCAAGTCAATTTAAAAATGTAAAAAAAGTCCCAGGGAGGATATTCAAGCCTGCCATCAGTCCGGGAAAATTTTAAGGCTTTATCTTCCCAACAAACACAAAAATCGGTAGCAGCCTTCCCCGCAGAGCGCAAAAAAATTGCCAGCAAAAGGACAACGACTGGAAATCAACCGTCGGCTAGCTACCGAGGGACCGAGGACGAAGATCTGGAGTAATCTGTCACCAGGCCAGGTCAAATAAGTGATTAACTGCAAATGAGTGGCCGAGGCCAGTGTGGGGGGGAATGAGAGCAATGAATAGGTTCTCCTGACCACTAATGGGGGGGTTGGGATGCGGTGTAGGCCGTGAGCCGAAAGAAAATCGCTCTTAATTTAATCAATTGATCCTGGTATAGATTGCGCTGAGGGAGGGATGAGGAGCGGTAAGGGGGGTGGGGGGTGGTAGAGACAGAGACCTGGTGTCCAATCGGCCGGCTTTTCCGTGCCAGGTCGCTCAGCACTTTGACGACACAATGATTGGACCTGGAGGCAGTGGGTTTGGCGCGTGTCCGGTCGAGGACTGCGAGTAGATAGCACGTTTTCCGCCGTCTGTCCCAGTTTTTCTTTTTTGTTAAATTTTCTTTCAAAATTCAATTTGAAATGTTCTAGAACTCCGCTGCCTGCAGTGACTGTTACATCAGCATGAGAAGCTTTAGCCGAGAGCATTTTAATCACACAACTGCAATCCCACCACCTGAAACTTGTTTAACCCCACAAACCCTCTGGACCCTCATACAGGTCCATCAAATGCAGTTGCTGTATTCAAACCTCAGGAACTTCGGGCTCATTTTAATGTCTGGTGGAGACCCTAAGGTCTCTGACAATCCCAAATGTGACCTGTGGAATTTCAGGAAAATGCGTATAAAATTATGTACAATATCTAGATATTTTCTTTTTGATGTAATGCTGAGGCCAAAAAAACATGGCGTCCTGGGTTTGAATACGTCTCCGACTATGAGTGTGATGTAGCTTCAGTGAAGCACTTCAACCAGCATACAGAATATGTGCATGAATTTGGCCGACAATATGAAAAAAAATGCTTTTTCTGACTTTCAGACAACTTCAGGGAGAACTAAAGACTTTAGAGTTGAAGGGGAAAAACAGACTTACTTGCCTGCGAGATGGCACTATTTTATTGCTAAAAGGAAGCAAATACTCCATCCATCTATGACTGCACCCCCCCCCCCCACCCCCCACCCCCCTCGGTTTGAGGACAGAGAGGTCTCTCTCTCTCTCTGACGTTCCCCCCGATCAGCAGCTCTCAGTTCGTCTAACCGGTCCTGGCAGGCAATCTAATGTCTGCTGAAAAGGTCAGCGCCACTTTAACTGCCTTCCAGTCACATTATGCACGGAGCGGCGCTCCACTGCGAGCCCGCACGCGCTCCGTCTGCACGCCACCCCTGGATCGATAGAGACCCCCCCCCAATCCCCACCTCCCGATAAGCACCATGCTTTCACACATTCGCTTGCGCCATCGGGGTAACGGCAAAATAACAGGCTGACCTTACGTGCAGGAAAAATGCATAGAACCTTGAGCTTGAATAATGTTCAGTGCCAGTTAACATGAATCTAATGCAGATGTATATTACTTCATGTAGAGATGTACTGTAAAGAGCGCTTTAGTAGTATTCTAGGAATAAACACAATTTCAGAGCTCCCAATTCCAAGTGTATAGCACACATTCTTAAATTGAAATTCTACAGTTCCAATTCCACTATTCTGCAGTTCCCACTCTACAGTTTAAATTCTGCAGATCTATAGTTCAACGCCCACAGGCCGCAAAGCGTCGCATCAAAACGAATGTTAGCCTTGACGTTTTTAAACACCCACTGAAAGCGCCAGCGGCATCAACATTGACAGCTGTCAACACGACAGAGAAGCCATGGGTGTCTCAAAAATATTAAACAAGACAACGCTTAATTTTGGAAAAAAAAAAACCCTTCAGATCAAGCTTATTTTAAGTGATGGCAAAGTGCGACGGTCGGGTTACTGTGCACTATACGTTATATACAGGCAAAATTTTCCTCCTAAATTTAGCAGTCTATTAAATAAAGATTATGATTCACTTTACTTCATCCAGCAGCACATTAGCTAGCTGGCTAACTTAGCAGTGTTAAATTCTTACCAGTGTACTTTGAGTTAGGTTCTGTCTAAGTGTAGATCGCTTGATAACGTAAATGCGCACAAAATAACAGATTTCCTTTCAAAACTGCGACTTGGTTAAAAAGCAGGTATATCGGTTTCGACAACTGCATGTGAGGTTTCCGTGTGCGCCACCAACCATGACAATGCAAAATAGTTAAATAACCTAAAAGACAAATGCGTTTCTATTGAGTTGACACCTCAGAAACTGAACAGTAGTGAAAAGTAAAAATCTTAAGGGCTTAAGGGTTCAATTCTACTGTTCTTCTATTCCATCTTTGTAGTTCCCATACTAAAGTTTTAATTCTAATGATCCGTAATTCCAATTCTATAGTTCCCATTAACGTACCGTAGGTTAAAAAAAAACTCCTGTGTGACAAATACATTTACACACCACATCAAGCGCATATATATATATGTGTGTGTGTGTGTGTGTGTGTGTGTGTGTGTGTTTAAACAACACATGCCGCAGAGCACACAGATGGCAGACCCAGCTGGTCTCATCAGTGATCTGTCTTTCTGAGGTCAAAGAGCCGCGTCTCTCTGAGTTTCTCTGAGGTCGATGCGTCCGTATCGCCCGCATCAGGATGGCATTTCTCAGGCTCCGAAGCGGCAGAAAAAAGTAGCCCCGACTTCAAGTGGTCCGAGCTCGGCGAGGGGGGTTCAGACGAGCGTCGATACCGCTGCTGGGGTCCCCCGCTGGGGTCCCCCCCTCGGCCCCCCGATAAGCCGTCTCAACATGAGAGGGGCCACGCGGCCCTCACTCCGAGGGCCGATTCCCACCCCCTCCCTCTCTTCTCTCATCCTTCCTTCGTTTTTCGGATCTTAAAAGCGCCTCTCAGACCTGTTTCTTCCTCCCTCTCCAGGTGGGCAGTTGAAGCGAGGGCCTCTTATCCCATTAAAGGGGGCGTCATGCCCTCGTCTGCCTGAGACCCCCCCCACAGTGGGAAGGACGTTCCTCTGCCGCCTTCAAAACAAATCCTCCTTCTGAGGGGGGGGGGGTTAGGGAACTGGAGGCCTTTTAAGTGACGGCCATCATCCAACACCAGCTACACCCCCCCCCCCCTCAAAACCCTGTCCGGATTCATCCGCGATGCCCCGCGGCGACTGGAGCTGACCCCCCACTGACTCATCCCGGAGACGCGTCCGGCTCCAGATTAGGATCCGGATTATAAATCGATTGGCCGAGGCCGCGAATCCCTGCTCTCCGTCTGGCTGAGATGTTAGAAGACCAAAGAGCGAGAGAAGGCGAGAGAGCGCCGCTCCACGCCTCGTCTTTGCGGTGAAACCCGGGGCCTCCTGTGATGCGTCTCAGTAAAACCGTTTCACAGAGCTCCTGGAGCCTTTCAGACGGGATAAGACAGCCATTGGTAAACGCAGGTCCGTCTCCCACAGGAGATGCTTCAGTTTTCAGGTAAACACGGTTTGCTCACCTACGCTTAGACCGTGAAGTTATATCCACATTCAGTAAATCCTACCATCCAAACATGTAATGGGCATCTCTAATCAAGAGTTTAGAAACTCGCAAACATTTCTTCGATAGAAAGCTGCAGAGCTGCTGGCACACAGAGGTGCTCAGCTGTATGTGTCGGGCTCTCGTTCTACCGAAACCGACTGAAGAGCACTCAGACTGGCGATACATTTCCCGTTTCCCATTTCCGAGATGCTCTCAGGAGCACAATCTCACCTGCCTCTCCTCGACTGAAAATGCCGCAGTTTATCTGCGCTCGGAGAGAGCATGAGCTAGTGAGAGTGTGGAGAGCTCGTCTGTGAGAGAAAACCTCACTCGCAGTTCGAGAGCTCCAAAATAAATTCCCGAGCAGTTGCGTTTCACGGCTGCCAAGCAGTGATACGTCTGGCTACTTGTTATGCTTTGCTAGTTTATCACATGGCCAGGCTTGCAGAAGATCCCACATCTGAGCCTCTGTTACAAATAAGCATCTCCTCAGTGGTTGCGGCGTACTCATAATGCATCACAGCCTCAGGTCACGCCAGCGAATCACCGACGGAACCACTGCACTCACACAACGTTTCCATCTTCTCAACAAGAGTCTTTCCTTGACTGTATCTTTAGTCATCATATTAAAGCTAGAAGGTTAAAGAATTGCAGAATTTACTACCCAGGAGTCATAATCTCTTTCCTCTATAATGACAAAAAGGTGCTGGAGTCTGTCACCATTCTGTATTGTGAATATTCGCAATACTGCACAAAGCCGCAAACACAGGACTTAATTTTTCGAGATTCATGTCCTGGTCAGAGATGCTACTCTTTAGCACTGGAGCAGTTAGCCCCAGCATAGGTCATTCAGATTGTGCTTTCAGACGAAGCCTGTTGTAACGTTAAAGAAAGGTTGCTCTGTGGGGAACAGCATGCCCAACTGGTACGGAGTTCTATTTAATGCAAAAAAATCTTTTTATCGCAAAAAACATGTTTACATGTCTGTTAGTTTATTTGTGCTCAATCTAACTTCCACAATTCTTGAATTATTGATATGAAATTTATACCAAAAGAAACCATATGTTCAAAAACAAAGGGGTTCAATTTTGGAAGGACAAGGTCAAAGGTCAACGTTGTAAAAAAAAGTCACATTTTCCTAAAATTTCACAATTCAAAAAAAAAAATTGGCAGCAATATGGGACCAAAGTCTTCATTCTCGCGTGCTTTAGCAGGTATCGCTTGAGTTGTAATTTCATCTTTTTTTTCTTTTTTGGGTGGGGGGGGGTGGTGCTCTCACCTCTGAACCCCCCCTCCAGCAGGGAGGTGGCTCGAACCCTCTTCTGGCCGCACCACTCGTATTCCTCGAAGGGCGTCCCGTTCTCTCCGTCGACATCCGCAGAGTCATCGTCAGCCCCGCATGCGCCCTCACGCTGCACAAAAAAAATGACAACCGCAACCTCAGGGCCGAGAGAAGCACTTCCAAACATCGGCAGTGAGAAAAATCACACTTGGTGGACGTGTTTTGAATTGCATACTGCAGTACTACTTATTGCTCTAGCATACTGGATACTCAAGCTACTCTCAGTCATACTCTCAAGGAAAGAAGAAGAGAAGAAGAATAAACAGACAGTGATGAGCAGTAACAGCCACTGCTTCGCTCGTCCCCTAATGTAGAGCTGGAGCACGCTCAGTGCGAGCCACAGATCACGCTAACCACAAGGTAGCCATTTCAAAGCACCTCATTCAAACCAGGTGCTACACTAAACATCTCCGTCTAGAACTGTGACACTGAAAAATTCCCAGTGGGCCAGGAACAGGGAACCTTCCTGGTGGACAGGACGACCATCCCATCTGAGATAAAATGGCTGTGTGGTTCACACAAACTCACAAGAGCAGGAAAGCCAAGTCTCACCGAGCCCAGCTGGCGCAACAGCGCAAAAACATGGGATCTAAACTTGAGCACCAAGCCTGGCTCCAGCTCTGCATTAGCATGTTAATCCAACGACAGCTCGAGGAGAGAACGACACGGAGCTACCGGAGGGGGGAAAGAACAGCCCCGTACCAGGAGGAGAAAATTTAACTCTCATACCCCCAAACCAGCACCGGACAAGATCAAGCACTGATCGTTCTTGCCAAGGAACGTCGTAAAAACCTTCCAGCATGATTGTGGCTAGCTATGTATCCAGTGAAGTTTCCCAGAATTCCTGAGGCAGCATTTTTAATATAGTGTATTTGTTCTATTGTGCACGAATTGGTGAGCTTGGTAATGGGCAAAAAGTGGTACCAGCTGGTCGATGGGTAGCCAGGTTGTACCGCGGGCCAGGTGCACACACAGCTAATTTTTCCCATAATGCTTATCCTCGGAAAACCAGAATAAACTTGGTTGGAGTGAAAAAATTAGTTCCTTCAAAGCTCTTAATTTGGTTTCATAGACCAGCTACAGTAACTGCCAATTTAGGAGAAAAAGAGAATCACTCTGGCAAAGACGTTTGTATGAATCCATGGATGATGCCAGATCTTTACTTTCGAGACAGAGTTGCAACATTCCAGCTCTACCTCAGACCCTGGGAAAAGGTCACATGACACTACGACCAAGATAAGCAACAAACGAAAGAACAGAGCAAGAGAGGCCGGGCGGAGCGGGCGGGGAGCTCAGATCCGGGGTTAGAGAGGAGATGGATCCAGTCTCAGCTAGAGAGGACAGAGAGAGAGAGTACACCCCTGTATGTGTGTGTGTGTGTGTGTGTGTGTGCGCGCATGTGTTTGATAACATGTGAATGTGTGTGTATATGAGTGTGCGTGTTTGGCAGTCTGTGTGTGTGTGTGCTTTATAACATGTATGCGTGCGTGTATGTGAATACGTGGGTTTGACAGTGTGTGTGTCTGTGTGTGTGTTTGATAATATGTGAATGTGTGCGTATATCAGTGTGCGTGTTTGGCAGTCTGTGTGTGTGTGTATGAGCAGGGTTTCCATCAGGCTACCTTGAGCAGGCAGAGCTCCACATGCCTACTCATGTCCTCCTCTGAGCCCAGCAGGGGGCAGTAGCACAGCGGGCATACCTGGCCGTCCTCCGGCTTCCTCCTCTTCATCTTCCCGATCCGCGCTGGAAAACACCGAACACCCGCGCGTCACTCACCCCTCATCCCAGAGAAGGGCCTCTCACATTCTCAAATTCAGCTAATTTCCACCCACCCCACTGATGCCAAAAAAAAAACTTCACTTGGACTCAGATGGTTGCTGGTTTGAGTCCCAAAGAGCCACAGTACCATCAGTCAGGCATAAACAGGGCCTCGGCGTCCCCTGCTTGTTATGATCAACTGTCAGTCTCTTTGGGTAAAAGTCCCAGCTAACCGCGCGTCATGTGATCTGCCCTTGATGAATATGTGCACAGAGTAACAGGGGAGAGCAGGATGTCCAATCAGTGACCTCCCCATAACCTCCCCGCAGTCAGTGTGTGAACACGCGTCCGGAATAAATCCCAAAAAGAAAAATGTAAACAAGTAATTGTCACTAACGTGACTGTGTCCCCCGCCATGTGTGCGATCTTTCGACAGACATCTTGTATCCAACATCTATCAAATTTTAAGCATCACTGTTCATACAACAATGTGGTAGAAAAGGAAGAGCGATCAATTTCGCATTAACAAGGTTTACAAAGGCAAAATCTATGTAATTGCTCCACAACCTTATACATGACCTCAAGGTCACCCAAATCAACTTTCACACAGCTGCAAATCCCAGCGCTGCTACTTCAAAATTGCAAGTGGAAACACAACGGCATTAACGTGTTTGTGGAGATCACCAACGATCTACAGTAAACTACCTGGAACATCTACCTGCCACTACAGCAGGTGCGCAGTGCGCTATTGACAGCACAGCCCCTAGCGTGTGATTATTGCTCATTAATTTATCACGGGTTATTATATCCGGTCTGAAACAGACTCTTTCTCTGAGGTGAATCAGCTTTGACCGCAAAATTTATTTTGTGCGAGTTCACCTGAAGTCAGAAGAACTGCGCTGAGGTTATCGTGCTCAGAACGAGCCAATGAATTATTTTCTCAACATTTCGCCATTTTTCGAACGGCAAACAAGCTGCGAGTGCTCCGTGACAGGCCTGCTGGAGGGTTTTACTACTCAGAGAATTGAATTTCCACCGGCTATAAAGTCCAACTTAAGTTGTCTTTCGTTTTATTTTCCTACCACAAAAAAAACTAAAAATCAATGCCAGAGGGAACTTAGGAGTCGACTACGTAAAAAGCAGAAGTGCGAAGCTAAAATGGGATAAATTCCAAAAAAAAGCATCCAGGCGAGAATGTGGGTAGCATTAAAAAGTTATATCCCGCGATCCAGCACCCTGAAGTACTTCACAAACACGACTGCGGCGCTACGCTATCAAATCCAGACGTTATCCCTGGTTGGATACGAACAGAGTGGGAACACCCATCTTCAATGAAATAGCCCAAAGCTCCGCAAACCTGCAATGTTAATTTACGATGACGACCAGAAATTTAACACCATGTAACTGCAACTGTTCTGTCAGACGCCTGTAGCTTCTCGATACGGGCAAAACTGTGTAAAATTTGCTGTTGAGGGGCTCAAAATTGCTAGAAATGGCCAAAGGGACCGTGGGTTGGGCGCTGGACGTGTAATTAGACAATCCCACATAATCGTTCAGACGAAACATGGCGGTAATTGAGGAAGGCGCCATTAAACAGGGAGGAGGAAAAGGAGGTTAAACAAGTGTCTCTGTCCGTCAACCTCCTCTCTCTCTCTCTCTCATATTCTCCCTCGGTCTCTCTGTCTTTTCACCAAAGATGTCAGACATAGGATTGTGAATGTTAATGGCAGCCAATAAGTTCAAACGAAGTCGCGAAAGCGTTTTTTTTTATGGCGCCGAGAAAAGGGGCTGCGTAAAATGTCAGCGTAGCTTCGAGAAGCCAGAGATTGAGTTGTGCGCTCCCAGTCCTACTAATGTGAACAGTCGGCAAACTGCTTCATGGGCGTAAACCCAAGCGCCCTTTCTCATTCCGACTGAGCGAAATTTTCCCTGCTTCAAGTCTGCTGGTTTTACGACACGAAAGCATTTACCTGGCCTTTACTGTTAGAGGCTCCTCTCCAATTCAAACTGCTAATCTGCTATAAGGGTTAAGGCTCCCAAAGCGACCAGAGGGTAATATAGCCTTTAATGGGAGGCGGCGATCTGACACCGTCAAATGTCAGGCGAGCCACACAAACGTTTCAAAAACCCGACTCGACTGTGTCATGGAAAATAAAAAGGTGAAAATACGGCAAGAACCGGAAATAGCAACTTTTTGGATTAAGAAAAGCCGCTTTTTCTGGACAGTCTTGTCATGCACAACGAATGGACATTGCGCTGAACGTTAATGCCACTTTTCCCTCCAGTTTACAAGAGTCTCTGGCAGGAAATTAGCAACAACTGCCCCAGTATGGACAATAGGGAAGTGCCATTCTGGATATAGCAGCCAGAGGGCAGTAGTGAGCAGGTGGGGGAATCTTACCGTGTCGAATGCAGCAGGGGGCGAGGGGGGCCTCGTTGAGCGATGGTAAGGGGGCACTTTTGAGACTTTCCTTGGCGTAGCGCCTGCACCAGCAGAGGACGTCGACTGTTGACATATCAAGAGGTCAAGGGTTAATAGATCCTCTGCTCGTGCAGGCGCTAATCTAAGGAAGAAGCAACAAAACACACACGGGGTTCCTAGGACAACTGGGCGTGAACACTCAGAGCCCATTCGCTCATAGAATCCATATCACTCTGCACTAGGCCATCTGACATATACAGGGCTTGTTAATGAAATTTCCCTTTTGTATGCAAAATACACCAAATGAGCGCCACTAATATTTGAACGACCAACATTCATTTCACCAGTCACTAAAATTTCGACATTCACAGGATAAAAAATTCTGTAATAGCACATTTCACAAGTGAAGACAGTACTCTGCAAGCAATAGTCCCCCGGGATGAGCACAATCCTAGCATAGGACTAGCACAGTCCCCGACATTGGAATCGCATAATCCCTGATATCAATGAGCACAGTCACCAGTGTACGCCAACACAGCCTCTGGAATTACCCAAGCACTGGCCCTTGCATTAGCCTAGCACTAGCTCAGCATTGGACAAACCCAATCCCTAGCATTAGCCAAACACAGTCCTTATCATTAGACAAACACAGTTCCTGTCATTAGCCTAACACTAGCATTTGCCTGGCACAGTCTTTCACATTAGCCTAACTCTGGCATTAGCATAGCCCAGTCCTTGATATTAGCCCAGCATAGCCACTGGCTTTAGGCTAGCACTGGCCCTGAAAATAGCCCTGCAAAATCCCCGGCATTAGCCCAGCACTGGCCCTGGTATTAGCCAAGCAGGGTCCCTGATATTAGCCTAGAACGAGCTCTGGCATTAGCCTCGCACTAGCTTGAGCATTAGCTAAGCACAATCCCTAGCATTAGCCAAGCAATGTCCCTGACATTAGCCCAGCACTGGCCCTGGCATTGGCTTTCACTAGCCCTGGTATTAGCCAAGCACAATCCCTAGCATAAGCATAGCACAGTCCCCTGCATTAGCCCAGTACAGCCACTAGTATTATCCTAGCTCTGGCCCTACAGTCCCCATCACTTAGACCAGATGGCAGGCGCTGTATAGGGAATTGGAGGTGCTGCTAATTAGGGCTGAAAGGTGTGATGAGGCCTAATTATCGCTGCCTGCTCTTTGTGTAGCAGAGGCAGGAACCAAACCCCATCGCAAGACGGCAATACAGCAAAGGGGGGCTGACAGCTCTCATTACGGAGAGGGTGACCTCCAGACCAGCTCCTACACTAGACAGGCAGGAGCACCCAGGGCCAGCCTCCAACGCTAACCCACCTCACCTTCATGGCTGCAGCCCTGGCCATCCGAACGAGCTGTAACATTTCCAGCTCCGTCAGGTGACCACTGGTGTCCGACTGGAAGCCAGGGTAGGTTGGTGGGCTGCTTACGTACGAGATTAATGCCATTCTCGTGCTAAGGGAAATACTGCTGTGAGCCTGAAAGGGCTGATAGCACTGCCCATTGGCCGGACTGTCATGACACCTGACTCCCAGGTAAAGGGACGGTGGAAAACCAGCAGTTCTCAGGCCTTGAGGACCGTGATTTTAGGAAGTAGGGACTGTAGGTCTATAAGCCCTTTCAGGGCTGTTTGGCAACTCGCTGGGGTGGCAAGAAAACCAGGGATGGATTCAGATTCAAGGGCCAGATTTGAGAATCCCTGCTCTGGTCTCTGCGCTCATCAGACATGAGGACTGAGTCTGAGCGAGGCTATGGGCTGAAGGATAAGGTGTTTAGCCCTTAGAGCACTTAATGCAACTACTGTTACTCAATGATGAAAGATACCAAAATCAAAGCTGCTGAAACCCTAACGTGTGGCGACTTGTTTAAGGGGAGCTCTTTTAAACAAGTCCCCTCATAATTGGTTTTCAACAGCACAAAATAATTTTTTTTAAAATATAAATTTAGTTATTTCAGCGCTCTAAGGATTAATTCTGGCACAGAAGGTTGTTGGTTCACGACCCAGTGTTGCCACAGTAAAGCGATGGAGCGCTTGACCCCACGCAGCTCCATAAGTGATCGACTCCTGCCAAATGTCTTCCACAGTAACTCGCTGCTGACAAAAATACAATGTAATTTATAACACAGTCCAAGGTCTCAAATTCCACACAAGGGGAGCGTAATAGTGCTCTACACCCAGGGATGAAGCGGAGGGTGTATGTGGGTACGGAGAGAAGACCCACCCCTGTTTCTGTCCAATTACAGTATAACCACCAATCAGCCAAAGAGCCATTGAAATGCGTAAGAAAGTTCACAGTCTTTCATCTTTGGGAGCTACCCGTCTACCTCACAGGGTATACCCACTTCTGCCAGCAGCACGACACCACAGACTACACCTGGGGCGAGACCGAGGTGTTGCCAACCAAACGTCCCCTCCCTGACCGACACTAAAATGATCCCAAAATGGAAATGGAGAAAAAGGACCTTTTTCCTCCTGAATACAGTAGAGTATTATTATACTCATAAATTGTAAAATATTCTTCCTAATACATCAGGGCCAGGTCACGCGGTAACGGAGTTACCGACCAGTATTTTGCCGCTTTCACTCAAAATAAATCAAGTGAATAAAATTGGCTATTTTGCTGTTTGTTGTACTCGGGAAGACCTACACAAATCCATTTAAATTGTAACACTTTCTTACTTAGATTTGAAGCTCTGACACAAAATACACCAATTTTGTAATTCCGTTACTGCGTGACCTGGCCCATCAACAGAATTTTGTTTGGGGGACTTCAGTATCTCCTCACGGAGGGTACGTTTTGTTAAAATACCTCAGAATCGCCCACCTACAGACGTCTCTGAGAGGGACAGAAAACCCTGTTGACACAACCAGTAAAGTCCAAAACCGGGGCCAAATTCCACTCGCGTCCCATTCACGAGATCAAGGGTCAACAATCTACGCTGCCATCAAGTGCTATCAGGAAGATGATACTTTCCATTTGTGAATTCGAAATTACGAGTGGGTTGTGTTCAAGTGCTTTTGTTGTTGGAGCGAAATTAAAAATGGCGGACACCATTATTTACCATTGCCTTGCTTGCTATCCGCCACGTTGAAAAGGTGAAAGGTTATTTCATCTCGGAAACTCGTTTATCAAAATTATCTCCCAGTTCCCCAGTGGAAATTACAACAACAGAGGGGATTCATGTGCAATTTTAACGTGGGTCACTCATATTTACCATAATTCCTACAGCACGTGAAGGCAGCACTAGCCTTCCACTACTGTAATAGCATGGGAATGTACAGCTATGCACAAATTCCACAAAGCACAGGCAGATGTGACTATTCCCAGAACACTGTCAAAAATGCAACATGAGTCGACTGTGGCTGCATATACCACGACGCACCTGTGCTAAATAGCATGGATTGTGTTGGTCGAAGAAAGTAGGCGGGGCACTGGGATTCTGGAGTGTGTTACTGACCATTGGTTAACAGGTGCTTATTTCTCAGTGAACAGAGAGCTGCTTTATGACATTCTGAGAGCAGCATTTTACTGTAGGGGAGACTGGGGTCCGATGAGCCATATCACTATTTTGTGATCAATCAATGACAGAGCTGCTTAAAATAGGCAAAATATTTGACCATTAAGTGATGAGTCATGGGCATATATGAGCCATATCACTATTTTGCCTATTTTAAACACCTTTGGCATCAATTGATCGCAAAATATTGATATGGCTCATTGGTCTCCATGGTTCATCAGACCCCAGTCTGCCCTACACTGCGTGAGAGCGCAGAACATAAGTATCATGCTCTGAGCCGTCAACAAAAATTTACGTGATAACAAATTCTCCACTTAGGAAGTAGAAAATATACAAGAAATTGAAATATATTACATATAATAATTATTATTATTATAATAATACTACTACATGTCATCACAAGCCTACAGTATAATAAGGGATGTTTTTACACAGGAATGGGCAATGGAGCTAACATTAAGAAAAGGTATTGGCACCTCCCCAGAACTAGTATCAATGTTATAATGTCAGTGTAACTCAAAAAATAAATTGACAGCCCTTCCTGGAATGCACAGTGAATTCAGATTTTGCATTAAAATGATTAAGAGGCACACAATACCATACTTCAGTGGCATTCACAATGCATAGTTTTACAAAAGAGTAGAAAAACATGGTAAAACAATAATCACAATATTATTTCAAAATAGAGGTACATACCATTCAATCGTGTTTGTCTGTTTGCTCGCACTCGCAAAAATGTCTAGCAGGGAAAAAAATGAAACATACAGAACTAGAATTAGTCACTGCACGTCACATTTGAAATATCCCTTGGAGAAAAACAATTAATTATATGCTCGGATTGCACTGGATTCAAAAATGAGGACCAAGATCAGATTGTAAACAAAACCTACTTCTCTTCTTTCAATCGTCTCTTTCTCCTCTTCCATTACAACAGACGTCCCTACTTTCGTTATTAGGCTTCAAAAGTTGCAGAACTCACTTATGCTGCACACTCGTAAAAGCCGCTCTGTGCCCGACATAGCCGTTTACGCAAGACTGTAATTTGATTTCTGGCAGGATGCATAAGGATTGAAAGAGTTAGCGACTCACAACATCCTTCGGCTTGCCGCCGCAGCCATGTTTTCTTCCGTCACATGACCCCTACGTCGACGTGAAAGCGCAACTACAGGACGTAAAAGCATAGTGCACTTCCAAAACAATCCAGGAGGGTGCAGCAACACTACGGTCGCTGATGCGCAGTGCAAATAGCAACAATCGCTTAGTACCAAGACATAACTATCTAACCGCTCATTGTCGGAAAAAAAAAATCCACTGACAGGCATATAACAGGCCATATAATAACATATTGTTGTGGATATTGATATGTAACAGACGACGATTAGTTCAACACTGATATCGAAAAGACCTGGGCATTGCAGGTAGGAACTATTCATGCAATTAAACTTCATGCGCGATAAATAAAAACAGATCTGAACAGGTTTTACAGGAGAATGCAAATATTGTTAAACTATTAAGATTCACCGCTTTAAACCACATTCATCATTTTAAAAATGTTAAACTAAGGAGAAAATATTGAATTAGTTAAAGACTCTTCAACCGTTACTACCATGCGTTAGAACAGGCGTGTATGACATCGTTGAGCATACTGTGAGCAATTTTCTCGCAAGATAACACTTTTCTTTTTTTTTTTTTTCTTTTGCAAGGAGAGGCACTACAAGAACCGCGAGTTTTCCTAAATGCACTGCGTTTTCCGTCCGCTCTGCTGACTGCTGCGGCCGGTGACGGCGATTGATATGCCTGGTAGGAGTCGACATAAAGGCGACTGGTCTTAAAAAAACACCTGCTCAAGAAAGTCCCCAGTACGAACGCTTGACTCACCGTAATTTTCTACGGACCAAGAATTGATGATGGTGCTTTCTAATCTGGCTATACCTAAGTGGCTCAGGCAAGCAATGGGCATGAGTTCAAAAATGGATGAAGACTTTTACTTACAATACATAACCTTACTTTGGCTTTCCTTCAACATACACTGTACAGCCAGAGTGGAAACTACACAAAATAATGACGGAGAGAGGGATACAAAGACAAACCTTTTAAAAGTTTGAAAATCAGACATTTTCACTGAATATGGAATAAACTGGTCAGTATGGCCTGATACGATAGACATTCTGCTTCCAGTTAGGACTGCAATTCAAATCCGTCATACCATTAGCATCTGGTAGAAACTAATTGGGGCTGTGAAAAGGGGTGGGAGGACGTACATAACGGTCAGCAAATTCCAAAATATGGGGATATTTGTACTATCAACACATACTGACCAATTCCTTCCAAATTCAATTAAAATGTCAGAAATCAATAATTTTATAATGTGCGTTCTATATGCATCAACGAAGTTTCAGTGAAGTGTCCACACAGTTTGGGCTACTTATTGTAACGATATTTATTTTATTTTATTTTATTTTTTTCTCCAGTTTAGCTGACCAATTCAACCTCTGCCTGTGAAAATGAGATAAACGTTTTAAAACGATGCGAGCGACAACCGCCCAGCACGCAAGTTAGTGACTGCATTCAGTCCTCAAATTATTCAACCGCCGATGCCAAATACAACATCATCAGTGTTAAAGCCAGAAATGTGCTCTGACACTGAGCACCCCCGCCCCCCTCCCAGATTCATCCCCTTGTACACAAACAGCGAGGCGGTAATTACACAGCTTGACCTCCAGGGGGTCAGGTACAACACTTGTCAAGGGCATTGGGAACGAGGATGATGGGCTGGGCTTTGCAGCATTATAGATTCGCTCGAGGGTAAAGTGGGAATGATTACATTCCAGAAAACACCTCTCAGCCGGGCAAATTTAGCAGCAAATGCTCGCGAGAAATCTAACAAATCAGCCCCATATCTTACAGACAAACACATTCCAAGAAAGATATTAGAAATATCATCACTGAGTTGTGTATATACAATATGCACCGAGCAAACTGGTGCAGTGTATCAGATTTCTCGTATTGACATTGTCGAGGCTAATGTTGCACAGATATCAGTGTCACTTCTTCCCTGAGTGGTATATCACACATCAGTTGTGTTTGCATTTATTTAAACAGTTTTTTACATTTTCCTTCATTGAAAACTTGGGAGACATTAATAGCAAGAGCACTCTTTCACAGGTGTACTGGATTTACACATAAATATATAACAACAATTAGAAAGAAAAATAAGCAGTACCAAGTACAAAACCTACATGATTAAGATTAGAAACTGAAGGCCAAAATAACTTTGAACAGTAATTTTAAAATATCAAAAATATATATTAAAATTGCTTAAGACATTTCTTCATATTCCCTGAAAACACTCTGGCACAAAATCTCGGGATATAATGTAACGTTACATCTACATCTGTGTGACAGTCAAGCTTGGAATACAGTGTCATTGATGGACGTCACGGTAACAGCTTGTAAGGTTAAAACCCCCACCCTAAGCACCGCCCCCGCTCACCTGGTACCGGTCGGAGTGGTGGAGGTCGTCGGAGGACAGGGGGGAGACGGTTGGAGAGCCCCCCTCGCGCTTGATGTGGACGGACAGTAACAGGGACTGCACAGACACAAGGGAGAGACCGGCCATTAGAGACGCTAGTGGGATGACAGGAAAGTGGCGATTGTAGGGATGCAAAACTTGAGAGGGCGACAAAATTTACTGTAGGGTGAGGGGCCCGGGGCAACATTTCACCTGGGGGCCCAGAATTCCATGCTACACCCCTGGCTACAATACGCTTGACGTGTATGTTTAACAATTGTTTTTAGACAGGGGACACTGATTATGGAGGTACAGCAGACAGAAGTCAGGACGGCAGGAGAGCTCTCCCTGCTCATCTATAAACCCGCCGGTGTGTCCTGAGGGACATTTCGGATCTGTCCGCCTGGAAAACTTAATGGACTTAATTTTTCAAATGAATTAGGGGAGGTTATTCCTCGGTCCGCAGTGAAGGTCTGGCCAGCGCGTGGCTTTTTATGAGTCTGCTATAAAATATTTGTATTTACAGTCTGGCCCAATTAATCACAGAGCAAGGGGGGGGGAAATGTTTTAGCGGGACACGGCGGTAATCTAATATTAATACGTGAAAAATGGCGGCCCCATTTTCAGGAGACAGTAAATTAAGCATTATGTATGGCTCCTAATAGTGCTGGATCGCCGGGTCAGGGAACTATTTATTTGTGTGGGCAGGGGCATTGGAATGGTGAGAGCGCCACGATGGGTGTGTGAGTGTGTGTGTGTGTGTTTGTGTGCGTGTGGGCTTGTGTGCTTGAGCCCGCGGCTAGAATAAGCCAGAGGGACGGCGGTATATATATTGTGCTGTATATAAGCAAAATGCATACGCTAAGTGCTTTGTCTCGAAAGTTGAAATTCTTTGTGCATATTTAACAGGTAGAAGGCAGCTCTTTGCACTTGTGAGGTGGCTGGCTGTCTTCATGAGCGAGACACCACCGCAGTGAAGGGTTTCATGGTGCTGTGGGCTCCAATAACACGGCACAAGGGGATTACAGAGTCCGTCGAAGCAATTAAAAAACAGATAGGAGTTCAGGCATCGGCACGACTTACAATGTCGAGTGGATGTAACCAACATCTCAGCTCTGCCCTTCGCCAACTTTACCATTTTAGCGACGCGGGATGCTAACAGGTGCGCGTTTGATTTAGAGCGCCGACGCGCTTCTCCGGGCTAATGCTGGCAGAGGCGGGCATGGCATCACCATGGCGACGTGCGTGGCGAGGGCACAGAAGTGGGTGGGGTTAATCCCAGACGCCCGCGGGGGGGTGGTGATCGCGGTGTTGAGCATGACTTCCGTCGGAAGAGCATGCTCTCGGCTGCAGTCGCGTGGGGCGTCTTTGATTCTGTGCACGACAGTCGCACATAAAACAGCCTTGTGGGGAATGCTTGGTCACGTCTTTTCTACTCCCTCCTGGTTAGATCCTTCGCCTCGGCCCGGGTCAGGCTAATCCCCCCCCACACGCGACCTCCATTTTCCTGACCCCCTGTTCCCTCTGACGGCTCCACAGGCCAGCATCGTGATTTCAGAGGCGACTGCGCCACATTCCCAGTTAATCTCCATCCCAAAAGGTTAACTTTAAAAGGTGTCATTACTCCCCTTCTCCCCTTCCCTCTGCCTGGAGAAGAAACGTATTTTCACAAAAAAATAAAAAAATAAAAGGATGACTCACCCCGGCAGTTAAAATAAAATAGTAAAAAAAAATATTACCAGGTAATAATATAGCGTGACTTTTGACTCAATCAGCCCATAAAAACTGCCCTTTATCTGGCAGAGTGATCATCAGGGGTGGGGGGGGTGAATACTTGAGAAAATTATTCACGGCTCCTTCGCCCTCTGCGCGGAGAGGAGCCCTCGGCGAATTCTGATGTTTAACGACAGAGAGGCCATCAATCCTCCATCCTGCCCGCCACCTATCCCACAATGCCAAGGGCCCCTGCCACCCAGCTCTGCTCCTCCAGAAAACATTAGCTGAGCAGAGATCTGTGGGGAAAATGGCTCCGCTGGGCAGTGAGGGAAGTTTTTCTAGTTTTCTTAACAAAAAATACCCAAAATAAGGCCTAAGCTGCAGTGACTACCCCGTGACTTTCCGCTGACCTGCTAAAAAGTAATTTGGCACTACGATGTTCAGTTTTTTTGCCGCCACCATGCTTCCTGATTCCTGATTCACTTGTACATTATTTTGCAAACGTCCAAACACCAGACGTGCTGATCAAACACGCTCAAAAGAGAAAACAAGTGAAGAAAAAAAAACACTTTATATTGCACCATATTTTATTGTACATTTTCTTTGGGGAAAAATGACTCACTTTGTATATTTCGGGTCTTACAGAATAGTCCCCCAGCCAACATAAGATCTTCTCACAAGAATGTTGCCTTAAAATTCACAAGTCACAACATTAACAAAACATTCCAGCATCATTCAGAGAACATTCTGAGTTAGCAGGGAGTTGGATACTGAGCGTGGGGAAGGCTAAAGGCTAAAGGAGAGCGCAGCATCATAAACTAAAAAAACTGGAATTTCTGGGCAGTAAAAACAAAATGTAATTGGAGTTTATCATTTCTTTGCATGTGCAAATATCACACGAAATTGCACAAAGTATAATTTTTTTTATTTTTTGTGTATGATACAAGAGAGGACTTATCACTGAATCGTACATAAGTCATGAGCCCGTTTTCCTTGTGCTGCTGGTATTTCTGATCAGGTCTCTCCGATGCGTACTGTCACATTAGAAAAACCAGCTTAAATAAGAGTTTAATTTAAAAGGTAACGTGCACCTGACGGAACAGTCAGGGAGGCTCAGAATATGTACATGAGGCCTTGAGTTGTATCAGACTAACTAAGATAACTGAACCAGACTTTGCCACATCAATAAGACAAAATATGCAGCCCCATTTGTGCCACAATGACCCTATCAGAATCCAAGAAAAAATAAAGACACTTGACATTTCTAAAATTAATCTACGGCTAATTTAGTGCCCAGGCTTCTGCCCCCCCACCAACTGACTGCCCCAGCCTGCCGTCTAGTAACCCCCCCCCCCACTGAGAGCGGATCCGGGCTGACAGGTGGCGATAAACACTGCGGCCTCGCGTTTCAGAGGTCGCCGGCGGCGGGCCTCCTTCCGTCCCGTCGGGGAGGTGGGGGGTGTGGTGGTGTGGAGGTGCAAGGGGCCCGGTTACCGCCGGCGGCGGTTTGCACTCTGGGGTGGCGCGAGATGGTCGATGACCTGCTCCCCCCCCCCCCCCCCACACACACACACACACACACACACACACACACACACCAGTGATGCGCTGGCACAGGCCGCAGTGTCTAAGCGGTGACTCCCCTGGCGCGCAGAGGCCCTGCTGTGGGGCGTTGGGTTACACCCCTCCTGCAGAGAGCCGCCATGTCAGCAGGAGGATCCTCCCGGACGAGCCCCCGACGATCACTGCGCTCACTCTCTCTCTCTCTCTCTCTCACACTCTCTCTCTCTCTCTCTCTCAACCTCTGTTGCTGTTCTTTTAGTGTATTAATTGATAATTTTTTTTGTTTTTCCTGTCGTGGTTTGGTTGTTCCTGTAATCAAACTGGCTGGTTTCCTATCACTGTTCCAATTAAAATGGTATCAAAACTTTCCCCTTTGTCTTTTTCTCTCCCTCTCTCTCTCTCTGTACCTGTCCCTTCTTTCCAAAAATAACAACAAAATAACTGCAACAAAATTCCAGCCATTTAAATCTATCAGCACTGAAGGTTAAACACTATTTACTTACACATTTTTTATCCTTTATGGTGTGAGATGAAAAATATGCAATTGAAGGTTTTAAGTTAGCTTTCCAAGGCTGTTTTTTAAGGTAAAATTACTTTACGTACCTGACCGCGGTCAAGCTTTTAAAATGTTACAAAAAACTATTCTTTGAGGGGATAAATTCAGTCTCACCGACTGATGCGCACACATCACATCCTGTCTCTTCACAATGGCGTTTTCATTCCCTCCTTATCTCGTAAACGATGAAAAGATGCTTTTTTTTGTTTTACCAGAGGGAGAAAGTAAAATATTATTTGGCGTTCAACACACATACGGGCCACATAAACAGGGCAGTAAGAGTTAGCAGTGATGTTTTATTAAAGTCAGCACATTTCAGGAGGCCATGTCAGCCATCACTGCTGTATGCTGTAGGTCAGGGCTCAGTGTTGCTGGGTAGTCTTACCTTAGGTGTGCCAGGTACTACACTCAGGTCCTTGTGTACTGGATTCTTACTGTAAAGGAGAGAAGAAAAAGGTCAGAAAGTTCCAGTAAGAGCTCAGACATCATGTGGTAGCCATTTTGATAACAGACTCGCGCATACATGTGTATGTGTGTTCTTGTACTTGCTACAAAGTGAGGACCAAAAAATGTTTTTTCCCCACAGAGTGGAGACATAATTTGGAAGTGAAGAGATTTTCATGTGTCCTGACAACAACAAAGGCAAATTAAGACATTGGTTAGGTTTAGGGGTAAGGCTAGAATTAGGGATAGGTTAAGGTTAGGATAAGGGTTTGGGGTAAGGTTAGCATTAGGGATAGGTTAAGGTTAGGGTAAGAGTTTGGGGTAAGGTTAGAATTAGGGATAGGATAAGGTTAGGGTAAGGGTTTGGGGTAAGGTTAGAATTAGGGATGGGTTAAGGTTAGGGTAAGGGTTTGGGGTAAGGTTAGAATTAGGGATAGGATAAGGTTAGGGTAAGGGTTTGGGGTAAGGTTAGAATTAGGGATAGGATAAGGTTAGGGTAAGGGTTTGGGGTAAGGTTAGAATTAGGGATGGGTTAAGGTTAGGGTAAGGGTTTGGGGTAAGGTTAGAATTAGGGATAGGTTAAGGTGAGGGTAAGGGTTTGGGTTCGGCATGCGTTGCTTATTGTTAAGATAAGGGAAAGGCTGTAGAGACACAGAAAGAATACATGGAAGTCAATGTAATGGTAATGTAACAGGTAATTTTCTCCCAAGCACTTCCTGAAGCCAGGAACCCAGCCAGCTGTTTCAACCAATCAGCTTAGCCTTGGGGTTGAAGCGCTGGGCTAATCAGTGAGTATAAGGGCTTGGGACAGAAACACGGGGGATGACTTTTACTTTCTTCATCCCAGGATTTTACACATCTGAGGACTATGGGGGTTCCAAAACCCTCCTGAATCTGCAGACATGCTCGTCTGGTGTGCGTTCGGGCCACAATGGTCCTTTTCGCCGGAGGAAAGAGAGAACGAGAGAGAGACAGAGAGAGGAGAAAGGAGACCCGGAGAGACACGAGAGGCTCGTTCGAAAGGCAAAACAAATCACAGATTTAATCGTCCGTAGATTTAATCCCCGGTCCTCCCTCAGTGCCACTCAACCCGCGGGGCCCGGGGCCAGGCCGAATTTGAAACAATTACTGTCCAATGTATGACCGCTAAGCAGATTTGGGATATAATTTTTTTATTGAAGTAATCATTCTCGTGGTTGTACGACCCCCCCCTCCCAACCCCAACCCTTCTCCGCTTAAGGGGTAAGTAGCAGGAGAAAATAAATGATTCGGCTGTGATTTGATTTGTCAGTGAAGCGCCGGCGGGCGTTCAGGATTTTGAGATATGTTAAGAACAATGCGCCGGCTTGTAAACATTGTATTAGAGGGGCTGTGGAGAGGGCGGGAGGGAGAGAGAGAGTGAGGGAGCGAGGGAGGGACGGAGGAGAGATGGGACCTCGCTCTCTCCCCCCCAGGGCCCGTCCGACGGGGGCCTAATGACATCAAATCGCGAGCACATCGACGAAGCGAATTGAAGATGACTGATTAAGCGGCAGAAGGTATTAAACGGTCGAGCCGGATCAGACTGCAACAATGGGGAGAGACGTATCAAATCAGATCTGCTCTCTAAGATATTAGTTCCCCCCCCCACCCCGCCCCACTCCTTCCTGTCTCCCTCGTTCCCTCTCTCTCTGTATCTCTCCCTCTCACCTTCCCTCCCTCGCTAACGTTACTCGGCGCAGAGATGCATGTTTATGAGCGCCCCCGATAAAGACAAGGCGGGTCGAAGTGACAAAAACGAAAAAAAAAAGAAACAGGGCTCCTGTCATGTTCGGTTTGCGCCTCGCGCACACGGGCCCAGGTGTCAAACGGCCCTGACGGGGCGCAGAAATTGAATTTGCCCGGGTCCTAATCCGCCAACGTGATTTCGCGGGCAGGGGGGGGCGAGATCCGGGGGGGAATCAAGGCAAAAGAGGGAGTGCGAGAAGGAGGGGGAGAACGAGGGTGACACAGGGGGCAGGAGGGAGAGGGGCATTAGAGAGGGATAAAGGAGAGAGATTGCAAAGGACGAAAACAAGGAAAGAGAGCGAAAACTGGTAAAATAACAAAATTCTGTCAAAATCGTGTAGCTGAACTAGAAAATAGCCTTATATCAAACGTCTAATTTCTTTCTTATTGGAACGAAAGCAGAATGACTATTCGAGGGGAAAACGACGCTCCGTGAAATGCGATTTTCTTCTTAACAATTGTGCGAGTGACGAAGCGTAGAAGCGATGTCAAAATAAAAACAGGGGTTTTAAGGGAAAAATTGCCAGATGAAGAAAAGTAATGCAAATTACAGAGTGCACGCTCAGGTAGGATTAATGTTAGCGATGTTAGCGTGGAGCCGAGCGCGCTCCATAGCGACTGTCGAAGATAGCAGAAAGGGCGAAGACTCGATTAGCGATGACGTCACCGATGCAGTCAGGTGAGCCGGAGTTTAACGGCCTTTACTGTGCTTTCTCGTCGCCGTGGGAGACAGGTCGCGCCATAACCCCGCCCCCCTGGTGATTGAGTCCGCAGTCGTGTTAAGGTAGAAAACGGCCACACAAATCAGGGGGCCGGGCTGGAGTTAGGGGATGAATCTGTGAGTGCCAGGGGGGGGACAGTTGGCGGGATAATAAACACACTCCCCCGCTGCCGTAAATCCGGCCGGTGACACGCCACGTACCGCCGACCTCTCTTATCGCTCCGGGACTGACGATGAGAGGCAGAGGGTGTCTCTTAAAACACTGTAGCTAATGCATCCCGCCATCCATCTCCCAAACCGCTGGCCCACACCGAAGGGGCAAGTGTGACGAGGGACTGAGGGTAGTACAACGAAACAAGACACACAGTAGCCGAGCTTTCTTTGCGAGAGCTGGCCCGATAAACCTTAAACTCGTTAACAAAGATACCGTAAGTTACTATGGCAGGTTAAAAGAGAGCTGTAACGCGCCTGGTGCTCAAGGTTGTAACAGGGGCACCAGGAGGATAAATTAAAGTGAGAACTCAAGGGCAAAGGACGTGGAATTTGATTAAATAAACTAAGTGCACAAATAAACAGAAAGAATAAACTATACAAGGGGATAAAAAGTGGAGACTAACTGAGGGTGTGGCAAACTTAAATGTCACGATGCGGTGCTACCTTTCAGTGAAGTGGAAAACCAAGGTGTAAATAGAGGGGCGTATGTGTGATCATTAACCTGATTAGAACCAGGAGTGAACATGAACAGAGAGAGAACAGGGGATATTTCAGTAACTGTAATGAGGCAGGTAGCAGGGGAAACAGGAGCGCCTCGCAGGGGAGGGGATTGCGAGAGCCACCTTTGTGACTTTCAAAACCACAGCTTTAAGCCGCTTTCACACCGGACGCCACACGAATTTTCCAAACGATAGATTTCATTCAAAGTCAATGCAAAGACGCGAATACATGCGTTTCTGCATTGACTTTGAATGTAATCTGCTGTGCAAAAAATTTGTTTCGCGTCCGGTGTGAAAGCAGCTTTCGGCTCATCGTAACTCGCGAACCCGCCAATCTCGCTTTGTGTGGGACGAGTAGGAAAAAAACGGGGGTCAACAGGCAAAATTGAAGGGGGGTGGTGTGATTCCCCAAAACAAATACCGGCTACTAGTCTGATAAACTGTGCCGCAGGGATTGCAGAGCAGCAGTTCTTCGCGATAACCACTTTTCGCTTCTCATTTTTCTGTTTATCACCGCTCTGATTGGAGCCTGAAAATTAATTGAGGTGTTTTCCGGAAAATGTCAGACGATAATGATTTTAAAAAGGACACCGATTGAAAGTGATTTGACAGAAATGCGGCTGCAAATTGTTCAGGAGGAAAATGAATCACTCTTCCGTGAGGCGGCTGGTACAGGAGCACTCGTCTGAAATGCATTGTGGGTAACTTTAGAAAAAGAAACTAAAAATGGCTTTTAATGGCAGCCAGGCAGCTTGGATGTTCGGAGCTTCTCAGAGATGTTTCAGACAGACATCAACCTCTTCTTCACAGCTCTAACAGAACATCTCTACTGCGAGGAGAACCTCTGTTTTTAGTCACATAATGATACTCGAGATCTGACCCTATTCTTTCGAGGAAAAAATGGTAGTTGTTGCGATTATTTTAAGTCACTTGAAGAGTGAAATTGTCTTCATTCCATCAACGATTCTTTATCCCGAAGAGCGCTGAATAAATTTTTCAAGGAATTAAAATGAAACAAGTTGCCACAAGATAGGTTTTCAGCAGCATCTGATTTTGATTCAGTGTCTTACATCATTGGGCAACTATAGTGGCCAGTAGCGCTCTAAGCGTAAAATAGTCAAATAAGGTGACCTAAATGGAATCTCTTTCGTCATTTCTTTATTTAATATACGAGCAATATAATTTAAAGTAAAGTAATACTTTTACTTTAAGTAATAATTTTAAGTAAAATAACGAGTAATATTAAAAAAAGACTAAAATATGTACCTAGATTTGTTCATTTTTTTGCTTTTTCGCTTCATAGAAAATGATGTCAGCCAACGAGACAAATTTGACTCATTTCAAGACCTGCCATCTGATTAAGGAATTTAATTTAATTGAATTGTCTACTTAAGAGAGAAAAATAAGAATTCTATTTTCATTACGAAACAAGAACACTTCCTTTTCTCTTTGCATTATCCAGAGCCCTCAGTCTGGAGTTGAGTTCTGTGAGTGAAGAAGTCTTTAGACCCTGACGGTTCTGCGTTAGGCTGGGCCACACTGACGCGGCTCACACCGGTCAGGGCCGGTCAGCTGCTCCTCTGGGTCACCGCGGCGGCTCGTGAGCATCTCTACCCGGCGACAAGATACGGCCACGAGAAAACACCAGCGAGATCAGAGAAAGCGCAGCGGCCCGGAGGAACGCCGAGTGTTCAGGTCCGCACACCGGGGAGAGCGACGGTGGGAAATAGAGAGGAAAAAAGGAGTGAGGGAGAGGGAGATGAAAGCAGGCAGGAGGGGTGTGGGGGACGCCGGGGGAAGGCGATTTTTGCGGGTTTGGAGTCGAGCGCCATTTCAATGAATTTTGATGTGTGTGCTTTAGCGGGGAAAGGCTGGGCGTCTCGTCAAACAAATGAAATTGTTCTGAAATGAGCAACAAGGCAGGAAGAGGAAACGAAGAGAGGTGCTGGGGTGGGGGTGGGGGTGTCGAGGGGGGAGGACGCGGAGCTCAATTTTGTCTCCCTAATAAGATACGTAAACAGGGAAGGACAATTTAGCGCAAAAATTACCGCTTAGTAACAAGTCAATATGATTTATCGACTAATCAGTTTGACTGCTCTGTAGCAGCAGCTGAATTTGCAGCCCGTCAGACCTCCGTCAGTATCTTCTCATTAAAACAATACGGTGGCCATTTCAGGACATTATGTCTTCAGTCTTAACTTAATTTTCTGTGCTCATTTCATTTTTTGAAACGCCTTTAATTAGGAAAATGATACAGGCAGCTCGGCTCAAATAAAATACCATATTAATGCAAAGGAGCAATTTATTTTAAAAATTCTTCCAGTGGTATAAGCCCTATTTAAAATTTTTGCATGCATACATTTTAGGCAGTTTTTATAATCTTCTAACATTAACTACAGTGGAATGATCATGCAACTCACAATAATTCATATTCAAACAAAAAATACTATTGATTTTTTTTAATTCTTAAGAGCCACTGTTCTCAGTGACAGGTCTAATCTTTGTGTTGACTTGGTACTTGGAATCTTACATTTTAAACCAGGATGCCTTTGTACGGCTGAAACAGCCTAATGTGAAACTAAACCGTTTAAGTTTGTGAGTATTATCAGCATTTATCTTTATTTTTTACAGGGATATGCCCGGGCTGTACTCAGATGTGCTGCATGCATTTCCAGTGTAATTGTCCCACACACTGTAATAAGGACAATATCGCAGTGGCATGAATAATGCAGAGCTGCACATGAGCTGACAGAACAGGGTGTGTGAGAGCAGAAGAGAGATACTCACACCAACACAGGTGATGCTCAAAGACACACACACAAGAACACAAACTCACGCACATGGACATGCACACACACACACACACACACACACACACACACACACACACACACAGTCCCTCATGCAGAAACACACACCTGCACGCACACACACACGCACACACACTGAGTCCCTCACGCAGAAACACACACGTGCACGCACACACACACGCACACACACTGAGTCCCTCATGCAGAAACACACACATGCTCACACACACACACACACACACACACACACTTCAGCACTTTGGACAGCTACCCCCCCACTTGTCACTGATAAAATCTAAATCTAGAAAAGGCCGAGCCTAGATCAAGATCGTTCCCTGTATTCTGAGCGACCTCTCTCACTCTCTCTCACTCTCTCTCACTCTCCCCCCCCCCCTCCCTCCCAGAAGTGAGTTGATAATACAGGGATATGCAGATAGCTGTTGGTCTCAGGAGCTATTCTGCAGTGGGGCTCATGATGGATTTCAGTCTCCATTCAGCATGATTGAGGAGGGGGGGGGGGGGGGGGGTACTGTGGTCCCACACACAGGGGCCCACCTGAGAGGAGAGCGCTGTCAGGGGCCACAAGACACAGGACCCGAAACGGAGCAACAGACACACTCCCAAACACACATATACACACTCCTATACACGCATATACACACACACTCCCAAACACACACACACATTCACTCCCATACACACATGTACACACACAAACTCCCAAACACACATACACACCCACACAAACAGTCCCATACACACATATACACAAACACACACATGCACACACACTCCCAAACACACACACACACTCCCATACACACATATACATACACACACACATATACACACACACACAGATACACTCCTATACACACATATACACACTCCCACACACACACACTCCCATACACACATATACATACACACACACACACACACATATATACACACATATACACACCCACAGACATGTGTCTACATATATGCACACACACATCATGAACGTGCACACACACACACACTTATGCATACATGCATCTGCACACACAGACACACACACGCACACAGTCATGCACACACACATATTCACACATGCATACATGCACACACATACACAAACTATGAATGTGCACACATGCACTCAAACACACACACACACGCACACACACAGAGGCTAATGCTGCATTTTAAGTATCCTTGTCCATTTTACATGCATTCAGGTCTCATTTGGGCAGAATGAAACAGCATTATTAAAGGCAGATTTGCTAGAAATTGCACAAATTCAGCCTGTCGCTTCCAATGAGGGCGGTAAATATGCGATGCAGTGTCGGCGAGCCCAGCTCAGCGGGAGTCTGTGGGAGAGTGCGCCGCGAGGATCCAGTCCGGGTGCTGTCTCTACTCCCTGACATTTCAGCACGTCCATTTAAAACTGCTATAAATCTACCGCTAAACCAATAGCGATAATGATAACGTGAAAACGGCAATAAAGACAATTATAAGCATAACCTCAGCGCCTAATTCATGACATTCAGAGGGGATCCGCGATGTCTCTGTTCCTGCACTGGGAAATCCTGCATGCACACACACACACGCACACAGACACACACACACACACACACACGCACACACACACACACACGCACACACACACACACACAAACACCCACCCACACACACACACACACACACACGCACACAGACACACACACACACACGCGCAAACACACACACACACACACACACACAAACACCCACCCACCCACACACACACACACACACGCACACACACACGCACACACACGCGCACACACACACACACACGCATGCACACACACACACACACACAGACACACACACACACACACACACACACGCACACACACACGCACACGCACACGCATCCACACACACACACGCACACACACACGCACACACGCACACAGACACAGACACAAACACACGCACACACACACACACACACACGCACACACACACACAAACACACGCACACACACGCACACACACACACACACACGCACACACACACACGCACACGCGCGCGCGCGCGCGCACACACACTCACACGCACATACACGCACACACACACACACACACACGCACACACACACACACGTGCACACACACAAGCAAACAAATGCGCATACACACACATATACACACATGCACACAAATGCGAAAACACACAGGCACATGCACACAGGCTCTTAAACCGCAAACAAGAAAACAGTAACTCATCTTTTAATTGTAAATATCCGACCCGATTAACGCCTTTTCTAGCGTGAAGCTGTTTTGAAGGTGGGGATAGTGGCAAAAGGACACGGGAAGACCCTTCCGCTAATGCCCCCCCCGCCGAACACTTTCCCTAAATCACAGAGAGAACAGGCTGGCAGATTCGGGGTATAACTCACCCCGAAACTGCTAAAGGGTTAATGTGAGCGGATCAGCGGAGGCTAACTCATCAGGCTACGACACTCGGCAGCATGCAACCCACCCCCCCACACACTGACAAACGAGGAAGGGTTGCGCCATCGCCCATATAAAATAAGGATCCAGCACTTCCTGGTGTCCTCCTGAGCGTGTGCAGGGGGGGTGCAGCGCTGTGCCCTTTATTAATTATTAAACAATGACTCCAGCCCCCCAGGACTGGGGTAGGCTGGGGGGGGTGGGGTCTTGCTCGGTGAACTCATCCACTGTGGCTGAACACCCCCCACCCCTGGCTGTCTAGCCAATAGAAAGTCACAGCCAAACCCCTCGGGCTTGTGGGTAATATCCCTGGCTATTGGGTGCGGTCGCCATTATTTGTTTACTTCTCTGAGGACATGGCAAAATCTGTCTAAAAATATGCGTCATGTCTGGTATTTCGGTCTTGTTTTGAGATTTAATTGCTCCTGCGTAGTGCAAAGACATAAATCAAATTCCAATAATTTTTTGGGACCTTTTAGTGCTACCTGCTCCTGTTCTTCTTATGTTAGGTCATAAATGTTGGTCCAAGAGGAGAGATCTGCCCCATCTAGAATATACTTCCTCTTTTCAAGATTTCTCCCCTGATCTAGAAAAACGCAGTTAGTTTCCTTCCACAGAAATTGTGTTTGATCCTTATTTACAGTAATCCAGTGCAGTGAAGATCTGAAAACATTTGCTATTAGTTTTATTCAAAATGTCAAAATCCATCCATCCATTTTCTATACCCGCTTATTCCTCACTAGGGTCGCGGGGCGAGCTGGAGCCTATCCCAGCTGACTACGGGCAAAGGCAGGGACCCACCCTGAACAGCTTCAAAATGTCAAAATCAAGCTTTTATTTTTATTTGTTTGGAAGAGTTTGAATTCAAAATTTCTCTTCAGTTGCCAGAAACTTGCTCCGATGGTTACAAGGATTTTCCAAATCCCAGGAGGTGTGCTAATAGTTTGAGTAAAGTTACAAAGTCATTTCAAGGATATTTAATTTGGCTAATGCGTGAGGGACTTTTGTTCAAGTTTTTTAAAATCAAATTAAATTCAAAATGGAATCAAATTTTACTTACACAGCACATTTCACAAAGATGTGACACAAATGGCGCAACAGACACCCCTGGCCTAACCCCTCCCACAAGACTGAGTTCATATTTTCACACTTTTTGATATTCGTGAGTATTTTCATATTTTAAAGGTGTTTTATCCACACAGCCCTCAAAGGCCGAGACTCCTCCACACCCTCCTCCTCTTCCTCAGCTGGTGATGAAGAGCAGCCCCCTGTCAGCCCTCACCTGACCCCGCCTTTACCACCCCAGGGTCTTAGTGCCCCAATATTTGAGCTGCAGCACAGCTGAGCATTGAGGTTTACCTCTTAAAGCAGACTCACTCCAGTCTAATGTGCACGGAACTTCACTACTGCCCCCTAGGGAGGGGGACGAGGAAGTGCAGTCTGGTCTGAGTGAATGAGAGAATGATGTCTGGTCCAATAGAAAAGTTCTGCCTGAGTGAGCGACTGATTTCGGTCCAGAGAGAAATCTCTTAACGAGTTTGTACCTGATGTCCAGTCCAACATGAAAGCTCTTAGTGAGTGAGTGAGTGAATGAGAGAGAGAGAGAGAGAGAGAGAGAGGGGGGGTGGGGTGCGAGAGAGGCCTGGTCCAGTAGCAAAGCTCTGAGTAAGTGACAGACACCTGGATCAATAGCAAAGCCCTGAGTGAGTGAGTGACAGAGGCCTGGTCCAACAGGAAAGCTCTGAGTGAGTGAGTGACAGAGGCCTGCTCCAATAGGAGAGGAGCACAGGTACCTGAGGTGCATGTGGGTGAGTCGCTCCATTTCCTGCTCCATGTGTTCCTGCAGCTCGCCGGGCCTCAGGACCACCTGACAGATGGGGCACACCGGCGCCTGACTGTCGTACAGAGACGCCTTCTTCTTACCTGAGACACAGAGAGAGACGCGGTCCTCATACACGCACTTACAGGCTGAGAGGAGCGAGAGAAGCAGAGAGAGGGAGAGAGAGAGGGAGGACAAAGAGAGGGTGACATCAGACCGCAGGACAGGCCCTCCCACCCTTCAGACCAGCACAGATACCAGTTTCACCCCCAGAGCCCCGCCCCCGTCCCACACGGCTCCAGTTTCCTCACTAACACTGGGCTGGGCAGCGACTGGCCAAATCTGACACTGGACACTAGACTGGTTTCTGCCACCAGTTTGGCGGCGTGTAATAAATGATGAATTAAGAAGCGCGTCATACGAACAGGTGACCGCAGAGGCAGCTGTACACCTGAAAAGAGGAAACGCATCACAAGGTGGGGTCGCGTGGTTGACGTGCGACAGAGCAGCGTCCTCAACACCTGGTGTGTCCTGCGGATTCTCACCAGAAGATACAGGTGCAACCAAACACACTTACGCACGCGACAATGTGCGCATGCCATCTGGAACTCATACATACCCGGTTACACAAAAATGCAAAGAGAAAAGAAACACTAAGTACGCCCCGCATGCACAGACACATGTAACATGTGCAAAAACACAAACATACAGTCACACAGGCACAGACACATTATCACAGCCTGGCCAATAATAGCCGATGTTGATATGGTCGCAGACAGGTTTCCACGGCGGTGGTAAAAATAAAGACAGACTGCGAGCGAAGACGCAGATTTCCTGACCTGTCTGTCCACTGTCTATCCACTGTTTGGGTCCAGACTGGAAAGGCTATTTATAAGCCTGAGGACAATGGATTCGCTCGCCAACAGGACATCCTGAATGAACGGGCTATCGTCACGACGACAAGCGGGGGCTCAGATGGCCCACACATCTACTTGCTTCAAAGACATACACACACACGTACGCACACGCATGCAAGCAGCTGGACACACTCCTGCTTCTGCCTGCAATCGAGATGCTATTGTTAATTTATGTTTGAACATTCAGGCAGCAGACAGCTACTCAAACACAAGACTTTGAAGTTAATACTAACAGACATAGCTTTTGCCAATTTTCAGTCAGGCAGAAGACTGGACAGTCTCACAGCTAGGAGCCTGAGGTCGCCGGGTCCTTAAAAAGTAAAGTGGGCAGAGTGAAAAATTTACTCTAAAAGAGCACAGTTCACTGAATTTTTGTGCGCATACTAGACCTTCACACTAACTTTTCTAGCATGTAGCATTTTGCACGGGCAAGTCTCGCTCATGCAAGGACCCGAAGCCGGACGAGCAGGTTGGAGGCGGTCGTCCAGTGTGTTTGCCTGAGTTAAATCCCAGGGCCCCAGTGGCGACCGTGTCCTTGACTTAGAGGGCAGAGCGTTTGGACAAGTGATGCGTTTATAATTCGAGGGTGTGACAGATCAGCCCTGGAAATCCTAAACAAACACAAATATATACACACACGCTCACACACACACACACACACACACACTCGCACACACGCGTACGCGCGTGCCGAAGGACCCCTCGGGGGAGGGCACAAATCTTGTCTGGATATTGGCCTGTCAGAAGTATTTCCTGCAAGAGCACAGATTCATCATTAAGGAGCCGGTGGGGTCAGTGTTAGCATACAGCTCCCCCTCTGCACCTCTTCTTCTTTAACTCTATCTCTCCATCCCTCCCTCCTCCCTCCTCCTTCGTTCCCTCCTGACCAGACGTGCCGCAGCATACCAGACTCCTATTCTCGCCACACCGCCACTTAACAGCCTCACACTCCGGACACCTTAAGTGACTTTGAGAAATGAGTAATCGATTACAATCCTGTCTCTCTCTCTCTCTCTCTCTCTCTCTCTTCCTCTCGCTCCATCTTTCTACATCTCCTCTTATTTTTCTCTCTCATCTCTTCGCTTCTCAGGTCATTCCATTCTTCCTTCATCTTCCCGCTCTTTTTTGTCATTTCTCTGCTCCTTTCATTTCATCTCCCTCCATCTTCATCCCACTCCAGTTCCTCCTCTTCCTCAGTGCACCCCCCCCCCCCACTCGCCCCCTCGCTGTGGTGCGGCCGGGCGACGGTCAACTCTGTTACCCTGACAAGATAATTCCAGCCACACCGAAGCAATCAGCGTCTGCGAGATTAAACAAAGAGAGATCCAATGCACGCGCGAGTGTGTGTGAGTGTGTTTGTGTGAGTGTGTACGTTAGTGCGTAAATGCATTAAGCGGGACAATCACTTTCAGCCGGCACAGTTCAGCTCAAGCGTATGCTCCTGTCAGTGTACCGAAGAGCGTCAAGTAATAGAATATTGGCGATGGGCAAGCTGATTAAAAATGATGCTAAATGCTAAACGCGTACCCATCTCTTGCTGATAATTATCACAAGTGTAGCCGCATCGCCTGCAGTTGTGAGGGAGTCCTGGGTAGTTTTAGCAGTTAGCAGTTAGCTTTAGCGGTGAGTACTGGGCTCTTTTGTACTTGTAGCGGGAAACTAGCGGCCGTCACGTCAGCTAGTTGAGCCGGGCCCCAGTTACATTCAGAGGTCCACAATCAATGGGCTCCGTAATCAGGTGCTAATCATCTCATCCGGTGTCGGACCTTCCCACACCTCTACACTGTCACTGCTGAGCCACACGCACCATTACCCAGTCAGCACAAACACACACACACACACAAGCATGACACACGCATACAGGCTCACACACAAACACGAACACACACACAAACACACACAGACATACAAAAACTCACACAGACAGGCATTCACACACACAATCACACACACACACACACACATACACTCAAACACGCCACATATACAGGCTAACACACACTCACACACACCCACATACACACAAACACACACACACGCACGCACACAGACAAGCACATACACACCCACAAACATACACACACACATACTCACGCACACACTCTCTCACACTCAAATACACACACAAACACACACACTCTCTCACACTGAAATACACATACAAACACACTCACACAAATCCTGCTCATCACTTTCTGCTGCAGTAGAGGGAAGAACACCAGCGCACACACCGCTAAAGCTATCGATCGCTACTTTATTGGTAAGTAATTGGCTGACAGCACAGCTGTGAGCTAACAACTAATCACCAATAAAAGGGAGTGGGAGGGGTGTTGAGTCGGGGATAGGGTGGTGGGGGGCGGGGTCAAGGACAGTCCCAGTCATATACTCGTCTGCTTGTCACATGACAAATGGGCCAGTATTTACCAGGTCCCATAACAGGTGAGTTTAAACTACATTACCCACAGTGGGCAGGAACATGTTTGTTTAGATGTCCACTCAACCACATTATCAACATGACCGTAATTAATCAAGGAAACGACATAATATACTAGAGCACAACTGTGAGATGAATGCAGCAAGTAATTAAAATGCAATTTGTGTTTTGTCACAGTTTGACCTACTTTATAATTAGCAAAGGTTCACCAGAACGATACAGAGGTAACAGTCCTGTAGGAACATTTGTGTTTTATTCACGGTGATAATATGATTTTCTGCGCTTCCATGACTTATGGGTGTTTAGACTAGAGCTACACTCCCTGAATTACCTTCATTAGATGAGGATAATTTTAAATTGATGCAGTGACCTCGCTGCGCTGATGAGTCATGTGTGTGCAGTTTATAAGGGATTTCACGCCATGCTCAGAAATATGATTTACATGATATACCACTGCGTGACCAATTACTGTAATTATAAGTACTGTGGTTTAATACTGTGTGAGTGTGTGTGTGTATGCGAGTGTGTACATGTGTGTGCATGTGCACCTGTATATGTGTGAGTGTATGCGTGTGTGAGACTGTGTGAGTGTGTGTATGTATGTGTGTGTGTGTGTGTGCGTGTGCGTGAGACTGTGTGTGTGTGCGTGTGATTGTGTGTGAGACAGTGTGTGTGGGTGTGTGTATGTGTGTGTGTGTGCGTGTGTGTGCGTGAGACTGTGTGTGTCTGTGTGTGTATGTGTGTGTGTGATTGTGTGTGAGACAGTGTGTGTGTGTGTGTGTGTATGTGTGTGTGTGTGTGTGTACGTGTAAGGCCCCACGTTGGCCCCACAGACAGCAGGTCCTTAGAGACGCCGTAAGCTGAAGCTCTCAATCTGCAGACGGGTCTCCCCTTCGATCATCGATCGCCCTGTAGGTGCTTCTATCGCCAGGGTGCCGTGCGGCATTCATTCCCGCTATTACAGCCTGCTCTCCGCGCAGTTACAGCGATGTCATTTCATTCTGCCCCCCCTCAGAACCCCCCTCGCCCAGGAAGCAGCCGAACTGCGTCTAATCGCTTCGACTCAGATCCTGCCAGGGAACACACACATCATCCGTCGCTCCTCGCTGTCCATGTATCTCTAATCACCTGCTGCTAAACAGGGTCTCCTCCACACACACACACACACACACACACGCACACACACACACACACACACACACACACACACACACGCGCACACACACACACACACACGCTTGTTCACCTGGCTGCCACCTGCCCGCTTGAAATTCATGAGAGCGGCGAGACGACCTGCTGCAGCTCTAAACTGCCTTAAGAGGAGTTTTTCTGAATGTTCTTTTTTCTAGAATACTCACTCTGCGTTCTTAAACACCAGTGTTTTGAAGTAGAATTTTCACACAGGGAAGTAACCAACCAGAGGCAAGAAGTACTGGGCCCGGCTGTTCAAAGCTCCATTCATTTAACGGCTGGTTAACGTTAAACACCTGACATCATGACCACTCTCTAAATAAGATTCTGGCGAATGCTCTTCACTACTTAAACTAATCAAGGGGAAACCTACAAAATGCATCAAAAACATTCAAACATCTCTGCTTTAATTCAGAGATATAGATGCTGTGGTTTAATCTTAATCACCGGATAAAGTTAACAAAGCTTTGAACAACTGGACCCAGATCAACTTCAGCCAAGCAGTCAATCAGATTTCATTATTCTGGGTCATCACTCCCCTTGTGATGTCAGGAGGGGAAGATTTTGAACTGGCTCATAATGGCTAATTAGCTGTGCACCTGGCAGCATGATAGGGGACCTTTAAGAACATTCTAATCAAATATTCGTGCTCATTATTTCCTACATGTTTAACATAAACCATTGAAATAAAGCAGTTTTTTATTACATGCAGAAGGAGGTTACCTCAATAAATATTTTTCATGTATTTGGTTTTAATTTGCACTAATCCAAAATCTAAACAAGCACTTATGTGGACTGCATGTTTTAGACGTGCATGAATCCTCTGACATCTTGTAAAACACCTCGCTGACAGTCACCTGAAAGAGACAGATATGTTCCCAATATCACAGTTTTACTACACATAATACATTTCTGCAGTGAACCTTCCCCTCTGAATGAGGGAATTTTGGAACAGTCGGCGAAGGTAGAGGTGTGTGAACACTATAGCACATTCCCAAAGACCAGCTGCTCGCCAGCTTGGACAGCTTTTCTCATTTCCCACAAAGCCCTGCCACTGTTTACTCGGACTTAGTGTAAAATCTGTAACGTGCAGCTCTGCTCCCCACTCCTCCCAGTGAAAACATTAGGAGAGTAGGACAGTGTTTGGGCCTGCCATCGATTCTTCAGCAGGAATTACACATCTGAGGAGAGTTGGGACCCCTGCAGATCTCTCCTTCAACCATCAGTCAAATTCAATTATCTTTCTTTCCATCTCACCATGGTAGATATGTTTTTTATTATCTTGTAAGCATTAGCATGACAGGGTCCCTAATCCTGTACCTCAGGCCTGTAGCTTGCTCTAATGGACTCTCTGTGTTAGCGTTAGCATGACAGGGGTCCTAATTCTGCACCAAGGGTCTATACTGCCCTACAAAGCCTAAGTGCAGTAACTACACATTGGGTAAAATTCGAGGTGAGCAGTTTTGGGCCTGAAAGTATTTGGAGGTTAGGATTGATTTAGATAGAATTCATACCATAGCAATTCAGTAAACCAAAATCCATCATAAATGTGTTAACTATTTGTTTGTTGTGACAGCAAACAAACTCAAAGCAATTTTTTACTGTTTCAATTATTTTGAAGTTACTGCACTTAGCCTTTGTAAGGCAGTATAGCTCTCCCTAATAGCTCCCAGTGTTAGCTTTAGCATTACAGGGGCCCTAATCCTGTAAATCATGCCTGCAGCTCTCTCTGATAGCTGCCTGTGTTAGCATTAGCACGGCGGGGGCCTAAACCTGTATCTGAGGACAGTAGCTCTCCCTAATGGCTCTCAGTGTTAGCGTTAGCATGACAGGCAGCAAAGGGCCCAGCGAAGGCTCAGTCCCACGCAGCCCTCTCCGCGGGAGGACAGGCAGCTGGACCCAGCAGCGGTGACAGGCTTGTCATTAGCACCGGGCGCGCGGAGCCGCCCAGAACGCTGATGAAAAACAATCCAACGCACCCCCATCTGTCAGCCAGCGAACGCCTGACAGGATACAGCGCTCAGAGAGAGAGAGAGAGAGAGAGAGAGATGGTGAGAGAGGTAGATACTGAGAGGGTGACAAAGAGAAAGCAGAGGTGTGGGCCAGTGTCTGCGTGTTTGACGGCGTGCGTTTTTATGTTTATAACGGTGTCTGCTTGCACACCGCAGACAGAATGTGTCACGTTTTGTTCCCGCCAAAAAAAAAAAAAAAACACACCTTCCCTCCACCTTTGCACACACACACACACACACACACACACACCGACCGTCATTAAACAGCCCAGTGTGACAGTGTTTGAGAGTTTTGGGAGTAGCATATAATCCCCCCCACACCTGTCCCCGGTCCCTCTCTCATCTTCCCGTGACGAAGGCTCCTGTTCTCCAAGCGCCTCCATCTTGGGCCCTAAGTATTCCGCATCACTTTTAATGACTTGTTTTGCCGTTTGAAGCAGGATATGGCCATATCTGAGATGCTGGGGCATCTGCCAGGGCCTGACAGCATCTTCCAACCCCCCCCACCAATATCTACCTCTGTCACCAAGGCGACATGACGCAACGACTTCGCGGGACTCCACCGAAACCCGGACGGACAGTCGCGACAAAGAGAGACGGGAGAAAACAAAAACCACCTTCGCAAACTTTTCTCATCTCCATTTTTTACCTCCCCCAGCCCCTGAGCAGCAGGGACGAGCCGCTCCACTGTTTCCTCCGGAAAGTAACACAAGAGGCACATAAACAAACAAACAAGCCGGCGAGCAGACGAGCGGTCGACTCCGAAGGAGGATCACAGTCGGCGGGTTGGGCGTTCGGACCGCTATTTTCGCGGCCCTGTCTCCGGCTTCCGAGATTCGACTGCCTCAATCCGACTCTGAGCCCAGTTCTGATGTAGCCTGGCGATGACCGGGCTGGCGCCGGCTGTCGGAAAACGCCCTGGCACCGCCATCAGCCAATCACTCATCTCCCTGGACCCCCCTATAGACAAAGCCCATTATGCTAGCGCGTGTTAGCGCAGGAGGGTACGACTGCACACCTGCCCACTGCCCGTCTCCCCGGTGTGAACGAGCCCGATCCCCATCATCAGGACTGCAGAGAAGGAGCCGTCACTGCGACAGAACCATCCCACCTCATCCCGGACACTTCCTCTGTGTACCAGGATTTACTTCCTCTCCCTCTCTGTCACACTCACTCTATCTCTCTCTCTCTCACACGCCCACACACACTCTCTCCTTATCCACCAATGTATGGTCTAATGCTCTCTTTCTTGCAGTTACCTGTCAGTATCCCTCTCTCTCTCTCTCTCTCTCTCTCATATACTCCCTCGCCTCTGTAACCCCACTTTCTCTCCTTCCTCCTCCTCTCTGCAGTGCTCCATTCTTCATTTCTGACTCTTCCTCTCTCCTTTAATCCCTCCCTGACCCCTCTGCTATTTCCCCTCTGTTGCTCTGTTACACACCCCCCTCTCTCTCTCTCTCTCCTCTGTTTGAGTCACTCTATTCTTTCATTTCTGGATGCTTCTGTGTCAGTCAATCCTCGCCTCCCCATCCCTCTCAATTCATTTGAAATTAAAATTGAAATTTCCCTCCCAACACGACCATCACCTTCTGACTCCTTCCCTCTCTCTCTCTCTCCCTGTCTCTCTCTCTCCCTCTCTCTCTCTCTCTCCCCCGAGGCTCTGAGTGATGGGTAGCAGACACAGATAGATAAATCCAGAGGGCCGAGAGGGGATCGCGCGTTCGGCGCTTGTCAGCGCGTTAAAGATGATTAATGTGGGGACCCCCCTCGCCCCGGACCCCTCTGAGTGGAGAGGGGGTGCGTTTAATCTGCGAGAGCACGGGGGACGGCCGCCCAGGCGATAACGAGGAAATAGGACTGACACAACTTTTTAGTGCGGAGATCTTTCACCAAAATGCCAAGAGGTGAGAAAACCGCAGGGGGGGGGGTCAGGAGGTACGTCCCTGACAGCCCCCCCCACCCCTCAGCGAGAGCCCCCGTCTCCCCTAATGCACCCAGATAGATTGTTTTATTCCCCCGTCCACAATCTCTTCGTTTTAATCTGTCCTTCAGTTTGGATTAATAGGCTCCGCCCACTTTGCTGTCAGTCCAGCCTGATGTACACCATGGCCACTAAAGATGACATCAACTAGCACCTCCTCGACATCCTGTTTTTAAAACCAGTAAGATCCACTCTGTGCTTCTTTAAAACATTCATATATACATACTGTCAGGCTGATGATCGGTGACCAGAGCTTAAGAATCACAGCCAATCACAGCTCAGAGCTCAGAGCCTTCAGCCTCTTTCTAAGCGTGTTTTCAAACTCTGCTCTCAGACTAGCATGAGGAAAAATAAGTCGAAACCGCTAACAGGATCAGTCCCCACCCTTCCTAACTGGAAACAAAGAAACTTTTAATTTTAATTTGTCATTTTAAATGAAGCAGGGTTTTTATTGTGAATTCAGGGTAGGTAATGTATCGGGTAAATGTTTTAAATGTAATCTGCACCACAGTGAGAAAATGTGTTTTAAATACAAATCAGGATATACTGGAGAAACAGGGCGATTCCACATTAGCGCTGTAATGATAGAGCAAGAGTAATAGGAAAAGGGGAAAATAAAATAGATGCGTATAAGAGAGGGAAAGAGGGAAAGTTTCCAAACAAGAAAATGAGATTACACATACAGGAACATGCATACAAGCCCTGAGATTCTGCGTTAAAATGAGTTTAACTGATCACGCATCAGAATCACACACACATCATATTGCAAGAAAAAGTGCTCAAATCCATCAAGGACATGCGAGCAGGTGAACACACACACACACACACACACACACACACACACACACACACACACACACCACGCCACCTGAACACACAAGCCAAATCAAAAGCCTTTTCCTATACTGACCTGGTAATGAGGTCTGAAGTTCCCACTTAGCGCACAGGCGCGGGAACAAAGACGCGGCTAATGAACTCCAGGACGGCCCTGGATTACATTACAGTTATTTAGCCCACTCTTTTAACCACAGCAATGTACAGTTGATTATGCAAACCAGGGGCCCCGGGACCAGTGGGGGGTTAAGAGTGGTGTTCAAGGGCTCCTGCAGCTGCATTGATGGCGGTACTAGGGCTACTGTGGCTATACTTCAACCAACTGTGTCCCAGACAAACTCCTGAGCCACCAAGCCATGGGCTGCCCATGGATGCCTTCTCTCCATTAGAAAAGGCAGCAACACCGTAACTGTAACTTTACAGAGGACTTATGAAAAGGCCTCCGGTCCCTATTGGGTCATCTCAGCCAAGAGGGCCAGTGCTACCTAAGCAAGTATTTACCTACCCTCTCAAGTGTGTGTGCCTGAGTATCAAAGAGTGTGTGTGTGTGTGTGTGTGGGCTTCAGAGTAAGAGGGGTCACAGCAGGAAGTAGATACAGCAGCTGTGTTGACACTACTGTCTTCATGAAGGGTTCTGAAGGAACCAGTGATGTCTCTGGTGCTAATCCACAGTACGGACTGGGGCACTGGGGGCTGTTAAATAACAAATGGGGAGGAGTCTGCATCTTCCGAAGCCTAAAAGAATACTCCCATTACCACGACAAAAAAACTCCCAAAGAAAAACTGAAACTTGGGAGTTTAAATTTGATTTGCTGTTTTTGAACGCGTCTGGGCAGTCATAGTCGGTCTTCTACTGGTCCAAATTGGTTTGTGGTTCGCTGATGACAGGATGCTAACTTAAAAAACCACCAGTCGACCAGACAGCGGTTTCAAAAACAAAACCAATGCAACTTGATCCCTTTAGGCTGGTCCCTGGGAACACTGAAAAAAATCTTTAAAAATTATGTCATATTCAAAAATTGACTTTATTCTGCAGTGCCCAGCAAAGTTTGAATGGTAACAAATTAACATATATATGAAAAAACGCACCTCTAAAATGGCTGAATAGGGGAATCAGAGTGAATGGGCATGGCCATAATTATTATATGGGGGAGGGGGGGGGGGGGTGAGTTATGTTAACTCAGCAAATGGTTGAGCTCCTATCCAATGATGTCGAGTGGATTGCATGAGTACGATATGACCTGACTGGAGGATGAAAAGGTTCACGCCCAATTTAAATTCAGCCGCTGCGAAAGTAAAATCCTTCAGTTCACAAATCTGTTGAGGGTAAAGTAGTCATCTTCTCACGCTGCGTATGCGTACAGTACACCCCACAGCAAAGAAAGATAGAATGAAAAAGAGAATGATTTATGTTTCCAGGGACTTTAAGCTGGAAATTTTCAGCACATATACCTGAGGGAATTCAATCGAATCCGGACAGGTCTCCCCAGGAATGGTGCAGCGCTCTCTCAGACAAAAACCCAAATCTTGTAGGTCCTGACTAATGACTCACTGGCACCAGTTCAGAAAAGAATTCATTGACTTTTTTCTTCTTCTTCGCTCCTTTCGCCAGCGGGTTTTTCGTCTCTTTGTCTCAGAAGCGATCTACCGGATCAATTACCATCAATTACAGGCCGACTTCGTTTAATCGCCGGGCAGATGAATCTGTCACTTTTGGTTTTGAATTATTGGAGGCCCTTGAACTTTCCCTTGGCAGTGAGTTGATCATTTCCCAACTGCAAAGAAACCTCCAGCTCTGGAAAGTTCCCCACATTTCTCGGTGGGGGCATCAGGAGGATGCGGAGGGGAAGATGAAATTGGACACTGGGGAGCAGCTAAGAAAAAAATGGGCACATAGTGTACAGCCCCAGTAAAACAAAGGGGCTTTGACAGGTTCAGAGACAGGGCATGTGTCATATGCATACCATTTCTCTGCAGAAGCGCTGTTTGAATGGCTTCAGAATTGAATTGTCCTGGTGGGCATTCACACAAACGCATGGTTAGGGACGCATTTTAAGAACTGCGATTGGGCTCTGACGCATCACAGCGAGTGCCGGCGGTAGTGCGTCGAGTATGAGGTTTATCAGCTTTCAGTGTCAAACGCGCAGCGCGTCCGCGACTGAAAAATGGGTTGAGCGATTGTGACAGAGCGACTGCTTCTGGTGAAAAGGCTCCTTTGAGCATTTTTCACGTTGGTTTAATAACACGCATGACGATGTGATACATGGACAGTGAAATGCGGCAGAGAACAGCGAAGGAGAAGCTTTACTTTTAACTGTAGCGCGAAAACCGCGGCCAACAGAAGCCACACGGTTTGGAAATCGCAGAGCTTAAAAGTGTCCGGACGTGTTTCCCGTGCCCTTGACGAAATGACAGCCGCTCTCCGTGTCCACCTTTTAGCATTCGCTCGTTTCTTTTCCCGCCCCGTGCCGAATGCTAAATGAATTTCCCCGACATGCCTGAAGTGTTCACACCCGCGGCGGGTCCCCCATCCCCGCAACACGCCAGCATCAGTAAACAAGGAAATCTCTCAGCCGAAACTGAATTTATAACCGCATTACCGCGCCTGATAACGTCTTCAAATAAGGTGGCGATAAAATGGAATTTGATTTGATTCTTGGGGCGTTTTTTTTCGCCCCCAATTCGACACCCTCCTACTTGCGTTTCGGCTTCTGTGGACCCATCATCTCCCCGGACCTCCTCACCTCATGCACACAAACAGATAAATAACCCCCCACATTCCCCCAATTTCACCATTCCTTTTCCTGAAGACCCAAACTGAAAACTGAGCACCGTCCCTACAAGCCAATCCAAATACATAAAAATTTGCAATTTAAAATAAAACCAGCAGAACTGAAGGAACGACCCAGGCCCTGACTCGTCCTATTATACGCGAAAGGTTATTTTAATGGCCTGGAACGTCATCACCGGTACCGTTTGTTTGGGATGTGGTTGGGCGGGAGGGGTCGGGGGCGGGGCTTCCACGCTCATCATGGGAACGTCTTCAGAGTGACAGCCGATAGGGCGTCACCAGCGAGGCCATGTAACAGTACGGGTCTATTCTTCACTGACAATGACATATTGTGCTTTTAAATGCCATTCCAACGCGCCACGCTTGTAATTCGCCCATGGCCCTGTGCAAAACAACTATTTGTTTATCGAGTGAGCAACACAAAAAAGGAAAGAAAAAGTAAGGAAATGCAATCCCTGGGCTGTCCGAGGAGAGATGGCTGTTCAGAGTAGTGCGCCACAAAGACCTCACAGAGTGGGTTTGAATCTATGTGTGTTCTGGATGTGTTTGTCAATATGTTGCTACCATTATGGGATGGATGTGGTGTTAGTGTGTGTGTGTGAGTGTGAGATGGGGGGGGGGGTGGGGGGGTTATGGTTTTGGGAGGGGTGTAATGGGTTGGGCTGGACAGGCTTACGGCAGTGACAGCTGTTTGTTCAATCAATCACTGTGTCGACAGTTCTGCCGTGAGCCGGGACTGGAAATTGAGTTTGCCTCGCAAGGGAGAGAGGAGCAAATTAATAGACCATTACCCAGGCTCTGACCCGAGAAATGAGGGTGATACCGCTGGGTTAGATCTGCCGGGCTGTCTCCCTCACTCCCTCCTCCTCTGACGCCGCATCGCGCTCCACGGCCGCCAGCGTCGAGGGGACGGGATTTAAGGCAAAAACGGAGGCCCCATGGGCACCTCGGCCGTCTTCCCAGAGTGCACTACTGCAGCGGGGGGGTGAGAGGGGGTTTAGCCTTGCTTAAATATTGATACATCTAAAACCGCCTCGCTTAGCCGCTGGAAAGCCCTCCATCGCCCAGTCCTTTCCCTGAGACAGGAGTCACACACACACACACACACACACACACACACACCACTCAGTAGAAAGCAACTCTACTGTTTCCTGCTAAAAGAGGTTCTCAAGTGTGTGAGCAGAAGGCAGCGGAGGAATTGGACTTGATCCCTCTGAAGGATGGTCTTTTGTCTAAGAGGTCTGGTACACAGTTCCTCTCTCTCTCTCTCTCCTCCCTCTTTCAGTCTTTCTCTCACCAGATCTTGAGTGGCCACCTTACCTGTGTTTTGAACTTGCTTTCCAGCCTACGAGTTATATTCAGATGGTAAACCCAAACGTGAGCAAATCATCCCAGAACATCCTCTCAGTTTGGGTCACAGTCAGACTCGTCTGTTTATTGCCGCTGTACAAGTGACACATGCACATTTCTGCGCCTTTTGTAAAAGGATCTCTCAAAGTATTCAAAGAGAGCCATCCCAAAAAGAACAAACCGGCAGGGCGTGTAAAGAAAGCCGGAGTCCTCACGAGCCAATCAGTCGCAAGGGCTTAAGCCTGAGCGTGATAGCCAACTATCGATCGTTGCTTCGCCTGGTTTCGAGGCGGAGAAGTACCAGTGCGAGACCGGCTGGTTAAGGGGGGGAGGGGGGCACTTGGACAGGAAGAGGAAGTCATCTAAGGCCGGAGTGAACCTATCTCTGGTCTCTAGAATCCTCACAAATGGAGGAGGCCGGCGCCACAGACCCTCGGCTTGAACAATACTTAACGGTAATTGATAGCGCTCTGCGGCGGCTAACCCCCCCCACAGGGCTCGGAATCAACACTCTCTCTCCAACTCTCTCTTCTTCTTTCTCTCTCTCCCCCTCTCTCTCTCTCTCTCTCTGGTTCTCATATGCTCGAGTGGGGGAATTAATTACCGGGACCAATTTACTGTTTAGACTCTGATGTTTTAACTAATTACTGCTAATGGTGACACAACATCAGCTAACGCAGTTAATTGAATTGCGACAGCGACGCTGCAGATTGTGCGCATCGGGAAGCTCTCCCAGGAGCTGTCATCTCTCCTCTCCACCCCCTTCATCCCTCGCTTATTAATGCCCTCCTCCGCCTGGCACGGTGTCATCGCCATCGCCTTGCCGACAGGCCCCGCCCGCTAACGCCGCCGAGCCTGGCATGGCGACAGACCCTCGCGTGGTTACCACGGTGCCCAGCAAATGCTGTGACTCAACGATGGGAAGGCGCAGAGCTTTCGCAATAAACACGCCTGATGTGTCCTTCACACACACACACACACGTGCCGAACCCTGCAAACAAAGCTCGACACACTTTGACGCGCAGAAGCCGACGAAACGGAGCGCTTGAAGCTCATTACAAACACGCAACGCACTGAGATTAGCGCGCGACACATGACTCGCTGGAGATGTGATTGGAACCGGCGCTAGGCTAAACACGCAAATCTCAACAATCAAAGCTGTACCAGCATGCTGCCTGACACACTGCCCTACCTAACACACTCAACCCAACACAGAGCTCACTACACACACACATACACACACACTGAGACACAGAGCCAAACATACAGGCCAAATGGGAGTCGAGAGAACAACACAATCGAGAGCCAGGCCGTTTTACAGGGAGAACGACCAGTGCCAAACAGTCATTTATCACACTGTTATTACTGAAGCAACGTGTTTGGCAGCACCACTTACTGCGGCCACTTACATTGTTTCTATTTTGGGCCTCACTCATACATAAAAGCAGCATATATTTATAAATACGTGTATGTATACATTACACATGCTGTGTACAATTACTCACACACACACAGGCCTGGAATGAGAAGTGCTTAGCAGGGAGCAGCTAGCCTCCCTGGAAAGATTTCTCTCCTTGGCAGATGTGCATTTAACACCAGGGGCGATGTAATTAATTTTACGTTACATGGTGGAAGAGCTAATGACTATGTGATTAATCATATCGAGCAGCATGATGTGCTAAATGATTGCCTGCTGGCCCTGAACATAAGGGGGTAACTCCACGCAGGCTGGCGGAAGATTCCAGTATTGGAAGCAGCAAGCCAGCTCCAACTTCTGCTTTCTGGTCATGTGATCTATGATGGCATACCCAGCGTTAGCCTTGCGGTAATGCGACACGTGATCGCCGCTCCCACTTTTGATTATTGGTCATGTGACCCCCTTAGACTCCTCCTAATTAAGCTTTTTTGGTCATGTGATCAGCAATGGCCCCTCCCACATTTGCTTTTTTGATCATCTCCAATGGCCCTTCCGAATTTTGGCTTTTGGTCACACAGACCCTGATGGCCACTACGACTCTAGTTATAAAGGCGCCAATTTATAATACTCCAGAACCTAAAAGCGCAGATCCTGGATCAGCTTTGTCTGTGCTTCTCGTGGCAGCTGTGGTGAGGAGGCGGACAGGAGAAACTGGACTGAGATCAGTGCTCTGGCGTCTCAGAGCCTTTATGAATGAACGCTGGAGCCGAATTGGGAAAACAGGTGGAATGAGAGAAGCGCAGGCCAGATTCGAGAGAGTAACAGTCTGGTTTGTATTCCCCTCGGCCTCTCGTGTTCGAGCGGAGACACCTGCTATTCCATGTGTTACACATCTGCTGATTAAACTCTGCCTCGAAAGCCGCTTTCACACCGGACGCGAAGCAAATTTTTCACACGACAGATTTCACACACACACACATACACACAAGCACATAAAACACAGGCTCAAGCACAAATAAACACACGTAGACTCATATTTAGGGATAGCAGTCAACTATTCTGCGCATTATCAAAAAAATGCAATAATATTCCCTGTAGCCAGTGCAACAAAAGACACCTGGTGGCCCCGTTTTCCCAGTTAAAACTCCCCATGATTCCCAGCACAGGACAGAATCACCCTGATGGTCAGCTGAGGAATGAGCCATTCGTCTGCAAGTGACACGTCACAGAACACAACACCCCCACCTCCCCATTTTGCGTGTCACCACCACACGTCCAGCCCTCCTTGTCCAGAAAATCCGCCGGCCAAGAGTCACACCCCCCCCCCCCCCCCCCAAAAACACTCGCACCACCCATCTGAAGACTTCATGTGGGATTTCCTGTTCCCCGACTTCGTTCCTCCGCCAGCCTCCCACGTCACGCTGACACCCGGCTAACACCTCCATCGCGCAAACCATTTAAAGCCGAAGCCCTTCCCTCACCTCCTGAATGGCCCCCCCCTCCCCCCGGCCAGACCGTTAACGGCGCACCTGTCAGGAGCGGAGGGGAGAAGACGGCGGAGGAATAAATCCTGTTCCCCCCACCAACATCCTTCTGAGGATCCGGCAGAAGGAGAATGTCAGAGTCCCTGAGCCTCAGAAATATAGCCCGGGGGGTCGGAGCAATAAACCAGGGAAATAACAACTGCGTGGCTAGTTAGCCATCCCTCAATACAATGGGATGTGATTTATGCCCGCGCCCTGTCCGGTTAACTCTCCGCCCCATCTCTCGGCGAGCTGTCGACTCGACGGCCAGGTGGTCTCGCTCATCCTGACCTATCCATTATTAAAAAGGGTAATTACTTAGGCCCGTTTCTGCCGTCGTTCCGTACGCCTATTTCGTCAGGCCAGAGTCTGATCTGCGACGAGATTTTGACGCCGGCTTCGCAGCGATGCGGATAATTCCTTGGGGAAATAAATGTAAACCTTTCATCTCAGATTGCAATTTTTTTTTTTTTAATCAACAAGCTCCTCATTGAATACTGCCGGGACCCGTCCGCCTCCTTCACATTCTCTTAATATGTTAGTCGAGAGCGCTAACGTTTTCTGGAAGTGTGGCGGCCACTTGCTAATGGAGATACGCTACACTGGTTGGCGGGATGCGCTGGCACGTCCCAGGGGTTCCAAGCCTTTCGAGATACGAGCACCATGTTTGGCCAACCGTGCCCTTTCGTGTGTGCGCCCACACTCCAACCGTGACAAACAAACCTTGCCACAAACTGCCGAAATGTCGATAATCCCGCCACAAACATCCATATCCCCCACTCTTAAGTGTCCACTTTTTTCTCAGTAGGAGGCCTTAGCTGAAGAGGGCTCATGTAGGCTGGGATTTGGAATTCTGACTGGCGTACGGGAGGGAGAGAGATGGTTATCAGGCTGAGTGGGTATCTGAGCAGACAGACCTTCAACAGGAGATAACAGGGGTGATGTGGTCCTCGGGGAAATGGGCGAGGGCGGGGGGGGGGTGGTGACAGACAGAGGCACAGACTTTTCAGACACACTCCGATAACATCGCGTGGGGGCATCGGCATTCGGACATCGTCTCGCGATTCTTATCCCCCCCGCGCCTCTCGCAACAACCTCCAGGGGGCCCCCCTCCATTCCTCTACAAAGCAGTGCATATGGAGACCTGACAGCAGAGGGGGATGTTACACTTTGAGTTCTTTCCCACGTTTCCTTTATTTGCGCGGCCCGGCATCGACTCAAACCCTGCCGATAACGAAAGCCATTTGCGGGACACAGTAGCCAAGTTTTGCAGAAACGTGGACACCTTCAACCTCACCCTTGGCTTTCAGTATAGTCTAAAGATCTTCAGAGGAATAGATACATGCAAAGTCGCACCCTTCCCTCAACAATGACCTCCATTCCCAGCCGGGCCGTGGAACGATTGCGGAGGTCGATTCAAAATTAAAGAGTCATGCAATGATGTTGCTTGGTGGGGCGGGGGCTCGTCCCGGACGCAGAGGCTCTCCCTACAGACCCCACTGTCATCTACCCAGGCTCCAACGGTGGGGAACAGCACAGTGGTCATCAACTCATGACGGTTGGGCCAGTTAGCGGGAGATGGGTTTCGAGTGAGGGAGGGGAAACTAGTTGACAGGAGCGGTGGGGTTTTTTTTTTTTTTTTTTTGAGTCCGGGGCATTAGAAAACAGCGAAATACTGAAAAATCCAGGCCGTAATAGCGGCGAGAGGGAGTTTTTCCAGCCCGTCTGGTGGCTGTCTGGGGACTGGAGTCTCAAAGCAATTTCTAGGGTGGGTGATTGGCAGCTTGATGTGCATGCTTCCACTGCTGAAGCCAGTGATAACTCTCGCCCATCTCCCCCATCTCCGCGTGTCGGCGGGCCATTACAATGACAATGTCGATAAGGGACATTTATCACTCCCGCCGCGGGGTGACAGAGGCGTACCATCAACAGGTCTAGAGGGAGAGGGGGAGCAGTCGAGGGGCTCGAGGTCCGGCGAGCTCGAATTGAGGAACGCTGCCAGCCGGAAAAACAGTGCACTCATTCCCCCGACGCACTTAACCTGTGCATATATGCCATTTATTTAGGTGCCTCCTTGCATTACCGCCAACTTGATGTCGACTCGCAGGCGGTTCCCATTGCTCACTCACAACGCTTTCCTCAGCAGATGTCAACAGGGCTCTTAAATGGAACAGCACGACAAAACAAGCAAGTTTCCTCTCTGAGCTGCTATGGGCAAGGCTTCTAAGTATTTGAAAAATGAATCATGCGTACAGCTCTGTGATTTCTAGATGGTTAACTCAGTTGACTAATAATAAATCAGCAATGTATTTGAGGAAAAATTACCAGGTGATTATTATGTTAATTATTACACAAGGTGGTTAAATCAAATTGTAGACTGCCAGCTCCAATACATGCTTATGCACTCCGCTGCAACCGGGTAGAATTTAAATTCTTTCAAATTTCTCACTTTCGAAATGCGTATGGAGCTCGCTTTATATGCATCTCTTTCAACAATCGATCATAACGAGTTGTTTTCCCCAAACCTTGATGATAATGCTGTGCCGCTGAATTAAACCTGTGTTTGGCAAATCCGGGAAGCCAGTCGGGGAGGACAGCGACTGCTTTGTTTGCTCCGATCCAGAATTGAAATGGTGGGACTGGGAGACACGCTGAGGGTAGGGGAGGTACTGAGAGAGGTAGGGGATTGATGGGGGCGTCCTTTGTGTTCCCGATCTGAATGGGCGCGTTGTGGTCGTCCGGCACGAACGGGAACCGCTGGTACCAACCAACCCCACAGCTGTGGGCTGTCCTGGGAAGAGCAGCCTGTTGTGAGGAGGAATGGCGGGATGGGGGGGTGAGATGAAGGATGACAAGATGGTGCCAGGAACTGATCCACACAGCTGATACGGTCGCCATTCCAGGTCCTCACAAGACAGGCCGGAAGTCGCACTCAGTATCACTGGATAATTTCAAGATTAATGAAACACTAATAGGGTCCAGTGGTAGGCAACCGTAAAATATTTTATTTCTAGTATTCTCGTTTATAAATCATGATAATGAAAGTTGAACTTATTCCCCAATGAATCCAATGAAACATGAAAACAGCTCCCGCAGTAGATTTCACCAAATCAATGGACGAAAAATCGATTCTTTCTTAGGAGATCACCGAATGACGACCCACTAATTCTGGTCCTGACTACGAGCCTGACTACTCAAGCTGCATCCATTCTTAAGGGAGCAAAAACCAAATCTGTTTGCCACCGAACTGGATCTCGAAGGTTGAAACTAAGAACGACCAAAAACGACCAAAATGCACTGGCAAACAAGGCCTTTGAAGGCAGCAGCTTGGCACTGCTAAGCTACGCTAACTCGATTTTGTCAGAGGGCTCAAGAACCACATCTGTTCACCGGCAAACATGTTTCTGTCCGGTGATTCACGACTCGGACGAGGCGGTGAATGTAGTCGCCATAATCCCTGAGCGCCTGAGAGGTGGGTGGACCAGAGAAGGAGAGGTACGAGGGAGTGGTGAGAGGGAGGGGGTTCTTCGGCCGGTGCCCTAGATAAGGCCTCAATTTCGGCAGGACCTGAGGGGAAAGCGTCTGGCGGCGCATCTGTAGCCGAACGTGGCCCCATCTCACCCTCTCCTCGGCACTAGCTCTGTGGCAATGTGAGGTGTCTCCCAACTGCTCCGATTTATAGGGGTGACCTTGCGCTGTAAACACTCGAAACCTCCGGGCGAGGAGGCTAATTTACGGCTCGCAGACCCGACTCGCCACCCCTCGTGGGCTGCCGGAAGGGACCTGGGGAGCTGGTAGCCCCAACACCACTTCCGCCACGGAGAGGGCAGCCTTTCGGAAAACCCACAGACCAGGAAAAGAGGGGGCATGTGAGGGGGAGAGAGAGAGAGAGAGGGAGGGATTAAGAAAAAGAGCAAGAAATGTTGCGAGAGCGAGAAAATATCTGACAGTTTCGAAGATAATGTGAGGGACGGAATGTAGAGCAATTGAGACTCAGTGATAAGACTTTGTGCTTCACTGTCTGTCAGCGTGTGTCTGTGTGTGTGTGTGTGTGTGCGTGTGTGCATGACAGGAAGTCATTTTATACTTTACAGGGACCTGAGAGGTCACTTTAACCCTTTGAGTACCAGAGGCAACTATAGTTGCCCAATGGTGTAAGATATCAAAACCAGATGCTGTTGAAAATCTATCATGTGGCAACTTGTTGAAAAGAGCTCCCGCATGGGGAGCTCTTTTAAACAAGATGACAAATGATAGGTTTTCAACAGCTTAGGATAATCACATTTTTAATTCCTCGGAAATTTAATCAGCGCTCAAGGGGTTAAGCCTCTAGATATCTGGTGCTCATTTGAACCAAATGCATATACAGTGACACCTATCTTCACCCACTGCAAGCCCTCAGTACAAACACAGTGAATATTTTAGTGGCCTTAAATCAGTGAAATGACGTGTAGATGTTCATGTGATTACCTGACAAGCGACAGTTTGTTTTCACTGACTCCATCTGTAGATAGAATCCATCTGCGTAAAAGCTGACCTAGATTGGGGTTATCTGAGGCTATGTGAAGATATTTTTTATCGTGGAATATCAACCCTCTCCATGAATATACTTGAGTTCTTGCCCACTGGAAACCCTGCAATGTAAATGTAAGACGATGCACAAGGATGCTGTATAATGACAGGGAATGATGAAGTGACGGTGTAATGATGTGTATCTAAGAGGAAGCTTGCTTAGCTCACTGAAGCTTATATGTCTTGATGTTTGTGCTGAAATTTAACTCATCATTTCCAAATGATCAAGCAGATCATGACAGACTACAGCACAGTGAAGTTAATCATGTGACAAATGAGGGAAAAATTCGACGTGATGTTTCTACAAAAAAATGCAAAGGGGAAGAATTATGACCATAAACAAAACTAACAAGGAGAAATCTGTGATCATACCCCGGAAGACGCTGTCAAAAATCTAGCGTGCACATTTTGTGGATTTTCTATTACAATTAAAAGCGCACGCACTTACTTTGATTTGAAAACGGATTAATGCAACTACGAGGCTTCACTATGCTGAAATGCCAGTACCTCAGGAGAAACTAAATGATACTCGTGACAATAACTTTACATCTGAGAATCCAACCATTCAGGCCAGTGTGTACTCTCAAACACACATGCACACACGAGCGCACAAACACGCGCGCGCACCTCGGTAATCTACACGAGACCGAACCGTAACTGCAGCAGCCGAGCAGGATGATCAAACGCACTGGAGCACGAGGACCTTTCAAGCAATAAAGTTATTCAGTTTTAACAGTCGGCTCCTGCCTGGCACACGATTCTCAATATTTAACCCTTGAGGAACCAGACAGTGCACATTCCCTCGGCGTTATCCTTGAGCTGCAGTATGCCGCGACTACTGCCTCGGTGTCTCGTATCAGAGCGCATGCCTGTCAGTGCTGCTGACACAATGCCGATTGCAATATAAAAAGCAACCAGATGGTGGGGATAAACATGTGTGCACGGTCTGCAGGAGACGGACGTACCGCGCACCATTGCAGTTAAGTATCTCCAGATATTCTTTTAAATTGCCTCGCGTTCTTATGGAAACGGTGGAAATTCTGAGATAGTTCTATCCCCGGTTATTCTAACCCAGCCACAGCTAATTAATGTGAGCAAGCGGTGTCTTTTCGTCTTTCCCTTGCAGTGACAGTTTTCTAATGAGTTAGCAGTGCGGCGAAGCACCTATAGCTCAATTCGACCAGAGCGCACTTTGTCCTTAAATTTCCGAGGAAAAAAAATAACCATTTAAGACGTGCGATCACAAATACGTGACTGGAATGTTTTAAACTAAGGGTTCTATGATGCTGATGTAAAAGTACCAAAACAGAGAACTGAAAGCGATGGAGGTATTAACACTGACCGTTTCCTGACAATATTCTATCCTGACAAAGTACACTGGGAATTACAGAACAGCTTGGGCTTCTCAGTAAATACCTAAAAACATAAGCAACATAGTGGGTTCCGCCCAAATTCCTCCAACAGGTGCACACAGGTTTGGACCCCTGTTTTTGGACAAAGGGTGATGTGACCAAAGGTGTGGGGAGCGGCGCCGTGGCAGCGGCGTTGATAAGCGGGGGAGTCCCCCTCTGCGCGCGGCACATTAGCGCGTGACCCACGCCCTGTTTATTGACAGACTCCAGCCAGTCTGGAGTTCATTGGGAGTCTCCATAATCTCTCCTGAGATGATTAAAAATTAATTGATCCCTGCAATATCATCCGCAGTCGCACCCATCCCTACGCAGATGACTAGGCAGCTAATAAATGTTAATTACATTTTTCCTTCTTTTTTTTACGGCCCCTGTCAATCCCATGTTACACCCCCCACCGCAAACACACACCATATCAGGTCGTAAATTCATTAGCTGCTAACATACCTAGAAGGGGTAGCTAATTTAGCACTGCCAAATAAGATTAAGACAGGGGGCGAGGGTTGATCTCACCCTAACTACAGGAACTGGACCTGACCCAGTCCAGATAAGGAGAATGAAGTGAAGGAGCGATGTCCCCTCAGTATGTCTGCTCCTTGTAAGAAAAAGGCAGACAGGTTACTCTCTCATAAAGTTTCTTTTAATCAAACTCGACAAACTTCCGTAGAGTGTTCGGAACTTTGCACTGCTCAAGCGATTGAGCCAACCAAGACCAGAGCTCCGTTAAGTTACGACATAAGGGCAAAACAAACTAGGCTACATGTCAGCGATGTTCCCTTTTTTTTCTTTGATTGCTTTAAAGGCCATGCGTAGGGGAGACCCGGGTTACTTCTGCCACGGGGGTTAGGTTAGTCACCCGTTTTTTTCATTGCCAATGCACTGACAGGAAAACGAAAATGTACAAATTATGTGACATCCCAGCGACGTCATCTCTTGGAAAGAAGAAGGACTTGTAGTATCATGTAAGTGTTTTCTGCCTTAATAACTGAATTTTGACCCAAATTGAAAACTTTAAGTTTCTGAAAGAAATGCGTCTTGCTTCTTTGAAGACAAAGATTCCCACGGTGTTTTTACTGTTTCATAAACGTGATTAAGAACACATAAGATAGAGGCCAGCTGCGATCATGAGATGAGACATGTGGCCTGATTTCCAAAATGGGAGCACGGGGCTACACTGGCCAAGCAGCATGGGGTTAGTTCATCAGGGTGCTGAGGTCGCCCCGCTTGTAGGCCCTGTGTTTGGCCTGTATTAAAATATTTCAAAGTCAAATATAGGAGCCAATTTATTGTTTTTCAGACACCAATAGTGTTTTAATAATTCTAATATTTGCATTTATATTATGTTTATGATAGAGGACCTATTAGGGCCTTTGTATGAATGTGTGAAGTTTTGCTCCTTGCAGCCCCTCCCCTTTCTCATTCTATCCCCTCCACCTTAAAGGGCCAGAGGTGGGGCCCATTAAAGTGGGGGTGTTGGCAGAGTATTTCGGGTTGGCAGGTACCAGCCCTGGGGCCTCTGCATTTCACTCCATTCCTGTGTCAGTTGGAATGTTTGCTGCTCCGCTTTGGTGCCGCGGTCCTGACTCATCATCCAGAGGTGCAGAGGAGGGGGTCCAGTGCTTCTCATGCAGAGGGTGGCACATGAGGACTGCGCTAATGTCAGTGGGCTCACCTACATATATCATAACTGCTACTCTGATGGTGATTATGCATAAATCATAGCTTGTGTTGGTTCTTTGTAAAAATAAAACAGTTCTCACCATTTCTGTTTTGAGAATATCTGACTGTCCTTTTCAGCTTCAGCTGATTGCCAACAACAACTATTTACCCCACCCATCTGACAGAGAAACCCCAAGTACGGGGTTACTTCGGCATGTCTGTGAAATATCTAAGATTGAATATTGTGATGTAAATATGTGTTATAGTGAGATAGTATCAATACAACTTTTGTAGGCGACACTCTGCACTACACATACACCATAACGGTGTTTCTCTACGTTTTAGCAACAACGAGTTAAGGAGCCAAATATAAAATCATGACAGCAACCCTCGTCTCCCCTATGCCCAAAAACTTTTAATGCAAACACTCGAGAACCGCACCGGCTTTGGACAGGCCATTCTGCATTGAGGAGGTGGGAGAGAGGGGGAGAGAGAGAGTGAGAGAGAGAGAGAGAGAGAGAGAGAGAGAGAGAAAGATTGGGTGGGTCTATTCTGGTGTAATTGGCTTTGTTCTAATCCCAGTAATAAAATTAAACCTTTCATTCCATTAGAACATGTGGAGCCCCATCTAAGAGCACTGAAGGAAGGTGTCCAAAGTCTTTCATATTCTTTGGGTGCATCTCAAAGCCTAGGCTGCGTCCTTCGAGGGCTGGATTTTTAGGGGTTGCCACTTAATCCCATCCGCCAAACTGACTTCACTTCATTTCACATCCAGTAAACAGCATTGGTTTAAGAGAGTCGTCACTGGTCTTCCTTACCTTAACCTTAACACTAACCCCAACCCCGAACATAGCTCTAAACCTAACCCTAAATTTAGCCTTGTCCCTTACCCTAAATTACAGTTTGGTGGATGGAAATAAGTGATGACTCCTAAAAATGCAGTCTTCGAAGGATGCAGCCTATGCTTTGAAATGCTCCCATATTGTCGACTACTGGTGAATGACGTCACAAAGAGGCCAACCGCTCAACAAAAAACAAAAGGCAGCATCTAGTTTTTTAATCTGAGATTAAAACGCAGCAGAGGGGAAGCCGTCGGAGCAAAAGCGAAAAATCAATCTGCCTTATCAGGAACGGTGGCTCCGGCCGGGCGCAACTGCGAGCTAAATGTCGTTTTGCAAACACCCTTGTAAAGCTGCTCTGACAGGCATTTCTCACACTCCTCCATCAGTGCACAATAAACGTATTTACACTGTCACCGTGTCTGCACCCACCTTCACCATGGCAGCTTTTAAATGTCACATCAACGGAGTTGCTTTTTAAACAGAATTAGTTCAATGTGTCGCGTACAAATTCCTAAATGCGTTGACGTTGTCTTTTTGTGAAAATATTGCTTATGGAAATTTATCTAAACAAGGTTAATCTGGATAGTGAAAAGAAATGGGCTCAGCTCGACTTTAGCGATCAAAATATCAAGATTCGTATTTACAAAGAGCAACTTCCAGGCCTAAACTGACTTAAGCTTTCAATTATCATGCATTAAGAAGGCAAACAGCCCCGTCCTTTGAGCTCCGTTGGCAAGCGCGCGCGGCTTGAAGACTGCCAGGTGCTGGGCTTGCGAGTTTTACTGCATTTCGCAGTTTCTAAACAGTGCCAGACAAAAGTATGCATCGGCCGTGTGGTGAAAGGGGGAGGACTCAAGTTTTCTGTGTCGGCTCCAGAATGTTTTTGCTCGCCTGTGTTTCCGAAGATTAACCAAGATGCCGTAAGATCCTGTGGATCAAGATATTCCTCAACTGTTTGTTTTGACACAACTCTCATTTATGAGCCTCGTTCCAACAGTTCTGGTAGAATCGTGTAAGTATAGCATCCCCTGCTCGGCTGTTCTTCTCTCGCGCGCAACTCCTAAAAACCGCTGCCCATGCGCGTGCATCCTTTCAGGTAGGCTATAACTGTGCAGGCTATTGAGGATTAATCATATGCAGGCCTAATTGCAAGGCACTAAAAATAAGTCATAACTTAAACACAGCCTAAACTCGTGAATAATATAAAACATCCTTAGTTAATTCGGCTTTGACCGAGCAGAAGTCCAGTCCAGAAAGGAACATATATAGACTACTCTGTCGTTGATATGGCGATAACCCTTTTCCATTTAGTGCTGTCAACCTTCTAAGGCAGTTATACAAACCTCCATATATTTTGTATATGTTAAAAAAACCAAGAAATTGAACATTTATACCTGTCCCTAAAGTATTTAAGTCACTGGGTACTCCTGAAACTTCACTGTCTCCACAGCAGTGCATGTGACGGCCTCTTGTGCGAAGGGTCTCTATCCTTGAGAGATGTGAGGGGTCGGGGTTTTCAGCGGTTGAGGCCGAGACGGGTAAGGAGGGGGCTGATCGCAGTTTGTCACTCGTGGTTGCAGGCAAGGTAGCAGCGGAGTTATGCTTGTGCAAGAGGAAGTGTACCTGCGGTAGGGCCTTGTCCGTTAGCAGCTTGCAAACCGCATGACAAGCCGACACAACCCTTTTCCTCACTGTAACGGAACGGCAGGTGCCTGCCTGCCCTGGATGAGGGGGGCGGTTGTGTTACAGGAAGTGGGGGTTATGCTTCCGAGGGCGAATTATGTAGATTCAACGCTGCTTTACAATTTGCCGTGTGCTTCGGAGACCAAGGTTAAATAACAGCAAAATTAGGAATGACAGCACGAAGTAGGGGGTTGGTTGGGTGAATGCCAGGATCATTAAAAAAAAAAAAAACGTGCGAACCAAATAGACCAGGCTCTCCGTAGAGCACTCTCTTTGCTATCACAACTGGTAGACCAGAACATTGTGCAAGAGACGGATTATATGGATTTGAAAATGGGCACGAGTAGGCCCACTTGAATTTTGGATGACGGATAACAGAACGAGTGCTTGAGCACTGCAAACACGATACGCCTCAAAATCTGCTGATTAAATGTGAAGCACATGCGCGCACTAGCGGAGCGCCAACCTGGAAGACAAATTTTTGTAGCTTTAATAGATTTTGAATTTTGGAGAAGGAAAGGACTGATACTTATTCAGAAATGCTTACTGGAGAATTATTCACCCCGTCCTTCCGTCCCTGACCCAGAAATCGACGGAAGCTCGCCATCATCTAGAAAATTCTAATCCATTAAATGTATTAGGAAAAAGACAAGTTGTTTCTTAAGTAACTTCAGTTGACCCCATCAAACCCAAACTGCATATGCGTTTGTCAAATATGGCTGCTGTATTCAAACCTGTGGAACTTCAGGCCCATTTAAAATTCTAGTGGAGATCCTAAGGTTTCCAACAATCACAAACATGTCCTGCTGAATCACAGGGAAATGTGTGTATGAGTGCTAGATTTTTCCATGTGATGTAATGCTCTAGCCAAGAAAAACATGGTGTCCTGGGTTTGAATATTTCTGTCAATATAAGTGCGACGCAGCTTCAGTGAAGCACTGCAATCTGCAGAAACAGAATAAGTACGTGATGTTATGCTATAGTATGGGAAAAAAAAAAGCTTTTTTATGCTTTGAACCTACTTAAGGGAAAATGCAAGTGAAATGTTTGAGTTTAAGGGCTTAAGGAATTTCAATTTTGTTATTTCCGGAAGTACTTTTTTCTGCCTGGTGAATCCATCTCTCCTGACTGAACAGGCGTGTGTCACACCTGTAACTGCCCGTAAATGACCTCACTTCAACATGGCGTCTGAGGGAGCAGGAGGTTCCTGTTCTCTAATTCTAAATTTGAAAAAACCTCCATCTTTTCTTCCTGTTCGTACCTTTTCTTTCTGTAGGGTGGAGGTAAGAGCGAGAGAATTTTGGAAGAAAAAAGCAGGAATCCGAATGATACTAAAAAGCAAGGAGACCATGTTTTTATCCTCAGAAATATAGTCCAATATTCACTCCCGCACAGAACAATCGCTCACTCGGCATTAGCTTAACTGGTAATCATTAGAGTCATTCCTCATTAGTCAGCAGCTCCTTCTAATTAGCTGGGCTCCTCTGAAGACTTGTGACTCAGTCAGCATGTTTCTCAAGACGCGTGGCGTCCTCGTTACGCCGAGCCTTCGCGGGCGAACCCCATAAAACTCCCCTCTCACGGCTCCATATTACGACCATCACCATTAAACCTGTCAGGGTGTAAGTACTGAGAGGTGCAGCCCATACTTTATGGGACGTACCCCGGTACTTTGGCATGACCGCCACCAACGGTTGTCTGCGGTTACGCTCCGCCCTCTGTGACTCCGCCCCCCCCGCCCGCCCTCGTCCTCTGGCTCCACCTTGTGCAGGGTCAGCGGAGATGGACGGTGGTTGCCGTGGCACCCTGGGAAGAATATTGCCGGATTACGGCCAGGCCGTGATTTACGATTGCCCTGACCAGGCCTCCCATCCCACCTACAAATGCGTGAACATGAATATTTCATACGCTCCAAAAACATATGCCCCCACTCCAGCATCATGATTTAAGAAGAAACACGAGGAGGATGATAGAATGTAAAACACACGCAGGTCTTCCAGCGGATTCACCGGAGGGGGAAAGCAATACATATTTAAAAACTGAAAAGTGATTAACATGCAAACAAAAATGACTTTTTTTTCTCAAAAAACAATTTTAGAGGAAATCGTTTCGAGCGCCGCGCAGAGGGGCCAAATCGTTTCGCAGCAGAAACACGCCGCTTGGGAGGGGGGAAAAAAGAGGAGGGAATGTATTCCCTGTCTAACTGAATTCTCTCAGTTATTTTTTTTACGGCGACGGTTTAGATTGGGAAGGGAGGGAAACGGGAAAATGATGAATAACTGTGACAGCTGCCCGCCTCCTCTCTGTCCGTCTCGGAAAGGCAACCGCGCTTCATCCTTTTAATTCCCAGAGACCGTCCGAGACCAGCCCCCGTCCCTCCGCTCAACGTACTTATCACATAAGTAAAAGCCCCCCGCTCCTTGTCAGGGCTCCGTCTGAAATGGAGGGGCAGGAGTATTATTTCACGTGTCAGAGAGGTCGCAGGACGGGGCAGGGCAGGGTTACCCGCCGCAGTCACGATTTTCATGCGTCCCCCTCCAGGCACAAGAAAAGGAACATTTCCCTCGCTGGCCCAGAGAAGCGGCGGAAGGAGGGGGAAGATTTCCAGCGCGACGCTAAGATTGCGATGCCAGCTTCAATATGACAAGTGCCAGCGTTATGAAGACAGACGCGAGCCGAGATGGGCCTGATGACCTTTTCCAAATGTCACATGTCACCGCGGCTTTATGTCACCCCCTCGCAATATGTCAAGGCCATAAAAAATCATTATACCTAAAAACTATGTTATAGGTAGCAAAAATAATAATTAACATGTTATTATTCAAGGCCAAATGGGGGTGGGCTAATTTATGATTGCCCAGGGTGCTGTTAGATCGCGGCGCCAGGGGTTTGGGGGCAGGTTTTTTTTTTTTTTTTTTTAGTTCTTGGGTAGATCCAGATTTTTACGGACGTGTATCAGTCAAACTTGGTCTGTCTCCAAACAGATTAAACGTCAAGATGAGTGTTTACCTGACCCAAACTCTTGAGTTCAAAAAACTGTTACAGACCTATGTGCTGTTGGTGATCTACACAAAGTGACTACACCCCCCCACACACACTCAAGTACCCAGAATTCCTTTCATTTACCTTGTGTGAAGGAAGGCAGTACTGAGATTCTGACACCTCTGCCATCAGAAACACTACAGTCAGTGAAGTAGTTGCTGCTCTGCACATGGAGACTGAACCGAGACAGAACCGGTGCTTTATGCAGGACGAAACCGTGACATCCACACCTGCCACAGTCACTCTCTACGCCATTTCTCGCTATGTAACGCCAGGTACTGTCCCACCTTCAGTAAAACGCTATAGAGAAGCCACAGTTGCTCAAAATACACAGCACTGACTGTAAAATGACTTCAGTGCACAGTAAAGAAGACAGAGAAGGAAGGGCTTACTGTGCATCCATCCAAATATACATCCACCCATTACTTAATACACTGACTCCTGCTCAGGACTATGGGGGGGGGGAGCTGGAGATTATCCCAGCGTGCAATGGGAGAGAGACAGGAACTCACCCCTGAACAGTGCATTACAGCATCACAGGGACAGTGTTGACTGTTGATGTATATTCCCCAAACCAGAGCAGCTGAACATAACATAACATAACATAACATAACATAACATAACATAACATAACATAACATAACATAACGGCAAGAACAAGCTATTCAGCCCAGCAAAGCATGCAATTTTCCTCCCACTTAAGTGTACCGAACATTTACGGTACTTGAGGAGAAGATAGTGTCCAGCACTGTAATCAGGCTGCTCTTGAAAACGGGTCATGCTAAAAGCTTGGGCCAGCAATAAGGCACACAGTGAGATTTTTACAGCTTTAATAAATAGCAAAAGTGATTAATGTGGCTCTTCGTGTTCTGAAGTATTTTATATAGGTTACGACGGATTTATGTTGCAGGCAAATGGGCCGTAACCCTATAAAACCCAAGAGGGAGAAGGGTAAAACCACTCGCTCAAATACTCACAACTAGACCAAACAATAGTGAAATGTGCCCTTATACTAGACAAACAAAACTGCTGAGGCAGAATTTTGTGATCTCGTCACAGAAATAGGGAAATGTGTTTTGCGGGGAGGCCTCAGTAGTCATGGAGCACTAAGGATTGCCTACTGTTTCTGTCAGAGAGCTTCCAGAAAGTTCTATGTGGAGGCTCTAACCGTTTTTTGGTTCAAGGAACCTTGCAAAGGTTCATCTGCTGCCAAAGGCCTCATTTACTGTAAGAAACACAACAAACTTCAACCGAACAAAGCGACGGACATGTGCAGCATAATCTACAGGGCGAGAACCGTTTAAGCGTTAGCGGCTCTGTGGTTAACGAGAAGGCTTTTGCAGCTTGTTCCTTTCGCGACTTTAAAGGCCAGCCGTCTGTCCTGAGCTGACCTTCGCGGGGGTTTTGTTTGGTCGAACCAAAGCGGGACGGGGGGTCGAGTCTGTTTACCGGCCGATGACTCTCTGCGCTACTGTCCCAGACCCAAGCGTTTGTCTCTGAAATGGGTCTGTTTATTGGACCACTTCCTGGTTTACAGTAACCCCCCTCCCTCTACTACCTGCCCCCAAAATCCCAGGCGGGAGGCACAAACCATGCCCCCGCCCCCACAAAAACCAAACGGGGATTTAAAAAAACAAAATACAGCTCATGTTTCACAATAGACTCCTAAGGGGCAGGAATTCAAGTCATTTTCCCCACAAATCAAAACGGATACGTGGGTGTGTGCAAGGGGTGGGTGGGTGCACAAGACTCTCTACCACAGGGTGATTAAAGTCTGCCTCTTTTTTATGTTTTTTCCAGAAAACTTCAAGTCTGGCTCCCAGATACCACACGCTGAGTGCGAGGGAGACCCAGTGGAAAAAGGGGGTGCAGAATTTATCAAGGGTTGGGGTGTTCGGGGAGGGAGCTGTAATTGAGATGCAGGGCGGCGTACATCATGCAGGCCGTTTCTCTGGGCGGATGGTAAAATCACCCCTCCTCCCCCCTCACAGTTTCAGTTGGAAAAGTGAAGCTGTGATTATAGGTTGGTATTGAGTGGGGGATACTGGCGTCCATTTCCCATTGGTGCAGGTGATGGCAATACTGCCCCACCCACTGCTACCCTCCCTCCAACAGGACCACACCCATCCACCCCATACTAATACTGCAGTTTGTTAATACGGCTACGCCCACATTTTAAAATAAGAGTAAGTGGCGTAGCTGTCAATCTGGAACCTTTTACAACCGTGCAATACATTTTTTTTTTTTTTTACGTGAACAGACCGTTAAAGATCTCCCGAGAGGGAAGACATAATGGATGTAAAGAGCAGGTAAAAACCTTGTATTGCTCTTGTAGCTAGATGATAGGTGCAATGCTGACGAACATCTGCATTTGGAGCCCCGTAAAGGACAGGGCGGGGCAGGGGGTTGGGGGGGGAGGGGTGATTTGACTCCAACATGGTACTCTATTGGCTGAGGAGCCTATTGTACAGCCAGTGAAAGGTAGCCTCCTGGGGATCCTGACTGGGGTCTGGAGCTGCAAGGCTGAAAACTGCTCTGCTCTTGGGCCCTTGAGCAAGGCCCTTTACCCAAAAATCACTCAAGGGGCTTCAACCCTGTTTCTCTCTATCCCTCTGCACGTACAGCTCTTCTATCGGGAATTTCTCCCAGTGCAACCTGGGAAAAGAGAAATTGATTCTCAATGGACCTTCCCTGACTAAATGGGAGCTAAAAACAGCAGTATTAGCAGCATTAAAGTGGCTAAACTGACACTGTCAGAGTCTGAAAAAAACTGATGCCAGTTTTGGAAATGGGTTGCACTTCCACAGTTTGCATGAACACGAGATTCCAACGCCATCCCAAAAACTATTTTATGCAGAAGATTTGGCCTCACTGAACAAAAGAAGCCATTGCAGCTGGGAAGCAACGTACAAAAGTACAAAGTATTTAGGCCAATTTCAAACTCCAAGCTTTGAGGGTGAGATTAGTCAATCCAATACTCATCTGAAAATTGTTTTGGTGCTGTCGGACTTTAAATTCATAAACATATCTCCAGAATTCCACCTACCTCCCCAAACTGCAATCCCCAGTCACCATCGCCCCGCCCCTAGTTTTCCCAGCATCCTCAATTACACAGAGCGCTCATCCTCTCGTTAGGGGCTCAATTAACTGGTCGAACTGGCCCGATACATTTATCACGGCTGATAAATTAAAATATCGCACCCGTGGCGTAATTCCTAGAAAAAATAAAGGGTGCTCATGCTTCTTATTAACTTCCTGAGCGATAGAGGACGGGAACGTTCAAACAGAAACGTTAACGCCACGTTTCGTGTAATCATCGCGTGCCGGGCCGAATGAAATATCTCTTTATTAATAGTAATTGAGGGTGTAAATTATAGATGGAGCGATTCTCTCCTAAAGCGCGAGAGCAAAGTTTAATGGCCGCGATTCCTCATCCCCTATCTTCTGACCCTCTCTTTTGTCGTGACAATACGAGGCAGAAGATTAAGCGCTAATGTGGATTTATTTTTTTCAGGAGCCAAACGCGGTGGATTTTACCTTCACTGAAATGAATCGTCAGGATTGTCAGGCTTCCGCCGACTCTTTTATACATGTGTAATCTGTCCGTCTCACCCGCAACAAACGTCGCTGCCTTCATGGTCGATAACGAGCCAAGCCAGATTCGCTTTCAATATTAATAAAATGACGGCAACCTTTGAGATTTTCTTTCTCATAGTGGCCCAAAGGGGGGTATCAGCTGAGTGGGGGGCCGAACGACACAGGACATACCTCCCACACACACGATCCATCCTGTTCAACCGCTACTCAGCTCCCAAAAAAACAGTTTTTTATTAAAAACATCGGATTTTCATTTCATTAGTGGCTGTTCTCCCAGCATTTCAAATCAGAAACAAAAAATTGAGTGCGAAGAGGAGAAAAATATCCTGTGCCACCCGCTGCGGTTTTATTGGTGGAAATAATAGCCAATCAAGAGAGGGCTTTTAATAGGCGAGCCCCACTGCAGGATTGCCTCCGTTTCGGCAAGTCAGTCTGCATGATTTTCGGAGTCGGGGGTCCCCCTTTCTTTACACCCCGGAATTACTCACTTGAATGACAGTAGTTCTCTTTCCCCTAGACATGCAGCACCTAGTTGTCATTTTTAGAGCGGCATTACGGCTGCAAGTTCCTGTCGTTAACGGACCGGCGGGGACAGCGGAAGCCCCACAGCAAAACGCTCCATACTCGGCGGCTAGCTGCCTTCAGCGGCGACGTTCGAGAGAAAGCGATGGATAAAAACAGTGTTGTGTTTTCCGTCGCCTAATTGTAGCCATGGGGGGCGCCCTTATGCATACAGGAGGGTGGGATGACTGGGGAAAATCTGCGATGAAATGAAACCATTTGTCTGACTGGAGGCAGGAATGAGGAGCGCTTAAAAAAAAGACGGGAAAAAATCTATATGGGACAGATTTCAATCTTGTTCGTACTAAACCTGCCAATATAATGTATTCTTCACAAGCAGGGAGGGTCATTTGAAAAGTTCTTAAGTGGCACGCATTAGACGGATGCATAGATTTGCCAATAAATAAAATTGCAGAATGGGGGGGGGGGGGCGTCTATGTTGATTGAATCAGCAAGATGAAGGGAGGATGAGGACAAACTGTTGGGGGGGGTTTGCTGGGTGTAATGACCTTGTGACCAGTGGTCAGCGCGCAAACTGACCGCACACTGACCGCAGGGGTCAATACTGGCCACCCCTCCTCAACACTGCCCATGCTGGCCAATCAATGTCCAATTATGGGTTATTTATTGAATAATCAAAAAAGTATTATTGCCGGGCCTCCTAAGAGCTGACAGGGCAGGCTGCTATTTATCAAGCAACCTTTCAAAATTAGGGTAATCACTTATCACACCAACAAGAGGATCCAGCCAGCTGTCGGCGACGCCTATTAATCTCCGACGCTTACGATAGAGAATGCCTCCGATTGTGTGGCTGCGTGAGAGCGTGTGTTTGTGTGCGTGTGCCTGAGTGTGTGTGTGTGTGTGTAAGTAAGTAGCATTTTATAGGTGTATTTATTTGTAGCCATGGATGTGTGAGTGAGTGTTTGTGCATGTTTGTGCAAGCGTGTTTTCATGAGTGTGTGTATTCCCATGCATACCAGTGTGTTTGTGTTGGCGTGAGTGGCTTGTGTGTGTGTGTGTGTGTGTGTGTGTACATTTGCCTTTTTACGGGTGATTAGGAATGTGTGTCCTTTTCATGTAAGTGTAGTTCAGAGTATGAAGGTGTGTGTTTGTCTGTTTTTGTCCATGAATTTTTCTATGTAAGATAGTGGTAAAAAAAAAAAAAATCTGTTCAAGTAGACAGGTCGATAGATACTGTCCGATAGGTTTTCACTCGAACCCAAACAAAGCTCACCTTACGCGAATGCAACAGATGCTATAATAATTATTAGTAGAATCTGATGCCAGATTAGGATTGAACTGAAAACCAACAAGATGGTAGATCTTCTAGATCAGGGTTGGTTATAACCAGTCAGCTTAACCGTTGGTTACCTACGTAAAGCCCCTATAAAGCAATCAACCACACAATACCCTTTGGGAAAACTGCATAAAACATTAAAAAAAGGATTACTGGTCACGTCAGTCTGTGAGTCCCACAGACACAATCGAGCCCTGCGTCATTCTTAAAAGGAACGTCAGCCGGGCTGCTAAAACAAGCAGCAGAACAGCTCTCTTGGAACAGCCAGCTCTGGACCTATCAGGGCCCTCCGTGCCTCCCCATGACTGCCAGACCCGAAGAAGCTTCTGAAATCCCTAAACCAAGACTCCAGTCACCCCACACAAAACCCTGAAGGGGTCCAAAACTGAGCACGGACAAAAACGAGGGCCTCGGCCAATTAGTTTGTTTTTATTTTTCTCAAAACAGAGCAGAGGGAGAGAGATGCTGGTTCAGGCAGTGGGGTGGGCAGCCGAGCTAGAGAGAGGACCCCCCCGGGCCCGCCCCATTTTTTTACTTCTCCACCATCGGTTCAGTTCAGGGAGGTCAAACAGATCTCCCCGGCCATTCTTTTCCAATAAAATACATCGCGGCGCGGCCTGCTCTTAAACAGTCATATCAATCAAATACACTTACGCCGGCCATAAATTCTGAACCAATCGCAGCACTCCCTAATGCAGTGACTGGAGCCGGGGCAGATGGGGGTGGGGGTGAGCCCATGATATGGCCTCATCCTGACAGTGTAACGTTTAAACGTCTCCCCTGTTCACACTGTCACGGGGGGGCATCCTATTTTCTCTTCCTCAAAAGCCCGGCAAAAGCCAACGCGGCCTTTCAAACCGAATTAGAATTGGTTTTTTGCCCCGTACACGAGGGAGCTAGAGTTACTGACAATTAGATAAAAATGAAACAATTGCCTTTTTTTATCATTATCCAAAACAAACAAAAGGGGGATAATGGGCCCGGGCATCTGTAGCGTCCGCGAATTGGCGAAGGGATGCCAGATCAATAGACGGGCGAAAAAACGCAGACCGCTAACTGGCAGTTATCATAGCGGCTGAGGGGATTCAGAGGCCATTTAAGTGGCGGGCGAGTTTCGCAGAACCTCACGTCATAAGTAGATTTATGATGGGCGAAGCTTTTCGGCTTTTAATATTTTCCTTTTTCTATGAAGGCAGGTAAATGACACTAAAAGGGATGAAGACTGTGACCGCTTTTTTATATAAATAAATCCACTCAATGTTTATAAAAATAAGAGCGCTGAGACAGTTTGGCCGACAAAACGGTGAGCCGGAAAGAGTAAAATACTGTAATTCTGGGAGTCATCTCAGAGCAGATAAAACCCACTGAAATTGATGCTTTTTGCTGCTGTTAACAAATTAGCCCCAACTGGATGGAGTTGGCGCCAGTTTTCTCTGCACGAGCCCTGTCTTTGCTCGCCCGAGGCTGGGGATTTACACCGCGAGGGTAACAGTGGTGATTCAATCCAGGGCTGGCTCCAGCATGAATCGCCGACCCCTGGGGCTCAGATAGCATTCAGCTAACCTCGCCGTAATCCCGCGCTCCCAGCCCCGTAATGGAGTTAGCGCCGGTTGGCGTTAGCCTCGTGGCGCGTCAGCTCTGGGCCCGGGCCAGCTATGAGGAGGGACCGACCCAAAGCTCGTCAGGGCTTGTTAGGCCGCCGTTAATCAGGTTACCTCGCCACTCCATTCCCAGGCTGCTGTAGGCACGACAGGCCCTAACTCTGTTACCCCGCGAGTTAAGACAGCCTTTTTACACCGATCCCAGGGCAATTTCACCTCTATCAGGCCTTTGCCTTCCTGACCTCAATACAAGCCCTCCACCACATTTATTTACTCAGCAACACGCTGACGCACAGAATCAGGGTTTCGCCTTAACAGCGTGATCCCGATAAGGCTCAAGCAGGAATGTCCCCGGTCCTATCGATCCGCCCAGACAGGTATTTATGGAGGAAGGTGGTGGGGGGGGTTCATAGGTGCAGAGGGCCAGACTTTGTACTTTCGCCAAACTCGGTGATCAATGAACAGCTCACTCATGACATTCCAGGCGTTGCGCGTGCCAAAGTCCGCTCGCGCAACTGTGTGGGCTGAGGAAAGACCTCGGACCCTTATCAGCACATACCTGAGATGCATTACTGCCCTCGACACCCCTCTTCCTCCTCTTTGAGGCCCAGTTTTCTGCGATTATCAGAAAGCCCGAGTCAGTGAATATCCAAACATCGCCCGTTTTCTTCCTGCTTCCTGCCGTTATCACCTGGAGCGCAGTTCCCGGCAAAGATAATCTCGCAGCCTTTCAGTGGCTTCCACATTCTTCGCAAAGGCCACTGTTAAACGCTCTACAGCAGGTCCTAGTGAACACAAAAAATTCTCGCAAGCTCCCTGAAATTTTCTGTTGAGGTTGTGACGTTACCACAACATGACGCCAACACTTGGGGAACATTTTGAGTGTTCCAGTCCAGGTCTCAAGCCGTCGAACAATAGGCCCAAACATTCTTTCAGCGCTACTGACAAGTTCCATCAACATTATAATACCACATTCTGTGAAGAAGAGATGTAGCTGGAGTGCTATGGCTAAGTTCCCACCTTGGCTGTAGAACCTCAGGCCTGGATCGGTGTGAACCGAAGACTTAGATGAGACTGGTGGTTTAACTACCGATATCCAAAGTAATTTAGGCTGCTTATAGGGTTCCTCAGAGGACTGGGGTGATTTGTTAAAGTTGAAGGTGAGAACGGTGGGACATGCTCCCGAGAGTCCCCAGCTGATTGCGGAGACACAGGCCACAACCGTGATCTACGGTACGGTAGGAGGTCCCACCACGCCCTACATGTTTGTTCGGGGAATATTTGTCCCCAAGCGCGCGTGTGTGTTACTCATTGTGGGCCCTGGGCTAGGCTGGTGGACGGACGCCAATATCCTCGGCGCCATAAAGGTCCTCGTGAAAAATGACAGCAGCAAGATGTACGCGAGGGGTAACCGTTAAAGTTTTACTACTAATCACTGGGGCCGCGCTGGCCATGCTGCATCGAGTCGAGCTGGGACGAACGCGGCCGCTCGAAATGAAGACATCATCTCCGGCCCGGCGCTCGTAAAAAAACGGCTGGTCGACAAACGGCCAGCGATGGATAAAAGGGAGGGTGGACTGGCTAACGGTAGGATTCATTTCCGCCAGTGTAGGGGGCCAGAGAATTAAAAACCCCAACCCCACCACCCCACCCACAATGCACTGGGGGGACACTCTGCTCAAGGTCAGGCAGGATTAGGACATCTGGCTCTAACGGCGGCACGCTGTGGGAGATGGCGGTCTCATTGCGACCGTTACCATTTTTTGAGGTTCATTTAGAGCAGCGCTGCTCAGCTGCTGTTCTTGGAGGCTGACTGACTGGTAGGTTTTCATTTCAAACCAACCGCGATGACCAAAGCGCAAAACCTCCTGTCTGCAGATATTCTGATTGGCGGATTTCACTTTGGATGATGAGCACAAGGAAAGCTGCTCATATTCAGTCTGTCTGAAAGGTAATCCCACCCTTTCAGAGAGGAGGTATAGCTCTTCGTCCATCGTAGCCTGATTCAGGTATAACCTCTTAAACATGAACTCTAGTGGTTTAATGAGGTGTGCTTTGTTGGGGGCTGCAATGAAAACCAACAGGATTTTTGATCTCAGGTTGAGAGGCCATGCTTGAGAGAACATATCTGAGTCTCTGGCACTACAGACGGACGGGTGGCCTTTACCGTGAATGCCATCGTGCTTTTGGCTTGACCGTTTTGTCAGCGACAGCTGTCAGCCCAGGAGCGGCCGAAAGAAGAATCAGAAGATGTTTCAGGTGGGTAGCAGCTGCGAAACAGCAGAGGCCTGTCACACAGTCCTCACTATCTGCCTTGTGGCTGACATCTGTAACTGGTAGCGGCATGCAATAGAGCGCACTACCACAACCTGCCTCTGGGGGCACAGAAAGCAGCTTGCAGATGGCGTGACATTTTTGTGAGGAGCTCATTAGAGGCTCCAGCCGTCGGGAGGAAGCGTAAACAGGTAGGAATGGCGTCAGAACAAAAGGTCAGAGGTCAGGCTGCGTCCTCCCTTCAGGCTGTCTGAAGCGGGGAGCTCTTCTGCAACGAGAGGGATCAGAATTCACAATATGGAGGCCCGCGTCTTAAATAAGAGCCGGAATCTTAAGCCAGAATGCCACACCTGCGCGCTCTCCTTACACACACCATCTGTGCTACTTCACTCGCAAAAAAATGACCTATGACCTCTGACAATGGATCCATCTTAACCACAGCCTCCAACAAATAATTAAGAGCTTCATAGAAGTCAAGTTGCTGCTGAAGGACACAATGAATTCTGCTACCTGAAGCTGTGAGTAGCTTTCCTGCTTGTCTCAGTGATTTCAGCATAAACCCTGAGTGACATACTGCTTTGGTAATGAATTCTGTCCAAACTCTGAGCAAGGCAGGAATTGAATATGAGAGCCCTTTTTACATTTTTCTACAAACGCCCAAATACAAGCGTTCGAGCCCCACAAGATGCATACATGGAAACCAAATAACCACCTGTCACTTTAAAACTAGCGCGGGGAGTTGCCGGTGTTGTGTGCAAATGGGTTAATCTTATCAGGGGACGGTTAGGAGTTAGCATGGGAGCCTCAATTGGAAAGCACTCGAGAAGATAATGCAGGGGGCACGCTTTAGGCTATGGATGAGTGTCTCCTGGCGGCGCGCGAGCGAATGAGTACGAGAGGAGTAGGAGGATGGAGGAGGTGAAGGGCAGATGGGGGGGGGACTCTCCCAGTGCATATATCCTCTTCAAGTCATTCTCATCCAACGATGAGCAGATGAACCCTTAGCAAAAGACATGCAGCTATTAGACACAGCTGTCAATCACCATTAGGACCATGGGGGGAAGATTTTAAAGCGGCCGGAAGATGCATGGGAGAACATGGGTGGGTTCGGATGGACACCTTCCAAAAAATAAATTCTCCCTCCCTCCCGAACCCTCGACCCCCAACCTAACCAACCCCCACATCCCCACACCCCAACCCACCCAATAACACTTCTACCGCTATTACCGCCGCGCTAGTTTCATTATCCCTCCTGAACTCTCAATGACCCACCCTCGGCAATTTAGCGTGTCATTTGGGGTTCAGGGTCTGTGATTTAAATGTGCAATCCCTGTTGTAATTTGATTTCTGCATGGGGTGCAGCACGCGGCGAAACCGCGGGGTCACGTTGGGAAGCGCCGCCGGAGTGACTGGAAGAGGCTAATAGACTAATCAAGCCCTTCGTTACATGGTAATAAGATTGGCCCTAAAACACTGATGACTACTACTTGGCCCAATGATTACCCAACATTAATAGCTTTCCGTTTTTCTTCTTCGGAGCTCTCTTTCTCGCTCTCTCGATCGCTTCGATGCCGCTTTGCGCTTAAACCGAGGAAATTAAAGCCCACGACGGCGCAGGTGCCAGCATTGCTGGCTCGGGCTTTCTGATATGGGTGTCCGTTACTAAGGCGTTAAAACAGGGCCGCGCCTGTGCTCGAATCTTGGCGAGTTGGCAGAGTGATGACGCACGGTTGTGTTTGGAGTGAAACTAGGGAGGAATAGCAGGAACAATTTACTGCTAAAGCGATGACTCTAGTTTGTGTTTGCGTTTAAGTCAGAGTGGACCAGCAGGGTCAATTTAAAGACGGTTGTTGACAAGGTCAGCAAAAACACTTGAATTTCAATATGCTTATTGGCTAGAACAGCAGTCTCCTAAATTTTGAGGCAAGATCTCTTCATGACATCTCTGAACCAAGAGATCTTGATGGGCCACGGTACGAGGCTGGACTTCAGTGGACACTCGGCTAGCCATACTGTCTCCAACATCACGACCCGAGAGGACTGACTATACGCAGAATAAAAACAGAAATCAATAAATTAAATGTTATCTGTACGGTTATTGTTTTAGTTTGCATTTTAAAGGTCATGCTACCAAGCAAACTTTGAAGTAAATTAACCTGGGGGAACAAACGGGCTCCGAATGGCTGCCCTGAAGGGAATGGGATGGATTCCGGATTCTTGTGTCTCAGTGCGGATACAGTCAGTTTGTTCTTTTGACGAAGGATTTGTGTGTATTGTGACACGCTAATGGGTCTGCATGTGAATTTACAAAACAGTGTCATTGGCATTGGTAAAACTGTCACATTGACAAATGTTGCATTGCCCCTCTGTACAGGCATTTATCTAGTTTGAGTTACACTCTGGTAAGAGTCTCATAGCCTATAAACCATCTCCAATAAACCCTGTGTTACTAATGGATATCATCATGAATACGAGCCAAACACGCAGACACCACGCGGGCGAGGTATTTAAGTGGAGCATCTGAAGTTTCAGTCAAGCTCTCCAATTGCATTTCGGGATGGATTAATGGCATCCATCTATAAAATCGTGCCATTCAGGAAACGAGACATTACAGGCTAAAATAATACTCGGATGGCCACTGGGGAACTAAGGACATCAGACAAATTACATGGACAACATGCCAATATTTATAGGCATTAAAAAGGCAAGGACCGGGTAAATGTTGTTATGCTGCAGCAAGAGGAATGCTCTTTTCAATAACCGCCCCCCCACTCGGTACCTCCCGACACCAAAGCCCCGATGGGGAGAGGTGAGTATTGACCGGTCCGGCTACCTGATAGCTCCCGGATCATTCCAGAACCTTAGATATGACCCTGCTTGCACACATCAACAGGAAAGTACATGGAAGTGCAGAGGAAATCAGGGAGAACAATCTGTGTGTCACCTAATTGACTTGGAGGGGCAGGGAATGGGGCATTGTGGGTGAGGTCTTGTGGGGGGGATAGGGGGTAATGTTTTGTCGTCTTCAGATGAATCGTGAGACCCATCCCAGGATGGGGTTCAGAGGGCAGATCACAAGAAAGGATTCAGTGTGCATCACATGAATCGGGAATCGAGAATCGGAAGGTCGCATTCAGTCCCCTCGACTTACCTGACGTACCTGGCAACCGCCCCCATCCCATAACCTTCCCCCAAAACCGTGTTCACAGCACCAGACTGAGGGTCTTTGCCAGCTGTTTGCCTGGGTACCATATGTACAGCAGATCAAGGGGTGCAGGTGAGAGGGGTAACTGGGCGGGGGGCATCCTGGGGGTCTGAATTCCACTAATCTTCCCTTTCCTGAGCGCTAACGCTACAAGGGTGCTCAGTGTGACACAGCATGGCTAGGCTAGACTGAGCTTCCCAAATGGAGGCCGGCCCCACACAGTGGTGTAGACGGGGAACATAAGGGGGGTGTGGACCCCCATGAGCGGGTGGGGGAGGCTGGGGTTCCAGTCCTTTAAGGAGCCTATGCGGGCATTTCTCCCCGCAGCCATAGGGGCCAATGAAAACATGCAGTTAAGATGACCACCAAGCCCGGGAGAGGAATAGAGACAAGTCTACAGTCAAACAGAAATGGATCTCAACGAGACAGTTGGGTTCTCTTTAACCCTTTCAGCGCCCTGCCCAATGATGTAAGATATCAAAATCAGACGGTGTTGTAAGCCCATCATGAGGCAGCTTGATTAAAAGAGCTCCCGCAGGGGAGCTCTTTTAAACAAGTTCCCGCATGATAGGTTTTCAACAGCTCAGGATAACTACATTTTTAATACCTTGAAAATGTATTCAACGCTCAAAGGGTTAATTAGGAGTAGGGCAAAAATATCCTGAATGACAACCCCAAGAGAGGGGTATCAGGGAGAGGGCATGCTGGAGTTATGAATGAAGGATGTACTCACCTGTATTTGAGATGCCACGACCACACAGACGCACATGTAAAGAACAGAGAAGAAGAGACCTTATTAGTGAGCACATCTGTAAGGTTTCTGCCTGTGGACCGTCTATTGGACATGTCTTGTCATGTTTAAACTGTAAAATAACCATCAATCCATTATCAATGAATTGTCAATCCATTATCTTCCCATCACTCATGCAAGGAAATACACTCTGATTCAAGGACCCTTAATACCAATGACAAGACAGGTCGCCTTAAAATGTGTCGTGACGACCATCTAAGTCTCTGGTGTTGTCACCCAGAATAGCAGAATAGCCATCACCAAGTGGTAGAGTAATACTCCAAAATACTAATAAATACGGAATTCACAAGAAAGATGAACACAACAGCTTCACAGAGGGCGTCTTTTCCGCGACTCGAAGAACAAGATTTCAAGCGAAGGAGGAAAGCAGTGTTTCATCACTGAGTCCCGTTTCCGTAGAGCGCAGAGGTAACGCTCAGATCGCATAACCTCGCCGCGAGAGCTTGGCTGAGACTATTACCTGCCCCCAGTTAATATCTGATCTCAGTACGCCCCCCCTCACCCCAGCGCTGTGGTGTAAACACAGATTGTAAGGTTAGGGGTTAAAAGTGTTGTGCTTTGATTCTTTGACAGTAATCTAATTTCTCTTCTCTTACACATCTATATTTATTTGGTTTTGTCAACACTCAAGGTTCTTTTTCCTTCTCTTTGCCTTCAGTGTATTGATCCCACTAATGGATTGGATCTGATTCCAGAGTGTCTAACACGCTTTTGTATCCTCTTATTTTCACCCGGGGAAAATCGATGCGGCAGGCCCCGAAAATCAGCCAGGATCAGGTTTTAAGGAATCCGCCGTGGGCTGGGATGGTGGGTGGCGGGGAGGGGGTGGTATGGCTTGGTGGTTTGGGTGGGGGTGCTTGAGTTCAGTCTCGTCCTCATACTGATTTCCCTCCAATCTGACAGTGGAGCACTTCAGACAAATCATTTCCCACATTGTTGGGTGCGCAATTTGCCCCGCGTGTGCCTTTCTCGAGTCCGGCGTGTTTAACGTGAAAAAAAAACAGAAAATAGTCACTTAGAGCGCAATCACAAAAACATCATTAACCTTCCTCGAAAAACGTTGTTGTCGCTGTTTTTTTCCATCAAGACGTTAATTTCGGCCTTTTGTTTTTCGATCACAAAGTTCAAACCCATTGAAACTGTCCTAAATCTTTATCATGGCTTCGGACCATGTCAACATCGCCGATAATTTAGCTCTTGGCCCCTAAAACCTGCTCTATTACACACACATGTCCCCCAGACAACAAATTTTTGCTACTAAAATATTCTCTGATGAGTAGAAAGATATTATTTACATTCACAATTTCCTGAATTTCTAGACCCTTTAAACTCAGATTTTGGCTTGAATTTTACCAGTAGTGCGTTTGAAGTCAGTAAAAGCATTTTTTTTATATTGTAGGAAAATATTCTGTATCTGCTAGTTGCAGCGCTTCACTGAAGCTACATCACACTTATATTGAGAGAAATATTCCAGCCCAGGACACCATGTTATTATGACCACAGCATTAGATCAAACGGAAAATACCTAGATCTTATGCATCATTTTACAAACATTTCTCTGAAATTCAGTCAGACATATTTGGGATCTTTTGAAACCTTGTGATCTCCACTAGAATTTAAAACAGGCCTTAAGTTCCACAGTTTTGAATAAAGCAGCTGCATTTGACAAACCACAGGTTTATGGGGGTCAAACCTTACTTAGGCAAAAAAGGCAGCAAATTTCAAATTTCTTCAATCATTTGGTATAAAGCAGTCATAGGTTTGGTAGGACAGTGTTCTCTTATCGTCCTATTGACCTTGAAAAAGTCAAGAACACATGAGGGCGGGGGTGAGAGAGTGCTGCAGGGGGCTCTTCATTAATGACAGTCCTAAATTGGACTTCCTGCTGCGACACCCCAAGACAACCCCCCCCACCACCCCCAACCCCTGGCGGCTCTCCTGCTGACGGAAATGTGTTAAACATGAGAGGGGCTGAGGATCAATGGCAGAGCTGCCTGTGGTACCTGTTTCCCAGGCTAGTAGCCACAGTGTCGGGGGCCGTGAAGAGCAGGAAGGCAGAGAAAGGGTGGTACAATCTGAAACGCGAGCCGAGAGAGGCTCGATAATTAAAAAAAAAAGGGAGGTAGAAAGATATCAATGCCCTCTTGGGCTCTTCACACTGCCGAGCAAATTGGAGGACTTGTCAGGAGTCACAACACGGACAGTGTGAAGGTGGAGAAGGTGGATGAGATGGAAGAGGAGGAGGGGGGTGGGGTGGGCAGGCAGGCAGGTCCCGTAGTCGGCTGGGCAGGTGCATTTAGGCGAGGCCCCAGGCTGGCACGAGGCCTACTGGAACACAGGGTCTTTTTTCAAGATGCGACCAAAACCAATCCCATTCAAGGCACGAGAGGACAAAAGAGAGAGCAAGAGGGAGAGAGAGATAGAAAAGGAGAGAGAAAACCCATCATTCCTTTGCTAATGACTCCTATCACTTACTCCAGCCGTGCGAGGGCCCTGGCTTGAAGCCCGGCTCGCGTGTCTAAAACAAGGAGAAACCAGCCTCCACCCTACCGACCGAGCACGGTGATACACTCACCCGCCCCAAAGGGGAGTCCCCGCTGGCCAGACTGGCTCCTATGTTACTGGAGCCTTTTACAAGCTAACGGAGCGCTTTGCTTTCCTGGGTAACAGGATTTGACAAAACCAAAACGGAAGCCGACCAGCTCAGCTCAGATGAGGGTCTCAATAGTGATAGCTAGAGCGTGGATGGTGGTCAATTAACGTCATTTAAAGCGTGGTGCTACAAGGCCAAGACTTCCTCTACCTTTGTAGCTAATGGTGTTGTGGCTGCATGGCTGCAGGATAATACCCGCTACAGTTTGAAGTGGCCCAGGTGGAAAGTAGGGTTTCAGGGTGTGCTAGCTGATCAGAGGAACATCTGACTGTCTGTTTATGAGGGACCCCCTTTTTGCGTGTCAGGTGGAAGAGTAACGCAAGGGATTCTTTTGTTTAAACAACTTCCTGTCATGTAGCATCATCGCTAGTGAGTCTTGCCACACAGATAGCGGCCGCTAACACCCATTAAGCGCCTGTTCTCGGCGTGGGCGGTCAGCTCCACCTGAGACAGCTCTATCTGCGAGGTGGACGGGATTAATGGTGCATAGAGCCAATAGAGTGGCAGAGGACACCTCATAAACGCCCAAGCTATGGGAACGTGACAAGACATCCCCCACCTCCCATACATAGGAGATCATCTTGAGGTGACTGAGTGACATCACGGCGACCTTTCACCCGCCTTTGGCATGTGAGAGTATGAAGGGAGGGGGGACGATTTATCCACCTGCCCAAATAGCCTGCATTCAGCTCTACAAATGCCACAATACCGAGTGGGGGACAGGGGACCAGCGTTAAAAAACACCGGCAGAAAAAATTGCGCTAGTTAGAGCGCAAATGAGATTGTCAAATGAGGTGTCTCTGGGAAGTGGTTAAACTGTCAACTGTAAAACAGTCAACTGATAACCATCAATTTTTAATAGTTACTTTTTAAAAGGACCTAAGTACATATTGTCTGAACATAAAAGTTCAGAATTAAAAATAGAATCCATTCAAAAACATGCAAGATATAGTCATAATAAATATTCAATGTCTTTCGGTCTCATAACTTACGACTCACAGAGATAACAAGTGCATAAGCTCGCACACACACTTACACGCACAAACACACACTCGTTCCACACTTCTTCTTGTCGAGGCTGAGCTGAGGAGACAGAAACACTTTCTGGGATGCAGGTAGCAGACGGCAGACCAGCGTCGCCCCTCTTTAGTCTGGGTTTGTCTTTGCTGAAGTGCTGGCAGATAAGAGGGTCGGGCGAGATAAGATCTGCAGCAGAGACACATTTAAACAGTCTCCAGTGCAGCTGCCTTGGGGGCAGATAACAGGGCGAAAGTGCGTCAAATCAACGCGGCGCTATTTTGCTTTCCGCCACCAGACAAACAGAAAAACTCGGCCATCTGCTGTCAAACTCCCTCGCTCTCATCAACCAGGAAGCGCTAGTGCTTCCGTTTCCTTCCCCTCCGACGATGACCCACAGAAACCAGGAGCTCATTCCTACTGCTTCAGTCTCCGCACCCTTCTTACCCTTGTGTTACGCCTTTTCTCACCCTACTCTTGCTCCACCAATTGAGCAAACAGAAAGCAAAGTGGCATAAAAATTATTTTTTCTTTCTAAAGGGTATCATCAGTGTCGCACATTTATGAACTTCCTTGCATTTGTTTTGAAATTGAACATGTACTTGTACTCGTTTTTCAACAACGATCTGCCGAGCTTCCGATTACAATTTATATGTTGCGCTCTTCCCAATGTGGCCGTAGGCTTAAAAGCAAAGTAAACTTCACATGGATCTGTAGGACTGTGTATTTGAACACTGATGGAACAAACCCAATTGATTCTTCATTAATTGTCCAGTCTTATGTTTTTAAAGGTTTCTAGGCAATACTTTATGCTCCTTTACAGCAAGATAAGGAAGAAAAAATAAGAAGGGTGAAAGAAATGGATATTAGTGAAATGGAGCTTCCTGGCTCCAAAAGGTCTTTTGAAGTGATGCCCGACAGGCAAATGCATGAAGGATTAGGAGAAGTATAATCACTGGTCACCCATTACACCTCACGCATTGCAAAAAAATAACAAAACTTCCAACAAAAGGTTGTTTTCGAGGCTCCTTATTTGAAGTTTCCTGAAGTAAACCTAATTTCCTTTTTCTCTAGGATTATTGTGTGCTGGTTCTTCTTAAATCCGTTTATTAATATTTTTCTGACTTTTTGGTATCGTATTAAGTGCCCGAGTGTTCGCGATAGAGACGCAGTTCAAACGCCAAAACATCCGGCCAAACCATGTCTCTGGCCCTTGTACAAATGGCGTTTTTCATCCCTTTTTATCTCCATTAAAAATGCATGGGGGAGTTCTGCCATTATGACATCACAGCACGCTGACCCACTCTAGTGGCAGAATTCCACCATGCATTTTTAATGGACATTTTCGCAAGCACTCTCTCGAGGTTCGCCCTGACTAAATGCAGTTCTAGTTTCCCTAACTCCTTAACAATTTGGAATCTCTTCACTGATGGCTCACCTCAATCAATTTACAGATCCAACGCAAGGAAGGATGTAAAGGAATGAATTAAAAACAAGCAATTGATAAAAGCCTCAGAGGTTTTGTAAAATGCACAAGACATCTTTGACTGGGTATGGCAGGCTGATGGCTAACTCCACAACCTCTCCTTAGCCACAAGTACTACAATTCCCTTGATGCTCAGCTCAGATGACACAGGGTTTAAAATCAATTATATAGAAAGAGGTCTTGTGTCACTTGTGCTTCCAGGGAATGCCCTTTAGAGGGGCAAGTGCATGGATTTCTCTTCCCTTCTTTTTACACCTCTCCAAATCCAGAGCTCACCTGCGTTTCCTGAATTAGCTGTGAAGCTGTGTTTGTGTTTCCATGTCAGGGATTGCCTAATGCATATGATCTTTGAACATGATGTGCTGAAAAGTTACAGATGGTTTCTAACCCTGTCAGGCAGAAAATCATATGTGGCGTGCAATGTGATATTAACTAAATGAGTGATCATTTAGAAGAAACAAAGTCGCATTGCATCAGTGATGGCACCCATGTCTATAATTAAATGCAGGTTAATTTCTCTTTAAACCGAAAAACACAACTTATTGGAGTCGAGACAAGCAAGTGGCGACTGCTGGCTGACAAAAATATTAAATATTTAACAAAATTCTGCAAAAGAACGCGAGCCACTGAAGCTGATGAATTAATGCATACTTATTTTAATTTGTAAATTTAATGAATTGCCACCTTATTTTTTCTTCTTTTTTTAAAAATAAATCTGTAGTGCCGTGAAATCAAATCCCCTAATCTCAGCAACCATTTTTTTTTTTTTTTTTACAGATGTACACATGCACAAACCTCCCGCACACACACCACCATTTACACACGCAAATTGACACAGGGGGAGGGGGGGGGTGAAAAAAAGTAGCAGATTTATCACCCAGGCCCGCCACCGTCAGCATCACAGTGGCTGATTTTCTCATTTCATAGGCCATCGGGGTAGAACAGACATGTGCTTGTTCAAACCCACCCAGCAAGACAGACCGGTCTCAGCACACAACTTTCTCTTTAGCGGCTTAGCAGATGCCAAGCAGGGTGGATGGCGGAGGTGGGGGGGTGGAGGCGGAGTAGAGAGGGGTGGGATGGGGGGAGGTTTTGGTGGCAGCGGGAGAAAACCTCTTGACACGCGTGTTGCCCTTCACACCTACAAACAGACACTGATGGGGAGGGACAGGGAGGGGTGGTTGGGTGGGGGATTGGGACAAGGTGGGGGGGGCAGAATTAGACAACACCCTTGGAGCCATGGAGCTAACAGCTTCAAATAAGAGCCCGAATCGAGAGGGGTTTTATTTATCATTCCATGTCAGCGAGTTTAAATGATATGAAGGCATGCCTTTCGGCCTCCGCAACGCGCCTGTCGAAGCGAAGCACGGCTCCTCTCCAAATATAGAGATCATATTTGTATTGTTTGACACAGGGGCCTGATGGAGCAGCCATTCAGCTCCTGTCGACAGCTTGTCTCTCTCCTTTTCTCTCTCCCCCTCTCCTTTCTCCGATCGAGCAGAGAAAACACCACTGGGACAGCAGACAAGCACCGCATGAAAGGCGCCCTGCTCCGAATGCAGAGCCCAGTCTGTGTGTGTCCGAGATCTCCAGCAGATTCACACAGCCTGATGTGGTGGGGAATGAGGCTTAGGTTTATTTGGTTTATTTTATTTTAAATAATCTGGGCTGATTAATGTCATATCCTGCTAATGCCCAGATGGAGGAGGAGGCTGCTTGTTGCGACAAGCTATCTAGTTTCATTAGCTATCGTGGCTAGTTTTGTGACTTGTTTTCAAGCAGGCTGCAGTGCAATAATGCACAAGACAAGTGCGAGGAGAGAGTCCAGAGAGACAGGCTTGCCTCACTCTGGGCTGTAAGGGCTAAATAAGGAACTGGGAGGACATTGTATCAACCACTTTCCCCGAAAGGAGGGTGGGGGGCAGGTTTCGCCGTACAGATCTCTTGCCTGGGCAAGCCCGGAGCAGGCCGCATGCCACCTGCACTTCGGCACAGACACAACACAGCTTAAGACATATTTCGGAGGTCAGAGGGTCGTGAGGCATTACTTCAACAAACACTGAGCGTGCTCGGGGTGTTCTGTGTGTGTGCGCACGAGTGTGCGAAGGGTGGGTGTAATGTTCCCCACACCATCCCCAAAACAGCTTCCCCACCAGGCACAGCTGCTCAAAGGGGCTGAATACGCTTTGCCTTTCAGCTGATCAGGCAGTCTCTGAATACACACACACACAGACACACACACACACACACATTCACTGACCACAGTCAAGCCCAAATCAAAGTCACTCTTGCGCTCAGCTGGATAATTCTCACAAGCACATTTAATTCAAACTAACTCGTAGTTGATTAATTTACACGGGTGCAACAATTTTGGGTTCAGTTGAGTTGTGCTCTTACAACAAAGGAAGCAAAGAAACAGACAAAGTAAATGACACCCATCCATCTCCAATCATGTGGGAAGAGTAACCATCTTTTGGGTTCAATAACACTCGCACCTGGCAGAGGCCCTTGCGGTCTTCGCGTTCCCATTACCAAACATTGTGCTCAGAAGGAGAAGTAGACTGGCCAGAGATAGAGAAGCCACTATTGCACTTCCTCCTTTCTCTACCTCACTGGTTTCAGGAAAGAAAGGACCAAAGAAGAAAAGAAAAAGAAAACGACAGCCACCCTCTCTTCCCCCCTACCCCTCTTTCCCTTTGATGCTGGTCCAGATGGAGTAGCAGTGGATAAACAGTGCAGAAGACAGGAAAATATACAGGGCCCGGCGAGGGGCCTGGGTCTCGCCTGGGGAGCTATCCCACAGTGAGCGGACTCTGTTCAGCTTGAGTTCACCTGCCCTGGCCTTGCGGGAAAAGCCCCGGAGGTCTGCTGGGAACTGCGACAGAGCGGCTGTTATTGTAACATGGTGAACATATGGGCGGGCTGTCTTTGCATTTACTTAACGCAGGAGTTCCAGCTGGGTTCCGCATGCTACCAAACTACGGGGAGACGAGCGCACCCCAACCCCTGCCCTCCGCTCTCCGCCACCCAACCTCACCCTCCGCCCGACATCCAACTCCCATTTCCTGTTTGTTGTTTTTGAGACGCCCAACTTTATTTTTTCCAGATATCTTTTCGCACTCTGAAGTAAGATTGACACGAAAGCTCTGTTTATTTTATTCGATTTCCCTCTTCGCACCCTTGTTCCCCGAACGTGACATGTAAAATGTGTTCGGCAAAAAAGACGACAAAAAAATGTTGGCAGGAAAGGCGATTCAACAAGTCGAAGACACAAACCACTGGCGCACTCAGCTGCTGCTCCATCTGCGGACGCCGTCACGGACGTGGTGCGTATTTGTGTTGCTAAGCGCAGCTATTCCACCCCCGCCGCCCCCGCGGACCTCGACGCACGCGCTCCAGGTTGAGCATTTGGCAACAGCGGGGGAGCCCCTGTCCCCAGCAGACAGGAAGTGACATGCTCTTCCAGGAACGGCCTTCTGTGAGCTCTCCGCCGAGCAGCTGTCATGGAAATGGCATTGTAAGCTCTCCCTAATTACTTAGCGGACCTAAACCATCCCTTTTACCCCCCCAATCCAAAATTGCCAATCCACTGCTGGGCAAACAAGTAACACTAACCCCCTGTATAAAATAGGGGGAGGGGGAGTGGAGATTGGTGGGATAAAATGCCCCCCCCCCTGTTTTCTGGTCCCTGGGTCAGCTTCGAAAAACCTCTACAGTTAATGTATTGGGGCCCCGGTTGTCCCGGCGACCAGGCCAGACCTCACACAACACTCCCGTGGCCCCCCTCCCCAAAAAAACCACCCAGTTCCACTCTAAAAGAGAAAGCTCATCGCTCAGCTAGCAGCCCATTGTTCGGCTAGTGAAGTGACTGCTGGCCAATTAGCAAGTTAACAAGTTAAGAGGTGGACTCTGTCAAATTCAGTGCCTTTTCACCCCGGGGTCGACAGTGGGGATCCCAGCGCTGGTACTCAGCCAAACTGAAATGCATTCTCCCCCGGGGGGTGGGGGGTGCGTTGGGCTCGAGAGGGGGGTGGAGGGTCCAGGGAGGGCAGTGGGGATGAACAGTTAAAATGGCAGTCGAAAGTAGTTCGCCGAGACCTGGCAAAATGTGGTGCCATCCGGTAAGCAAAACGAAACAGGTGTGTTTTGCCGCGAACCGCAGCAGTCCTTCAACAAGCTAAACTCCCAAGAGTTTTTTTTTTTTACAAACGGTCGTTCAGAATCCAGCAAATAATGACTGTGGCGTTGATGCTATTCTGGGCTACTTTTTTACGAGGACGGTCCGGATTGATTTGCAGCCCAATCCCTTGTTAAGCGGTTAGTTTTTTCACCAGCTTGGACACCCCGAGTTTAACCCCGTCCACACTTTTTGCAAGCAAATCTCACCTGCGGGACTTCAGGGGACACCAAGGGGGTGGTAAGAGGGAAAGGTGGGGGAGGGGGGAGGAGGGGGGAGGGTGCCAAAGCACAACCTCACTCATGAGCATTTCACATTTCTTTAAACAGAGCCATTAGCATTGTGTGTGTGTGCGGTGGACCCACAATACATTCTATGGCAGCGCGTCCTCTCAACGCCCGCCCGTCAGCTCCATGGCCTTCGATACCCCCCTCTCCTTGGAAAGACAAAGCCCCCAATTTGTCACGTCATGTCCAGCTGCTGACTGAGAATCCCCTCCGCCCCCCACGCCCCCATCCCTACTCCCATCCTCCCCTCCCCCCACACCACACACCAGAGGACCCTAAAACAGGGGGAAACCAAATGGCCATTCCTTTCTGTGGGAATGTTTACCAAGGGACACAAAGAGGCCGCTCAATGATTGTGGGGTGGGGGGGGGGGCATTTGCCTCACAGGGGGGCTGCATGCCCCTCTCTGGGCATTAACCCCTTGGGGGCTGCCCACCTTGAAAAGACCATTATTGCGCAGATAAAAGATGGCAGAAAAGGATCCTTAAGCTCCAGTAACCACACTATGGCTGCCAGGTCAGTGATACTGGAGCGACTTCCAACACGCATACCAGCCTTCTCCCCTCCCCGCATTCAGCGCTAAGGAAGAGCTCCCAGGCGCCAGAGAGCAGCTAACAAGACAAAAGAGCGAAGCGGCACTTGCAGCGCCACTCCGGGAGAGCTTGGACTTGCTAGCCGCAGACCAATAAGCTCATCTACATGTCCATAGGGCTCCCAATTGATGAACCCCCTCCTCTATTGTAATTCAGTGCGTTGAGATAGTCCTTCGGCCAGGTCAAGTCAGAGGCACCTGAGTACCAGTTTATTAAGGGCAGTTAGCGGTGCACCACCCCAGTGTACGGGGCTTCCAGACCTTTCCAAATGGAGAGAGTGATTCCTCGACGTGCGATTCCTCCCCGTGCCCGCTCCTCTTCTCCAGTGAGAACATTCTTGGGGCGGTCAAAAAAGAACCCACCCATAATCATGGCATCAAAATGACACGTCAGAGTGAAAACGCACCCTTCAAAATCGCCGACGGGGTTGAGTGGGTCGTTTTTCGACACGATGCCCTTTCACGGGATGTAACGGCGGTGGGGAGGAGGGGGGTCCATTCTAATTTACTCCTAATTTACCGCTGTCACGCCATTAAACCACGACAGAACGTGTCTTTCTCTAACCACCCCACAACTCCCCCCCAAAAAATGTTCCTCAAAGCATTAAAAGCCAAAGCAGCAGCCCTTTCTTGCAATAAATAGCACTCCCAGCAAGAGAGCTACCGTATCTGGCAGGGAAAAACTGCATCCTCTACCATAAATTATTTCCGCGTGAAATAATATTTGCGTTTTTCGCTCTGAGCCCCGGCCTTTAGATTTGGCTCAGTGAAATGGGGCAAACTGTCACCGGGGCTGAGGAAGGGTAAGACCCAGAACCCCTCCAGTACCAACCGCGCTGCCCCCCCAAACTCTGCCATTTATTAAACACCAGCAAGCAAAGCACCTCTCCTCTCCTTGTTCCGTTCGAGGACATGCTACAGGGGAGATGCTAATGGATTGCATTGGATCCACCATTAGCGGAGCGTTTCTCACTCTTCTCTTGGGCTAAAGAATGCAGAGCAGTGACTGCAGAGGCCTTGCCTGTTCAGTGAGGGGGTAAGGTAGGTCCCGCTCCACCTTGTCCTGAGCCTAATAATTGGCCAAAGCAGTTTGGCAGTGATTTTCGCAGCTAATATCTAACCAGTCTCTGTGTCCAGCAAGGTAGCCATGCACGAATGGGAGATACCTCTTCAGATGATTTAACCACACGCTCACACACACAGCACACATACCCCACACTGTCTCACACTCAGGAGATTATCTCTGACAAATCCCTCCACGGTCTGCGGGGAAACGGTGATGCGGTAATGATGCAGTAGCCTGTTAGCGCTTCTCTTCGGCATTCTTGGTTGAGGTGACACCCAGCAACAGAGGGCTTTCGTGGCGAAGTCCAAAAAGCCTCGGCACACTTGTTGTAGCTCAATGGGTTTATCCGGTGGCCGTAATTTGTTTTAGACTGGCGTGGAAATAACACAAATGTGCAGGATGGCACTGACCTTGCAGAAGAACACCATCGGCACCACAGATTGGGGATAAACGCTGAACTAATGGAAGATCCAATTCAATCCATCAGTATCTAGCATAGAGCTGAAGGGTGGCCAAGCTGCCACATTGGAAAGGTGCCCTTAAGTGCGTGGTTAAATATTGGCCAGTTCGATCAACTAAACTGTCCCCTCATACTGTCCTCAGACATCGGCTTAAATGTTTTGCACATGGATTTGAAAGGGTCGAGAGTGAATTTTTGGCCTCAAAACATGGCTATCATGGTAGGCACATTGATAGAACGGCACGATTAATGGCGGTCTGGCCTATGGCATGTTAGCCCCGAGTCGGCAAGCAGAGGAGGTAAATTTGTCAGCAGGTCCGTCGACCGAGGGCAATAACTTGGCCTGGGCAATTTTCCCTTCCCATGGGTAGACATCACCCCAAAAAGTCCAGATTGACCATACGGTCAAGGGCAGCCGAGAGAGCACAGATTCATCATGCCACAAACATAACCGCTCTTTCGCCCTCAAAGGCCGAGGTGGGTTGTCGAGCTGATGTGATTTTCTCCCCGTACCTGCAGGCAGCTTGCAGCCAGAGCGCCGCTCCTGGCGAGCCTAATCGCGGCCTATCAGTACGTCTGTAATCCCTTTCCAAGCCAATATCCCCCTTCGCCTGTCTATGTTCAAGAACAAAGGCAGCTGTGCCGTTATAGATCCCCGCTTCCTCTGTTCTTGTTAAATCAGGTCACAGAGAAAATCAGGTGCAGGCCGCACTTGGTGGAAAATTCAATTGCCCCCCCCCCATAAAGCCCTCGCTTTCTCCACACCCCCCTCCCCACCCCACACTGTTAGGACAAGGAGTCAGAAGAGAAACGATCGCAATGGCATATCGAACGGAACCCGGCTTCACTGGGGTCCTCGATTCATTTTGAAGGCCGGGCACTTTGGTCTCAAAGTCAGAGCAATGTGCTCAACAGCTGGTGTGCTCAATATAAGCGGTTTGACTTCTCAGAAAACCCATTTATTTCATTTCTGTGTTGCTATTTCACTGCAACTTAGAGGGGCAAGACATAGTGCATGAGTGTGTGTATGTGTGTGTGTGTTCGTGTGGGGAAGAGGGTTGGTGAATTAACAAAAGGCGAACCCATCTACCAAGCTACCGGTCTGCTACATAAAACCTAAGTACCTCTCCCATTAGCATCTTTTTTGACGTTATTTACACTTCCATCCCAGTCCTATTGCGGCCGTACAGAAAAGGACAGAATGTTCTTTGTAATTAAACCGAACTGACGCGCCAGGAGAGACGCTCCGACAGCGTCAGGATCAATGACCAATAAGAATAAAATGTCGCGGGGACTCCGCGGGAAATAAGTCGCGCGCACTGAGTCAAAAAAAAAAAAATGAACGGCTTCGCTCCGCGGATACCATGTGCGTCTGGGACGGCAGCCGGGAGATGAAGGGGCTCCAGTCTGCTGTCCCCCAGGCCCTAAGGAGCCATAATCAGGCCCTTGTAAAACACTGGTACTTGTGTGGTCCCCAGGGCTAATTTGCATACTAATTACCGATTGCAAATGAAAGGGCCCTGACTGAGCACTGGCGGTAACGGGCTCGGGGATCTCGACGATCCTGCTAAGGAGCTTATCCCCCGCCGTCGAGGCACTCACTGATATACAGCCCCTCATTAGTATTATAATAAAGACAAGAAGGATGCATAAAACATTATATACTGCGCAAGTGTTGTTTTCATACCAATTAACAGTGGGCAGATTCATCACCTAGGTGGGTTTAAATTTCTCAGTGAGAAAGGAATAAGGGGGATGAGGGTCTCTGGTGAGTGAAATGGGACTTTGGGGGGGTGGGGCTGGAGAGGGTGGTGGGGGGGGGGGGGGGGGGGCTGTTGGTAACATAGGAGGGCTTCCACCTCATTGGTGCTGCTGCAAATTTATCCAGACCAAGCCAAACTCACTCCTGCCCTTCCAAAGACTCAGTCTGCCAGCACAGTGCAGACTGATCTCGGCCTTTCAGGGATTTTCTCGAGGTGATGGAGTGCATTTTTTTGGGAGGGGGGTCTGGGAAGGAGAGGGTGTGTGTGTGTGTGTGTCTGTGTCTCTCTGGCACTGTTCCTTCCGTGATTGGGGAAGCTCTGAACAGATCTCTCTCACAGCTGAGATGATTTGTCGTGGATCAGCGGGGGGCTCGGAGCCTGACTCAGTAATAAGGGGTGTGATGTCAGTGGGGGCTATGGGACAGAAGCTGGCTGCAAACAGCATGGACCCAATCGAAGCACTCACACACACACACACACACACACACAGCTTGACATGCATACACTCACTCGCGCACAAACATGCAAGCGCGATTACACACACTCACATGCACATACACGCACTAATATATACACACACAGAGCACTCACACACACTAATACACACACAGCACTCACACACGCACATACACAGACTAATATACACACACAGAGCACTCACACACACTAATACACACACAGCACTCACACACGCACATACACAGACTAATATACACACACAGAGCACTCACACACACTAATACACACGCAGCACTCACATGCACAAACACAGACTAACACACACACAGAACTCCACACGCATGCACATGCACGTGCACACACATGCCCGCAGAATTACACATGCTCACATGCACATACACACACATACAAATACACACACAGCAACACAAACATAAACACATTCAGATATTTACAAAGACACACGTGCACATGCAAATACATTTGTACACAAGGACACACACGAAACAAACAGGCACATGCACATATAGGCAAAACACACACATGCAAACACATAAAATGCAAACACACGTTAACTCTTACACACATGCACATACCATTTGCATACAAACACACGATCGCACCAGGATGCGCATACACAAAAATACACTCATGCACAACCACATATAAAGAAACATGCACAAACACATATCAACAAAAAGAAACGCGAACATGCACACACAAAAATACACACAGGATCATGCACAAATAAAGATATACACAAACACACAAGCACATACACACACATGCACGCATACAAATGTTTGCAAACACAAACACAGAAACAAATGTGAGCACAAACACACGCAGAAGCACATTTGTACATACATGCACACACACACACTCACACACACACACACACTAATTCAACGGGTCAATCAATCACCAAATTAACCAATCACACACAAACATATTATCTCAACTTCACAACAGCATACTCCATCTCACAAACAATTCATAGAGGCTATTCACCACACAAAAGCTATTGAACCATTTTGCGTCTCTGAGAAGCAGTGCATCTTTCTTCTAATATTGAGTGGCTACTGTAGAACCTGCACTATATAAAATAGGGGTTTCAAAATTGCCTTCCAATGAATGGATAGAGGCTGAATGAAAGCAAAGGTTGACTGAACCCATAGAAGACCCAGTCTGGGTGCAACACCAAGCATTCATTTTTAATTGTGCGAAAACGCATTGTGCAGAAATCTTTCTTGGGTGAAATCCAGGAAAAACGCATTCTGCAAGGGGCTTACGGATTTATACCGTTGCCCTTTGGACTGAAAAGTGCTCCTTTTGTCACTTTGCTTGGTTCCCACTCTCCTCGATTCGCACTTTTTGGCTTAGAGCCCCACTCCCTTAAATGTTACCCGCACATGACTGCAACTATGAGTCCTGCTCTGTGGTGTGAGTGATAGCCTGAGAGTGTGCAGGTGCAAAATTGGGGCTAATTTTCCACCTTGCCGTGCCAGGTTGAGTTTGGCAAGGTTAACACATCTCTCTCTGCATATCGTTTTTCACTCTCACTTGTGTAGTGCTCCCATCTGTCTACATCACATGGATTTTCTCTTAAACACAAAAACTGGCTACAGAGGCAGATGTGACCATGATTTCACAAGTCCGATGAAGGACCCATCTCTTTGGGCAAGAAGCTTTGCGTTATCCACTAACCTGAACAAGTCACCCAGGGCCCCCCAGTGGAGTCTTAGTGCCTATGACAAGCTATTCATTACGGCCCACGCATAATTTGCCAGATTTGCACCTGTAATATGGTATCAGCAAAACATCAAGAGGGCTTAATGAGATTAACGCTCCCAAATTAAATAATGAGCCGGTCCCTCTTTGAGGCAATGGATAGAGAGGTGAGAGAGGGGTTAAAAAGAGAAAATAAGATAAAGGACAGTGAACAAGGACACTAATTCCAATGGAGAAAGGGAAGGATGATGATACACTGAAAACTGTCAGGTTTTAGAGGGGTACTGTGGTGGGAGAGGTGAGGGTTAGAACGTGGGGGCTGGGGTTATGGGGGTGCTGGAATGTGGGTGACGGTGCGCTGTCATTTCTCACACTGGGCTTGGGGCTAACTTACCGATTTTTCTGATGGAAGTCACTCAGATGAAGTGGTAAAATAGCTGACGGGAATTATGGTATTGAGGCCCTTCTGAAAGGACACTATGGCCTACCCAGGAAGGGAAACCCGATCACACTGGAACAGAGTCCTCAGAGCAAAGAAAGTAAGCTTCTAGCATGCAGGATGTAAAACTTCACCGCATTTGCAGTGAGTGCCCGCCACAAAGGAATTGAATACTTAACAAACAGAAAATGACCTTCAGCAAATTGGATGTGTGGCCCCATCACGCAGGAAATTAACCCCAACCATACGAGGAAACAATCCCCAACACAAAGGAAGTAACCTCCAACATACAGGAAGTGAGACCACATCACACTGGAAGTGAGCTCAAGCTATCGATGAAATGAACTCCAAACATACAGAAAGCGAACCCTAGGAATTCAGAAGGTGGGTACAGGGCTATCTGAATACGATATACCGTGGGACGCAAAAATTTGGGCACCCCTGGTATAAACGTCTGTTACAATTAATCCCCAAGTGATTGAAAACAAACCTGAATACTAAATGCTACAAAGTTAAACATGACACATTTCATCACATTTTCAAGCAAGAGTAATTTTTATTTTTAACTTTTTACAGTTTCAAAACAATAAAACAAGGAAAAGGCCTTGTGCAAAAGTTTGGGAACCCTGTCGGCTAATACTTTGCAACTCATCCTGGAGGAGTTATAACAGCTTGCAAACGCTTCCTGTAGCCAGCTAAGAGTCTTTCAATTCTTGTCTTCGGAATTTTTCCCCACTCTTCCTGACAGAACACCTCTAGCTCAGAAATATTCTTTGGCCTTCTTGCATGTGCAGCATTTTGATGTCTCTCCACAGATTTTCAATAATATTCAAGTCTGGGGACTGTGATGGTCATTCCAAAACCTTCATCCGTCTTTCCTGGAGGTACTTCTTGGTGGATTTTGAGGTTTGCTTTGGGTCATTGTCTTGCTGGAATACCCAATGTCTCTTCAACTTCAATTTCAGGACTGAGCTTAGAACATTAGCTTTGAGAATGTCTTGATATTTGGTGGAATCCATTCTTCCTTCCACCTGCTCAATATTGCCTGTGTCCCCAGCTGCTACACAACCCCAAAGCATCATGGATCCTCCTCCATGCTTAACAGTTGGCAACGTGTTCTTCTCTCCCGACGCTTTACCCTTTTTTCTCCAAACATACCATCTTTGGTTGTGACCAAAAAGTTCGATTTTGGTTTTGTCAGTCCAGAGCACGCTGTTCCAAAAGGCTTAAGGTTTCTCAAGGTTGCATACTTCACATGCTTAATTTTGTGTTGAGGTCATAGGAAAGCCTTCTTTCTTGCAACTCTGCCATGTAAGTCTCTGTTGTTTAAGGTACGCTGTATTGTTGTCCTGTGAACAACTAGACCTGTGTCTGCTACTCTTTTTTGCAGCTCTTTTGCAGTGATGTGTGGGATCTTCTGAGCTTTTCTCACCAGATCTTGGGCCATTCTATCTGAAATTTTTCTTAGTCTTCCAGATCTTGCCTTGTCTTCAATTGTTCCATTTATTTTCCATTTTCTTACGATGTTTCTGATGGTGGAAAAGGGTAGTTTGAAACATTGTGAGAGTTTTTTGTAGCCCTCTCCTTGTTGGTGGAAGTGAACTATCCTAATTTTGACATCCTTGTTTAGAGGAACACATGGTGTTTAACACCACACACAACAGCCACCGCAGTCAGATACTTTAGAAGGCAGGGAGTTACTTCAGAATATATAGTTCAACCCCGGAATTATATTCACCTGACTCACTGAAGCCCTAATGAGTAAATCACCTGGGTCTGGGCCTTAGTGATCATCTTCTTAAAAGGTAACAAAGAATAATCCAAAAGGGTTGCTAAACTTCTGCACAGGGCCCTTTTTCCTTTCTTATCATTTAAAAACTCAGAAAAGTTATTTCAAATTTGCAGAAAGGTGTTATGTTTAACTTTGTAGCTATTCAGGTTTGCTTGCAATGACTTGGAGATTAATTGTAACAGACATTTAAACCAGGGGTTCCCAAATTTTTGCACCCCACTGTACATCTTTAACCAGTGTCTGCTGCTGTTGTATCTCAAAGACACAGCAAAACAAGGCTGAGGAACAGCAGCTCCACAGCTGCAGTACGCACCCACCGTTATCTGTAAACCTTCCTGACAAGAGGCTCACAAAGTCACAACATCATTAACTAGTAGTCCCTGCAGCTGGGCTCTGTATCACCCAGGTGTGAAGACTTTGTCATGTTAATCACAGCTGGTTCCATTTAATACCGGCAGTAAAACCCTGTTTGGAAGTCCATTGTGGGGTGGTGTTTTTTTTTTTTAAAGGAAATGTTTTGTCATTAGATTCAGCAGTACTACTTTTGATGTCGGTTTTCTTTCATCTGGGTCCAAATAAATGTTTTTATGATTTAATTTACTACTGCCACAGCCCCTCGCACCAAAGCTGAAACAGGGTAACTAAAAATCAAGCACGCTTAGGCAGTGGAATGAAAGAAATGTGCTTATACAACTAAAATCCAGACCAGGAAAAAAAATCCCAGCTCCTGTCAATGACAGTAGCAGATGCAGATGTACAGTGTATCGTAAAGATAAAAACTCAACAGAGTTTTGAAAGCTCAAACAGCTACATTGTCCGCTTGTCACACAACAAAACAAATACTAGGGTCATACCTTCACAAGGGTGCTCTTAACACGCCGAGTAAATGCATTTATAAATCTTGTGACGTTACATTCTGACCCCAGGTGCCGGAAGACCGTTGTATTTCTGGAATTTTCTTTATCATAAGAGCACACCCATCCCCTCCCCCCATCCAGTCACTCCATCCTCTCCCCTACCCTCTGTAAACCCACAAACCTTTCCGGATGTTCCACAGAGTTTACTACCCGTTAAGGCTGGCTAATTACTGAGGCTCAGACTACATAACAAGCCCCAACACCTGTTCAGCAGGACCTGGCCCCTTGCATCAAATCCTAGGGCACCGCGGCTGTAAACAAGGGCGCCAGCCAAAGGTGTTTGAAGGGGCGGCGGCGGGGATTTGCGGAGGTGTCAACAACCGCCACCTTCCTCCCTGTCCAACAGCTCCCCAGGTGATGTAACCCCCATAAAACCATTAGTGCCTTAGTGCTCGCAATTGACTTCCGAGATTGTAAATGACATAGGCCACCAACGCCCTAAAATTATGCCGCTCCCTCACTGTTAACCAGAGGCCAGGCCAGTCTTGTTTTAGAGCAAAAAGAGACAAAATAGAACCATGGCAAAAACCTTTGGGCCTTGGGAGGGGGCTGAAGGCTTTACTTCCAGGCAATCTGGACGATGCGAGTTAGGGTGACTCAGGCTTTCTGACCTCCAAGGGCAAGCTGTGGCTTTTTTAACGGCCGTGACGCACATTGCCCATGTGGACGCAGCTAAATTGGGCGCCACAGGAAGAAAGAGTAGAGAGGAGGGAGAAGAGTTGGGGGTTCGAGGCTCCATCTCAGACGCAACTTGACAGACGCATCTCAAATTTCATCCTTGACAGTCACACAATTCAAGTTCGGCTTCTAAGGTCTATTGCTTCCTAGTAGCTTCTCTGCTTGCAGTCTAGAAGACCATCGCCACTTCCTCCAGCCCCACGCAGGGAGTTTGGTATGAGGGTCTGGTATATTTTCCCAGTTTCTGTCAACCAGCCACTCGCAGTGATGCTGGAACAGCCGTTTGTTTGTGAACGGGCTGGCCTGGGATGGGAAGGACATAGCGAGGATCGGGTCTTCCCAACACAGATGCATAAATCCTACACATGCACACACACACACAAGTAGTGGGAGGTTATAACGACACAGACTACAAGTGGAAGCGCTCCCCAAACCACCCAGGTGGCAGACATTCCTCAAACTGACATCATCATCAAGAGGAGGAAAGTTTTTTCCATCCCCTTCGAGAAATCTAGCGCTGGAGGCCTTGTCTGGCCGTGGGCACGAAATAGAAAACGACAGCCCCTCATGCCACTTTGCGCAATCGGGCTTGTGACAGCACTACTCTTTCTTCGCCGCGTGGGCCTAGAGATCTGGTGGAAGTGCTTTTCCATCCCGACATCCAGGTGGCCTCGGCTAAAGCTCGCCACGAATAACGAGCTCTTTGAAAACAAGCTGTAAAAGCTGACCCCAGACGGAGTGGTGTTGTTGGTGGGCCGGGGGGGGTCTTTCTGAGCACTTCCCACGGGGACAGTACGGCCTACAGGGAAGATTACTGCAGACCACGGAAAAGTCCGGTTCGGAATAACCTGGTATGACGATAGCGATGAACAAACCTCAAGTAAAGCAAATATGAGTTAGAAATCGTTCCTCTTCACAGACCAGTCAAATGGACGGTTGGGAACAGCATATTAGCGATGGAACCGACGGCAAGCAAAATGGCCCCTTTCAGGCATAAAAACCATTTACAGAAAACATTATATTAACCCATTGAGTGCTGAATACATTTTCAAGGAATTGAAAATGTAGTAATCCTGAGCTGTTGAAAACCTATCACGTGGTAACTTGTTTAAAAGAGCTCCCACAACAGCGTGTGATTTTGATATCTTACATCATTTGGGCCACTTTAGTTGCCCACGGCGCTGAAAGGCTTAAGCACAGCCAGCAAAAGGAAGGTCCTGGACCCTTTTGACGCTGAGGATGACATTAACAACGTTGAAATGTCAGTGTCTTATGGTCATTAAGCAGTGTCTTTAGTGTTGTGTGTTAGGATTGGTTTCCTGCGTTCACCATGCCCTGTCTTCTGTCTCATGCTTTGGGTGCTCAAGTCTTTGATATTTTGTGACAGCGATGTCCCTGTGACGTTAGCCGAGTAACTGTATGGAGTCCTTCGCCGTAGGTCAGAGCCAAGTCTGTCCCTCCTGCAGGTGAGTGGTATGAGAGTGCGAGTCACACCTGAGAATGGCATGGCCATTAGGACATTAGTCACTTCCTGCGGCACTACGAGTCATTTGGAGTGGCGCGCACCCTGGGGAACTCTTTACTCGCCCAGATGACTTGCCCAGATGTGACGCCCTTCCTGGGAAGCAGTTTATTTTTTTGAGGGGTGGGGGGGGTGCTTGGGGTTTCCAAGGGTCATCCACACAAAAATCACCCTCTCAGACCCCTCTGCCTTAACACTGTCTACTGTGTTCTCAACGACCTGAGTCCAGATTGGGTTGGGGCAGGAAGCAGTCCTCGAACACCTGCAAACTCTGAAAAAACCGGACAGAGACTTTTTGCCTCAAGTGTCCTAAAGTGTTTACTTTTGGAGACGTGGTCCATCTCTCGTTGAGCTTTCAGGCCGTATTTTAACGACATTAAAAAAAGAATATCCGCCATGACACAGCGGGGCAGACAGACGTCACGGCGGTCTTCCTTTCATTGCAGTTGAGGCTACGTTTGCAGCATAAGGTTGACCCACCCCGGGTCCGAGCGGCAGACCCTTCCCCTCTATTAGTTTTACTGTTAAGGCAATCAGACCCCTAAGGATCGTCCGCCTCCAGGAACACTTCAGATATACGGTTCAGCCCAAGGACAGGCCCCCAACACATACACAGCCACACGCGTGCGCGCACACACGGATGTCTAGCCCTGGGGTGGGTGAATCAGGGCCTTACTCGGCCACTGCTCTTTAAGACCAGTTTTAGCGCTCCCTGTCCCCCTTTCGTATTTGCTCGAATGATTTGTGGGCTCAGGGGATCGAGGATGTGCCGTTTTGTAGTAAGCCAGCAATCCCACCCCCCGCTCGCCCCTCACCCCTCGCCCCCCGCCCCCATCTTCCCCCAACTCCCACCCCTCATCCCCCAGCCCTCCTCTCAAATGCTTTGAGTCCCTTCCCTGCTGTCTTTGAACAGAGATCAGAGAGAAGCGTTTTGGCACACATGATGCCGGTCGATCAGGTGCAGGGATGGTCTCCTTTTGAGTAGTCTGTTGTTTTAATAACCCCCCCCCCACCCCCCCACCCCCCATCCTCACTGTCTTCGTCCCTTTGAGACGTATCTCAGTGGTGTGGATTTTCTTCATGCAGTGCGGTGCGATTACGCGTCATACAAGGAGAACAAAGCAAGGGCCATTTTGCAAAATCCACCTTGGAGGAATACCGCGGGTTCCAGGCCCGCACCTGAAGTCTGGAACCTGGCGTTCCTCGCCGATCCCAGATCCGTCTCAGAAAACAAGAAACAGGAGAAGGAAAAAAAAGAGACTCCTTGCTGGGATTGAGACCAGATTTACTGGGATCGATGCCTCTTCCCTGTCCTGCCCCGGAGGCAAAAACCGCTGTAGCTATCAGGAAACAATAAAATAAAAGCAGACGGATTGAGAGGGGATCTCGTAAAAAATTACCGAGCATCACCTTCCACAAAACGACAGTGAAATCTATACTAACAAAGGCTGAATTAAGGGTTGACAGCACTTAAAGGAAAAAAGAACCGAAAAATGTCTCCTCTGGCATCTGGCTATCAGAGACTGATAACAGATAACACCTTCGAAGGGAAAAAAACCTGATGCGCACCTGACAAGGAAAACAAGTGTTTACTCCTTTCAAAAAGACGAGACAGAAAATTACAACTGAGGTGATTTAACAGGGTGGCGAAGTCAAGTTTGTGCTTTATTTTAAATATACATCTTGTTTCTTTGAACACGAACAACATCGAATAGAGGAGAACTGCTCACGTTAAACTACCCCCCCCCCAAACCCCTGCATTCTCCACCTGTCAAGCGTCCTGACCGCACGCCCGCTCTGTTTATCCGTGATAAAAAACAGAACGCCGATTGAGTAAATCAAAGCGAAGACCTCAGCTCGAGCGGGAGAAAAAAAAAAAAGAAAACCAGCCGGTTTCAGCAGCTCTCGGCGCTGTAATTTTGTGTAAATTTTTTTCTTCTTTTAAAAAACACAGGGTGTTTATTGTGAGCTATCATATTGGCCCTGTCAAAGCCACCGCCAATTACTGCCATTAGAGCGCCATCATGTCACTACCTGTCGTCCCATCTCAGCCCGCCCCCTTCCCACAGACCTATAATCTGGATGCACTTTTGCTCCATCAGTCTCAGAAAAGGAGGCGAATTGTTAAATTTGCTCTCTCTTCGCCTATTTTTTTTATTTCACCCCAGTTATTCATTTTTTCTTCCCCCTTCTTCAGCTCTTCAAAGACTGTGATAGCACTTGGGAGACGTGAGGAATGCTGGGAGATATTTGCACACTCTGACTGCTGAATGGACAAGAAAATGGCCCCTAAAGTGGGTGTCTATGAGGGTCGGGGGGGTGTGGAGGAAATATGCATCGCAGCTTCTTTCGCTTAACGGTGCTGTAACCGGCCGTCGTGACCCGGCGTTGGCTTATTCTCGAACCAGCCTGCCTGGCCCTGTCCCTGGAGATCTGCCATCCTGTGCAACTTCACTCCAATCCTAACAAAGGACACCTCGTTCCACAGCCAGAGGTCTTGTCGAGCAGCTAATTCTCAGAATCAGGTGTCTCAAATTAGATTTGAAACGAAAACCCACAGGGCTGTGGACTTGTGGAGGTTGGTCAGCCCTGCTCTGTAAGCAGTGCCCTGCGAACTGGGATGTGAGGCAGCCGACAGAAGGTATTTAACCCTTTCAGTGCTATAGGCAACTATAGTTGCTCAATGCGGCAAGATAACAAAGTCAGATGCTGTTGAAAACCAGTCATGAGGCAACTTGTTTAAAAGAGGTCCGGCAAGGGGAGCTCTTTTATACAAGTTGGTTTTCAACAGCTCAGGATTATGACATTTTTAATTCCTCGAAAATGTATTAAGCGCTCAAAGTGTTAAGGCAACGATAAGAGGTCTTGCAGCGCGCTAATGCTAAAGCTACGTCGGTTAGCAGAATGCTAGCACTCAGCTGGTTAGCGCGGATTTATATCTGGTCTTGGTTAGCCTTGGCAGGACTCCCAAGAGTGTGTGTGTGTGTGTGTGTGTGTTTGCGGTGCGCAGCCCCGGGGGCCGGTGGGGGCAGCCAGGCCGAGGACAGTGAAGCGAGCGAGTCTCCTGGCACGACACCCCCGGGAATGAGATCATCCTCCTTCACCCCCCCCCCCCCCAGTCCGTCCAGCTCAAAGCTGGCCATTCACCAAAATAACACCCCCAAAAGAACAATGACCGCCAGCCTGCGCCCGTCCGCCAAGTCTCTGGACACGCACCAGCACCAGCACCCCTTCGTTCCACAGCAGAGAGGGTAGAGACCAAAACCCCGTTTAAAAAAGGCAACACATTTTCTCTCCCCAGGTCCGCACATAACTGCGTTATCGCTGCAGTAATGCCATGTACTTAGCGTCCCAGCGCTAACAGCTTTCCCCATTCTGTCGTCAGCTGCACCCAAATTACAGAGGAGATTCTGATCTCGAAGGAAACGCAAGATTTAGTCATCTGGAATGCAAATTATTATTATTTTTTTTTTGTAATGCCAGTGCTCTAGATCTCGTTCGCTACCCATTACCAACAGTGATTGTTACCGAGTGTTAGATTGTTACATTTGATTGTTACATTGTCAGCAGTAGAATGTTGAGGTGCGAACATTACAATCGCACATATACGGCCGAAAACTGGACTAAGCAAGATTACTGTGGCTTTGGGGGCCGTGGATGCAGGGACGAAGACCTTTACCAGGACAACCAATCCAAAACCAAAATAAAACGGGGATTAATTTCTGTCCGTGGGTCACAGTCGGCAAAATCATACTTAGTTTCGTCCATAGTTTTTTTTCCTTTGAATCCAGATTATTTCCAGTTATAGGTTTTTTAAGCGGTGGGGAATCGGGCTATTTAAATCCACAGGAACCAGCTGTGTGTGTGTGTGTGCGTGTGTGTGCGTGCGTGTGTGCGTGTGTGTGTGCGTGTGTGTGTGTGTGTGTGTGTGTGTGTGTGTGTGTGGTGGTGGGGGGGCGGTATTTTGAGGACTGCTGAGGCCCACCTTAGCTCCTATTGTAGGAACAATCTCAGCTAATCTCAGCAACAAGGGTTCAGCCACCTGGATTAACCCTGCAGGCATGCGGCCTTCTGGAAATCAATCGCGGTGGAAGCAGCACATGTCCACCGCACAATAGGGCCCTGATGCGCCAGATACAGGGGAAAAAGACGACGTGGGATGGGGGTGAGGAGAGAGATGAGGACTACAGGTCCCGGCTGCAGATCCGCCAAGAGAAATCCGGCAGAAATACGGGACCCGCCATGCCGGACTCGAGCGAGTCCTTTGCGCAGCAATGCCGCTGACATTTTTGGCGGGCAGGGGGACAAGGTTTGTGGACAGGATTTGGAGGGCAATTTGTGTCGTGTGGGTGGCAGGTGCGACACTTAATGGCGGTCGGGAGTGGCGAGGTCGCCTGTTGCCTGAAATTGCCACAGTCCTAATCCCCCCCTTCCCCCTCCCCCCTTCCCCAAACATGGAGGGAGCGTAATCAGCCCCCAGCCCCAGCCCAGTGGTTGGTGCCCAGTGTTCAGACCCCCACGCTGGGCCGGGAGAAAGTGCTAAAGTGCTGTCAGACACTGCTGAGACCCCATCCAACCATAATCTGCCACACACCTACCCCAGGGAGAGAGAGAGAGAGAGAGAGAGAGAGAGAGGGGGAGAGGGATTGGGAAAGAGAGAGGGGAGAAAAAGCTGGAAGGTGGTGGGTTGTACATAAAGGCAGAAGGAGAGAGGCAGCAATATAGAGAGACAGAGAGGTGGAGATAGAGAGAGAGGGAGAGAGAGAGAGGGAAATAGTGACAGAGTGAAAGAGATTCAGAATGAAAGACAGAGAGAGGAAGAGAAGTAAAGGGAGAAGAGAAAAGAGGGGAGGATGGGAAGTGAGATGGAGGGAGAGAAAGAAACAGTGAGATAAAAGTGAGTAAGAACAGCAGCTTCAGTACCCATAATGCACCTCTCTCTCCCTGGCTCCCTCTAACCATCCACATCCCAGTGAATCTCTCACATTCACCGAGGTTTGGCATAAACCCTCAGGAACAACAGGATATGGGGATACGTCCCAGAGAGCAAGTTCCAGCAAAGCCAATTGTCCTCATTATCTGCCCTCTGAAGTAACGACGAAAAAATACTCTCATTTCCCACCGGTTATTTATATTCCTAACTTGTTAATGTAAAGACAGTATATAGCACAGGGAAACTGACAGTGCTAAGAGCTAGTTAAGCTCCTGCATCTGCCTGCAGAAAATTCTTGGCCAGGAATTGCGATTAAATCACCGTCGTTCAAACAGAAGGGGAAACAATTCGGTCTTACTTTTGGATGTGTCATTAACTTAAATGCCCTCTTATTCGCTGAAGGAGATCCAATAATCTGTTTCGAGCTCCTTTGCGACCAGAAGATGCGTAGCAGCAAGTGGTTTGAAAATCCACAGTTTAAGCAAGTTGCATCATTATTGGTTTGGTTTGTACAATACCGCTAATGCGCTGATTACAGTCGAGGAACAGGGGGGCTTAATTCGTGGTGATATAATTGACATTTTCCAATCTTAGTTTGTGAATCGACTATTGCCATGCGAGCAATATCTAAGCGAGCAATTTTCTTTCGAGGCAACTGATGGAGAAGAAAATATCTGCTGGTGCTATAGAGGGTAATTTCATTTTTCATTAAAACAGTTTCCAAAGTGAAGGCAAAAAGCGAGTGAAGAACTGATCTGAGTGACTGATGCCTTTTTCCAGAGAAAATGGAACTGAACACGGGAAACAGGCACCTATGAAGAGGATGAGTTTGGGTGAAATTATTTTAATTATCATAATTTAATTACAAAAATCAATAAATAAAGCCTTCTTGACTCTCAATACATGTCATCAGTTCTGTCCATTCATCTATTTCTTGAACATTCAGAACTGGTCATCACACCCTCTAGCCGGTCAAAAGACCGTAGTCATCAGTCTGGATTTCTCAGTCGTGTTCATTAAGTTTTAAAGTTAATTACTAATGCAGTGCGCACATTGCTGCTGATAGTGTCTTTCTGCAGGGACAGAAGTGCACTGACAGTGTGATGTTTTGATGAAGATGCCAGTGCTGAGACTGAGAGAATTTGCCCAGAAAACGCATTCAATTCTGTAGCAGAGACAAAGAGTGAACGATTCTCTCAATCTACCAAAATAAATTTTATGTTGCTTAAAGGAAATTAATAGGCAGCAGATTTAAAACGTATTTATGTATATTTTCCAGCAGAAGTACAATTGGGAATGTGTTCTTTAATATCTATTAATAATAAGGGCACTACAGGCATGTTTGTTATATTAGCGGCGCACGAGACATACACAGGAGAGAAACATCTGTTTTTCATTACAACCATGTCCTTTTCTGGAATAAATTAGAATAATGACTCAAAAAATCGCAAGGCAGCACCTTCATGAATTATGGTAACTACTGTTCTTGTAGCGAGGGACATCTTAGCATTATATCATAGATCAGACATAAGACAACAGTCTTACATCTTATAATCCTGTGAAGTACAAGGCATGAATATGAACAAACATGTTTTTAGGTTAAGCAATACTTGCATTTTAATATCACGGCAGGTCTATGCTCTACTTTTCCGGCAGCTAATCGAGAGAAGTGAGGATTTCAGACATGCTTCCATTTTGGGTCGCGCGAGGAGGCAACATGCCGCAAACCCCAGTCAGATACAGGTGAGACGACAAGAGTGAATTCTTTATCAAATAATGCCTCAAATATAAGCATTATGACAGGATCACTGCTGGCCAAACCCATCATTCCTCATTCACATATCAACATCACATTAAAATAGAAACACTTGCCCACTTGCCATGGCTCCCCGCAATATTCAATCATCACAAACACAAAAATTGAGTTATTTAAATTTAAATGCTATAAAAATAAAACAAATTATATATATATATATATATATATAAATATATATATATATATATATATATATATATATATATGTGTGTGTGTGTGTGTGTGTGTGTGTGTGTGAGGAGTTTATTTCCAAAATGTAGTAAGTGCCAAAATTACAAAAATTGAGATAATACCACGGAGCGATAGCCCTGTGCTTCTCACAAGGTGCAAAAAAATCCATTTCTTGAAATTCATGCTATAAGGTTTACTTTTTTCATGGTCAAAGTTTGTGTTTTACTATAAAATGCATGAGGCACAAACACAGAAAAAGCTGATTTACTCAAAATGAGTAAAATGGATATATTGCATTTTGGAAACAAACTCTTCATATATTAATACTTCCACTGCATGAATTGTTGCTAAATCAGGAATTGTACAATAAAAATGAAAAAAAACTATGGTAATTAGCAAAAGGCAGAAATATTAAACTATATTTGGCAGGAAAGAAGCAGCACTTTCTCATTTTCATCAATATTTAAATGCCTGACTTGGCAGAGATGCATGTAATAAAAAAAGAAACAGGAACGTAGTCATGGGAAAAATATTCATTACTTACTATATATGATTGCAAGAGAACAAAATTTGAAAATGAGGATAAATTATATTTGGCCCGGTAACACATTTTAAGACTGTAATTTAAATTCCAAATCGGGGGTAAACACACTTTATCACTAATAGAAATTTCTCTAACAACTAAAAGAAAAACGATACGATTTTATTTCAGAAGTTGTTGACTAAATTAATTGTTATTCCCACGGTGAGCTCTGGCTGGTTTATTAAAACCGGTGTTGCTTTTTTCTTTGGGGAATATAATATGAAAAACACATCGTACAAACCAGGGAGAACAGCACAACACAAACGAACCGCTTCGATTACGTTTTATGCAACCCGGAGGAGAAACAGGAGAAACAAAATGGAGTTCAGTGTTTCTCTAGGAAGTTTCTTTTTTTTTCCGCTCCAATGAATACAAACTTTGTCACAGATGGTTCCGGAAAAAACCAGCCTGCTCTTCTGTCCCCAAATACTCCCCAACTCCCTGCCTCTCTCTCTCTCTCTCTCTCTCTCTCTCTCTCTCTCTTTTTCGGGAGTCCGCAACAGACTTAAAAAAAAAAAAGCTGCAGCAGTCAATGGTTTGGCGAAGGGTATTAGCACAAAGGGCTTATTTCTGTGTGGCTCTTTTCAGGCGGGCGAGATAATGTCGATTCGCCGTTTTGTGTGTGTGTTTTCAGGGTCACGGAGGAGGGCACATTAAGACAGCGACGGCAAGCTGGTCATTTTGCCGCAAACTCCGGTGGCAATTTCCAGCCCTTTCTCTCCATTCTCTGTCCTTTCTTTCTCTTTTAATGCACCACCAGGGTCTAACAGCCCTCTGAGAGCTGCTTTAAGGCGCCCCTGCTATTATTGAGACCCCAGAGTACTTAACTACAAAATGAGAAAGGAAGAGAGGGTGTGTGTATGTTGGGGGGGGGGGGGGGGGTCGCTACCTTTACCCACTATGGGATGAGATGGGGGGGCTTTGGTGGGGTCGGCAGCCCTTAGTTACTCAACCCCACCCACCCGACCACTGCCCAAAACCCCACCAACCACCCCCCCCAAGATGAAAGCCGCGTCCGCTTTAAAGTGGATTAAAGGAGCAAAGCGCTGAAACAATAGGAGGTGAAAAATCAAATTAGGGCCTTAAACGTCAAAAAAGGCCCGCGAGAGCCCGGGTTTCCACCCCTCTGATCTGTTTACTTTTATACAGTCAACGATGCGCTCGCAATCGCAACCCGCTCCCTGCCAGGGAAACGGCAAATCAAAAACTACTGTAGCAAAAAAAAATCCAAACCAACCCACCCCTCCATCCCCATCCAACCTCCATCGGAACACCAGCATTTTTAAAGAGAGTTTGTCCTCTCTGTCCTGCTCTTGTTTAGTTGTTGTGGAGAGAGAGAGAGAGAGAGAGAGAGAGAAGGGGGTGGGGGGGTTAACTTTCACGAGCCTGAAAACTTCATGGTGGTCAGGCTGCTCCCCCTTTTAATTTGTCTCCCCCGAAACGCAAGGACCATTTCCAAACCCGTTTCATTAAACGAGGGAATGGCTCGGCTCAAAAGCCATAAAGTGACGGGGATTTACTTCTGCTAACAAGGGGCTACAGAAGGTAGTTTTTAGCTGACTCTTTGTTGTGACTCTTCAGACTACTAAAGAACCACTCCACAGCCTCGGTGGCACCAGGGTGCGCCTGTCACTACAAAATGTCAGGACGAGGCCTACACGTCATTCTGGAGTCAGGCCGAACCCTTCCCTCTTCCCTCCACACAGCACTCTCTCTCTCTCTCTCTCTCTCTCCCCTTTTAGCCCTTCATCTTAAGGGAGCGACTCGCACTGAAAGAATCCCCCCGCGGTGCTTGGTGTTGCATTGTTCACGCCCGGCCTCCAATTTGCTCCACACATTCTGCTACCGCATCCAAAACGTTACGCCGGCTTAAGAGACAAATCGCACACAAAAAAAAAATCAAGAGAAGAGAAAGGGCCAGCCCTTCACAGCGAAGCAATTATTGCTGCATTTGACGCCGTCTGCTGCCGCGAACGGGCTTCTTTTTTTTTTGAAGGACCGAGGCAGACCCGCGCTTTACCACCGAACCTAATAACCATAGCGCCAGCAATTTTTACGCTACAAGACATTAACACGGCTACACACCCCTACAATCCCCTGCTTTCAAAGGGAACAGAAAAAAGAGCAGCGGCTCGTGATAAAAAGAGGATGCCACCGGGAAGGAGAGATAGTGTGTTTATTAGTCCGCAGGCGCGACCGAGACGGGACGCAGGCACGACGAGCGGTGCCATATGCGACTCAAACGCGCCCATCATCTCATCCCTTAACTATCCCGCTACCGTTCCTATGACCGCTCTCTGCAGTTGCACTATTCATCTGGACTCAGAACACACAGGCTAAACGCAAGCAGAGCCAAGTCTAGCGCGGCAGACCACACATGAATGACGCATAAAGAGTACCAACAGGCGAAAATAACCTTTCAAAGACAGAGTGACACAATTGGCTAACAGTTGAGGCTTAATGTAATTTCTGACGGTCAATTGGCAATCAAGAGTTTGCTCGATATCAGAATGAAAAGTGAACTATTAGCAACAAAGCTGTCGCCTACTTGGAAAAATATAAAAAAAAAAACACAAACAAAAACATTTGGGTCACATCAATGAGACTTCTATGAGGGTTCTAAGTGGGCCACTCATTTAGGTATTTAATTAAAGGTATTTTTATTTAGTTTTATTATTATTATTATTATTATTCGCTTTCAACATTTGTTTGAATGATTCATTACTATTTAAGAAATTTCTTCATGCATAATTAGCACAGCAAAGGTATTGTAATCCCTTCGTTCAGACACAAAATATAGCGAGTTAAATTAAGAAATACAAACAGGAAAACGGCATGTATAGCCTAAGCATAACCGTGATCTCTGAATGGTGGTGGAAGACAAGCGAGATCTCCACTCTCAAATATGACACACGTGCAGTAGCCAACCTGTGAACGCATTTTAAAAGTAGCCTACACCTCGATTTAAATTTTTCCTTTGAAAGATACCACTTTTTTCACGTGGGAAAATATAATAAAAGTCGTCCAAACATTTTTCATATCATTCTAACATGAATACTAATTAATTTAGGGAATAAAAACCACAACATCATAAGGCCAGATAATTTTTTTAGCCTAATTGAAACATTAAAGTATTAAATACTTCCTTGTGTATAAGTGCACCTGCGTCAATGAGAATTCAGTACAGCGCACTTATCTGTTCAGGAGTGAATGTGCATTATGCTCTTCTACTGGATAGTATCACACACACGAATTTCCCAACTACTTGACACAAGTAGGCCACCTTTGCCGAAAAAAAAAACTGCAGAGGCTCAAATTACGATGGCGCGCATCGACTGTGTCACACTTCAACAGCTAGATGCAGACACAGTAGCTGCCTTTCAGGGACTCTGATAAAGGATTAAATAAAAACCGAAACAAGTAGGTGTCAACGTGCTCCAAAATACGCGAAACAGAAGCAGTGCTTCTGTAAGCGCTGTCAATCCCGCGCACCGTGCGTCGCGGTTCGAAGACGGTCTCCCGAGCATCTCGACGCCGCACCACTTGCCTGCACCATCGACAGGCGGAGAGGCAGAGGACAGGCGGCATTAAAGTGCGCAAACATATGAAAAAGCGAAGAATAGGCCGGAGGTGAAAAGCGGGGCAGATGACATGGGGGGTTTAAATTCGCACTCAGTCACTGCATGAATACCTACAGCGAAAGTTCGTCACAAAGAAAAACCGCGAGGCAGAATGGGCGCCCGCAAACAGAAGAACGCGCTCCCCCACCAGTACGGGGCACCGGCCATTCAGAACACCATCTGTGATTTGAAATGGATGAGTGTTTTGTTGTCCCCACTTTCTTTTTTCTTCACGAAATGGTGGTCGCCCCTGAATGGGTGTAAACCTATCAGAAATGTATAATGGCCATAAACAAATAAACGTGAAAAGACCCCACACTCCAGTTACTGGCCACACATATGATAAATTACATGGGGCAAGTTGGCATGACACAGAAGTTAAAATGACAAAGAGCTTAGAAAGTTGTAATTGACCGTTGATTGATATGAATTAGAACCATGCAAGTTGCAAATTAAGTAAATTAAATAGGCCATAATTGAATTCCAAAAGGTTTTTAAGAACTGTGTTGGGTTTTTACATCTTATAAGTCAGCATATATACAGCGGAACCACATAAAATTTAATTTGTTTTGAAAGATACATAAAATCTTACAAATGCCATATGCGGAAACTAAAATAGTAAGCTAATTATAGCAAGGCTGAAGTTTATAACGATTCTGAGATTCATAATAGCATATATGCATTGCGCACTTTTACACACGGTAGCCTATGTTATTCTGCTAAAGGAGCTTGTAAAACTACATAATAAAATAGGCTACTACCACTACTACTACCACTGCTACTCATAATAATAATAATAATAATAATAATAATAATAATAATAAATCCATGATGAATGAGCGGATCCAGATTCTGAAACCAAATAGCACGCCAAGCCACTAACAACTAAACAGAATCCAGAATAATGCCTTACTTAGGAATTGGATACATCATTCTGAGCAAGAAAAAACAACTCAGTTTCCTGCTGTAATCTTCCAGTATCCAACTACTTCCTCGGGTGACATTTACTGAGGATCAACGTGTCCCGGGTAGCAAATTCCCCACATATTGATCGCCTGGAGAAATCCTTGCTGTCTTTGAGTGGTCTCCGGCAGACTACAGCGCGAGTAGAGGATATCAAAATTGCATTATTTTTCTGGAGACATCCATTTACTGCACAAGAAGCATGATCATATGAACGCGATTCAAGCAAAAATAAAGCATTCGTTCAACCACCAATATGTCAGGAGATCATAATTTTTAAAACAGCACTGCCGAAGAAGCCATATATAAATACATATTTACGCGAAGGTCCAGAGGGTTGTGCTTGGTTTAAAAACACAAAGAGTTGAACAAAAATCATTAAAATGTGTTTCAGTGGGAAAAGTGAAAAGCATGCATTCCCACCGGGATTTCATTACCCGCAGTCATTAATCTGTCATTAATATTTTTAGCATTCCCCCTGTTGAGGTGTATTTTTGAAATCAAAATTAAAAATTAGGTTCTGTATCTGTGTTATTTGTCCTCTTCCGTCTGTCTCGCATCACTCAGAAATAAACTCGCGCCTTTTTCTCTCGGCCGTCGTCAGCCGTGGCCGCGTGCGGCGACTGCGTGCTCGCACCTCGGCTCGAGCGCAACATTTCATTTACAACCGATCGTTGTCAATTAATTAAAGATCTATCTTTATTCACACAACCCAATTAGCATGAAATAAATATGTATTAGTCATCTTGTTTCACAAACCCCCCATATTCTTTTCAACAGGGCGCCCTGTTAACGGTGTTAATTTGCATCTAGTGTAATTTAATTGAGTGTTAATGAGATACCTTTATACGACACATCCAGGTGGCACGTTGCATTGCTACATTAAGTACAACAAGCTTTTGAAACTGAGGGGCATGGTTCAGATTATTTATTTATATTTCCTGAATACTAATTTGTGTTAGGCCTATATTAGGCTACACGAATTAAAAAAAAAAAAACTAATCATCATTTAAATATATACTAATGGGCTAATTACATACACAACAGCATCCAGATCTTTGTACAGTCACGCAAATCTAATAATTACACTCAACATTTGAACTATATCCCGAATTAACAAGTAATACATCACTGCTGTATAGTGCCGATAATGATGATTGTTTGCTTTGCAGTATCTCACATTTCACCAGGTGGTACCAACAGAAAATGTAACATCTCTCACGATAGAAACCCCGGCCCGGACAACAGAATGATCACTTTCCGGACAATATAATGCAATTACATTACAAGTGCAGACGCTCATAGCAGAACTGCACTAGCCCTAAGCTCGGCGGTCTGACAAGCGACTGATGATTAAAAAAATAAAATAAAAAACACCTACATCTTTGAACAGTAATTGTACGGGTAACATAGGGATGATACTAAACATTTTGCTCAAATCAACAGTGTTTTTGATTTTTGAAACATTAGGCTACTCATTCTGACCCATTTCTTTCGGAGAAAAAGTAATACCGCAATGCAACACTCCTATTTCCTAACCCTCTGGCCATTATTACAACAACATTCATTTGCATGAGCCCAGTAAAAAGCAACAAAAATAGGGCAGCTATTATTATTGTTATCATAGGATAATTATTATTATCAACAATTATATCCACTAAGAGAATCCATTTGAATAATAAACCAAGTAACATCAAATGTACCGTTCTATGTCCTGTAATTTTAATTTATTGCAGAATATAGAATTGCTTTTTATCTCATAATTTCCATGATAATTTGCCGGTTTAGCTTAAATCTACTAAAGTTAAATAAAAGATACTTTTGAAATGATTATATCAATAAGATATTGACAGAAAACTAAAACAAGATACTGAATTAACTTAATGCCATAAAGCTTTATCATGCAAAAACGTCAATACTTCGTAACATATTGCAAACGTCTGTATTTTAAAACATATTGCGCTTTTAGAAAAAAGTGCATCAATCTCGCTCACATTCATGGCAGTTTAATTAAATCAAACCAAGAAACATGCTTCATTTTCCCCCATTAAAACTGCAGTTCATGGTTTAATTCCAAAACGAGTCGCCCAAGGTCACCAGCGGAAAGTGAAGCCAATGACTTTTAATTAAAGACCGACAGTGTTTAACTGTGATGACGCTGAACTGAGTAAACTATCGCGCCCTTTCCGCTCGCGGATTCATTCCGCTGGGTCAAACTGTGGGCGTATCCCAGCGATCCTCTCTCACGCGGGCGGTAATTATTCATTCATAATTCAATTCCATATTATAGGCTATGGCTCTAGAAATATCCAACCCCATGCTTAAGCCATCACAGCCGTCATTTCCAAAAAAATGTTTAACCCCCAAAATATTTACGATCAATTCGTTTTTGCGGTATGACTACCTTAATCTAGGCTGTTTGAAAATGTACTACTTCAGAATCATGTTAGTTTCTTATATAAAGTCGGTACAGAACGTCTGATTTAATTCTTAAAAATGGTCAAATGTATATCCCAATATTGGATTATTGTAAATGCTTCAATAACTAACGACTGAATTGTATCATAAATTCATGATACTCATGATAGGCATCCTGATCAAAAACAAATACTTATAAAGCATCCAAAGGCGTACTTCTTAAATTTAAATGTTCAAACTAAATTTACAACTTGACTGAAAATATTGATAATCCAGTGCACCCTGCATGCTTTCTAATAACCGATTCTCTGAACTATTGCCCATCTCATAAATGCAAAATAAATGTCTGTTAATGTCTGTTGCCTTATAATAAAAATCTACATTTAAAATTAAATGGTCGTGTTACTCATAAAATAAAATGACAAAGTAAAATATTACATATAAAGTCAAAATTACATAAATTTCTAAATCCTCTAACAATTTTCCACAATTCCAACGTTCACTTCTCTTTCAAATTCAAACTCGCACACATTTTAAGAACCTCTTTTTCTCACCGAAACAAAGCAGTGAACATATGCCCAAGCATCTAACTGAAAAGCTCAAAATTCAAAATAAAGTTGAGGATTTTAAGAGGCCAAACGGGAACAGAGGAGAAGAGCTGGGCAGTGAGTCCGATGTGACTTATGAAGTGAGTTAAGTAGGAATGTAAGAGCTTTATGGACCGCTGTAGTTTGCAGATCACTAAATTCTCTGGCGGAACAATGCGGGGCTGTGTGAGAAAGGGGAAACAGTGGTGTGGTCCTCAGCTTGGCCCCGGCACCCCATTCTGTCCCTCTGTGAGACCCGTCGGGCCCTAAGTCACTTGACCCCCCAGGACCTTGGCCCCTCCCACCGCTAATGCAAAATGACAGGACCCCCCACCAACGGCGTGCAAGCACGAACACACCCACACAAACACACACTCACACACTCAACCGTGCAGATGCAGACTCACACACTTAATCACACACAGAAACTCACAGAGACACACGCTCTCACTCACTCATACGCTCAAACTATAAAAGACGTACACTCACGCACTGACTCACACGCACAAATTCACATAAAACACTAAGGCTCTCACTCATACACACACTCACACAAACACACACTCCCACACTTCCTTATAAACACACACTCTCACACTCCGTCATACAAAAACACACTCATATATTAACTCGTGTATGCACACATGCACTCACTTACTCATAAGCGCAAAGTCACACAGACACACACTCACCCATACAAACAATCGCTCATACACACTGTTTACATACATACAGTCTCACACTCACTCCAACATAGAGATTCACACGCAAAAATTCAAACTCACACTTACTCACTCATAAAGACATTCACTTGTACACACACTCACACACATACAAACTAATTTGGACACAATAATTCACTCATACAGACGCACACTCATACACTCACACACATAATCATATAAACACACACACTCACTAATACAGACACTGACCAACACGCACGCACACGCTCACACACTATTATAAAGACACATACAAAAACTCACTCATGGACACTTACTCATACTCTTACATGCCCTAGCACAGACACACACACACACACAAACACACTCAAACACACCCACAAACTGACACACTCATACATACACAGACTCACATACTCACTCGTACTCACAAAGACACACGCCTGTGCACATACAGACACACTCACAAACTCGTATGCATACAGGCACACACACACACTCAGGCACGCTCACACACTCATAAAAACACATTCACACGCTTGTATGCACACATGCACACACATACTCATACAGATAAACTCACACAGTTGTATGTACATGCACACACACACTCAGACAGAATAAACTCAAACACACTCACACAAACACACACCTTCACTCTCAATATAGTTCATCCCTCCCATCTTTCTCTACCCTTCTCTGACATTAAGCAGCATATAACCAACACACACACACACACATATCTCTATATCTCTCCCCCCTCTCGGTCCCACACACACACACACACACACACTCATACACTCGTTCACGTTTACATGCATCTCATAAGCAGTGCCAACACAGTAAAATACAGAAACGCCCCATTAAAAAATAAAGGCCCCTGCAACTGGGCCATCCTTCAGCAGGCTACAGAGGCGACGGCCCTCGTTACGCAGGGAAAACTTCATTAGAAACAGCTGTTTGTAATGCACAGGCGTGCGCTAGTGAGGGAAAAAACAAAAACTCACAGCAGTTACTAATGGATGGAGGATCGCGGCTTTTTAACGGCCTCCACCCATCGCCATTAAGAGATTAAACCACCTCTCGCACCCCCAAGTCAGTAATGCGTGTCCACAAACTACTTCCAACTTCCATAAACTGCGCCCAAACGCTGGTGGCCAGGCCATATCCGCCATTTTGTTATTTAAAGTGCGAGGGAGAACGTACACGAGACGAGACGAGACGGGGCGGTAGGAGTTCGGGCCGACGGTGGTGATGTAATGGATTAGCAGCAAAGCGGTTCACATGGTGGATGCCCCAGTAACTCCACACACCTCACACACCCTGCTTTGTGGTTGGGGGGGGGGAGAGGGTTTGGTGGGTGGGTTTGGGGGGGACAGTTGTTCTTGCGCGGTTGTTGGCCGAGGTTGGCCGATTTCACGGCAGGCTGGGTGGTGCCATTGTCAAGCTGCCACTCGAACTCTCAGACACTCCGCCCCCCTCTGCTACTGCAGCCAACTGAGAACTGCACCCCTCCCACCCCCTACCCCCCCCACCCCACAGCCGCCGACGTCTCGCACAAACGCATACTCTCTCTCTCTCACACACACACACACACACACACACACACATACACACTCTCACACACACACCATCTCACATACTCTCACACACTTTCATTAACATCTCACACACTCTCTGTTAGACACACCCACCTCACACACACTCACACACACACCCACAACATACACATTCTCTCTCTCTCACACACACTCTCTCACACACACCCACCTCACACACACTCACATACACACACACACCCATCTCACACACATTCTCAAACTCTCACACACAGTCTTACACTCACACACTCATCTCACACACACACTCTCACAAACTCACACACACTTTCACACTCTCACACACAATCTTAAAAACTCACACACACACACACACACACACACACACTCTAACACATTCTCACACATACACACTCCTACACCCTTTCACATGTACACACTCACACACAGTCTGACACACTCAAAAACACATACACACACACACACACCCATTTCAAACACATTCACACGCACTCATATGCTCACACACTCTTACACACCCATACTCACCCCCACTTCACACACACACTCACACGCATTTCACCAACTCAAACACACACTCACAGACTCTATCACACATGCACTCTCTAATTCTCTCTCTCTCTCTCTCTCTCTCTCTCTCACCCATACACTCATTCTCACACACTCTCACTCATTCACACACACACTCCTCCTCGAGCTTCAGCCCCTCAGCAATCCCTCTCTTTTCTCTCTCTTTCCCTGACTCTCCTTCTCTCCCCAGGCGCAAGTGATCTCAACCTTTCCTCCATCTCTCATCTCCTCTACAACCCTTCTGAAGTGAAGTTTTTTCAGATGTTTTACTGTTTAAGAAAAAGTTTTTGTTTTCGTTAAGAACTAATTTCGAAGTCTAATTTTGAGAGGGAAGCGCTCTAGATCTCCACTCTCTCACTGAGTATTGGGACGTTCAGTTAAGATCATTTTAATCACAGATTAGTCCATCATTATATCACTACACACTGAGATCTACCACTTTAAGTGCAGCCCTCTTTGCTCTTGTGGGCTCGGGTTTGGACCTGCCAGGTTTTAGCTCATTTTCCTTGCGCACTTGCGACTGCGTGTTCCGCCAAGGCGATAAAATATTACTGAACTATAAACGTGATGCTCGAAGCTCCTGTTTCCCACTCCGTGCCGTAAATATCGCGGGGAATAAAATGACGGCCGTGGAATTTCAAACCCCAGCGATAAACATGCTTCAGAGATTGTCCAGGCAGCTCGCTTTTCATGAAAGGAAGCATCGGCGATACATAACAATCTGCAAGAATAACAGAAGTGTCAAAGTAAGATGGCTCGTGCGATCCAAGCTCAAATCCCTCACAGGAAAAACGGGAAAAGGAGAAGACAAGTCGCCTCTTGACTGCGCGAGGCCTTTACACGAGGATTAACTCACAGCGCTCGAGAACGCCGAGCGACTGAGACATTCCACACACCTCAAAAATGTTCAAACTCACAACGCCTTTTTTTCGACGTGCTCTGCCAACATGTGGCTATATATAAACCGTGCAAAACAGGTCAAATTCAGTTCAATCCCCGATGATTACTTTAATGGGGTTTAGAAATAACAACCCGCTGGTCGCTCGGATAGATCCCAAACTCCTACCGTGCACCGCAGTCGTAAGCAGGTGCATCATTTGCCACTGGGGAAAGATCAAATGAGCAAACTCGTCAGTATCAGCGTGAGTGATTATCTCCCAGGGAGAGGGGGAGAGAGGGAGGGAGGGATGGAGAGATGGAGGGATTATGAGACTGTGATTTGGGCGGCGTGAGCATGAGAGTCGGAAGCTAAGTAGGTGAAAGCAGGAGCATTCTGCAGAGAGCTCAGTGTTACTGCAACAAACGTGTTCCACTCTGAATCCAGCCTTGCAGAAGTTTCCAGAACCTCACATATTCGGTTGGTCACAGGCCGGAGAGTGTACTGCAGCGCCCATGAAATGTCACAGCAAAGTCGCAATACTGTTTGAAGGATGTCGTATGTCAATCGCAGGTGAAGGAGACGGCCAACCAGCCTTTGTTCAGCTGACACACTAACGGTTATAATAACTGCCGACGTGAACCGGCGCCCTTATTTACGACTTTCACTGTATAACACCCTCCCCTTTTCCACCGAAATTGTGTCTCAGGTTTGTTTTGAAATCAGAAAGGTGAATCTCTGATGAAGGCTGCAAGCTCCAAATGAGACTGTGTTACCTGTCTGCTCTTCAGACGTCAATTAGCAGGCCGGCTAGACTCCAGCCAACTAACGGGAAGATACAAGTAAACGGAGGTTGCGAGTAGAAAATGTATGATTTGTATGACACAAAAAAAGAGGGATAAGATGACGGAGAAAGAGAGAGAGAAGGAATGCTTCTAGCCGGCGCTGCCCGTGTTTCGGCGCAGAAAAAGGCTAGCGGCTAGTTCGCAGGCAGGAGCCCCCTTCTCTTACACGACTGGAGAAAAGTCTTTCTTTTCCTCTTATTGGACAAACCGCCCTCTCTTTCTCTCTCTCTCTTCCCCGTCCCGTGGGCTGATTAAAATTCTGCGCTGATGTACCCTCCTCCCACCCCCCTTTCTAAATACTACTTAATAAAATGTGAGTCTGTGGGTTCTGACAAAAGGGCTCTCGCATCGAAGGAGCAGTGTTGCCATGAGAGAGAGAGAGAGAGAGAGAGAGAGAGAGAGAGTTTAGTCACTTCGAAGAATAACTTCATGAGGGACTTCAGTCTTAACTCTGTGCCACAGTCGCGCAACAGTGTGGCTGGCAGGCGGGGTACAAATACTACCCCCTCCGCCAGTCGTCTGGCGCAGTGAGTCGGTGTCACAAAAAATAAGTTCCCCCTGGGAAATGATAAATCATTTCTCCCTGTTGAGCAACACTTGAAATTAGCAGTGCCCTGCATCACAACTTGCAGTGCTCTTAACGAACATTTTTTTCTCCACAGACGTACTTTTCAGTGCAAATGTCAAGCATAGTAAAATTAATTTTCACCTTTTTGACCACTTTAAGTGCCTAAACGAGTAGTTATAATGACTGCATTTAGTTATTTGAATATAGCCTGCCTAATGAGTTGAAAAACACAACTGTTGTAAATTTCTTTTAAACTTGTCCCTATCACCTTTCTTTCAGGGGAAACAGGCTGCCTGACATAATAATGACAGCAGGTACACATTAATGACACCAGAAACCTGTCCTTCCTAAACCCAAGTTTTTCACCATTCCATTGCTAAGAAGAGGGAAGTGCACAGATATTGTATATGTTGCCTGTAGCAACTCCTGCCCTGCCCGCCCAATGAAAACTCAGAATGCTGCAGAGCTCCAGGACATAGCCTGTCACTGCAAAATGAAGCTTGTGAAATTAACGTATGGTTGCCCTTTAATTTTTATGCCAACAAGAGCCATCAGAAAATGATGTATCCCCGGCCCCCGCAATCTACCCTCAAAAATCCCAAAATATCAAAAGGCTCCAACCTAGGACCTGATCAATATGCTCAGCAACTTTTGTAAAAAAATATTGAACGATATTCCAGTTCTGCTCTGGAAACTGAATGATAACAGACAGACGGATGCACAGACAGATAGACATACTGATTACTATAAAAAGTGCAAGGGAGCCAACTGTTGCTGCAAATGTTGCAGTCAGGCCACCACTTTTAGAGAATAAAATTATTGACGCAACCATGACCGAAAATTGCAAAAGATTTTAATGTATTTTCTCCCAGTCAAAAACAGAAATAATCATTATATTGGTATTTAGCAGCCCCTCACTGTGACTAGTCTGTTTTCAGTAACCTTAGGGCGGCAAACTGATGGATAATATTTATTCTGCACATCCTGTCGTCACCTGGTTAAATTATCGTTGGTAAGAAGCAGCCCAGATGTGTTTCATTAAACATGATTAATGCTTTGTGCGCTAATGAAACACTCGCGCACGGCGTGTTGGCGGGAAATGAATGAAAGCTTACTAAATAAAATAAAAAATTACGCAACCGAGATGAAAAGTCCCGGCCGCATCGTAATTAAAATCCGAAAAAAAGTTTTTGACAAATGCGAATTGGGGAGTCACAAACTGCCGGAAACTAAAATATAATAGAGAGAATCATCAGAGCGACGCATAGAGAATATTATGCCAGTCAACGACACAAAAGAAGCGAACCTTCAGTTCCCTGCCCTGTTATTACTGCGTGATTCTCAGAATAATGCAGCAGAATAAAACGCGCTTGATATTCAGTCAAGAGACTCGCTCTCCCGGGGTCCTTATTCAGAGGACCGCAGTCACTAATTGAACGATCATGCGTCCGAATCCGCGAGCGCCTCCTGGAATCTGACCAATCGCGATAACAGCTTGGGCTCTCGAGAACGTATCCTCGAGCTAAGAGCGCGCGACCTCTTCCCCAGTTTCCCGCTCAGCAGGCTGCCAGTTTCCTGAGCCGCGCGAGGGGCTCTTAATTTACACCGCCGCCGCTCTGCTGACTTTGACTAGCTCCGCGCGCAAGCGTCGATTTAGGTCGCTGATTGGCTAAAGACACTGCGTCGCTCGTCTCCAAGGCCCACAGCTCACGAGCATAGGTTGGCGAGGTCAAAGACCACCAACGTGCCCGTGATAGCATGTTATCTCGATAGTAAGGACAATAAACAAGTGAAAACAAACAACCAAACAGAGGTTTTCTGGAACAAAAAAAAAACCACAACTTTTAATTTTGAGAAAGTTCAGAACATCGATCCACTGAATCCAGCTCCTCATCTCTCTCCCACCCTGTTTCTCTCGATACACTCCTGCCTCGTTTTCTCTCATTCTCTCTCTCCACCTTGGTCTGTCTCTATCCTGCATCTCAGGCGCCTGCCTTTCTGTTCCAATCTCGGCTGAATTACTCACAGCTACAACGGCACTATGCTTGATTAAGTTTTAATTTTGGCAAATCACCGATCGGCAGGAGGCCAGGCGGCGAATCGTATGGTGGGTAAGTAACGCGCAGGATGCCTCATTATGCCCTGTTTCCGTGTGCTAATCTCTTACACGGCGGGATGGAGATGGGGAGGCGACGGGAAGGGGGGAGTTATCGTCTAAACGTTTCTCTGTGCCCACACAGGCAGGGTCTGCCCCAACAAAGCAGAGGGCACGCCCCCATCTGCCTCAAACACCTCCTTATTGGTGTTCCCAGGGCGTCATTTTGGGTGACAGGCGGACGCTTATCACTATCATCAAAGGTGTGTGCACAGTGGAGTGGGCGGGGTCTCAGAGACTCAAATCATGGTGGGCAGCGGGAGAATTGGAGCTTTTGGCTAACTGGTGAGCGAAGGACACGCTAAGGTCACTGGCGTGTGCACGTGTGCGTCTGTGTGCGCATATCAATGTGTCTGTGTAGGAGCGTGCGTACATGCTTGTGCGTCTACGAGCTGTATGTGTGCGTGTCTGTATACATGTGCATGGCCTGTCTGTGCAAGCCTGCGCACGCTTGCGTGTGTCTACATACAGTAGGAGTGTGTGTATGTGTGTGTGTGTTTAAGTACACAAGTCTATGTATGTGAGAGTGTGCACACTTGTGTGTGTAAGTCAATGTATGTGCGAGCATACATGATTGTGGTGTGTGCATCCTTGTCCGTGTGAGTGTGTAGTGAGTGCGTGTGAGTGCACAGGCTTGTGTGTGAGGGTGTTTATGTGCTTGAGTGTGAGTGTGTGTGTGTGTGTGTGTGCGCTGTCCAACTACATGCCAGTGACTGCTCTGGGAATCGGAATCTTCCACTAAATATCCATCACAGAGCAGCAGCTGAACTGCACTGCAGTGAAAACACCTTTCAGGTCCCATTAACACCGAATTACACTTTAAGTCTCTATCGGCCGGAGGACATCGCTTTATACAAATGGCTGACACACTGCAGCTCAACTGCATTCGGCCTCAGCCCTAACATTGATAATAACTTTTAATAATCAATCCATGACTGTGGTACCAGGTGTTAATTTTACGTTGCGTTCTAAAGAGAACTAACCAAGCTCTTCGAGCCAAACAGGAGTACTTTTCCTGAAAGATTATTTGTTAGCTAACATAGTTGGAAACATTGAGTGTATATGGTTCAAACTTTCGTAGCTGCTAACATAGTTAGCCACTAAGCTTTTGAGAAACTCACCCAAGGAATTGGCCATTGGGGTCTTACGTTTGCCCGTAGTCTGGGGTGACACAGCGGCCCGGGTGAGGGTAAACCCGAACCCGGGTCAGAGCGCCGCCGCAAAGTCGATTTATGGCGGGTCCCAGCGAGACTGTCCTACAAGGCCGGGCTGTTGTGCTGACAACAGGGCCGGGATTAACGAGGTGTGCCAGCATCCCGACACTACACATCTCTTTTTGTTCTCGTTAAAAGCTCCCCTAATTAGCGCAGAGGGGCTTGCCCGCTAACCCGCTATCGCTCAGGCACACCGGGCGGTCGCCATGGAGAGGAAGACATCATTTTTCTCCGCCACACAAAAAGCAGGAGGCGTTGGGTTGTGGGGGGGGGGCTCCTCGCAGGTTCTCACAATATCAGTAACAACCCCCCCCCCCGTATGGGGCTCGTAACGCGGACGCTGTAGATTTTATTCACGGCTTGTGTTGCCTTATCTCGCCCTTTGCTTTAATGAGATATAATAAGGGGAGCTGTTTGTAGCAGCACACTACTCGCTCCTTCATCTGCCAAACGGCGATGTCTCCCTGTCTCTCTCTCTCTCCCTCCCTCCCTCTCTCCCTCCCTCCCTCTCTCCCTCTCTCCCTCCCTCTCTCCCTCTCTCTCTCTCCCTCTCTCTCTCTCTCCGGCTCCCCACTCAGTCGAATGAATCATATCTCTCCCTCTCCATATGCTAACACCCATGTAATTACCAGACGCCTTAAATAATACAACTCCTAAACCTGTCGCTTGGATCACAAGCAAACAAGGCCGCCGCCTCGTAACGAGGCCGTCATCATTACGATTAATTGATCGCGGGGAAGAGCTGGGGAGGAGACCGAAGGGGAGTGAAGCAGTGAATTAATTCGGCGGGCCCCGGGATGGCTGTCCGAGGGAGTGGGACGGGACTGAGGATTGGGAGAAAGGGGGTTTACAGGAGCTGTGACAGGCCATATCCAGGGGCCACACGGGGCCCTCTCGAGATTGTGGCCCTAAAGTGTTTCCACCACAAGGGCGCGGCCTCAGATTCCCTCCCGGCGTGATTACAGCGGCCGTTATTTCACAAGCGGAGAGAATCGGGATCCTCTGCTGGGCCTTTGGCCCTGGAGACCATATATCAGCGCCGAACATGAAAAACGGCGAGCGATAATGCTGCGTGCATCGCTAGCACACACCACAAGCACCAAGCCATGAGCACGCCGTAAATTGTGTTATAAATCGCCAACCTCGCCGACCCCCGTGCCGGTTCTCTGAAGAGTTGGGACTCTTTTTTGTACCTTATTTCTTTCCCACCGAGCGAAAACAGAAACAGGTGAATTTCCCCCGCAGGAAACGGAGAAGTGCTTTGTTCTGTCCATCTCCGCATCAGTGAGTCGGCCGTCGAATTGTTAGCGCCCCAGGTGAAACTGGCGAGTTCAAGCGTGACCTCCACTTAACTCAGGCACCGGTGAACTCCACTCCTACTGTACGTTTCACCAACAGGCTGCCCCCAATTTTCACATTTTGGGGGTCTTTCACTGCATTTTGCATGAGGAAAACCGTCCCCATAAATAAAATCTGAAAACACTCCAAACGCATTTTAACCCCTCAGCCACAGCCGCCAGATTTTAGCAGCCATTTTACATGAGGTCAGGAAGCGTGTCGAGCTGCACGTCGGCGTGTGAAATTTATGTGTGAGAAGTATGTGTGCGGTGGGGAGGAGGGGTCAGGTGGATTTTATCACGCCAGCACAACAGGAACGTGTGTGTGTTTATGTTTGTGTGTGTGTGTGTTTGCATACAGCAGCGGGTGGAAGTGTGTTTATGCGAGCAGAAGGGTGCAAGTAAGTGTGCAAATGTGTGTGTTTGAGTACAGCAGCAGGTGTGTGTAAGTGCGTAGGTGTGTGTATTAGTGTGTGTGTTTGTGTGTCCGTGTGATTGCGTTCAGCAGGAGGTGTGTTCAAGTGTGTACAAGCAATGATAAAGGCATTTATAAGTGTGTGTGTGTGTGTTTTTACATGCAGCAGCAAGTGTATGTATGTTTATAAGTGAGTAAAAGGGTGTTGATAAGTGTGTGTATATGAATGCAGATGGTTGTGTACGTGCATACTGCAGCAGTTAAAAGGATTTGTATTTGTGTATGTGTGGTTAAGTGAGTATAAGTGTGTGTGTGTTTGTGTGTGTGTGTGTGGTTAAGTGAGTGTAAGTGTGTGTGTGTGTGTGTGTGTGGCTAAGTGAGTATAAGTGCGTGTGTGTGTGTGTGTGTGTGTGTGTGTGTGTGTGTGTGTGCGTGTGTGCGTGTGTATGCAGTTATATTCTACAAAACTACCCTAGATGGGGGGTGGGGGGTGGGGGGGGGGGGTACACAACGACAGTTTGCTGCATCCCGCCCACTTCTCCGAGGCCCCGCCCCTCTGCCGACACCTCAGATTCATCAGCTAGTGGCGAGTGATCGATCCTGTTCTCATCGCCCACCGAACCGCCGTCTCGCCGCAGCTGATTCCGCAGTAAACGAGCGGGAGACGAGCCCGATGAGCTCGGGCGCGTGTGGCCCGCCGCCAAAGTGAAGGGGACGTTTTTCTGAAGAGTATTAATCGGCGCTCCAGATCGCTCCAAGCCGCACTGACAGGCTGTTCCGCCACTCAGGGGACCCTCCTGCTGCCGAATGCCTACGCCCAAAACCTCCCTACGCCTTCCCAGAATCCTAATCATGCCCCCCCACCACGAAGAGTACGGTCTCTCATTAACGCCCCTTAGTGGATCCAAAATACTTGGCGCCAACTTGCGTACTTTTCCATATATATAACAAAAAACAACAAAAAACTCATCCATCTCTTTCAAACCCCAATTAGCCCCATTAAACCTACAGACCCATATATGGGCCTGTGGAACTTACAGCCAATTTTCAATTCTAGTGGAGATCATGAGGTCTCAAACAAACCCCAAATATGTCTGCTGAATTACTGGGAAATTTGTATAAAATGGTGTACCTAGATATTGTCCACTTGCTGTAATGCTGTGGCCATAAAAGCATGGCATCGTGGGTTTGAATATTTCTGCTAATATAATGATGTAGCTTCAGTGAAGCTCTGCAAATACAAAATATGAATGTAACATTGTCTTACAATATGAAAAAATGCTTTTTCTGACTGACAAACCGACTTAAGGAAAAATTTAAGGGATTAATATCACAGACATATTCAGAAAATTTACTGACGGACTCGGAAATGGTTAAGTTGACCTTGTATGAATATGCCTGCTCCTATAAACAGGCACCTAAGATGAGTGTCCTCTGTCGCTCCTGAAGAGAGCGAAGGATTTTTTTTTTTTTTTACTTGAGATGATGGGATTCAGCTCCGAGCCAAAGGAACACCGTCTCAGGGAAGCGCTCCCGAGGAAACCGTGCGCTAGAGAAAGTGGATTAGTAATTTCGGTAATGTTCGGATAACCACGGAGATCGGCTCGCGGCCGTGCCGGATGAGTGAGCTCAAGTGAGGCGGGAGTGTGTGGGGACTGTACGTGGACTGTGTGTTTGTGTGTCATGTGTATGTGTGGGGGGGGGGTTCCGTTCAGGCCCGAGAAGGCGAGGAGCGGGGCGGAAGTTTCTGGAAGGTACAGACGAGAGGCCTCGCGAGGACAATAACACTTCGTTTGCCTTCATTTACTTTGCGGTTTTATGCTCTCGCCGCTGCCTTAAGTCCACAGCGCCGAGGTGAGGGGGGCGAAAATCTCCGCGGTCGATGCGAATTTTAAAAATTAAACGCTGCCTAATGAAAAGTAACACACCGACTCCCCGAAGAAGGTACCCACCAACACAGATTAATCCGAGGGGACGAATTACACCGCACAGCGCGTAGCTACTCGGCCAGTGACACTATTTATTTAATTTTTGCACTCTGGCTATGAGTGCCGCACACTGGATTTGAAAACAATAGTGTTAAAACAGAAACTGTCAGCAGGCTTAAATAATCCAGACGTCTTTGTCCATATTGTTCAGGCTACATAAGAACTGCGGCACTTTTTATTACAATCCATTGTGCTGCTCTCCCAGATGACACCGTACGTATCAGGCTACTGGAATCTGCGGCCAAAAAGTGAGCAAATAGGAAGATGAGCAACGAAGCAGACAGTGGTCTACAAGGACGTGGGAGGCAGAGGGGGGTCAGGGGGCAGCGTGTGTGTGTGTGGGGGGAGGGTGTGTGTGGTCCCAGACAAGCGGGCTCCCGGGGTGTTCCGCGGCAGTGCGAACAGAGGACAGGAAGTGTGAGGACGGAGACAAGGTGGCGAATAAGAAGGCAAGGTGACAAGACATCAGGGAGGGTGCAATGAATTATTTATGAAGCACTGATGGACAGGCTGAATAGGGAGAGAGAGGGAGAGAGAGAGAGAGGGAGAGAGAGGGAGGGAGAGAGAGGGAAAAGAGCTGGGCCTGGTGTGTAAAGGCCGGCGGGTCTTTCATGTCAGAGTCGCACTAAAGGCCGCCGGTGTCTGCCTTTACAGCGGCAAACTCTGGAACTTTCTCCAGAACAAAGTGTTTGACATCATCGCGAGAGAAAGGTCGTGTTAGAGAGAGCACTACACACACACACACACACACACACACACAAAGAGACACTCAGATACACACAAACACACAGGTATGTACAAACACTGTCACAAACAAAGACATGCACATAAAACACAGAAACACACTCATACACACATGCAAACACTGATACACATACAGGCACTCGAGTACACACACACACACACACGCATGTACACTGACACGCACACACACACACACACACACACTCACCCGCACAGTTCAGAGCAGGACAACTCCTGTCCCCACCCCACCATCTGCAGAACATCTGCACACCCTACACTGGGGAGAGTGTATGAAGGGTGCTAAGCTTTTTGTCCCCTGCCTCTTCCCGTAGCTCACTGGGGCTCCAGGTCCCAGCTCATACGGCTGGCCCGGGCTGGGGCGAGGGATGATGAATATTTAACCCTTGGCGAGTGGCCGCGGTTAATTTGTCAGCCCGTGGTTAAATGCCACCATTAGCATTCAGGCGGCTTATTGACAGCTCGGTCTGAGCGGAGGCATGACAGATGCCTGCCGCAGGGACGGAGAGAGATGAGACGGGCCAGGTCGTCACACGGCGATGTATCGACAGAATATTATTAACACCGGAGCTGCTCGCGACGCCATGGGAGGGGGGGCCAGGGACCGCAGGGTGCCGTTAAGTGCGACAACACGCCGAATGCGAGTGGACATTAGCGAGCACCAGGCACACGGTCTCAATGGACAGGGGCAGGACGGCAAAGGCTGTAAAAATAAAAAAAGAACAAAAAAGAAAACCTCTATGTCTTGCATGATTTAGACACATTGACACAAATTTGTCAGGTCAACAAAAGTCAGTCGCCGTGAACTTCCATTTTTTCATCAGAAATAATAATTTCAGTTATATCAACAAATTAAAAGGTGTTGAAATAACTAATCTGAGAGTTTTTGTTGTGTAAGCTTGTGTTCAAGAGTTTAGAAATATTTCTCCAGCCACATTCAGAAGCATTAATGTCTGTTTTGATATAGTTTCCAACCTTACTGGAGAGATTATATAAATTTAGAGATAAAGTCTATATTTCTTTTCTAGAATTTCAAAAATGAGCAGAGCTTTAAAATTTTGTGACTGTCCTAATAATGACAGTTTGCTCAGTAAACAAGTGCGCATACGCAGTGGACACAGCAGAAACTTAATTAGGTTTCAGTCTGGTTTGGTTGTTGTTTATTTTCAGGGAAACTCTGGGCCGCCCTGCCCCGCCCCGCTGGACTGCGGTTTGGACTCTCGTCCCCGGTGAATGTGGTCTGTGCGTCTGCATGAAACGTCCCGAGCATCAGCACAATCTCGAATCCTCACACCCCCATCAGCTGCCGAAAAAAACACTCGTCTCCAAATGAGATGTTACTGTCGCTGGGGGACAGACCTATCCCAGCATGCACCCTGACATCAGGAACATCGTGTTCTAGGCTGACCGAAGCGTCCGCGGCCTCGCCCTTCCGACGACCTCACGCGCCACGCAACCAATCGCCGCTCTCCAAATATTTCGCTTCTCCCACACCATTGGATCGTTGTTACAAGTACTCTCAGTTTTACCTGATGCCGCAGTTGGCGGTAAAACGCTACCACTTCAGCGCCGTGGGAGCGCTCTTACAGCGCGGAGAGGGAGAGATTCTGTTTTGTTACCTCTTCATGTAGCTGGATGTGCGGAACACATTTTGCGGCTGATTAAATTATATACGGTTACCTCGGGATACTTGACCCCCCCGCCCTGGAGGGCCGCCCTGTCTGCCAGCGTTCCTTCCAGTCAGCCGCGAAACCACCTGATTCAACTAATCATCGATTGGAGCAATTTAGCTTCCCTCAGCCATTTTAGGGCCGTTAGTGCTTCAGAAAGAACTCCAGAAAATCGGCGGAAACGCCATCCCCGGCAGGAAACGCGCCTTCGCGGCCGGCCTCGCGTTAAATCGCCGGCGAGCGTTTCACACCGGCCCTTTTTTATTTAAAAGGAGAAAAATACGTTTTCTGACAAAGGAGGAGACGGCTAAGTGATTTCAGCTCGCTCGAACAGCCTCAATAAAAATGTAATAACGCAGGAGAATGTTAGCGGCCTCCCAGCGCAGGCCTTCGCCGGCGAATACTGATGGTATTATTATTGTCGAGCCTCGCTGCACAAAAAATGTCTTTTTCCTTTTTTTCCCCCCCTTTTCACTGTTCCTCCATTTTTCATCGGCTTGGCGGTTTAGCGGTTTGCGCGGCGGGACGGCGAAGACCTGAGAAGGACGATATAAATGGGAGAGGGGTCTTAATCCCGCTCACCTGTTATCTGCCAGCCCGACATTACTTCAGACGCGGTCGCCCTCTCTGTGTCGGCGGGATTGAAGCGGAATAGATTTGTGTGCTGACATTGGCCGGCCTTGAAGTGGCTGAGGATCCAGAGCCTGATCAACTACAAGGAATCCATGATCCAGGAAAAAGTCGGAGGAGATTGGCAGCTGATAACCCATAATCCCCCTTTTTCACTCTCTCTCTCTCTCTCTCCCTCTCTCTTTCTCCATCTCTCTCTTTCAGTCCACTGCCAAACACAGGCCTCTCGCTGCTTTGAAATGAAATGAAATGATATTTTAATCACATTAAAAGTGGTCCTGGGGATTGTTTGAGTTTGATAATCCCCCACTTAACCCATCAGGGAGAAGAGGAATATACATTTAACTTCAAAATCAGAGAGAGAGAGAGAGAGAGAGAAAAGCCATGCTACAGTGGGACTACACACCCTACCAAGACCCCCCCGCCCCACGGGCCCAGCCCCCCACCATTTAAGAGGAGCGCAGCAGAATCAATATCTCTCTGCATAGAGGTCATGAGGGTAGTTGCTCTGGGAGAGGTGACAGATTTGCTCTCAAACACACAAACCCCCCCCAACACCTCCAACTCCCCCTCTCCCCTCATCCCAAACCCAGAGGAATTCTGCACATTTTACCAGCGGGGTGTGATATCGCACAGCCTGCATGCAAGAAAGACCTGAGGAGTCAGGAGCCAACCCCCCCCCCAAAAAAATGTGGGGACTACCACCTACACTGGCCTCTGCAAACACATCAAAACACCTTCAGTCGTCAGAAGCGACAGGAAGCCCGTTTCTCTGTATCGTCCAACTAGCCTATAGACTGACGTTTTCTTGGTAATAATTTTTTTTTCTCATTTGAGTGTTTTTTTTTTGCTTTCTTATTTCATATTTCTCAGCGCTCGTATTATTGTTTTTGTTATAGTTGCTTTTTTGAACTGTTTTCCATTATTGATTTGTTATGATTTTTTATTTTGTTTTTTAGTAACACGTGGAGATGTCATATTTTCCTGAATATTTTGCTCTCATTTTTACAATTACTAGTTAGAAATGAACAACAATACTGCGACAACTACTACTGATACTAATAAAAAAATTGAAAAAATTATTCTTTATATTATAGCAAGTGATATTCAGTATTCACAGAGGTATCTATCTGTCTGGTAAACCAATCAGCACATATCAGCAATTTCTTTCGTTTGTGCATTACATAGTATTTTAATTTTACTTCAGTGTAATGAAATCTATAATAATAACAACAATAATAATAATAATAATGATGATAATAATAAGTATTATTTTTATTTTTATTATTATTATCATCTTATTTCTAAAAAATATATACAGGGAAGATAGGATATATTATGAGAATGGATGCAGTAATATTATAATGGCCGCTTGCTCCAGACTACATAATGAAGAATAATAACAAATATTTTTCTTGCATTGAAATTGTTTTACTCATAAGCTCAGAGCAAATTGTAAAATGAGTGGAAGAATCCATTTCCTGCCTTTTACCCATGCTTAATTTCCAGTTACGAGAGGCATAGCCCTCAAAATGGTCATTACCCATACAGACGCTTAGCAGAAAACCATAATAACATACAGATTGATGTTTAAATTAAATAATGGCACATTGTTGCCATGAATATTGGCCATAAACTAAATAGCTCGATTTTACATCGGAATTGAGTTATCGTGTATTGATCGGATTCAAAATGATAAAATGCCTCCAGCTTTGACGTTAAATAGCAGGGTAAAAAGACCGTATAATCTCGATAGATGTTTGCCTTCGATTGTTAAAACGCGGTAATCAGTGATGTAAGACTCATATACGCTGGGTTTTATATAACGTATCCAATTGCAAAGATAATAAGATGCCGAATCAATATGGGCAGAATGAAAGGATAAGTTAAAAAGAGGAGGGTAAGCCATACTGTAGCCGCTTATTGGTAATGAATACTGCGGGGAGGGTTGATGACTGTAATTATCAAATAGCTGTTTTAGAAGGCCATTGATTGATGTCATTAACTCAGTGAGTGTTTACTGATTGCAGGCCTCTTCAGTTACCCCAGGCCAGCACACAGAAGTCCTGACACATCTGTTCTGATTAACCAGAGAGAGAGAGAGAGAGAGAGAGAGAGAGGGAGAGAGAGAGAGAGTTAAGCTGCTGCAGCAACCTACTGAGGAGAGAGGGACATACACACACACACACACACACACATACAGAAAAACATTTGCGCACATGCACGCACACACACACTCACACACACACACAGACAAACACTCTCGCACATGCACACGCGCGCACACACACACACACACATGCTCATAAATGCCCTCTTACTCATGCACACAAACGCACACACAAACACACACACACAAACACTCTCGCACATGCACACGCGCACACACTCACACATGCACATAAATGCCCGCTTACTCATGCACACACACACACACAGTTACACACATACACCCACACATACATCCATTGACTCACAGACACGCATACACACACACACACACACACACACACACATTGATTCACGCACAAATACACACACTCACTGACTAAAAACGTCTGTGAAACACACACAGATTTAGTCACACAGGCAAGCACACGCACATACTCTCTTGCTGACACACACACACATATGAATACAAGTGTGGATAGACGCACATACACAAGCGCAATCCCTCCTTCACACGCACGCACACAGCCACACACACCGGCATGTGCACGCATGCACTCAAAAACACACGTGCTCACAAGAGCACCAACGTACCCAACACTTACGCAGCCAACACCTCTTGCCGAGCGACGGGGCCACCAGATTCAATTATTTCAACAGCTTTTACACACGATAGCTGAACGGGGCCCCTCTGTTAAGAACAGAGATTCAGGTCTCAGGTAGGGACGCGGTTAAGAGGCCACTTTAACAGCCACCTGGGCTTGGAGCTTCACTGTTAAACCGCTTTCACACCGGACGCGAAACAAATTTTTTGCGCGACAGATTACATTCAAAGTCAATGCAAAGACGTGAATGCACACGTTTCGCTTCCCTAAGGGGGCCGACGGCTCAGTCGTCACCCTGCCAAGGAGTCATGAGACCTACCGCTGGGGCCAACCGCAGGCCTAACCTGGGCCTTATCTGGTGCTGCACGTGCAGAGCCCTGCACTTCAGCCACGCTGTGACCAAACAACAACAAAACAATTCAGGGCGGGCAGGTCAAACTGAGCCCACGACGAGAGAGAGGGAGTGAGGAGGGATAGAGAGAGATAGAGAGAGAGCGAGAGAGAGATTGAGAGACAGATCTCAAGGAGAATGGGAACAGGAGGGTATATTTTGTGATTTACACTCATTTGTAACTTTCCCATAATTCTTCGTGGAGCATATGACAGGCTTCTAGAATGACTTATTTTGGTATAATTAAAACGGGAACGTAAAACTGAAATTGCTTTGAGGAGAGGGGTAAGCAGGACTGGAAGGGACAGATGGGAGTGTTTTGAGAGAGGAGCGAAGTGTTGGAGAGAAAAGGAAAGAGTGTAAGAGGGTATGTCCCCTTCTGCAGCGGCTGCATACAAGTCTTGCACTATAGCGCTACCGTGCGTGGCCCCAATCTCCGCGAATATAACACTCCTCTTCATCCTTTTCGCGCAGCAGAACTCACACCACTAGCACACTTTCCCCCGAGCTTCAGCAGCGGCTGATTATCACGTTTAAGAGCGAAAAAAAAATCACAAAAGAAGAGATGATTAGCAAAAATACAAATGTGCCGCGAGAGGCAGTGACAGATATTGAATTTAAATATGAGATCGCTGCAGAGTAAAGATGCCCAATTAGAGTGCTTGGCTGAATCAATAGATGCGCTGACAGATAGATTACAAAGGTAAATACATGATACATGCCGTTAAATAATTAATTGGGGAGGAGGAATTTAGGAAGACAGTGACACGCCAGAGGAGGAAATGGCAATGCTTTATAACGGGTGTCAGTGCTGCGGAGAAATTGTGTTTACGCCAGGAAATCTTCACAGCGTGCGCGCCCCACCTGCGACGCCAACTCTTAAACAGCCATAAGGCAGCGAGGTGCTATGATCAAGCGATCAGTCAAGCCTGAATAATTTATGAAACAAGGCATGAATACCTTTTTTTAGGGGGAATATTCTGCAGTATCGGCGAGTAAGCAGTCAGTGATGTATATTCCGCCGAATTCAGAATAATTTCATTCCCCCTGGGCGCACTAAGGCTGCAAAGTCCGGCCGTGTCAAAATGGAGTCTGCCTTTCTCTGTTTTATATTTTTGGACATTCACGTCAAAAAATCCTGCCGGAACTTTCTGTTCTTTTTTTCATGACGTCTGTTAAAAGGACTCGCAACACCGTAGCGCACAGCTGCGGGATTAGAATTCCGTTGAAGCTGCTGGCGGCTCGCGGTTATCGGTGGGGCCTTCGGAGAGATAGTGAAATAAAAAAGGCAGGTGTAATGAGGGGCAGGTCCACTTCATCTGCCATTGTGAAAGAGCGTGTCAGCGGCACCGTGATTAACACAGCGAGGCCTCGCACACGAGATCCGCTCTATGCGAGGAAAATGAGGGAAAATCAGATCACTGATCACAGGTCGTAATTGATATATGACGTGTCGGCGAGCAACTGTCACTTAAAATCTCTTAGGAAGATAGGCACACTATATGTCTGACATTTCAACAAAGAGACTATAGGGAGAAAGTCTCACCAAAGTGCAGGTCAATCTGCAGTTCCCATACCTACATATATAACTCCCCCACCAACGTACCGATATGATTCCTGCACCTGTGTGTTCCAGTACTAACGTACTCATATGGATCATACACCAATGCGCAGTTCCTCTACCATTATTGAAATGGTTCTCAACCCGAGAGCTGATATTGTTCACCTCCCTGTGTGACAATACAGTTCTCGCATGTTTGAACCAATAGGAGAAGGGAATTCTGGATGTGAAATCCAATGGGAAATCTCGACCCTTGTGAGTCTTCTCCACTGAGCGGGAAAACCCAAAGGGGGGGCCTTTCAACACATCTGCATTAGTTTGTTGGGGGGGGGGGGGGGGGGGGGGGTGGGGGTGTATCAGTAAAAATAAGCAGAGGATTCAGTGGTCCGCAGGTCAGAAACAGCCGGAGACAGTGGCAGGACTGCTGAGTAAGTCCCCCATAAATATCTGGTCGGGGGTGGTATGGTGGGGTGTCTCTCCTGGCACCATGGGGGCGCCGGGGTGGTGCATTTGCATGGGGTGGGGGCGGGGGGGATGGGCACTCAGGGCCACACAGAGACAAAGCTCCAGTACCAGCTGCTCCAACTCTACTGGGCTCCACGGGCCGATAAGACTGCTTTTATAGGGCCCGGCGATGACATCATTGCCACACTGGTGTCTGGCCGGGGGGTTAGGGGTGTCCTGACTGCAGGCCTGGGAGAGCCTGGAGCAAAGTCAAGTTGGGGAGAGCTTGTTAGGGAGAGTAGAAACGACCAAATTTAACAGTGCATCTCAAGGTTGCCAGTCAGCGATGGCAGCTTCTTCTTCAAGTACCTCACCTCTACCAAAGCTGGCTGTCCAAACAAAATCGAGCTCAAGACGGAGCCCGGTGATTTCATTTGAGCCCTGCCGAGTTAATAGGTTTTCAGTGTAGTTTAGTGATCTTCGTTCCTAGTCGCGGAGAGCCACGGGGTTCGCTGGTTTTTGTTTTTGCTTTAATAACAACTATCCATCTGAACCCAAGTGACCAGACGTGGTGAGTTACCAGTACAACAGACCACTTTAATTAGTCAGTTAAATGCTTAATAACAACAAAAACCAGAGAAAAGTGCACCTTTCCGGGTTCCAGGAACGAAGATCCCGGGTCCAGTTTAACCTGAGAACTTTCATTGCACGCCAATGGTGGACAGGGTTCCACGTGAAGAACCATAAATAGGTTACTCTACAGGGACAGGCTGAAGAACCCCTTCTATCTTCAAGGGGACATCTTTCACCCGTCCTGCAGATAATTCTGTTCCAACAGCGGCGGCAACAGGTCGGCATGAGAAGTGGCAGTTACCGATTGGCTGCTACTGATACAACCACACTTCTGACCAGTCAAACCCGGCGACCCCTTCTCGATGCACGACCGACCACTCAAAACGGATAGATGGCACAGCATTGCCTGCCAAACCGCACGACCGCCATGACGCACACTTCCTTGAGCGGTGTTTACTCCTGCAGGGACCCCAGCTGCTCTTCGGGGCGGGGGGGGGGTCGAGGCTGGGTGCTCTTCATCTAATTTGCCCCCTGCAAAACGCCCCCCTCCACCCACCGTTCATTTCCCTAACAGTGGATCCCACGGCTCATTTCAATAATGGAGGCTGCCCACCAATCTGTGTCCAATTCAAGTGGCCCGAGTCAACAAAAGCCCCGGCAGGAAGCGTTAATCCGTGATCTGCACCGCCGCTGCACAATGGGCCGGCCCACTGCTCTTTAACACATTCATGACGGGCGGAGAGACACCTGCTGCCGTCGGCAACCGACCCCATATCCCCCCTTTTCCAGTCAACGTCCTGCACTAACAGAGCTAAGACACACAGGGGAAAAAAACAAACCACACTTCCCTCATCTGCCGGCAATAACCACCGCACTCCAGCCAATCGCTCAGGGGCACAGAATGGTTCTTTCCAACAAAATGGCGGAAACCATTTTTGTTTGAAAAAGGGGTGCACTGAGATAGTGCTTTGACTGTCCTCTCTTCAGGTACTATGTCCTCGTTGAAGCACATTTGTCGAAGAGAACAACCTATGTTCATCATAATCATAGTGACTCTGTTCATGTGATTGATTAAAAAAAGGGCTGCTGGACCAGGTCTGGATGGTACCCTGTCAATCAGTGAGAAATGAGCTCACTGACTGGTGTACAATTCTGATAGGAGGAGGCTAAGGAAAGTGGGTCGGACTGCCCAGCCACACGAAGGTCCACGAGAAATCTGAGAAAAATAGCGAGCAACTGTGTTCGACGGAGGGAATCTTGCAACTCGCTGATCCTGGAATATAACAAACGAGCCGACTGTGATGGGTGTCAGACTCCTATCCCGGAAGATCATGGCATCTTTTAGCAAAAGCCAAAAGACACAGTATAAATCTAACACACTAACTAACTAATGGACAGACAAAATAGGTAGTTGGCAAACTAAATAATGAATTAACAAATTGAAAAACTAACTAGCTAGTTAACTAACCAACTGGCAAACAAACTAACAAACTAACTGACTAGCTAGCCAACTGACATATAAACAAACTAACCAACAAACTGAACAGGAGAAATGTCCCCAGTACTAGATCACTGGGCTTTAGTTATTTGTTCGTTCTTCCTAGGTCATGATTTCTGCTGGACGCATCGTCCAGCCAAACGCCCCAAAGCTGGACAGAAACACAGGGTGAGCAGCAAACAAGCGGGCCAACAAAAGGCTCGGAGGCCCGGGACAAACTGCCTGGAGATGCGGGCGAGGGTGGGGGTTGGGTAGCGCGATGACACAAGCCTTTTAACATCTGGGTAAGCACGGGCAAGACTGCAGCAGCCTAATTATTAGAACACTCTTACTTAACTGAACCTGGCCACCAGACCGTGACGGGCGGCTGGGGGAATGGGGGGGGGGTCTGACCGTTTTGAGGGAGGATGTCGATTTCTGTCCCCACCGAGGCCCCCGGCTGGTTAACTCCTTGTCTGCCGGATGGAACTGAAACAACGTCAAAAGGTAGACGTTACAGACCGGCTGAGACTTTCCCTCGGAACACGAGAAGCGGGGCAACGATTTACCAAGCAGCCATTCACCACACTTACGCCGGGATTTTCAAACAGGAAATTACTTTAAAGCCTCCGCTGATATAAGTGCTATTAGCCGAAAATTGCCTAAGCCTACTGCCGCAATTGCCCGTGCCTCCGTAATGTAACTTATGTGTACAATTTTTAAAAATTAAGGTTTGGACTGTAGAGGGATTTGAGTATTATGAGGATAAAAGGATAATGGGCAGATCAGGGATAAGTGACGACTGATTCAAGTCCCTGATCCATTACGGCCATTACGAGCCGCAGAATATTAACGGGAGCAGGGCAGTCACATGTCCCCGCGTTTCATCATTTCCCTGCCTTTACCAAGACTCTCCACTCTCTATCCCTTTCTCTCTCTCTCTCTCACTCCCTCTCTTTCCTGTTGTCACTCTTTTTCATTCCTTCCTTTCTTTCTCTCTCTCCTTTTGTCCATCCCTCCCTATCAGTTCAATGTTTTAACCAAGACTTTGTCCTCCTGAATCTCATTCCATCCTCCCTCACTCACTGTTTTCTTCACTTTCACTGCCTTGCTGTGTCTCCTGCTCTCTCCTTCTTTCTTTTTCTCTCCCTTTCTCCCTCTGTGTTTCTATCACACCGGTTTCCTTGTTCTCTTTCCTCTATCTCTTCCACTAACTCGTTCTTCTTCTCGTTCTATCTTACACTTCCTCCTACTTCTTCTCACTTTATCTCCCTCTCTCAATACACCACTCTCTCTCTCTCTCTCTCTCTCTCTCTCTCTCTCCCTCTCTCATCCCCCCAGACCAGAGGCCTGCAGGTCCGATTCTGGGCTCCCGGTTCTGTTATTGTCTCGGTTCCTCTCGAACCCGCTTCCCCGGCTCCCAGCGTCTCCCCAAAGAATAACAAACAGGCCGCGGTCCCCGTCACAGACATCTGCTCCATGAAAGAGACGACATGTTTAAACAGCTGTCGCGGCCCGCTGCTCTTTTGAACATTCTCCGAGACGAAAACGGCAGAAGAACGCGGCCGCCCGAGACGGATCCGCCAAGGCGCGATCAACGAGCGCGTCAGCACGCGGGGGCCGCACCGCACTCGGTCTGACAGAGGAGCAGGCATCAGCGGGTAATTGGCAACCAAAAATAGACTGACGGCCGGATGATTTGGCGGACGGGTAAGTAACCAGACAAACAGACGATCGGGGCAGAAACACGCAGGCAGATCGCGCTCGGTGACGAAAACTGCCGGGGCCGTTAGTCTCGGTAATTAGGAGGCTGCGCCGTAAAGAATCTGCATTCCGCTGGGGAAGCGGCAAACGATGTTCGATAAGAAATAAAAAGGGGGCCGCGACCTCTTCCGTGTTTCACTTATTCTTCCGAACACAAGGGCGATACGGCGATGGCGAAGCCTGATTAGTGGCTTGCATCGGCTATTCACTGCGGGCGCTCGCGGCAAGCGAGAGGACGCACCCCGGTATTATTTTAAGAGCAGATCCATTTCCGTATGGATGGCCGGTACTCGCCCGGTCCGAAGCGGTCGGTGGTGGGGTGGAGGGGGTTGAACACGGGGGGAGGGGGGGGGGTTGGCAGGCTCTCGGCGAGGCGTAAATCAGCGGGAATTTATGGACGTCAGGCCGAAGCGCGGTGCAGGGGTGGGTAGCCTCAGGAAGGAAGCCCACGTGGCCGGCTGGTGTTGTCTTAAGGATTCCTCTGTTTTATTTGGGCTGCGCAGGAAGGAAGCCGGGGTCTGCGTTTCAACTCAGCCCCCTCCGCAGCGCACTCATCCCCTCCTCCTCTCTCTCGCTTTCATCTCTCCTTTAATCCCTCTCTCCCTCCCTCTGTCTGTCCCTCTCTTCCTCTATCTCTCTCTCTGTCTCTCAATCCCTCTCTCAACATTACCTCTGTCCCTTTCTCTCTCTCTCCCTGTCAATCTCCCTCTCCCCTCGTCTGTCCTCCATCCTCTCTTTCTAAAACTCTCTCTCTCTCTCTCTCTCTCTGTCCTTCTCTCTTGTGCTGCTTTTTTGTTTGGTCCTTTTTCAGATTTATGATTGATGTGTTTGGTGAAGTTTTGCTCATTCTTTTTTCAATGTTTGTCCCGATAAAGTTGGTTTTAAATCACAATCCTCCCCCCAGAATGACAGCGCCAGTGAAGAGTCACCTGGGCCGGGTTTAGCCCTTATCTCTGCGATGCTAGTTAGGTGATGCCACACCAGGGTTGAGTTCAATTACTCTTTTCAATTACAATTGATTGTAATTGTAATTACATTTACAATTACTTTCTGGACAGAATGTTCAATTACAATGAAAAATTTTCAATGAAAATTTTGATTAAAATTAAATTACAATTACGAAAGTAATTGATTACAATTACTGTAATTTTAATTGAAAAAAGTAATTGAACCCAACCCTGTACCCCACACACACATTCATAAACGCACTTGCACACACAGGCACGCAAATACGCACGCATCCACATGTACAGTAAGAATGCAGATCCAACCAAATGTCACCCATACACACACACACACACACACACACACACACAGTTCTTGTTCCAATTTATACATCTCAGAAGAAACAGAAAAATTCCATGGGACTGACACCACAGACCTCAAGTTCATTTCTTTACCCTGACCTTTTCCTGCTGCGAGAGAAGTATTTCGGGCCAGAGTTTCAGCTGACATAACTCGGTTCTCTCACAGTTGTAATCGACTCAAATTAGCGATTTCTGTCCAGTGCGGAAATTAACACACACACACACACACACACACACACACACAGCCACGAGGCCTGGGTATCGCGTCGGTCTTTAAGCTAACGCAGCAACATTATTGTTTTGATGGCGCATTTTACAAAGGGCTTTAATAGCCGACAGAACGCAGGTAAACAAAGGAAGGCCGACACTCCACTGGGAAGATCCGGGGCTTAACAGCGAGAGGTCATCGCTCTCCGGGCGACAACGTCCCGCATGCTGCTCAGTCTGGAGGAACCCAATTTAAGTCTCTTATATAAAAGTGCCGGGAATTCAATTGCATTAGAGCTCTAGCTGGCTGCGGCTTTAATCTAATTAGATACAGCAACCAAAGAAGAAGAAAAGGAACTCAGTCCCTCGCCCTGAAAATCCGTTTTTTTTTTTTCACACAGAGCCCAACCAATGACTCCTCAAGCCATGCTGGGAATTCTTTCTCTCTCTCTCCATCTCTCTCTCTTCCTCTCTCTCCATCTCTCTCTCCCTTTCTCTACCTTAATCCCCTCACTCTGATGCAAGACACTGGACCGAGCCGGAACTAAGAAAGAAAGAGAGAGAGAGAGAGAGAGAGAGAGAGGGAGGGAGCACATTTTAATCTATCGGTGTGAATGTCAGATTAATTTCAGACCAGGAGGCCGTGGTGGAGAGAAGTAGCTTAAGTCATAGCGATGGGGCTGAAGTCGGGGTCCGACAGGCTCAGGCCTGTGCTACGCTAATTCCTGTTAGCGTAACCCAAAATGCCCCAAATTAAGTGAGGAGTGGGGCACGACTTTTCTCGAGGGTACTCCACTCCTCCAAATCCCCTTCCAGCGCTATCCCACCCCCACCCACCCGACTACCCCGTCCCTACCCTCCTCTAAACAGAGACCCACCTGCATGCTAATGGCTAAAGCTAACAAACGACATGCAACTCTACCCAAACACTCCTCGCCGACACAACCCCTGAAACACAATCATTCTCCACCTATTTCCCCTCTCTCCTCGCCGTCAATCGCCATGTTGAGAGTTTCTTTTCTGGTTGTCTTTCCGTGAGATTGGTTGCCACCTGTCATCAAAGCCCCCCCCCCCAACATAGACACTCATACACACACACACCTCGACTCCACTCCGATTTGATCTGCTGGTACAGATCTCTCCCTCTCGCCCTCCAACGCACTTTCTCTGCGTCTCACTGGCTAATGAGTCTCTGCTCCCATTCGCCGAAGAGACTGACGCATTCCCGCCAATCTGTCACGGTATCGGATGGAGGGCTTTGAAGAGGGAGCGTGCTCGGTGGGGGTGGAGGGGGGGCTCACCCGCACCGTCTCGCCCCCCTGCTGTCATGTTTTACACCGGCTTTTCTACCTTTGATTTCAAGAAAGTTTGGAGTGCCTCGCATTCCTGATTTACACGGAGAGAAAACCCTCCACGCTGATAAAAGCTGGATTTTTTTTTTTGTTTGTTTTAGTTGAAGGCCTTTGACCAGAATGCCATAAAAGAGAAAACGCTGAATGGATACTGCATTAGTTATATTTGACAACTGTCAGTTTGTCTTTTTTGTGAGAAAAATTAAACTTGCGCCCTGTCTAGCATCGGGTGGATTTGTGCAGCCTGCTGGAAATTCTGGGAGCCAAATTAACTAAAAATGCACTTCTGTGTCAAATCTAAGGTGTGGGTACAAATAGGCTGTGCAACAGCGAGACATGGGTTCGAATCCCAGTACAAAGACTCCAGCCATACTGCTGCACCAAGCCGAATTACCACAGCGCGTAACACTTAAATGGAGGTAAAATGGCCGCTGTAGATAACACATAGCGAAACACTGAATACGAAGACCCAGTTCCCGGGCCGATTTTCTTTTCCTCGGCTGACGGAGCGGACCACACAGCGACAGTGAAACGGAGGAGGCGCTGCCGAGAGCTCAGGACGACAGCTTCATAACCAGCCAAAAGGAGCAGAGAGCCAAATTAACTGCACTGGTCAGGAGAGTTATAATATTTCAGTGGTAACTCTTCGGAGTGAAACCCAATGCGTCAAGAGAGGAGGATACAGTGAAAGAGAGAGAGAGGGGGGGAGAGGGAGAAAGAAAGATATGTGTGTGAGTTCTGCAGTGAGAGTTACAGTAATGAAAGAGGGAGAGAGGGAGAGTGAGGGAGGGAGGGAGGGAGGAAGAGGGGTGCAGAAAGTGAAGCAGGGTTGAGATGAGTCTATACAGAGAATGGGAGAGAGGATAAGAAAGGTTGTGACATAAAGAGAGAGAGAGAGAGGGGGGGGATGGAGGATGAGTGAAAAGGGAGGAGAGGAAGATCGGGGGAGCGAATCCGAGCTGGTGAGACTAAATCTGAGCGCGCCCATGGAGCTGTTTTTGGATTTCACGGTAGCTGCTACTGTATTTCCAGTTGCGGTTCACATGACAGATTGCTGGCACTGACACTACACCCCGGGTTCCCCCATACAGCAAACTCCTTACGCTCCCAAACAGGATTCACACCGAGCAGGTGCCACTATTATTTATTAGATGTTTCCCTCCTAGAAAATCCTAACAGGGGTGATAGAGTAACCCTCCAGTAGCGGTTTACTGCCGTCCGCTCCTTCAACGGTGGCAGCGCGAGGAGTACAGGAGACAGGAGCACTAAACTAAGGCTGAAGAGCGAGGGACTGTGTCTCTACTGCGCTCACGCGGAGATGTCAGCGCGCCATTGGCGTAGTTGTGTCGTTTCTACAGGGGTAACACTCCTCAAAACAGCTGATACTCCAGCGCATTCCGCATTTGCGAGCGAGTGTACTTCCTGTGAGTGTCAGATTTTGGGAGGAAGCTGGTAAATATTAGGACAGGCGGGAGTTGAAAGGCAGCAAGCATGAAGACACAGGAGCACGAACGGCTGGTCTTCTTTACTTCCACCAGGTTGTTTTCTTGTTTGTAGTGAAACTGCTCCAGCAGGAGACGAGTGTGTTGTTGGGTGTTTTTTTTTCAAACTTCTACTGGAGAGAAAATAGGCAGCGCGTAGAGATAGCCGTGAGGACAGCAGGGAAGTGTGGTCGAAAGTTGTACACGAATTTTGGAATAGAGACAGAGATAGTCTAGAAGTCAGGAGGTGCAGATTTATTCATGCTTTTCCCACCTGTGAACTCGGCCAACTGATCTCACAATTTAGCTCTACCCCTGACTGAAGAATGGTGCGCTAAGCAAATCCAGGGGCCTCAGTTAAAAACGATGTCTTAGCATGATAAAGATTCGTAAGCCGCTGTCCTTGTGGATGTGGGTGTATAAAAACAAACTTGATGGTTAGAAACATGCTAAATTAATAGGATTCTATACAGACAGGCAGAATTTCAAGTTGATCTTGATTTAGTATGTGAAATGTACACGCAGTTTAGCTCACCCACAGTTTTGTATGATAGGATATACTCACCGTTTTTTCTGAGTGCATAATAATTCAGTATGAAATTTGTGCATATTTTCATAGGAAAAGACCCAAGTTGATTTGGAACAAACTACTGGGGGAATTTTCCTTTCTGAACCTGGGTTTTACAGCCCTGGTATGGGGTGAGAGTGCGGTAAGGGACAGGGGATTGGGAGGTCACTTACAGCGCTCAATGCGGTCCTCCGGGCTGGATGAAGGTTCGCGATCGGACAGCAGGCCAGACACAGCGAAGATCTTTTTCCCAGCATCCTCCACCACCACCTTGAGCGCCCCAGGCGAGCTGGACGGTATCTGGGTGCCACCGTAGTCGTACTCCTTCCCCTCAGCGTCCGAATAGCGCAGGTGGGGGGAGGCCTCTGCCTCCAGGCACCCCTTCAGCCGCTTGGCGGGGGTGAAGGCCGACTGGTAGCCCCCACCATCGCGCTCCTCCGGGGGGGAGGCAAAAGGCCGGAAGGCCCCCACGCCACTGTGGTTGAGCATGCTAATTGGCGAGCAGTCCAAGCTGGGCGGGGCAAACTGATGGTGCAGGTGGAGGAGGGACGGTGGGAAGTCACGGTTGGGGAAGCCGCCGGGAACAGCGCCTTGACGATGGTACATGGATGCGAAGGTGTAGGAGCCATTGGTGAAGGGCAGGTGAACGTCCTTCTCCACAGAGGCGGGGACACCGAAGGGGCGAGGTGGCTGGCAGGGGATGGAGGCGTCACGACTGGCCTCCGCCGTAGACGCCAGCACCATCAATGCTGGTGAGGCCAGCGGGTTTGGCAAGTAGGAGGAGCTCTCCATCTTGAAGGCGGCCCGGTGCAAGTCCATCTGGGCTCTGGAGTGGACTGTCTCGGGCAAGGGGAAGGGGTGGAGCAAAGGCAGGGCCTGGGGGAGGGGCTGAGATGGACAAGGGCGGTATGTCGAAAGATGAAGAGGCGAGGGCTTGTCTTCTCCAGTCGCGGTCGAGGGCTCAGGGACGAGGTTTGCGGCACGGACGGCGGGAGAGGTGCAAGTCACTGCCGGGTCATTATCAGAAGGTCAAGTTCCTGCAGAGAGAAGAGCAATAGAAAAGTTAAACTCAAAAACCCCGTCCCTCCCAAAGTACTTCAAACGCAATCCTGTTTTGAAGTCCAAACTTTCATCAGACTCTGTCATTTGGATGGCGCACAAGCTGCTTATTTCTCCATCTCCTACCGCTGGACCGGAACCCCATCTGTCACAGATAAGAGTATCGCCGGCGGATCAGATAAGGGCTCGGGCTCACTCGTGTGCGCACTCTCCCCACTTTAATAGGATTCCTTGCTGGATCTGATGCCGGCAGCATATCCAACCGCCATCTGCACAGGAAATTTGACTGAATGAATAAATTAGCTCCAATTCACCTTTGACCTTCCACGGTTAGTGAAAACAGGCAAGAATACTCCCCGGAGGATAAGACAGACGGATTGCAGAATGTGTGAGGGGGATCTTTTTTATTTTTTCTAAATCTCAAAAGGGTGTTTTAACGGGAACAAACCGGGAACCAGAATCACCACACACTAAAATTGCCAGCATTCCTTTAATCAGAAACAGTATCATTGGCAAGATATAGCAGCTTGTGACAATTACAGGAGCTTTTCCAGAAACAAATGTCATCACAGATGTGGCTGTGATGAAAGACTGCACTGGAACACAAAAACTATGACACCTGAGGGGAATATAATGCACGGGGAAGCGTATAGATCTTCCTCAAAATCAAAAGACACCTGACTTCCTCTGACAGGCCTTCGTGCAAACAAAAAAAAACCGTGCTATATCATTAATCAAGCGCGAAAAAATACAATAGAGGGACATACAGGAACAAATCTCCGAAGCCAAACGCCAGCCCTGCATCAAAGGAACTGAGCGGGAATGTTGCAGAAACATTCTTTTCTCAGCCCTCCCAAAGATCAGCTGTCCAGAACACTCATTTAAATCAATTTAAAATCTGATCCTCACACTTAGGCACTACACAGCTTCCCCATGATTCAGAAAAACCCATTTTCTTCAATATCACACACACGCAAGGGAAACTGGGCTCCCTTTCCCGTCTCGGCTGAATGCGAGAGCCACTCGACACCGCCGCGAGCCAGAGCAGGGCGCAGCAGAACGCATCATTATCCCGCCTCTCTACCCCAATTTATCCCAGAAAATAGAAATCCCAATAATAAAGGCTTTCTCCGTCTCCCGCTCTCTCTCTCTCTCTCTCTCTTTCTCTCTCTCCTCTTTTCTCGCATCTCTTTTTTCGCCTCTGTATCAAACCTCAAATAACCTCTAAAAAAATGAGTCGGGCAGGTGCTGATAGCAAGGTAATACAGTGATAAGTGGCCAGATATTTCAATTTTATCATCATTACCATCAACGCGGCGAGGCGGTGTGAAACTGACAATCCAATAAAAGGGACACAGGATATCCCCTTGTGCTGGCGGAGAGGCGTAAGTAGGCCTGAGCACAGTACAGATGCGCTAATCATTTTTGCTCCGCGCGCCGATGGATGCCCCGAGCCGGATCTGCAGGAACAAATCTACCTCTCCCCTGGCAACCGTGGAGGGGACGTCAGGGCTGTCACCATCTGCTGACAGCCCGGGGTCCGCTGGGTGACGAACAAAATATATCTGCTACCTGCCCCTGTCTATCGCCCTCCACCCTATCCATCTATCTGCATTTCTCCTCCGCAAATTTGTGCGCCGAATGCAATGCACTCACACACAGCTTTACACAATACACTCAAAATGAATAAATAAAGTGGCTACGTATATATTCCTTACACTGTGAAATTATTTTGAAATGTTTTCATAAAAAGGGCACTGTTTTTACATAATTAAAAGGGAGGTTGAAAAAACTGAAACAGTAGCACCAGCCATAGTAATATTACCGTGATTAACTACAACACACCACACAGACGAGGACTTCAGATAATATCCTCACACTGAATGCGCAAACATTTATTTTTCTGGTGTTAATTACAGCAGTCGCCCAAATAAAATACCCAAGGAAATACAACCCACTTGATATCGACAATTTCAGAAACACAACAATGGGAGTGTAATATATTCCACATATCATCAATATTTGAATGCACTATTGTAAAAAAAAAATATATATATATATATATATATATGGATGGAGAGGAATACATATTTTTTCATTTACAATTTGCCTACGAATCTATGTAAAATATTTTGGTTCTTTGGTTAAAAGCTGTCATCTAATGATCACATGATATAAATTTTTTTCCTAAATATTTGTTAAATGAAATATTTACTTACTTGGTTTTGTATCTGATTTTTTTTTTTAATGCAAGAGAATACATTTAATCTGCCGAGCAGCAGACTCGAGGTGCAGAATTTCCTCAAGAGCACAGTAAACGATGAAAAGCCATAAAAATAAAGATACATCTGTCAAGGGCTGTTTCCTTCTGCCTCTTTTTTTATGAAAGACCAAAAAAATGAGATCAATCCAGCCTGGCAGGACTGGACGGTGAAATCTAACCGCAGGTCGGCTCCCAAAAGCAAACAGAGGAGAAAGTTTGCGCTGAGAAACGTCTTTCAACCCCTTCCCAGTAGCCATACCTTTCTCTGCCCGTCAGTAAATTTACTCATTGTTGACAGCCGCTAAGGTGAGTTAAGTACCACTCAGGCATTTTATTAGAGACACGGCCAGACGCTGTCATTCCATTGCCTGCAAAACACACCAAATACAAGGGGCCCGCAGAGGACAAGCCAGGGAGAGCAAAACTGCAGTAGGGGGCAGACTATTTTACCCCGGCAAGAAAAAACAAGGAACGTGACATGAAAAAATATCATCAGAGGCAGGCGGTTTGATAATGCTCCAGGACACAGTCCAATCTAAGAGAGGCAATTTTAGTGGATGATAAGGCTGGCCCACACTTAAAAAAATGTTCTAAAATGCCAACAATTCCAAACACTTAAAAAAAGGACTTGATGCTGATATCTTTTACAGCCTGGCCCTCCAATCAATGCAGGGTTGTCTATTATTGATAACCATGCCTGAGCATGGAAAGTCGCTCAATGCAGGTCATTCATGCTAGCTGCTCCAATTGCACTTCTTTTTTACATTTAAAAAAAAAAAACACCAAAATGCCATCTGGGCTTGCTTAGCCGACGGCCGTAAGACAGCAGCGCAGAAGTTTAGGTGCTTGGAAACTAGCTAATTCAAGCAGCATAGGGTCTTTTTAAGGTGTTCGGCTATGCGCTGAAATGGGCGGCAAGCTCGGTATTCCAGACACCAGGCGCATTGTGAAGGCCGAAGGGCAGTCAATACTATTGAAAATTCCTTAATTCGCCATTGGCAGGTTAAAACAGGAAGGCACAGCAAAGTTCAGAAATCTTTATGAATTAGTGTCATGCACTGTGTGGTGAGTGAAACATGGTGTCAAGGGTGTCACTGTATGAGAAACAGCCAGGCATGCACAGAGCTACCATCACTCAGGTACCAAAGGAAATGCAAAGAGCAGCAGTATAGAGCTCAGAATAGAATGAAGATGCCTGAGTCTAGTAAAAGCATCAATTAAGAAATAAGCTGTACAAATGATACACTGTACAGATGCAGCTCAATTTCCCCAGGCTGACTGAGGAAAGCCTTAAATAATAGATTCCCTTTTAGTTTTACATTTAGACTATTAAATAATATTTTGAGAGCAAAACGAAAATGGTTCTTATCAGTTACAAGTCCTATGTTTTCGGTTTTTTTGTTATCTGTCCATTAGTTTACACCTGTCAAAAACACAGTTTTACTTTTCTTTAAAATCACAAAAAAGGAGGTAAAAAGTACGGTTCTCTCAGTGCGCTGGCAGACATCCGTCTGTGAAATAAACCGTTCCAAAGTTGGTGGGCGCCGGAGCAAATTGATTCATTACAGAGGAAATCATTGTCAGAGTTGGCTAACCTGTCTGGGCTCTGCAGTTCAGAGGCTGCGGCTCTGTTTGCCTCATCCAAATCACCTGAGCCAAACTAATTCCCAGCTAAGCCCAGATTATTTGTAAGGTGTCTGGCTCCCCGAGCTCTAAAGCAAGCCCTGGACTACAAAGAGCCCCTCTCTCGCCCCCCCACTCCTCGCCCAATGTAGATCATTTCTCCAGGAAAAAGCCAGGGAAAGCGAGATTGCCCTCTCCATTCGTTACCACCCGAGCATCAAGCCAGCATTCCCTGCGGACCAAAAGCTGTTTCCCCGGTTTACACAGCGCAGAAGGCACTGCTGGCCAAACCACTGGATCTCAATAATAGATAACACACACAATGAGTGCGGCAGTCGACCCCAGGAGCAGATGAGAACAACTTGTTGGCCGGCTGGGCTCGTATAAAACGGCCCAGACTGACTCAGCCACCGTGGCTGCCTTTTCATTACGGCTACGCTGCTGATGCATATTCAACTGCTCTCAAAAACTGTGGGGGATAGATGGGTAGGAAAGTTTTAAAGGAAACCTGCTGCCAATTCTCTTTCTTTCGGCTAATTAAAATGAGGGAAGAAGCTGCCAGGAGTTTGACTCACAAAAGTAACATCAGCTTAATTCTCTGTTTTTCTATCCTTCTGATTTTGGAGGAATGCAAAACACTCAAGAGCGAAGACCGCAGTTCAAAACTGGTATGACACAGATAGAGATGCATTTCAATACACTGGCATGATTAACAACTACCCTTTGGTAGTTTGACGTCCCTTCAAATTGCGCCCGATTGAATGGGTAACATCAACATTAATGCGCTTTGCATTCAAGAGGTGTGGAAATTCCCTGCGATGAGATACGATGTTGGAACGATAACAAGCAAAATTAGAACAGGTGAATAGACGCTTCTCAAATTGACTTCTCACTGCTGTACAGGCAAAGCTTTTTGAGATGGCTCAAAATTTAATTCTTTTCCAAAACTGTGGATATACAAAAACAGCTTAAAAATGTAAAAATATACTATACACTTTCTATAACAAAAACTTTTTTCCAGAAGCTTCTATTCTTGCACAGGTATCAAAATTGCTTCTAGGCTGCGGAAACTGCCCGGATAATATTCACAGTAATAATTAATGACAATTATTTTAAAAGGCTAATCTGTTGAATGACATGTAAGACGGTTAACTGTAAATATGCAAAATCCATGATTCCAGGGGTCAGAATTTCAACAAATATAAATATCGTCAACTTTTTGTGCACAATCTGCTTTCATGCGAGGGAGACCCCAGTAAAAAAAATGCTTGTGATATCCATTTTACATGCTAAATGTAATTTTCCCATGGTAGGATAAAACCTTTTCTGTCTGAAAATAAGAACCTCAAAGCTAAATTTTCCCATGCCGTGCACATCCATAAAGTCATTGGCTATTCAATATCCAAATTCTAAATTAACGTTTGCATGCGAGGCAATGTCAAAGACAGTTTGCACCAGACGGGACACCAGCATGCTAATTCTCCACGTTAGAGACCTGCACGAGGACAGCCTCGCTGGGGCTCCACCACACCCACTGAAAGGATGATATCTCACACTCTGATCAATGCTACTCAGATCCAGAATGCTTAACATTTCAGGGAGCAGTGATCTTTCACGCACGAAAAGCAGTGCAGAATAAATTGTTGCTACAAGAGTATTTATCTCCGGAAAATGCTATGCAGATATTCTATCTACGCTGGTCCTCTTTTAGCCGGCATAGGGACACCTTTTCCTAGGATATTTGCAAGAATACCGATGCAGTTCAGATCTTAATATAAAATAAACATATTTCAGGAAAAGGTCTGTATTTTTTTTTTCTCAAAACCCATTAAGCACGCATTAAACATTGCAATCTATATACTTTTTCTGCATATAACAGATATGCAATTTATCTGTGTTTTCAACAGACTTTTCTCACAAACACAATTTACATCAGAAAGTACAAAATTAGATGGTAAACTTTTCCTTTTGTAGGTTTGCATGAGAGCTTTTAGCAACGAATACTGCGATGATGGCGATGATCTCAAGCGCTGAACGCAAATACGAAAAAGGCGAAGAGGATGTCATTTGGCGAGTACACCGGTAATCTCCTGTGCCGCGTGCTTAAGTTCCACTTACACCTGTCAGTACTAGATACCCTTGAATAAATTTTAAACACACGCGGGCAGGCAATAGCCTTCAACACTGACTGTCAGCCGCATTTATCAAATAAAAACACGGAGAAAAGAAACGCATTCAGCACCTGATATTTATTTTTAATGGTTTCTTTTAATTACTCTTCCCTCTCGCCATCTGCATGACAAATGTGCCTTAAGTGAAGTGCTTATTAGCACATGACAATATGCGAATGAGGTGAGACAAAGCTGCTTTTTAAGTAGGTTTGGAATGGACTCCATGTTGATGGGGTTCTATATATCGAGGACCATCGGGCGAGTGCAATTATGAAAATCGAAGCTTAATTTATTCTCCATGTCTTCCGGATTTATGCACCGGAACCCTAAACAAAACGACGCGTCTCAAACAAAGTAGCCGTTTTATAGCCGCAAATGAATTCGGGGTTAAGATGGCACAGGACTGCAATTTCCATTTTCTCTCCCTTTATTCTTTTCCACCCTATTTTCCAACTCTTCCTTCGACGACAGCGGAGGGAAAAAAGTGTCCCCTAATTGTTCTCTGGAAAGAAACGGGTGTTTCATCCGCCGGCTGGCTCTCCGACTTTTAATTCCACACAGCGCACAAATCCAGATTAAAATAACTCTAACTATTGATCTGGGCACTGGAATCGACATTAATTTTAGTTCTCTTCTCACTTTGCAAGAGAATCAATGGAAAGCAATAACAGCTGACATCGCTGCAGAACGGGAGAGAGGAGGAGGACCGGGGATGGAAATCCTAGCCCCGACAAATAAATCATTTGGTACTTTTCCCTCGCCATCGACTGTCTTTTTTCCCCCGTCTCTCCCTATAGCTGCCGCTGGTGAATCGGACACCAAACGCCGAGTATGTCTCCTGCAACACATTTATCAGAGGGGCTATCCATCAGGAGGAGAAAAACAGTCCGGGATATATGCGATCCAGTCCTGGAGTTAGTGCGCGAACACACTGTGGCCATGGATTAGCGTAAATATTGTAGGAGTTGATTAATCAGTCACGTCAAAACAACATATTTTAAAGTTAAAATATTATAGCTAAATGATAAATTCCTTCATCCACGGTATGATTTTCATTATCAGTGTTTCGTGAAATCTCACAATCAGTTTATTATCTCTTTAATGTTTATCAGCTTGTTTGTCTTTTGTGACTCTCAGGAAATTCGCAAGAACGTGTAGTATGCAGCATATTCGCGCGCAGCATAATCTAACGGGTAATAATGCACAAAACAAATAACTACACAAACCTGATTTAGCCCAACTATTCCACGGTTTCGATGATCAAACCGCAACATTTATTGATGCGTGACATAGTCATGTTCATTTCAAAAAATGATTATAAATTAACACACTTAATAGAAATGCACTCACCACAGTCTCAGCAGAGAATAATTCAATTGTTCTATTTGCAAGACATTAAAATGCTTCTGAATATCACTCCTGAGGAATAAACTGTTCAAATACAATTCATTATTTGTGAATCACCGCAGAAAAAAATCTTATTTCCGCAGTAACATCTTTCCAAAACTTAAGCGGTTTCGTTCATCTTCATAGTTTGGCGAATTTAAAACATGCAGCGCGCTATGCCTAATCTGAACGAGTCAATAAAAATAAGCACTGATTATAGCTTGTAATATACATCGCCTTTTCTGGGAAGACAAAATAAAGGCAAGTGTTGATTGCGTTGCCAATAAAATTACAAAATGTTGTGAAATGAACTGCACATATTAAGAAGCATTTCAGCACTTTGAACACTCGGAGCGGGCAAAGAAAAGCCAGATTATTCCGTCTGTAAACGCGCAATTGTTTTTTCTACTCAGAAAGAGCAAGAGTAAATTGTCAGTATAACCACAATACTAAACAACTGACATTTTCTGTATAAAACCAAGCAGATAATGGCCTAAAATAAAATAAAGAAAGCGCTGTAGATGTCGCCTTTAAACAGAGTTAATTTAATTCCCACATTCAATACTTTGAATTCTAAAATATACCAGAAAGAACAAAATATTCCCCAACCAAAACAGGTGCAAGTTAGAAACTCAAATTAAAAAATGTTTCACATGACTTCAATAATATATCAGGCAGCAACAGGTCTGTGTCCAATAAACAGCTGGATTAAAATAGCCTATACAAAGATTAGGTACTTGTTTATTGTATTGGAGTAGCCGAAGCAAACACAGGCAATTTAAAATAAAGATTAATAATTTAAAATAAATAAATCAAACAGACGCAATAAAACTGAAAACCGGCAGTGATTTCCAATAAAAGTGAAATAAATGTCCGCAGTCACACAACACGGAAAGGGCATATAACCCCTTTCAGCGAGTGAAACTGATAAAAAAGTAATTACATAAAATCTACTACGTCCTAAAATATTGGTTACAAATACTGTAACTCCCAGAGTAACCTTCGTTAACCCTCTAATTGAAAAATAAAACCTCCCAATGCACTGTGCTAGTAATGTGACCAGAGTGGCACTTCTTTCGAGTACCAAATCTAACGTTTGGGTATTTAGGCACAATTGTAAATTATGCTGAACATGTCACGCTCACTGGCAGCGCGTTTGCAGGTTTTCGGGGCCAGAAGAATCGGTCCAGCTTCCATTCAGTCATTTTAGGCGGCACATAAATCGCACCGCTTCCTTGTAAACAGGTGTTTCCCTTTTGCGTGCTCAACACCAGAGAAGTTACAGATCTGAGACATCGTTGTCGTGAGGAAATCAAAATTGAACCCTGGCACCTGTTAGTTACACTTTAGGCATATGCAACCGATTTATGACAACAGACTGGGCAGTGCAGGAAACTTTCCATTGCAAGCGCGAACAAACACACCTAAATACACACACACACCCACAAACACACACACACACACACACGCACACACACGCACACACACACACACACTCACAAAGAAAAATATATCAATCCAAATGCGTACATTGTTTTTAATTAGTATGAGGCAAAATACCCTTTCCCATTATGAATTAGCTTTTTTAATACACTGCGGTATCAATGTGATCAAAAACATAACTTTTCAAAGGATGAGCTGAAAAAGTTAGGCTACAGTCTTTACAAGACATAGCCTCGGCCTATTAATGAAAACCTGAGACTGAATATTAGTGCGGTGCTTCATTTGGACACGCATCAAAGTAGGCCACCAGGTCTGCACAAAATAACAGTATGTAATATGGTACATCAGGATGATAACTCTTCAAGAGCATCCTGTTTAAAATCGCCTAATTCTATATACATGACTTCATTCACGCGGAAATAACACCTATCTGTATTAACATACCCGCACAGAAAAATGTATAGACAGATGGAGAGTCTGACGAATAGATAGATAGATAGATAGATAGATAGATAGATAGATAGATAGATAGATAGATAGATAGATAGATAGATAGATGCCAGTCGTTCTAACGATTACATAAAGATACTTTCCTGATTAATTGGTTGAGGCTATCACCACGAACAGCCTTGAGCCATCTATTTTACTTAGCTATGACAGCACGGTTATTGTTAAACTTGTTATTTGAGAAAATGAATGAACCATTGCTTCGCACAAGTGAAAAAGCCCAGTCCTACAAGTTCTACTGTACAGTCAAGAAAGTTTCCAAACATTTCGAAGCATGAATCCCCACAAATAAGTTCTTGAACAATATATAGCATGAGAAAACCCCAACACACAAGCAATATAATTTAACACATGTCGAAGCCATTCCAATAGGCCTACTTTTCTGCAAATGTAATAACTGTAACTTAATAACGGCGCACATGGCATATGTCAGTTGTAGGCAACTGATGATTTATATGTTACAGAAAAAAATGATATCAAAATTAGGTAAAAATCAAATCAAAATAATTTGACTCAATTAGAAACAATATTATTACGGTGCAATTACGGTGCCCGTTCAATGGGAAAACGCCACTAGAAACCTGTCAACCCATGTGTTCATATTTTAAACTTAGTCAAACAAAATAAGCAAATTTCACTACCTAAAGCCACTGTGAAAGTTACAACACAACACAAACCCAATGACTCGAGATCAAGTAAAGAAGCAATGACTCCTGACGCTTTTGAAGTACCTATGCTACTTACGACGGCGTTTTCAAGCAATCCTTCCGGAGGTCCGAGATGGCTTTTATCCGCACAAAAGACACTTTTCTGCGGCAGGCTGGTTGAGGTGCCGGAGACAGCGAAGTCGCATTGAGAGGAAAGTAGTTGTGCTGCGTAGGAATAATCGGAGCAGGTTGCCTTGTAATAGATTATCCCCGCGTGTGTATTCAGGACGGTATCAGTTGCATGTAGCTACAAGTGAGCAGGAATTTGGATAGACTGGTAAAAAGAAAAGGAAAGATATCGGGTCTGAGGTTGGAGAGCCGTTTACAAATAGACTCCCGTATAAAGAGCAGTGCTGCCTCACAGCGCTTGCCTCGCTCATTGACTGACATTCTCGCTCGCGCTCTCTCTCCCTCTCGCCACCTCTTCCCCCCCACTCCGGGGGAGGGGTGGCGGGGTCCCAGTGCCGCTTTGTGAACACTAAATGAATTATATTCTTGCTTCACCACGGTGCAGACCATGGGAAATGAAGTCTATTGCAAAACAAAACCCAAAAGCGCATTTAACTAGTCCTTTACAATTACGCAATACTTTTTTTCCTGCCTATGAGCAGAACGCGATTTGCGTGGTAGGCTACAAGACACAGATGGGAGAAGCGTTCAAACTGTATGTAGGCAGTGCCTTAGTCGCAAAATGGTCACAAAGGGACAAGAAGTTAATTAATGAGATGAATGATAAATGGTTGACTACTGCGGCTATCTGTTAGGCAACAGCGGAAGCAGACCAAAGCGCCAACGGATTTTTATTTGGTTTGCGATTATTATTATAAGAGGAGTTTCAAGGAGATGCTTTACATTATTGTATCTATTGCGTGAAAGACAATGAAAGAACTAATATTTAACTTTAAACTACATTAACGCACAGGCGTGCTAGTTTTGACGTCAGAATCTTTACATATTTACTGTAGTGCCACTGTACGTTGACTCAAAAACTCACCTCAGGCAATCGTCAGACCGAACATCTTAGAGCAAAATTCAAACAAAGCTCGCACTGACCGTAAATTGAAAGGCCGCTCAAATACCTAAGTGGTGGGAAAATTTGTAAACACTTGCAGTGAAATTCTTTAGAAGTTGAAGGCAACGCGAGGAATCGCTCTCGAATGTTGGGACGTTTCAGCCGACTACACCCACCTGCTGGAGGAATGTCGTATTACACCTTGCGGACACAAGACTGTGCCGGTTGCTGCCTGACGGTAAAAAAGAAAAAAAAACTTGGAGTCGCCTTTCATATCCAGTTTGGATTGTATTCAGTAGTTAAAGTTTCTGATTTGTAATTTGTCACTGTGATTACGACAAATAGATAAATAATGAAATAAAGTCCAGAGATATTTAGAGGTCTCCTATTTTACCAAGCCACTACCCTTGCTTTATTTTGTTGTTCCCGTTCAAGAATTCGCACAGGGAAATGAATTTGAGTGAAAAAGAGGGTTCTGGAAAATAATCTGCTCATGCACGAGGAGTACAATCGACATGAGCACATTTTAACCACGGAGCCGGGAAGGGTGTTTGAAGGCGAGTTAAATTAATGACGTGACTCTAGCCTCCTTCACGCCACCTTCATTTAGGGTTGATGACCGCGTTGGAGAGCGCACAGACGCGGCTGAGAGGTCTTCATTTTTCAGCCGCAATCGCTGCCTCCGCCCCTCTGTTTTTTTGTAATTGCCAATTACACTTGTGAGAGGTACCATGCAACTGCATCCCCGCTTCCTGAGTTTTTAATGTGCCGAGAAACATCTTTAGGTTGTTGCGGAATTCAAAGCATCCTTTGAGAATCTTTGTCCCCGGGCCCAAGATGTTTCTTACGATGTTCCTGAAAGCCAAGTCGAAGAATAGTTTATGTGTATGACAAAAGAAAGATCAAATTTTAATATCTTCCATAGTAGTAGTAGTAATATCATTCAGCTGAGTTATAAATGAAGAATAATTCTTTTCTTCTAGCTGATTTTGTGCCATTGTCAAGCTTTTAAGCACAAAGCGCCCTTGGTATGCATTTACTAAATACAATGATTTCTCTGAGGCAGACAACAGCACTGCTATAGATAACTGATATATTAATGCATGAAGCTTTATGTTACAATACAAAACTGGTCTGCTCGGTGACTCGATGTAAACCTCCCCTGGACAGCCTGCTCAGTGTCGATGATAACGTCCGTGAGAGGGACGACTGACATCCCCTTCTTTGAGCTGACCTGTACACAGTCCTCTTCTAGACCGGCCCACCCTTCCCTTTATCGAGTCTAGACAGAAATCAATAGTTATTTTCTGGTTACACAAAGCCCTCGACCGATGAGTTGATGGTGTGAGTTTAAACCTTGCAGTTGATAGTGACTGTGCATACGACAGATCAGCTCTATTGCACCAAGGCTTAAACTCTGGATGCCACTGTGTTGGAACAAATACCTTAACACAGAGGCAGCACGACAAACACAAGACATTCTCACAATGTTCCTAGATTGTTCGGACAGTATTTTAGACATTATTGCAATATGGCTGCAACATTGTCAGAAGGTTTTGCAAGTGCTGGGCAGACTCGGTTAATCAAACAAATTAGCAGGCATTTTTATTTCCGCCGGGAAACCCCAGCGCACATTCAGATAAGTACACTGCACTCTTGAAAATAAAGCATTGCTTAATATTCGATTCCAGTGCAGTGTGTTTCCCGTAGTTGGGGCTATTGATGAGTACAACTACCACCAGAAGGGCTGATTGAACTGTTACATAACAGTGCAATTCATTACCATTGGAACAAGCCTGTCTCGGCTCCGAGAGCAGATATTACAGGCGAATGCTCAGCCTGGGTGTACGCTGTGCTGCACCTCCTCTTACCATCCCTCTGCTCACAGGTCCGGAGCAGGAGTCAATGACGAAACACATCGCATCCGTCAAAAGATAACTTTGGTTGCAAGGTATGTACAAACACTGGTACGCAGAGTGTTTATCAAAGATAGTGGCACATTCGTGTTCACATAGCTACCACAATAAGCACAATAAAAGTATCTCTGTATCAGACATTGTAAATTCCTGTTGCCAGGGAGCAACTGTACAGTTAGTTTTATTCTGTGTTTTGTATGAGTGACTGCATTCGATCATAGCCTATGCACTCTAACCGAGCGATATACCATCAACTTTAAACTTCCAAATAAGTAGTGTGTTTCCACATTATCTCACTGTTTTATTTCATTCAGAGCTTAAATGACAAAACATATCTCCTTGGTGCACCTGGTCTGACAAATATACGTTACACTCCATGAGTATTTGGTCAGTGACAAATATTACTGCGGCCCAAAGATTTGGAGTTAAACGAAGAATATGATGTCAATGAAGAAACAGTCGGCTCTGAGCAGATTGAAATCTATGTCAGTTGATTTATGGAATTACAGCCATATTTCTGTACAGATAGTCCAAGCACTTATGTACCTCAAAATAAATTGCAGTAGTGTGACTTCTGCAGCAAAATTAAAATGTTCCATCCAGAGTTTGGGTCAATCCCATTTAAATGAAATCAATTCAGCAAATTAATCAAAATTTTATTGATTCATTGAAGAATCCTCATTGAACACTGAGGCAACTTTATTTGCAATTTCCAAGTTTAGAATTAAATTGACGTCCATTTTGGTGCCTTCATGCTGCAGGTATAAATGGTGATGTCTCGTAATACAAGATGAAACTTCGTACTAAACATTGAGTTTGTGCACTTTCACTTGTCGCTCTAATTGCTGTAGAACATGAACTAGAAATCGCCGTAACCATTCGACACTATAAGAGTAAAAACATGGACACACAATAACGCCTGTGCGAGGACAAGCACAACTTTCCATCCCGCAGATCACAAACAGTAAAACTTTCCCTGAGCCATAGCCTCTCAAAATAGAATAAAAAGAAATTCCATAGTTTCAAAAAACTCACAAGATGTGAGAATATAGTTTGAGTTCAGTTCCCTGAGACTAACTTTAAATTCACTTTAATTTTAGAGACTTTGCATGGTATTCGACAATATAAACAATGTTAGCAAAGCACACCAGCCCCTCGGAGCTACGCCCATCTGTGTTAGTCTGCATGCATGGTGAGGAGGGGTCTGCCCAGGAATGACTCCACCACTGAATGAGGTGCACTGCAAGGTCATGCAGGGGTCATCACGAGCTCCAATCTTATCTCTCTGCCCAAGGTTCCCAATGACCAGAATTCTGTTCCTCTGTGTCCTGGATCACGTGAAACCGCCAACGAGATTACGGTGGTCTCAGCTCTGGTTCCCTTCTCCCCGCTCGGCTAGTAAAACAGGCGTAAAAATTGAAAAATTTTCCCACCACCAATTTCACCGTACATATTTATTAGAACACATTCGCTTTGTGGATGCCCTGACGCAGGCCAGGGTTATCTACTGTAGTAATAACGCTTGGCCATTGTGCGATCCAGTGCCCAACACATTCATCTGACGGGGCGATTCATACAAGCACTCGATTCTAACAAAACAGCGCATCCCCGGCTGGTTTCGTATTGTTTCGTCTTCAGGATTTTTGATTGTTAGACTGATTGATTATTTTACCTAAGGCTCGCGCAGGCAGTGTTCATTGTAGCAGGAAACAAGAGCAGTCGAGCAAGAAGGAGGAATTCGCAAGCCATTAGTGGATCATTCATGTGATAATGAAGTCATTATGATGTAGTCATATAGCGCCGGTGCTCTGTTTTAAAGGGATGCATTACCTTCGTGTGGTTCATGAGATGTAGGCATTTTTAATGTAGTCTGCAGCTGAGCAGCTGAGTAATTGAGATGGAGGATGAGGAACATTGTGGATTTCTCGACTCAAGCTTTCTTTTGGATTTTTGTCAACTTTCTTGTGCTGACAAAACGGGAACATTCCATATTGCGGACATTGTGTAAATGGATGTAATATCTTATGTAGCAGAAAAAAACTGTCAAAACTGATGGATTTCTCTCCTTTTCCTCAAAATCACTATTGTGTTTTGGAGCCGGTGTCTGTCCGTGTGACCTCACACCACTAATCTGGGAGAGAGGCAGGCAGTAGTGATCAGCGGGCGTATTGACAGACATTAGCATCTCAGCGCGTGCATTAGCGCTTTCTTGTGTTGCTAACGACCACCCGTTTGTGTCAAAGAGGCCTGAGAGGAAGAGGTCTACGGCCGCTGTTGGGTCCCTCTGCATTTCAAACCAAATCTCAGGACCTGATATTTAAACACATTAGGAAATTGTAATGGTTCCGTATAGTCAGGGTGCAGCTTTGATAGAGAGGATTGTCGGGGGTAGATTTTACATAATTGAACATTTCCCATTTCCCCTAACATCTGACTTATCCTGGCAAAGGAGACCACCTATGCTGAAGTTTCTCCAGATACAGTAGACTTATATTCTCTAACCTGTTATCACGGTTCGAATTTACTTGGAGGTTTGAGCTGTGAGAAAATCTTGTTCAACACAGTCAGCACTATCCAGTAGCAGTGTCTATATCAGTATTCCAACTAATACTCCCACTGTACTGACTGCGAACGGATCAAGTACAAATTGACATTTCATGACACTTGAACTTTCTAGACTTTTTGCAATAGTTTTGTTGAATGTACCTACAAAGTATTTCATGTCAAAATAATTAAAGTGATTAACCTATTCGTTTCAATTGAATCATGTCAGAAGTAAACAGCTTCAGCAGATCAAGTAAAAAGTGCCCAGCCTCCCCTAGGGGGCCAGGTTAAGCAATGATCATGTCTGTGTGTGTGTGTGTGTGTGTGTGTGTGTGTGTGTTTCTGTCAGTCTGTCTGTCAGCCCGTGGCTGGGGCCAGGTTTGCTATCTCTGATTGCCTTGTTACTGGATGCATTCACAATTATTCAAACTTGCAAATGAAGTTCAAGTATTCATATCACTTCTCCCCTTTATATGGATACATGTTCAGTTAATATGAAGTTCAATACATTTGGTCTGCAGGTGTCCCAAAATGATTTTGGAATTTATTAGTTTAACTCAACTGTATAACTGCTATGTGCCACAAGACACCAGTGATTTGAGATTATGTTGCAAAATCCTCCTGTTTCTCCCCACAGTGAGTTTAGTCATTAATTGCATATTATCTATGTTAACAATGTCAATTTACACTTGTATGGTAGTGTGAAATGCGAGAGCGATTAGTAAGAAATTTTTTACAGGAGTGAGTATGATTTCAAGGAATCATTTTGCTGCGTTGCTTTTTTATTTTGTAAAAAAAACACGCACAAAATAGATTAAATACACAGGACAATTATTTTATTGTTCATTGCACTAAGTTTCATTGCACCCGCACTTTTGTCTCCCCTGAGCAGCACTGAGCACCTTTCAGTTCTAATCTAATGTGACACCTGATTTCCTATCCTGGGCTCGCGATGATAATCTTTGGTCCCAGCACTGCTCGGCTCTCCAATAACAAAAGAAACATGTTCCGAGCCAATTAACACCAGTCACAGGTCATTTAAGCATTGCTGGAAACACTGGGACTAAAGAGAACTGGCTCTGAAACACAAACCCTTAGGAAAATGAACTGCAGGGTTACTTAAGTATACTATAAGAGTTCTATATCAGTCTACAGTATAGTTGGAGTGTTCTATAGTATGTTGTGGTGTCACCACAGTTTTTTTTTTTTTTTTCGGTAGTGTTATTTTATCAGCCATAGTAGCTCTACAATATTTCAATAGTAATATTAAACTCTCTATAGTGCGTACCCCCAAAAAAAAGGAAAAAAACAAGAATTTACTGCGGTAATACTGATTGTTTTTGGTGATAGTCTTTATGGTATTCCTACTGTGTTTTTTCTCAGGGTTTAAGGAGTCGTCACTAGAGCCTCTTCTCAGCATTTCAACGGAGTCTTCATCATCTGCAGCATGAAATTCCTGCTCATTGAAATGTGTGTGAAAAATATGCCTCACTTTTCACAGTTTCTAAATAGAAAGGGAACCTTTATGCAGTGACCGTTACATCACCAGTTCTGGCTCGCCAAAACAGATACCGGCCGATACCAGATCAGCACTTGTAAAAATTCCTCACAAGCAAAAGAGTTCACTTTCCCACAGCCTGGACAGGACATTCAATGTGTTAGTTCCTTAGAGTGGATCCTGTTAGTCATAAAATCAATGTGCTATCCAAACCACACACAAAAAGCTAAAAAAAAAAACACTGAGATAATAAAGCAAGGGTCATTTGTTACCGTACAGTCTGTTACAGCCTCCTCCCGAGCCGATAAGAGCCCGTAAAGAGACTGCCTCGCGACGTGGACCGATTTTGTGTTCACTTGCATGTTTGTGGGCAACAACGCTTGGGCGTCGTCCCGTTCCAGTGACACGACGGCTGTATATCAACTTTTATGATGTACAGAGTCTAAAGTAATTTAGTGCCATAATTGGGCGTTGTAACCAGTCCAACCATAAACAAAAGATAACTGCAATCAGTAGTTCATTGATACCAATTAGTTTTAAATTACTCCACACAGGAGTTCCTCGCCTGATATCCAACTTATTCTTTTATAGTGTGTAAACAATCTGAAAAGGCCAGTGAGCAGGAACTGTTGGAAAACCATCCAAGGGCTGTAATCGATGACTGGCGCCTGTTGTTTTCAGGCGACACAAAGGTTTCAGCGTTTGGCGTCACTAAGTGCCGAGGTAGAAATTTTTCTGCCCCGCTTGGCGGCTTTCATTTGTCTCAGCGAGAGAGGGGAGGTGTTGAAGGCAACAAATGACCAACAGCAGAAAAAAAACACATTACAGCCTATTGCAGAAGCAGAGCGCCGGATGCGTAAAATGAATTATCCGGCGCGAGCGTAAACACACTGAGCGCGACTGAGGGCTTCGGGAAAAGTGGGGGACCTGGCTTCATTCATGACTGTCAAGGCGACGAGGCCGACAGAACAACACCGTTTTGAACGATTTCTCAAGACGTGTCGACCACAGCAACAACCTCTCTATCCCTGCAGCCATTTCTCGCAACAAAAACACTCACGGTCTTGAATCATAGCACAAGCCCTGCCAGGAATATTGTTTCAATTGTTTACGTGAATTAGCCATTCGCCGTTGAGTTTAAGCGACCATCACCGAGGGATACTCACCAGGAAGCATTATACCAGCTGCATTAATTAAAAAAGCTAACACAGTGCCACTTTCTAAGACTTTGCTGCAAATTTCCGATGTTCAGTAGGCCAGGTACATTTTGTCAAGCCTAGAGAAGGCCTGCACAACTGAAGAGTCTGTTTCCAAAATGCAGTAAGTGCCAAAAATACAAAAATTGATATAATACCATAGAACGAAAGCCCTGTGCTTCTCGCACATGGTGCAAAAATCCATTTTTAGAAAGTCATATTATAAGGTGTATTTTTTTCATGGTCAAAGTTTGTGTTTTTCCGTAAAATGCAATAGGCGCCAACATAGAAAGAGCTGATTTACTCAAAGTGAGTAAAATGGATGTATTGCGTTTTTGGAACCAAAGTCTTCAATTCCAGATGGATGCGGCTCCTCGGTCGAAAAGGTCACGTTGGATCAGCTCACCCTCGGAAGGCCTCGGGAGTACATTGGTCTGGTTTCAAAACTGTGAGCATGCTATGTAGTGGAGCACATTGTATATACTTTGTACACTTAACAAACAGACAGGACCAAGCTTTACGCTCAAGGCTTACTTCCTGGCCTTGTTGATAGATGCTGCTGACGACCACCACGGCCGTTGGCTCCAGTGTAGTACTTCTCATCCGGTTCACCTTCGAAGTCAATGATAACTTTAACGTAATAACACTAAGTCAATCATTTTTTTTTTCACTACAAAACGCTCATACAATACGTGTATCTCTTTTGTAAAGCGTCTTCCCGTGTTCTGCGTCAAGCCAATGAGCCAAAATATTTTGTGAGTGAACAAGGAACAGGTTACGTCCTTGAACTCAGTGGATGACCCAGACTCAGCAGCTGCATTATGCAGACTATGGGTGCATCAAAATTCTCTACAGAACAGGGAACTGTCCGCGCAAACTGACATGAACCGTTAACAGTTTGGCTGGCAGCCTTAACAAGAAGCCTCCGATTTCTCTATTTCATTAAAAGGAGGTGATTAGTTCCTTTGTTATTTTCTCCACAGAACCAACACAGAAACACAGGACCAACTGTGGGAAAAGGGAGACTGATTATGAGCCGCAATCCTTTGAATCGCTGTCATTAATGTCCCAAAGCTTTTGGATAAATTGTGAAAGCTATCTTTGCCGTGGAGCCCATGATGTACTGAAGGAAAGGACATGGATCTGTCTTAAACATATCCCAAGGAAACTTATAAATCTACTTACGACTTTCCCTTGACCCAGGAAATGTTTTTTTTTTTTTTAATCAAAGTCAAAGAAAAAAGCGCAAAGGAGAGGAAAAAGACGGCGAATTTTATAATTTTAAAGAATTTGGATGCCCCTCGTAGATCCAAACTGACCCCAAAAAACCACTTCTCTGAGCTGAAATGCTCGTCAGCCTGGCCGAGGAAGGTCAGAGGTTGACGACAGGAGCTTGGTTCATATTTACCTACAGTCAGTGGCTCACAGGTTTACACCACACTTCAAGCTAACTGACTTGAGAGTCTCAAATGAGATGAGCATCCCCCCAGTTATACTAGCTGAACGGACGCTTTAAGCCAAGCTTTAAGACTTGCATCAACTGATCTCAACTGTGGTGCATCACTTCCAAGACATTGTGCATGAGGCCTTTGAAAAAGCATTCCAGCAAGAGGCTTTGATCTAATGCAGTGGTTTCATTATGGCGGCACGGAACAAATCGCCACCATGTGCTAAATGACGGCCATAGTTTTAATGGCAGTGTCCTTACCCTGGAAATGGCCAGTATCAAAGTCTTCGACAAGCACTGCCTGATTGGGATCCTTATCTTCTAAACATTCTGCAGGCAAAGCCTCCATGCTGTATTGAGCCAGCATACTGGCAGAAAAACTGCCTTTGATACAAGGACAGGTGTGTCACCATCAGCACTCAAAACGTGCCGCATGTAAGTAAGCACATGATATTACACGAACCATTTCCTGCTAACACCTTCATTAGCTCCTACTGTCAGAAAAGGAATCTGTACGTGTGGTCTAAAAGTGATTTGTGTTATGCCTGAATGTATTTATGCACGCACATAATTCTGATTTGTGACCGAAAAATCCCCCGGAAAGGAGATGATTTCGGAAAGAATGCACAGAATGCAGAGCATTGAATATTAATAGAACAGAAAACATATTAAATACAGGCTTTCATACAGTGTCGGTCACAAGCAGATGCACTGTTTCAAAGGACTGTAATTCCTATGTTACACTCCATAAAGAAAAATAAATTCCTCAATAATCACATTAAAGCACAAATGTGAAACTCTAATTTCAGTGTAAACGTATATTGAGAACACCAAAGGAATCACGGCTCTGTAAATTTGTGTCGACTTTCAAATAGAAATGGACCTCACGGTATTATGAGGGTGAGGACTTCTAACCCTGGTTCTATGTTCTTATTTCCCCCAGCACATCACCAACTACAAATGTCCAAATTAAACCTTATCTGCTCACCATTGAATATTTAGGAGCAAAATGGAGGCCACTAAATGGATGGCACTGCACCCTTTGCAGGCAAATTGAATAAGATTCCTCTTCCAGCCTGAGGGACTTCATGGACCGAAGACCAAGTACGTCGCTCTCCAAGAGCTCTCAATTTGAGAGAACCAACAGTACATGTGGATGTCCATAATTCTTCTTCTCTTCTCAAGGTAGGGGTTACAAGGCATGTATTTTTACTCAGTGAGGCAGACTGTATGGCCTTTTTTACTTTTCAACAGTGTGTTTAATAGCTATCTCAAGCAGCATACAGTATGTTCAAGAGTTTAAGGTAAGTGCTTTATAGCATCATCGAAAGCAATGGGCCGTTTTTATGAAGGCAACATTTGTGTAATGTATCCAACAGCCTATATATTGATTTACTCTTCTGTTTCATACTATTTAGCTTAAGAGTTATCATAACATAAAACCAATTTGAAAACGTACCCAAGTCTATAACAATTTTTTTCATATTAAATAGAGCGAGACCATCATGACAGTGGAAAGAAATATGTATATTAGGTTGACACATAAGAGGAGATTGGGAGATTTGCAGAAGCGGGGCATACCTTTTTCTCTTTAACCCTCTAATTTCCGGCTTGGCCAATCGGAAAAAAATTTTTGAGTCGTTTCTTTTTCTCGAGGTGGTAATTAAAGAGTTAACGTTATTCATTGCGATCATCATAAATACGCAGTCCTTGAGTTTTGATCATGCGTAGATCCATTTTCTTGCCTTCAAAGACACTGGTGATTGATCGTCATTAAATATCACCAGAGAGAGAGAGAAAAAAAATCTTTACTTCGGCCAACGAGGACATTAAATACTTATCAATTAGAAATATTTTTCTATGACACACTGCTATAGATGTTCATCTACGAGTGATTTATGAACTACCGTTGGCAAATGGATTTCGCCTACATCATCTTGCGCTCATTTCTGACAATGCGAAGAATATGACAGTTGAGACTGAAATAATGTTTAAACTAGTAAACAGGATGAGGGAAAACAGAGACATAAAGATGGGAAAAGCGATTGGGGAATGTGAGAAATCAATGTAGGCCTACCGACACGAGCGACCAGGCGGTGTGAACGGGGGAGCGAGAGCGCGCGCTCGAGAGAGAGAGAGAGAGAGAGAGAGAGAGAGAGACGCGCGCTGAGGGCACGAGCCCATTACTATGTCCCGTGATGACACGCGCCTTTGATAGCGGTCCACTCTAAAGGCCACGTCCCCCTGAAGGAGCTCGCACCCAGCGTGGCGCGGGAACACGGAGGTACGAGACTCAACAAAAGAAATACAGCGAGAACGTTTGTAGTCGTCGCGAGCTTTAGTGCTGAGTCTCTTGGCGAGCATCCGCAGCGGCTCGCGCTGAGGGGGAGGACCCCACACCGAGAGGTGATCAAAGCACGCGGTAATCGAGAGTTTTCTCTGCTGATGGTCGCTCGCCAGCCGATTCCCTGAAGGCTTTTGGTCTCCGCCTAATGGGAATGTTACCGAATTAACAACGTCGGCAGGTCCGTTTCATTTCTCCAAAAAAATACAAATCAAAATATCCACTTTAGGGCTGAACTCACATGTAAAACTATAACAAACCGCCAAATGTTCAATAATCATAAATATAATTTGCTGGAACACCTTCTCAAATCTTCTCATAAGTTTAAAAAAACCGAGAGTGCCCTCTTCCAACCTGTTAAATCTTTTCAACATCCTCAGTGTGGGGAATAGAGGAGAATAGCTACGCAGAGACCTACCGATCGCGAAATAATCACAAAGCATAATATTTAGACGCCACATTCAAAATATAAATGATGGATGCGATATTTGAAAAATCACTGCTGTTAGATGGCATTGGCCACTGTTTTGGATTTCCCTGGAGAGAACCGTCAATAGCCGAAGTATAGCAATTTAGCAGTGTGTTCATTCCCGGCAGGAATCAGGCTTTAATGTCGACGACGCCAGCTGTGCGTAGCAGGAGGTCCTTCGTAACACAGTGGCAGTTATGCTCATCACAGTCTGTACCACCTTATCTAAAACAAGCTGAAAGGAACGAGTGACTCAGTGGCTTATCCTGAATTTTAACCACATCACTGCGATGCTGACGCTCCTGCGGTCTTTAATGAACAGGTGTGGTCCTCCAAGACCGTACAGCCACTATGGTCTGGATATGGCTAAACAGTTGTGATGTATTTCATACTTGATTGAACCCTGTGGGGTAATGTGTCCACAGCATTAGTCTCATAGTCAGATGTGGGCAGCCACAGTGCAGTGCCCTGGGACTAACCCCTGTTCAACAGCTAGAGCCTCGGTGAGAGGCAGGGAGCTTTCGTTTCTGTGGCGGTACAAAAACCAGAGTGTCCGGAGGAAACCTATGCGAACAGGGGGAGAACATTTGAACTCCACGCGGGAGGTCTGGTCAGGCCAAGACTTGGACCCAGAGCCCCTTTAGGTTGGTGCTAACAGGGGTAATCAAGGTGCTACTATGATTACCCCAAATTCTGATATGAGGAAAATCAGTCTTTGATAATGGAAGGGGTCACAATCGTCTCAGCATGTTAGTTATACACCATGCTGACACTTGGAAAAACAAGCTGAGATGTTTGTTTTTATTATTAAACCACTGTTTGTGTAATGAAGTTATGAAAGAGCGCTTTCTCTCCGACTACATTGTTTTAATGCGCCACTTACCTTATTTCTCCATTTTACAAATGCAATTTAAAAAAAAAAAAAAACACATACACACACAGAAATATAAAACAAAAGAAATGCAGTATTTTTCTTTTTTTCCACAATTCAGTAATAAATCATCAGCTTTACTTGGAGAAAATATTTCTAAATTAACAGGTTCATTAAATCTTTAATGCTGATTTGGCTCAATTTAATCTGATTACTTACATTATACAGTTTAATGCTAGTGATATATCACAGCGAGCGAGCGGAGAAAGGAATAATTACGAAGAACAGAACACCTTTCTCCTCCTATGACTCATCCTCAGGCCCTGAGCAGCCTTGTCTGCGATAGCGGCAATTATGACTGCAACAGGACTGAGTTTTACTGGGAAGCCACTTGCCACTTGCTTACAAAGCACCGGCTGCATGTGCATCTCCGGATGCGCAGACGGTTGACTGTGACCACACCCTTCCTTCCATGGTGGCTCATTCATGGATGTCATTCCAGTCTAAGCGATGCATTGCAGCGAAACATGATGGCTTGCCATGATGTCTTTCACACTGACAAGTGTCCAATCCAAAGGCTCAGGGGCTACTAATTCACCTGAAGTTTGGCTTCTCCCCTGGCAATTCTTGAAAAGCCAAGGATCATCATATTTGAGGGTGTGTAACCTGACAGAGGACCACACACTGTTGGGCATGTTAAAACCCAGAAGAAGAGTCTCGGTCAAGAGAAAACAGCTCTTGTTATAAAAGAGGCAGAGCTGTTCTGCACTGTTGTGAAATACAGGTCTGTGTAAATTAGGCAGCTTAAATGAGATTAAATGATGGCGGGGACTCATCAGAGGAGTAAGAGAAATTGTCATTACCTTTGCATTGAACCACCGCATTAACTGCCATTTCACAATAAATCACTGGTTTGAATAAACATTATTGCAAAAGGTAAGAATTGACTTGAGTCTTTGAATTCATCATGCCACACAAGCAATTCTATGGACCCAAAATGGACATTTACACAAAAGAGCAGCAACTACATGTGACAGTACCGGTAGTTGAAAGGATTGAGGGCAGAAGGTGGTTAAACATTTGGCTCGAGCGACCACGTGTCCTCATTTTACATGCCTTAAAACAGTCGTTCCATTCCATTATTACACGTTATTTATTTTAAATAACAGCTACGAGATATTGTCAGATTGCCAAATAGGCACTTGAGCGCAGCACTGAGAAATGTCGTTGAGGAACAAATGAAAAATGTATGCAGGGTAGCCTGCTCATATTCCCACTTAGAATAATTTTAAAGGGGACACGTTTGTCACACGGTGCCAAGCCTGTCGCTACAGTATCCATCATCGGCCTGGCACCCTAATAGAAAAGTAGCCGTAGGAAGTCCCTCGCCCATACTCAATCGCCAAGCATCAGCACTCATCTATCTGACTGCAGACGAGCAATTAAAAGACAAGCAGGGAAATGCCACCATTGACCTGAAGCACAAGGCAACTGACAAACAGGTCCGGACAAACCAGGAGATAATTTATAAGCTCTGCGCTGAAATCGAATTATTTGGCAATTCAGATTTCGCAGCTAGCCCCAGACAGGGCCATAAATTCATCCGACCATAAATTATTAAAGGAACAGCCCCCAGTGTAAATCAAAGGCCCAACACTGTTTGTTTTGGGAATGAACTTCCTCTTCGCGGCAAACATCTCTTGTTCCCCACTTTTTAATCCCCTCTTTTGCATATGCACTGTCACTTCACACCACTGTAATTCTAGTCGCTTTTGGACTCTTTTTCAATCAGCGTCTCTCACACACACACAAAAAATTATAACACCCACCCCATTCTTGCTTTTATCGAAGTTTATAAAAGGAAATGAGGACACTGGCTTTATCTGATAAGACACAACAATCCTGTCCCGTCAGATTGGATTTGAATTATCAGCTGCCATCTTGATGCCCAATGTTTTCAGGGCACAGATGAAGGAATTTAACTACCACACCTTCTGAAGCCCTAGACGTGTCTGTCTGCAAATCTGCCCGAGTAGAAGGTCACAGCTCATGACTCACTGGGTTGGACTATAATTTGAGTCACTGGGTTGGACTATAATTTGAAAATTTCTCCCCCTTTTAATTACTTGGAAAATTCACACAGGCTTCAGAAACAATGAATGTCACCAGTTGGCCTGCCACTAGTTCCTGAAGTGAGTTTAAGTCAAGGGTACAAGGTGCCACTGCGTGAGTTTAACTTGTTGTGCCAGCTGACTTCTGCTCCATACAACATAAAATGGTAATATAGGAGCTGTAAAAAAAAAAAGAAAAAAATCATCACAAAATCACAAACAAAATTTCAAATTCCTTTAAAAAAAACAGTCAAAATAACCTCCTCTATGTTAAAATAAGAACTGTTTTTGTCCAAATTCAGTGTTATGAGAAAATTGTTCTCAGCGGAATTTTGTAGTGAAGAATGTCGTAATGACATATTTGTGATCTTGCGCCAAGTGGAGTTAAGAACACATAGCTGATCCGAATCCTTTCCCCGCACCTGCGGTTCTCTCCTCTGTCTTTGTGCAGCGTTTGTCATCGCGCGCTCCACACTCCAGTGGCCCTCGTGCGCCTGACGGTGAGTGAAGTGTTAACCTGTAATCGTCGGGCTGCCGCACAATGGCTTTTTTCCCCCTCCTGCGGTGACTGCAGAGGCCTGGAATAAATCACCACCTCGAGCAACAAAGATTGGTCAACATCACAATTACAGGGCCGACTCTGACTGTGAGAATGATTCGATGTGATGCCCACTGTATGTCTTTTTATTTTTTCCTGAAAGGGACATGATGCCTCTGTGTGCGTTCGCACCCCCCGCCACCCCTCCTCTGCCACGGCTAATAATATCTCCTTTCACCCTCTTTTAAAACCGTGTTTTGCTTCCACAAAAATGCATTTACTTGTACTGATATATTTTTAAACATCGTAGAAACGGCCCTATTTATGAAAAAAAAATATTGCTTCCGCGCTTGACCGCGAGCAATAATACCATAATAGCATCAAGCACTTTTGTGCAATAGAGGTCTAAACGAATTACTGTATTGTATTAACGGAATCTTTCCGCGGCGCGAGAAGCAAATAGGGATGAATACATTTTATTGCCCTTTTGAAGCTTGCGGTAAAAGATTTTCTGCTTCAATCATCTTTTCTGTGGCATTTACAAGGTTTAAGTGCCCTGACATATCCTTGTAGAGTGATTTCAACCGTGATGCTAATAACAATAATTACCATTGAAGTGTTGGCAAGCCAGAGACATGGAAATTCTCACATTACAGTTCATCCTAATGCAGACAAATAGTTTCAACCTGCATTAAGATGTTTTTGGAATATAAATTTGGAATAATTGCTGGGCGAGGTTGTAAAGTGAATCTAAAACACTGCGGCTGATTGGATGTCTTTGTGTTTATGAGAGTAACTGGAGTGTGGGATAGCAATTATTCACGATTTATACTGACCTGTAGAAAATTATTAATCTTTAACTAATATGAACTAAGGCTAAAGAGCATTGAAATGGCGTGGTGACATTTTTTAAACCTGAAAGACAGATGAATTTGCCATCAGTTTTGATTAACATGTCGCTTACTCCACGAGCAGGCAGCAGATCTTACAAAAATATAATTAATGACAAAAGAATTGCTTAAATTAACCTCCATTTACCTTTACCTCTTTCGTAAAGGTCCTTCTTTGTAAAATATTGCTTTTCAGATTGATATATGTCCTGTTGCTAGGTTTGTCCTTGCTTTGAATTTATGTGTGCGTGTGCCAGTGTTGGAGTGTGTGTGATTCATGCTTCGAAAATTCTCGAAAGGCAATTGTTAAAATGAAGAATAATTATATTTCATATTTCACGCACACAGTTTTGACAGTGTGAGGTTAAGACAGAACGAGTCCAAGAGACATTACAGCATAACAAATTGAACATTGCCACATTTTTGTGTGTTTATCAACAATGAGCAACCTTTCAGTTTAAACAATACAGTGTGTCATCATTCCAGCTGTACAGGAGACAGATTTGATCCTGTCACAAACCCTGAGATGCTGCCATATGAAAAATGTAATAATTATTATTCTATGATTAGTCACAGAGGATGTACAGCCCAGGGCAGCCCTGAAACAAGGACATGATTATAAAAACAATCATCATTTCAGCAAAGCTTTGGATCACACTTTAAATATATTTCACAGCTGTGCATTTCATAAACAGATAAAGACATTCTAGACAAACTGAGGTGTTGTCGAACACTTCCTGCTGCAGATTGGATAAATTAATTGTATTTCATTAGGGCGATTTGCATTTGTAAAATGCGAGTGTGATTGGAGGCAGATTAATTTCTCCACCCCTGTGTAAAAGGTCACCCTCACAGAAATTAAGGCGATCAGTTAGACATGATCGCGGTCAGAACTCCCTGCCGTCAACGGGTCACACAAACAGAAAGTCATACACATCGAGTCTTATCACATCGCTGAAATGATCAGTGTATTTAGTCACAGTATGTGGATGAGATCATAAAGTGATCAAGATTATGTTAAATACACAACCACAATGAAATTAAAGTTTTGAACAACCATTTCAGATGATTAAAAGTGTTCTGAGTAGCGTAACACATATGTTGTATGCAGTTGCTGGGTGTAATTCTGTATGCAATTTGCATGTATCATATAGTCTATTTTATTACATATCTAATAATGTACAGTAACGAATGCAAAATGTATATTAGTCGATAGAGTGCTGTTACCCAGTGTAATGCTTCTTTGCGACTCACCTGCCTTTGACAGAATGTTTTTTCTACAAGTAGAGACCCGCACATCTTCACCCCCACCCTATCCCACTTCCCTCCCTCCCCACTCCCAGGTTTGGAAAACAACAGAAGAAGATGACAGTAGTGGCAGGGGATGGAGCGCGGTCACTTTAAACAAGCGGGTCTATTGGCCCCCATTAGGCAGAGCGCTGAAAGTGGCCTGCGATTATCTGCCTGTCCGATGTCGCCGCACGGCCCTTATCAGGGCCCCGGCCCATTGTGCCGGCGGGAGATGGCGTTCTGATAAGGGCCCTCCTGAAGGCGGCCGAGCCGTCACACACAGGATATTAGTCACCCACCCGGGCTCCTGGGGGCTGCCGCGGCACTTTCATTTCCTCGTCTTTAAACCGTCTCTCCAAACAAGGGCAGAGGGAGCTGGTGTGGGCAGTGGCCCCTGTGGGGGCGAAGGGGAGCTGGGGGGGGGGGCAAGGGCCAGAGACCTGGGCGCAGGGGGGGGGGCTTATTTTCTTCTTCATGTATTTTTAAAGGGAGCTCGTGTCTTTCAGTCTGTCAAACTGTGCAAACATTATTAAGCCATAGAGAGAAGGGCAGGGCAGGGCAGGGGAGAGTGGAGGGATGCTAGAAGTATTCTGCTTTAGCCTCGGAACACAATGCAAGGGCAAGGATACCACTCCTGTTCCCAGCCAAATGTTAGTATATTATGTCTGTTAAAACTAATAAATAAAGGACAACAAGCATCATCAATAATAATAATAATTATAATATTCTCGACTGCGCCATCTTTGCTTGCATAGAAATTCTATCAGATCCTGGATGAAGAATGTAAGTAAAATTTTCACCAAAATTGAATCACTTTCTCTTAGCACAATATCTATCAGCACGCAAAATTTCACTGACATCCTCCCATAGCTTTTTGCGAACAAACAAACCAACAAACACCGGTGAAAACCTATCACCTCCTGGTGGAGGTGTTATAATAATAATAATCATCATCATCATCATCATCATCATTTATTATTAATGTTATTATTATTATTATTATTATCATTATTATCAACAATTATAATACTACTACTAATAATAATAATAATTATTATTATTATTATAACTCATAATCTCTCTGTCATTCCTCATTTTGTATCAGAATTCATCAGCCATCCTCGTCATCAGCGAATAGGTGCAGCCCAGAGAAACAAGAACAAAAGGCTTTGAATATCAGGAGCGACACAAACCTCATCATAAGCCACAGTTCTGAATCTTTCTCTCTCCCAAACAGTGCTTCTCAGAGCTAAGCTTTCATTAAGCCTCTCATTAGAGCATAAGGTCTTCTGTTCAGTGTCCCCACATTACAATGTGTTTATGGACATCTGACCAATCCCAGCCAACAACAGGGAAGTATTTTTATGAGAATGCATTGCATCTTTTATTGTGTGCGGACCCACCACCGATCCAGCCCCAACTCATTCCTCATTTGCATCAGAAGAAATATAAAATACAGTAAACCCAGAATAAAGAGATTGCACACAGACAATTACAAATATGTGCCCAATCTTTCGGTGCGGTCGTCGCCTCTCATGTTTTGCCATTTACACAGTATAAACATGATGGGCAGAAAGAGTTTTATTTCAGAAGCCTTTTTAATGGAATCATCCATGTATATAGTCATTTTTTTGCCACTCAATTTGGTTTGGATGTATTAAACCACATTTTGTATAAATATTAAATAAGCTCTTTAATATTCATAGCTTTCCATATGTTCACATATTCATAGAGGTTATGAACAAAGTTTTTAACCATTTTGGCACTTTTCAATTACTGAGGATCATTTTAGGCTCCGGGGTGACATTTGCTACATTAACCTAACATTGTAGCCTAGCCTTAGCGCCACCAAGGAAATAGAAAACATGAGGTAGGAGTTTCCCAAAGGTCTCTTGAACAAGAAAACCTGTGGATTCATCTCTCCATATTTGCCACACACTTAACTTACGTGGCTTGACACTGACGTCTGTAGAAGGGAGGAAATTAAGCCACATAAACCCCATAAAGCCTATAGACCCATATATGGGTCCATCGATTGCAGCTGCTGTGTTCAAACCTGTGGAACTTCAAACCTATTTCAAATTCTAGTGGAGATCCCAACGTTTTCAGAGATCACAAATATGTTCCACCGAATCACAGAAAATGTTTAAAAAATAATCTAAAACATCTAGATATTTGGAATTTTATGTAATGCTGTGGCCATAAAAACATGGCGTCCTGGGTTTGAATATTTCTCTCAATATAAGTGTGATGTAGCTTCAGTGAAGCACTGCAACCAGCAGATACAGAATATGTACGTGACATTGTCCCACCAAATGAAAAAAAATTTTTTTTTTCAACATGTCTTTAAGTACCTCATATTTACTAACTCCTAACACCTCCTTTCCTGTCCTGAGGGCAAGGAAAGGATTAAAGGAAAGGAAGGCAGGATGTTCATAGGAAGCTACGGGAATGACCTCACCATTTCTCAGGCAACTCCCGTGTAAGCCCCTCCCACGGATGCACGACACGTAAACCACTTGTCATCAGTGACTGACGCATCTCTCCTCCAATTGCAGGCCCAATTGCTCATTTGGTAAACCTCTCTATAAAACAATGTAGAGTGCCAACAACTTGGAAGATTGCAAAGGTTACTCCAGTCTTTAAAGCTGGTGATAAGACCAAACCAGAGAACTATCGACCTATAAGTATCCTACCTATTGTATCTAAGGTGGCTGAGAAATGGGTTGCCATGCAATTAATAGAACATCTTAAAAGCTGTCATACCCCTCTCCACCCAATGCAGTTTGGATTTCGTCAACATCATTCCACAGATACAGCCACTTGTTACTTTTTTGAGAGCATCAAAGGCTCATTAGATCAAGGTGGTTATGTAGGAGCTGTATTCCTGGATCTAAAACAAGCTTTTGACACAATAAATCATAACGTGCTTCTTGCAAAACTCGCTAACTTTAATTTTTCCAGTAGTGCCCTGTGCTGGATGAGGTCATATTTGTCAAATAGAGAACAAGCAGTACATATTGGAAATTCACAATCTTCATACCTCAGTTGCTCAGTTGGAGTTCCACAAGGCTCTATACTGGGACCAATCCTGTTTAGTCTATATGTTAACGAGTTGCCTAATGTTTGTCCTAATGTTAAAGTGCAATTATATGCTGATGACACAGTACTATATGCACATTCTAAGATAAAACAAGAAGCTGCTGCTATACTATCTGCTGCTATGGTACCGGTGTCTCATTGGCTCCAGAAATCATGTTTACATCTTAATACAAAAAAAACTGTATGCATGTTTTTTTCCCGCCAGCCAGCAGAGGCCCTGCAGCCATGTGTGATGGTTAATGGAGAGAGACTTGATGTGGTGGAACAATTTAAGTATCTTGGTATAGTTTTTGATTCCAAACTTACATTTAAGGAGCATATTAAGAAAATCTCAAACATTATCAAGTTCAACTTGGCTAATTTTCGTCATATAAGACCTTTTCTTACCATACAGTCAGCAAAAGCTTATATGCATGCAATGGTATTTTCTCACATAACATACTGTTTTACAACCTGGTCACATACTACTGCAAGCACGTTCAAACCCATCAAGTCTCTCTTCAAGAAGGCAGTAAAAATCTTTGACAAGAAACCTCTTAATTTTCATTACTGTGATATCATAAGAAAACATAATATTTTTAACCTTGACAGTTACCAAATTTTTGAAGATGCCTGTCTTGTTTTTAAAGTTTTAAATGGACTTGCCCCACCTCCGTTAAGTAATTTTATTCATAAAAAATGCAAAAATGCAATAACAACCAGAGCACAAACTAGGGGAGACTGCTATATGCCTCGGCGCAGAACTAAATTTAGTCAAGCGGTGGTGTCCGTCAGAGGTGCACAATCCTGGAACAATATACCAGTACATATCAGAAACTGTGACAGCTATGTAACCTTTAAAAAAGAGCTTAAACATTGGTTAAAATCATACCAGTTATGCATGCATGTATAATATCTGTATATTATCTGTTTATTCCTATGCCCGAACCCGGGGGCATCCCGTTCACTCCGAATTTTAACTACAATATACATGGTTGTGTTAATTATAATGTTGTGAATGTGTCTTGTGTGTAACAATACTGGTGTTTCCCCCCCCCCCCGCCGTGTTATGTGCTTTTCTGTGAGGTGTTTTGTCATTTGGAAAACTTGTATGTTTTTTTTTTTTTTTTTTTTTTTTGTGTGTGTAAGTGCCTGCCTTAGGACTGCGGATGAAATTTAGCTATTGTGCTAATTCCGGCATATTTACATTGACGCATCTTGCTGATATGTTGATTAATGTGCATTGTCCTAATTCAATAAACTCAATAATAATAATAATAATAATAATAATAATAATAATAATTAGGACTGGCGTGTCTGATCCACTGAGTGACGCAGTTGATAAATTGTCACCAGCTCTGCGCCAGGGCAAGAGCATAAACGTTAAGTGCGCTGTTCCTTACTGGAATGCAGGCGGCTCCTGTAATTGGAGACTTAAAATCGGGGACAGTAAGAGGGATAATTTTCATTAAAACATGCCCCCCCCAAAATGATACTGTGGTTTCAATTACAGGAGGGAAAAACACAGATGAAAAAAAAATAACCCAAATAATACCACGGGTGTAAGACAGATGCATTTTCCGGAATGCCAACTTCTGCCCGACAGATATAGAGAGCTCATGAGCTCATTTCCAGCGCAAACCAAAAACTTAATTACTGCACTAAGTTCCTGAGAGTCATTACACCTAATTAGGGTTTAATTGCTGACTTTAATCTCTTTAAGAGCGGGCCTTTCATTTTACACATCATTTGGGCTCAACGAGAGAAGGGCAGAGATGGAACTCGGAGTGCAGAGGGAAACTCGTTTCATCAGAAGTTCATTACTTTACTTATTATTTATTTATTTAGGTTCACATTGATCTAAACCTTCAAAACTGCCTCACACTTTTGTGCCGTCCCCGACTGCAAATATTTGACTTTTGACCTTTCACACCAGTACAGCAGTTTACTTCTCCAAGAGCCTTTTTTATTTCTGTCTGACTGTATTCTCACTGCTGCATCCTCCATGTTCTAGAAAGTTCTGGGGTATTGCTTCAGGTGTGTCTTGGCAGAGGGAGAAGAATTGAGAAATCCCGTTTTTGGGCATGTTCTACCCAAAAAATTGCACCAAACGTCCATTTATGTCTGTTTGCCCGAGAAACCTTTACAGTGTTTTCACTGTGCTTACTGTATTTACTGTCTGTGAGAAATCATTCAGGTGAACGAGGACTTTATTAATTCAAGTGAACAAAAACGTCTACAAACAGGAAATTCTATTCAAAGATACAAGCTAAAAACTGGGACGTGACAAAGTGTATAAAAGAAGTTAGACTTCCAAGCGGTAGAAACAATCTGTCAGGAACCAAATTATGTCAAAACCATGTCGTCCTCATCGTGAAGTAAACCGGGCAAAGTCAACCGCTTCCGAAATGCCAGCTCAGTCTTGATTGACAAACGGGAGAGGAAATAACCTTCACAGTGGGCCGCATTGCGATTTTAAATAAAGTTTTTAGTTGTCAAGACATGACCTGACAGGCTTTTCAGCAAAGCACGAGTCTCTATCGATGGACTACATTTCCTTTCTCGAAACACAACTCCTGGGGGGCGGGTTGTTAGATTTGGAAGGTCCCCGTTGGAGAGGAGATCAAACAAAGAAGGGCTGGGGCGGTCATCAGGTCTGTCAGCAGAGATTCCGTAAAGTGGGTGACCTTTCACCTGCCCTCTGACCTCAGGCTCCTGGGCAGTGAGCTGGCTTACAGTACTGCCACTTCATTTATAAGTGTCACTTCACGAGCTAAAATGACCTTGACTGATGAGCCTTGCTCTCCACTCCCAGTAATCACAGGTACAGGAGCCCTCCAGCACAAAAGAAATGGGGCTAAAAAACCATGCAACATGCCCTGCCAGTAGGATAACCTCTGACCTCTGACCCTTCCTGACCTGACCAGTTTTAGATTCCTGACTGATGGTGCTGGGATTACGGCTGTAGGGGAATAACGTCTTTGCACCCTGACTCCCAAGCACAGTCCTAGATATTGAACCATTGATTTCCAGCTTTTCTCTGTCCTATTCTTTAGCTTGTTTCCCCAGGACAGGGACAAGGATGTCCGTGCGACCTTTGAACTTTAGCCTGGGCTCTGGCAGGCCGGCGCTCTTGTTGCCGACGGCGTCTTGACGTCTTGCCAGGAGGCCTCGTCGCAGGAGTGTGATTAGAGTCCGAGTGCTAGTTAGAGGCCTGCCCTCTCGCTAACGGATTCCTGTCGACCGCATGCAAACCAGACCTGACAGATTAAATTTGCTCGTCACATTTGCCCAATTTGAGCTGACATTTTTAAAACGGGAGTCAAATTCCGGGCGGGCGAAGACGTCGAGGAGGGGGTTGCGGGGGATGGGATGTGGTTAATGAGTCTTTGGCTCGATGGGTGTCTTTGCGAGACTACATGGGGTGCTTCTCGCGAACTCCCAGCCTGATGACCTGTCACTCTCATGAGGATACCGCCGAATGGCGCGGAGCAGATGGAATAAACACAGCCAAGCCTTTTCTTCATGCACTTCATCAATGCGGCAGCTCAGGGAAACGCAACGCCGTTTTACTGAAGCTTGGCCCGGATGACGGGCTACGGTCCCAGCAACCTGGTAAGAAATCAATCCTGTAATCAGTCGACGACGAGCATTTTGGAGCGTGAGGTCACTCACAAACAAGAATGCAACTCAACTGCCTTCCGGAAGACGGCACCCCCTGTTCCGAGATCAGCTGGTGTTGACGTTGCCGTGGCCTCTCGTGATTGACGCTTGGTTGAACGCTTTAGTGAAAATGGTTACATCACTGGATTCTACCCTGACTGAATTAATCTGTGGCTGTTTCCATGACCCAGCCAGACGTCACGACTCACAGATGCCAAACAGCTGCGATTCTCTGACCAGCACATTCTCATCCCGACTCGTCATACAGTGACGCTATGTGACCGAACGTCTATATACGATGAAAAAGGAGGCTTTTGCCATCCTTATTTGATGTTTAGGGTTAAGGCTCAGGTTAACGGTTTGGGGTTAGGGGGACAGGTTCATTTTAAGCTAGCATAAAATAAGAACACCAAAAGCCTCTTTTTTGTCGCGTATCGACACTTGGGTCAGGTAGCATCACAATACGACGAGTCGAGATGACACTGGACTCCCCTGACCCACATCTCTCTTTCCCTCCCGATATTTCTATTGCTCTATCTGTGTCTCTCCCTCTCTTTTTCACTCTCCCTCCCTCCCTCTCTCCCGCTCACTCTCTAAGGAGTCATCATTCATCTCTCCTTCTCTACCTCCCGAGCCGAATGAGTCACAATGGTACGGAGAAAAGCGCCTGATACACGAACACCCATATACCGATAAACATGTGTTTACACGCGCTCATAAGGACTCTGCGGGGCAGGGTGAATTTATGGCCCGAGTGGTATTATTATCGCGGCCATTATTTCCCCCAGTAGACATTATCTGCAATTGACAGTCGCTGTCATTCTCCAGCATACATAATGACCCAGCATTCTGCCCCTGTCACGCGTGATAGCATTAGTCGCAATATCCATTAACCCTTTGAAGTGCATTTTTTTTTTTTGGAGTGCTTTTCAACACGGTAATTCAGTGTTCCACAAAGCCATTGCTCACCATGATTGGACATTAAAGAATATTCCAATCCCACACTTGTCATCTTATCTTTTGAAAAAAAAAGGGAATCTATTGGGGTCACAGAAGAAGATTCAACTCCTTAAATGCGGCTTTGGACGTTCAGAATGGTAAGATGACTCTTAAAGCCCTTGTCACTGTGCTGTTCGCCGCGGAGTAGGGTAGGAGAAAACAGAGGCTGCACATTAACTTGCCAAGCAGGGCTCATGTCACCAAACACAAACAAAACCCAGGGAAAGTGCTTAGCTAGCTGAGCCGAACGTCGCCCTAATCGATATTCGCAAAGGCCTGTGACTCATTGTGCGCTCGACACGCCCAAGCGGCTCGCCATCGTCCAACAATTTTCTCACTTCCACCAGGGGAAACTCGAAAAACGATTCCCAGACGATGTTGATGCGTAATAGCGAAACAACGACAATAGCACGGCGGGTTGCAGATCAGTCGCGGATACGTTAACACAGTAAGGAGTGCGGGAGAAGGGTGGAGCGGGCGATACGTGGGCGTTTGTAACGCGGAGAGCCTCTCTGGATGAGCCTCAGAGGGGAGGGCAAACCCCTCGCCCTCGACAGTTACAAGATGGAGTAGCGGCGTGCGCGGGGATGAGCCGTCTCCGTGGTGACAGTGTGTGACAGCCCCCGAAGCGCAGAGAGAGAGCAGGAGTGTGACGAGGAATACAGAGCTCCGCATTATTGTTTAAATCATTGATTACCTCCCCTCCCTCCCTGACACCAGGAAGAGAACAGAGAGGATGGAGGGAAGGAGGGAGGGAGGGAAAGTGGGGGAGAGACAGAAAAATAGAGTGAGAGAGAGAAAAAAAATGAGACAAATCCGGTTTCTGTCCCTTTGTTGTTTTTCATATCTCTGTATTCAGTCGACGGCGCTTTGCGCCCGTCAAACCCGCGTTCGCACAATGGCGGCTATTTAACTTCCCGGCACAAAGCGTGCGGCGATTCCAGTGTATTCCAGAGTCCGGCCCTTCACGGGAGAGAAGGATTAACAATGCGTCCAGGCGAAGAGTAACCAACATTAGCCGTTTCCGAGCGTAATGAACGTTTGTATTCATCGCCGGAGAATGCAAGGCCTTGTGTCGCGCTGCAATCCCGGAAATTGTCTTATTTTTCAGCTTATTCCTCGACCTGAGATGAAATTGAAAAAAAAAAAAACGGTACAGGGGATTACAGGTTGCTTTCACACCGCGAGACGCAGGTTGAAAGAAGCCCTGACGCGACCGTGGCGAAATTGGGTGTCATATCTCATCCAGCGGGCCTTAAACGATTGCGTTTGAAAACATGTCTTCGCACACAGAATATCGCGCGCCGCTCAGCCCTGTCGAAACGATTGATTTTCCTGTTGTGATCCTTTACATTCTGTCAGCTCGACTAAAGCCATACAAATAGACAAATCCTTAGATACACTGTGCCTCAATGGCAACAAAGAAAGCCAACTGTGTGGGGAAACAGAGCGATTGCTAGCATGTCAGCCATTTTCATTTTGCCTCAATCGGTTTCATGGTACAGCCGGCTGGTTTGTTGGCCTGCCGAAATGATGTCCCAGCTGTGACGTAATCGTCCAACAGCTGTATTTCAATACTATATCCTTGTCATTACACTGGCAGGAGCATTGTGGGACTACTGCATGCTATATCACTTAAGGAACAAACAGCCATTTGCTCTAGTGATGTGAGATCAAACTTGTTTTCGTATTTAACCATATAGATCGCCATTTAGTTTATTTCTGGTAGCAATAGCGATCCTAGGTATTGCTTTCAGTTGGTCTGTGTGTGTCGTCAGGGTAAACTTCAACAAAACTAGTCTGAAACCACTATGCAACTACTATGAAGATTTTTTCAGTACTTTTGCTCATGTTTATAAGCCTACATACCTGTCTGTGTTATTGTTTATGGTCAATTCTGGCAAACAAAACAGCATCACAACCTCTTAAAATGCAGTTACAAAACACGAAAGGTAAGTAGCTGATATAAAGAAACACTGAGTTTGAAGATGGGCGTGGGCCTACGGACTCACTCACTGAACGCATTATAATGACGACTGTTTTACAGTAAATAATGCCGACATCGCTGGTGCGGACGGTGCGATCCCAGATGGTCTCTGGTTTATTTGTTTTGAAGATAGTCTCATCTGCAGAACTTCATAAAGAGTGAATATCTTACGTTTTTCAAATCATCTACTTACCCAATTCTTTCAAAACACACCAAGTCTTGATATTGTGCCAGGAAAATAAAACAGTTCGCTATTGTTTTTTGACAGAGCATCACCTTAACCCTAGAACACTATTGCTAAAATTAGTGACACCATCACTAACGCCGGGTGATTTTTCCCGATATAGTAAAATACCCAATAAAAAGTGCTTGTCATCAAAATATGACAATACATGACAAATTAGAGTAGTGTTCTTTTATTTTCAACTGTGCCATGTCTAACAAAATGAAAAAAAGTACCCTGAGGTAAACAAAACACCCATGCCTTCAAAGATGTCAAAGACAAGGCTGAAGCTGCCCAGGGACCCATAACACTCAGACAAACGCAACATAATGAAAATCACGAAAACACGTTTGCTCGGGTGAAAATCACCCGGCGATGGTGTTCTAGGGTTAAACCGGTACTGGTCAAAGCCCTTTTTTTCTGCAACATGGATGCTCCCTCATAATGTCCTTGTAACTTCACTAAGAGGATAAATAGTTGTAATATGGCTGTAAATCTTTCTCCTTGCTGTTGTAGCAGGAGTGTATTACTTTCACTGAGATACCAAAGAAATATTTCAGCATACTGCTCAGTATTTGTAACGGAAGTCAGACCTAGACGTTGAAACTGCAATATTCAAGGCTGGAGTTTCTGCAATAGAAACATTCTTAAAATGTTGTTTCTTTACGGTTCCGCTCCAGTTCAGTGTTCTTTTTTTCTGTATGAAACAACATGTCCATACAGTCGCAGAATAAGTACAATAATACAAAAACCATGTCATCCCCACTTGTTGACATCCTGTCTAAAAATGATAATTCTGCACACTGTTAGCATCCTGCGACTTAACAAAGAATAACCTGCAGTTCGAGCGAAGCGGATGGTAGAATGTATTTGTAAAGGAGGATAGCATTTCTGCAGTGGATGAAGTCGCTCGTATCGGTAAAGTAAGGGGGGGGGGGGGGGGCGTCGTCGACGCTCGGCAGCGAAGCGGCAGGCGGTGACGAGTCGGTGACAGGTGGAGGGCCCGCCTCTCGCAGACGGCCCGTCTCTGTTAACGGAGGGACTGACACCGACATGGCACGCTTAAAATAATGATGAACCACAAACACTGCCGACTGCAAACACCGACATGTCACCTGTGATCAGTGCGCTCCATCATCGCCGCTGCGGAGATGTGGGGAGAGAGACGGAGGGAGAGAAGAAGAGAGGGAGAGAGAGAGGGAGCAGGGGCTAAAGGATGGAGAGGGGGATGACTGAGAGAAAAGAGGGGAGACAAAAAAGAGAATAAACTAAAAGACCAAGGGTCAGAGAAGAGCGAGAGAGAGAGAGAGAAAGACAAATTTCAGTGACAGAGAGAGTGAAAGCAAGAGATATAGAGCCTGCGGAGGAATAGTGCGTGCGTGTGTGTGTGTGTGAGTGTCTCTGCGTAGGTGCATATTCCCGTCCTTTTGACGACCAAGTGTCCCCACAAATCATGAAAACAAGATTTGCTAAAATATCTTTGTGGGGACATTGGCCAGTTCCCGCAAGGTAAATGAGCTGTTTCAGGGTTAGGGGTTAAGTCTGGGGTTAGGGTTCGGCGTGTAGTGCTTTTGTCAGCGTAAGAGGTTCAGGAATGAATGAAAGTCTACGGATGTCCCCGGAAAACATGAGTACGACAGGTGTGCCTGTGTACGAATGTATGTTTGCGTGTGTGTATGTAGGCACCACAGAATAAACAGAACAGAGACACCAGGTGCCCTTCAGTTATAAGACCTCTGGACACCAGTCTGTTCCCCTAAAGCATGACACAGTTGTCCCTTTGCATGAAACAGTATGAGGGTCCTCACCACAGGATAGTGAATTAGAGGTAAATGTATATTAATCCTACATACTGTATGTGTGTTTATAGCATATGTACAGAAATTCTAGCACGAGTCTGTCGTTGTTAATGAATTGAGTTACCGCACGCTGCTGAAGGAAAGCACAGGCACAGAGGGCGAGAGAAATAGACAGAGAATGAGAGGAGTTGGGTTCCTAATGAAAGAGCTTTAAACAGCAGCATACGAGACCAGACGCAGGACTACACTGCCACGGAAAATTTGCGACTCGGCGCAGGAATTGATGGAAAATCTCAAAACCGCCCATAAAATATCCGGTTCATCTATGGAGAGAAACAGTGTGTTTCTCTGGTGCGGGCGTGAAACCGCTAGCTGTGCATAACTCTTCAGAGCGGCGCGTAAATCCCCGAGAAAACTGGCGGGCGTCTGAGTGGTCACCGCGATTTTATTTGTGAGTAAATCAAAGATGATCAGCCATGAAACACTCACAGGACCCTAAAGAAGCGCAAATATTTCTGAAGCCGGGAAAAAATATATATATACGGGGCAGGGAAAGAGTGAACAAATTGGGGCAAATGGGATAAGAACTGAAAACGAGAATAAAACGATATTTACGGCGCCGTGAACGGCGGGGTTTCCTCCCAACGTTTCCCGCCTAGGTTCCGTCACCGGCTTCGTGTTTTCAGAGCAGTATTTTGACATGTTAAGAGGGGATGTACGGTTATATGAGCTCCTGCTATATATCCATCGCTCGTGTGTGTGTGTGTCTGTGTGTGTGTGTGCGAGTGGGCTTATGTGGAGGTGTTCTTCAATTTGCAGGTGTGCAAAATATGATTGTGTGTATGCGTGCCTGCATGCCGTATGAAAGTGTTTCTTCGCGTGAGCATGTCAGTGCATATGTGGCTCTGTTCCTGTGAGCAGACCTGTTCCTGTACTTAGGTATATGCCTGCTTACATGGGTGTTTGTGTGTGCACGTGTATGCGCTTGTTTGCTAAAGTGCATGTGTTCATGTGCGTGTGCATGCATGTGCATGCAAGAGTGCTGCTCTGTTAGCAGCAGTACAGTCAGGCCAGCTCGCCAGGACCCCCCCCCCCCGACCCCCCCATTGTTCACCTCATACAGTATTTATGGGAGTGCTCCAGAACTACCTGCTTGACCTCAAAGGTCAGGCAATTAAGTGGATCACACTTACACTTTCATCGTGCATTAGACAGGACTCCAGAGCGACTCTAGAGCTGCGCACAGATGCACCGCTGCACCTCATACACCCAAAAACCTCTCTCACACTCCTCGTTTCGCCATTTCTTTTTCTGTCTGTGCTGTATTTCTCTCCTTCACCTCTTGTCTCACTCACTTCCAAACTTGCGGCCTGCGCACACACATTTTTCTCGAAATGATTAAGGCAGAAATGTTGTTTTGAAAAGTTGGCGACACACCGAAGTAAATTTTGCTGGTTATGTAATACGCAAGACGCATTTGATTTAGTGTTGTATCTATGGTCTTATCAGCACAATGCAAATCATCTGAAATGAGTATCATGCACGGTGGTAAACGTTTACGCATTATTTATGTTATTATTCAATCGCCACAACTGGAAAATTGTTCGTTTGAATGATGCTCCCGGCTCCCATTTGTCCTCATCAAGATGAGCTCCTCCCTCACCCATCCCAGTGATGGCTGAAAGGGTATATTTACATTCCCCCCCATGGAGGACGTTTTACCTTACAGACCACCTTGACATTGTAGAGGTCCCCCCCCCCCACAATTTTTTTTACAATTGTGTTCCACATTCTGCCCTCATAACATTGATAAATGATGACAAATCTTTTCCTTAAATGGTTTGAAATTGAAAAATTTGATGAACATCTACAATAGCCGGATATATTTTTTGTGAGTCAGTCTAAATCAGCGGGAGCGAAAGTGCGCGCAAGTGGAATAAGATATCAACTACAAGTCACGATAACGAAGACGTGCGCGGCGACGTTCAGAATGATCTGCCGCAATACGAGTCCTCCCGGGGAAATATTGAAATAATATGGAGCGCGTTGTAATTGGTACCGGTAAGCCTTAGCGTAAAGGCTTTTGGAATTTTTCAAAACCTACTCAGTACTCGTTGCGGGAGACCGAGGGTGAGAAAAATACCAGTAGGCTATAAAATGAAATAAATAATAAAAAAAAAAATACCTGACGGTGAGCGCAATTTATGATCGCCGAAAATTACTTGACAAGGACTGGATTTTTTGGTCTCATTAATCTGGGTCTACACACAGGTGCGCGCGGCGGGAGTCAAACACACACACTCCGTCACTCTGTCAGAAGGCGGTGCTTGAAGGACGGGGAAGTCACCGCGGTAAAGGCGGCCCTGCGCAGCTCCCGGAAAAATGATCAAAAGCCGGGTGACGCCAGGTGGGACACGCGCAGACGAGGCCGAGCTCGGCCCGGGATAGAGGCGGATTCCCGCCGATTTCACTCGGAAACTCTTCATTCAGCTGGCGGCTCGTCTTTAATCTCCATTCAAACACCCGCTATAACAGCTTCTGCCGCACTTGAAATACACAAGGCCGCGGAAACGCCATCCCCTCGGAGCGGCGTTCTGCTAAACCGGAGGGAAACAAACGCTGGTCTCACTGTCACCCCAGCGGGAGAAATGAAAGCCTGATTAAAATTTTATCATTTGTGGTATTTGCTCAAAGTATTTAATAGGTAAAACTTTGAAACTCGAAGGGGAATTCTTTAAAGTGAAAGAATTAGATACAGCCATATGAACTGTTTAAATTCATGAGCGGACACAAAGGGCAGTAGACTAATTCAGATGTGCAATTTCAGATTGTTTTCTTAATGGAAAAGCAGAGTGAAAAGTATATTCAGCGAATGAAAAAGTCTTCTGATATTGAATATGGTCCAATGCACACAATATTAATTCAGCTATCTATCTATCTATCTATCTATCTATCTATCAATCTATCTATCTACCCTGGATGGTTCGCCAATCCATCCCCAGGCGCACATACCACTCACACCTACGGGCAATCTAGTGTCTCCAATTAGCCTGACGTGGATGTCTTTGGATTGTGGGAGGAAAACCACAGTACTCAGAAGAAACTCAGGCAAACTCACAGGGAAGGCCTCAGGTGGGATTCAAACTCACAACCCTCTTGCTGAGAGGCAGCAGTGCCACCCTACTGAGGCAATAACAATGCAAAAAGTAGTTGTTACTTTCACGACACGCATCTGTTACCGCACAGTGGCCTAATTACCTGAGCCCTTAGTTACAGGTACAGCCAGCGACATCACAGATTCCTCCACAGAAAATAAAGCGAGGTGACAATTCCAGAAACGGGGTTATTGCCAAAAAATGCTCTCAAAATGAGATTTATGACGCAGAGCTGGTATAAAAAGCGCATAAAAGCAATGTGCCCAAGAGGCTGTGAAGGATAATGGATCCAGCTGATGCGGAACGACGTTAGAAATATCCCTTCTCCTCAATCGCCCTGAAGTGATGTTATGTACCTGTTCTTGGCTTTGAGGTTCACTTTCGAGATTCAAGCATCCGCCATCTGCCTACAAGTCAAGCTCGCAGTTCGAGCTCAGCGAGGCTTATCTTTGGCCGCGTTTAATGCGTGACAATATGTAAAAATGCTAAACCTTCCTCGATCTCGTCTCAGAACTGGGATTATCTCTAAAGACATTTTCCGCAGACACAAAGGGACCTCCGGTTTTTTTTTGTATTGTTATTTTAGACAACAAAGATTCCTGGTGAGGAATACCTATCGCAATCGCTTACGAAGACTGTTTGTTATGAATGGTCTCTCTTTATCACGCTGCTCTAAACGGCGATCGCCGGCTAAACGGAGACCGGATGGCCTGAATAGCGGTTATCGGGTGCTCGACTCATGGATTGCCCGTCGCTATCTCCCGCCGCAGCCTCTCGTTTATAGTTATAGCGTGATCGCCGTGGCAACACGCAACGCCTCCTCCGGCGGCAGCTGGCTGGTGCATCCGTCCAGCTTTATTGCCGCTTGTCAACTGGAAGAAATATTTCCGTGTCGTCCAGCTGTCCATTTGCTCCCCTTTGTTGCAAATGCTTCCCTGACAACTGTTGATCCCTTATCTACATGACCACAGGGCGTTTTTAAAAAAATTATTTCACTCCTCTTCACCCGAGGTGTATCAGTCAGCTCGTGAAAGAAAGGCAGGCCAGACAATAGAGCTATTCTTGCTTAGACGCGACCAGTCACTAAACATGAAGTATAGCTTTAGTGTGCAAAACAATTAGGCTTTGTGTATGTGCTGTACCACAGATTATCTAATTGCACACAGGACCTCGCAATTAGCTAATTGCATACACTTACATTGACTTTTTTTGAGAGGCTGGTAATTAAAAGCAAGATGACACAAGCATCTTGTTCTACAGCATCCAGTTATCTCAGAGCATATTTAAGCAAAATTAATGAATGAACACTAGACGCAGTAACTTGACATGCAAGCCTTTGGACTGAAGAAGGAACGAAAGAACCCTGAGAAAATGCTAAAAAAAATTGTGTTTTTCTTGCGCAACGCTCCACACACAAGGGTCCGGACTGGACTCGAACGCACACGACTGACTTTGAGGTGATGTAAGAAAATTTTTGCTTTGGAAATGAACACTTGGACGTAGAGCACATGACCATGGCTTCTTCAATGACAGTTATGGCCTTACGTATGCATCAACATAAAGTCATCAAGTACCTGTATAATGCCACACAAGTCTGGTTCCTTCAGATCAGAAAACTTACTGCAGCAATAAGGCAGGCCAGCTTCTGCGTCAAGGGGATTCCAAATTGGGTGAATATAAAAACAAAAATTAGTTGCGGGAAAAAAATTGTAATAAAGTTCTAATTAGATAAGCGTGGTAAACGATGAACAGTCAAACTGTAAATAACAGTAATTGTACAGTTATTACGGTTTTAATTGCAAAGCCAAGAGTTTTTTCAAATCACTACCGCAGGTGGTGTTTAAATAGTGTAAGTACTGGTGGCAACAGGGATGTAAGGGGAGAGAGTGTTTCAGACATTAATAAGCACCGGAGAACCAACAGGTTTAGCACTGGCTGCTGCTGAGCAGAAACTACAGGAGGCAAAGAACATCCCTTTCAACTAATAATTAGTGCTGACCTGATCATTTGCTTAAATTAACATTACGTAAACTCTGATCACACTCAACACTAGCAGGTGTGACCAGTTCTCCTTGTTAAGGCAACACTCAAGGTAAAGCAAGTCATTTTGATGTAAAACTGCATTTTAGTCGACAATATTCAGTACTTGTTGTTACCAGCAGCCATACCACTATTCAATCTGCTCTAGCTGTGTGTAGCGGAAGCTAAGCAGGTGTGGGCTTGGTTAGTACTAGGATGGGAGATCACCTGGGAAAACCAAGTTGCTGCTGGAAGAGGTGTTGGTGGCCAGTAGGCTGTGATCTTCCCTCTGGTGGAATAATCCCCAGTGCAGGGATGGGGACACTGTACTGACGGAGATGCCGTCTTTCGGATGAGACGTTAAACCAAGGTCCTCACTCTCTGTGGTCATTAAAGATCCTATGATACCCCTCGACTAGAGTACAGAGTTCCCCGGTGTCATGGCTGAATTCCCCACCTGGCTCTTTTAACCTGCCACCTAATCATCCCCTGATCTAATTGGCTATGCAATTCTGTCCTCTCCCTCTCCACCTCAACCCCCAGGGCTCCTTGAAAAAGAGACTTCAATCTCAATGGGACTTCCATGGTAAAAAAAAAAAAAAAGATCTTAATTTTCTTTGTCTTAAACTATCATGAAGCACAGGTTAGATAGCTTGCGTTGCAGGATGTGCAAAAAGCAAATGCTTAAGTTAACAAGAATTGTTTATCTTTTTGTATGAAGAGACTGAAACATTTTTCTGAATTGAATTTGCAATTTAATCGCCGCAACATTGCTTGAAGGAGGAAGCTGTGTGTTTAACTGCTGATTACATTTTTCTCATCATATGAAGACTTGTTAATCAAGGAAATGACTGAATAAATCAGGACAACTCATTATCTTTCATGCCTCCTCTGATCACCGTTATTTACCAGATACTTTCATCCGAAGCAACTTCCTGTTGATGGGAATAAACAGGGGCGCAATTCCCCCTGGAACAATGAGCAGTTTGGGGCCTCATTCAAGGGCCCAACAGTGCAAAGATGCTTCACTGTGGTTTGAACTACCAGCCGCAGGACAGTCAGGCATCTTACCCATAATGCTTTAGGCAGGAGAGAGATAAAAGGTAAGACTGAATAAAACAAAGCAGAGTATGACTAGAGGATCGGGAGCGTTGAAATTGGCTCGGCAGGAGAGGAGAGAGGGGGGGGGGATCGGCAGTTCAGACAGGTTTACGCTGGACAATAGCCCTGCTCAGCACTGCCAAACACTGATTACTGCGCCGACTGGATTAATCTCCAACAGCCACTTCTGTCAGTTACAACAGAAAATGCATTTCCTCTCTCTCTCTTTCTATCTCCCTCACTCCTTCTGTCTTTCTCTTCATCGCGAAGACGTTAATAGCTTAGCCCCTATTAGCATTGAAATTAGTTATATTTTCTTTTTTTCCCCTCCACCCGGGTTTTTTTATTTATCTCTTTTAATTCACTGAACCCCCCTCCCTTTTCACCCCTCCAACCAATTAGACCTGGTCGCAAATCACCTGTTTTATTCCCCTTTGTGTGTTAGCTTTTCTGTCAGGTCTAAAGAGGCAATGTCTCTCTCTCTCTCTCCCTCTCTCTCCGCAGCGGTGACTGATGAGACGCATGTCAGGGTGTTGTCAGGGGAAGAGCTGCGTTGATTGGTGGGTGGGGGTGGGGATGGGGAGGTAATGACACATGGGTCTAAGGTGGAGATGGCCAATCAGCAGGGCTCTACCGCAGTTGATCAGCGGTCATCGAGCCAGTGGCGTCACCTGACATTGACAGGGCGCCTGTCCGGGGTGTCAGCTCACCTGCAGTATGGCCTGGGGGCAGGAGTCCCGGCCCGCAGTACTGTCAGGAGAATTCACCACTCATTAACTGCACTGGCCTAGTAATAGCCAAAATACTAATGCAGAACATATCCTTACATACGTTATACATACATACATGCAGTCCGGCAAGTGCCGTATTCACACAAACATACCTGCGTAGATACAGATGGATGAATTATTGTTACCTCTGAAAAACTGGTTATGTTTTACCTTCAGTTTATGGGTATGTTTATTTTTTTGTTTGCAACATTATGGAAAAAAAAAGTTACGGAGAGATTTTTATGAAATTTTTACCAGAGGTGTGTCTTGGCCCAACTTGTGATTTCATTTTGGGAATGGCCCAGATCAAATTCTGGATCTGCGTATTGTCTATTTTCTTGTGTGGTCGTATATAATAACACTGCTCGTATGTGCCGCAGACATGTGCGGACTGTTAGGCCGTGGCAGAGGTATGCCCTCTCTGAGTGCTCCTGTTTTAAATGTTTGTTCCGATGCTGTTTCGCATCATGTTTTCAATCCTTTATTTCTTCCTCCATTATAGAGCCTTCATCGCAGGGTTTCGCACTACGGGCTGGTCACAGCTCACCTGCTTTTCTAGGTGTTTCCAAGAGCGCAGTTTTTCAAAGTCAGACTCTGCTCTCCGATGCCTGGACGCCAGGAATGAATGTCTGAAAGGAAAAGTAATGCTTCAAAGGGGAAACCGTTTATTTCCTGTTGCAGACTGGTATTGTGAAAGGTCCAGAATGGAACTTCGTGACACACACATGCATGTACGCACACACATGTTGACAGCCTCATTACACAGTGTGTGTTACACAGACTGATGTAGGGGGTTAAGGAAGGCAGGTGATTGGTGGGTCGCGGGTGGTTTGACAGGGGGACAAAAGGCTGGATACTATCAACAAATCTGATCTGAGTTCAGTCAACTCTTGTCGGTAAATTTGATTTGAATTCATTGTTTGTCCTGAACTGTATGTCCAGTCAGTCAAAGCGTATCCTTAATTTTGAGTTCAACTCACCTGTCCTTGTTTTTGGTTAAACTCCATTCATCCCCTCACAACAATACAATGTATATTCTATCAACACTTGCCTTAATTCTTTCCCTTAAATCTGCATTAAAGTCAAAAAACAACTTGTCCATGATCTTGGCCAGAATTCAGACAGAACCTCTACTTCATCATGATTTGTAATTAATAAATGTCCTCAGTTTAGGGTCAAAGTCATCAAAAATCAAAACCTAAAATGTGGTTGGCACATCGCTTTTTTCCCTTACACCTTCTGGCGTTGAATGGATGAAACCCCAGCTGTGACCAACATATAAATGAAAACCTCGAGGTAGAAGATGAGCGTTTGTCGCTTGCCCAGTTTGCTCCACCTTGCTGCAGCCAAGGCCAGATGTTCCCATGTTGTGCTGACCAGTGCAAGGCAAGCCGAACAATCCACCTAACAGGCTTAAAACCATGTCCACAGCAGCCCCTTGAACACTAATAACGGCTGCAACACACCATGCAGGTCAAACATGATGCCTCCTGTTCAGCATCCACCCTCTCTCTCCTCTTTCTTTCACAGCCTAAAACACAAACGTCACAGTTTGAGTTTTCGCCGCCGACTGAAATTCATAAACTGAATGGGATGTGGTGTTCCAAAGAAGTTAATTATTACAAATTTGCCGTCTTAGAAGAAGAAGAAAAAAAAAACAGCTACATTTGCATGCTGGAATATATAGGTTTAAAAATTGCCTTCATTGACTTTGTGTCACTTTGCGAGCAGCTCCCTGGCAGGAAGTCCACCATTAACTGCTCTACCGAGTAAAAATGCAATTTGTCTTGCGCTAAATCGCTAGCTCAGCTATTATCTGACAGCTTGATTGTGTCAACTTGCTTGCAACCTGTATGCAAAATTTTTAAATCCTGCATTGTTATTCAGGCAATTTGTTTTGTATCACTTGCTAGTACATCAGTTTTCCACCTGATCACTTGGGTATCATATTAATGATTGAATATTTATCAATAGTTGGCAAAGTGGCCTTTGTAGTTTTAGAAACTTTATTTATAATTTCCTACATGGATATTAACCAAACAAATAAGTCTGGACATAGCCTGGGCCAGTGCATTGAAGTATAGAGAAGCCAGCAAGCTCAATCAAGCTCAGATTCCTGTCTCATTAAGCAGCAACTGCTGCCATTGTCACATGTCAGCTTGCTAATTTTGGTGGGGTTAGGTACCAAACTAGGCTTTTTCAATACATTTTATATCTTGACTGCACACTAACAAATCAAAAGCTGCTAAAGTAAAATGTTGCTCCAGCTACTTCAGTCATATTAAATAGCAAGAAAAAAGGTCATCAAGGAGTAGAATTTTACAATTCAGCAGTGGTTTTTGCCTTGTAGTGAAAGGACCCTCTGGAGGAGTTAGATAACCCGAATGGCATCACCAGATACTTATAGAATCCGGCACGAGTGTTGAAGGCCTTCTTCCACTTATCCCTGTCCCAAATACAGATATATGTTGTAAGTCCAATGCTATGAACACTCCGGCTCCCTGGAGTGACTGATAGGTGATGGACATGAGGTGCAAGTACATAAGATAAAGCCCCCATTCCTCTTACACAAACAGGTAACTATCTGTCCCCCTTTTACTCTTACACAGACGGGTAACTATCTGTCCCCCTTTTCTCTTACACAGACGAGTAACTATCTGTCCCCTTTTTCTCTTACACATGCGGGTAACTATCTGTCCCCCTTTTTTTCTTACACAGACAGGTGACTATCTGTCCCCATATTCATCTTACACATATAGGTAACTATCTGTCCCCTTTTTCTCTTACACTGACGGGAAACTATCTGTCCCCTTTTTCTCTTACACAGACGGGTAACAATCTGTCCCCACATTCATCTTACAAAGACGGGTCACTACCTGTCCCCCATTCCTCTTACACAAACGGGTAACTATCTGTTCCCCTTTTTCTCTTACACAGGCGGGTAACTATCTGTCCCCACATTCATCTTACAAAGACGGGTCACTACCTGTCCCCCATTCCTCTTACAGAAACGAGTTACTATCTGTCCCCCTTTTTCTCTTACACAAACGGGTAACTATCTGTTCCCCTTTTTCTCTTACACAGGCGGGTAACTATCTGTCCCCACATTCATCTTACAAAGACGGGTCACTACCTGTCCCCCATTCCTCTTACAGAAACGAGTTACTATCTGTCCCCCTTTTTCTCTTATACAGACGGGTAACTATCTGTCCCCCATTTCTCTTACACAGGCGGGTACCTATCTGTACCCATTTTTTCTTACACAGGCGGGTCACTATCTGTCCCCTGTTTCTCTTACACTGATGGGTAACTATCTGTCCCCACATTCGTCTTACACAGACGGGTAACTATCTGTCCCCACATTCGTCTTACACAGATGGGTAACTATCTGTCCCCATTTTCTCTTACACAGGCGGGTCACTATCTGTCCCCTTTTTCTCTTACACTGATGGGTAACTATCTGTCCCCACATTCATCTTACACAGGGGAGTAACTATCTGTCCCCTTTTTCTATTACACAGACGGGTAACTATCTGTCCCCACATTTATCTTACAAAGACGGGTCACTACCTGTCCCCCATTCCTCTTACACAAACGGGTAACTATCTGTCCCCCCTTTTCTCTTACACAGACGGGTAACTATCTGTCCCCTTTTTCTCTTTCACAGACGGGTCACTATCTGTCCCCCTTTTTTTACACAGACGGGTAACTATCTGTCCCCACATTCGTCTTACACAGGCGGGTAACTATCTGTCCCCACATTCGTCTTACAAAGATGGGTAACTATCTGTCCCATTTTTTCTTACACAGGCGGGTAACTATCTGTCCCCCTTTTTTTTACATAGACGGGTAACTATCTGTCCCCACATTCGTCTTACACAGAGGGGTAACTATCTGTCCCCATTTTCTCTTACACAGGCGGGTAACTATCTGTCCCCACATTCGTCTTACAAAGATGGGTAACTATCTGTCCCCTTTTTTCTTACACAGACGGGTAACTATCTGTCCCCTTTATCCCTTACACAGACGGGTAACTATCTGTCCTCCTTTCCTCTTACACAGACGGGTAACTATCTGTCCCCCATTTTCTCTTACACAGACGGGTAACTATCTGTCCCCTTTTTCTCTTGCACAGGCGGGTAACTATCTGTCCCCCTTTTTCTTACACAGACGCGAAACTATCTGTCCCCCTTTTTTTCTTACACAGATAGGTAACTATCTGTCCCCACATTCGTCTTACAAAGATGGGTAACTATCTGTCCCATTTTTTCTTACACAGACGGGTAACTATCTGTCCCCCTTTTTTTTACATAGACGGGTAACTATCTGTCCCCACATTCGTCTTACTCAGAGGGGTAACTATCTGTCCCCATTTTCTCTTACACAGGCGGGTAACTATCTGTCCCCACATTCGTCTTACAAAGATGGGTAACTATCTGTCCCCTTTTTTCTTACACAGACGGGTAACTATCTGTCCCCTTTATCCCATACACAGACGGGTAACTATCTGTCCTCCTTTCCTCTTACACAGACGGGTAACTATCTGTCCCCTTTTTCTCTTGCACAGGTGGGTAACTATCTGTCCCCCTTTTTCTTACACAGACGCGAAACTATCTGTCCCCCTTTTTTTCTTACACAGATAGGTAACTATCTGTCCCCACATTCGTCTTACACAGACAGGTAACTATCTATCCCCTTTTTCTCTTACACAGACGGGTAACTATCTGTCCCCACATTTGTCTTACAAAGACAGGTCACTATCTGTACCCCTTTTTCTTACACAGACGCGTAACTATCTGTGCCCCTTTTCTTCTGACACAGATGGGTAACTATCTGTCCCCACATTCGTCTTACACAGACGAGTAACTATCTATCCCCTTTTTCTCTTACACTGACGGGTAACTATCTTTCCCCACATTTGTCTTACACAGACAGGTAACTATCTGTCCCCTTTTTCTCTTACACAGACGGGTAACTATCTGTCCCCACATTCGTCTTACAAAGACGGGTCACTACCTGTCCCCTTTTTTTCTTACACAGACGGGTAAATATCTGTCCCCTTTATCTCTTACTGTTAAGGCTATAGGTTTGCGGACTCGAAGGCAGAGAAAAAGAGGCTGAGAGGCAGGAGTATAGTTCAAAGGTGTGGTTCTTTTATTTCTTTTCTCGGATCTGAACAGGCAGAAGCAGGCAGTAGGTCCTGGATTGCAGGTCAGGGCTGCAGCCTGGGCTGGATAACAGGCTAGGGCAGCTGGTTGGGCTGCAGGCGGTGCACGGTTGCAGGTTGGCTGCCGGCGGTGCACGGTTGCAGGTTGGCTGCAGGCGGTGCACGGTTGCAGGTTGGCTGCAGGCGGTGCACGGTTGCAGGTTGGCTGTAGGCGGTGCACGGTTGCCGGTTGGCTGCAGGCGGTGCACGGTTGCAGGTTGGCTGCCGGCGGTGCACGGTTGCAGGTTGGCTGCCGGCGGTGCACGGTTGCAGGTTGGCTGCCGGCGGTGCACAGTTGCAGGTTGGCTGCCGGCGGTGCACGGTTGCAGGTTGGCTGCAGGCGGTGCACGGTTGCAGGTTGGCTGCCGGCGGTGCACGGTTGCAGGTTGGCTGCAGGCGGTGCACGGTTGCAGGTTGGCTGCAGGCGGTGCACGGTTGCAGGTTGGCTGCAGGCGGTGCAGACTGGGCTGAATTGCAGGACACAGGAGTCTTGGGAACAAGGAACAAATAATTAATGATTCTGAATGCAGGCGGGACTACAATCTCTGGAGGCAGGAGAGCAACTAACAGAGTGAATTGTGTCTACAATCTGGCGAAGACTGGCAGAAAATGCTGGGTCTTTATAGAGAGCGCTGATGGAATAATTAGACACAGCTGCGGGAAGCGGCCTGCGCTTCAATGACCCAAGCCATGCACACCAGCCTTCTATCCTGCAATCAGACCAGAGACAGACAACCACAAAGGAAAAAAGGGAAATGGAGAGAGGCTACTGGCAGGACTTAACAGTACCCCCTCCTCTACGGGCGCCACCTGGCGCACGCCTCAGAGGATCTTGTTGCTGGCGATGGAACTCAGTGATGAGAGCTGGGTCCAGGATGTCCCGGCGGGGAATCCAGCAGCGCTCCTCGGGCCCATAACCTTCCCAGTCGACCAAGAATTGATGGCCGCGGCCCCGACGGCGAACATCAAGAATCCGGCGGACAGTGTAAGCCGGTTGCCCATCCAATATTCGGGGTGGAGGAGGGACGGGGGATGCTGGACAGAGTGGACTGGATTGTACAGGTTTGATCTGGGACACATGAAATGTTGGATGGACCCTCATAGAAGAGGGGAGCTTGAGGCGGACAGCAACAGGGTTAACTATTTTACTGATTTTAAATGGTCCCACATACCGGGGTGCCAGCTTCCGGGACTCTACCCTCAGGGGTAGATCCTTAGCACGAAGCCATACTTCTTGACCCAGTGTGTAGACTGGAGCGGGAGTACGGTGGCGGTTGGCCTGCTCCTGGGACATCTCAGATGCACGGAGGAGGGCTGCCCGGGCTTGCTTCCACGTCCTCCGGCAGCGGCGCATATGAGCCTGCACAGAGGGTACAGCAATCTCCTCCTCCTGACCAGGGAAGAGTGGTGGCTGGTAGCCGAGGGCACACTGGAAGGGTGAAAGACTGGAGGAGGCATTAGGCAGAGTGTTATGGGCGTATTCAACCCAAGGAAGTTGGGAGGACCAAGAGGACGGGTTGGAAGACACAACGCACCTGAGGGCAGTCTCCAGGTCCTGGTTGGCCCGCTCTGTCTGGCCGTTGGATTGAGGGTGAAAGCCAGACGTCAAACTGGAGGTGGCCCCTATGGTCCTGCAGAAAGCCTTCCACAGACGTGAAGTAAACTGGGGCCCTCTGTCAGAAACCACATCGGAAGGTAGGCCATGTAGCCGGAACACGTGGTTCACTAGGAGATCAGCTGTCTCCTTGGCGGAGGGGAGCTTGGGGAGGGGGACGAAATGGGCAGACTTGGAAAACCGGTCAATGATGGTCAAGATGGTGGTATTACCTTCGGATAGGGGAAGCCCTGTGACAAAGTCCACGGCGATGTGGGACCAGGGACGGGTGGGAACTGGCAGCGGATGGAGGAACCCGGCGCTGGGCCTGGTGGACGTCTTATTTTGGGCGCAGATGGAACAAGCTGAGACAAAAGAACGGACGTCAGCATCCAGGGTGGGCCACCAAAATCGTTGCCGGAGGAAGGCTATAGTCCGATGAATCCCTGGGTGGCAGGTCAGTCGGGAAGCATGGGCCCACTGGAGCACCTGGGAGCGCACAGAGTCAGGAACAAAGAGACAGTTATGGGGACCATTACCTGGATCTGGCTGATTGACCTGGGCTTGGCGGATCTGGGCCTCAATCTCCCAGGTGATAGCGGCCACCACACAGGATGAGGGCAGGATGGGTTCGGGGTCGGTGGGTGGTTCCTTGGTGGTGAACTGGCGAGACAGGGCATCGGGCTTGGTGTTACGGGACCCGGGGCGATACGTGAGGGAGAAGTTGAATCTGCCAAAGAACAGGGCCCATCTGGCCTGGCGGGAATTGAGGCGTTTAGCGGTCCGGATATATTCCAAGTTTTTATGGTCAGTCCACACCACAAAAGGCTGCACCGCACCCTCCAGCAAATGGCGCCACTCCTCCAGGGCAAGTTTGACCGCAAGTAGCTCCCGGTTCCCGATGTCATAATTCTTCTCCGTGGGAGACAGCTTGCGTGAGAAGAAGGCACAGGGATGGAGTTTGCCATCATTAGGAGACCTCTGGGAGAGCACAGCTCCAACCCCGGAATCTGAAGCATCTACCTCCACCACAAACTGAAGGGAATGGTCAGGTTGGATGAGAACAGGTGAGGTGGTGAAGCAGCACTTCAACTTCTGGAAGGCAGACTCCGTCTTAGAGGTCCAGTGGAAGGCAGTCCTTTCTGATGTGAGGGCAGTGAGAGGAGCAGCGATCTTGCTGTAGTCCTGGATAAACCGCCGATAGAAATTTGCGAATCCAAGGAAGCGCTGAAGTTTCCGTCGGTCAGTGGGTGTGGGCCAATCCCTGACGGCACTGACCTTTGCTGGGTCCATCTTCACCTGCCCCGGGGAGATGATGAAGCCCAGGAAGGAGACCAATGAAGCATGGAATTCACATTTCTCAGCTTTGATAAAAAGGCGGTTCTCCAGCAGTCGTTGCAGAACCTGGCGGACATGTCCCTGGTGCTCCTGAAGGGATCGGGAGTAGATTAAGATGTCATCCAGGTACACAAAAACAAATCTGCCGATCATGTCCCGGAGAACATCATTGACTAGAGCCTGGAAGACGGCTGGGGCATTGGTTAAACCAAAGGGCATGACAAGATATTCAAAGTGACCCAGTGAGGTGTTGAATGCCGTCTTCCATTCGTCTCCCTCTCTGATGCGCACAAGATGGTAGGCATTGCGCAAGTCTAGCTTAGTGAACACCGAGGCACCATGGAGAGGGACGAAGGCAGAGTCAATGAGTGGGAGTGGGTACTTATTCTTTACCGTGATATCATTGAGGCCCCGGTAATCAATACACGGTCGTAGACTGCCATCTTTCTTAGCCACAAAGAAGAAGCCTGCTCCCACCGGGGATGAAGAGGGACGGATGATTCCAGCGGCTAAAGACTCTTGGAGGTACTTCTCCATGGCTTGCTGTTCCGGTCTAGAGAGGTTGTACAGGCGGCTGTGTGGCAGAATAGCCCCGGGGAGGAGCTTGATGGAGCAATCATATGGCCGGTGGGGGGGAAGTGACAGGGCTTGCTGTTTGCAGAAGACTGCCGAGAGGTCGTGATAGGTCTTTGGGACAGAGGACAGGTTGGGTATTTCTGGAGCCTGGATGGGAGCTAGAGTCGGAGGTAGGGCAGAGTGGAGGCAGTCAGCATGGCAGCGAGCACTCCAGGAATTGATACTCCCAGTGGTCCAGTCCAGTTGGGGGTTGTGGGTTCGCAGCCACGGAAAGCCAAGCACCAGTGGCACATGCGAGCTCTCAATCAGGTGGAAGCTGATCCTTTCTCTGTGGTTCCCGGACAGGAGGAGGGTAACTGGAACAGTTCTCTGTACGATCCGTGCCAGGGGGCTCCCCGTGAGTGACTGGGTCTGCAAGACAGAACTGAGGGGTTCGGTAGGGATCCCTAATCGCTGGCACACTGAGCGGTCGATGAAATTTTCATCAGCCCCAGAATCCACCAGCGCAGAGAGGGAAGAGGATTGTCCCTCCCAGAGCAGCGTCACTTTGAGGATGGGACGAGCAGAAGATGGGCTGTGGGTGGCACGGCTCGCCAGTAGTGCCCCCTCTACCGGCGAGCCTGTCCTTTTGCTGGGCGTACTGGACAGGTGGAGAGGAAGTGGCCAGGCTGCCCACAGTACAGACATACTTGTGCTTTAATGCGCCGGGTTCTCTCCTCCGCAGACAGACGCACCCGATCTATCTGCATAGGAATGGAGTCGGCAGGGTTTGGGACCTCTTGGTGAATCTCCGGCCGACTAAGAAGAGCCCCGCGGAAAGGGAGACGAGCAGTAGAGGGACTTGAGTCCCCCTGCCACAGGGAGTGCTGATCGGACACCCGGATGGCCAGCTTGATCACGTCATCCAAGGAGGTGTACTCCCCCCGAAATGTCACCTCGCGACCCACCTCCCTGTTCAGGCCGGACTGGAAGACTGTGATCAGGGAGCTGTCATTCCACCCGGACTCCACTGCCAGGTTCCGGAACTGGTGGGCAAATTCTCGGACCGACAGGTCTCCCTGACGGAACCGCTGCAGGCGTTGGCCGGCTTGCTGCCCTCGGATGGGAAGGTCAAAGACTCTCTTGAGTTCCGCTGAAAAAAGTGCAAAGGACCCGGATAATGGTGAGTCCTGCTCAAAGAGGGAGTTATAGAGGTTCAATGGAGCACCCTCAAGCAGGTTGACCAGGTACGCAATCTTAGCTGCTTCACTAGCATAACGGCCAGGCTGAGCATTGAACGCTAGCTGACACTGGGTCAGAAACTGTCTGCAAGTGTTTGGGTCACCAGAGTACTTTGCCGGAGGGAGTATGTTGGGCTCTGAACTGCTGACAGCTATGGGAGGAGGCTGGTTGAGTGAGGCAGATTGGGGATTGGCAGCGGCTACCAGTGGAACAGCAGCTGGGGTGGTTCTCAGGCATTCAGTGACTGTGGCAAGAGTAGCGCTGATTCCCCGCAGCTGCTCGGACAGTTCGTTAAGGATTTGGTCATGACGACCCAGAGTTTGACCCTGGAGGGACAGAGCCTTTTTCAACTCCTCCTTCTCTGCTGAGTCCATGTTGGCCAGATTGTACTGTTAAGGCTATAGGTTTGCGGACTCGAAGGCAGAGAAAAAGAGGCTGAGAGGCAGGAGTATAGTTCAAAGGTGTGGTTCTTTTATTTTTTTCTCGGATCTGAACAGGCAGAAGCAGGCAGTAGGTCCTGGATTGCAGGTCAGGGCTGCAGCCTGGGCTGGATAACAGGCTAGGGCAGCTGGTTGGGCTGCAGGCGGTGCACGGTTGCAGGTTGGCTGCCGGCGGTGCACGGTTGCAGGTTGGCTGCAGGCGGTGCACGGTTGCAGGTTGGCTGCAGGCGGTGCACGGTTGCAGGTTGGCTGTAGGCGGTGCACGGTTGCCGGTTGGCTGCAGGCGGTGCACGGTTGCAGGTTGGCTGCAGGCGGTGCACGGTTGCAGGTTGGCTGCCGGCGGTGCACGGTTGCAGGTTGGCTGCAGGCGGTGCACGGTTGCAGGTTGGCTGCAGGCGGTGCAGACTGGGCTGAATTGCAGGACACAGGAGTCTAGGGAACAAGGAACAAATAATTAATGATTCTGAATGCAGGCGGGACTACAATCTCTGGAGGCAGGAGAGCAACTAACAGAGTGAACTGTGTCTACAATCTGGCGAAGACTGGCAGAAAATGCTGGGTCTTTATAGAGAGCGCTGATGGAATAATTAGACACAGCTGCGGGAAGCGGCCTGCGCTTCAACGACCCAAGCCATGCACACCAGCCTTCTATCCTGCAATCAGACCAGAGACAGACAACCACAAAGGAAAAAAGGGAAATGGAGAGAGGCTACTGGCAGGACTTAACACTTACACAGACGGGTAACTATCTGTCCCCTTTTTCTCTTAAACAGAAGGGTAACTATCTGTCCCCTTTTTTCTCTTACACAGACGGGTAACTCTCTGTCCCCCTTTTTCTCTTATACAGACGGGTAACTATCTGTCCCCCCTTTTCTCCTACACAGACGAGTAACTATCTGTCCCCCTTTTTCTCTTACACAGACGAATAACTATCTGTCCCCCTTTTTATCTCACACTGACGGGTAACTATCTGTCCCTGTTCCTCTGCCACTGATGGTACCAGAGTGGACCCTCCTTCCAGTTCTCTGCATGGGCCAACCTTGTCTCTTTGCACCATAACCAGCATTCGCAACCATTTCACCCTTTCCGAATTCAAAGGCAACAATAAATTCGGCTCCCTAATCCCCAAAATTCAAGATACACCCCCCATTTATCAATATAGTATTGAGACCAGGCCATTCAGCCAGACAAGGTTCACCAGCGTCCGCCCTGTGACATGATTAACGTACTTAACTCCATAAAACCTACGGACCCATATATGGGTTTGTCAAACACAGCTGGTGTATTCAATCTGTAGAACTTCAGCCCTATTTTAAATTCTAGCGGAGATTCCAAGGTTCCCAATAATGACAAATACGTCCTGCTGAATTACAGGTAAATGTGTATAAAATGATGAACTAGACTGAAATATTTTTCATTTGATATAATTCTGTGGCCATAAAAACATGGCATCCTGGGTTTGAATATTTCTCTCAATATAAGTGTGATGTAGCTTCAGTGAAGCGCTGCAACCAGCAAATACAGAATATGTGTGTGACATTGTCATACAATTTGAAAAAATGCTTTTTCTGACTTTGAGCTTACTTAAGGGAAAACTTCAGTGAAAAGGTAGAGTTTAAGGGGTTAAGAGCTGGATGGCACCCAGCACTGCATCAAGCCTGCTCTCAAAAGCCCCCTTGCCACTAACCCCACCCACAACATCCCTTTCAGCCTTGTTACAACCATAGCATTATCGCATTTCGCGGTGCCGCCCTGAATGCATTGTGTCGCCGTCAGAGCCGCTAACCTCTGGCGGCCTTCGCTCCAGCCAGGCCTCAGCTGATCGGAGTAATTAAGCACTCAGTCCATGGACTTTAACTGCGACTCCAGAGCTAATAGCCAACAAATATATAAAAGCAATAAACTAATGGTGTGAGTAATTAACCAAGGGTGTAATTAAACGCATGGCAGAGCATTACTCACACCAGGAATGTTAAACACTTCACTGTTGTCTCAAGCTGGGCCTTTTGCGGCGGTATCTCCAGCAACTCTCTGAAGGGATTATAAACTGGGATCTTCCCCTCATTTGCAGATTTTGACATCTTTGTAAATAAGGAAGAAAGGAAGTTGCAGCAGGTGCAGCTGACTGCCGGAGTGAAGAGCAAGACTGAGCCACTAGATTGAGGCCTTCTGATGCATATTCAGACAAAGGGGATGTGCTAGAATTAAGACTATCATTTACACTGAGGAAGGTTTCTATTTTTTTTCACATGCAACTGCATAGTTTCAAACCATGCAGATGAGATCAGTGATGCAGAAATATTAGTCAGTTGTGAGTCCAAATCCAAAGAAAACCATTGGTAGCTCCTTAAGTGATGGACTGGCAGCATGTGTTTAGGGTGTTTTCCTGCTTGCTATTAAGTCCATCCTGGAATCTGCTCCAGCAATCCATGCAACCCTGGGTACATCTCGACTCTCTGACTTAATAGTCCCTTGTTCCTCGATCCTTGCGCGAACTCAAAGTTGTTCCAGATCCGCCACACTACCAGCCATCTCAAACCGAATATTTATGCTTCGCAGAGTGAGGAGGCGTTGAGGGCCCATGACTGAGGAGACATCAGGGCAGCCTTCTGGGAAGACTTTGTAATGAAAGCTGTGACGCCACTTAATAACAGCTGATGCTGGCGGCAGATCCGGCTGCGCGCATCAGAAATGGATGCACTTCACATGATGCTCCAGAGGAAGGGAGGTGTCATTTCTCTAAAAACATGTCTCCTCATTTCTTATCTCCTGACACGGTTTCCTTGAGTGTCTCCATGCATCCTTGTGAGAGAGACTATAACGCAAGAAAAGGACGCGAGTGATGGAGACGTGGAAGTAATTGAAGAGAATTATGCCCCATGACCAAGCATAAGCGAGTTAGATAATGGATGGAAGACCTGATGGACAAAGGGTTAAGAAACCAGTGTGACTTCGCAAAAATGGTGGCAGTCTGCGAAAAATCACTCAGTTGCGAGGCAGACGGTTTTGCGAGTTCCCCACTGGTTCAGCGTCTCCGAGGATGGACAGCTAAACCGGGAACTCGAAAGCACTGACTTCTCACGGCGTGCACCCCCCCCCGGCACCCCCTGATGGCCCACCCGCCATCCTGGGAATCAGAATGCAGATGAGGCCCAGTGATGGATTGGGGGCATAAGCACTCGGAGCATGCGTGTCGCACCCCAGCTATTTGCTTAGAAGATTCCTTCCAGAATCCCCAACGTCCAATCAAAACCCTGTTTAAGGGGGGGGAAAAATGCAGAGACTCGAGCTCTGTGTGGCCGCGGTCAGTGGGCAGAGGGGATAGTAATTGAACCGTCAATGTCAGACTTCTCCCCACTTCTCAAACTCCTCCCAGTCCACTCTTCATCAACCCTGAACCCCCCCCTCCCCCCCCACACGGTCCCCAATATCCAAACCCCCACCTCCGATACGCATTACTACCGCCACCTACCCTCCCCACGGCCTCACGACTCTCCAGCCATTTCAATACCTTGCCTTTGGCCACCGAAAGTCCAGGAGAATATATATATATATATATATATATATATTTATATATATATATAAATTACATCCACAATTATCAGCCCTGGCGAATATTAAAATATGAGGTGCCATCGCCGGGCACGTTTTGATTGGTATCTCAACCTTTGGCTGCCCTGCTAGGCACCCCTGGCTCTCTGCGGCGGAACGGGCAGGCGGGAATTTAATTCGGAAATGACTCGGGATAATACAAGTGACGGATAATGTATGCACGAAAGATATTATGTTTGGGCTAAATTAAGGAGGGGAGGGGGGTGGCGGGCCATCAGAGTTGAATAATCGCGGCGAGTGAGTTATAATCTTGGAATATCGTACTGTCAGAGCCGAGAGGGTCGCTCTTAAATCAAACGGCGAGGAAAATGGAAGAGAGGACGAGTGGCGAGCCCACTGTGTCTGCATAGCACTCTGCGCTTCCCAGTTTTGAAATCTACATCGTGCGGGAAAAGGAGTAGGCAGTGGCATTTCTGAGGCTCTTGGTTGGCTAAAACTCAACATTCAGTTAATGACATCCTCACTGCAAAATTTCCAGAGTTAAGTCAACTCTAACGTAGCACAGCTGGTCCCAGTAAGGCCTTTCAGCACTACGGTTAAGAACAGGACTGACACCGGGAATTTTACAGCATCCATACCTTAAAATTACACCAGTCAGCTCATTCCCAGATGTGTCCAAAGAGGAGTCAGTAGGGCTGTTCCTGGAAGCCTCGGTCAAGAAACGCTAAACGCACAGCTGCAGTGAAATGTGCCATAAAATGTCTAGTGTTAAATGCACTCTTACAGAGTATATAAGGTCCCAGGAGGACTCATCTGATCTCTAGTTAAGAGCTAAATCAACACTGGATATCACTGTACACAAAGTCAAAGGAAACCGATTCAGGGAAAAAAAGATAATGCTGTGCGTGTGATTTTGAATTATGCCATATATCAGCGCTCTAGTTTGCAGTGCGAACACGGTCATTTTTATTGACTTTTCGTCCTTTCGGAGGAAAAATCGCATTAGTCCAATTTGCGCATGAAATAGGCAGGTTGTAAAATATCTGCCGCACTGATTGTGACAGACACATTATCACTTTCAGCGTGACATGAAAAAATAACTTGCCGGCACCCGTTCCGAACCCCACATATCGTAGCGTTTAACTGGTCCCTGGAGCACTATGGCCAAGAATGAGCATTCATAAAGTAGTCGTCTCTGCTTAAGTATTACACAAATTCTGCTGCAATATTTAATGCGTGTCACTGAAACACTGATTCTAATATTAGGCTCACACAGCTCGCATTAGCTGAGGCGAGCTAATGCTGGGGTGCGTGTTAAAAATATCTGTGACTCAAGAAGCTGGGGTGTTTTATGGAGTTAATTGCGCAGTCAATGAGTCCACATCCGTCCGTTTCCCCAAGTTCTTCTAAAAATGTCTCTCAGACCCCATTTACCTCTCTCTCTCTCTCCCTCGCATTCTCTCTATCCCTCGCACCCCTTCTCTCTTCCAGTCCAATTCTATCTATTTCTCTCTCCCTCTATTTCTTACCTAGCACCTCAAAATCTCTCACCTCTTGTACTCCCTGTTTCATCCCTCCATCTCCTCTCCAACCTTCTATCGCTCCATCTTGTTCTCCCTCTTTCATCTCTTCCAATCCTCATCCTCTCCTCCTTGTCTTGCGCTCTTCCCTTTCTTACATCTATCCCTCCATCTTTTTGTATTTCTCAACCTCTCTTCTCTCTCTCTATCTTCAATGCCTCATTTTCTCCCTCTCTCCTTCTCGTCTCTTTCACAGTATCAATTTTTAACTTCTATCCATCCCTCTCTCTCTCCCTATCTTTATCCTTCTCACTCCATCGCTTCTCTCTTACCTTCGATCTCTTCCTCTCTCCTTCTCATTTCTCTTTCACTCGCTTCTCTCTTTCCCTCTATTCCTCCCTCGCTCCCTTTCTCCAAATCCTTATCTCTCTCACTCTCTTTTCTCTCTTACCTTTGATCCCTCCCTCTCACCTTCTCTTTGTCTCTTTCTCCCTATCTCCTCTCTCTTTCCCTCTATCCCTCTCTCTCTCCCTCTGTCCCTTCTTTTGTTCTGCTGCACCTCTTTATCACGTTGTTGAGAGCGGAGATGGATATTATTAATCCGGCGCGGGGGAGCGGGGTTAGCGGTGTGGATGGCATTGTGGGAGCTGTAATGATGGGCCGATCTGCTTGGCCGGTGGCCTGTGGCGCTTTGATGAATGGGAAATAGGGACACAGTGATCGGTGCGGTGGGCCGGCAGGTTCCTGGGCAGTACAATCCCCTGCACCCCCCAGCATGCTCTGGGTACTGCGCTCCAACACTGGCCTGGTGTAGCAGGTCAAAGTACGTATACCACCAGTCCAAAGTATACCTGAAGTTAAATTGGACTAAACTGTCTTATAGTCCAAGTGTTATCTGGGCTCCACCCCCCCCCCCCCCCAGGCCAGATTATACCCCCCCACATTGTCATATTTTTTGTACCCCGGGGATATATTTTGGCAGAGGCCAGATCATACCTGGAATAATCTGGTGGGGGGGGGTAAACACGTGGACAAGAGGGGACCAGACAACGCCCCGCCCCCCCCACCCCCCCGATGCATTTGTTATTGGCCAACAAATTCCTGGCATCACAGTGGAAGTAAGTAAGAAATACTAACTAAGGCGCTTTGACGTCGCTCGCTGACCTCTGATGCAACCACTCCAGCAAACCTCACCGCAGTACATTACAAATGCTGTCAAACATAATAGCTGTAGCAGTTGTGGGACACTCACCAGTATGTTTGCTTTCATGATTAAAAACGAGATTTAGAAGGAGTCCCTCAGACCAGTGTAACTTAAGGGTTCTGACACTAGAAATCAACATCTTGATTCAAATCTGTAAGACTCCACAGTAGTTCCACAGAGGAAGAAGTTAATCTAAAACTGATTATTTTACGGTATATTATCGCTAATTTTTATACCGTAAGAAAAAGAGTTTCTCTATCCTGCTTTACAACATCTGTTTAAGGGCAGAGGGAGGTTTGGCCATCAGACCCGCGTGTAACTGACAAAACACACTTAACTGTGGTTTATAGGGCTTCGGACCATAAGGCTTTCAGATGGGCCGTGATCTTTGCAATAAACCAGACGAATGGTGCGAGATAAAACCGGAATACAGCGCATTTTAAACAGAGGTCAATACCACAGCTGATGGGATCTTTCATCACAGGTGAACACGAGTCTCTCCATTCGAAGCGACATCCTCAGCTCCCCTGAAACAGAGCGCATCGGCCACTCTGCCCCACAAAACACCGGCTCCTCAGACATTTTAATAGCTGTGGCCAATTATTCATTTGGTGCCTTTCAGGAAACTCTCTCAAATACCCTCAGACGTATCTCATATACTCTCATGACCCAACTTGGGTCCTGACCCACAATCTAGAAAACATTATTTCAGAACTAGGGCATACTTTTCAGTATACATGTCATTATATAGTGCAAAAAGAGAATCTTCACTGCTAAATTTCATTATTCTTGGCAAAACGAAAAAAGGCCGAAGTTGATCAGTGCTGCCAGAATACGGCTATTTAACACGTACAATAGAAGAGTGCCACTTTCATCGAATTATCACCGACATTCAGCTCCTTCAAAATTTTGTTTGAGGGTGGACATTTTGCAGATGAAGACAGCTGCCTGGGCTAAGTGCTTCTGACACATCATTAAACTTAAAGTCACGTATCTAAAAAATGGTTAACACTGGACACCGTGAGTTTGCGGAGTTTCAGTTCGCTGATTTGGTGGGAAATAGTTTTAAACTCCATCATGAAGGGGAGGGTGCTGTTCAAACTAATGGCAGAAGAGTGTCGGGGTGGGATTAAAAATAAAAAAAGAGTGACATTATAAACAAATTTAATTTCAAATTGCATTCAGTTCCCCACACTGGACATTTATGTCATACAGCTGGCAAAACAAACAGGACCAGACAAAATCATGCAATAACTCGACCTTCCAAGAACTACACTGCAGACACAAGCAGTGAGTTCGCATGTTAACAACACCAGCCTAGTTCCAGGGGAAGTTCGGTCCAATCAGAAGAGCCAAGCAGGAGACACATCATGCAACAGAAAATGAAGGGTTCTTACGTAGGCCCAACAAAAATATGGTAAGTACACCCACCCATCCATCCATCCATCTGTCAAGCCAGGAATGCTTGTTGATGGAGGAGGTAAAAATTCTGGAAGACATCTTCTTACTCAGCGCCTGGTCTCCCCTGCAGATCCCCCCCAAATCCCAGCCTGGAGAAGGGAACTAGTTAAGTTCTGAGCACTGGGGCAAACATCTGGTCAGGGTCATGGGAGGCCTATCCCATCATGCACAGCTGAGAGGAGGAGACAAGAGGAAGACATTATACTGAATGGAACCCCTTGGGTTGATTGGTCTGCATTTCAGCCATCCCTGTTTCTTCGGAGCAGTGGGCAGCCACAGTGCAACACCAGGGACCAACTCCAGCTCTAAAGCCAGAGCCTTGGTCAGGAGACCTGGTGAGAGTGTTTATACAGAGCATGTCTGTTCAAGGGTGTGTTCAATCACAGGATGTAAATATAACTGAGCAAATGTGTTTGATTGGATACAGCAGGCTGGAAAATATTCATAAATCTGCTCTGTGAAGGGCTATTGAAATTACCCTATGCCTGAATACATTCCCCCGTAGCACATTCTGTCTAGCTCATTTTCAAATGACTAGTGATTGGTTTTTCATAAAATTTAAAATCAATATCAAATCCCATTTAGTTATATGTATGCTAAATGAACAGGTAGCGCTTAAGTAATAGCCTCAATAAGCCTTCTAATATCCCATTACAAAATCCACATCTATCTGTCAGCGACTTTTTTTCCATAATTATATTTATGGCCAAAACACCAAACCACAACATTAACTTCCTGCTTCCCACAACTGGTGCCAACAGTTTAAGTGAATAATTCGTTCAAAGCCAGACTGCTGTGGCAAAAAACGTAGCTTTTCAGACGTCTCGCTAACCTTCCCGATCGCGCCTCGCTGCGCCTTCGAAGGCCTTTTGTGCTCCCTGACTCGCGTTTCTCAGGTCTACGATAAAAAGGCCCAGGAAATCATTTAGGGGCGTGCTTAATTGCCGATGTAATTAGACCAGAAAGCGGCTCTGACAGAACAAAGGCTTCATAACAGCCCGTCTGACTGGGCGCCGGCCGTCGATTGGGCCCACTCCCCAGCACGTCTTTGTCCTAATCAGCCTTAATGACGAAAATTGTGGCCAAAAGTGCTAAAAAGCTCCCCTCCCCAGGACAATAATAACACAACATGATTAGCATAGAGCTAATACAGGCAAGTATATCATTACATTATTACCTCTTGACAGAAGTAATTGAAATATACTTATTACTGCTGTAGGGTGTGCTTCAACTCGGCCGTCCCCTGGGGTGGGGTGGGGGGGGATATAATCAAGAGGTGAGGAAATTAAGGGCAACACTTTGGGGGGGGAACAGGACCCCAGAACTCCCCCCAAGCCACCGACCAGCCTGTCCTCCAATCTGTGCCCACATTACAGAGACCTCAGATAGGCAGCACCCTCTTTCTCCTCCCCTCATCCCTCTCTCATTCCATCACTCTTTCTTTAAGCCTCAGGGCTAATTATAATTGCTTGTTTTTCAGATTTCCTGAACAGAGTGGGCTGAACAGAGTGGGCAGACAAGGAATAAAATGTAAAAAATTGAAAGTAAAGACAGGAAAACAAAGAAACAAAATTAGTAAAATGGCGCCTCCCTGCTCCCTCAAACACCATTTTGATGTGACATCAGTTACAGACAGATACGGGAGTGGAAGTTTGGAAGAGGCGCTGTAGATTGTGCATTCTAGAAAATCAATTAATGGTCACGTATTTCCATAACTGAGTTTACCTTGCAGATACCTGTATTTTTTTTTTTCCAAGCTGACATAATGGATCGAAATCTCTTTAACGATGGCAGAGCAAAGTCGATTTCTTGCTCAGGAGCAGGAAATGAAGCAAATAACAGAAAAATAAGGGATTGGAATGGGCCTCTTCTCTGACCGTACTAAACTCTTTTCTTCTTCCAGGTGGTCCGACAATTCCGTCGTCACTCCATCTCTTAGTTACTGTGAAATCATGGTTATTACCCCCTACAGGGTTGGGAACAACAGGCATGTGGGACAGTGACCAAGACACAGTTTTTAACAGTCTGGCCTTTCCATTTCATTTCATTTCTTTTAATCAAGTTAAAATGAACCACGTCCTTGGAACAATGGCGTGTAATTAGCGAGTACCAGCGTAGAGTGGATGTACTCACCTCCTTGGCCCTATGGACCCATTTACTGTTAGTAAACAAAACAGGCTGCGCGCGTAGCTTGGCAACAGAAGTATGGCAGACCATAATAGCTTGTCAAGCTATGCAAGGGCATTAGCCATCAAAGATCACAAACTCTACCTAAACAAATTAACTTTGACAAATGGCAACCAATTCCCAGATCCGTATGGTATCAGTGAACAGGTAGATGACGTTAGTTAGCCCAGTATTCCGTGGCCTGATATATATACCCATTTGATCGAGAAACCTATCGTGTACACTAGGGAGGAACTACGAGCAAACAAGTCAGTGGATGCTTATGACTACGTTGTCTGCGGACATAAGCAGAATGTTAAATACCACGAGAGACTTGGAGTTTTGTGTCTCGAAATCAGAGGTCCTTCCTAGTCAAACACAAGGGCATAAAACCGCCGTCTATGACGCATGGGTTATGATGAAAAAAATAAATAAACAGAAAATAAGTCCTGACAGCTAATTGTACCTGCATGGCAGGCTAAGTATTATTTTGTATCGTTGGCTCACTAGCTAGCGAGTTTCACTGCGTAGTTGTCATGCAAACATGAAATCTGCTTTGGTTTATCATTATTCTCATATATTTCATTTAATGTCTGTAACTATGAGAGGCGCATCAAAAAATTAGTTACATTAATTTCAATGGAGCAAAGCCCACTGGCAGCGTGTGACAAGCGTCAGATTTTAACTTTTCGCCACTGCTCAATTTCTTGAGCGTCAACTCAATAGAAACACATTTGTCTTTTAGGTTAGCTATTTAACTATTTCGCCTTGCCATGGTTGGTGGCACACACGGAAACCTCACATGCAGTTGTCGAAACCGATATACCTGCTTTTTAACCAAGTCGCAGTTTTGAGAGGAAATCCGTTACTTTGTGCGCATTTAAGTTATCAAGCGATCTACACAGAACCTAACTCAAGGTACACTGGTAAGAATTTAACACTGCTAAGTTAGCTAGCTAGCTAATTTGCTGCTGGGTGAAGTAAAGTGAATCACAATCTTAATTTACTAGACAGCTAAATTTAGGAGGAAAATTATGCCTGTATATAACATATAGTGCACAGTAACCTGAACGTCGCACCTTTTCATCACTTAAGATAAGCTTTATCGGTTGGTGTTTTCAAAATTAAACGTTATCTTGTTGAATATTTTGAGAGTGACACCCATGGCTTCTCGGTCTTGTTGACAGCTGTCAATGTTGATGTGGCTGACGCTTTCAGTGGGCGTTTAAACGGATGTGATCCTCTCGGAATCCTGTAAAACTTGAGTCCGCCAATGAAATATCAATTCTGACAGCCGTACACGCAACAAACGGACATTTCAGTGCTGGTAAAATATCTAATTCAATATTTGCAGATTCATAACTCGTCAGCCTGAATTGGGGCGACCGCTACTTCCGTTGCCCAGATGCGCACACATCTTTTTGATGACGTCGGCTGTAAATGGATCTATTTGCAAAAATCGGGCTCAGTTAATGCCTGCATGTGCACTACACTGTTATAAACTGACTGAATTTGACAGTTACATTTACGCATTGGAGATTTTAACTGCAAGTGTAGTCCTGCGCGCATTGAACTGTGGTTTACACAAAACATACGCAGAACTCTGTCCTAAACGTATTGTAAAATTACAGTCAAAAATAAGTGGCAAAAAAGGTGCATGTTTATAACAGTGTATATCATGTAGAATATGCTCGTCAAGTGTCAAGTTTCGATATGTTAATAATATGTTAATAATAACAGAGGAGTAGTGCTGTGAAGTTAGTGTCCACATCAAGAAGAAAAAGAAGAAGAAGAAATAGAACCTGACTGAGATTTTGGCCCCTCACCATGAGGACAAAAACGCCGGGAGGAGAGATGGAAATGAATACAGCCGAGCCTCCCATTATCCATTAACATTACCCTCTGTTTTCCCTCCCACTACCGATGAGCAGTCGCCATCCATCTCAGATACATAATGTTTTAACTCCAGACGTCCAAATCTCAACCCTTAGCCGCAACATTAGCAGTACATTTATTTGATTATCCTCCTACTTTCGAAGCAATGATTCTTCCTCGCTAATACTTCGTCACCCTTGTAGACGCATTTTTTTTTTATTTAAATAACCGGGGCACAATAATTCTCCGGAGGACTGCGGCAGTAGAGGACTCGGTGTGTCCCTGAGTTTTAATCCATGACCGAGTGAAAGCGCTGTCTGCGCGAATGGGCTTCCGATTCATTAGACTGTCGGTACTTGAGCTCATGTTCTAAAGTTAGTCTTTGTGCCATATAGTATGCCTCGTGACCGCTAATGCGCCTCTCAGGACGGCTTTCGTGTTGCGGGTCTCGAGCACCTCATTTGAACGGTGTTTACGTCCTCGCGACGGACTGCAGTGATCTCCCCTAACGAGCCATTCGACGGCAAATTTAAATGAGGTTGAGTTTAGATTTCGCTTGTGGGTGCGACCGTGAAGTTAAACACAAAACGAGAACACTCGTTTGATACCTCATGCTTTCCATCTCTGAAATAAGATCAAATACGGCCTTGTTTTCTCTGTCAGTGATCACACGGCAACGCAGCCGGCAATATCTCTTTACCTGACGTGCTGTTTGCAGCTGTTCTCTCCGCGACATGTTTGAGCAGGCGAAAAAGGAAACAAGCGAACACTCGAGGTAAACTTCTAGCCGAGCTAGACTCGCTGTGTGACGGCGACCACAAAATACGCGATCATTAGGGAGGAAGAGGGTTCAGCCCGTAGCGCGGCTGACACTAATTGGATCGGCGGGCACTCCGGCTCCGTCACTGTCATTTCCGTCCCCCGTACGGCGACGCTCGTGCACACGCACGCACACGCGCGAGGCAGGGGGCTGCGTGCCGCACTTGTCATGTGCGTCTGCTGGCATGTTGGCGGCGCAAGTGCGGAGGGGGGTGGGGGGCGGGGTGCACGCCGTACCCCCGCGTGTGACGGGACTGACAGCGCGTGGCTGGCTCTGATTATCCCGCCGCCGCGCCGCCGTGTCACTTCCTGCCACCGATCGGTGGCGTGCAAATTCTGGAGAGGGGGAGAAAAAGACAGAGAGAGAGAGAGGGGGCCACGCCGGGTGTCAGAATATTACAGCCACTAATGGAAAAGCTTCCCCCCATTCATATGGGACCAGCATTACCCGCGGCCTGTCACAGTCCACCGGGCACTAAACTAATGGGCCAAATCTGACGCAGCACACGGAGAGAGAGAGAGAGAGAGAAAGAGAGGGAGAGAGGGGGGGGTAAAGGAGAGAGAGGGAATGATAGAGGTAACGGGGAGAGAGACACAGAAAGTGGTAAAAGTGAAGGAGAGGGCAGTGGAGACAATAAGAGCGAAGGCCAAATAGAGAACAAATTAGAATATGGGGGGGAGAGAGTGAGAGAAGGAGGGAAGGAGAGGAGAGAGAGAGGGACGAGGAGATAAAATGGTAAAATGAAAATATAGAAATAGGGATGAGCATGGAGATGATGGATGGAGCTGAACTTCAAAAGAGGAAACAGGAAGTGCAGGGGAAACAGAGCTCTGACCCCCCCTCCTTCCACAGATAGAGCAGGAAGTGCTTCAGAGCTTCATACAGGCGCTCCACGGGAAGTCCTGAACTCAAGGTCCCTCACTGCTGCTCAGAGGAAGACCTGGATTCACTCTCACTGTCATAGTGATCCACAGAGAACCCGGAATCACTGACCGCGAAGAGGACCTCTGGTAACAAAATCATTCTGGACTTGAGATCTGTGATCACTGAAAAAGAGTGTGGAGTCTCAAATCGCTTTAGAAAAAGACCTCAGATCTGCGTCCAAAAGTCAGACCTGGTTTTGTGGAAACAGTCCCAGTGTTTGAGAATAAGATCTGAAATCAGTGACCCAGGCGGACTGGTTTCGGAGTCACACTGTTCCAGAGTAAGGCTCTCGAGTCCACTAATCCAGACTACACATTCTCATCCCGAATTGTCATACAGTGACGCTACCTGAAGAAGCGTTGAAAAACAACGCAAAACAAAACTTTTGGCGTCTTTATTTGACTCCTAGGATTAGGGTTCAGGTTAAGGGTTAAGGGTCAGGGGGTAGAGTTCGTTTTACATTGGCATCAAATACGGCCACCATATGGGTCCTTTTGCATCTTATATTGACACTTCGTCGGATAGCGTCAATATATGTGTCAGGATGAGACTGGGCTCATCTAGAAGACCGGAGTTCACTCTCCAAGCATGATCTAGAATGGGACCTGAGGTCAGGGACTTAGACGACCAGAGCTCAGAGTCGCAGTCCCAATATTCTAGAATATGATCCAAGATCCAGGACCTAGAGTAAGACCTTAGGTCACAGTGACAGTTTTCTGGAGGGAGATCTGACATCGGTGAGCTAGAATATGACCCGGGCTCACCCTCGTGGTCATAGTGGTCTCGAATCACCTGGGAGGATCTAAGGCTACGTCCTCAATAGTATGTTTTCATTTTAAAGCACACAAATTTCGCCACGTTTTGTTTCCTGCACTGGAGTGTTCCACATATACTTGCTGTCCGGGAGCCAAGTGTCTCGCTGGAATAAGAAGCTCAGCGATGTAGAATTTAATCATAAAGTAAGTCTCTGTATAAGTAACTCCCCATACCACATTCCAGAACCACCGCAAAAGCCTTCCGCAAAAAATGGACCAGAACTAACCCACCCTTACCTCCACTCATGCCCACCCCAACGCCACAACCAGACCCACCCCCGCTAGTCCTAATGAGGGTTTGCCCGCGGATCGTCAGCGAGCAGACAAAACGCCGGCGCTGAAAGAGAGCCCTCTCCCTGTCACTCTTCTCGCGGCTTTATAGCGCCTTATCGAAGAATATGAGGCCGAGACGCGCGACATCTCACAGCAGGCTGAGCAGATACGCCGTTTCATTTTTGCCGCGGCCGATTTGACAGGCTAGAATGCTCCTGTTGAAAAGCATCAGTCAAGCGCTCCGCGGTCGCCCCGGTTTCTCCTCTCCAGCCTCCCTGTCGCCGTCTACCCCATCACCCTCTCCTCCTCGTACCGCCAAACCCCCACCCCCCCTTCCAATCGCTAAGCCTCGCCGCTCGAAAATTGAAAAGCCCGTCCAACGACAAAGAAGAATTTAAGAAAAGAATGAGAAGAAAGAAAAAAATGAATGCCGTTTTAAGTATCGAAAATAAAATGATAAGGGGGGGGATGGCGTCTGTGGGGGGGGGAGGGGCGGTGGATGGAGGGTGAAGGGTGGTGCGTACGGGGGTTCGGGAGATAACATTGTGGATATCTTGGCGGAAATAGGTCGCAGAATAGGAGTGCGTAAAAAAAAAGAGGGGAGAGATAGGAGCCGTAAGCTCCGAGCTCAGGAGATGACACGGCCGCTAATACGAATGTTTAAATATTGATGCGGCTGGATGAAGGAAGATCGCCCGTGAATGGAATTGAGTGTCGAGAGGAGAATCTATTAGTGAAAATCTGATGCGATTCGACGGCGGCGCGAAGCAGCCGCGGCGTGTCATTCCTCCGCTGGTGCTGTAATCTCCTCTCCCCACTTCACTTAAATCTTTCTCTGCTGTGCTTGAGTAAACGCTGATTATCCCTGCTTTAGCGGAGAGGGGGAGAAAAAGAGAGAGAAATAAAAGGATGAAAGAGAAGGGGGGCAGGGGTGTTGAGGTGTGACGTGGGGCCCCAGTTTTGCAGTCCTCGTCGGGACAGGAGATCTCGAGTTGAAGACGCGGGAATTTGGCACTTTACCGTGCGTCATCACAAGGTACAAAAAGCTAACAAAAAAACAGAGAATAGATGCGTCATCGGGTTATGAGCTGAAATTAGCGGGCATTGTATCAGGCCCGGAATGAGGAATAAATAATGCAATGCAGTGCACGAATGATCCATTTTTCTATTGCGGGAAATAATGGAGTCATTGTGAGGTCAAGAGGCTTTATGGTCCACGGTATCCGCTTTTTACTTGGACTTTTTTTTTTTGTTAATTTGTCGTGGCTCTACTCAACCCCTGCTGTAGCTTTGCTCTTTGTACAACATGGTGGCGAGGAAAACAGATTTCTTTGAGCTCCGACCCCGTCCCCCAGCCCCATGGTGAAATGGAGCCAAGACTTCAGCAGTTGGAGAGATTAAAATGGCGGAAAGTGGGGCCTGCACACTGGAGATGGGGAGGGGAGGGGGGTAATGGTGGCGGCCTCCCCTCTGCCTCTATGAAAATGGGGGTGCTGCTCCAGACTTTGGCCCCGCTAACTCCCGGCGAAATGTCCAAAGCCAGGCCAGGTGCGAGAATTGAGTTCAGCGTTTAGCTTCGATTCCTGCCGGCCGGCCTCCTGACCCCGACTTTATTGGCTGTTGTCGCTGCTTCGCTCATTGTTTTCCCTCGTTTGGATGGATGCAGCAGCCTTTACGCTTAAAAGCCCTCGCTCCCTCGCCACTTCCTCTTCGCACAGGAAGTGTGCTGCGTGGCCTCTCTGAACTGTTTACCTCCCGAGCAGCTCTTTTGTCCGACAACTGAGTCTGCCGTGACTCATGATTTACAGTAAGAGACTTTATTTCATCCTGCTCTCTCTCTCTCACATCCGATCCGAGATTCAAAAGGGCACCTGAGGACGTTTTTCCAAACCGTTTCAGTTTTAGAAATCACCTAACCACAGGAGAAACATCTGTGAGGCATGCACACGGATTACGATACCAAGACCATCATAGTCGGAGAAATAGTGAGCCTTACCACCTTCACTCTCAAAGCATGAAGGGCAACTCAACAAAAAAGTTCTTCATAATCAACTATTCTCAGGCATTAATTTATTTGTCCAAGGCTTCCTATATCATTTCAAATCCCTAAGAGACTGCAAATGACTAGGACAACATCTCTGAGAGACACTCCAGAACATTCCTGAGAAACAACCCATACAACTCAATGAGTCCGTTTTATCCTGTGTCTGCGACAAGAATTATGCGAGGACCGGAGTTTACGGTAGACTGTGCTTTACTGCTAACTTAGTCTATTAAACAAGATTAATCAACGTCGAAGCAAGTATTAATATCAGCAGTCTGGTCCACGTTTCCCGCTGCGGTGCTGCTGGTCTTTCTGAAGTCTTGGGGAGATGCAAGGCAAACGTTTCTCTGTGGATTCATTCCGACATGTCAATACCCCAGGGAAAGAATCACTGAGAAATTGGATCACGATAAGACCATGATCACACATTCGTTGTGGGTCAAAACTCAATCAGGGATGGAGGAGGGCGAATTGTGCCCAGGCGTGGTGTATACACACACACACACACACACACACACACACACACACACACGCACGCACGCACACAGACACACACACACGTACAGATGTGATTGCACACAGAAGCCTAATCAATGGTGGGCTTCGGTAGTGACACAGACTCTCGAAATAGACACACACAAACACACACACACGCGCACACGCACACACACATAGACAAATACACACACACATGCTCAAACTTCAGGCCCTGCCCTTGACGTTGTGGGGACACCATGACCACCCGTCTCCCCTCGGTGACTGTGATGTCGTGTTCGGTGTCAGGGCCGCGTTTCGTCACATCTTCCCCGTGTACCACCCAGCGTCAACCACCCCCCCGCCCCGAACCCCCTCCATCTCGTGCGCCTGACGAGTGAACACTCTCGTCGCCGGCGAATCGATGGCCGCTGGAACTTCCTTCAGCCGCCCGGGAAAAATAATTAAAAGCCATCGATCCTGCGCCGACCGCGTCATGAATATGCAGGAGTCTCCTGGTGACCTTCAGAAACCTGCCAAGGCCAGGTGACTTCAGTCTTCCGCATCTCTCTTTCCCCTCTCTCCACTTCTCTAGCGCTCTGTCCCTCTCTTTCACTCTCTCCCCCTCTTATTTAACCTCACTCCTTTTCAGACATCGGTGGCTTATTTAGTTTCAGACGAACCTTCGCGTAAATACTCCTTTCGGTGTCATGTGACGAGACTTTGATTGGTTCGGCACGCGTCGCCCGCTCGGCCACATTGACATTGTATTTGGCATTTACCTCGCCTGTGATACATAATGTTGATGTCAGCCGGGATTGCAGCAGACATGCTAATTGTCGGTCGCCTGAGCACAGTGTCGAGACGTGACTGCACTGATCACCGAAATCGCTTGGTTGCCTCAGACCAACGCGTAAAATTACTCTGTGCATGTTAAGCTTTGTGCAGAGGCTGGTTAACAAGGTGTCTCAGCTAAATATTCAGAAGGAGATGTAGAGTATATCGTCAAATAAATGTTACTTTCCAAAATGAATAATAACCTATTTTTCATGTTTCGAACAGCTAAGTGATTTGACTGTGATACACCTGCGGCAAGTTCTGCTGTGATAGCCAAAAGATGATGTCATGCTTATTTTGCAGTTATCCAATGAAAGTCAGGATGTCTTATTATGACATCACTGCATCACCTTTTGAATGGAGGCAGCATGGTTTCTGAGATTATACGACTAATTGATTACTGAAATCCTGACCTTTTTCCATATATTTTGCTCAAAATATGTCCACACGCACACACACGTTTGTCTTCATGTTTTGTGGGGACATTCCATAGACTTCCATCCATTCCCTAACCCAGGGGTGGGCAACGAGGGCCATATCCTCCCTGATCTTCACACCAACTTCTGGCCTTTAATTAGTTGATTATCTAAATTAGCCAAACTATTCATGAAATCTGACAATTATGGTGCATTTCTTTAAATTATGAATGAATGACCACCAAAGACTGTTCTTGTCTCCCTACATAAAACATTTTTTTTGATCAAACCTTTGCACAAATCTAGATTTGTGTATGCAACCAATTAACTAAATTAGTCAGTAATTGATTGAAATAAAAACCTGTGCACACACCGGCCCTCCAGAACCCAACAGTACATACCTAACCCTAACCCTAACCTGAACCCTAAACCCTAAAATACTTGAATTTTTTTGTGAGGACCTGAAAATGTCCCCACACGCACAAAGAAATCTGGAATTCCATGTCTTATGGGGACATTTGGTAAATATGGCGCGCACACACACACACACACACACACACACAGACACACAAACACATATACAAATACCTCCACAAAGACCGTCATTAATACAAGCAAGCGCACATACACACACCCACGTATATGCGTACACACACTCACTCAAACAGATTAACACACACTCTCCTCTGACCAGTTCAAAATCTCATTGCACTGATGTGGATTTGCATTGTCTTCGACCTAATGAGTCATTTTGCGATTTTTCCACGAGTTAGTAAAGGAAGCTGAACCCCAGGAAAAGGGGTTTTAATGCACTGTAATCATGCACACTATTCATTCCCCAGTCCTATCATCATTCCTTCTTTAATACTCATTTCCGTCTCCGTCAGAATTCCGCCACAGGATATTCTCTTTTCCTTCTATAACATAGTTTTCCCATAGTGCACTGCTCCTCTTTATCAACATTAGTCATCGTCTGTCCATCTGGAGAGATGAGGCATAATATCTAGTCCTGGTCAACAGTACATCAGTCAGAATTTTACCCCTCAAGGTGACTAGAACAAATGCACTGTTCTCCTGGTGCAATAAATACAATCGAAAGGCCGCAGTGATTCTCAAGATGAATTTTGTGGTAATTTGCTTGGGAAAATAAGATGATATGATAAAACTACTGTTATCAGCATAAAAAAGCATAAAAAATGAATCAACTAAAATCTCCAGGGGGATATAATTCAGTGGCTGTTAAAGATCATTATTATTTCGGCGAATGAACATCGCAAGACTGGTAGTGCGGACGAAATAATTGTAACTATGAAATTTAGAGCTCCGTGAAAAATTGTAGAACATCTGAGGCGATAATTTACAGTGTGAGAGACTTGAGTTCAGCTGGAAATGCAGTTTTGGGAAAGAGGTTCTTAAGGGAAATATCCTCTGCACATTCAAAAACTAAACTAATTAAGCCAAACAGCATTCATTTAACTACTTTATTCAATGTGTAAATGCGCACCAATAAATTAAATTAAAAAAAATAAAAAAACATAAAAACTAAACCGATGATCTCCCAAGGTTTACACACTGACCGTCAGTAAACTCTTTTTGTGAAGACATTAAGCGTGAGTTTTAAACTGCACCATACTTCTTAAATGAGTTTGTTACAAACAAGCCAGCTATATAGATATATTGTATTTCTAACCCTTAGAGCGATGAACAAATTTTCAAGGAATCAAAAATGTAACTAGTAGCACTTGTAAAGTGCAAATCTCCACCAAGGCAGCACAATCCAAATCTTCATGAGTGGGAGCAAAGGTGAGTTACCGCGTGTCATACAATTTCAAGATGGCTGCCGTGGAAGCCATATAGTTTCACTGATCGTGGCGAAAATCAATAGGGTCCACCCTTGATTTAATAGCAATGCACCCACAAAATTTCAGCCAAATCTGTGTATCACTTTTTGAGCTATGTTGCTCACAAACAGATAGACAGACAAACAAACAGGGGCGAAAACATATCCTCTGCCCCAACTTCATTAGCGGAGGTAATTATCCTGAGCTGTTGAAAATCTTTCATATGGTAACTTGTTTAAAAGAGCTCTTTTAGCACGCTATTGGTTAAATATATCTCAATACGCTGAAATGGATTGATACAACATGAATATAGAATCACTTTTGAAAAGTGCATATCCTTGTTGATTTAAAATGTAAAATGCTCCCAATTTTGAGATACTATATAGGATTTTTAGAAACTTTTCGCATTTTAACTAATATAACACATCGGTCAGTATCAGATATAGTAGTAGTAAGCCTATTCGAGCCTCATGGCCCATCGGCCCAGTGCTTAAACCCGGTTTCTGTGGCATGAAGCAACTAGGAGTATTACTACTCCCCTTGGATGGGATGCCAGTCCACCGCAGGTACTCCCCCCAGCTCTTAGTCAGGTTTCCCTGACTATTTTGCTGGTACCCATTTATACACCTGGGTGGAGTGAGGCGTGGGGTGTTTTGCCCAAGAACACACCACGAAGGCCATGGCCGGGGCTTGAACTCAAGACCTTACGATCCCGAGTCAAGCCTACTTGATCTCTGCACTACCGCGTCTCCCCAAATATACCATAGGTCAACTATCAGGCACATTTTTTTCTTGCCAAATAAAGCGAAAACAAAAGAAAATGTATTCCATAATCCTTCATTCTTTTACTCCTTGTCTGACGCAACTGTTCTATGTTTTCAAGAGGGCCTGTAAAATAAGAACTGATACGTAGAGCTTGATGACAGCTTACGCTCGATTTTGGTGTCGGCAGCACGAGGAGCAGTGGTCTCGCGCATCTGTGTTGCCAAACTATTTCACTTTATTTCAGGAAGGGGACAAATTACACTCGCTGCTGGGATTAGTGTAAAAGCTATCGTATTTTAGCCTGTAGTGTTATTACATTAGGCTATATATGGGAAATGGGAAAATAAATATAAATGAGAGAATGAATAAATTGATTGTATAATGCTATATAAAAAGGCAAGCAAAGTGATTGATTATTTTGACAAATGAAGACTATTAACTATTAGTAGACCTCTATGTGGTCTACGTGGAGGTAAAACAAAGTCTATTTAAAAGCTGAACAGCCTTGTAACCTGTAGGTTATAAATAGACGTAGCCCTGCACCAATTGGCTCTCTGCAAGACTGCTGTTGAGTCGGGGATTAGAGTTGTACTTTTTATCCTCCTGAGTGAAAGGTGCGTGCGCATTGCGGATTAACACTGTAGCTCGTCATTTCCCTTCAAAAACTTTCGCCCATCCGCACAGACGACAGACTTTATAGGCCATTTGTGCTGGGTTATCAGATTGGCAATCCTATGAAATGGTGCCGGAAATAAGCACCCATGGATCACCTTTGTTATAGATGGCATCGGTCAATTCCGTACTTCCTGCGCTGAAGTAGCTAGCCTAGCATCTCCCATTGAAAGTAATAGGGGTGGTACTTCCTTGCTCTCACCAGTTCTATTATATTACCTCCATGTTTCAGACAGATGACTATGATCTTCATTTTGGTTTGGCTGGATTGTGCGGCTGCTGGTTTCAGAGTCCATCAAGATTTCTGGAAGTTTCTTCTTCAGGGAAAATGGAGCCTTGTTCCATCATGTTCCACAAAATTAAAACAGCAATAAATCAAACTGAATTATTTCTTCTATGAATAGTGCTTTTAACATTCATTGCTCGGGGTAACATTTCCTGTTAATGGAATGTAATGTATACATGTAGTAGCAAAGTAGGTCAAAATGATATTTTTTATAAAATGTGTTTTGTAGTCATATCTGTCATATACTGTAAAGCTTCATTGTTAAACACTACACTTAAGCTATGTGTATGAATTTCTTTGAATTTCATTGAATTTCATTTCTACTTCCTGTAATTCAAATTCAAAGTGTAATTCTACATCCTGTGTCTGACCTCAATTCAAATTCAATTCAAATTCAAGAAGTGAGTTGGAATTTGAGAATCATTCTCAATTCAATTCCAAATTTTGCACAACCCTGATGGAGGACCACGAGAATGCAGGTTTTTAAACATTACTCCAGCTGATTATACTAATTAGTCCCATTCGCCCTGATTGAAGGGCTGAGTTCAGTTGGTTAACACTACTTCTACTTGGGTTCATGAATTTTACGTCAACTGGATTGACTGAGCATGTTCAATCCGAGTTGCGCTGTAATGTGTTCTAAGGTCTCGAGGATTGTGGACCCGACTTATTTTGCCATGTCTGAGGCCCATTGATAGCGAATCATGGGCAGAATTACCGCAGTTTGCCAGTTACTCTCATTTAAATATGCTGTAGAAGTACTTTATGTATAAGTGCATTATTTTATGCATTTTGCATAGTTTTGATTCGCTTCACACTTTTTAAAGATCATAAAGATGAAAAGTTTGAAATGTGCAAACTGTTATGTCAAACTGTGATGCCAAACTCGATTTCCACCCACCTCCCCATGGTGCTTCAACTCTGGTTGCGAAATTGCATCAAACGACGCCACTCGGGTAACAAGCACAGCGGTTCGGTTGCAACACGAATAGATCCAACAGACTGCACGTGGGTGGCAGTCAAACAAACTCTAGGTGTACAAATCAGTTAGATCAGTGGTCGTAGTGATTGGCTGAAATTGAAAGTTGTACTCTCGGCCAACTGTGGAACATGATTGGACATCACTGTATTACTGCATCTGCTGTTGGCTACTGTTGGCTGTAGAGGAGGGGTGGACCTGCGTGGCTCTCTGGGGGGGCGGGGGGGACTAATTCCCAAAGAGGGGGCTGTTTGCTCTGAAAAGAAAACCTACGGCTCGGTAAGTTGAGAGATTTGTCTGATCTGTCATTTTTCATGATGTCTCCAGCTCTGGAGCTATTCCGTCTTTTTCGGCTGACCTGCATTGCATGGGCTTTGGGCCCCCAATATCAAACCCCCCACCTTCAGCACTGCACCCCCTGTAGCGGGACAGTAAAAGACACTGGCTCACGTTGAATCTTACACTCTTAGACCGTTCAATGTTCAGATCAACATGGCCACCCGCCATTGTGGCTATTAACGACCAGGAAGGAAGATACAAGAGTTCCGCTCCAGACATAATTTCCCACTGTTTTCCATGCTTTGGATTGAAATAGGAGCCAGAATGGCCTCCTATGCGGCATCATTCTTTTTCGCCAAGTGTGTTTTATTAGTGTGTCAATTTACGCATCTGTTTATGATTGTTTTTATCACCCGAGCAGTAGTATATAGACCATTTCCCTGAGCTGATAGATTGCTTATTTGTTTATATATTACAGCAGTGATTAATTGCATATACACCAGCACTATATCTATATGTGCATGTGAACATTACGGCATTGATTATTTGAATACATTACAGGATTGCTTATTCATGTATATATTCAAGCTCTGGTTGTCGGTTTAAATATTGCAGGAGTAGTTACAGATGTTTCCAGATTTTTTAGGTTCACGCAATTTGTCATTTGTTTTTTATAAGCAAGGCTGGATTTGCAGGATGAAGGCTTTTGTTGTAATGAGTAGTGGTGCCATTAATTCTGCCACAAAGATACTGAGGGTTAAAAACACACAAGAACATATGCATGCAACCACACACCATACACACACTCATAAACATGCTCACGCATACTCACAAACACACATACCCACAAAAATATGCACTCACGCTGAATAAGACACACACACTTGTGCACATACTCATACAGAGCTACATTCATACGCTATATTTGCACACACACACACACACACACACACACACACGCACACACCTACACACATGCATGCACACTGACGCACACCTACACACACACACATGCAAATACACACACACACACACACATAAACAAACACCCACACACATCTACGCACATGCCTACATGCTCACACACACACATACACATGCATAAACACACACACACACACACACACAGACACACACACACACACACACACACACAGGGACCTCATCTCTCCAGGCTCTCCTCCATATATGCTGGAGTAAAGAGCAGAGATCCTCATTCCTGCATGAACTCAATCCCTGGGAATAACCCCTGCTGCTAGAGCCTGTCCCTCTCAGATGCGCAGCGAAATCTCCAGAGTTAAATCAACTCTCACAGCAAGCTAAGTGTCCCCATTTGACACTGCCTCTTGTTAGGCAGCTGTCTGGTAATGAGACCAAAAATCTAATTTTAGTCCCTCAAGTACAGCATATCTTACAACCAGTGCAGATTTTACCTTGTGCAGTATTTATTGAAAAAGGAAGTCGCACTGAGACGGTTCAAATAAAGACAGTCAGAGACCCGTATTCCAGTGACGCCACTCGTTTGGCTGTGGAGTGCGGGTGAAATCCAACTGCCTTCCTTTCAAAATAGGTAATAAAAATAAGATTTTAAGTGCAAACCTAAGACTCGTTGAGACATTAAGATTGTGCCTTCAGCACCCCTGAAAGAGTGCTGGATATTTTTCAGTGTTAACCTGAAGCATCAGATTTACTGGGAATGAATGACACATAAAATGGAAATGTATATTAATTAAAGGTATATGTATACGCCTTCAGGAACAGGTGTGGAATAGAGAAGATGGATATCTGCACACTGGTTTAATGTTCTAGGAATTTTAACCCTGAGAGAGCTCAATGCAGCTTTTCTCGCTCATTGATGTTAAATATCAAAATCAAAGCTGTTGAAAACCTATCACGTTGCGACTTTTTTAAAAGACCCTTTTAAACAAGTCGCCACATGATTGGTTTTCAACAGCACAAGAAAATAAAGTTTATATATATAGATTTTTTAAATTTTATTTCAGCGCTTTCAGGGTTAATGTACATTGTATCAACTGCTCATGTCGTCAATAGGCAATGACAATGGTCTTCCTGGGGTGTCAAAAACATTCCACAGTAAAATTCTGGGAGCCTTACACCAGTGATCGAATTTTTATATTTTCCTAGTGTATCATCTGTAATCATCACTATCGTACAGTTTCCAGACTTTACATCAGAGGTAGGCAACGAGGGCCATATCTGTCAGTGGTTTACCACCAATTTCTGGCCTTTAATTAGTTAATTACTGTAATAAGCAAAAGCATTTATGAAATCTGACGTTTTCGTAAAATCTCTTTAAATTCTTACAATTAACCAACATTCACTGCACTTGTCTCCCCAAATGACCTTTTTTCTTTGATCTACTGTATGAGCAAATCCATGTTTCCCTATAAAACCAATTAGCTCAATTAATCTAACTGGCAGAAATACAAACCTGCATACACACCGCCCCTCCAGGACGGGAATCGCCCACCCCTGCTTTACATGGTGTTAATACGACACCGGTCCTGATTAGAATGAGAATGTCTTTTTGTAGTCGGAGCAGTGAGCTGAAATGTCTTCAGATGTTAAGGGCCTCACATCTTCTGGAACGTGATCGCGGCTAATCGGCTCCCAGAACCCGTCGAGGTCGTGTTGAAGTACGGGAAGCCAGATGAGACACCCCCGACCGCCCCCGAGCCCCCCTCCCCGCCGCTGTGTTCCAGATGACAGTGCCGTAGGTGACATGTTTAAACCTTGACTTTGGACCGCAGTGGTAAACACTTTCGCTGTAATCGATTCTCGGCGACGTCCCACGTGAGCGAGTCCGTGCCGGAGCGGAGTGTGCCACCCTATTCGTATTCCTGCCGAGGCTTCGCTGTCCCCCGGCCTGGAGTAGCGCCGCGGTATTGGCGGAAATGTGTGAATAATTGAGCGTGCGGGGCGTACAGGTGCTTCCCTGTGCATCTGTAAGTACGAGGCCACAGGAGCCGTGATAAGTGCCCCTCATTATCGCCTGTCTGTCTGCACTGGCGGACACAACAGCTGTAGTTTCATTTTTACTCTTTTATTGTTATAGATGCAATATGCAGGCGTTACACTTTAAAAATGTTGCTAATTCTGAATCATTGAAACATTAATACGTGTTTGTGTGCGTGCATGCATACTTGCGATGCGCTTCCTTGTGTGTGTAGGAGCTTGTTGGTGGAGTGCGCATGTGTGTGTGAATACATGTATATGTGTGTGTGTGTGTGTGTGTGTGTGTTTGTGTGTGTGTCTGCGCATGTGCATAATTGCCTGTGTGTACGTATGCATTTGAGTAGCTTGTGCGCACGTGAGAGCATGTATGTGCACTAATGCACATATGCCTGCGCGTGTTTTCGCATGCGTGTTTCTGCGCATCAGTGTGCACGAGCGCACAAGTGAGTGTGTGAGTACTGCTCTCCCCCAGCTAAGCATTAAAAAAAAAATCTGAATCTACAGCCTTTCCCATCTAACCCAGGCCCTTGTGTCCCCTTAAAACACACACTCAGAGCTCCCTGACGTGACATCATTACCGCGGGACGCTGAGGGGGTGTCAAGCGCGGTGACACCGCTGCCAGCGGTTGATGGCAGGTGGACAGCGCGACACGAGCGGGGCCTCAATGATGAGATGGCCGCTCGGCCGGGGTCGCTGACGGGTGTGACAGCCATCAGTGGAGGCCACCACTGTCAGATCACCGCCGCTCAACCCCGGCGCCTCTCGACCTTCCCGCTAAACCACAGGCTTAAGACCTCCAATCCGCCAACCAGCCCGTTTACTCAGGAGCCGGTACTGCACGCAGACGGGAATGTTCTCTTCGGATTGTGATAGCATCGCCTTACCTTTGAGTCACACTGCTGAAGGAATGTACCGGAAACGCTACGGCTCAATTAAGAGGGGATTTTTAAAAATGGTTCATCTTGTAGAGATGTCAAAGATGTGTTTCAACGCAACCCATCCATCAAAATCCATCCTTTGATTTTCCACTGTGAGCTTCAGTGTAAGCGTCAAGAGTGGGGGCAAAACCGTATGAGAGTGTGTGTGTGTGTGTGTTTTCGAGGGCGTTCCATCAATCTTGTCTGAGTTTCTGCCATAACTGGCTGAAATACTGCCTTGGAAAAGTATGATGCAATCCCGCAGATATTGGAAGCACACTCGTGCATGTGCACCATTTCGCGTACCTGGGCACTCGCCATTACGCTCGTGCACGAGTCGCTGTGCACGCTCACGCGCATCAATCTCGCTCTTCCTCGAAGAGCTGCTGCGGGCCGTGTCTGTTTTAGGATGTCCAATTTTACAGCTCAACTCTACAGGAGTGACAGATCAATATAAGTTAAGGAGATAAATTATTTAAAGCCAACACTAATTATTTAGCCGCTCCTGAACTATGGATCCCTACGCGATATTGATGGAGTCCTGGTTTATGGCTGCGCTTCCTCTTGGCGGCTGGACTTTGACTCTCACGGAATACGAATTGACAATCCTACAGGACCTCAGATGGGCAGACCTCCTCCTCCAGAATTGACTTTGCGCAGGGTACATATTAGTTTAATTAAATTGGCCAACTTCATCAGTTATTTGGGGCAGTATGGGGAAAATCTGAAGCTCGTTATCTCTCTTACGTTCAACTGAAAATGCGGGATTAAGAGTCTCTCGGTAAGAATAAAGGACACTGTACGGTTCAGGCCAATTTAAAAGTTGATCCTCATTCTGATGAACTGTCAGTTTATTAAAATGTCAGGAGTGTCCCCATTCAAGAACCTGTCACACACTCAAATTATTCAGTCAAAAAATCTAAGCTCTGTGGTGCTTTATCTTTTGCCTAATACAGCAAAGCTATCATTTCTGATTCATCTAATATGCGTAATATATGTAATAAATTATATCAACATTATAAATATATTGAAGAAATATGTTGTATATTTTTTGTCAGACAAATAATTGACATTTAGTAAATATAGAAATTATTGGCCTTATCAGATGCTGCCATATATTTTAGTAGCAACTGTATATATACAGTTGCTACTAAAGCAACAAGATATTCATCATTATCTCATATTTTTAGCATTTTGTAAATCACAGAGGTAAATATTTAATGTATTCAAATGACTTAAAATCTGATCAACAACTAAAGCAACCATAACCAAAAGTTTGGAATGAAATATTTTGATTTCCACACATTCACTTCGAATGGCAATGACTTGCTGTATGTAGGATGAGAATATTTTTTCACTGCGCAAGGCTGAAACTTTTACGGTGGTTTGCCTGGATTTGGCTGTAAACCAAAAAGTCTTCAAACAAAATCGCTAAGACAAAATACAGACTATTTACCGACATGTTTACGTCCACTTCCTTTTTGTGAAAGGATGATTTTAGACGCGTGTAAGTGAGGTGATTTTGGGTTTGTGTCTCGCTCCATCCTCTGCCCCGAGGCCTAATCCCCCCCCCCCCACTTTCCTCCACTGGGAGGAGCTGTTATCAGATGGGGAAGAAACTATTGATCATCTATTTTAATTACCCTCAGCGAACGGAGAAGGGGGTAAATTAACTTCCTCCTTGTCTTGAAAAGGTCATGAATATTTCAGAGGGAAGAGCCTGTTTGGTGTCTCTCAGGGCTGCACAAAGCTCCGTGTATCTCCACTATTTATCTCCTCATTGTTGCAACAAACTTCTGACCCGAGGCGACCAGTAGCGTCCTCCTCTCAGATGTCCGAAGTCAAGCGTCAAAGCGTCGTAGAACCCGGCAAAAACAGAAATGGCGCGTCCGCCGTTCCATCGTGCAGATCGAGTCTAGACCGGCCTACTCTGTCCGCCTACATGAGGTGTGACTTGTAATATGAGCACTAGGACCACAAAGGAAACCAGATGCCAGATCCCATCGCATACGTTTACTCCCGGACGAGCCCCCGACACCAGGGGTAGCGTATCACTCTGCAACTCTGCCTCATAACTGTTTATTTACTGTGTGTTTCACAAAGGTCTCAACAGACAGGACATTCATGAACAGAGCAAAAGGCGTAAAGCAGGCATACGCAACGATTGGAATAGCGATTTAACGACATCTGTGCTACCGAGCATTTGTATGGCGGTTCTCTGTGAGGTGAATGCTGGATCTTGTACCGGTGGTGGTGGTGCGAGGGTGGGGGGGGCAATGGGCCTTGTGGCTTCCTCCCAGGAGGAGCGCTGGCCGTGGAAATGTTGCTCTTTTCCAGACAGGGCCCAGAGCACGACCTTCACTTCTAATTAACTGCATTAGAGGAGGATGTTTACATACTTGAGGGGTGGGGAGGGGAGGGCAAAAGGGGGGGTGTGTGAGCTGCTTTTGCGCATTAATTCACTGTCACTCCCAAACCACAGATGGAGCGTCGCAGCCACAACCTGCTGTCAGGCCAGGGCTACTCTGTCCCCATCAAATCTGGCATTGAGAGGCCGCTAACAGCGGCTAGCTGGGCGATGCCATTCACTATGTCTTTGACACCCGCGCTAACGGACCCTTGGAAACAGGGCGGATTTAAGCGACGCCAGTGGAGAGACAATACGTGGCAATGAGCCTGAAATTCACATACCCACACACACCCACATACACACACAAAGACATCCACGTGACCTGAAAAAGGGAAGGCTCCTATTTCAAAGTCAGTCAGCCTGTCAGGGCATTTGTGTGGAGACTAGCGCTGCTCGTTACCCTGTCCGTTAGCGCAGCAGCGCTCAGGCTGAAGCACGGAGTCACGCTGACAGTGTCCATTGTGCCACCGAGCTGAGATTCTACGTGTGACACGTGCTTCATAGTATCACGAGTTTGGGTTGTCTTCAAGTGTGGTCCTAAACACACACACACTCACACACACATACAAACACATGCATTCCCTCCTTTGATTTATGGAAAGTGAACTAGGTCTTACTTCCTTATATTAAAGCAGTATCTCGTGTGGGGGCTCAGATACAGGAAACAGGTTACATTCTAATAAGCCTCTGAGAAAACAGCACTGCACATAGAGGCAGGTGCTTTAAATTACCTCAGCCAGTTGGGAAAAGGACTTTGCGATAGGCTCCGCCTTTCAAAGGATCCGCTGGCCAATGAGAGAGAAGGAATGTGAAACTGGTCTGAGGACTGTGGAAGGGGTGTGGGACGGGGGAGAGGGTGGGGAGGGGAGAGTGAGAGAACGAGGTGCAAATTTTATTCACAAACAAGACAATTCACAAACACGGCATCACCAGAGCGCCAAGCCTGTTCTGCACCGCCATCTTCGGACGGCAGCCTAAACAGGCAATATTCTGACACATCTCTGCTGTTACACTGCATGCAAATGATCTCTCTCTCTCTCTCTCGCCATAAAATGGCGTCCACCGTCACCCTCGTTTCCAGGCCCGGCTCTTTGTACCGGCAGAAGCGGCGGATCTCGGTGTTTTGGCACTTCTGACAGCCCGCAAAACTGACACCTCGTCCCACTCTCCTGCTGCAGCTCCTTAATAGGGACGAGGTGATGGCGGTTTGCAAAACGGACGTCGCAGAAGACGGGAGCGTCCTCGGCAACGTGCGGGATGAGCGACGGCTGAGATGGGTGAACTGGGCTTCCCGCTGCTACTTCCCCCTCTAATTGAAAAGGGGAAATGGTAAAAAAAAACCGATTGAAGGAGTTAGCCAGTCGGGGAGTCAGTCCGTCAGTCAGTCAGTCAGTCAGTCAGTCAGTCAGTCAGACGGTCAATCAGTGCATAATCCCACAGCTCTCTCCTCTCGCCTGCCAGGTCATTCGTGAGACTCCCCCCCGACGCCCCAACCCCCATCTTCCCGCCGCTAAAAGGTTGTCTGCCGGTGTCAGAGCCGAGCCGCAGTGAGTCTGAACCCATGGCGAGATGCCACCGCTGTCACCCAGTAGTCACAACGCATTTACTCCCAGACAGAATTCTCATTAGCCGGCGAAGCAGATTCGCCGACAGCGGCGACAGAGGCGAGGTGGCGGTTGGGGGGTGGGGGGGCGTTAAGGGGGGGGTATAGACAGGGGACTCAAATGCGCATTCCCACTGATCTAGGCGCCTGTGTGTGTCTTTAGTTAGCACCAGTTCTAAGCACCGAGGTCACCTCAGCCTCATCATATACACAGGCCGACAGGCTGTGCAGAATGTATACAGTGCATCTCTGGAAAAAGGCACATTCTCCATCCGTGTTGCACACTTGGGACGATTGAATAATGGTTTTGTTCAGCAAAGCCGGTGACACTTGAGGGAGATATGGACGCGCTGATGTGTGTAGATATACTCACCCCACGTTGCCTGTGAGAAAGAGGGCCGAATGCTTTACTGTGTAAACCCTGAACTAACTAACCCTGAACTAACCTGGACTAACTACTTAGCAACACTCTTAACCCATTACTATCCCAAAAAATTTTAGTTGCTGTGCAAAGGGGATCATACCCACCATTTAGGGCATGATAAATAGAAATATTTTTTACGATTGCATGTGATTGTAATGGTTTTTCTGTGGGCGTAAGTAAACTGAAAAACAGCAAGAAAGGAAGGCAGGATCCAAATGCCAAGAAGTGCTTAGCTTTATTGACCTTTGAAGAGAAGTCATAGAGGTTGAAAATGTGCGTATAAAAAAAAAGAATAGGAAACACAGTACATGAAGTGGTAAAAACTGAGCTGTTAAAACAAAGTCAACTATTTTAAGTAGTTTACATTATAATATGCCAAAGCTACGGCAAAAGCCTATACAAGACATGAGCTTTACGAGACCTTGCACTGTAATGGTGCAAAGTTGGGGCTTTTATGTGGTTTACAATGATAACAGATTAATTTGTGACAGCTGGAGCCGATGAGTGGTAATTGCGAGAACAGGCCAGTCCCTCAGAATTTCGAAAATGGGGACTGTTGGAGGCCTGGCATGGCAGTGATACACGCGTTTGAATGGTTTTTGGACACCAATACAAAATTTGACCCTTTTAGACCAAACAGAATTACCTCTATAGTCACTGTTAGCTGTTTTTCCAAACATTCTGTCTTAGACTTTAGATAAATGAGATATATATATTCTGAATGAATATATATATGAATCCAAGATTCATTAGGTTGAACCGTTGGTTGAGTCTTCCTTCTGGTGCTCCATGGCTTGAATCAGAAATCAGTACACGTTGTAACGTCAGTCACTTTTATTTTAACCCACCATGTACTGTACAACCAATGCAGGCAGATTATAACTATTACCCTCACTGTGAACAGAGCCTAGGGCTAGTGTGTTGGGGTAAAGATTTTGGGTCTACTGTCATTCACCAACATGCAACACATCAAAACACAATTTTAAACTGGATAAAAGTGTCTGACGTTACATTAACGGCCGGCCTCCTCCTGAGTATTCTTTACAGTTTTTCTGTGTTTTTTGCACCCTGGCTCGTATTTATGTACCAGCTGTTATGTCGATACTTGCTTCCATTAGGTCCCCTTGCATGTACTTCGCTTGATGTAACGTCAGACACTTTTATTTGCTCTATCGAGCTGCGAAACTTTGAGACGCCGTAGATTAACCGGCGGTAGTGGTCTTGATCTCTTGTGCATGCGCAGTCATCAGAGGCACCTTGTTTATGTTTCAGATGAGTTATATACCCCCTTTAGTCGATCGCAGAGGCGTAGGTTATAAAATTGTCTGATGTTACATCATATCGATGTAGATTTCTGCTCATATAACTGTATATATCCAATATATGTCATTACTGTTTTTCGGGTAAAGATACACATTATAAAACATCCTGAGCTATATAGGCATCGTATCCTATCCCCTAGGGCTGTATTTTGGTTAAAATTATAAAAGTGTCTTGCGTTACAAAATCAGTTTTTTTTTTTAGAAATACCACTTAGCCTTGGAATAGCCACTCCATATACTAACATAAGATGCCCCTACGGTACTATTATCAAATGCAACAGCCATTTACTCAATACCACATGCTTCTTTTTCAAAGAAATTTTAGTTGGTATAATTTATGACTTTAAAAGAGGTGTACATCCTGTTTTGTACATGTGTACTGAGTTTGGAGACGTTCTGGACATGTTTGCTGATGAAATGAGTGGTATTCCTGGATCCTATGGAATGTTTAACGTCAGACACTTTTATACGATTTTTAGCACCAAAGTTGAGGGTGCACCACGCCATTCAGGGGTTGGAAGTGTGCAACATGATGGTTCTGTGAGTCACTACACATCCTGAATTACATCCACAGGGATAATAATGAGTGTATGATGCAGATCTAAAGTGCTACACCAAAGTTGATATAGCGTTCGCAAAAAAAACTTCTCCAAATTTTCATTTTGCCATATTTTCTAAACTTTTTAAATTAGGAACTTGCTTTTTGTTCTGCAAATTCTTATCAATTGTCCCCATTTGAAAAATCAAATTTGGAGCTGATATGAACATTTTAATTTAAGATTTATAACATTATAGTAATAAAGGTGTCAGACGTTACCCGAAAATGGATGGTTATTGTTGCAGGGCTACCAAAACTGATATGTTAGGAGCACAGGGTGTGAATCAGGTTTTTCATGGGGCCAATATGTTGCTTTTCCACTGTAATTAGGTTTTTTCATCAATATTAACTTTCATGATTTGTTTGTCCTGAGGGGTAATTAAGCTGTAATTGGAAATTTCACCCATATATACATATATATTTAAAAATTTCCTTTATGTGTGCTATTATGTTTGGCAAGTGAAGAGTGTCATGAAAATTCATGAAATCATTACAAGTTTTAGCGACAAAGAGCAAAACAGAAAGCTGAAAAAACAAAAAAAAAAGTGGTGAGTACACTAAGATGGAAAAAAAGTCCAGTAACTGAGACATTTCCGCACTCAAGAAAAGAAAAACTAGGCAGCCAAGGAAAGCTCTAATCAAAATATGACACAGCAAGTGGCTACATACAAGAAGCTGGATGGACATTCCCCCAGGGGGAATTTTAGAAGTTCCCGTGTACCTCTCTCAACACAAACCTGAAAGCATCACTTCAAACCCCTTTCTACCTCATCTGGAAGTAAACAGCAAAGATTTAAGATAATGCTGCCTTTATGTATAATGGTTATAGCTTTACATTCACTTAAACACAACACAAGTTTGCTGCTCTTAAGCATAATTGCCTGGCATTACGTCTGAACTCTTTTATGCTTTCATTTTACGGCTGATTTACGGTCCGTCGCCTGTTTATCGTAATTGCAAACGCTCGATGCCGCTGTTCTCGTCTTTACTGCGATGAGGGTGGCGCATTAAATTTTGCAAGTCCCTCAGGATTAGGGGGCCTGCCAATAAATAAATATAGGAATAAATACATACATAAATAAATGAATGAATATTAGCTAAATAACAGGCCCTAAAGCCACGTGAGGACCTCCATACAGCCCAACACCAGGCCTACAAAGCTGGCAGGATTTGACTTCAACCATAAATGAAGCTCTGCAGCTGTAAGTGCTGTGGTTTGAGTTGCTTTTTAGGCCAAAACATCTCAGTCTACGGGAGAAGTTCACATGTCTAAATCTACTAATCCAGGTTGATTCCTCGCCTTAGATTAAATCTTGAGTTGCTTTTGCCGAGTGCTTTGGGTCTTAGTCCATGTGCGGTATATTGTTCCGTGCCGTCTAATGAGTTCTAAAGCATTTTGCTGAATCTGAGCAGATAATATAGACCAATACAATACAGAATTCTTCCACAGCTATGCAGGCTTTTGTAGATTTTTGTGGGCAAATATTCTGGTTTTTAGGCTTACTAATAGGTTACATTTTCTGGTTAACCCTCAGTATTTACTCTAGCGAAGTCTTCTGTTGACACAGATATACTGACCTCCTAAAGGCGGTTCTTGATCTGGCTGACTGCTATGAGGGCCAATCCTGGACCTCTTAATGTTTCTGAGGTCATCAGTACATTTCTTCATTTTAGGAACGTAGAAAATTATTTCGCCTCTCCTAATGTTTTTGCTCTTTTTCTGATTGGTTTGCTCACATTTTGCAGCTTTCTGATAGCTTGCTTCACTGACAGTGACAGCTCTTTTGATTTCATGGAAAGAGCAAACAGCAACGCATTCCAAATGCAAATGCCACTCTTGAAATGAACTCTAGACTATTTATCTGTTTGCTAATTGTCCAACTACTTTCGGTTCCTTGAAAAGGGGTGGAGGGCAACAGTACCTCATGTTTAAAAACCTTTCATTTCAACACTGCTCACCTTATTGATAGACTCACATTAAAAGTCCCATGTTACAGAATAGTTTTTCCTCTTAAACTGCACAGTAATCTCTACTGTATTAAACAGTCCAGAGAAGGTTGAGTTTGAAAACCCGCAATTTGGCAGCTAGACTCTCCCCCTCAAACGGCTTTTCAACTTCAGCATTTGAAACACACCATTTGAAAATTCTGCTGTCCTCTACATCACAAACAGATCGGGAATGAATAGTTCACTCCTACCAGCTCTAGCTTTGTGCTGTGCTCGAGCCACAGCCTCGCTCGCCCTCACCATACTTTCTTTATCGCCCATCTGCCCCCTCTCAAAACACACTCATTGTTTGTTCACATCGCGTCCAGAGAAGAGGTCCAAGCCTAAAACTATAGGAGCAGCACCAGGCTTTATTTCTTCTACTAACTGTTCATGATGCCAGACACTCTGGCAGGATTTAATGTTCAAGAGTAACGTACCACTTGAAATCTATCCAGTATGGACGCCCAGAGGATAGAGAATGACAGGCAACAAAAGACCAAGGAATTATGGATTTTTAAGGGAGGTGTCAGTTAAAAGTTTATCAACCTCCCCTCCAGACAACCAAGAATGTATAACCTCAATCAAACTGCATAATGTAGACCTTTAATGCTGCTTTTTCACCAAATCCAAAACAAAATTTCTCTGCACTTTATTAGAAAATCAACTGTTTGATAAGACAGAGAAGCGCAAGTTCCATAAGTCTTCCATGGGTTTCCTGGGCCTCATTGTCTTTGTTGAGGGCATTAACATGGTCCAGGAGAAGGTGAAAGCCGTGGCTGAGTGGCCCCGACCAGAGAACTGCAAGGAACTCCAGTATTTCTTGACGTTTGCCAACTTCTACAGATTATTAATTCGGAACTACAGGTCCGTTGCAGCTCCACTTACCGCCCTCACCTCCACCAGCATCAAGTTCTCCTGGTCCACCAAGGCGTAGTTGCTTTTCAGCCTCTGAAGACCGGCTTCAGCAGAGCTCCAGTCCTTATTTTCCGACACTCTCACCAACAACTCATCACTGCGGTTGACGCATTTGACTCCAGAGCGCGGGCAGTCCTATCTCCAGAGTCTGCAGCTGATTTTATGCTCCCTGTGTCAACTTCCCTTACTGCCTGACCTCCAAAGAAAGGAATCACTCAACTGAGGATCAAGAGCTCCTCGCCATTAAGTTAGCCCTTGAGGAGTGGAGTCATGGCCTTAAAGGAGCTCCCATCCAATTCCTAATGTGGGCTGATCTCCGCAACCTGGAGGATCTCAAGTCAGCCAAAAGATTAATCATTGCCAGGCAAAATGGTTCATGTCTTTCCATCGATTCAATTTCACATTATCTTTCCGGCCTGGACTTAAGAACACCAAGCCTGATGCCCTCTTCAGAGCCCATGGGTTGGTTGAGGGAGAAGACCTGATAGCACCCACTCTGCCTTCTCACTCCTGGGCTGCAGGGGAACTGTGGGACATAGAGACCATCATCTTCCGTGCCTAGGGTCCAGGTACAACTCCCAGGGCCTGCCCTGAAAACAGTCTCGACATGCCCTTACCGGTCTGCTCGCAACTCCAGCAGTGGGGTCACTCTTCTCACCCATTTGGGCATCCTGGGGCCAGAAGCACAGTGGCCTTTACACAGCAGGACTGCTGGAGGGAGGACATGCTGGAAGATGCCAAAGAGTTCATTAAAACCTGCCCAGTCTGGGCCACATGCCACACATGCCTCTTTTAAACAAGTTGCCACGTGATGGGTTTTCAACAGCTTTGATTTTGATATGTTACGTCACTGAGCAACCATAGCTGCAGAGTTCAGTAATCTGCAGGTGCATAAACATTTGGAGTCGTCCGGCACATTAGTGCAAATGTACCCTGTGGGCTTTCGCCACTGCTCAGCGTGCGATGGATGCGATCTCTGGGATACCAGATTTACTACAGCAGCCAAACGCGCATTCGTCATTCATTCTAGCACTTTCCAGAGTATCTGGCTTGGCAGCCAAGGGCTGATCCAATTAGACACAGTCCCGTAGGTAACGAGAGATAATTATGCTGCTCGATGGAAATTAATCTCCTGATTTATTCATTCATTTCCCCTCTGTTTGTTCTTCTGTTCGGAGTTTTCAAAAATCTGTGCAACACATGCCAAAAAAAAAAGAATTTTAAAAGATTTTTCTCTATCAGTGGGGACATTGCATTTTAACTTCATCGATGGAACATTTATATCATACACTGTACATATAGAGCTCTGCAAAGCAAAATTATGATAAACTTAAACAGGCTTGGTCCCAAATGGTCCCTCTATGTAGTCGGTTAGACTTATACAGCGGCCCTCTTGTAGCTCATAAGTGAGAGAATTACAAGGACTCTGCCTGCCGGCTGACAGTAACATGTAAGCCACTGGTCTTCAACCTCCTTCCTGTGGACCCACTGCGTGCTGGTTTCTGTTCCGACCACTGTAATCACAGGATTTTAACAAGCTGTTAATGTCTTAATTAGTTGTTTTTCATCTTTCGCCTTGTTACTTACCGTCTTTGGCCAGATGTTACATAGAAACATCCATACATGTTATGAAGAATAAAATATATCCTTGAAGATTGTGGTTTTATGTCTATACTGCAAAAAATTTCATGCATTATAACATTTCAAACAGATCAAATTGGACACACTAAGGAACCCTAAATTAGTCTGCTGGACTCAACTGTTTCAAGTTATTTCAAAAAACTTCAGGTGAACTTAATTAGACTAACATAACATAAAACTTGTTTGCTCGTTAAATAAATTTGTCATGATCTATCAATTAGTTTTCACCAATTCGGAGCCAAATATATCTTTAATTTGATTGGTTACATTGTTTTCTCTCATTTTATGCCGGTATTTACAATGCATCATGTGGTTGTAAAACCCGTTTTTCTCGAAGCCGTGTTTCAGTAAACATATCTGCTTGTGAGGGACTGGTCCCTCAACCCTCAACCCTCCACACACACACACACACACACACACGCACGTCCATCTCCAATCAAGCCGCTGGTGGGCGTAATGACGGGGGATTCATAGACGAGATCGACACTGGCAGAATTATCGCTTGCTAGAATTACTGTTCCTGGCCTGACCTCGTCTGATCTGCAGACAACGAGCTGCCCACATTATGTTAATGACGGCCATAGGAAATGACCCTAGTATATGTGTGTGTGTGTGTGTGTGTGTGTGTATGAGCCTGTATGCGGCCTTGTGTTTATAAATGAATGTGTCGGAATGGAAGTATTTACTGTACGTGCGCGCGCGCGCGTGTGTGTGTGTGTGTGTGTGTGAGTGAGTATGTATGGGCTGTGGGGTAAGTGTGTTAGTTGGCAAGTGTGTGTTCGTTTGTGTGAGTGAGTATGTATGGGCAGTAGGGAAAGTGTGTGAAAAGCCAGTGTGTGTGTGTGTGTGTGTGTGTGTGTGTGTGTGCGTGTCAGAAAGAGGCGCTGTGTGTGTAAATGTGGGTATGCCTATAAGTGTTGAAGTGTGTGTGCATTTATTAATTTCTGAGCATTTTTGCATGCAGTAGAGCAAATGTTTGTGACTGTCTACGTGTTTGTGGGAGGTTAATTTATGTGAATAAGTGCATGTAGATGTGCATGCTTGCGCACGTGTACATGCGGACACGACTGTGTATGTCCTCGTGAGTTTTTGTCAGTACAAGTGTTTGTATGGCCTGTGTATGTTTGCTTGCACGTTTGCGTCTACACGTGTATGTTTATGGATGTCAGTATGTCCGCGTTCATGCATACGTTTACGTGTACACGTGTACTTGTGTGCTCATGTATATACGTCTGTTTGTGTGTCCGGACACGAGACTCTTCTGATAGTTAGTTCTGATAAGCCGAAGCGCTGGGATTCATTTGCGCTTTGACGCGGGGATTAGGAGGCTAGAGGCTAAAGACTAAAGATGGAAAATAATTGAAGCCCATCTAAAGGTTTTCTCTCTCCACCTCTCTCTTTTAATCCGACACGTGTCCCGGCTCCCCATTCGCTACCCCCCTCTCTTTTTTGTCAATAAGCGCAAGTCATTAGCGGACCGACACACCGGTTCAAGGTTAGGGACAAAGTCGGCTTGAACAGATAACGACGCTCGCTAATAACACAATGATGGAAAGCGCAATTTAAAATGACTGCTAAGTTGGGTCCGGCGCACAGCGAAGGCGACGCGCGCTCTAATGAGAGGAATATGGTCAGTTCTTTTGGCAGAAAGTGACGCTTTCTGCAGCCTGTCCTTTCGAGAACCATGCATCACTCTGGAAGGAAACGCAGAGATGAGGGAGCGGGCTGAAGTTAAAATGTAAAGAGGGGATAGTAGGGGTCATTTTTCCGAGCGTAATTAAGTCTGGACTCCGCGGACGAACACTTATCCTCTCGCAGGGTAAAGCACTAGCGTCGTCCTCTGCCCTCTGCCCGCTTCGCAGCTGACAGCCCGAGTGAGGGAGTTCTCGTGAAATTGTTATTTTCCGCGGCAAACGATGGGTCGCTAAGAAAAATTACATCCCTCACTTTTACATTTTCCATAACTACATTATGGGACATCGCCCTACAGCAGTTATGCCCATTTTTATTAGCAACTGCGCTTCATTTCCTGGCCTCCACACATTTTCTGAAATATGACGGCAGAAGATGGAGGTGGCTATCACAATGCAAGTGCACTCACCAGAATGAATGAAGCGGAGGGGCTTAGCATGCGACCTATTGTCTAAAAGATCTAGAAGTCTGTTTTCAACAAGAAAAGACAGTTTTACCGTTGGCCGCAATGCTTATCTGGGAACACGGGGCCAAGGCAGGACTTACACGGACGGCACATTGATTCTCTCGCGTGAGAAACAGCCTGTTTACAAGTCAGTCTGAGCAATATTGATGTCAACAGCCAGTAGGCATGGCAACCAGCCTGGAGGATGGCGCACTCATTGATGTGGACTTGGCAGTGCCCTCTCTGTCCAATCGCTCCGTTGAAGGGAAGTAGAAAAAAGATACCAAAACGGTGATTTGATCATTTCCTGGTCATGTTCAAGGATTTTTCTCTCCTTGAAAAATTATGCCGACTCTTCAGTAACTCGCAGAATTTCTGGCAACCTTTCGGATGAAACCAAAAAGGCCGCATGTAATAAACAACGATAAATATTTATTCTCCAGCTTTTTTCTTTATTTGCTATCAAGGGGGCCAACAATCTTGCGCAGGTGTGCCAGGCGATAGCTTCAGTAGAAGCTAATGCTAACAAAACAGTGAAAGTACAAGGTGAGTGAGATTTTCTCGTAAGAAAACGCGCAATAGTTGTCTTTTTCCCTCATCTAACGTCTGCCCCTTGTGCAAAGATCAATAAAATGATTGAGATATTTGTGAAATAGAGATATTTTACGGACACATCAGGACCCGTTTATGTGTCTGTGCGTTCCCTTCGTTGATGGCTTGGTTTCATGGAAAAAGAGGCTCTGATTTGCACATCATGGCTCGGCCTCTTTTGCCGCCTAGTTAAGCTAACACCCGACGTCACTCTGTCCGTATATTGGCCTGCTATCCCTGAGACAAAGAGAAGAGCCAAATGTGTGGTGTCCTCCTCCACAAGGTTAACACGAGCCCATACACTGAGAAAGACAGACGCAAAGTCCACTTAGCTGGGATTGCATTGTGCAGTAATGGAGCGCGCACTTATGCAGCCATCTTTCCACCGCTGACAGAATAATTATAGGTGTAAATCTATCAGATTTCCCTTTTCTCCTCAGATAAAAGAGGAAAAACACATTGAAGGAGATTGTAAAGAATGCTCATGCTGGGACTAACAGAGGTCCTCATTTGCTAAGCAGGCGCTGTTGAATTTCATGGGGAAGCCGCTGTCATGTCACCTGCTGGAACCAGAATTATCAAGAGCCACTGTCTCATGTCCAAATTTTGCCAGCTTGCATAACTTTTCATTGCATTCCCTAGCGTAAGTCAGAGAGGAAAATTAATAAGTGGAGAAAGAAATAAAAAAATAAAAAATAAAAAAAAATAATAATAATAGCATCACCCATTATTATGGAGTTAAGCTGCAGTTCTGATTCTTTCACTAAATACCATAAATAAATCACCAAGTGTATGCTTGACTTGTTATATACTAAAAATTCTGATACAGCAGCAATAGCTTATTCAAAGCTTTATTAATGACACACAAATGATTTCCAGTTCAGAAAAGCACTGTTCAGTAATAGTCTACTTGTCTGCATATACAGTATGTCTATCCACAGGTGTGTTTGATTATATCTCCCCTGCACCATTAGCTACACTGTTTTAAGCTTGTACCTTTTCGGCAGTTATTTTCACTGTAATTTTAGAATAAGAATTACAGCAGAGTTCTGTGTACGTTAAATGAAAACCACAGTTAAATGAGCGCAGGACTCCACTCACAGTTAAAATCACTGGCAAGAAAGGTGCAAGTTTATAACATTGTAAGCAAAACTGGTCTATGCAAATGAAAAAGCAATAATTAAACACGTCTAGCATTACTGAAATAAGAGTGAACAGTATGTGGAGTGGAATTTAATTGTATTTTAGCTCTGTCACTGACTTCGAAGACTATGTACATCAATTAGGCCAAAGAATTCTTCATCACTTTACAGTCAGGCCACAATGACTGGCATTTTCAAATGTAGTTGATAATAATGTACAAATAATTTAGTTAATCATGAATATATCCTATCACCTGTGAATTTGTTTTGCTTGTAATTCTTTCATTAATGATTATTTACACTTTAGCAAAGCGTAAGATCAATGTATAATTAGACAGAATTACATGAGCTGTCTTTTTCTCATATCAATTGTCATTAATAAATGTAGGTATTAACATGAAGTAACTTGTTAATAACATGTTAATAATGTTAAGACCAACTTTTCGGTAGTTGTTGTTAAAAGCCACATTAATTAATACCAATTCATAAGGACTAGAGTAGGCAATGTTCATTTACTCTTCTAAAGTGACTTCATAGTGAAAGCCTGCTGCAATGTAATTGAAAGGCAGTGAAGTCCCTCAGCAGCTACTCGGTGACAAGTCATTAAAATATGCACTATAATTATCTCCAAGTCACTCTCAATAATAAAGTGTGATGTTCTGGTAAAAATTCACTTGATGTGTGAATAATACTACCCTGTATTTTTCACGTACACAGATTCGACCTCTAATGATAAAACTGCGTTTAAAATGCCAGACGCATTTTCATAGTTCTTTCTCTAAATGAAAGTGGCCCATTAGAGCGTATGGAAGATGAATTAACTTGTTTGAATGAGTGATGACATGCCGCAGTCTTTTATGAAACCGGACGAGAATGACTGAATGCTGGAATAACATCTGATGTGACGGGAAAGAGAGGGCTGATCGGTACCCGGCTCTGCATTCTGACACCGAGAGTCTTTCCTCATCATTACTACGGTATTTGTTATACGATGTTTTTTGTTGACCCCCCCACCCCCGCCCGCCTCTCCCTCGTCCATTTCCCCCTCCAACTAACTTCATCACTTCACCCTCACTTGTCCACACTTTAATTGGCGGTAGATCTGACCCGATATCTACGTTAAGGCAAATTGCGGTTGTGTACGAAGACGGCTGCTCGGCTGCGGTCCGAGCGAGCGGGGTTGTTTTTTTTTTTCTTAGCGAAACGCGATGAGACAGATTCCTGTCATCTGTTCGCCCTCGATGCCTGCCCGTCTGCCTGTGGTATTAGCTCCTAATGAGAGGCCGTCGCGGGAGCTAGTTAGCGCAGGGGAGTGTTGGAGCGTCTGGTGGGCGGCGGCGAAAGCAGTATGATTTAAGTTGGGGGGTCAGAGGTCAGGCCAATTACGTCCGGGCAGCCAGCAGCTTGCGGGGGCTTTGATTCCCGCTTCTAAGTGGCGAGCTGGTCGTCGAGACCCAGGTTGGGTCGGGGAGGGGGGGGGTAGCTAATTGGAACAGGTTTAACTGCCAGCGAAACGATCAGGCTGGGAGAAGTTTGCTTATTTGCAGTTGAATATGCTACTTGTCTAATTGCTGAGGTGCACTGCCGTGGACACTGTGCGTATGTGTGTGGGCGCGCATACGTGTGTGTGTGTGTCTGTGTGTGTGCAGGCCTATACAAGCACCGAAAGTTAACTTTGAGGAGCTGCACACTGAATATATTGCAGTACTGCACTCACTCAAGAATAGAACCCAGCATTAACCCAGCGATGCGATAGAGGAACCCTGCCTGTGTTAACAGCTCTTTGTCAGGCAAAAACATCTCTCTTTAAGAACTTTCACTCTTCTCACCCATAAAAAATAGTGCCATTGAGAATTAAGAGGGTTCCTGTATAGTGTCAAAACCCTTTTTTGCACTGAGAGAGGGTGAGTCAGCAGCCCTGAAATCTGTTCCTTTGACATTCTATGTGTATCTTTTTTGACATTCATATAACCATGGAAGTTACTCTTTGAACATGTTTGTATTTCTCAAACCTTCCTCAGGCACAATGCCAGTTTGAACAGTTGCAGGTAGGTGTAAGTGACAGGGGCAAAAACCCCTGGAGTGAATTTGGGGTTAAGGGCCTTGCTGAAGGGCCCAACGGCTGAGTTCTCTCCAGCTTCACCCCGCAAATCGTAACACCAAGCCCCTCCAGGGGCTCCAACCCACGACCCCACAGATACCAGCTGAGGAACATACCGCTGGACTAACCTGGTACCCCAAAAATTGCGAGAGGGATTAACAGCAGGGGATATGTGTTGGACTCAGCGCCTGTGCACCTGCCAATTTTCTGCAGCGATTAAGAGAGAAACTGCGATAGCCGCTCCCCTCATGAGCTTTAACACGATCCCTGCGGTTCGCTTCAAACGTCACAGAAATTCCACGCTTCCAGGAAAAGTCTCTATCTCGAGAGGTGACCCTGTGCCCTGACTGTGTTTTATTGGGAGGTGAGAGGGGGAGGGGTGGCGTCTGACAGCTGGGTGTGGATGGGGGGGGACCCCAGGACTGTGACAGAGGCCACTGATCAGTGGCGGTAGTGATCACCGGAGATGGGAACAGGGAGTTAAGCGTCACGTCACCTTGTGAGCGGTGAGTAATTAGCACAGATCTTCACTCGGAAAGGGGGTTCAGGGAAACCTGAGACTGAGATTGAGTCGTGATGTTTAATTACGGGCCGTATGGGGTACGGGGTGCACAGATGAAGCTGTCTGTGTGGGGAGTCTGTGTGCTGACAGCCAGCCCACAGGAGCAGTGGTGTGGAGGTGTCTGGAGAAGCGGGTACCCTCTATCAAGCAGATGGGTTGATCACTGAGGAGAAAGCAGACGTACACTACGTATTTCAATGGCTTTTCAGCTGATTGGTGATTATACTTTTGCATAGACAGAAAAAGAGGTGCGTGTACTGTGTATATACCCTCCAGGATACCACTGTACTGAAGGTTCCAGAAGATGACCTGCCTGTGCAGCTCCGGAAGGAAGCTTCAGGGTGCGGTGGTGGGACAGCACTCTCCATCGGTTACAGGAGAGACCTGCCCCAGGGTCGGCATGCGATTGGGACCCTGGCCAGCTCATCATTCGGTCAAACCCACAGCCACTGTTCACCAGACTTCGGTTATACGGGAGTCTGAATTTCTTGATACTGCAATAATGGGTCTAAGAAAGTAATAATTTGGGTGGCATGGAGTGGGAAACAGTGCCGCCTCACAGCTAGAGGGTTTGAATCCAGGCTGGGGTCTTTCTGTGTGGAGTTTGAACCCTGGGGACTTGTGGATTTACTATGAACACTTTGGTTTCCTCCCACAGCTATGAGACGTGTATGTAAGGCAGATGGGAGATGCTGAGTGAGTGTGTGAGTGAATGGTGTGTGTGATCTGGAGTTGATTGATGGACCGTCCGGAGTCTATTTTTTGTTTCTCTTCCACTGTAAGCTGGATTAAGGAAGATTTAAGGAAGATTCAGACATGTGATAACGTAGGGCATATGCGAGTATCTGGTAAAGATATATTTAATCTATTGGAAAACCGATATGACTCATATAAACACATTTACAGTCACGGTTCGGTCCGCGACAGGAAAAGACCGGAATGCTGTATTCAGAGGACACTGTGAGCGGTGTGTGGCCGAGGATTGAAATTCCCTCCTTCCCGCTCGTCTCTGGGAGCGTTCGCTCTGAAACAGCGCTGGCCCAAGCGACGTGTGATTTGTTCCCCTTTGACCGCGTTCAAACATGCGCATCTGTTAGGTTTGTGTACGACAGGACCCCTCGCTGCCTTTCCCTGCGTTTCAGGCTCGAACCCGCCCCACCCCACCGGCTTTTTCCTTCTCCTTTCTTTTCAGCGCGAGATGAAGTATCGAGCCGTTTGAATTGGGCACCGCAGGGGCATTCTGTCCGTCATAAAGCATGCTGTCTTTATTGGCTGGCTCCTCTGCTCTCTGTCCGGCCCCCTTTAATCCACTGCTGAGGGCGATCTCTCCTGGGCTCTTGCGCTCCGTCCTGTAAGGGAGGGGATGTCGATCAATGGCTTGTCAGGAATGTATGTATTTAAAGTGCAGGGTGTGTGTGTGTGTGTGGGGGGGGGGGGGGGGGGGGAGCACGAGGGAAGGGAATTGAGGTTTCTTCGGTCCGCCGCTCGTTAGACATGGTTTGTATTGCACTGTCAGACCTCATTCCACTCTCTTACCTCAGTTGTGCATACTGCATACTGTGCACTACATACTGCTCCCTCACACTCAGCAGCTAGCCACAGTTGCCTCTGTGAATTCTGCATTCTTCCTCGTCCACTTATCAGTGTCATTTTGCCCCAGTGGTAAAACAAATGGCGTGTAGGGGGTGTGGCCAGGTAAGGGGGTATATTTTGGGGTCGCCCGGGAGTTTTTCAAAAAAATTCCCCAGCGAGGTGTTGCCTGTCTTCAGTGAATCGGTACTTGTCAGGGGTAATTCTTACTCAGGTGCAGGTAAATACATGTGCTGGGACAGTGAGGCAGTAATTCCTGCTGTTTTTGGTCACTGGATCATTGGAATAAGAAATAAAATGGTATGTATGAGGTCAAAGGTTAAAGACCTGACTGTTCAGGTAAATGGTCGAGCAGCATTACAATGGGACAAGCTATCTAGGAATTACAGCCTCTTTTACGTGCCCTACATCATTTAAGAGGACCAAAAGTAAGGGGACAAAATAACATGGTCTGATTCAAATACAAATGTAAAATATGAATATCATATGTAGTGCTTGGATACAGATTCTCTGCAGTTGACGATTGTCTGAAGTCTTGAAGTCATAGACGACACCAGAGGGAGCAGATTTTCCCAAGTGATGCTCAACCCGCCACGTTCCAGAACATTTCCATTAAAAGGTCCTCTATCATGTCAGCAGGTGCAAAGCCAATTAGCCATTACAAGACATTTCAAAATCTGTTCCTTGGTGACATCACATGGTGAAGTACTGCCCAGAGGCAAGCCAATCATTTAATCAGTTCCCTCATTATTCTGGATGATCTATCGCCCTTGTGAAGTCACAAACGACATATTTTGAAATGACTTGTAATGGCTAATTGGGTGTGTATCTGGTGACAAGTTTGGGGACTCTGGGAGCATATATTAGTTTTTCAAAACTGAGGAACAAATGCTTAAGGACGCAAGAGCTGAAGAAAATAACTGAGCGATCTGTTGAATTCCTCAGTATGATGCTTACGGCTGAGACCAGAGGCTTGAATAAAAGTAATTCCCACTGTTTTATTCTGCAAGCAACGGCAACTACAACAAAAAAAAATCTGACATTAATTCATGCTTCCGCTCTGAGTCCTGACTTACTGCAGGGCACCTTGTAAACAGCAACGACGTTTCCACGAAGCAAGCTGGGAAACATATTTATTAAAATGCCATTTCGGTTCTGGCGGAGATGCTGAGGAACGCTCGTTCACCTTGTTATATTCCCCCCTTCAGACGCCGAACGCCGCCTGATGAAGCGCTCTCATCTCCGCCTTATGTTTTTATTCATCGTGATAATTTACCCTAATTTCCTCTGTTTTTTTTCTTTCAGAAAGATGGGTTGTGGGTAGAGGAGAGGAGGGGAGATGGATGGTGCTTCCTCGGCGGGGGGTGCGGGGGGGGGGGGCACTAGGAGAGGGAGTGGGGCTGTAGGTGCCCCCCCCACACACACACACACACACACACACACACACACTTCCTCTCTCTGGCTCTCCATTCATTCCCATGATTCAGCGTTCCTGCTTACCATTACAGGCAGTGCACAGCGAAGACTAATGCCTCTGCGTTTTAATCTATTCCGTACATACTCTAAAAGTGCAAATGCTTGTAAGTTGTAAGTTTTTTTCGGCCGAGTATCGGCCACTTGTTGGCGCGTCGTTGTGCGCAAGAGCGTTCCGTATACTCGGGTCTCAATGCAAATCGGATTTCCACGGTTTGAGCGAGGCATGTGTGAGTAAGATTTTCTTTAAAGGTCTGGACTGAACCATCTCCCATCTGTGATTTTTTTTAAAGCCTGATCTACTCCAGGCTCAGACTTCAACTTGAAAGTAAATACTTCATAAAGTCCTCCACTTTTAATGGTTGAGAATTCACTGATACTTTTCTCAGTTGAATTTTACAGCCTGTGAAGTTAACTCTGTCTCCAAAGACGAAAAGATTTTAATTAAAAAAAAAGGATACCGGGCTGCAGTATTACATTACTGCTATTTCGCCAATGCAGCTTACAGTTTATTTGACTGAGCAGCTGTGGCCAGTCCCTGGAGTAATGTGCAGTTTCTCAAGAGCCTGAAAGCTGCATTAATCTTATAGTAGCAACCCTGGGGCTTGAACCAACAACCTTCTGAGTCCTTGTCTCAGTTAACTGTGTTGAGTGGCAGGCTGGAAAGCCCTTGACGGTCTGAAACGGGTCACTTGACTGGGGGCCAGTGCGCTCCCTGACTAATGTTTGAAGTGGTACTCTTATCGCAGGAGGTTTTAAATAGGCATCCCCCAGGTGTCCAAAAGTGCTTCTAATCCTTTAAACCCATCCTCCGCTGATCAGAAGCGGCCGGCTGTGCTTCTGCAAATGAACTGGATCAGCGAATATACAGCAACCCGCGAGGGCTTTGCGACTACTGCTTGTAGTGCGCGGGTATCGAACCATCTTTATTTAAATCTAGTCTCGGTTCAGCTCGTAACTCCCTCACACGCTGCAGGAATCGGCAATGAGGGGGTGCAATCCCAATGAGGGGGTGCAAACTCGCGACCTCTTGAGTCGCTGACTTTTCATCATCATCCTCGTCCCCAGTCTGGGATTTCTTCCGAAAATGTTCATCTCTGCAGAGAACAGCCTCATTTTTCATCAGCTAAAAAAATCGATATCCTAAACAATTGTCTCCCTTTTTCCAGGACCTCTGTTGAATCTAATCCTGATCATTGGTGTTACTGTCATACCGTTCCCCAATTCCCCTTGATTCTGAACTCTGGTTCCCAGTGGAGAGGCAAAAGCCAGCCACCATTTTACTTCCTCTCGACCTCGGGCCATTTATTCTCTCTCTCTCTCTCTCTTCTGAGCCCGTCTCTTATTTCTGGTGCTTTCTCTTCTGCTTTATTTGTTGAGTTTCTGTTTTTTGCTCCGCAGAAACTCTCTATGGCTGACCAACTTCTCTTTGAGTTTTTTTTTGGTTGTTAGGCCTTTTTTTTAAAGCCCATTGGTTCACACGCTAAAGGCCTCATTATAAGAAATTTGGCCCACAGACAAGCAGTTTTTCGGCATCACCTTGTCGAAGTCTGAGTCCGCGTGACATCACTGTCGATTAGCTGGACATGCAACATACTGCGGCATAACCAGCTCCTGATTTAAAAGTTTACAAAAAAGTTAACTGAAGCGAAAAGACATTTTGTGTCTGCACATTCTTATGAAAAAAAAGATTTTTTAAGTTACCATTATGTTACCAGGACTTCGACTGGACTCAACACAGTGGAGCCAATGAGCAACATCACTCACCTTAACAATAAAATAAGTCTTGGGAATGAATGTAAATTCTGTCTGCTGGGTCTTAAGGCTGTCACATAGGTCTGTCTGGAGCCCTACTGGAGAACTGACATACAGTACTGAGGCAAAACAAATTAAATTGGGGTTCCTGAAGGACCTGAGCCCGTGCTCCAGCCCTCCCGCTTTGGAGTTCCTCAAGGCCCCTTTTTTGAATCTGACCTTGTTTTCTTCTATGGCTATTTACATTCAGCTGATGATTCTAATGTTGAAGTTAGGGCTTACAATGTCCGGGGGCTCATTCTCTGGGCTTCATTCCCATCTTTTGCGTATGACCTTTCACGTTATTCATTATCACCTCAGTTCATTTCCACCTCATTTCATGAAAATGTTAAAATAGCATAGCAACACAGCTAGACTATCAACTTTGCAGAGAAACACATCAAGACTGTTTCATTGCCATAGTGTTGTACACATAACCCAGAAGTCATAAAGGAATTGTAGCTGAGACCGCAAATCCTATCCTAAGCCAATTAAAACACTGCTGAAGCACATAAATGAAAATAATACTCTTCTTAAAAAATTCATCAACATCTTGAGTTCTTTGCCACATTCCTCACGTCCAATTTGATTGAAATATTTACAATTTGTACACTTACTATGCATGTTTTTAATGTCCATGGTCTTTCGATGTTATTTCCTGACTTGGATTCACGTGGATCGGGTGATGTGGTGTTTTGATACACATGTATGTAAGGCAAACTGTAGCACTTGATCTGAATAGAATGGGAGGAGGACTCTAGGAATTTTTGTCCCCAAATTTTTTGTCCCCAGGGTTTTTGTCCCCAGACTTTTCATTCCGGAGGAATTTTCATCCCCAGACTCTTCATTCCTGTGGAAAAGTTCAGGGACTAAAAGTCCGGGGACAAAAAATCTGCAGATAAAGAGTCCTGTAACCCAGGAAAAGATCCATTGGGATCAAACCCTTGTCTTCATTAAAGATGCATCAGGAAGGTATCAGTGTTCGAGCAAGCTCTTCTTCACTGAAAACAGTGTAGGCCGAGTTGAGACACTCTGAGATCTGCAGTCCTCAGCCCTCCGTAAGCTCCTCTGGTCAATGGTGGATGAACTGGCCCATGGTGGATCGCGGGTCAATGAAAAGGCAGCAGGCGTCTCTCCGCGCATAGGTCGATAGCGAATTATCCAGAGCAGTGACTCCGAAGTGGGGAGCAGCGAAGTGTCCGGCCTACAAGGGACACGGGGCGCCAGAGGTGACGGAGATGCCGAGATAGAACCATGGAGCATGGAGAAGCTGCCCCACATGGCAACCATGACAGAACACAACATCAAATGTGGATCGATTATTAAGACCCAAAACTCACGCATTCTGCTATGCATACGCACACACATACACACACACACACACACACACCTCAGAAGGTGTACAGTTCCTATAATCCTGTGCTGATTGATGGCTAATTAATCCTTAGAGAGGTTCATGCAAATAGTGTTGCTCAATTCTGTAAGATATCGCAATCAAAGCTGATGAAAACCTAACATGTGGTGACTTGTTTAAAAGAGGTCCCACAGGGGAGCTATCACATGATAGGTTTTCAACAGCACAAGATCATTTAATTTATAATTTTTTTGAAAATTTACTTCAGCTTTCTAAGAGTTTAATACCCCGAGCCTGCTCACAACTACAGAGCCACTTGGTCTGATTAATGTAATTATTAATAAAGAAAGGTTCTCACAATGTAGCTGCAGTGTTCTGGTAATGTAATAGCATGGTGCGTTGGCTGTAGAGGTATCGATGATTCGTCATCCAGGAACTGGATGACTCCAAAATTGACTCCAAAATCCATTGACAGCCTAAAACAGGTCACTTAACATTCGTCAATTGACTATATTTTGTTTACATTTCTTATCTTTATTATTTCTTCACTTGTACATGCTTTTAATTTGGTTTATGTTTTTAACATGGACTCAGAGGCATTTTCACCACTTTCATACCGAGTTTCAATACCGCGGTCTTGCGAAGATCAACGTCTCACTCGGTTATATGAGAGCATGTGGTCGCAACGGTGTTAAAACTCGAAACTTGTGCTCTAAACTTGTGCGGCGGCGTATGAGCACTTCTCCCAGTGCTGCTGCTACAGCTGCGTCTATTTCTCCACACACACTCGAGCCGAACGGCGGGTCCCGGAGACCGATGGCGAAAACACACTGCTGCGCGCTCGTAATACACCAGGCACAGCCGGCCTGATTCAGCACCGCTCGCCTCGCCATTTGTCCCACTAATGGAGTTGTTTTTAGCCACTGTGTCTCTTCTCGCTGATTGGTGAAACGAGGAGGAGCTGTGGCTGTGGATTCGAGCCCGTGACCCTGGGGGTTCTTAATACAGTCCCCTAATGAGCTACCCTACCGGCAGAGAGAGAGAGAGAGAGAGAGAGAGAGAGGGAGGGCAGATGGAGGAGAGAGAGGAAGAGAGATGGCAAGACATAGATGGGAGAGATAGAAAGGGGAGAGAGAGCACGATAGAAGAAGGCGAAAGTGAGAGAGGGAGAGAAGTTGCGAGACATAGGGGGAGAGACAGAGAGAGAGAGGGAGAGGGTAATAGAGCGATAGAGATGTACAGAGTCTCCTCTCCCTGGAGGCTGCTCTGGTGTGAAGAGACACAGGCAGTCCTGCTCTCAGAAACGCACCTGCTGGGGCAAGACCCGGATGTGGTCCCTCTCTCTCTCTCTCTCTCTCTCTCTCTCTCTCTCTCTCTCTCTCCCTCTCCGCATCGCGATGCTCCCCCCAGCCGTACGAGTGAGCGAGCGCTCCGCCGACTCTTCCCCATTGTTCTCGCCCCCCCATCCCTCCTCGTGATCTATGAGCTGGGCTCTCTGATGGATGGGTCCACTCAGTACACGGACATCATGATGAACACCACGCCCACCGAGGCCCACGGCAGGAGAGCACAGGGTACTTCTCCTGGAACAATAACCCCCTGTCTGCAGTGCTCTGCCCCCCACCCCTCCCTCCCTCCCTCTCTATCTCTCTTTCTCTCCTCCTGCAACACATCCATTCTTCTCTTTTTATTTATTTATCTGCCCGGCTCCTGTTTGTTTATTAAGCAAGATAGATCGAAGGAAATAAAAACAAAAAAGGCAAGAGATTATTTTTATTTTTTATTGATTTATTCATGCTGTGTTGTCTCCACACACCCCTCCGCGCGCACCCGCCCCCATTAGCGTGTTGTATCCCCCAGGTAACGCATTGCCGCGGCGACTGGTGAATCACGGCGACAGGTTCGCGGTGGAAATGCGTCATGCAGAGGAGAGAATAATTAAAGACGAGACGCGAGGACGGGAAGTGGCAGCCCGGGTGAGTAATCGGTCGAGACGGTTTGGATTCGGGCGGATCTGGTGACAGGAAGACGGGCACAGCGGGTGAAGCGCGAAAGCAGAGAGGAAGAATACGATGAGGATGCTTTCGGGTCGTTTATCTGTGAAGTTGAGTCATAAGCATCACCTTCCAAACACGCGGTCGCCTTCGTTTGGCGAACACGTCCCCGACGGCCTGTTTTTGTTTACGTCTGGTGCTCCTCTCCTGCAGGTGGCTGATTGAGGGTTCCTGAATGCCGATGAACGATCCTGTGACCGCTCAATCAGCCCGACCCAAACCTCTGTTACAGATCCACAGAAGTCACACAGGAACTCCGGAATTGTCTTTCAGAACCATGGATAGCACCCCAGCCCAAACTCTTTGCATTACCTTAAACTAAAAGGCACTTGGAGAGCACCTTACCTCCGCCATTTTGGAATTCTTTGGCAAAGGAATTATCAATGAACATGAGTTTCAAACGAGTCTGTACAGAGCTGTGTTAACATTCTCAGATATTCTTTTCGGTTTAAAAACACCACATCCAATCAGACCAGATGATCCTCATTTCAAGTCATCCACAAGTTTTTTAAAATAGTGGCATGGAATCGGTTGATAACATTTTGAAGAAAATGTTGAAGTTTTTCTAATGTAGCACAGCAAACATTGAGACTTTGCCCAGCAAACTCTCAAAGACAGCCAACCTCCATTTGCTGTTGTAGACCAGAGAAGATTACTGTATATCAGGCACCTGGAGAAGATGTCCCCACTACTACCTCTGTAACCAATCAGCTGACCACTGGAACAGTGACATCAGTCATCCTGACCCTGCGGTTCCTTCCGGCCCTTCAGACTGGTGGGCACAAGCTCCGCTCTGACCTGACTCTTTAGGGCAGCGATCACCAGCAGTTCAGGAACTGGGGGCACTTCAGTCAGGAGGAGGAAGCTGACCTCTAATCAGGTCATCATACAGGAAGCTGTAACATTAGCCGCTGAGCAGATGTGTGTAGTCTGTACCCTGCAGTGTTCATCAGTGCGTGCGCAAGACACCACCTTACAGACTGTAATAAGGCCAACCTTTTCTGGCAGATCAAACTTCGCGAAACAGCACCGATGAGGTAACGTGGATAAAAGTATCGCCACACTGTTTTTGAAATTGTTGTTTTTTTTTTTAAATGTAAAGCCAACTGTAGCAGCAACATAAATGTCAGACCTTTTTCATCCTCAATCTAACCTTCCAACTAGCAAAATTCGGGAGAAAAAAATGTTAACAGTCACAAAACAGTGAAATGAAAATCTACAGCTCCCTGTAGTTTGCGCAGTTTGCACAATCCCCAACCAGCACAAACACTCACTGAAGCAGTAAGAATTTATTAATACAACTCTATTACCCTCATATGTCTACAGTTTGGACGCTGCAGTTCCCATCTAAAAATACATGCCAACAGCAGACTGTGAATGCATCACTGAAACCACATATTGATTTTCACAAATTTCTCTTCGTATTCTTGACGGCGCAAGGAACAGGGGAGAATAAATTAAAGTGTGTCACAAAAATGAAGATGAATATTTCAAATTCAGAGACTGTCTTTTTCTACTTTTTCCTAGTTTTGCAGGTTACTAGACACGTGAAGAGCCACTTAATTTTTCTCAGTTGCGTCAGCGAGCGACCAGCCTCTCCCGTTCCGTATTCCCTCGCTGTGACTAGAAGTGGAAGAAAAAAGTAAATCAGAGAAGAAGTACCAACGACCGTCCACAGAATCAGGAACAACGGTTATTTTATCTTCGGGAAAACATGGACAGTCTTACAACAAACTTATATAATAACTTGTAAAACGTACAGGGTCAGTCCAAAGAAACACAATCATGCAGTGGCATGTAAATGCACTCACAGTACATGCAGTAGCAGTAAGTAATATACTGCACTGGCCACCATGACTCATTAGACGGAGACACAGTTTTTATCCTGGTTCAGTCCTCCAGCACTTTTTGTCCGAAAATGTACGACAAAAACGAGTGCAGACAGTCAGCTTTAATTTGAGGCCTTTTTATCCATATTGGATAAACCGTTTACAAATGGTAGCACCTTATATGCATAGACCATACAGTTTTCAGAACATCAAAAATAGTTTACAAGTTTAATATAATGTAGAATAAAGTAATCATTTATAATATTTGGTAGCGCATCCTTTGCAAGTAGTTAGTGTTTGAAGTGTTCACTTCCTGTGTGTTTCAGGGACTTTTTGCCATAAGATGTGTATTAGCACATACATGTTGTAACATGCATAACAGCACATACACCCAGTAATATGCGTAATAGCTCATACACACAGTGACATTCATAATATGCCGTAACATACAAAATACTACGTGCATGCCGTAACATGCATAATACCACATACATGCCGTAACATGCATATTAGCACATATATGCAGTAACATGCATAATAGCGCACAGGTGCAGTCACAGGTGTCACACCACACATATCTGCAGTCATGTGCATGCAGTGCAGCGGGCAGCTCCGGCCTAAGACAGCATGTTTATTAACAGCGTGAGGTTTCCCAGGCTCCCCTGCAGAGCCCCGCGGGGTGAGTGATTTTATCTCCCCTGCAGCGGTGAGAGCAGGGAGAGGCTGGTAGTGCTGCAGACTCTGTTAGTGCCTCTGGGGCATTAGCGGGGGTGCTAGCGTTTGTTTACCCCCTACTCACCTGCATTTATTCCCTCCGCTCCAGTCACCTGCACTCAGCACCTCCCCGAGGGGGGAGGGGGGGACAAATATTTATCCTCATTACTGATCAAGGCCCGGCCCCCCCCCCCCTCCTCCACACCTCCCCAGGAGCAGGCTGTAACCACAGCACACAGAGACTCCTCCACAGGAGTCCGGCGAAACACAACAGGGGACAGGGAGGGATTATTAATCAAAGAGAAAGAGGAAGAATAAAGAGTTAAATCACTGACTCCCCGTAACCCCCTCCCCCCGTCCTCCCGCACTCCACCGCCACATCCGCCGCGATGTACCCCGCGCACGAAAAAGACTCCCTCGCATGATTTACACCGTGGGGCTCGAGCCTCCGACTGGTATAACGTATTCATGAACAAAAAAAGCCAGTAAATAATGAATGACCCCCAGAATGCAGCGCTCACAGAAAGTGGCGTTTAAATTAATGGCGACGGGGGCGCTGGAGAGTTCCAGAAGCTCGTGGCCGTTTGTGCGCGGGGGGGTGAGAAGAGTCACCGTGGTGCTGCCGGCCGCCACCTGTAACGTACTGTTTGGGTCTCCCTGTGGCGGCGGGTGGCTGGCGGTGTGGGGGACATCGCTGTAAAGTGAGGCAGGGATGGGCATTATCACAGGGTCCAAAGCTAACACAGGGCCCATAAAAGATGGTTGGTGGGTAACAATATAACATAACGTGGCATAACATGACATAGTATTCATTGTAACATCACACAGGATATACCATATGTTATAACAAATCATAACATAAGATGACACAACATAAACAACCCAAATCTATACAACAATGCTGACCAGTTTCATAACAACCCTGTAAATTTAGTACTGTGCGCAACTAAAATGGGACGAAGCAGAATATGACGTATTACTCATATCCTGAAACTTTTTTCATTTGTGAAACAGCCAATCAAGAATGGAGGAATAACCAATTCAATAATCCAAAAATAATCTGAAATAGAGTCCAAAATTCATAAATCCAAATTCTTTGCCATGTTCAAAGCCTATTCAAATCTAAACCAGTCCAACACAAATCAAAAACAATAGATTTATCTGCTGACTGAACATGCCAAGTCTGCACATGGCCAGGGAACTATATGGATCTTTTATTGGATACGGACATGAGATTTGCATGGAAATGTTGAAATGGGGATGCAAAAAGGCACAACTGTTTAAGAGACAGTAAAGTGCAAATAGTGTACTATGCAGGAATCCTATGCGCTTGCCTGATCTGACAAATGGGAAGTCCTGCCGACAGCATCATCCAAATAACATTCACTCACTGATGGGGCTGTGCCAATTAATTTGTCATATAAACTTTTCCCGTAAGCTTTATGGGGAAAGAGGCAATGCCCTTCTAAGTTAGAAATATTTTTGGATCTTACTGGAAGTTTGTTATTTGGACTGGCATTTACTTTTTCTTCTTTTTTTCTTACTGTCGTAATATACTCCCCAAGCTTTGGTTTGAAGCCCTCAATCAAGACGGATTAAGGGAGGAATACTCAGTCGAACTGCTCCCTGGCCTTTGTGGTGTTCCCCAGGGCTCCACTTGGGTCCGCCTGAGGTCAGCATTGCTTTAATGGCACCTGCCGTCGAGCTGCACTTGCTCTTGACTGAAGCTTGTTTCTGGGGGGAAACGACCTGTCAGGAGCGCTCAAAAGCCAGCAGGCCGTGTGATCCTACAGCATCGTGATTTGAACCCGGGGCCAGGAGACATGCCTTTTGAATGCCAGCCAACAATAGCGGCCTCAGGCTGACAGGCAGCTGTGCATCTGGAGGAGACAGATGTCTCACGCAGCGTAAAATCGCGCGTGCTCCTCGCTCGCGCCTCGATCAGCCCGGCACCTTCATTCGCCCCGGCCTCTCTTTCCTGCTCTACTTCTCTCAAACAAAAACAAGCATGCATCCACATATTTTCAGGCCTCGCGCACAAGAATGTTGTGCAATCAGTCAACAAGTCTTACACAGGCAGTTGAATCCAAATTATTTTGTCTGTCATTTCCCAAGGACGGAAGTTCAAACACGAGATACAAAAAAAAATAAGATATTGTTTGCAAACTTTATCAAATACACAGAACAACTGAAACAACACACAACACAGCACACATGAAAGGCATCAATAGAAACCGGAAAAAAGTGTTTCAAGCGTAATGAATGCTGTCAGTTATCCATGGAGCACTCATTTTTGCATTACATAGAGGAAGAAGCTGCCAAAAGAATTTTGCAACACGCTCAGAAATTTCTGCCCTTTCAACAATTTCCTATTGCATTATTGAACTATTTCCTTCAAGGCAAAAACACAAGGTTATCAACTCAGGTTTCAGAAACACAACAGCCTTTATCTTGGGGGATTAATTATTTGCACATATAATGATAGTGCAGGTCTGTGTCGTGCTTTTGAGGGAAAAATCCACATTTGGAAAATGTGTCTTTTTTACGAAAAGGACGCACTGTAAAGAACCAGTCCCACACATATAAACATTAAATATGCAATCTTCGCTCCGGAGACACTGATCTTGAGCAGTGTAAGGTCATGCACACTTGTCAGGGACGTGGTAACAGGTCTGAAAGGATGACAGTTTCGTTCTGTGTTCTTAAAGAACCAAATCAACCTGCCCCAAAGCCCTTATAATGGCACAATGGGGTGCTGTCAGTGACGACTGTGACATGAGGGAGAAAGCCTGTAAGGCGACCTAGGGCAGTCCTTTAGCCTCCGCTGGCATTTAACTAAAAACCCATCTCAGTGACTGACTATGTATGGTAGCTATCACCCTAAAGGTGTGTGTGTTTGTGGAGGAGCGAGTGAGTGTGAGCGTGTGAATGTGTGTGCTCTTGTTAGTGTATATATGTGTATGAGTATGTATGTGCATGTTTGTGTGTAACTATGAGCGCATTTGTGTGTGTGTGTGCGTGTGTGTGTGTGTGAGAGAGAGAGAGCAAATGTGTGTGTGTGGGTCTATGTATATGAGCATGTGTTTGTGTGAGTGCGTATGGGTGAACATGTGTGTTTGTGTGTGCCTGTGTGTGTAAGAGTGTATGCATATGTGTGAGTGAGCGTGCATATACCCATGTTTTTATTTAACAGAAAATGCAAGCGTATGTATGTGAGTAAGTGTCTGTGTTTGTGTGGGTGAGAAAGTGGGTGCACGTATGCATATACATCAGTGTGAATATGTCGGTGTGTTTTTGTGAGTGCATATCATGTGAGAGTGTGTGTCAACTATGTTTGTTCATTTGTGTGTAGGTGAGAATTTGCATGTATGTGTGTGTGTGTGAGTGTCTGTATGTATGTGTTGTGAGTGAATGAGAATGTATGTGTGTGTGTGTGTATGTATGTGAATGAGCGCGTGAGAGTGAGAATGTGAATGTGTGTATGTGAGCATGTGTGAGTGTGTGCATGTGTATGTGAGTACATGTATACAAGTGTGTGAGAGAGCATGTGAGAGTGTGTATGTGTGTGTGTGTCTGTGTGTGTGAGCATGTGTGTTTGTGTGTGCATGTATGTGAGCGTGTGTTTGTTTGTGTGTGTGTACATGTATGCAAGCATGTGTGTGTTTGTGTGTGCATGTTTGCAAGCGTGTGTGTGTGTGTGTGTGTTTGCATGTATGCGAGCATGTGTGTGCGTGTGTGCATGTATGTGAGCGTGTGTGTGTGTGCATGTATGCGAGCGTGCGTGTGTGTGTGTGTGCGCGTGTGTGCATGTATGCGAGTGTGTGTGTGTGTGTATGCGTGCGTGTGTGCATGTATGTGAGCGTGTGTGTGTGTGTGTGTGTGTGTGTGTGTGCATGTATGCGAGCGTGCGTGTGTGTGTGTGTGCGCGTGTGTGCATGTATGCGAGCGTGTGCGTGTGTGTATGCGGGTGTGTGTGCATGTATGTGAGCGTGTGTGTGTGTGTGTGTGTGTGTATGTGTGCATGTATGTGAGCGTGTGTATGTGTGTGTGTGTGCATGTATGCAAGCGTGTGTATGTGTGTGTGTGTGTGCATGTATGTGAGCATGTGTATGTGTGTGTGTGTGCGTGTGTATGTATGCAAGCGTGTGTGTGTGTGTGTGTGTGTAAGCACGCCTGCAGGGTACAGTAGATGAGTTAGGTGACTCTGTAACCAGCGGAGAGGTCAAGGACCGGCCCAGGAGGACATCATCATCACCATCTTATCAGCGCTGTAATAATCTGACGATAAAATAAAATAAATAATAAAAGGCTCCATAATCCCAGCTCTCCGAAATTGGAAACTTGCACAGGACCTGCTGATTGGAGGAGGACGGTGCCCTTGGGCCGCTGCAGTCCGGTGATACGGAGGAAGAGAGGGAGGGGGGAGGAGAGAGTGAATATGTCCTCCGGTCTGACATATTGCACGGCGTGTCGCCCTTCTTTTACGGTTCTGCGATCTTTAGCGTTTCACAGAGGGATCGCGCAGCTCAGGTTAACTAGTAGCCGGAGGCTAGAAGAATTCCTTGTGACAAATGGGACAGTCAGCGAGAGAGAGGGAGGGGACGGGGGGAGGGGTGGAGAGATGAACTGATCAGTGGCCTGTGGAGGTGGCGGGAGGGGGGGGCAGGTGGTGGGGGACACAGATAAATCTCCTCGGCGGTTACAGCGGGGTCCGCGGTCACCCTTTTCGGGCCAAAGTTCTCAGCTGGCGATCTCAGGCAATCAGGCGAGCAGAGTGATGTTTGCGGAACCCTTAAGGCCTGCGGCGAGGCCATCTAACCGCCTCCCGCCCGAAACCGCCAACATCCACCTGCCTCTCACCCGCCTGGTAAAGCGCCAAACCCGGACAGCAGTGGCAGAGCTGGGCCGGGTCAGGCTGAAACGCTGCTCCTCCATGCATTTTTCTTCTGTAGTTCTTCCTGCTGAATGTAAAGGTCCCATTATTATAGCTCGAGCAGAAGGTCATGTGTTTTCACCTGTGTTTGTTTCTTTGTTCGTTTGTTTGTTTGTCAGTTACTGGGATATCTCAACAAGTAATGGATGGATGTCAGTGAAATTTTTGTGCGTTGATAGATATGGTGCTCAGGAGAGCGATTAATTTTGCTGAAGATCCAACTTATATTCTTGATCCAGGATTTGAAATCATTTCAATGCAGGTTAAGGTGGCACCACTCACACTTGTTTCAAACTCGAGTTCAGATATGATTCCTCCACCAGGAAATGACATCACGGTGGAGGTATTGCACTCAGGGTGCTGCGAGATTTACTTTTTTCTTTTCTGTGACATGGCAACTTCAGTCCTGCCCAAATCTGGCAAATCTGCCCTATCAGCGAATTACGCACATGTGAACAATTTACTCACACATAACTCATCCAAACATTTTAAGAGACCAGACAGTTTGCAGTTCTCCTCCGATACAAATGCTTGTCAGCCTGCCGTGGTCACTGTCCTAAGCATCCACTGATTGGCTATGAGGAGCACGTGCAGAGCAAACCTTGGGTGCCCGGACGGCCTGTAGGAGGCGTGAGAGCAACAAATAATGCAATCTCACACCCATTGTACACCTCCCATGTCCCTGAACAGCATGAAGTCAATTATGCAATGAGCTCTCATTGGCTGCCGGCTACCGATGGTGCTTGCAGGGTCAAATTTGACCTAAGACTGCGGTCATCAAACAACCGTTAGCACCTTCACCAAATGAGCCAACTAAACCGCCCTAACATTATAATTTTTTTTCCAAACAAATTCAGCATTTGCAGCCAGTTTCCGGCCCCTCACTGCTTCTCCTCATTAACTATGCGCTGTTTCTGAATGAGCCGTATTCTCACAGGCAGGAGCGACTGGATATTTCTGTCAAAATGCACCTTAAGAGAGTAAATAAATTCTCTAAGCATGAAATACAAATAATTAAGACGGAATAATACTGTGTTAAAATCTTACAATTGCTCCTGTGTACGGAAAAAAAACTCCGGGCTCCCAAGACCGACGTTGAGAACCACTATTTTAAAGTAACTATGTTTCCACACTTGGGTTATTCAGGTGTACAGTAGGAGCCAAAATGAGTCAATCAATTGACAAATCAATTAAACATAATTGTTTTAAGACCCCTTTTTCTGCCAAAGACTGCACATAGGAAAATGGATGCAACAACCGTCAGACAAATGCTCTGATTGATTAGATAATTATGAAATAAATGGTGGGTATCTATCTTTGTTAGCAGATATGTACACATCGGATGTATGATGTGACTTTAAAAGAGTGGGTTATTCTAAATGAATAAATCCAATCTTATTAATCTGTGATTAATGAACACCTCGTTAGGCTTAGGACTCCCCTGATTTTGTTTCATTCGAGAAGGGGTGCATGCAGATAGTGCAAATTATGGCTGCGCACAAGGTACAGGCTAACTCCATCAACCCAATGATAAACACTTACCCCGACCTCGTGTGTCCGCAGTGTGGGAAGGCCTGTCAATCATCTTCGAACCCCAAGAAACTGACCCGGATGTGACCCTGGATTTGTGGTCATTTTCAACTCGGACAAGCAACAACAACAGCAACTTTTAAGCCAGTTTCTATATGCTTCTGCTTTCAGGAGTTTGTACCCAAAAAAACACGACTATTTCACAGAGCAGAATTACGATCATGGCAGCTGAATAAACAGGATAACTGCCAACTGAGCTATGAACAGAAAAACAGCCATTATAACTTCGGACCATGTTCTACAATTATGAAAAATGACTATTGTTCCTAGCTGGTTATCCCAAACTAAATAGATAGTATTTTTGCCACCATAGTTTAGTATCACTATAGTCATACTATAGTCATTTAAACTACAGCAATTCAGTTGTGTGGATCCATAGTGATATCATGGTACTGTTAACTGTGGTAATACTATAGTGATAATGTGATGGTTACAGTACTTCTGTAGTTATACTATGCAAACAATAGTAAGACTATAGTTATGCCATTATACTATAGTATTACTAAGAAATAACTATTGGATATTTTCATAAGGGTAGATTTGCAAGAGCTCTGTATTTTAACCTTGAATCAAGTGCATCTAGAGCAATACGGCACAGTCGTCCAGCTATCACAGTAATCCTGTTTTTTGAAATGGCCCGCCGGTGAGGTGAGTTAAATGCGTAATAAGCTGCTGTAAGTAATCAATTAAGGTCCTGGAAAAATTGAAAAGCAGGGTAGACAATGACAATCTTGGATTAGGTCTGCAGGCCCCCCTCCCAATTATGTTGCCACACGATAGATTTTCAACCGCATCTGTCTTTGATATCTTTCATCATTGGGCAAATATAGTTGCCCACGGCGCTGAAAGGGTTAAGCTGAATGTATCTATAGAGCAGTGGAATGCAACCCTGACCTCGAACAGCAACCATGCTGAAGGTTTTCATTCCAACCAAAGCAAAGCGCTCCTCATTTCCCGGTTAGAGATCTTGATGAGCTGCTAATTTGCTGAATGAGTTGTGCTGAATTAGAATAAAAACCTTAAAGCAGGTAGCTCACCAGGGTGTGAGACCACAGCTATAATGATAAAGCAAAAAAACTACAAAATTAACAATCTCCTCCTCCTGCTGATTTTTTACAAAAAAGCGTTCATAAATTCGAAACCATTTTTGCGCTCTGCAAGTACTTACGCTTATAAGGTCATGTTTGACCTGGATACCATTGAACGGTAACCAGGCTGCAATATGATATATCGAAATGAACAGTTCCTGGCTTGTCTGTCAAAAGGTATCCCAGTTCCATTGAGAGGTAGGGGTATGTTTGGCATTCCAGGTACATTATATCTCGAATTGTACCCTTGGTACAGACCAATAGTACCCAGGTAGAAGATTACGCTATTAGCAGTACTTACATTCTTCTGCGACTACTCTGATTAAAAAATGCAAAGTCAGATTTTGAAACAGCCTTAGGCTATTGTTACTTAGCCACACTGAGGCTATTACACTGGTAAATCGATTAATTTTATTTCATGAAAAAAAAATTACCTCCTTGCAATCTTATACAGCCTCCTCGGTCACTTTATCCTGGGGTCGGGCCTGTGCCAAACTGCTACTGTCAAGCAGTCAAATAAAAATACTCCCACCATGGCGAAAGTGTGTGTCTGACGGTCTGACCCCTCGCATCACGCGTGAAGTCGGTCATTCTGTCCTTCCCCCTGTGACACCCCACCCCTCCTCTGCCAACACACACACACACGAACACACACACACAAATACCCTCTCTCACATTTAGTTTCACAAATGCATTCGTTCGCCACGGCTAGCCGACAGATTAGGGCCCTCTTATCAGAGTGGGAGAGTACGTGATAATGGATTCGCACAGATCTTCACCCTGTCACAGATTAAAACTCACCCCTCTGAAGAGTATTAGCAATCCTTTTTTTCACTTCTACCCTTTCTTCTTGTCTCTTCACGCCATCAGATTTCCAGGCCAATCTATTGTAGCAGGTCCGTCAAAGGTACAAGGAGAAGCCGCTTCCAATACGATAAGCCATTGTCTCGTCCCTCCCCATCACTGATTCCCAGACCCGCCATCGATCGTCGCCATGCTGCGCTGCTTGTCACCTTGGTGTGTGCGAGTGTGTGTGTGTCTACTGTCTATGGGTGTGGCAATCTATCCTTTCAAAACCTCATGCTTGTCCTAATGCATTTGTCTCCCCTGAACACTCACACACACACACACACACACGTCGTCTCACTCACACACACACACATACATACACCGTCTAACACACACACACACAACCTGTCTCTCAAACACACACACACACAAACACAAGCACAGTCCCTTTACACTTGATTCAAAGTGATTGATCCTTGGATCTCGCAAACAAAGGTTGACAAGAAGCCTTCACACTATGTTCGGTCGCCACAGAGACTCAATTATAGGGGATACCATTCCTTCGCTGGATCTTCTTTCAATTGGGGGGGGGGGGGGGGGGGGGGTTGGGGGCTCGTCCGGCTTCCAACAATTTAACGGATCTGTGCACACCGGCGCAGCCAGTCAGTCGACTGTTTTTCACTTAGCGCAGGTAGCGGCATCAAACGAGCTCACGCCGAGCGTCTAACAACGGCCGTCATGATCTCAATCCGCTGCACTACCGAGCAATCGATTTTCAGCTTTTCGCCGACGAGTTTAGCGGAGCGCGATTTCACACGGCAGCATCAAAGACATAAAAAGGCAGAAAAAAAGAACATATTGCATGCAAATATGAAAATGCATTTTAGTGAGAAAAATAGTATATTATACTGACAAATTAATTTTAAAAGCATAGAGCTTTTTATTGGGATAAATTGGGATAAATATTCCTCGGAAAATATATCTGCAACATCATCTGCATATTTCTCAAAGTTTTATTACTGTGTAAATATTTCATAAATGAGCCAGGAAAAAAAATTTGAGAGGGAAAATTGGAAAGATGTTCCAGTACAGTTTTGTGATAACAAGAGCAATAATGGTCTCAATTGCATGAATAAACAACTTTGAATGAATTTTTACGACCGCAATAAAAACCTGACATATGAAAACATTAAAAGCGGTAACATCATGTTGGATTCTCACAGAAAGTGGCAATATCCCGAAGAATTTCTTTTAAAATTTAAAATGCTTTTGATATTTTGACAGGGGGAGTGGGAGAGGGGCAGTGACCTCACACTGTGGCCGTGTGCTTCGGACGGAGAGGCTGTGTGCTGTCAGTCAGGGGCTGGAGACACTGGCCATGAGGTCACTTCCTGGACAGTCTGTACCCACAAAACTGGCACAAGACAGTACAGTTACTCAGCTCTGATCTCAGTCAGTCAGTAAGCACTGACAGTACAGTTACTCTTCTCTGATCTCAGTAAATCAGTACAGCACTGACAGTAATGTTACTCTGTACTGATCTTAGTCAGTCATTACAGCACTGACAGTACAGTTACTCTGCTCTGATCTCAGTCAGTCATTACAGCACTGACAGTACAGTTACTCTGCTCTGATCTCAGTCAATCAGTAAGCACTGAAAGTACAGTTACTCTGCTCTGATCTCAGTCAGTCAGTACAGCACTCACAGTACAGTTACTCTGCTCTTATCTCAGTCAGTCAATATAGCACTGACAGTACAGTTACTCTGCTCTGATCTCAGTCAATCAGTACAGTACTGACAGTACAGTTACTCTGCTCTGATGTTAGTCAGTCAGTGCAGTACTGACAGTACAGTTACTCTGCTCTAATCTCTGTAAATCAGTAAGCACTGACAGTACAGTTACTCTTCTCTGATCTCAGTAAATCAGTACAGCACTGACAGTAATGTTACTCTGTACTGATCTTAGTCAGTCATTACAGCACTGACAGTACAGTTACTCTGCTCTGATCTCAGTCAGTCATTGCAGCACTGACAGTACAGTTACTCTGCTCTGATCTCAGTCAATCAGTAAGCACTGAAAGTACAGTTACTCTGCTCTGATCTCAGTCAGTCAGTACAGCACTCACAGTACAGTTACTCTGCTCTTATCTCAGTCAGTCAATATAGCACTGACAGTACAGTTACTCTGCTCTGATCTCAGTCAATCAGTACAGTACTGACAGTACAGTTACTCTGCTCTGATGTTAGTCAGTCAGTGCAGTACTGACAGTACAGTTACTCTGCTCTAATCTCTGTAAATCAGTAAGCACTGACAGTACAGTTACTTTGCTCTGATCTCAGTCAATCAGTACAGCACTCTCAGTACAGTTACTCTGCTCTTATCTCAGTCAGTCAATATAGTACTGACAGTACAGTAACTCTGCTCTGATCTCAGTCAATCAGTACAGTACTGACAGTACAGTTACTCTGCTCTGATGTTAGTCAGTCAGTGCAGTACTGACAGTACAGTTACTCTGCTCTAATCTCAGTCAGTCATTACAGCACTGACAGTACATTTACTCTGCTCTAATCTCAGTAAATCAGTACAGTACAGTTACTTTGCTCTGATCTCAGTCAGTCATTACAGCACTGACAGTACATTTACTCTGCTCTAATCTCAGTAAATCAGTAAGCACTGACAGTACAGTTACTTTGCTCTGATCTCAGTCAGTCATTACAGCACTGACAGTACAGTTACTCTGCTCTAATCTCAGTCAGTCATTACAGCACTGACAGTACAGTTACTCTGCTCTAATCTCAGTCAGTCATTACAGCACTGACAGTACATTTACTCTGCTCTAATCTCAGTAAATCAGTAAGCACTGACAGTACAGTTACTTTGCTCTGATCTCAGTCAGTCATTACAGCACTGACAGTACATTTACTCTGCTCTGATCTCAGTCAATCAGTACAGCACTGACAGGACAGTTACTCCGCTCTAATCTCAGTAAATCAGTAAGCACTGACAGTACAGTTACTCTGCTCTGATCTCAGTCAGTCATTACAGCACTGACAGTACAGTCACTCTGCTCTGATCTCAGTCAGTCAGTACAGCACTGACAGTACAGTCACTCTGCTCTGATCTCAGTCAGTCATTACAGCACTGACAGTACAGTTACTCTGCTCTGATCTCAGTCAGTCATTACAGCACTGACAGTACAGTTACTCTGCTCTGATCTCAGTCAATCAGTACAGTACTGACAGTACAGTTACTCTGCTCTAATCTCAGTCAATCAGTACAGCACTGACAGTACAGTTACTCTGCTCTAATCTCAGTCAGTCATTACAGCACTGACAGTACGGTTACTCCGCTCTAATCTCAGTCAATCAGTACAGCACTGACAGTACAGTTACTCTGCTCTAATCTCAGTCAGTCATTACAGCACTGACAGTACAGTTACTCTGCTCTAATCTCAGTCAGTCATTACAGCACTGACAGTACAGTTACTCTGCTCTAATCTCAGTCAGTCATTACAGCACTGACAGTACATTTACTCTGCTCTAATCTCAGAAAATCAGTATGCACTGACAGTACAGTTACTTTGCTCTGATCTCAGTCAGTCATTACAGCACTGACAGTACAGTTACTCTGCTCTAATCTCAGAAAATCAGTAAGCACTGACAGTACAGTTACTTTGCTCTGATCTCAGTCAGTCATTACAGCACTGACAGTACAGTTACTCTGCTCTGATCTCAGTCAATCTTACAATGTCAGTCCATAAAAAATACTGCTGTAATGTGAATATAGGCCACTAGATGGCAGTATTTACCTTTTTTTTGTTAAGCTCAGACTGCAGTCATGTTTAGACATGTCCTGGACATGTCTGGGGCAAGTCTCAGAAAAGTAAAAAAAAGAGGTCTAAATGTGGGTGGGGTCTGCAAAAGAGTATATAAGGAATAGAATTGAGACATTAGAGTAGTAGGAGAAATTGCAAGAAGATGACCAGACCTGCCATTCTGTTCAAGACCTGTGACGTTTCTTTTGTGGATTTCTTTGCCTGTGTTTGAGCATTTTCTTCATCCAGGACATCACCAAGCCACCCCACCAAAAAGGGACTGTAATTATTTCTGTTTTTTTCTTATTTATCAATCTTGGTCTTTAGTTGTAGGTTGTTATTAGTCTTTGTCTTTGTTAAAAATTAAATGTGTTTTAGTTGTTAAAACTGTGTTTGTCATCCCTTGCTGTTGCTGTTGTGTAATAAATGTAATAACAAATTGGGGCCATAACAAATTGGGGGCTCAAGGTCCGGGATAGACCATTGTGTGAGTAATTTATTGAAAATCTAACATTCCAAATTGTGAAATTGTTTTTGTGAATTTTCCTAGATATATATTGACAACAGCAATGGATGATTTCTTGGCATCACCAACCGTAGGGGTTTTGAAGTCTTTTAAAAAGACAGAACTGCTAGAAATTTGCAGACAGTTGGAGCTGACAGAGGTAAAACCAGCCATGCGAAAAGCAAGACTGGCTAGAGAGATAGTTGAATATTACATTGATGAAAATGTGTTTGCACCAGGAGATCTGGAACAGTTTCCAGTGGAAAATCCAAATATAGAAATGGAACTTAAATTAAAAATGCTAGAGATTGAGAGGGAAGAAAAAGAAAAACAAAGGCAGTTTGAGTTAGAAAAATTAGCAAGAGAAGAAAAACAAAGAGAATTTGATAGAGAGAAAGAGGAAAGATCAGAAAGAGAGAGACAGAGACAGAGAGATTTTGAATTAGAGAAGTTGGATAGAGAGGAAAGACTCCAAATGGAGAAACTAAAAATTAAAATTGAAACTAAAAATAAATTTTGTGCCAGTCAGGAGGTAAAACTGGTGCCTCCATTTTCTGAAAAGGATGTTGACAACTATTTCCAGTGTTTTGAAAAGGTAGCAAAGAGTTGCCAGTGGCCAAAGGAACACTGGCCTCTGATGTTGCAAACTGTCCTCAAGGGTAAAGCTCAACAAGCCTATTCGGCTTTGTCTGCAGATGATTCCTCTGATTATGAGGTTGTCAAAAAGGTTATTTTGAGAGCTTATGAGTTGGTTCCAGAGGCTTACCGACAGAAATTCAGAGGTCTGAAGAAATCTGAAAATCAGACTTATGTTGAATTTGCTAATGAGAAGCAGGTTTGCTTTGAGCGCTGGTGTACTTCTATGGAGGTCAAGGATGATTTCAACTCACTAAAAGAGATGGTGTTAGTTGAAGAATTCAAGAACTGTGTTAAGGATGATGTTAAGACCTACCTTAATGAGAAGCAAGCACTGAATTTGCAATCAGCTGCCAAATTTGCAGATGAATATGTTCTCACACATAAGTCCAAATTTCAGTCTAGCAGTAACAATAGATGGTCCCAATTTCAGAAAAAGGGTTATGGTGATACCCAAGATTCCTCACCCAAAGACAAAGACAAATCTGGTGATGGTGCTCAGAAATCCAGTAACAGGTCTGATCAAAGTGTGAAAGCTGACAGTGACAGAAGTGGTCTAGTTTGCAGATATTGCAAGAAATCTGGTCATGTTACAACTAACTGTTGGTTCCTTAAAGCTAAGAAAGAAAAAGAAAAGGATACCAAACCAAATGCCTTTGTGAAAACAAGGTTAGAAATCCCTGTAGTAGATAACCAATCTGCTAAATTGCCTGCTTCTTGTGGGGCTAAAAAGCCTAATACAGCTGACTTTGTGAGGGAGGAATTTCTTCCATTTGTGTCAGAGGGATTTGTGGCTCTGAATGAGCATACTACTCCTGTCCCCATATATATCCTAAGGGATACCGGAGCTTCTCAGTCACTTTTGTTGATGGACTCCTTGGAGTTACGTGATGAGACCGCTTCAGGGGATTTCATACTTGTACAAGGTATTGAAGGGAGGACTGTATCTGTACCCCTGCGCTCTATATTCTTGAAGTCAGATTTAGTTACAGGACAGGTAAAGGTGGGACTTATGTCAAGTCTACCTATAAAGGGTGTTTCTCTGTTGCTAGGCAATGACCTGGCTGGGGGCAAAGTAGTTCCCCCTGTACATCTTACTTCACAGCCGAGCACTGAAAATGGGGATGAGGACCCATCTCTGTATCCTTCTTGCGCAGTGACTCGTGCTATGGCCAAGAAGGCTAAAGAAGATGATGTTGTGGTGCCGTCCAGTACATTGAATAGTCAGGACTCAGGTGGTTCGCCTCATGACTCTGATTGGCCTATTATGGTTTCTCCGTTTGAGGACTTATCAGATACTTTTATCAGTTCTCTATTCAGCCAGCCGGATGGGTCTGGTGATTCTGATGTGTCTGGAGACTTGTCTCTGTCCAGAAAGCGGTTGATTGAGGAGCAAACTAATGATCCTGAAATTGGTGTACTAAAGAGGAGAGCCCTTCCTGAAAAAGAAATAGATGCAGTTCCAGTTGGGTATTATCTCAAGGATGGTGTGTTGATGCGGAAGTGGCGCCCTCCTGATATCCCTGCCAATGCAGATTGGGCAGTGGTCAGGCAAATTGTTGTTCCGAAGGTCTATAGGAATGAGATCTTAACAATGGCTCATAGTTTACCTTTAGGAGGTCATCTTGGTGTTAACAAGACTGTTGATAAGATCATGAAACACTTCTTTTGGCCTGGGCTTCGGAAAGACGTTTCCAACTTTTGCAAAACCTGTCACACTTGTCAGGTAGTTGGAAAACACCAGTTAGACCCACCTGTAGCTCCATTGCAGCCTATCCCAGCATTTGGGGAGCCATTCTCTAGGGTCATTGTTGATTGCGTTGGTCCATTACCCAAGACTAGATCTGGAAATCAGTACTTGTTGACAATCATGTGTGCATCTACCAGATTCCCCGAAGCCATACCTCTACGTAACATCAAGGCAACTGCAATCTCGAAGGCTTTGATAAAGTTCTTCACGTTGTTTGGTCTTCCCAGGGAAATTCAGTCAGACCAAGGTAGCAATTTCACTTCAGGATTGTTTCAGCAGGTTGTGTATGAAGTAGGTGCAAAACAGATTCTTTCTAGTGCCTATCATCCAGAAAGTCAGGGTGCCTTAGAGCGGTTTCATTCCACTCTCAAGACAATGATGAGGACTTATTGTTATGACCATGAGAAAGACTGGGATGAAGGTGTTCATTTGCTGTTGTTTGCAGCTAGAGAAGCAGTGCAGGAGTCTACTGGATTTAGTCCATTTGAGCCAGTGTTTGGTCATGAAGTGAGAGGACCTTTGCTATTATTGAGTGAACAATGGCAAGAGGAAGAGCCGCACATCAGTCTGTTAGACTATGTTAGCAAGTTCAAAGAAAGATTGCGTGCAGCTTGTGACCTTGCCAAAGAGAACTTGAAATCAAGTCAGGGAAAAATGAAAACTTGGTATGATCATAAGGCTAGAAGCCGTGAGTTTAAACCAGGAGACAAGGTCCTTGTGTTGTTTCCCTTGCAGTCCAATCCATTGCAGGCTAGATTTCATGGTCCTTATGAAATTCTGACAAAACTCAATGATCTCAATTACATTGTGAAGACTCCAGATAGGAGAAAACCAAAACAACTGTGTCACATTAACATGCTGAAGCCTTATCATGACAGAAATGCTAGGGTTGCAGCTGTCACTTCAGATTCTCCAATGGTCGAAACGTGTGAAGATGAGGGGGAGTTTCAAGATGATGAACCAAGAATTAAAGCTGAAGTTCTTTCATGTAAATTGTCAAACACTGAAGTGTTGCAAAATCTTGATGTAAAACTCCAGCACTTAGAACCCTCACAGAGAGATCAGTTTGAAAGGTTGATCAAGAAATATGAGGATTTGTTTCCTGATGTTCCAAAGAGAGTTACTATAGCCTCTCATGATGTAGATGTTGGTGATGCCAAACCAATAAAACAGCATCCATACCGGATGAATCCTGAAAAGAGAAAGATTGCTGAGAAAGAGGTTGAGTACATGTTAGAACATGATATTATCAGACCCTCCAACTCCGATTGGAGTTCACCCTGTGTGCTAGTTCCAAAACCTGATGGAAGTACTAGATTCTGTACAGATTATCGCAAAGTCAATGCTGTAACTAGAACTGATGTGTTTCCAATACCTAGGATTGATGATTGTATTGATAGAGTAAGGCAAGCAAATTTTCTGACCAAGATTGATTTATTGAAGGGTTATTGGTGTGTGCCTTTAACTGAGAGGGCCAAGAGCATCTCTGCTTTTGCCACACCATCTGGAATGTACCAGTATGAAGTCCTACCCTTTGGCATGAAAAATGCCCCAGCCACGTTCCAAAGGATGATACAGTCTACAATCGCCGGAATGCCACACACGGGTGCGTACATCGATGACCTGATCACATGGAGTGACTCCTGGGAAGAACATCTAAAAGATGTAGAGACGTTGTTCCAGCGCCTGACCCAGGCTAACCTCACTGTTAACCTGAGCAAGAGTGACTTTGGTTGTGCTACTGTCACCTATCTTGGCTACGTCATAGGCCAGGGTAAGGTGGCACCCATAAATGCTAAAGTCCAAACCATCATGGACTTTCCAGTTCCTGACAACAAAAAAGCTTTGCGCCGCTTCCTTGGAATGATCGGGTACTACCGCAAGTTCTGCAAGAACTTTGCTGAGATTGCTCTCAGTCTAACTAACCAACTGAAGAAAGGCGTAAAGTTCACCTGGGATGATGCATGCCAGAGAGCCTTCGATCGCCTGAAGTCTCTGCTGTGTCACTTCCCCGTGCTCAAATCTCCTGACTTCAACAAACCGTTCTCCATCGCGGTCGATGCTAACGACCAAGCTTGTGGATCTGTGCTCCTACAGAGAAGTGACTCTGATGACATTGAGCATCCCGTGGCATACTTCTCCAGGAAGTTTAATCGCCACCAAAGGAACTATTCCACAATAGAGAAGGAACTGTTGGCTCTGGTCCTTTCTTTACAACACTTTGAGGTTTATGTTTGTACAGGACAAAAGCCAATGATTGTGTACACTGACCACAATCCGTTAATGTTTTTGAGTAAGATGAAAAACAAGAATCGGAGATTGTTGAATTGGAGTTTGATTTTACAGGAGTTTGACTTGGAGATTAAGCATGTGAAGGGTACAGACAAAGTAATTGCTGATTGCTTATCCCGTGTTTGAATGTGTATATATATCATGTGTTTGAATATTGTATGATATGTATATATAGACAAGTGTTCACTTAACCATTTTGTATTGAAAAGAAAAATTTTGCCTTTATGAGTCAAAATTTTTCCCTTTTGGAATGGAGGTGTAATGTGAATATAGGCCACTAGATGGCAGTATTTACCTTTTTTTTGTTAAGCTCAGACTGCAGTCATGTTTAGACATGTCCTGGACATGTCTGGGGCAAGTCTCAGAAAAGTAAAAAAAAGAGGTCTAAATGTGGGTGGGGTCTGCAAAAGAGTATATAAGGAATAGAATTGAGACATTAGAGTAGTAGGAGAAATTGCAAGAAGATGACCAGACCTGCCATTCTGTTCAAGACCTGTGACGTTTCTTTTGTGGATTTCTTTGCCTGTGTTTGAGCATTTTCTTCATCCAGGACATCACCAAGCCACCCCACCAAAAAGGGACTGTAATTATTTCTGTTTTTTTCTTATTTATCAATCTTGGTCTTTAGTTGTAGGTTGTTATTAGTCTTTGTCTTTGTTAAAAATTAAATGTGTTTTAGTTGTTAAAACTGTGTTTGTCATCCCTTGCTGTTGCTGTTGTGTAATAAATGTAATAACAAATTGGGGCCATAACACTGCTAAAAGCTTCCTACATTCACACACATACACCCACACACACACACACACACACACATATACCCAAACACATACAAACTTGATCACACACACACACACACACACACACACACACAAAATCACTCTTACAAAGTTGATCATAGTCACATCCACACACATACACCCTACCCTCACACACACACACACACACACACACATAAAAGCTTGCAAACACCCTAACACACATATACCCTATCGCATACAAACACGTGATGACACACAGACACAATAACACTCATAGATACAAATTTGATCATATTCACAACCACACACACACTCACACATACCCCGAAACATACAAACATGTTATCATACACACACACACACACACACACACACACACACAGACAGCCACATACACACACACATATCCCCCCAGCCCCCTCATGATCACCAGCCAGTTGCTAGCAGAAATTTACAGCCAGTGACGAGGCCTCAATACCTGTGTGATGAGATATACATATTTAATGAGCTGAAATGAGGGGAGGTTGAAGGGGGAGAGAGAGAGACGGGGGGTGGATGGGGGGGGGGGGGGGGCTTCCTTTCTTCCAGAGCCTTTTTATAGTCATGTCTCTAACAAGGAACCAAATGTCAGAGCTCTTGTTAATCCAGGCCGGCCTGGACTTAATGAAGCCAAACTGGAAAAACACTGATTGTGATGGGGAGTGGTTTACACGAGACAAACTGGCTCTAAAAGTGACCGTCGCACTTCCCGAGGTCTTGGGAGAAAGACCGAGGACGTCCCCTTGATTAAAGGCATCTGAGCACCTGATCCAGGCCCTCCGGAAAAATGTTGCCGTTCCGCCAGTCGCTGATTGGACGCCTATATGCTCTGTGTGATGAAGGCAGGCCGTTCGGGGTTCACTCATTGCTCCTGACATGTATAAAAAAATAACTTATCTAGAAATATGCCCTGTCTTGCCATCCCAAGCTGAGTGTGAGGGCAACACAGGCTGAGTCGATGTGCGCCAGCCTTTTATGGATGTGGGCTAATTTACGCTGGACTGCAGTTCTTACCCCTCCTAGGCTGGTGAATAACCACAGTCAAACTGGAAGAAATCAACACCCCCCCCCCAAATGAAAGTATTTTCACTGCCCCTGAAGATGGCTATGAAAGAGACAGGGACAGAATTACACCCATCCTAACTGATCCCGCACTCTTGGTAGCTAAATATGCTAATATGGGTTCACAGATTCAGTGGAGTTTGGCCTACACCTTAATTCCCTCCCCCACTGGTTTGGAAGATTGGCTCTGAGGTTGGGGGGGGGGGGGGGTTGATTTGTTTTCCGGCGAATCGTTACAGAAGAAGAGATGCGGAGGCCACAGGGATTGTGATCAGCAGTGTCCGAGCCGAAGCCGGTGTGTAAATCAGAGGGAAAATTGGATCTTCCCCCGGCCTGATTGCGCGGGTAAATGACTCGGCGCGGCCGCCTCGGTGTCGCCGTACGACGCTGATTCGGTCAGCTCCAGCCCAGCAGCCCAGGTGTCTCATCTGTGGCGCGGGGAGTCTAATAAAGAGCATCATTCGGCCCATTTTTCTTCCGCCGGCGAGCAGTCAAACATCCGCGAGGCCCCCTCCGCTGTCACCTCGGACAACGGCAGCGAGATCGATGGGTCACCGGTCACTTTTCTGTTCCCAAAAATAAAACCGCCGGGAAAAAGAGTTCGCTGTGATCTTTCATCTGCAGTCTGACAGACACACGCGGTTAAAAAAAGAACATAAACAAGCTAAAACTGAGAGACAGCCAGTGCGGCGGAGCAACGACGGCAGGTCATGAGGCCGCCGGCCGCTTTTCTGAGGGGAAAGAGGCACTTCGCCAAACAGGGAGAATCGCAGCCGCTTTCTGTTTGCGTCCCAAGGTCTTACAAAAATTCCCAGAATGAACAGCAAAACCTCTGAAGTAATCTACCTGCTTTGCTGTTTTTATCCCGGTCGGAGTCAGTCGAGTTTTGCGAAAATATAAATGCGCTCGAGACGAACAGGTTGTACTCCAAAGGATGGACACAATGGAGAGAGGACTCGGGGGGGGAAAAAAACAAGTTAAAAATAATAAATCAACCTTAGGTACAGGAGCAGGATAAGCACAGCTAATAACGTGCAAATTAAATGTTTGCATAGAACAGTGGCAGAGAGGGTGGGGGGGGGGGGGGGGGTCGGTTTGGGGTAAAATGGTAGGGGGTGGAGGAGGCCCTGTGTTATAAAACTACCACCCCCCCTCTACCCCACCCCACCGGGCTCTCGTCGCCCCATTACGGTGCGCCAGTGACACTGTCCCCGTCACGTCACCATTATTATGAAAAGTGAGCATAATGCATTGCCATATGAATGGGATTGTCGGGCTGATTGTGATGTATAGGTTTTCATTACTGAGCCGCGGACCCTGCCAGTCCGTCCGCGTGTGGAAAATTCTATTTATCCCCTCATTTGTGGGATCCCCCCACCCCCGGCCCCCCCTCCCCGAGCGATGGCAATCAGAGGCCCGTAATTGTCTGCACGGCTCTCCCCTGACGGCTGCCACCTGATGAAGAGCTATGTGGCACGGCGGGGGCCGGCGAATCGCGGCCGGCCACTGGACCCCCTCGCTCCGCCCTCCGACGCACAATTAATATCCATTTGCAAATGGCAGTGGCGTAATGGCCGGCCGCCATTTCGGCTCCCGCTTGACGCTAACCCGCCGGGGCCCTGATCGCCCCTCCACACCGGCAGCGGCATTTGTGTGTGTATGTGTTGGGGAGATTCTGGGTAAGACAGAGAAATGTGATAATAGTATCTGCCTACCAGGTCAGGTGGAGGCGCAGAATTTCTCCAGCAAAAATTTTGGCGATTACTCAAAGAACACAAACAAATAATGGGAAGCCAATGGACAAGCTAAATGGAGAAATAAAAGTATAGCACCAGTCAGAAAAACAACACCCAAGACAACAATGTCTGGTACGACAACTATAGTCAATCCTCCATCCAAGTAGTTATCTCAGTGAGAGTGCAAGAATGACAAAATGCCCGATTGCCCAACAGCCGCAGCTTTCAAATGACTGCAAAGGCCAGTCCCCGGTTTTGACTTCACTGTAAGTACCGATGCCTCGTGAAGGCTCTCTCCCGTGCTGCCACGCACGTGCTCCTAAGGAGCAAAATAACGCTCCTATTCCCGCGTTTTTGCATCTCTCTGGACTACAGAGAAGAGAAAAATGACGTTGGGGTCGCCTTTGCGCTTTATGTTCATTCATTTGTTGACTCGCGACTGTAATTTCAGTGGCGGCCAGACAAAGAGTGCGCGCGGTTGTAATTGCGTAAATGAGTGCGTTTTTCATGCCTTGGCCTCTCGAGGTAGAATCGCTCGGAAAGGAGAGCGGTAGCGTCACCGAGTGTGTATATAACGGGCCGGCTTTCTCTCCAGCCTTTCTTACCCGTTTCGGTTTTAATACGCGCGCGCCTAATTTGAGGGAATATTCAAATTTGCGGAGCGTTAATTCGGTTATTTTGATTTATGATTCCGGCGTACGAGCGTATGCAGATATTACAAAATCATTCCCAGATTTGAAGCGCACCCCCCCCCCCCCCCCCCCCAATCCCAATTTAAACATATTGCATTTTTTCTTGTCTTTGCAGCTATCTAGTTTAGTGTTTCATTAGATCCTTTTTAAGTGGACAGCCTTCTTGACAAACACTTTATGCATATCAACCTCTACATGTAAGCTGGCAGCGGGGTAATGGATGTCTAATTGACTAATTTGGATGCTTTTTGCCCAAAGGAGGGCGTGCATTAAATGTTTGATTTCCCTAATTTCCAAACACATCATTACGTCCACCTCGGCCGCTCTTAATAGGACTTTATGAGGCTGTTTTAAAAGTCTTCTCCTCTCAGCCCTCCAATTCCTGAGCATAATTAAGTCAAATATTTAAAAATATGGTAATGCAGACCTGTTTGAGTAAGTGCTCTCCATTTCCATAATTTCATTATCACGTAAAACACACTAACTATTTGAAAGTATTTGCATAGTGAGACGGAAATGTTGCACTAATTACAGCGATAGAGGCCTTCAGAGCGGAGATGTGTGTCATTAACTCCGCATCGATGAACCCACATGGAGAGGATGAACTGGTTTTGTCAGACTCAAAGTCCCGAGGATTTGTTCTGGTCTATAAGTGGGCCTCTCTCCAACAGTTCCGTATAGAGTCAATCCTGAATTTGAGAATCTCAATCAATTACCATGTTACATCCATATCTTGGGTTATATCAAGGACAGATTCTGCGGAACGTACACAAACAGCCAACCAGAGCAGCCTCCATGACAAGCAACATTGTTGATTAAGTTTGCCTCTTGGGCTCATTTCAACTCAACACGTTGGACACTAATGAGTTCACTCCAGCAGAATGAATGCACCTGGCCACATCACCTGTAATCATCTTTTGGGTAGTAATATGTGTAGCTGTCCTTTGGTCGTCGTAACTGTTAATGTTGTCAGAGTTGTCGCTCGTTATCATTCCTTTTGTATCCTCCTATCAATTTCTTTCACCTTTCGGGTTTTATCTCAAAGTTCGGCTCCTGTCATCGATTCACAATCTCTTGTCGGTGATTTGCTGGTCAAGCAAAGTGAAGCCGTTTCCCAACTCAGGATGCCACACTAGATCAGATATGATTGATGGATTGACCTCTAAGCCCCCCCCCCCCACAGTCTACCTACAGCCAGTGATGAGAGGCTGAAGGTCCTCTGTTTTTCAGAAGAGCAGGTTGTCCTGAGGGCTCTGTCTAGATCTCTAGAACTTAATTCCTTCAATTACCTGCAGTGTTATGGCAGTATCAGCATTTTAATTGAAATTTTCAGAAACAAAGAACATTCTTATCACATATATGTGATCGTACACCTCAAGTAAAGGGTTTAAGGAATAACTGATAAGTATGCTTTTTCATTTTACAAGTTCATTTACTAGAAATCCAAAAATTCACTTAGCGGCAGGGATGAGTGTTAGAATGTTCAGTTGTTATCATTAAGTTCATTCCAATGACTCTGATTATAATCATTTGTGATCTTCACCTTGAACCGGTCAAGGAAATACTTTTTGGTTATGATTTTTGGAATGTATATTTTAGACCCCTATTCAGAGCTCAGGAACTCCGCTGCTTTCATTTTCCAAAAGTGATTGACACTTCAGCATTTGATGACTCAATTGATGTATATTTGGCAAAAAACTAAAAATAGAACAACAAAAAATTCTGGCAATATGGCCAGTCCATTGAAGGAAAATTTTGTGATCATCTTCAAGTGCATACATCGAGTAAAATTACTGAAGGTTCATCGTGCCTTACATTGTCACTAGTCGTCACTTTCGGCTGTTTTCTATTTTTACAAACTGGTAAGGATGTAAATGGGTTAATACTATGCTAATCACTCCTTCGTGACCTCGCACCTCAAAGGGTTAATGCTTTCACAAGGCGTGCAGTGGAGTCAGCCCTTACTGCACGCACCGCGCGGCTCGCGCTGCAGCTGCGGCCGCTGTTTGGAGCCCAGCCGCCGTGCGCACTTCCCTTTGCGCCAGATGCTCGTTTCAAAAATAACTTTGCCGAACTGTTCGTCTTGTTTTGTTTTTCTCTCCCCTCAGTGGCGTGATTACACCGCCTCTGATTGACGCCTCTGTCCATTTGCAAAGTTCTTCTGAGAGCGAACAAGAACAGTAAGCGGATACAAAAATCACCCGACTCATTTTAAGTCGCCGTTGCTCTTGACACCTGTTATCGAACTGCGCAAGCAGCTAATGGCCTGGTGCCCTATTTGTGGCGGAGAATCATTTTAAGAAGATGGAGATTTCTGGGAAAATTTCCCTGTCAATAGTATCATTTCCAAGCTGACGCTGTAAGACGTGCGTCAAAGTCTTGAAACAAGCTCAGCCCTTGTCTAGTCTCCGTTTCAGACGAGAGAAGCTGAAGACGAATAAGAAAAAAAAAACACATGTCATGGTGTTGCCCTGTAATGGTAAATCCAGAGAGAAGGAAATTTAATGGTTGGTTGGGGTCCATTTTACATTGACTCAGTCAAAGATGACACATGACAAGAGGTTTTCTCTTAGCAGCCTCTTCCATTGTCTCAATCGGGCAGCAAAGTGACACTTTAAATTGACAGGCCCAGAACTGGCATGTGTGTGTATAAATATATATATATATATATATATAGGTGGACACATTGCATTGTGGAATACCAGAAACCTGCTTTGAGCTTTTCAGCTTAAAATGGTGACATTGTATTTTGTTGCTATGAATTCAGTATCGAAGTGAACAAGGAATCAGGGACATAACTTGCTCTAATTATAGCATCTCAGACTTTAATCGTAAATTATAGATTATAAAACATATAGCTCTATAGTACAGCTCTTAGTACTTAGTTGTATAATTTCTTTCTCTTCAAAAACACATTTTATATATATATATAAAATACATGGTTTTCGTTGTGACCACTGGATAAAAATCTGGCAACGACACTATTTTCAAATGTAATTTGTAATGAGCCAACAGCCTTCCCAGACAGTTTAGCTTTGGGTTACAAAGGCCACGTCAAAACATTTTCGCCCGGCGGTTAATGGATAGTAACACCTTTAGCGAACACCTACAGCTCTTGCATCTGTAATTAACCTTGATGCTTTGCGCTGTTGCGGCCATTGATTTTCCTGTTCGGTGTGTGGGTGAAAATTGCACTTTAAGTTACCCTAAGTGCTGAATTAATACCGAAACCACAAGAGTCCCCTCTACCACTGACTTCCAATTAAAACGATCAGGGTTGTCAGGCCTCGTGAGGGACAGACTCTTCTCTCTCCCTCTCTCGAAAACCTCTCTCGCTCGTTATAGGAGACGGGACGGCGTCCCCTTCTGGTGGGGCGAGGGAGGGAGGGAGGGAGGGAGGGCTGTGTTGAAATCTGGCTCCTCGGCCAGGCAAGTGTGTGCGAGAGAGAGAGAGAGAGAGAGAGAGAGAGAGAGAGAGAGAGACAGAGAGAGAGAGAGAGCGCAGGGTCCTGGGCTTGGCTAGCAGGTCAACGGAAAAACAGCAGAGGACTAGAGGAAGCAGGTGCGCGCTGCCTCGTGTTTTGCGTGGGGTTGGGTCAGCGGACTCCCCCGTCCCTAATGAACTGTTTAAGAGGACAGATGCATCCGGCTCTGGAGTTCCAGCCAGGACCTCTCACCAGTGGTCAGGTGACAAGGGGCGGAGCCTCAGGACAGGAAATGCAAATACCCTGGAAAAGGCTTTAGGGCGAGCCGTCAGCATCAGATGCTACAAGTTTCAGCCTAGATGGGAAAAGCATGCGTTGCTAGCGTGCACCCCCAGAGAGGGAGTTGATTGGCTGCTGTTGGGGTATGCCTGACAGAAAGCTGGCGTGCATCAGTACCGGGGGAAGTCAGGTTGTGACCCAGTGACTCTTTTCGAACAGTTTTGATTCTGAGATTAAATCATTTTTTAAAAGCCGCTTTTAAACAGTTGAAAGCTAAAGGATATTAGAGACGATAAGGCAAATACAGAATATTAAACTTCATTGAAAGATTCTGAAAAAAACTATTCGAAAATTGTATAAAAATAATCAAACATTTAAGGCATCCAGGTTCTTAATCATGGCTCAGTGGCTAATGCACGCAGGCAGGCTACTGACAGTCACAGTCAGTATGTCCTGTCCCCAGACAACCGGTGCTTCCTGTTCTGGAAATGCCACTGTTGACCAATTGGAACCCGGCCCACCCCAGACCCCACCTCCCTCCGCCCTGGACAGCAGCTGGCGGCTGCAGCATCACCCATCTTCCTGCTGCTTATTTTCGCGGTAACATCAGAGGATGTTTTCGCCAGTGCCGAGGCCCCGGTGTCGTGCTCCCGCTCCACGCATCACATGTCCCCCCGCGGGAAATTCCGCCGAGGTGAGGTCATGCTGTTTCACGTTCGCGTGCGACGGCTCCTCGTCGAAAAGCGCCGGCGTCCTGGCGGAAACTGCCGGGGCAATCGCTTTGAGCCTTTTTTTTCTTGTTTGGTAAAAGAGCGCTTGTCAAAACATGTCAAAAACGGCACTTAAAAAACGTCCCTGCCGTTATCACGCTAACGCTGTTATTGTTCTGTACTGTCATGAGCGCTGCATGCGCTGACCTCACCCAGTTTTTTTTAAGCTCTCAGCTCATGGATCCTTCTCTGTGAGGTGAAGCCAGATGAATTTCCTGACCTGTTCTGGGGACAGTTTTGCTGACGGCTGAGTGACATCTGGTGGCCGAGTTTACCGAGTATCGGACAGTCCCCTCCAGGCCCTCTGTTTGACCTCTGACCCCGGCCACTTGGCCCGGTCACCCCCCCACCCAACCCACCCACAGGGACTAAATTTAGAGGTCTGATCATGATAGAGTGTTCATACAGAAATACTCATGTGCACACTCGCATTCACACACAACACATACGCAAACACACACTCTCACTCACACTCATACACCCGCACTCAAAAGCTTACACATACATACATGCACAAGCACACATATGCAGGCACGTACTCTTACATAAATACACTTTCACAAACACAGATTTACGCACTCACACCTGCGCGCACACACAAACACAAACTCTCACTCACACTCACAAACCCACACTCACATACCTACGCATACTCACACATGCACGTACACACACATTCAGGCACACACGCAAACACTCACACACGCACCCGAACTCACAGACTTAGACAAACACGACATTTTCATAAGCACACACTCATGCACACAAAAATATGCATTCTCACACGTTCACACAGGGCTGCACCAGGCAGCTAATCTCCCCATTTAAAAAAAAAGCCTGTAATGTGATTTTTTGGAATAAAGATGTGACACAGTCGCACTGCATACCTGCTCAGTAACTTCCTGCAGAATTCAGTCCCAGTGATCTGTAAGATACTGTAAGCGTTATGACTAAAGTAAAGCGTGAATAATGATCTTACAGACAATGGGTCCTGTGGGAGACTGTGAAATTCACTCACTGTCTTTACGCCGGTGGTATGAAACCATATTGTACTGAGTGAGCAGTTTTATCTCTCCAGCAAATCTCAAAGAGCCCCGGTGCCAGCAAGTCTGAGAGGCACATTTACTTTCTCGCTCAGAGCTGTAACAGCACCAGCAGGCTAATCTGTCACACGCCTGTAGCATGACTGCATGACTGTTGTAGTGTTGTCATGTTCATTCATTTAGTTAAGCAACTTTAGTAAGTTTAGATGAAATTAGTTTTAATAAACAGTCGGGATCTGGGGACATGTTAAACATGGGCACTGGTTAAAGACAGACTCAGCTCCATTAGTTTATTCATTACATGTATAATAACAACACCTCAGCGCTTCCTTAAGGCCATGACTTGTCTCTCCTTGAATGTTTTCCTAAGCCAGTGTAGCGATCACACATCACACTCTCATGAACGCCATAATTTAGAGCAGGGCTGCCAGTTCATGTCTCAGGAGATCTACCATCCACTAGGATGTGATTTTAACCCAAGTTTGGCAACCCTGATTTTACTCATTTGCAGCTCAAGAAGATCTCAAGCCTTTGAATGAAATGTGTTCAGTTGGGTTGGAGTGAAAACCTACTGGAGGGTAGAATTTTTTCCAGAACAGGATTGGACAGCCCTAATTTAGTCACCCAAGCACACCATCCCTTAATGTCCAATCATTTTTACCAGAATGTAAGCCCCCGCCCCCAGCCTGATACCGTAGCTCCTACGCTTTTCTGAAATGGGCCTCCATTTTAATGCCGAATGTGAGCTGATTTTACAAGATTTTATAATTTCTACAGACATATTCAACCCTTAGAGCCCAATGATGTAAGATATCAATATCAGTTGCTGTTGAAAACCTATCAAGTTGCCACATGATAGGTTTTCAACAGCTCAGAATAATTACATTTTTAATTCCTTGAAAATTTATTCAGTGCTCTAAGGGTTAATCATCTACGTGTAATGCTGCTTGGGTTAGTATTTAGTTAAACCCAGGGGTTGGGCGAGGGGCTGGATGTACCAAAGAAGATAATTCTGCCCATATCCCATGTATAGCACTGTTTGTACAGTTTGTACAGAAAAAAAATCTTACAACTCCATCCAATTAATTTTTAAAACTTTTTTTTTTAATGAATTATGCATTTTAAAAATTCATGCTTCAGTTGAGTGCATATGATAAAGATGTCACACTGAGCTGAGTAGCTGCAGTTAATCTTACAGGGAACTCAAATTTTCACATGATAAAGTGACTTGAACCAACATATGGTATTAAAAATCACTTCAGGATGGATAGACATGCGAGATACTTAATAAATACAAGCAATGGTTTTCGAATGTAGATTCCATAAAGTTGGAGAGAAGTATGCCGAGAAGGTTTAATTCTGTCAATATTTTATATTTGGGTGACTGTGCACTGGTGCAAATAAGCAATTCGCTCCATAAAGTTGCTGCTTTGTGTTACTTTCGACCTGTTTAGATCAAAGGTGCAGTAACTAGCAGAAATAATCTAATTTATGTGATAGTTAAGGGAGGCTCCTTTAGGGAAGATGAGATGGACCTTCATTAATCCCCTGTGGAAGAGACTTTGTAAACCACAACACACTGACGTAAAGCAAAAATTTGTCACAACAGCAAACACACATAGCAAAAAATAAATGAATCAATGAATAAAAATGTATATGTATTTACATACAGAAGAATACACACAGATGCATATTTGGATATTTAAACCCCATGAAAAGTGAAATAAAATGTGTGGCGTGATCATAGGCATATGGAAAACTATTGTACACAAAACACAAACTCAGACTGTGTTATCCTGAGCTAGATACATGGACACAGAGAGCTATTTTCAGAGACTTGGACTAAAATGGAACTTCCTCGAACAAAACTCACTGTTTACGGGCTTTACTGAATTTGTGTGGGTGAAACCGGCTCATATTTATTATCTTTTTTTTTTCACTCCAACTTTTCACTCAAGTCTCCCCTTAAGTAGGTTTAAAGCCACAAAAAGCATTTTTTATACTGAAGGACAAAATTACATCTGTATCTCCTGGTTGCAGTGTCTCTTTGAAGCAACATCACACTTATATCAATAAAAATATTCAAACCTTGGACTCCGCGTTTTTAAGGCCACAGCATTACATCAAATGGAAATATCTAAATATTGTACGTCATTTTATGCACATTTCCCTGTGATTCAGCAGGACATTTTTGGGATTTTTGGAAACCTCGCGATCTCCGCTAGAATATAAAATAGGTCTGAAGTTCTACAGGTCTGAATAATGCAGCTGCATTTTATAGACCCATATATGGGTCTGTAGGGTTTAAGGGGTTAGAATAGTTGTGTCTAAAACACACAGTTTTGAGAGTGTGACATCCAGTGAGTCTCTTATCTCCCGTGTCAGCGGTCGGCCCAGTGTTCGCTCGCTCAGGGACAGCTTGTGCATTAGCAGCATGCGGACAGCAGATTAAACCGACAGGATCTCGGGCTGAACAGGCCTCGCTGTGGAGAAAGTGCAGTGGCCATCAGCGCTAAGCATGAACGATCGCGTTAAACACGCTCCATAAAAGTGTCTCCGCCGCCGAGCCCGCCATAACTCACTCCGTAACATTGATTTTAATCATCAGAAATGTAAACATTCGTATTAGTATCATTATCAATACAAAAAAAATATCTTTTTAATATGCAATTACAGGGCGCCATTGATTTTTCCATGTAATCATCCCAGATTGATCTGATAAAGCTGTTGTGGACAGGGCTCACGGGATATTACATAAATTTCAATGCCAAGGGGGGACTAAACATCTTGTTCTGAAGGAAGAGAGAGAGAGAGAGAGAGAGAGAGAGAGAGAGCACGGGACATAAAAAGACAAGCAAAGACAAGTACAGGCGTGTAATTCCGTACGGCGCACGTCCGAGGGAGGCTTACTGCTGCGGCTGCTCGCTAAATCAAGCTGTCCAGGTCGCTCGCTGGCTGTACTTCCCCTTAGCCCTCGGGAGTAGTCTGGTGTGTGAGTGTGTGTGTGTGTGTGTGTGTGTGTGTGTTCTCCTCAGACCGCCCTGGGACGGCCAGGGGAGTCCTTGTTACCGTTTGTAGCAGACTCGGGCCGTCGAGACTCTTAACCCGCTGCCTCTGTAAAGCGAATAGATTGCACTCGGCGCTTCTATGAAAAGGTTAAAAAATGTATTGCCTGTTGAAACTGAGATATCATAAAAAAATGTCATAAATACATGCGAATGAATGGGGACAGTCCAGAGCTGGTGTGAATACATCACCTGCGGTAAGGCGAGCACTACTGCGAAATCTCTCCATCCTGCTGATAAAGCACAGGCCATTCGAAGTGTATCATCTTCCAAATCCGTCTGCGGTACGGCTACATCTTTATTCCAGGGTAAGATACATGGCCTACCTCTCTGTGTGTGTCATCATCGAAAACCGTCTGCCGCACAGTTACCGTAATCAATTTACTACCTTTCCGAGAGAGATGTTATTAAACCCCTTTTACTTACTTAAGGGCTTAATGACATACTGATGACTTAAAGCCCTTTACAATAGAAGCCAAAAATGCTTTCCAGTCAGAAATATATTAAAAAAAACATTTAATCTGACTTGAGAGGGAGAGAAGCTAAACTCGCTTGATCGAAAATGGATGACCAAGACTTTTATCCGAGCCGTCACACGCCTGATTCGTCCAATCAATGTTTTACCGAAGACCCTAATGGATGATTCGCAGGACAGGTGTGTGACTGTTTGGTTTAAACGAGAGGGAATATGGACAACATCGGTGTCTGGGTAAGATTGAGAACCTGTGGTCTGAACTCTGCTTAAAGACTTTTCACTCCAAAGACGAAAAAGTACGACAAAACGAAAGGGTGTGTACTAAAAAGTTTGAACCCATTTATCTCAGTGAGCCTATCCACAGTGAACTCAAAACACTCCTAATTTGCCGTTGATGAGGAGTCTGCATTTCTGTTTCCACCAAAAGACCACCAGACTAACAATTAAAAGCATTTTGGCTTTCGATACCAGAGGCCTGGCAGGTTTTTTGCTTTTAATTTGAAATCAGCTTCCAGCGCAGAGCAATAAAACCTGGGCAAGACAGCTGCAAGTCAGTTCAGCTTCAAAACTTGACTAGTTCAATGCCGAGTAACCATTCAACCAGCTGACATTGTGGTCCACAATGAGGAAACGACTACTGACATTAAGCCCTGTAAATCAGTTCCATTCACACAGTTAGATGATTCTTTCCGGAACTTTCTTCAATGTCCAAACAGAAAGTATTTCAGCAGCATCCAAAACGAAAATGTCCCCTCCCTCTTTGTCGGCGCTCTAATGTGGACTAACTGGCTCATGAGCGTGTATGGATTTTCTGCGCGCTAAACTCGATGACAGCATTAGAAGGGGGAGGACGAAGCCAGGGACATAAGTCCCCACACAACTAAAGATCTTCAAAATGGCTCCTGTCCTAATGGGCTCGAGGGTTACGCCGAGGTTATAGGCAAATCACCTGCCATCGCTGCTCCTTCTAAACAAGACCTATTGGTACATAAACTTGTCCGCGACCATCGCACAAGCCGTCACTGGTATCATGAAGGAGTTTGATAGCCTGCGCTGATGTACTGTGGCGGCTGTGTTCTATTATAGTGATATGTTTTTATTTGCTCCCTACAATCGACCGCTAAACAGATTAAAAAATTTCCACTAATTCGTTTCAGGGGTAAATGCTTTATGTGGGCATTAGAAGAGACAGGGAAAGGATAGCTGAATGAATTGGAAAGGCAGTCTAATATGGTGAGGTCCAGGTTAGGCTGTGCGTGTAACAGCCATGCGTATGTTCTTTCCGGCCTTGTGGAATGACGATTTTTCATTTACTCGAGCTCTTCACAACATTCCCTCAGCGTTGCGGTAACATTTGCCAGATGTGGCTGACAGTGCGCTCAGCACTCCCTCCCTCGCCAAACACCCATAGTGAACATTGTTAAGGTCCCCACAAGTTAAGCTATTCCAGCAGCTCTGTCATGACTCTTTTAATCTGTCGCCGAAAAACCCGAGCGCTTGTTTGTGTGTCTATGTGGAGGGTGGGGCAGCATCTGCAATTTCCGCCAAAATTATCCGAACAGAAAGAAATGATTCGGACGAGTGTGACAGCGTCGCTCGGCGGAGCATGTTTTATTAATAAGTCTCGTCGAGACGGGAGCAGCCGTGTACAGTGTGGCAGCCCCGCCGTCGTCCTCGCCGAGAACGTGCCGCGCCGGAAGATGAAAAAAAAGAATTGGCTCAGGCACTCCGACGGTCTGTCGCTCGGCGCTCGCTTAATTTGAACAAGACGAGTCGGAGACAATCGCGCTAGGCAGGCACGTGAGAGACAGTCGACGACCGGCGGTAAACGCATTTCTCAACTTTGAGCTGCATTTCATGTCGGGCTGGACAGTTACGCCGTCCCCTACGACCAGTTTAAAGTAGCCACGGGCCCTTAGATGGCAAGGGTGATGGAATCGCTCCCTCAATTGACAAGGCCATCTGCCCAATAGTTGCCAACGTTAAAGAAATGTCAGAAGTACACTAACCCACCCTTTGGAAAACTTTTGAAATAGTCCTACAGTGTGTTGAAGTGAAGTTGAAGGGGAGAAGTCGGTAATTTAAAATGGGAATCATGGGGTCTCTGTCAGGTCAAGCGAACGGCGCAGGAAGTGGCAGAATTGTACAAACTCAATATACCGCTTTTGATTGGAGATTTTAATGCGAAAGATGGCGAAAAGAAAGCAAGGTGAGGCGGTAATAGGCAATTTCGAAAGAGGGGTAACCGCTAATGACAGAGGCGACGCGCTGCAAGGGGTTTCGGTAAAAGGAGCAGGCTTAAGGTTATGAATAGATTCCATCAAACGAAGGAGAGCAGGGAATGGACCTGGAAGGGAGCCAATGGCGAAAAGGGAAAGGGCGAAATTGATTTTGTTCTTACAGACAGATCAGACATTGTGAAAAATGTAACTGTACTTAACGAGGTAGATGTTGGAAGGGGACCGTGGGTGCGCTGGGGTGTCAGGTCAGAATCACAGAGTGACAGAGGGAAAAAGAGAGAGAGAGAAAGAGAGAGAGGGGCAATAACCCAGGGGCAATAAAATATCCTGGCTTTGCGTTAGCAGCCGCCTGATTCTTGCGCTTAAGGTTGTGAAATCTAAAATAAAGGGCAGTATTACCAACAACTGAGATGTCCAGGTAGTGCTCTGGAATGTTATGGAAAAACCTAGTAAGTCTAACTTCGGTCGAAACTGAGTTAGGCCCATTTGTGTTCTTACTGGGCTTTGCCTCATCACATATAGTAAGATACATGAAAAATAATCCCTGATTCCCCATGTTTTGCCAGAGCAAAACCTAACAGGTCATCGGTATTTAATCGTTTCTGAAACAAAACCTTAGCAAATTTATCTTCCTGGGTTTTTCCATATTAAATTTTTTATTTTTTGTTATGGCAAAACTTGGTATGTTAAATTAACCAGTTATGAAGCAGCACACCCATGACCTGCCAGGTCAGTCCCCATGCAGGACATTGGATGTGTAGGACATTCATGGTCCGAAATCATAATTCCCTTGATTTGAGTGGTAATAACGACTGAAAAATTGCTTCAGCAGGGAAGCAGATGGCGGAGTTCACACTGAAGAACTGTCAAACATCACTGCAACTACATAATTGCAAGGTTTTTGTCCATCATATTGATAATTGATATTATACATTTTTTGATAGAAAAACCTTGTCATCATATTGCCATTATGAAATGCACAAATAACTGCCAAGTCAGTCTCCTTGTCGGACAAGAGCTTGAACCCAGAGGGCTACGGTTTTCTGTCCTCTTCTAAAAATCTGCTTTTTGGCACTTGCTAGGTTTTTCCATCAAACTCAAGTGCTGTTGCCACTTACTTTAAAGGTAGTGGGTTCAAATCCAGGCTGGGGCTTTTCTGTGTACAGTTTGCACGATCTCCCCTCAGTCACACGAGTTTCCTTTGGGCACCACAGTGCGAAGACGTACATACATACCAGGTTGGCGAGAGTTGGGGTGGAAATGCAGGGGGAGCAGTTGCACCCAGGGCCACGTGTGACGAGGGCCCGTCGATAAGAAGGCACATGACCACGGCAGAACTATAAATGGAGAACTTTTGCGTACCGTGTATAGTTGTGATTGACGACAATAAGACTTACCAGTTTTCCTTACAAAACACAATTTGTCCCTTTATAAACAACATCTCGTCATGGTGATAAACATTTTAATGTATTTAATCAGTCTAATACTGCAAATATGTAGGGGCCTGCCAAAAGCCCAGGCAATTACATTTTTATGGCTAGGCTCCATATTTTCCATTGATATTGCAGAAAATATCCCTTTTCTTGCAGTCCTGTTGTGGAGATGTACAGGGAATATGGTAACCAATCAAATGCCCCAAGGAAGCTATCTTGTTTGGCTAGCCTTCCTCAGTGATGCGACTTACCTGAAAGTGCAGGGCTGGCATCAACGGACAAAGACAAGAATGGGAGCAAATAAAAAGTAGTACAGAAGAGGAGGCGCGGGTAAAATGCCCAATTTAAATTCTTATTTTTTGTCCTCTTGCTCAAAGTGCAACAATAGAATGGCCGGCGAACAAAGGATGGGCAGCGCCTGTTGGTAAGCTGACATTTACCCTAGTAAGCCATGGCACTGTTTAGCTAGCCAGTGAAATTAACTAAATAGCGAACTGGCTGCCAAGAGCGACTGCCAGCATTGGACGTTGTTATGTAGATGCCGCTAGTCAACATTGCCATCTCAACCATTTTGCCTTCTGAAGACGGTCGGCAGCTGTATGTAACGTAAAGTACGAAGCTAGATAGCACCTAGTTTTTGTATTAAGTTCAAGTGGACACTAAATTGGAGTGTTTAGTTTTACAATGATACATTGAATGATGAAAAAAATCTGAGTAATATAAATTTGCATCGGTTTGAAAACCCAGAGAGAGTTCCACGCTAGCTATTCAGCAAGTAAATTACACTGATAATAACATTTGCTAATTACGCAACATACTATCATGCAATCAAATAAAAAATTGCAAAATGATTAATCAATTGTGCGACATAGTTATGGTTAATAAAAAAGTTTTTTACATTAGCAACATTTTTAAACTCTAAAAACTCTAAAAACTATTTGTTTTCAGTCAATGGCAGGCAGGTGAATCTGCAGTTCAAGATTTTGGGAAGCTATAACTTATTACATTGGGCTATTTATTTTACATTAGGCCGAGACAGCGAATTAAAGATATTATGCACATTGTGCCTTTCCTAAAACACAAAAATAATTCAATGCCTTTATATTTTGCCCGTATATTGCAGAGAGTGTGTGCATTAGTATGCGGAAACCAGCAGTAAACCAATTGGATTGAATTAGGTGCTTATTTTGTCAAGAGGAGTGGGAGACAAGAATGATTATTGCACCAGGGCCCATCACCGCATGGTCTACTACATGTGCTGCTAACTATGAGTATAGATTGTCGGGGGGTCTACGGTGAATTGTGGCAAATAGGAATACAGATTGTAGGGGGTCTTCTATACATGCTAGTAAATAAAAGTAGAGATTGTAGGGGGTCTGTTGACCATGCCAGTAAAAAATAAGAGTATACATTGGAAGGAGTATACTGTGGGCGCCAGTCGATAAGAGTAGCGTTCGTCGAGTTTCCAGTGTGCAGGTCAGTGCAGGAGAGTGGAGATAGTGGGGGGTCTACATGTCGGTAAAATGGGTGAACAGATTGTGAGTGTGGTGTACAAATTTGGAAATAGAAGTACATGTTCTGAAGGGGGAGGTGCTATCAGTCATTTATATGAGGAATAATGGCTTTCTTTTGGTGGTTGTGTTAGGTCAGACAAAACACTGAAAGCCAAACTGAGATAACACTGGCAGTTCTCCCACCAAACCAGTATTTAGCAGGCCTGCTGTACTCCGAAAGATGATCGAAGACTATGAGCGACAGTCTTCCCCATGACATGCAGTTTTACCTCAGCTTACAAGCGCTGGTCAAATCATGAGAAACACTTCCAAAGGTACCAGCTTTGTGAATCAGACAATGTACTAATTTACTTTAAATTGGATTGATTCAGATATGGATTGATTCACTTCTGTGTGATTTTTAGAGCTGCGGTTCTGTGGTTATTAGCAAATATCCTACCAACTGTCCATCTGTCCCTGTTGGAGAGCTCTTACTAGCAGCCAGTTTCCTTTCTTTAATTGCTCCTTTTTGGCCTTTGGCATGTGTTGTCATCATTGTTAACACAGATCCCCACGCCATCTGAAATAATTCTGCCATTTTTGTGACTGGTACGCCCTCAATTAAGGCTCCAACCGTTTCAGCCCTTTAAATTCCAGCAAGCATCCTCCTCACTGGAGTAGATGTTTTCGTAAAGTGGTTTCGGTAGTCAGAAGCTAAAGCAATTTCTCAGGGGTGCTTTCGATATTTTGTCCCGTACTCTCCAAGTGCTTGGGTGTATAATGTAAGTCTGCAAATAGCTGAGCAATGTAAGGCTATGACTGGGGGGGTTTTTGTGTGTGTGTGTTGTGCGTGCGTGTGTGTGCGTGTGTGTGTGTTGGGGGTATATGATTAAGACCGGCATCTAAACCATCACCGATTATTGAGGACATAACCTCAGTCATCAGCTAAAATTTCAGGAATGTGCTGGAAATCGCACACCCCTCTCCTGGCTCTTGGGCGGGTGGACCGGCAGGGGTAATACGGACCGCAGGAACACACATCCCACCGACCTTTGTTCCTGCAGCCGATCCACGTGGTTCCAGGCAGCTGCAGAGGCTTTAACTTTAATTAAAAGTTCCTCTCCTGCGAGTGACTCAAGTGCCCTCAGTCAGGGACAGCCAAAGTCAGCGTGAGAGACGAGCGTGATTACAGCCGAGGAAGCGGGCGACGGAGGGAAAAGAGGAGAGAAGGCGAGGCGTTTGGGGCGGCGGGGTAGATCTGGAGGAAGGTTTCAGTGGGAGGCTACGCTAGGCAGCCCGTCTCCCTCCCGCTACCGCTAAAGAATTTGTCTTTGCGTCAGACGCTAGAGCGCGACAACGGCGGCTAACCGCGTGGCTAACAGCGGGACCTTAGGCAGGCGCAGGAGTTACTGCACTGATCAGAAGGCTCCTTTTATTCTCCGAAACCATCCCGCGGGGCACAGAGTACCCGAACGCACGCAGTCGCGAGGAGACGAGCAACCAAAAGCCCTAGAAAATCACAGCAGCGTGATCTTATTAAAACGTGAGCTGTTTATATCCCGACTGCAGCACAACTGTGATTTTTAACTGTTAATTATTCATTAAGCTGCTCTGCGTTTATTTTTCTTTAACATAACTCCGCTAATGACATTTTCTTTTTTTGAAGTGAACTCTCTTACTGCCTTCCAGTTGGATCCAAACCCCCAACAACGCTCTATATTCTCGAGCACTGACTGCTGCAAAGGCACTGTATTATACATCATTTTATATTAAATACATATATAATCACCCTGTGCTGATGTGATAAATGGAAGAGGCCTGGTGGTCCAGGATCCATGGACCGCGACCTGATTCGGAATTCGGGCAATCCGTCTTCTCTCTCTCACGACTTACGCTTCGTGTTCGTCTAAAAAAAAACAAAAAAAAATTCTCCCTCTACCAACTGCACACTCACGTGAATCTAAAACAAAGACTTTCATGGAACAGGTCCCTTGCAAAAATGACGTCTTCAGGAAAAAAAAAATTTAAGAACCAGAAAATTTGTGACCTTTGACACAGATTCGCCACCTCTGAGAGCTTGTGCAGCCTCCAAAATTGTGGAATTATCAGATTTTGTCACACAAAATATGAGATGTACACCTTCTATCCATGTAGAAAGCATTTACCAAAGCTTTTGGAATTCTGTCCGGTAGCATCTGAGAAGTGGACAGACAACATCCTGTAGGTATGGACGGATGGACAGACGTACCGACGGACAAGGGTAACTCAATGTTTCCCTGCCAATAAAGTAAACTGAAGTGAGATATTTCTGTGTCCTGAGCCTTGAGACAGAAGGTGTGAGGAGAGAGAGAGAGAGAGAGAGAGAGAGAGAGAGAGAGAGAGAGAGGGGGAGAGAGAGAGAGAGAGAGACAGAGAGAGAGAGAGGGGGAGAGAGAGAGAGAGAGAGAGAGAGAGAGAGAGGGGGAGAGAGGGAGGAAGGGAAAGGAATCCATTCTATTCAGTGAAAGATTGGACAGGGCCGCTCCGTTCCTCTTAATGTCGGTTCCTCTTCGGCTCCCAGCTGAGCTCAGACCAGACTTAACCACACTCGATCTGTGCTGCCACTCCGGCAGGGCCGGGCCGCGAGCCGGACGGGGCCGCGGACAGTGAAATATGGCCACAATTAGCCCGGACACAGTTCAATGATGATAAAGAGCTCAGGCGGCCCTTAGGCCTGTGATTAAAAGGCCTGTCTGCCCTGCCTTTGATAGAGAGAACTAATTTCACATTATTATGGCCACATCTTGATTATAACACCCTCCCCTCGGTTTTTACGAAGCCCCCCCCACCTCACCCCAGTCTCTCTCTCTCTCCCTCTTCCTCTTTCGTTCCCTCCTTTACTCTGGCTCTAGATGGATATCCCAGCATCTTTATCATTCACACATCAGCGCCGGAGCGTAGCGTCGCTAACCTCGCACCCGACGCATTTATTCACATTCATACCACCCCCTACACAATCTGCACTTTGTCATTATCTGGCCCAGCCAATCAGCAAAGGAGGGTACACCCTGTGAATGATTACGCCCAGCAAATCGGCTCAGAGAATGCGCCCGCCCCAAAGTTAACGTACATGCCCACACGCGCAGACAGACACAAGCAAAACTGAAAAAAGAATGAAAAAAAAAACATATCGGTGAACAAAACTGAGATCAGTACGGCAACCTACTATGTGTATCTATAAGTACTGTTACCCAATCTACTCGCAGCACACACACACACACACACACACACATAAATGCATTGCTCCCCCAGTAATGATAAGAACAGGAGGTACCCCTTTACAGTAATGGGTAGAAACACAGAGGGGTAATAATGAAATGGAGACATCAAGGGGCAAAAAAATGTAAGCGGGGGGGAGAGACAGTAATTCAAAAGGAACTGAGCTGTCCACTAAACAGGAACAGAGAGAGAGAGAGACAGAGAGAGTAGTGGAGAGATAGAGAGATGGTCGGGGGGGTCTCGAACAGAAGAGTAAGAAGGATCGCCTTCCATCGATGTTCCATCAAGGGAGAAATTACACATTTACTAAGGTTTCTTCTTAAGAGCGACGGCCCCCATAGATCAAACCGCTGGATTTACGAGCCAATTTCCAACATGAAATATAGACACCGGGAATCAATTTCACCTGTGTTCGCCCCCCCAACCCCATCCACATCCCTTCACCCCCCGATAAAGCACAGCCCTCGGCTGTTTAAGGGACTGAACCTCACTGCCACCCCCCCCCCGGCTCGTCACGCACCTCCCTGTCCGAGCCCCCTCTTCCTGTTACACACTCATCCACACTGAGGCCGACTGGATTTATTGAATTTAAATAATCTATATGCACCTTGACTTTTGTTCCCTCATTTTAATTTCCCAAAGACGGGTTAGAGAAGGGTTGGGGGGAACAGGAGCTGTACGTAGCACCGCCCTGCATATCGAGGTTATTTCCGTATTTCCATAATCTGTATGGTCACTCCACTCTCCGCACCAGTCACTTCGACCGTGGCGGCATTTACCTAATGAAAGACCAACAGGGGGTTTAAGAAATCCTTGACATACGTAGCAGAGGGTGCAGCCAATTTTTTCGTTTTGCCTGCCAAGTTCTACTCAGTATGGGATAGACACCACATTTTGGAAAATTGACACAACAAATAAAGATGATGATCATGATGTATGTATGTCGCAAACGCGGCTTTAAAACAATCAAGTTAAGCACTCTTCTTTCTTGTTTGTTTGGGTGCAAGCAATGACAGAGCTCTGAGCGTCCATGGTTGTGGAGTGCGGAAACGAGAATTCACAGTGTGACTTGGACACAATACGTGAGGCTTCATATAATCCGGCATCTGCATATGTGACAGACGAATTTGTGACCGTATTAATTATGCATTTGTAAGTGACAGAAAGAGAAATCACTGACACAGTTGCGGAGGCAGTATCTGATGCAGTCACTGATCTGCTGCTGACAGTCAGATAGAAAAATACGACTCTCCCTTTTAACTCATCATTACTCTCAACCTGATCCTGATTAGAGACCAGACAATTCATTTGTTTAATAACTAAAACGGATGGGTACAATGACCGGCCAATTTACATTCAGAGCACATAACTGTTCATCACAAAGTTGAGAGGCATTTTTACATAAAAAGTGAATGTCTTTACAAGATTCAAATGGTCGTCAAACAGCCACATTTGTAAAAAAAATACACACTCACACACCCTGCAGCTCGAATAGTGAGCTCAAAACTATCAGCCGAAAAAGCATAGAGCACCCTTCTATCTCTGGATTCTAAACCCAAAGCGCCACAGAAAAACTCTGAACTCATCCCTAAGCACAGCTCCCACCTCGATTTGACTGGACTCCATATACAGTTTTGAAACAAGCCCCCCTGTATGAAACAAGATGGCCATCATGCTATACTGAGAATGTAATAAAAGCACTAGAGTTAAATGTCTTTGCTTTTGAACTGCAGTAAGAGACCAGCTGACTCTGGCTGAGAGGTTTAAGACCTGGTGTGTGAAAGTTCCCAATTTGAAGTTCTATACAATATAAAAACCTCATACCCTGATGAGCAGAGGTCACCAGGTCATGTTTTCCTTGTGTGTGTGTGTGTGTGTGTGTGTGGAAAGTGTGACACAGAAGTGTGATACTCGGCCGGCCGGGATGACATGTTCTACATTTCTGTAAATTAAAATAAATACACAGATGGTACGACTTGTCTTCATTGCAATGTTGTGCATTTAAAAGCAAAACAGCGTGTGGTTTTGAGGATGTTGTGAGCACAGAAACTTAACACACCACGGCCCAGCGCTTGCAGTGCGCGAGAACAAGACATCACGACAGTTCACCCCACCGTGATTGTCACGGTTAGAACGCAATTATTGCCGATTCAGTCAAGACGTGCCGTAAGTAGTGGGTGGATCTCAGTGTAAAATTCACTTAGGTGCCACATTTTTCTTCCTGAACAAGATGAATTGCATTATGACTCGTTTCGAGAAGAAAAATGGCACGGTGGTCGTCTTGCTCAAATTCGCGGCACACTGTCTTTTTTTTTAATACATCTCGCAAAATTGAGGTTAAGAGGGGATATCCTGGAGCTCGTGCGCATCACGCGCAGGAGGGGAATGAGATTGATGTGTTAAAGAGATTGGTGCAGGACGGCCTTATTCATATGGTAATGTTCCTATTGTTTAGGCGAGGTTTTCTTGGGGTTTTGCGCAATTTCAATCACGATAAAATCAAACGGAGCACCTTGAGTCTTGGCGACGACGCGCCTGTTCGCGACAAAAGGCCTTTAGCGCTGCAGAAATAGAAGCGTCAGTGAAAACAATTTAACTGGACCGACGGAAAACGAGAGATCTCCCCACGATTCAGTCTTATTCGATTGGGGGTTAGTCCGTCATCAAAAACGTGCCTAAAAAAATATTTTTAAAAAACTGTATCCACGTGAAAATGCTTTGGGGATTGATTCTATCAGGCAACTTCACATTTAAAATCAATCAGGCTTCATTGCTACGGGGGAAAAAACACATTTTCAAAAGCTCCAAGTAGTCGTAATGGGGGAAAAAAAAGAAAAGAACGACAAAAAAGGCAGCAAACTGGGAGAATGTTTGATTTGCGCATCAAATATATCCGTAGATCCTGGAGTCGACATGGCATGTGGTTTTCGCATAAAAATATGTAAAATATTAGATTTCTATGCGGTTCAGTGTTTGTAGGAGTTAAATTTGTTCTGAAAGAAGACATATACAATTTCCTACCTAGAAACGTTTTAAATAATTAATGTCGCCCATGATGATATTGGAAATCAGACTGTTTTCAATTAGCTCGTCAAATGCCAGAGTAACATATATATATATATATATATATATAAATATATAAATATATAAATATATATATATATTAGTCATTAGTGCCTTATCAACCGCCGAATTACTGAAGAGCCAAAATTAACAACAGCTGGTACATATGATATGCCTTGTGCGTCGTGACGCGTTTTGGTAGATGACAAAACAAACAACACAATCCGTGATTATAAAATCTGGCCATGGATATGTTCTAATCCCATTTGACCGGAAAACACTGTACGGATGCTACGAGAAGCCGAAAGTCGTTGATTTACTCTGCAGTAGCCAGCGCCTAGTGAGAGTAATAGCAGAGGTCTTTCACACTGTTAAATATGATCCATTTAATTCAATGGAAGAGATGCAGGTAGATCCAGAGTTTGAGCGAAATAAGTGAACATTCGACACTCGGGGGAACCGCACCTGCACTGTTCCGGTTGACGGCCCAATCTCTCAGCCGCCTCACGCCATCCCCAGTTAGGCCATAACCATGACTGTAACATAATCCTCATCCCAATTTGCAGACGCAGGGCATGCATCTCAACAACGCTTATCTCTTATTGCTCTTCTTCACCGCTGCTGTAATGGCTTCATTATTTGTGAAAGATTAGCGCCGTCCTAGTTCTCTCTGTCGCGAGCTCTTCTGAAGGGGCACAAGGGCCTAAGTGCGGAGCCTACTGGACATTCGCTGGAAGAGTGTCGTTTCCCGCCTGCTGTACCGGATGTTGGCGATCGCTCCATTTACTGGGCAGGGAAACTCGCCCACAGGGACAGGCCCCGATGAGAATCCGAGCAGGGTGCCTTTAAACGTATAAGGAGCGCAACGCATTTTTTTTTTTGGACAGCCGGTCGCTCTATAAGTGCCCATCGGATTTTTGTATCCGACTGCTTGTCGGTGCATTTTTCTCCATATCATCTGCGCACTTCCCCCCCTGCCCTAATCAATAGGCATATTAATCATTTAGGTGAGGGCGAAAAAAAAAATGTGACAAACCAATTATTAATCGGCCCTGTCAAGTGCAATGCAGTAATGAATTTACTAAAAATGGTCTTAACTCCATCCATTCATTAACTGCTGGTGGGTGGCCGGCTGCACAATGTCAGTGGATTTTCCCCTCTTATTGACGCCGGCACTGGCAGCTAATTTGCAGCTCCGCGGCGCGCTAATAAAAGCAGGCCCAGTAATCAGAAACAGGCCTTTACAGCACAGAATTGAAGTCTCTTGCCTTGTTTGCAGTATTCGTTGCCAACTTTAATACACCGGAGCTCAAAAACCAGAGGAATAAGGCCGTCTGCAAGGAAATGGCGATTGCTCACCAATATGTCCTTCATTAGCAAGCGTTTTGAAAATTAAAGTAGGCTTCACAGATCTGAACACAATTCCAGGCTAGCCTCTGGGGAATATTCTTACGAGAATGACCGCAAGATTCCAAAAACATTGAGCATCTGAATGCCAAGGTTTCCCAGCAGAACATTGCCCAGAGGATCACACACTACCTCCACCTGCTTGCCTTCTTCCCAAAGTGCATCCTAGCGCCATGTCTTCTCCAGGTAAGCGACGCACACGCACCTGGCCATCAACATAATGCAAAAGAAAATGTGATTCCTCAAACCAGGCCACAGTCTTCCATTGCTCTACGGCCGAGCTCTAATGCTCACATGCTCATTGTTGGCGCTTTTGGTAATGGACAGGGGTCAGGGGTCAGCGGGGTCAGCATGGGCACTGTGACCGGTCTGTGATGCACCATGTGTTCTGGCACCTTTCCATCATAGCCAGCATTAACTTTTCCAGCACTTTGTACTACTGGACCTCTACTGTGGTTTTGGGCAAGCCTTAGCTCCCAACAAGCATCAATGAGCCTTGGGAACCATTGACCCGGCTACCATTTCACTGGTTGACTTTGCGTGGACCACTTTCGGTAGGTACTAATCACTGTGTACAGGGAACGCCCCACAAAAGCGACTGTTTTGGAGGTGGTCTTATCCAGTTGTCCAGCCATCACAATGAACTTGGCCAAAGTTGCTCACATCCATACACCTTGCCCATTTTTCCTGATCCAACAAATCAAATTCAAGAGAGGACTGTTCACTTGCGAACAAATATATGCCACCTCTTGACAAATGCCATTGTTACAAGATAATAATAGTTATTTACTTCAAATTGGCACGTTTTGGTCAAACCAGTCATCGAGGCAGGACACAATTTGCTTGTTTCACCACCAGAGGTCTACACCGATCATCCGAGTCCTCATCTCAGGGCATCGCTCAGAATATTTATCACTCGGCCAAAGCCAGTATTGACAGGAAAACATCATGAAAGCGGTATGCATCAGGGCGTAATCGACTTAGGCGAACACTCCTCAACAGCCGTAATTTATGACGCATTGATGAGCTCGCGCTCCGGGGGCGAGCAGGTCGGTTTTGTCTGAAAGAGCTCTATTAAAACAGTCTGGTCATTTCGCCGCTACCGTGAAGTCGCAACACCCACTCGCAGTGTCTGATAGTCGAGAACAGCGTCGTGGCGGCGTAACCTGCATCTTGATGTCAGTCTTGCCACCTCGGACTTTGATCTTGCGCCATTTATAAACTTTGTGTTTTTGCGAGGAGAAACCTTCTCCTTCCCCCGGCTGCCCCCCAAATTTGCATACAAATGAAGTACTAAATGGGCTCAATGATATAATTGACTTGCAATTAGGGAATATTCCAGAGAATGGTCACTTCGCAGTGGCCACAACGAATAAAATACGCAAGAAAAAGGGCTGCTTAGCATATTAATGAAGCTCGTTAGCTGTCACTTAAACAGGGCTGACAAGAGGACTTATGTATGCAATGACCTTACAACTTAATTTGAAATGAGAATTCAACACTAATTGTTTTGGAGGACATTTTATCTAATTATAGAAGAAAGAGGGAGCGCGTTTGTGACCATGTGTAAACGGAAAAGCGGGACGGACATGAAGACATCAAGTCAAAATCGCCACCGTTTTCCGTTTTTTGCTTCAAATTCCCCAATTAGGGCCGGCTGGGCTGGAAGAATTGTTTTCCCAGCCACTTGACGCAAACTGATTAACAGTGAAGAGTTGTGTCACGTCTAAGTACAGCTATTAATTTAAGAAAGTAACAGCACATAACATTACCTGTACTTTGGGGCTTCGCCTCCATCGATTGCAGTGCGTATGAACGTAAGGTCACCTCACCCGCACATAGAACTTGTCACAACATTGCTGCCATGAGATGATGATGCTGCATCATTCATAATCCAGTAACATAAAGCAGACATTCTGAGTTGGATGGAAGGTCACTGCTGCACGGGAAATTGTAGAAATAGCTTCAGAGACAGGTGCTTCCTGAAAGTCTCCACTCTAAAGCAACCCCAAGAACCAGTCCAAGAACAAACTGAACGGCTTCTTACAGGAGCCAGCTGCCTCTCTGCAGCTTGCGAGAAGCCACTGAGGAGCCAACACATAATGACCGCCAGCTCAATATGCTATTGGTCCTCCAGGTATCTCGACATGAAGATGCGACAAGACCTCAAAAGCTGCCCTGTGGTATCTGGCACCAAGACGATAACAGTTGATCCATGACACCCCATAAGTTGCAAGCTGCAGATTAAAATTGTTGTCCCAGTATATCAAACAGATGGTCATCCGGATTCAGAGCTGGGGAATTTAGAGGCCAGGGCAGCAACTTGGGCACTTTGACATGCCCCCCTGACCATTCTCACGTGTCATGTATCAAACCGACATCCACATGCATGTCTGGACCTTGGGTTTCCCAGCAGAACATGTTCCAGATCATTATACTCCCTCCACTAGCTTGTCTTCTCCCCAGCTGCATCCTGGAATCTTCACTTGTCCAGGTAAATGGCACACATGTACACAGTCCTTGTCCACGTAAGACAGCAGACAGGGGTGGGCATAGTGGTCTGTAGCTACAAAGTGCTACACAGCAGGGTGCAAGGTACTGTTTTGTGACACAGTCTTCCCATAACCATCATTAAAATTCTCTGCCAACTGCACAACAGTAGCCGTTCAGTCAATTTAAACCAGACAGAATAGCCTTCTTTGGCCTTCAGAGTTGAAGACCCTTGGGCGTCTACAATGCTTTTGCAGGTTCATTGATTGTCCCTCTTCAGACTATGGTCAGTACAGCACTCACCACTGTTGATCGAGAACACACAACACGCCATGCCATTTCAGAGATGCTGCAATTCAGCGTTCCAGCCATGATGACTTGGGCCTTGTCGAATATATTTGGCTTGTTATGCCTGCCCATTTCGCCCACATCCAGCATGACGAATGTGCAAAATGACTGTTAACTTACCGCCTAATATATTGCAGACCATGACATGCAGCTTTGTTAAAAGATAATAAACATTATTTGCTTTATCTGTGAGCGATCATAACAGCTCACCGGTGCGGCCAAAATGCTTGTGTCCATTTTTAGGTACTTCAAACACTTTTTTCCTCCCCAGAAATTCCATTTTAACCATTCTTTCTCTGGGGATTGACTATATATTCCTTTCATGAACGGTGTAACTTTTAAATAATTTCATGACTGCCAAGTAAAAATGCTCGATACTAAAAACATTATCACTCCTACTACCACAAGTAATAACGAGATACAATAAAATACCAGCCCTTGATCCCATCAGATATTCAAAACTCGTACGATTCAACTATTAATCAAACATACACTCATTTTCTGCAACATGTTGCTTCATTTCACAGACTATTTACAATAACCAGGTGAAAATGTGATTTTTTTTTTTACTTATTGCAGCTGTGGTGTCACGGCAACTAAGGCACAATTTGCCACTTCCGACACTGCAGAAAGAATCTTAATTTTTCGAAAGTTTCTATATAAAAATATATCGCTTGGAACTTGCACTTAGTAAAGGAAACAATAGTAAAAAAGGCTGTAAGTTTATGCTGGTGCCACATTATGAGGCAGTGTGGCTTCCCTCCCTCTCCATGTGCCAGTGTCGGGGAGAAATGCTTTATGGACGGGACAGGTTTAGCACCGGCGCACTGTAAACACGAGCCGTGGGCCGCTCCTGTAGCTTGTTAACATCATCTCCGTCACTCAGCGCGCCGTTACTGTCAGGCCCCTCGCCGCGCTCCGCGCAATCAGCATTAACCATGTCAGGCGCTTAATGGGAGCGCCATAAAGCAGCTGACAGGGCTGGCGGAGTCCTGCTGAAACGCAAGACAAACTGCGCCTCGCGCCTCCTTTACCAAAGCCGGCCGCTGCACCCGCGCGGGACACCGCGGAAACGGCGCTCTGCTCACGCGGGGCTCTGCCCGGGAGAAATCGCGCTGTCAGCCGGCTAAAAACAACCACTCGCAAATGATGATTTCTAGAAAATTCGCGCGTTTTCGAATCGCTGCGCCGAGACGAGGGATTCCTCAGACTCCTCAGTTCCCCGTCGGAAGTTTATTAAAAAGTGAGACGCGGTTTCTTGTCTCCATTATTTTTGCGCATAACTTCGGTCACAGTCGAGGGAACCGCCACTGAGGCAGCGGAGAATTAATTGCGTCAAGTTGCATCTTCGGTGAATTTATTTTGTTCCTGCAAGGCTCCCATAGGCTAAATGCAGGCGACTCTTGCCTTAGGTGAGGCGCTAACAGAACCCCTTTTGAAGCAGAGTTTATGCTTTTATCGTAAAAACCTCAACCTTGATGTGCAGATGAATATTCTAGCTACATACATAACCTCTGCGAAAATTGGCTGGTGATTACAAACATCAAAGTGGCACATTCTTTTCTTTTTTTGACAAATACATTTCATAGTTTAATAATAAATAAAAACATATACAAAAACACAGCATCTTAGAAGCATATATTTGCCCGTCAGATAACTGCTGGAAATGCACTGTATAATTTAGAATGGGATTCAAACCATGAGGCCATTCACTTCCCAGAATTAATGAATTTTATTTTTTTCTGAGCAATGGATAAACCCTTGGAAAGTGTGTCTGCAAGTATGCTCATTTCAGTTCTGTTCACCGTTTTGGCCATGGTCTACCTTGACAAGAAATCGTAATCCGGGAAAAAAAAAAGAAATGTTAGCCGACACACACCTGCATCAATAAACACGACGGTCGCGCATTCAGTGTGGAAAGCTATAATAAACGAGACATTTACAGAATCTTTACAATGGCAGAGCCGGGGTGCGCATTTAACTAGGTGCTTGTCAACATTTCAATTAGACGGACAGCCACGCTCCTCAGCCCCCCTGATTAGTTCTCCGTGGCAATTTTCAGTTCACGCGACTTCATTTCGGCAACGAGAGCGCGTCGAGGGGGAATAATGGAATGGAATGTCAGTCAAAGTCCACTATGGCGACCGCGGGGGCGGCGGCCGTGTCCAGTGGCTGCAGAGGAGGCAGGGAGAGGGGGAGGGAGGGGGAGAGAGAGAGAGACGGAGGCAAGCCGCCATCGGACCGCTCGCACACCACCGCGTTTCACACAGGAGGAGACGGTATGAGGTACTGGGAGAACAAACACCAGGCCAAGACCACTTCCGCTCCAGACCGAGAGCGAGTCCCGAGTCCAGGCCACACCCCAGTCGTGATCCCTCTGCAGATGGGACCGGCGCCGTCCCACATTAGAGCCGCTTGGTCTTCTTGCCAGGCGAAGAACCGGGGATCCACTCTCGCTTTCTCTGTAAACCAAACAGAGAGAGGAAGAAAATTAATAAATAAAAACAAAAGAACAATAGCACATCAGCGGAACACAGTGTTACCGCCGCAGTGATATTATCAGAAACACGGCCAAAAATACCTGCTTTGCAAAGCGCATGACGAACAGTTTTTGTTGAGACTGGTTCAGATACGGATTTATTTCACTCGGTGGTGATTTTTACAGCTTTTGTTTGGTGGTTATGAGCTGCGATCATAGGGAGTGCCTGTCTTTCCCTGCCTGAGTTGGGAGCTGCAGCCACAGTTATTTTTCATGGGTGCTTTGTTTTTTGGTGCCTGCCATATGTTGTCATTAACTTTTGTCGCAGTACTCCGTGCTGCTACCTTCAAACATTTTATTGTTTTTGCGACTGACTCACCTGCAGTTGGGCCTTAAACTATTCGGCACTCCTGGAACATGCAGCATCATCAGTTTGCCTTGCGGTCTTACTGACGTGCTGTTGGTCTCCTCTACGCAAACATTAACAAACACTCAAATTAAAAGGAACGACCTGCATATATGCTTTTTATCCCCCCAGAATAATGTTGGGGAGGACACAGTCATCAGTGCGGTCGTACGTCTGTTTATCCGTCCATGGTCGTTTTGTTTCCGGAGCAGAACTCGAATACCATTCAATATTTTTTAACAAAACTGGCTGTGCCCATTAATCAGGCCCTAGACTGGTGCCTTTTGACATTTTGGGATTTCAGAGATTAGATTGCAGGGGTCGGGGGGGATGTGTCATCTTGAATTGACTATTGTTTCAAGAGTGCCTCCTATATTGTCTACCACCTGTATGTATGTGAATAGACCCAGTGAAGAAACACTGTCTGGACCAGAAAAGCAACCCTGAGGTACACCACATGAAAGCAGCTGTGAGAAATGAAGGTGCCCTCTGAAATAAGAGGGGAGTATGTAATGAATCATGACCGCACCGATCATGTGACCCATGTAAGATGCTGCCCTTTGCACAAACAGCTCCGAGGGAAGGGGGGGCCCCAACTGCCACTTTGCTTCCAGGCACAAGGGCCCGGTTTTCCGCCGTCGCCGCAAAACAATCTCTCCCAGGTAGGCCGAAATGGCCACCGCCACGAACGGCTGCTTGACCTTTCCCTCCCAGGATTAATCTGATTGTGCCTTCTTTATGTAATCAGCTCCTAAAGGTCACAGAGCCATTTAACATGGGAACCCCTTCAGCTATGGAATTTGCCTTGCAGTAAATTACCTATATTATGTTTCCTCTCACGTGTCACCCATACAGAAGACTACTTAACTCCTTGTGTGTGTGTGTGTGTGTGTGCACCTGTGTGTGTGTGGTGGCGGTGAGCGTTGTGGTCTATAATGTTCATGGTTAAACCCCTCATGCAACAGTTCACTGCATTTGGAAGGAACCGCTCTGATCAATATGAAATTAAGTAAAGGGTGAAGATTTGGGGTGGAGGGGAGCGAGTCTGGGGTTCGGGGGGGGCACAGCAATAACAAAGCCCAACACCCCCAACCTTTTTTTTGGGTGTGGATACCTCTATAGTGATCTTGTTTTCAAACCGCCTGCTTTTGTGCACGAGTGGCTGTACTGTACATGCAGTCGACCCGACTGAAATATATAAACGCTCGAAAAGGCTGCGATTGAAAAATGCGTCCTGGCCTGCAGCGCGACATCGCACACGAAAACGCCCAATAAAATCCTAGAGTCTCGGCGCACTCTACGTCTTCATCACGCAGACGGTGGAGCTGAGAGGATGAGGAATGGGTCGACAAAAAAACAAGGAGCCCAGGCTGGAGAAAACTGGAGCTCTAGTGCTGCAGGCTCAGCTACGTGTGACGCACGCAGAGTCATCAGGGTGTTTAACAGGAGCTCAGGGGGTTGGTTAGTGGTTCAAGTCCCAATTTGATCACAGTGAGATCAGTACAGCTGTTGGCCCTTAAGGAACACCCTTAACCCCATACATCACCAGTGGAAGACTGGCCCCAGTTTAGTTTAATGAACTGTAGGCTGATCTGGATTTTTAAAAAAATCATCAGCATAAGCTAAATGACAGTAACATGTCACACACAGGACTATGGAGTGATGAAATTTCACTTGCCCCATGAGTAAATCTTAACTTGAGTCAAAATTCTCACATCAAGTGGCAGAATTGTTTATTTTTTTCTGAGGAAAAAAAAGGTATTATAAATAAGTGCTTCAGGTCTAAATAAAAGATTAAAATTCTTGGAAAGATCTATTCTTTTTTGGCAGTGTTAGCACTGAGCTGAAGGGCATCAGCTCAGAGAAGTTTCTGGGGAGGCAGAGGCAGTGAGAGTTTGGAGATACGGTGGTGGGGCGAGGGGGGATCCGGCCTGCATCACTCCTGTTTGAGTAACTTTTGGCAAAAGTAATGGGGAAAACAGTAAGTTTTAAAAAACTAAAGAAAACACCTTCATGTATACGAACAGCAGAGCTGAAGCGAGTGTAATACAGACGCATAAAACAGGATCTGCCCAAATATGGCTGCAGCATCATCCACTCTGTCCGACAGGATGTTGACACTAGTAACATTCAACCCCCCCTTTCTGCGCTCTCTCTCCGACACACACACACACACACGCACACACACACACACACTCGCACACACACACACAGCGTCACATTCAGCCTCTCACACACAAACGAACACACATACACATGCATTCTCGCACACTTGCACAGGTCTTACACACACACACACCCTATCCCATACACAAATCATCTTACACACACGCACGTGCGCACAGAACACACAATCCACACAACACACACACACGCATGCACGCAGCGCTCAGATGCCATCATGAATATAAAAGCTCCCCAGCTCTAGAGCCATAATCCAACACAGTAGAGAGAAGAGTCCCAGCGGTGTTATTCTCGTCTGTTTACCCTGAGCGCGAATGCTACTCATGCTAAGAAAAACCTCCCCAACAAACAATTAGGGATAACAAATGAACAGTGATTTATTCAAACAGTTCCCATATGTTCCCACAATTCTCCTGCGCTCGCCACAATTGCCTCTTCTGAATGCGCGGCGATGTTTAATATAATGTTTCAGGGAAACCCCTCGCGCTCGTTAATCAAGCACTAATGAGATTGCGGCTCCTGTGTTGATCTGAGTCGTAGTGCTTCTCGCACCAGTCGTGGGAAGTAAAGATTTTTGTCCTGCAGTCGTTCGTCACCCCCCAGGACTGACAGATGGACAGAGAGACAGACGAGGGCATCCGAAAGGCTTGCGTTTCAGGCCACAGGAGCGTCCATTTAAACACGATCACCTTCTGTCACAGCTTCTCGTCAAACACACAGTTTCTGCATTCGTGTTTAAGACTTGACACCCCAAATCAGGCTTTGGGTCCCAAACTTTGCAAGACAAGCCCGAACGCAGCAAGTAATAGGACTTCATGTTAGTATTTGTAAATTGTTGTGCAAGGTGGATTAAAAATGTACCTCCCATTCGTAACTGATTAAATACAGTGAGAGTTGTGAATGGTTTAGGCAAAGTGCCATCTTATAGTGTGCTGCAGTTGGCCTGAGTTACATAATTCCAAATGAAAATATGTATCACTATTATTTCTGTTACAAAGCTACTTTAATCATGATAATTAGCCAAGGGTCTCAGGACGATGTTTAGATTTTCAAAATTCTGGGGCTACATTTTTTACCCATCGAAAAGCCGTTTCAGCATTTTTTACCCGAGGACATGTTACAATCTTTTTCATGTTCATGTTTAGTATGAATTCTTGTCAACATCCAAGTCCTAAATACGCTCACTTAACATTTATGGAAAACGTAGAGAACTATAGATTCTTACAATGGCATCCACTGTAAAACAGACACACAGTCTGTCATTTTACTGTACAGGCTGAGCACTGGTGTAACTGAATCGTAATCGTAATACCAACATGAGTCAACTGTCAGTCTTCAGCCTGATATAATGATTAGCTGGTTCTACATTCTACCGAACTACACCCACAAACTATCACTGCGCAGGAGGGGGCGTGATCTACCCCAGACAGGAGGCTCGTACTTTGTGACAGCGATACAGTCGGCAGGTGTAGTTTGGTGTACAGTAGAAAGAAAATACCTGTTAGACAGAAAATAGTTCTTTAATGATTATGAATCACCGGGTCATGATTTTCACAAAGAGACGTTGCTGTACAGTTTTTCAAATTCACTGTTTGGCATTTTGAGCACTAAGAGCCCAGAGCCATTTAGCTCCAGAGGCATATATCTCAACGGTCAATACTCCAAAACTCGCCAACGCACGCCAACACGATCTCCGCGGATAAACAGCACTGCAGGTAAGAGAAAAAATGTGTATTTTTTTGGGGTGGATTGTCCCTTTAAGCCTGTACAAAGGGCATCACAGGATTAAAAACTGAGTGTCCGTACATATGTATGTGTGTGTACATCTGTGTGAGACTGTATATGTGTGCGTAGATACATTCATATATAACAGTACACACCGGGCTGGGCGTGAGCGTCATTCCGGCTGTGTCCCCGCCCTGTTCGCGAGGCTCCGCCCCCAGGGCGCCAGCCTGTCCGTCAGCAGCGGCGGTAGCAGTCGAGGTGGCAGTGGCGGTCGCAGAGGGCGCGGTCATATTGAGCAGGGCGCGATGGCGGTGCTGTAGGGTCTGTTCCTCGTACTGACAGCTGGCCAGAGCCTGTCGGAGCTGGTACTGCAGAACCAGGTCACTGCGGAGGCTGTTAAACAGCTGGACCACCTCTTCCGTGGGCATGGGGTTCACATCTGTGCAGAGAGAGAGAGAGAGAGAGAGAGAGTGTGGGGGTAAGGGGACCCCGAAACTGCATTAACCCTCTCACGCACTCACACACACACTCACATGCACACATCCTTCTACCTCTTGTGGGGACATTACATTGACATCCATTCATTCTTTGAGTCCCTACAGACTTTCCCTAATCTTAACCATATCTAAACCATGCTTAACCTAAACCTTTACCACATTTTTTCATGTCAAAAATTATGTATAAGATCTAGATAGTTTCCATGTGATGTAATGCTGTGGCCACAAAAACATGGGAGTCCTGGGTTTGAGTATTTCTCTTAGTATAAGTGTGATGTAGCTTCAGTGAAGCGCTGCAACCAGCAGATACAGAATGTGTGTGAGACATTGCCCTACGGTGGGAAAAAAAGCCTTTTCTAACTTTGAACCTGTTTAAGGAAAAACTTAAGTGCAGAGTTAAAATTTAAGGGGTTAACCTTAACCTTAACCTTAACCAATAAGTCACAATGTGCCCTTTTTTTAAAGTGAACACAGGCCAAAATGTCTACAACTTTCCAAAAAATGTCCCCTCTCTGTTGGTTAAAAACTTGCTTCATTCCTCACGGCGTAGCAAGTAGGAGAACAAACACCATGTCACACGTATCCTCTTACACACGCCGAAACATACGCAAGCACACAGATCGTGCACAAAACCAGTTACACAGACAGGGAAAAGCACGCGGGACAAACACACAAAGACAGTGAGGTCCATAATGTATTGGACAACGAGAATAATCTTTAAGCTGTAACTCCCGCAGGGTTCCCTCGACATGGCTATTGATGCCCATAAGTCAACCCTCAGAGGCTACTATAGTAGGCTACAATAGTTGGCCAATGATGCAAGACATCAAAATCAGATGCTGTTGAAAACCTATCATGAGCCAACTTGTTTAAAAGAGCTCCCCGGGAGCTCTTTTAAACAAGTTGCCACAAGATAGGTTTTCAACAGCTCAGGATAACTACATTTGTAATGTTTCGAAGGTTTATTCAGCATGCTAAGGGTTAAAGTGCACTCCGCAGTAAATTTGATGGAACTGACATCCACGTGGGGTAAATTGGGTGGATATCACAGCCTTGTACATTTGTGTCGCGGCCCTTGTTTTCCCACTGTCCGCACACTTATGTCCCTCACTGACAGTACACGCACGCAAGCAAACACGCAAACTCGACCACAACCGCACACGAAAACGGACGAACGTCTGAGCGCTCGAACGCAGAAAACCGCACGCGCGCTCCGGCCCAAATGATCTGTGAAAAGAGAATCCCTCCAAGTTGGATCCAGCGTCTTGGACACTGAGGCCGTCGCACGAAGCAGAACTTCGCCCGAACCGTTCGGGCGCGAACAAACAATCCACTTTAAACAGGCCTCTCCAAAACAGCACCGCACCCAAAGGAGAGGAGCCTCGTCCAATTTGTATTCATTCCATTACAATTAATGCAAATGAACATTCCGGCCCTTAAGTAGCAATAAACACTTTATTCGCCGATCCGCACAGAATAATTCAGCAAAAACCCCTTTTCTTTGAGAGCACTGCATGTATTATGACTGTTTTTCCGTAATTAAGGACGCGGCGAATGAGGATGCACGATCCAAAACGCAGGCTAAAAGGCCCGTGTCTCTGCTCTCCAGTTCTCCCGCCAGATACCATAAACTAACAAAGGTGTTAATTTTCGGGGGCTGGGGACCTATAAACGAGGGGGGTGGGGGGTTTATCGTAATCGGCAAGCCCCGGGACCAGCATGCATCTCTCCCTCTCGCCACTCGAGACGAATCAGATTTACGGCCCGCCGCGGAGCCGCTACCCCTTCTGACGGCTGCTCTGCATTTGTATAGGCTTTAATTGATGCTGTACAAGCTGAACCCCCCCAAGCCCCCTGCCGCTTTACAAGAGGGAAAAATCGTTCGGAGACAAGGTGATTCGCTGCTCGTCTCAACCTCCTCCACAGGCCCGCAGGCAGGGCGAAGCACACCCCACCCCGGACAGCAGTAATCTGCCGCCCCGTAACATAGTCCCACACGGATCGGGGGCTCGTTTAATCAAACAAGCGCAGGAGGGTCGAGGGGGGGTAGCAGGATGAGTCACATGGTCGCACGCTGGGTTCTGAAGAGGCCTCGTCCGTCTGGTCGCCACCCGCTAACATCACACATCGCGGCATCCCTCTGGGGTGGCGGTAATCTTTAAACCGATGGAGGACACACACACGGGCCTCTGTCATCTGTCGGCTCTTTGCTGAGATAGCAGCGGGGAGGGACTTGAAAGAGGGCAGCCAAACTCTGATAGAGAAGAGGGTGAGGTATATTGGGGGGGGACGGTGAGGATGGCCAGGGTTACATGCCGGACACAGGGCGTTAGCATGCCAGATTGGGATGAGACGTAGCATAGCCAAGGTGATCTCGAGCGGCAGCTAATTACACATGAGGCGGCAAAGTTAAGGCAAGACAACGTTACCCTGGGCGAGACGCCCGCGGCCACCCCGCTGTTCGATCGCAGCAATGTCCGCGTTTAATTCAGGAAGCATTTTTCTCTGGTCCATTGTAGAGCCAGGAATTATCATTATTCCGTTAATTAACAACGGCAGTACTTCAAAAATAAGATGGCCGGCATGGAGGTCATCCGTTTGCTCGAGTCCGGGTCACAGCCATGCTACGGCATAAAACTGCGCAAGAGGGGCGCAGACAAGGGCCCGACCGATCGACAAAACGCAGCTTACGGGGAGATAAATAAATAAATAAAAGAGACAAGCACTTCAAACACAAGAAGATTAGATAGCGGCTCTGGCAGCGAAATTGTTTGTGCTTAGACAATGTGTCTGGATGACAGCGATATTGGCCCGGTAATTGTGGCAGATTTGCAGGTAGGGTACTGAGGAGAAGATGGTCGAGGAGACGGTCGAAATCGGGCCGCCTCCCTCCCGATTCCACGCCAGCGGAACGGAGAGAAACTGACACTAAGTGCCGTAAATTGCCACCGTGCCAAGTGCCAAGATGCAACCCCTGATAAAGCACTCGTGTTCGCTCCGGCAGAAATAACCATGTGCTTAGCACCAACGAGCGCGTCGTTAGCGCCGACGAGTGTGTCGTTAGCGGGACGGCGAAGCATCAGGGTTAAGGGCCAGGGGCTCGTGCACCGATATTTGGAAAGTAGACGGTTTGCTCGGTCCACTTCTGCCGAAGTGTTCAGCGGGTCGATAAGTTTTCATTTGATTTGTGAAGCACCAGTCCCATCCAAAATGGCACCCGGCGCAAATGTCGCGCACTGAAACGTTTACTGACATTTCAGTCGCAGCTTAAAAAAACTAACAGCAAATACTGAAGGGGAAAAAACTGAATGCCATCTCTTCAAGAGCATAAAGAAAGACATCAAAACAAGTAACAAAGAAAACCACTGATGAAGGCAGGACCAGGGCCATTCAACCACTGTTAAAGACGGAGGTCAAAACTATTTTTGACAGTTAGATCATAGCAAAAATGTTTTTAAGTTGTTTGGGCGCGCCGCATAAACATGAACACTCGAACCCCACATAATGCATCGCTCTACTTTGATACGGCACTGAGACAGCCTGTATCCGTCCATCTATAGGGCGCTTTTCATTCAAAAATTAATGTGGTCCACCTTATTCAAACCAAGCACATTTGACAAATAGGACCAAAGGTCCGGTAGCTTACCGGCAAGCAATATTATAGTGATGATACAAGTTACCCCTGGGCTTGGAGACGTACCATCCTGCAGGACTTCACTCCAACACAGACAAAGCACAGCTCGTTCACAAGTTGAAAACAGGCACAGAGGAGGTAATTAATCGAGTAACAGGTGCCAAATGAGGATCGTAGTGAAAACCAACAGTACGGCAGATCTCCAGGAGCAGTGTTAGTTTCCATTTCTCCGTGCCTTTGGTCATACAAGTTCCTTTCACCCTATCAAGGCCCTGCCTACCAATAGATATAACCACACCCCCTGCATACATGACCCCGCCCTCTGCAGACATGACCACACCCTGTGCTGGCATGACCCTGCCCGCTGCAGACACAACCCCACGCCCTGCAGACATAACAATGCCCAATGCAGACCCCGCCCTACGCAGACATGACCCCGCCCCATGCTGACATGACCCCGCTCCCACAGACATGACCCCGCCCCCACCGACATGACCCCGCCCCTGGGCCAATCCACTCACCCACTTCCAACTCAGCCAGCATCTGCTCCATGGCTTTGGTTTTCTTCTGCCCCACCGACGTGGGGAGCTTCATCTGGAGCACAGGCACAGACACAGCGTTAGTACAGACACCAAGTACAGACACATTGCGAGTAGACACACTGTGAGTACAGATCACAAGTACAGAGATGCTCAGACTCTTGGGAAAAACTTAAACTTCACCAACTGCGGTCACAGATGCGCACTTAGGATCATTCAACACTTCAAACAACGCAGTTGAACTTTGTGAAATAAATACAACATTTTGTAAAAAATGAATTTAAAAAGTCTGCACATGAGAATGAAGAAGTTACCAAAGTCACTGACACAGGGGAAAGTGAGACACACAGCTGCACCCATTAAGCTTTTCGACGACCTTTATCGCTTGCATCAATTCCACTATTTTCAGACCTGCAGTGACAGTGAGGGAACGCCGTACAGTAAATGTGGGAATGGGGCACCGCGTTTGCGGGGATGACTGCTCCCGCAGGACCGCACTCACTCCGGGAGCTCGGGCAGATTAAGCCGCTTAAGCGAGTCGTTTGCGCTCGAGAGATAGAGCGTCGGAGATAACGGACTCCTCCGTGTTTAATTAGTTCACTTATCAAGCCGAGAGACACCAGTCATCTCAGGGGCTATAAAGGACGTCGGAAAGGTCTCTGTTACGGGCCCGTCTCCTTCCAGCTCAAATCTAACGATGGCTCAATCTACTTCATGCTCCAGCCAACAAAGGCCACACTTCCTGTGTCATTCCCGATCGTCTTTACCTTCTGGTCCATGGCGACCAAAAAATTAATCTGATTCCGCTATTATTGTATTTTTTAAGAGGTGGGTGGTTTCAAAGATTAATATACACAGCTGAACTTTAAGTGCTTAATTTCAATGTTGGGATGAGGCACAATCACAGAAATGTTAGATATTGGGGTTAGAGCAGGGCTGTGCAAGACTGCCGTTCATTATAATGTTCCTGCTACAGAGAGCTGGCGATAAATGACCGGTCACTGTCGGACATTTTAAAACATCAGTCAGTTTGTTTCATCAAGAGAACTCCTCGTTTCAAGTAATTGTTCGATTGCTTTTAGGGACAATTTTTATCACTTTTAACCCTTAGAGTGCTGAAATAATTACATTTAATTATATATATTTTTATTTATTTATCTTGTGCTGTTGAAAACCTATCAGGTGGCGACTTGTTTAACAGAGCTCCCCTGCAGGAGCTCTTTTAAAACAAGACGTCACATGATAGGTTTTCAGCAGCTCTGATTTTGATATCTTACATCACTGAGCAACAATAGCTGTATTGAGCGCACTAAAGGGTTAACACAATGTATTTTTAACTGCTTGTAATGCGGGGCCCGGCTCAAAATAAAGACTTTAGTCTCAGTTTGGCCCCCGGTTTAAATAAATTAATAGAGGCCATTCATTTTGGCGGCTGCAAAATTGTTGCGTCCGTTGAAATGGACGCAACACAATCCCTCGAGAAGCAGTTCTTTTCCCATATAAAAGGAGTCAGCCCCTAATCAAGAGCACAGCTGAAATCGGCAGAAGAGTTGCTCAGAAACATTTTACAACACACGAGGCCTTCGAATGCTATTGAACTAATATTGCGATGCGGAAGGAACCGTAACTCCTGACACACAACAGTGTACACAAACGAGAAAAATGTCAAAGGGGGTCAAACTCTCCAGTTAATCCCAGTCCTCTGCTTTACATGCAATTAAATATGAGGCAAAACCCGGAACATGCGCTTGCATCGCCCCGCTAATTCCCCATAATGTGTTTAGGGGAGGGGAGGGGAGGGGCTGTCGGCACGATGACGCATCTAAATCTGTTTAGTTAGCGGAGTCTAGCTAACAGATTATCAGCCAGATTTGAGTAATAGACTCCTCATTTAGCCCTAATGCATTTTGCATAGAGAGCAATCGCCCCTCATCACTCTTTAAGATAAATCGGCTTCTCGGCCTGAATTCTAAAGATATTAGTCTGCCGGCAACTGCATAAATCATAACATTTTTTCGCTAATGAGAGTGATATAAAACGCACGGCGAACCCGCTCCGCTGCTCCGTGCGAACCTCCGCGAAGCGCGAAATCCGTTTGTTTTGTTTTCTTACGAACAGAAGGGCGATGTCGACAGGATCAGGGGGTTCAAATACAGCATCTTCTGAGGGGATGGAGGGGGTCAATGCTTCTGAGGGTTGAAAAGAAACCATCCTTGTGGTCTCTGGCCTGAAGACCTGGCTCGCGTCTCCGACACAGGCCCGAGGGGAACTGGGGTGATGGTTGAGGAAGTTGGGAGGTTTGTGATAAATCCCTGTGGAGCCCTAAATGACCCGCCCAGCACAACTTATGATCATATACTTCTGTCGTCTTTAAAGACCGTCAGCAAGGATGTAGGGGGAGTTGTCTGTAGTTGTAGTGGAACCGGCTGCAGTTGTGGGGAGGTTGTTATAGGTAGAGAGATTGTCCATAGTTGCGGGGGTCGTCTGTATTTGTGGGGGTTGTATGTAGTCGTGGAGGGGTAGTCATTGGTTGTAAGGAGGTCATCTGTAGTTGTGGGAGTTGTCAGTAGTTGTGGGGGGGTTGTTTGAGGTTGTGGGGGGGGGCCTCAGTAGTTTTTGGGGGTTGTCTGCGGTCGTAGGGAGGTCGTCTGTAGTTGTGGGGGATTGCCTGTCGTGGTGGGGGTTTGTCTGTGGTTGTGGGGCATTGTCAGTAGTTTAGGGGGTTGTCAGTAGTTGTGGGGGGTTGTCTTTAGTTGTAGAGAGGTTGTCGTAGTTGTGGGGGATTGCCAGTAGTGGTCGGGGTTTGCCTGCAGTGGCGGGGGGTCATCAGTAGTTTTAAGGGGTCGTCTGTGGCAGAAGGCCGAGTGGGAGTCGTCTGTAGTTGCGGGGCGTTTGTGGCTCAGGGTATGAGGATCTGAACCCTAGTACAGACACACCTGAGAGATCAGATGTGTGACTCTGGAGGGAAAACAAAGTTACTTCTGCTTCTGTCGGATCCTTTCATACACAACAAGGGTGTAAGAGATTCACTCATTACAATTACGTGGAAAATCATTGACACGCATACTGCACTTGCAAAGAGTAAACGAATACCACTGCAAACGCCAGATGGCGGCGTAAATCCTCTTCCATTCCGATGGGAACTCAAATGAACATGCCCACATATTCCTGACTTTGTGTAGACAGATGCCAAACTGTTGAGCCTGACGCCACGCTAACACCAGAGCGCAGATATTTAAGAGCACACAGCCCTGACAGGTGACTGCATCCACACAGCAGGGTTAGAGCAGGGAACCCATGGCGAGGTGACAGGGGTTCCTGCCCCGTGTGGGTGTGGGGTCTTACCCTCTGACTCCGCAGAATGACCCCAGAGGACCTGAAGTCGGGGAACTTGATGCCGGTCGTCTCTGGAACAGCCTGCAGGGCGGCGATAACGGGGATCGTTAGGCAAATGCACAAACAGCTCGAGTAGCAACAACTCAAGAATAGGATCCATTTTGTTTCCATCGCCCAAAACGGAGCGGTGTCGAGCAGTGGACATTGTTGTATTTTTTTATGTTCTTTTTGCAGAGAGGAAACGTATTCAAAAACAAACCAGTTGGTAATGCTGTCAACAAGCATGAGGGGGGAAAATATTCAGACAAGAAAAATGAGAAAACGAAAAAAAGAGACCTCATTCACTTTGAGACGGCGCCGGATAACACAATGGAAACAAAATGAATGCAACACCAGATTATTTGGAAGCCTCATGTCACAGCTCTATCGATCCTGGTACCCGGTGCACAGCTAGTCTGCTTTGTGTCTGGAATCAACTCGAAATAACAACAAAGAAAGCCTGTTCCGTCATATCTGACCATGCGCACCTTTCTGTGATTGGCTATCCCTTGCGTTCGTTCCTCTGCAGTTTGTCATTGGCTCAAATTGCGGAATGGGTGGGTCTCTTTCGGTGGGAGAAATGTGACCTTCAGACAACTGTCTCACAAAAAGCTCAAATCTGATCATAACAGCTCACATCTAGGAGAAAAGGCTGCTCTCTGTATTTTTCTCTTTAAGGAAAATGGCTGTTGCCTCACCCTAACAGCAGAACAGACTGCTCTGCCAATGAGAAAACACACAGGGAGCAGCCAATCAGCGAGAAGGATACACAACCGATTACATAAGACAGAAGTGAGACACATCTTTTTAGATTGGCATATCTGCAACTAAAATCATTACTTTCCCCAATCAAATTAAACTGAGCACCCACTGCTACACAAATTACAATGAACTCCGGACACTACTAACTAAGACAGAATTTTGCAGGTCACCAGGTAACATAAGTCTTCAAATTAAAATTTGCACATCACTATAAAGACCCTTTAAAGTTCAAACACACTCGACGTTCAAGAGCAATAATACACCACAGAGCAAACTCTGGTAACCCCGCTGACCAGTCCGGTTTCAGACTTTGGGCAGATGACTGGATCTCTCTCATGGGCACTTTTAAAGTGCAACTGAGATTTTTTCATCAGTAGCTGAGCATTCATAAGGCACAGGGCAGCTCGCGGCGAATAAAAACCGTCCTACAGCATTCGGTCGGAGAGATTAAACAGAGCAGAGGGCACTCTGGGCCTACAGCTCAGGTTGTCTCTCCAAACTCTCTCTTGGGCTCACTTACAACAGTTTTATTCTTTTCTCACTTTTCTTGGTAAAATCGAAAATAAACGCCAGGCTTCAGGGCGAAGCACGGACACTTTTTCACGAGGGAGGGAGAGAGTGGGTAAAATCCCAAGCCGGCCGTTCAGGCTTATTATATTTCTTTTATAATTTTAATAATTATCCATAATTACCTACATTCTCCGCGCACCATTTCCCACCGGCCGAGCCACCGAGGGCCGTTTGCGAGTCAGTCAGGCAGCTGATTGGTGCAGTTTAACTCATTTCCCAGCCTCTCGAGACGGCGAGACGAGAGGAGAGGGGGACAAGATCGCGGAAAGGAGCTGGACGGCGGGAATCGCCGAGACCCCGCTGCGGACGAGCCGTTAGCGTTAGCAAACCTCCGGTGCTCGCCGGAAACCAGACGCCCTGAGTCCCGGCTAACGAGCTCGCCAAGAGAAAACCCGGCACTCGACAGCGGCCTTCACCACTGGAGGGATTTTAACGGGATTTAACAATGCGCTGCGTGTGTGTGTGTGTGTGTGGGTGTATGCACGAGACAGCAGGCGGGGGCGTCTCTCAAACAAGGCCTCAGACGAGGAGACAGACGCTGCTATCAAAGAGTGGCGGGCTCCTGCCCGTACCTGGCTCCCCTGTACGTGGCGGAAGCTTCCAGAAGGCAGACAGACACCCCTCATTAGCACAGCCTCCCCGTTGCCCCGCCACTCCCCACGCCAACTCGCGTCCCCTCCCAGGTACATTACACATACACACGCACACACAAACATGCACAGCTATGGCAGTTAGTTTTGTCTCTCTAATTTGACTGGGCTCATCAGAGGCCTGGTGCACGCAGGTTGGTCGAAGATGACGGTCAGAGATGGCAGTCGGCAGCTCATCTGAAGAGCTCCATACAGGAGAGAGCTGCTTTGTGCAGACCTCAGCTCCCCACCAAACAGAGACCCCAGACCCCTGCAGAGTCACCCTCACATATCCCCCTTCCATCTCTCACTTTGTCCCGCCTCAGAGGCTAGAGGATTTAGGGGGGCCCATATGAGGCGGTACCCCCTGCCGATCACCCCCATCCTGGCCTCTGGACCGCTAATCCCCCCCCCCCCACACACTGAACCTGAAGAGGCCTTTTCAAGTGTGCTGGGCTTAAGGGCCACTTTGGTCCCATCTCTCCCTTTGGGAATGGCAATAATGGGCCAGTTCTGACACACAAGGCATGCTGGGAGTTGGAGTTTTGATCGTCCCTTCCCCTAACGCGGCAGGGGGCTCTGCTTGTTTAGATTGATGGTATGGGGTGCACACATTTACTATGAGCACGTGAGTATTTTCATGAGTTTCTGAGCCACATGTGCAGTGGTAAGAGATCACACCAACAAACAGATAAATTTGTTTCAAATGCACAGGTAAAGCATCACAAACTGTGACATTGTTTACTGTGACATCACTGCTAGAATGTTCAATCAAAGATAATCTAATGCTGACTGTGACATTGATGAGCATTCTAATGTGCGCTGTGACATCACTGTTACAACGTCCTGCCATTGATAATCCCACACAGACAGTGACTTCAACGAACATTATAATGTGGACTGTGACATCGCCGTTAGAATATTCTGCCATTGATAATCCAACACTGACTGTGACATCACAATTAGAATATTCTATTAAGGAAATTTCACTCAAACCTCTGTGACCTCATACTAGGCGTGGTCTGGCAGGCTCACCGCAGGCTCTGGGCCCTGTTTGATGGGCAGTCTCCTCTTGGTAACCTTGCGTTTGGTGCACAGCGTCTCGGCGCTGGCGTCGGCCTCGGTGATGAGCTTCTGCACATCCTGGTCCCTCCTGGCCCACTCCTTCTTCTGCGCCTCCATCTTGCGCAGCTCCTGGATCAGATACTCCTCCTCCGCCACCTGCAGGGCAAGACAGGCTCTACCATTTCAGCAACCTGAGCAAGGCTCCTTACTGGAGAATCAAAGCATAAAAGAACTCCAACTGCTTTTGCAACCTCAGAAAGTACAATTAAAAAAAGAAGTTTAATGTTTTACAGTTGACCTTCATGACATTTAAACCAGGACTCGATCATGAGCTACTGAAGGGCTCACCAACGCACTCTCAGGAATCAGAACTACCGCCATGAATTCTTCACCAATCAACCTGACACAATGCAATCATGCATAAGCACCAATGGCCTAATGCGAATCTGATCACTAACACGGAGTGAGGGTGCTAAATGTTCTCTCTCGAGTAGACAGCACCTTCCAATTCTCTGAAGCACCAAGTGCATCCCCAACACAGTACACTCCCTCGGGGACAGTATTAGGATGTTAACAATTACTCGACGTATCGATGATCTATCGTTAAGTATTTACTCGATCATGTGACCTTTGCTTGATGAGTTGATGAGGAAAAGTGTAATATGTCCTATAGGTCCAGTGTACTTCCCATCTGTGTATTTTCAAAAGCTGTTTCAATTATCCACCAGAGGAGGGCGCACAATAATTACGCCAAACGGCCGTACGGTTAAATGTTTTTACTTAAAGGAACACTAGGCTACCACGGATTTGTTACAATTTATTTAAATTCTTATTCTACCTCTACAGTGATCGATAGAGCTATGAAACACAAGATGTTTGACACTGAAATTAAAAAAAATATGTCTATCCAGTAAGGGGCAAGAGCTAAAAAAACAACAGCCAATCAAACATGCGACCAACTCTAATGATTGGAATGATACAGCTGTCAATCAAACCCCACGCGCACAGGTTTACAGGTGTGGCTTTGGAAGCAGCATGGTGCGCCGTCATTGGTGGTGGGCGTAGTCGCATTGAACTGCAAGATTTGAAAGTTCTGCCCTCAAACCCACTGGCGCCTAGTGTTACTTTAAGCGACTATGAAGCGGATGAAGAGAAGCGTAGTGTGGGACCACTTTAAATTAAACGGGGAAACAGCCACCTGCCACTACTGTAACAGCAATGCTGTACCACCTACAAAACCTTCATCAAGATGCGAGAAGTAACGTTCCAGCATCTTCCGCTCAGCCCACCATCGACTCAGTGCTTAGGCCTGCCAACACACAAGGCTGTGCCCCGCAACGTGTGGAAAAAATAACTCTGTCAATCTCTGGAATGATTGAACGAGACATGATGCCCATTAGTATGGCTGCTGGAGGAGGATTCAAGGAGCTGTTGGGGCTGCTGGTGCCATTTTACCACACAGTACAGTACAGTCGCCACAAAAGCCCTGCGTGAAAAGCAACATCAAATCAGACGGGGAAACCACAAGCTCAGTCAGTCAGCCAAGGCCCGCTGGAATTCAGTCAGCGAAATGATCCGCCGCCTTGTGCCGCAGAGGTGGGCTGTGCTTGCCGTTCTCTCCGACCGTAATATCACCAAGCTCCCTCTCGCCAAGGCCCTGGAACTTAAAGATGCATGTTGGTCCCTCATGGAGCACATGGCGCCGGTGTTGGCCACCGTACAAATCACAACCACAGCTATGCCGGGAGAGGAGTGCGCTTTTATCAGCAACGTGCATCCCATCGCATTTGGCCTCATCAGTGAACACCGTGTGAGGAGTGAGGATGACAGCCCACGAGTGCAGGAGTTCAAAAGCAGAGTTCGCAATTCCCTGATTGACAGAGTGAAGGTAACGTATAGGCTCACATAACATATATTACGATAACATTCCAATTAGCTTAGCAGACTGTGTTCTAATTTTCGGTATTTTGTTTACCAGTATCTGTGTGCATGTGCATGCCCCCCTACCCTCCACAGACCCACTCCGACCAGCTGATCTCCTCTCCTCCAATGACTGCAACAGTGCTAGACCCTCGTCACGAGCAGCTGGCTTTTCTTACGCCGGCAGAGCGACTGGATGCCAAAGCTCAGCTGGTTGAGCTTGGAGAGGCGATGGAGGCCATCCTGACACCGCCTGCAGAAGAGGGCGATGCAGGTGTACCCGCGGGAGACGCAGCTCGGCAGAAGGCAGCCATGCGCCCCGTCTTAGCTATGGCTCTTCTCTTGGGGGCAGCATGGGCATGGAGGTTGAGACCTTTTCACGGGACATGTCCGCACAACTGGAGACCAACGCGATCGACCGGTGGAAAGTCAACGCTGCGAGATTCCCCAGGCTTTCACAGCTGGCACGCCAGTAACTTAGCATACCGGCGACATCAGTGCCCTCGGAGCGGGTCTTTACAGCCGCTGAGCTGCTGAGCTGCTGGTGAGCAGGCTGTGCTCCTGCCTGACACCGGAGTATGTGGACCAGCTGATGTTTCTTAACATGACGAAGTATGAGCACCAGAAAATTCTGGTTGAGGACGTATCAGTCAGCGATTGTATCGCTATTCCAGTCTGTGGCCGTGTTGGATTTCAACTGCTTGTTTGAGCAAACAGTTTAAAGTTAAATTGATATGAAGTCTGTAGACTCATATCTTTCACACAGACTCGTGCGAAAGACAACGTCTCATAATTTTGTGAGGCAATGCTTACCTATGCTATGCAAAATAATTTTGACGGTCATTCAACTAATTAGTGTGAGCCACTGTTGCAAATCAAAAGTAAACTGGTAGATTTAGGTCATTAAGCACTGACGGGTGCAGGTTTTGCCTTCCCGAATTGCGCGTTTCTTTTTAAGAAGCCGCATACCGATTCAAGTTACATGCATAATCAATTTATGTTACAATACTAGTATGGTTATTCTAAAGCCAATATGCAGAGAGAATAAACAAAAATGTTGCAGTGAAAGACTCCAATAAAGCTTTGATTGTGAAATAAAAAGGCATTTGGAATTACTTTGTGTATATACAAAGTAAAAACACTTTCAAAAATAACAATTAGTCGATGATTGATTGTTAATACTATCAGTAAATGTGTAACCCAATTTCTTGAAATTGACATACCAAAGTACACCCTCAATACACTACACTGCCACAGAGCCAGTACACCCTCAGTACACTACACTGCCACAGAGATAGTACGCCCTCAGTACACTACACTGCCACATAGACAGTACACCCTCAGTACACTACACTGCCACAGAGACAGTACACACTCAGTACACTACACTGCCACAGAGACAGTACACCCTCAGTACACTACACTGTCACAGAGACAGTACACCCTCAGTACACTACACAGCCACAGAGACAGTACACACTCAGTACACTACACTGCCACAGAGACAGTACACCCTCAGTACACTACACTGTCACAGAGACAGTACACCCTCAGTACACTACACTGCCACAGAGACAGTACACCCTCAGTACACTACACTGCCACAGAGACAGTACACCCTCAGTACACTACACTGCCACAGAGACAGTACACCCTCAGTACACTACACTGCCACAGAGACAGTACACCCTCAGTACACTACACTGCCACAGAGACAGTACACCCTCAGTACACTACACTGCCACAGAGACAGTACACCCTCAGTACACCCTCAGTACACTACACTGCCACAGACAGTACACACTCAGTACACTACACTGCCAGAGAGACAGTACACACTCAGTGCACTACACTGCCACAGAGACAGTACACCCTCAGTACACTACACTGCCACAGAGACAGTACACCCTCAGTACACTACACTGCCACAGAGACAGTACACCCTCAGTACACTACACTGCCACAGACAGTACACACTCAGTACACTACACTGCCAGAGAGACAGTACACACTCAGTGCACTACACTGCCACAGAGACAGTACACCCTCAGTACACTACACTGCCACAGAGACAGTACACCCTCAGTACACTACACTGCCACAGAGACAGTACACCCTCAGTACACTACACTGCCACAGAGACAGTACACCCTCAGTACACTACACTGCCACAGAGACAGTACACCCTCAGTACACTACACTGCCACAGAGACAGTACACCCTCAGTACACTACACTGCCACAGAGACAGTACACACTCAGTACACTACACTGCCACAGAGACAGTACACACTCAGTACACTACACTGCCACAGAGACAGTACACACTCAGTACACTACACTGCCACAGAGACAGTACACATTCAGTGCACTACACTGCCACAGAGATAGTACGCCCTCAGTACACTACACTGCCACAGAGACAGTACACACTCAGTACACTACACTGCCACAGAGACAGTACACCCTCAGTACACTACACTGTCACAGAGACAGTACACCCTCAGTACACTACACTGCCACAGAGACAGTACACACTCAGTACACTACACTGCCACAGAGACAGTACACACTCAGTACACTACACTGCCACAGAGACAGTACACCCTCAGTACACTACACTGCCACAGAGACAGTACACCCTCAGTACACTACACTGCCACAGAGACAGTACACCCTCAGTACACTACACTGCCACAGAGACAGTACACCCTCAGTACACAACACTGCCAGAGAGACAGTACACACTCAGTGCACTACACTGCCACAGAGACAGTACACCCTCAGTACACTACACTGCCACAGAGACAGTACACCCTCAGTACACTACACTGCCACAGAGACAGTACACCCTCAGTACACTACACTGCCACAGACAGTACACACTCAGTACACTACACTGCCACAGAGACAGTACACACTCAGTGCACTACACTGCCACAGAGACAGTACACACTCAGTGCACTACACTGCCACAGAGACAGTACACCCTCAGTACACTACACTGCCACAGAGACAGTACACACTCAGTACACTACACTGCCACAGAGACAGTACACACTCAGTTCATTACACTGCCACAGAGACAGTACACACTCAGTACACTACACTGCCACAGAGACAGTACACCCTCAGTACACTACACTGCCACAGAGACAGTACACACTCAGTACACTACACTGCCACAGAGACAGTACACACTCAGTACACTACACTGCCACAGAGACAGTACACACTCAGTTCACTACACTGCCACAGAGACAGTACACCCTCAGTATACAACACTGCCACAGAGACAGTACACACTCAGTACACTACACTGCCACAGAGGCAGTACACACTCAGTTCATTACACTGCCACAGAGACAGTACACCCTCAGTACACTACACTGCCACAGAGACAGCACACCCTCAGTACACTACACTGCCACAGAGACAGTACACCCTCAGTACACTACACTGCCACAGAGACAGTACACCCTCAGTACACTACACTGCCACAGAGACAGTACACACTCAGTACACTACACTGCCACAGAGACAGTACACACTCAGTACACTACACTGCCACAGAGACAGTACACACTCAGTTCACTACACTGCCACAGAGACAGTACACCCTCAGTATACAACACTGTCACAGAGACAGTACACACTCAGTACACTACACTGCCACAGAGGCAGTACAAACTCAGTTCATTACACTGCCACAGAGACAGTACACCCTCAGTACACTACACTGCCACAGAGACAGCACACCCTCAGTACACTACACTGCCACAGAGACAGTACACCCTCAGTACACTACACTGCCACAGAGACAGCACACCCTCAGTACACTACACTGCCACAGAGACAGTACACCCTCAGTACACTACACTGCCACAGAGACAGTACACACTCAGTACACTACACTGCCACAGAGACAGTACACCCTCAGTACACTACACTGCCACAGAGACAGTACACCCTCAGTACACAACACTGCCACAGAGACAGTACACACTCAGTACACTACACTGCCACAGAGACAGTACACCCTCAGTACACTACACTGCCACAGAGACAGTATACCCTCAGTACACTACACTGCCACAGAGACGGTACACCCTCCGTACACTACACTCCCTCGGGAACAGTACACCGTCAGTACACTACACTACCACAGAGACAGTACTCCCCCTGTGCAATTTAAGTGCAGTGCAGAATGCTTCTCCATGAGGCAAAGATCATGGCCCGCTCCTCTGCTACTGCGTTTCACACAGGAGAAAAAACCCTGAGGGTTCATGGGAATCGGAAGCGGATTTCAGTGCCACAAATAAAAATATCGGCGACAGGTTTCTGAGTGAAGCAACATAAACCAAATCATGAAAAAATGTATTCTCAAATATTAGGATGGAGACATGAAGTTCATATGCTCACAAATATTTATAAATGTACAGTATCCCTTGAGGACACAAAAATCATGCCGTCAAATAAAAATATACATCGCACAAGAAGACAGAAAAAGCATGTATTCTACAAAAACACAAATCAGGACAGAGGTAACACAAAAGGCTAAGGGTACAGCACCCAGTAGCTGAACACCTGAGAATGCTGGGGAAATGCTGCCCTCTAGTGGCCACTGTATAATATTCATACCCCCGAATTCAAACAAAGGAGACCTGAACAAAATGATGATCATGATATTCAAATGAAACATCATGATTTTGTTACTGGAATCATTCGTCCAGTGCTTGTGAAGAAAATTAGAAAACTGGTTACACATGCTAGTGTAACTGAACATTTATAAATAATTTCAATAATTCTTCAATTTCAATAACGGCTACAAATAAACAATGCTGTCGTACACAACCCTAATAAAGCATGAAATCATCCGACTGCAAACCAGAAGTTAGTTTAATTATTTTACCAATTAATTTATTCAGTTATTCAGCATCAGTCAGTAAATATGGAATATCAAACGAGGCGGTGAGTGATTAAAACACAATAAACGACTACAAAACCAGGATGGATAGAACCGCAGGGTGATGGCACAATACAACAGGGAAAGTACGAAAACAAAGGGCTTTACTCTCAGGTCCTACATCAGTCCACACATCATCCAACTCCCTTATCTGTGGTCAGTGTCATGAGTCTGTCAAAGTCTGTCAGAGTAAAACAGGAGAGGTCTGAGATACACCAGGGACAGCTCACACAAGCAGTTATACCTACATCTAATTCAGTCTGAAATTAACCACGCGTGCGTTTAGCCTCCGTTGCAGACAACTTATGGTGTTCGGTTAATTTCCTTCACCCAACAACGTCTGCGCACTCAAGCAAGGTTTTGTGTTCCGTGACGTAATGTGATTGTGCTTGATGAGCCAATCAGAATGCTTGCTATATGTTACGATCTCGGTCATTACTATGGCTTTTCCCTGCGGCTTGTCAAAAATAGTGAAATGGCGGGTAAAGAAACTCAAAAAAAACTTGTAGAAAACGACATTTGTTTCGTGTGTAAAACAAAAATCCTCTCAAATAAAGACAAGATACGTGTGCATGGAAAAGGCAAGCTTGACATCGCTGCAGTAATAAGCTCTGCCATCTCTGTTAACACAGCGGTATACACGAACGAGTTATTCGTCTGCCGAACGGGCTGCTATCGCTTACTTGAAAAAATTTCGAAAATAGAGAAAGAACTTGATGAAAAGCGATCGGTATTAAAACTTCTTTATGAAAGCGAAAGGCCCCGAACGAAACGTCAAACAACAGAAGAGTGTTCTTCTCCGTTAACCAAAGCACGGCTTAACTTTGATAACTTTGACACTTCAACTCCCGTAAAAGCACCTGGACATCCACCACAATTTGGAGTAGCTGAACTAGTTGAACAAGCAGAAAACCCTGAATTCATTAATCCTGTTCCAGCCACGATAGAGACGATAGAGACTAGCCGCTAGACTCCGTCGCAGACGTCTTATGGTGTTCGGTTAATTTCCATCACACAACATACTCATACTTTCAATATTGAAGGTTTTGCAGATTTTATCCAAAGCTCGAGGGAAAACTTGTTCGCCACCGTCCGCCATTTTGGCTTTATCTGTTTCTGCATATATAATTAGCTCCTGGATTTTAGGAGCTAGTTTCTGATTGGTGGAACACAAAGCCTCGCTCGAGTGCGCAGACGTTGTTGTGTGAAGGAAATTAACCGAACACCATAAGACGTCTGCAACGGAGGCTAGCGTGCGTTTGGATCGCGGGAGGAAACCGGAGCGCCCAAAGGAAAACCACACGAAACTCTAAACAGGACAACCCCTGTCCAGAATTTAAACCTGAACCTCACAATGAGGTGAAGGAGCCGCCCAGAGTACAGCTCAGTTCCATCGGACCAAACCCAGAATTCTATGATCTCATCCAATCATCACATGAGTAAAGGGGTCAGAGGGCAGTCATGTTTGTGTAAAGAGAGGCCTGGTGCACTGTGATTGGCTCAGAGGCGGAAGTAGGTGGAGTCTCACCTGCTCGGGCGTGCGATTGAACAGCCTCTCCAGCTGATCCTTCCGGCGGCGTTCGTGGCTGGCATCGAACACATAGGAGTCTGGCACGCTGCCCGGCTGGGGGCGGAGCTTGGCGAGTTTGGCGCAAACGCTGTAGTAGCGCTCCTTCAGGTCCTCCACTGAGCGTTTCTGGGCGGAGCACCACAAAGGACAGAGCTGTCAGTCAGGACAGGACTCCTCCCCCACCCTACAGTCACCACTGAATATTTCAGCATCCTGAACTAGGGACATTTATTTGTTCATTTTATTTCCATTTTTACCGCTCACTTTAATAAATTGTACAGTTCCTTTCATGTCTAATTTTACACTCTTAACCTTTACTCAGATTCATACTTACAGCATTGTGCATTTTGTTAAAGCTCCCCAATCATATCACCCAGTGCACAGCCAAGTAGCCACTGCAAGCATTGCAAGCAAAAAAAAAAATCTGCCCTTTATGACATCACAGGGGGGGAGAGAACATCAAGGAAGTGATTAACTGTTTGGCCAACACTGATCAGTCCTCTCTTGACTCTGGGTGGTCAGTTCTCCTTGCGATGTCACAAAAACCCAGAATTTGAAATGGCTGATTGGCTGAGCTCCAGGTGACATGATAAAGGACTTTTAAGCCCCTTGCACTCACTACAAGAGAATTGCTCTCAGAACTGAGGTTTTAATCCTATTAAACTACATTAAAATGCAGCATATACCCCCTAAATAACAAATAAGTCTCAGTGTAGGGGACATGGGCATCATATGTTTACAGTACGGCAGGAGGTCACTGGTCATCATGGGAAATTGCACGATGCCCACCATGGAATCAGGAGGGCTGGACACATTAGTGCCCGTCTCTGAAATACACTTTGTACCAGCCTAATAATTGCTGTTCCCGTCACAGAGCACTTCCTCACACGGGCCATAACTTGTGAAGAGACTCAAGTATTATACTACATAAGATTTGGGAATTTTGCCTGCAAAAATCACCAGGAGGGACTAAGTTGGGGACGAATTTTACGGAGCGCACTTTCAATGTGTGTCTTGGCAACCACAGGAGCAATAAAGGTCCATAAATGGACGCAATGCTCTCTTTTTACCGCACCATATCAGGACTGCCGATAAGCGGTATGGCATCACAAAATGCGATCAGTTTTGTTTTTAAATGCGCCAACCTGCCGGGCTTTTGAAATCCCCATCGCACATTTTGTGATACAGTCCTCGGATTACGTGAGTAAAAGTTTTAGTCCAGTTTTGAACAAAAACAGTCTCTAAAATACTGTTCCGATCGCCCTCCGCAACTACACTATGGATAACCTAACGGCGCGACTCTGAAACCTCTGTAGCCAATTGAATGACCCCATTTTCCGACCTCTGCGCCAGTCCCGCACACGGAGCTAAAGAAAACACTGGAGTGGGAAACGTCATTGGCTGAACCAACCGCAAAACACGAGACACCTCCGCCACCCTCTGTAAAGAATCGGCGGGGGAGTTGCGTAATCGAACACTATACGCATGTACGTTATGTGACTAGATAAAATTAAATATAAAAAACTGGTCTGGTGACACACATCAGGTGTCATCTAACACAGGTAAATATAACAATAAGGACGACAACGACGGTTTCCAGATGCGCCAATTGCATTTTAAAAAACCGCGAATTATTGCGTGATGGTCAAGATCCGGACTGTCCCGCATTGGAATTTAGAGGATAGGCCGACGTTAGACTGATCAACCATTTCTGACACTTTCTGAATCTAATAAGAATGAGTGATTCAGAGCAAGTTCGAGAATGGTCTCAATTCTTAAGCGATGTATGGACTTGAACCCGTCACTACGAAAGGATTTTGGCACATCATTGTATTTTTGTATCGCTGCATACTGCACCGTTTTGCAAATATTAGGCAGTGGTCAAGCACATGAGCACTGACATCGATTCTCACTCAATAAATCGACAAACCTGCATTTTAAATCATGTGAGTACTTGGTTAGGGATTTCTCTTTGTGCAAGGTATGGAAGAGTTTTGAAATTTAAATCTTTTATTGTTTGCTATTAATTATTAAGAAAAAGTTACTTTCTGTTTTAGTGAAGGGCTTGTGTCATCTGTGTCTTCTGTTTATTGGCATGACTGGTTATTAATTAGTATTAAAACATAAGACGAGTTAAATTGGCAAATGCATGAGTCGCAGTAGCAAAAAACCAAATGAATAATATTTGAGATAGATATTTTATTGGTGCCGTAAATTAAAAGGAAAAAAGGCTGTCGAGTAAAAGATGAGGACGACTGGTAATCCTGGGTAATTACTAGTCCGGATGTCTAAAGAAAAATAATTAATTTCTATCCCTGACAGAAAAGAGTGTATTCAATGGAATGCTGTTTTCATATTTTGGAGTCTTTGTACCTTGAATTCCTACAGTGCACTTTTATTCTAAGATTTAAATGTTCATCTTGGTTCATAATTACTAGTATTAATTTCTTTCACAGTGTAAATATTTTGTATGATACAACTCAGTCCTGAATAGTCACTCATTCACAGCCTGAGCCAGGTGAGTGGCTAAGGTAGAAGCAACTAAAACCAAGTAAAACTTACTAATTCCTATTCAGTTACCAAGTTATTACATATTAGCTTTAAGTGGGTCCCAATTGGTAAGTCCAAGTAGTTTTAACACTACAGTGCTACTGTAACTCAGCTGCCTTGGCCTTCATTAGGTGATGTTAATTAGTATTAGTACTGACAGCTAAGAGTTCTCAGAGATGAAAATAAAAGGTTAAAGTGCATATACAGACATTTTAAGTTTTATTTCTGCAACACAGTTCTGAAAAATGCTACATAATGCTCCAGACTTCGAGAGACTGCATAGTGCCTTCGCTACGCAGGTATTTCTGCTCAATGCCAGCCCTGCATATTCCCTTTATTTCTGCAAAACTCCCATGAGATATGGGTCAAGAAACATCAGTGGCCTCATTCATAAAAATCTGCGTGGATTTCACACAGAAATGCTGCCTGCGTACCACCTAAGAGGAGTACTGTCAAAACTCATTTAGAAAACGGTGGGTAAACTAAACTGCTTGTGATTTTTAATGAATAAATCAAAATCAATCAGCTTGAAATACTGCAAACAAGCTTAAGCCAATTCAATTTTTTTACTAAATGATACAATGCAATGATACTTCCCCTGGGGGATTTTGGGTGTGACACACACATCTTACTCGATCATCCACATGGTTTAAATTTGAGGTTCAGGCCTTTTGGGTAAAACCGTAACACACACAGAGGCTCTGTCCAGCTCACCCGGTACTGCTGGTGATCAAAGCGGTCCTGTATCACGATGAATCGCAGGTCGAAGCGTCGCGCCAAGTCGAACAGGTGATCCGTCTCCGACTTCGTCCAGCCGTCGTCATGGAGATGCTGCTGATACTCCTGCTCGGAGTACGTGGGAACCTGCACCGTCTGAGAGTGCGATGCGTGTGCAAACAAACACACACACACACACACTTTAATATTTTATTGTACATAGAAAAGAACACAAACAAAAGATGCTACGAAATACAGGGTCGACATGGAACCTCTTCTTTCAAGCCGCTTTGGTCAGAATTCTTGCACTGCAGCTCAGCGCAGACCCTCTCCCGCACGCGCGCGCGCGCGCGCACACACACACACACACGTATATGTTTACTTTTTTCCTTATTGCAAAGGACATTAAAAAGAGACACACCTCGGCATCCAACACCCAATCAGTGGCGAGACTCATTTAGAAGGGGGAAATATCACATTACTGGACACTTTTTCTTCCCGAAAAATTGGGATCAAACCCGTGGACCATCCAGAGCAAAACAGAACACAGGTGTTAAATGCTCAGCAAGAAATGAAACCAAATTGCACAACCCATGAGAAAATCAGCGCACTGAGCATACACGATAATCTTCAGTTTCACATCAATTACTCCAAGTATAAATGATATACTGCAGGTATGACACAGCATACTATTTTTCACACAGGACTGTAGTGCACAGCATTGCCCAGCAAAGCACCACAGGCCCCCTATTTTTCTTACTCAAGGCTGCCAGGTCCGGGGGGGAATCACATCCAAACAGGCATGAAAGATTGTCTGATTTGGAGAGAAAACCACAGATCTGGGGACCCTGGATCCAGCTCTTATACATCTGTGCAGAATCCAGCCTCTCAAGCACCGACAGGTACTGACCTAAAGCTGCGCAGAATACAGCCACCGCAGCACTGACAGGTACTGACTTGAAGCTGTGCAGAATCCAGCCTCCGCAGCACTGACAGGTACTGACATAAAGCTGTACAGAATCTGACCTCCGTAGCACTGACAGGTACTGACCTAAAGCTGTGCAGAATCCAGCCTCCGCAGCACCGACAGGTACTGACCTAAAGCTGCGCAGAATACAGCCACCGCAGCACTGACAGGCACTGACCTAAAGCTGTGCAGAATCCAGCCTCCGCAGCACTGACAGGTACTGACATAAAGCTGTACAGAATCTGACCTCCGTAGCACTGACAGGTACTGACCTAAAGCTGTGCAGAATCCAGCCTCCGCAGCACTGAAAGGTACTGACCTAAAGCTGCACAGAATCTGGCCTCTGCAGCACTGACAGGTACTGACTTGAAGCTGTACAGAATCCAGCCTCCGCAGCACTGACAGGTGCTAACCTAAAGCTGTACAGAATCTGGCCTAGGCAGTACTGCCAGGTACTGACCTAAAGCTGTGTCGAATCCAGCCTCCACTGCACTGACAGGTACTGACCTAAAGTTGTGCAGAATCCAGCCTCCGCAGCACTGACAGGTACTGACATAAAGCCGTGCAGAATCCAGCCTCCGCAGCACTGACGGGTACCGACCTAAAGCTGTACAGTATCTGACCTCCGCAGCACTGACAGGTATTGACCTAAACTGTGCAGAATCTGGCTTCTGCAGCACTGACAGGTATTGACCTAAAGCTGTACAGAATCTGGCCTCTGCAGCACTGGCAGGTACTGATCTAAAGCTGTGCAGAATCTGGCCTCTGCAGCACTGACAGGTACCGACCTAAAGCTGTACAGTATCTGACCTCCGCAGCACTGAGAGGTACTTATCTAAAGCTGAACAGAATCCAATCTCTGTAGCACTGACAGGTAAAGACCTAAAGTTGTACAGAATCTGACCTCCACAGCACTGACAGGTATTGACGTAAACTGTGCAGAATCTGGCTTCTGCAGCACTGACAGGTATTGACCTAAAGCTGTACAGAATCTGGCCTCTGCAGCACTGGCAGGTACTGACCTAAAGCTGTGCAGAATTTGACCTCCGCAGCACTGACAGGTACTGACCCAAAGCTGTACAGAATCTGGGCTCTGCAGCACTGGCAGGTACTGATCTAAAGCTGTACAGTATCTGACCTCTGCAGCAATGACAGGTACTGACATAAAGCCGTGCAGAATCCAGCCTACGCAGCACTGACGGGTACCGACCTAAAGCTGTACAGTATCTGACCTCCACAGCACTGACAGGTATTGACCTAAACTGTGCAGAATCTGGCTTCTGCAGCACTGACAGGTATTGACCTAAAGCTGTACAGAATCTGGCCTCTGCAGCACTGGCAGGTACTGATCTAAAGCTGTGCAGAATCTGGCCTCTGCAACACTGACAGGTACTGACCTAAAGCCATGCAGAATCCAGCCTCGGCAGCATTGACAGGTACTGACTTAAAGCTGTGCAGAATCCAGCCTCCGCAGCACTGAAAGGTACTGACATAAAGCCGTGCAGAATCCAGTCTCCGCAGCACTGACAGGTACCGACCTAAAGCTGTACAGAATCTGGCCTCTGCAGCACTGACATGTACTGACCTAAAGCTGCACAGAATCTGGCCTCCGCAGCACTGACAGGTACTGACCTGAAGCTGTACAGAATCCAGCCTCCGCAGCACTGACAGGTACTGACATAAAGCTGTGCAGAATCCAGCCTCCGCAGCACTGACAGGTATTGACCTAAAGCTGTACAGAATCTGGCCTCTGCAGCACTGGCAGGTACTGATCGAAAGCTGTACAGTATCTGACCTCTGCAGCACTGACAGGTACTGACCCAAAGCTGTACAGAATCTGGCCTCTGCAGCACTGTCAGGTACTGATCTAAAGCTGTACAGTATCTCACCTCTGCAGCAATGACAGGTACTGACATAAAGCCGTGCAGAATCCAGCCTCCGCAGCACTGACAGGTACCGACCTAAAGCTGTACAGTATCTGACCTCCACAGCACTGACAGGTATTGACCTAAACTGTGCAGAATCTGGCTTCTGCAGCACTGACAGGTATTGACCTAAAGCTGTACAGAATCTGGCCTCTGCAGCACTGGCAGGTACTGATCTAAAGCTGTGCAGAATCTGACCTCCGCAGCACTGACAGGTACTGACCTAATCTGTACAGAATCCGGCCTCTGCAGCACTGACAGGTACTGACCCAAAGCTGTATAGAATCTGGCCTCTGCAGCACTGGCAGGTACTGATATAAAGCTGTACAGTATCTGACCTCTGCAGCAATGACAGGTACTGACCAAAAGCTGCACAGAATCTGGCCACCACAGCACTGACAGGTACTGACCTAATCTGTTCAGAATCCGGCCTCTGCAGCACTGACAGGTACTGACCCAAAGCTGTACAGAATCTGACCTCCACAGCACTGACAGGCAATAACCTAAAGCAGTACAGAATCTGGCCTCCGCAGCACTGACAGGTACTGACCTTGTTGTACTTGGACCAGGCGTAGTCCTTGCCTTCCTCCACAGCCAGTCTCCAGTGGTAGAGCACGATGCCGTCCTGCCGGGCCGAGTTAGTGAAAGGCATCCACTTCCACGGCCGCACCTTCTTACAGCCCAGCTTCGCCTTGGCCGTGCGGTAGCCCTGGGTAGTGTCGCTAGGCAACAGGGGCGGGGCATCTCTGGGGAAGACCACACCCAACAGCAGGGGTTTAGCACAAGACTACAATGTGGCACTAATACCTCCATCACCATGGTTCCCAAACCTCGCCGTAACTACACCAAGTGAGATACAGGTATCGTGTGCGTTCTGTGTCCTGACAACCTGATACAAGAAACAAAGCCTTTGATTGGTTTTATCAGGTGAGTTTAAGGTGAAACACAAAATAACAGGGATAGTTAGCCAGACAGTTAGGCGAAGGATGGTGTTCATGCGATATTTCATGTTTCGGCTCAGGTATACTAACCCCTCCACACACATTAATTCAGACAGCCATTCCTTCTGACAATACGCTGGTAACCATGTCTCTGTAAAACCTCCAAGACATTTGCATATCACGGTTAAGCCACGGATGCAGATACATACTTCTTATCGGAATAGAGCAGAGCGTACACCTCCCGGGGCATGCCCTGCGGCCTCTTGTACGTCAGAGCGTCTGTCGATTTCTTCGCCTTTTTCTGCCGAAGGAAGAACGAGAGGCAAAGTGAGTGCAATCACACAGGAAAGATCCAGATAAAAGTCACCGCACACTGACTGTGGATCTGCCAGTTCGATGCTGCCCCTTGACTGACCGTTCAATCGAGCGGAATTCACCTGGAGTACCAAACCCATAGTTTCCATTGGCCACCAGTTCAGAGAACCATGAAGACACACTACCCATAACTCCCTTGAGTATAACGCCCTGAATACACACCCAGATTCTTCTACTACTAAGTTCATACAAACTATACAGTGATGTCCCTAATTATTTGGGCAGTAATACAGTTTTAGAGAGGAACACTGTTCTCTGGATGAGGGCGTGTATCCCCTCACATTAGATCTGTACAGGGCATTAACATTCTCATGCACTAGCTATACAGTGTGGGAATCTCAGCCCTCAAGTTAGCAAAGTGATGCATTTGCCAGCACGCATATCAGTAGTCATTAACCCTTAGAGCACTAAATGCAGTATTGTTGCTCAATGAGGTAAGATATCAAAGTCAAAGCTGCTGAAAACCCATCTTGGGTTCATCCACTTCACTTCAAGTCCAATGAGAATAAGTCCAGCCTGCATACGAACCATGTTGAATGGTTTTTAGATGGCAAATCAAAACAGTAGACTCTGTTGAAGGAAGCAATCAGTCAAATAAACGTACTACAGTCAGACTCCTGGGAAAAGGCAGGTTAAATCATAATAGTTAATGGATTAGAAAGCTTTCCAACGCAAGAGTCACGAAACGGTAACTGGCAAATCAATATCAAAGAAGATGGTAACTCGCCAGCGGCTCCCAATGTCCTCAAGAGGCCTTTTCTAGAACATGAGAAATTCCCAAAATACAATTCCATTTCAAAAATGAAAAGCAAACCAAGCACACCTGCAATTTCAGTTCAAATAAGCCATTGGAAGCAAAACAAACAAAAAAAATTTACATTTTCCAGATTGGCCACTGATCTCCATTCTGAAGTAACTGAAGTTCAGCCTGAATATAGCTTTTTTTATTTTTTAACAACAGTTAGAAGGAAATTAATGGATGCAAAACAATCTTTATCTTGAGAAATAAATTCAGCAAATCATAACACTTTTTTTGACAGTTGCACTCCACAGGTCATTCTACAGGTTCTGCAACCAAATTTCCAATGATGACTGACTGAAGGCCAGCTGTCAGTTTGGAAAAATGTAGACACCTCCTCTGCACTCCAGCTAGATCTATACGCCCCCGACATCCCCTGTAGCCTGCCTCTAACTGGTGCATGACCATAGACGGTATATAACAATGGACGAAGCAGCCATGACGTCACCCATTGGTTTCAGCATACCATTTAGGATGTGATTCCTATTGGACATGATCGTGAATTGAACATCCAGGGAGGAGCGAGGGGTGCATCTACGGTTGGATCTGACCGTATCGGACAAGGACCAGAGGATAGCAACGCCCCTAAGGCATATTCTGGCTTGATCCTTTATTCTAGTCTATTTGGGACCATAATTTACAAAAATGAACATCATGATATATCAAAAGAGACTTGAAACTCATGGTTTATACCATAAAATAATTTGGAAAATCATTATTGAAATATTAAATCAGTTGATAAAGTAGGGATATTTTCTCATAGACTTCTATAGCATAGAACTTCCTTCTGCAACCACCAATGTCACCATCTGCTGGCCATTAAATAGAATGCAATTTTTAGAGATTTCCGCGTTGGCCTCAATTTTCACACCCGGGCGCTGCGTCCATTTTTTTTTTTTAAACGGTCCATGTGCACAACGTATTACAGTAAGCTTCCTGGAGCGACAGATTGCCAGGGACTCCCCGCAAAATGTCAAATACGACAGCAGAACTCACTCAATAAGCATCCGCCGTGAAGGCCCTGACTGATTGGAATTGACAACAGTGCAGGATTTGACTACAGAGCGGGAAATTCCAAGACGACCGGAAATGCTGCCCATTTTGATCCGCAAGTCGGGATCACACTCAACTATGGAAACACAATTTAGCGGAAAATACAATAGCGGTTTCCCCCGCAACTACCCTTTCAATTAAAGTTGCAGCTGCTCAGATATTCTTCATCCAAAAGTGCCTGCAAACAGAGCGAGTCTTTATCCATAAGGAAACATGACCCACTGGGAGATCAACATATTGTTGGGGAAATACCTTTGTCAATGCGGAATTACTGAGCTTTCCATCTGTAAAAGGTAGCACTTTTGTACAGTTGGATATAGGCTTGTAAAATTTACAATCACACTGCCCCACCAGGGAAAGGTGACTTTTGACCTTTTATTAAGTGATTCAAATGACCAAATAACAGGATTTTACTTCAGACCTGAAATTATGAGCAGCAGTGCGTGAAAACAGACACAAAAAAGACAACAAGAAAATTTCTTTGAGTGAAGTTACAGGTGCACGATGCAAGTTTGTTTACTTTCTGCACGATTATATTTTTGTCTCAATTCGCCGACATCTCTCCACAATCCGCTAACTGCCTGCCTCTAAATTCACTATGGGAGTTTAGGGACGGGCTACCTAATTTTGTCTAAATTCCAATGTCAACAGAAATGCAAGTAACAGACTTGCATAGTGCACCTTTAATTAAGGCACATCGGATGTGAAGGGTCTTACCATGTCAGAGTTTATTATATCCTTTTTACTGAGCGACCCGCCGTCATTTTCCCCCCCACACCACTCCAGTATCTCCAGGGCATCGGCACCAGTAGCCATTGTGATCTGAAAAAATGATTTTTTTGCATAACAACACAAGCTTAAGTGATGTAACAACAATAACCAGCATGTCAGGCAAACTTAATTTTTATAGTGTCTACATGGGCTGAACTGAAAACGCAAAAGGGTTGGCAGATGCACAAATGACTGGCCCATACCAGTAACCCCCTGTAAACATCAATCATCTCGCTCCACTGGAACAAGCAACCAAAACCAAAATTTTTACCAGGGATAGGTCATGCAATGAGTAGGTATGGGAAAAATAGAGACTGCGTTTGGCTGTAACTGGTTGCTCTGCTGCTAATGAAAATCATTCATGCTTTCTTTCCTGAGTTTTTTTCTCTTGAAACATGTTTTATTTCGTTTTTTTTTTTTTTTTTTACTGTCTACCGTATTTGAGCTAAAACTGAGCTTAATTGAAAGGTACCTAACGCACTTTTGAAGATGACGAACAACTGAAATGGGTCACAGATGCCATTTAGGACACGAGAAACTTTTTAATTTCTCGGCCAATTTTCACGATATTGGGGTCACCTAGAAGTTCCTTTCGAGAACTTTAAATGGGTAATAAATTAACTAAAATTAATTGATTTTTTTTGTTCACATTCCTACATTCAATATCTACCTGTCGATCAGAGGGTATGAATATTCGTGTGATTTCGAAAACAGCAGGCTTAAGCTGCTTTCACACTGGACGCGAAACCAACTTTTCGTACGACCAACTACATTCAAAGTCAATGCAAAGACGCGAATTACTGACTTTGAATGTAATCTGTCGCGCGAAACAATTGTTTCGCGTCCGGTGTGAAAGCGGCTTTAGGGAGGGCTCGTACAGCAAGACGAGTCACACGGCTAAGACAGCGTTAGCTTCGTGGCTAGCAGGCTAATTTGCCGGTCAAATACGCGTTTAGTAGCCAACCTAGCATTAGCGTTAGCAATGCAAGCTAGTCTAGCAGGCTTCATGATTCCACAAAACGTGAAGATTGTGCACTGCGATGAAAGAGAAACACAACAGCAGGTTAAAATTTTGATTCCCTGATAGATTAATGTCCTAGCCAGCTGACACTGCATCCATCTCCCGTGAAAAGCACAGAAGCCAAGCGACTGACAAGCACAAATGCTAACGACAGTAGCTAAAGCCGTCCGAGGAGAAATTCCGGGTGGAGACGACTAGGAAAATCCGAGGATCACGACACGGCCTAAAATTTTTGCTAACCTTACAAAGCTACTCGATAGCAATTAACAAATAAAGCGTTACATCATACATCACATCCAGTTGAAAGCATAATTTATATCGTAATGTTACTCGCATATTTATGAACAGTTACCTTTAAATGAACTCGGATATCACGATGAGCTGCCCTTCTAAAAGAAGAGAATTCGTTGACACGGGATAAGTAACGTTATCACGTCCTTCTGGCGATGTTCACAGCCCCATTCATCCAGTCCACTCAGCTAGCCGTGCGTCGTGTAAACTACAATTCCCAGTACAAGAAAAAGCGGATGGGCGAATCAGGTGTCGACAAAATGTTTTCCACCAAAAGTGAGAGATCTTGACCATTCTCAGTAATTCAGAAATTTAAATCCATCATATTTTAGTAAAAAATAAGATTAAATATTTGGGGGTAACCATCAGTGAGAATTCTGCAGAGATGGAAGATGATAATTTTCAAATAGTTTTACAAAAAAATTGTATCATTTTTGAATAGCTGGCTACAGAGAGATATTTCAATTTTGGCAGAATATTGTTGACAAAAATGGAAGGGATTTCAAGATTAATTCACCCATCTTATTCTTTGGCTGTTCCAAATAGTTGTTCTAAGAAAATAAACCAACGTCATTATAACTTTATTTGGAATATTAAGCAACTTTTATTTACGTTGTAGAAAATGTGATGTGGTCAATTCAGTCAACGAAGGGGGGATGAATGTAATTGCTTTTGAGGTGATTAATAGTGTCATTAGATGGTTGCAGAATTTTTGAAAGTATGAACATTTTCTGTGGTTCAGTTTACCTTCTTATCTTTTTCAAAGGGGAGGTGGAATTAACTTTCTGTTAAGGTGTGATTTTGATCCTTTAAAATAATCTGACCATTTTATAGGTAATCATATGCAGGTGTTACTGTACTGAAAAATGCTTTACAAGCATAATTTCCCTCCTTATAATGCTGTAATCTGGAACAACAGATATATTATGCATAACGGGAAATCTTCATTTTATAAAGATTGAATGGAGAAATGGGTTTGGGCTATAACACATTTATTGAACGAAGATGGAAATATTTAGAGTTATTTTGATTTCAAAGGTAAATTTAATCCGGATTGCTCAATTCAAAAATATCCCTTAGTACTCAAAGCTATTCCTGTTGCTTTGTTGATCCTTGTAAAGGTATTATAATAATAATAATAATAATACATATATTATTATACTAATATAAATATTGTAGTGTGATTAGTGGCCACTAGATGGCAGCATTTACCTTTTTTTGTTAAGCCCAGACTGGAGCTATGTTTGGACATGTTCTGGGCATGTCTGGGGCAAGTCCCAGAAAATAAAAAAAAAAGGTCTAAATGTGGGTGGGGTCTGAAAAAGAGTATATAAGGAGCAAAACTGAGAGTAAAAGGGGTAGGAGAAATTGCAAGGAGAAGGATACATGTGACCAGACCTGTCATTTTGTTTAAGACCTGTGAAGCTTTAAGTGGATTTTTGCCTGTGTTAGAGCATTTTCCTCACCCAGGACATCACCAATCAACCCACCAAAGGGCCTGTAAATATTTCTGTTTTTTTGTATATATTCAATCTTGGTTATTAGAGTAGATTGTAGTTTAGTGTTTGTCTTTGTTCATTAAATGTGTTTAAGTTGTAAAAACTGTGTCTGCCATCCCTTGCTGTTGCTGGGGGCAAATTTGGGGCATAACAGTATGTATCTGTATTATATAAATGAGGGGTTAAACTTATATGCCATCTGATCTCAGATATATATACAGTATATATATATATGTATATATATATGATCAGATATACAATACATATATTGTAATACTAATGTAATATGTAATATGTATATTACAATATTCATCTGTGATACCTGCATCTTTTTCTTTGGTCATTGATAATTACAATTTTTTAGATACTAAATGTAATAACGAACTTTTGAGGTCCTTAATAACAGAAGAATGTTTTCCTCTCCCTTTCAAAAGGAAAGTATTATCACCAGTTTTCCAGAATAGGAACTGTCAAAATTGGAACCAGTTATCTAGTAGTTCCCTTATTCCCAAAGATGTACATTTCAAAATGATTAATGATATTTATCCCTATAAAGAATTTTTAAGACTCAGATTTAATTTGGATGATAACACATGTACGTCTTGCAAAGATGAAATTGAATCTCAGGAACACCTTCTCTACTCTTGTAATGAAGTCAATTTTTTTGGGACAGAATATATGATTGGGTTTGTAGACAACATATACCTGTTTTGGAATATCATGTAAATTTGGAATTTTTGCTAGTGACAAAGAAATGAAATTTCTCTTGAATAATATTTTAATCATGGGTAAATGTTACATACACCTAAGTAGATTCTTTAAAGTTCCCCCAAATTTTGTTGCTTTTACAAATTTTTTTTTGATGTTCTTGAAATCCTCCATAATATACAAGTTACTCGTGATCAATTATTTTTATTTATTTTTACTTTTTTTTCTTTTGAATTTTTTGTACATTTCAATGATTAGTTGTATTATGTCTGTTTGTATTCCTGTTTGCTGCTCGGACTGCTGGTTGTACAGACATGACATGTGCTTTGCTGGTTTGTGCTTAAGATATCAATAAAAAAAATAAATAAGAAATTAAAAAATGTTTTCCACCATTTTTTCTTCTATATGGAAAGAATCAATATCCTTAGAATCGGACAATTTAATATCCTGAAAAGGTTGAACACCAGTTTATTTCTGAGTTACCACTTACCCAAGTCTATTTACGTATACAGGTGACCTTAAATTTGATTGCAGATCCAATAGATTCAAAGAAAAAAATCTTATTTAGCGGATTATTAATGTCATAAACTCACGCACGCCATTCTGACCACCTGGCCAACAGTAGAGGCCCACCTGCTTTGACATCTTTTCATTGCCATTCCATACGTCAAACATTTTAATGTGCTCTTGATCATTATAATTGATCTAGGAAGTGTTTAAACAGCGGCATACCCCATTAAACAATATACCAAATTTTGAGCGGCCTTGTATAAAGTGCAATGCTATTCACTGAATATTGAAATAAATGCAATGCTAGTAGTAAGAAAACAAATTATGACCAAGTTTTACTCAATACACAAATATTTATTTTGTTTGGAACACAATATTAAAACTTTATTTTCAGAAGGCACATCAATTAATCAAATAAAACTCAAAAACAAATCACAGTACCATAACTGTAATACATCTCACCATTTTTAAATAAATGCTTTTACAAAGACTTCATTAGATTATCCTCAAACCTCATTTCACAATAACCACCACTATGAGCCAATATACAGGCAATTATCATCTCTACTGACAATTGATCCACTCCAACCATTACAATACAGGATTTTGCATGAGATTTATAACAGTAAAACATTCATATGAGTAATTTTACAGTAGATTAAGTCCTTAAACATATTCCATAACATTTGGCTAGACGGCTGCTAATAACCTATATTCACACTTTAAGCAGAAAAGTGAGTTTCCATTCAACAAAAGTGCATGCAGTTATGCCATCCTCTGCCTGAAGCCCCAGGCACAATTCAGATGATTCTCGCGAACCACTTCGCTTGAACTTTTTCTAAAGTACAAAAAAAATTATCGGAATTTAACGTTGCGTAATTATGGTGTATTATTTAAGAGTATGCTCAGAAAAGGTGGCCCCAAAAATATCCATTCTTCAGGAAGCTGGACATAACAGTGCATTTTTACCCCACATAAACACAACTCAAACTCAATGCTGCGTTCGAAGCTCATCGCATTTACATAGGGTAAGGGCGACTCAATTTGCCACCGAGAGGCGCAGTTTCTTCTGGGTCCCCGCAGTTTCCTGCATGCACCTCGTCAGGAAGGCCCAGCAGCGGCTGGTGTACTCTTCCGGGAAGTCACGAAAATGGCTGACGTGAGCGGACGTGCCAAAGTCAAAGCTGTCCACTGCACTGCCCTTCTCCCGCAAGACCTTCACCATGTGCTCCACGTCCCGATGGCGAATCACCTGATCCGCTTGGGAGTAGAGGTAGAGCTGGGGCCAAGCAGCTGGGCGGTCTCGCATGGCGTCGTAGTGGTTCTTGTGGATGTATTTGGTCACAGAGTACAACACGATCCTCAGGAGGAACACCATGAACGCGAAGAGACCCAAGAGGAAGTAGCGTAGCACCGCGTTGGTGTTGGGTCCCAACGCGACCGTGATGGCCCGCAGGGCCCCTCTCACATTCTGACTTCCAGGCGCGCTGTCTACCACGGCACCCACCACCCTGAGGGTGCTGAAGCGGGTATGGCTCTGCACCAGCTCAGCCATGTACCGGTACAGCATGAAGCCCCCATTACTAAAAATGTGGAAGAATATGGGGTTGTTCTCCACCTCATAGTCATACAAAAGTTCCAGCAGTTTGAGGGCAGTGATGTTCAGCTCTTTGTAGCCGAATGCCTCCGAAATGAAAACGGTCTTCAAGGGAGCCGTGTAACGAACTGTTATGCAGCCCTGTGGGAGGGGTGGGGGGAGTCGAAACAGCAGGAGGGTTAGGATGTTACAGGCAGTTCTGGAACACATTGACAAGGTGAGCATTTTACTATATCCTTTAAAATTGCTCACCTTGTTCTTTTTCAATTGTTCTAAGAGCACTTTACCACACGATTTCCCTGTGAGCATTGCTGGGAGTTGACAATGACAGAACCCAAAGAGTTTACAGACCATTATTGGAGATTCTAAGCTCAACGTTGAGGAACATGAACTGGGTAATGTTCTCAAGAGTGGCCTCGGAGACGTTTACTGACCCGATCATTGTAAATTGAGCTGTACTTAGACAGATGCTTGTCTTTGCAGCCAGCCCAACCCAGCAAGATGACCACTGGCTCCTTCGATCCTTGCCAGTGTCTTTCTACAAACCAAAGACAGAAAATTACAACGAACAAAATACAGGCAAATGAAAAAAGCCCAAAGTTTCGTTACGTGCTTTTCGCTACTGACTATTGAATCGAGAAAAACTGGAAGGCGGTCTCTTATCTAGCCAGGTTACCCCTTTGTTAACGATAACCGCCCAGAAAGACACATTCATTTGCTCTTTCCTGATAATTTTGCGAAATAAACCCCATGAGATAAGGCAAATTTAACATATACCGTTGAATCAGAAAATAAATTACCCCGTTCCTGGGTAGCTTATATCTGAGAGAAACAAAAACTATCACCCGATGACATAATGTAAGCTCTCTTGACAGCAAAATGATCTTACCCGTGACGAACGACTCCGGAAATACGATGTTGTAATCTATGTTAGCATCTCCCATAATGGACGAGCTTAAATCCCCTTTATCATTCGGTTCGTCAGCTATTCTAATTCAAGGTAGTGCATAATACGGTTGTTTGACAATTGTTGCTCGGCAGGTGCTTGTTTCGCCTGAGACTCGCCTCTCTCTCACCGTTGCAGAGAAATGGTTTTACTTCCGGTATGAGACTAGAGAGCCTTTCAAAATAAAGGCCCTCAGGCCGGATGAACTAATCAGTCATGTAAGAAGCGTAGCGGGTGAAAAGGAGGGCGAATGTAAATATATTTTTCCCTGGCACTGAGCACACGTTTCCCCATCTACTGAACAGATGGGGAACATTCTACTGAACAGATACTGATTAAATCAACTGAACAGATATTAATCAAAGAAGAAATCAACTGAACAGATATTAATCAAAGCAGAAATCAACTAAGCAGCTATCGTTTGAAACAACTGAACAGATATTAACACTTAGATCCTTAAAACCTCTGCTACAAAAATCAACTGTTTACGTGTGTGTGTGTGTGTGTGTGTGTGTGTGTGTGTGTGTGTGTGTGTGTGTGTGTGTGTGACTGCAGCTTACATTAAATGGTTACTGATAGTGATTATCCATTTACTGATGAATATGATGAGTAATACTAAAATATGATCCTCAACACTTGCCGCAATACAATCAATACCTTTGGTTGTACTGGTTTAATTTGGACTCCCTGATGATATCAAATATATGCTCTGTGCCTGCAAATGGCTAAATGTTCCTGCCATAGGGTCACACTTTAGTCTACGTGGTTCAGTCATTTGAAACAGAACTACACCTCGTTGCAGTGAAAAATAGGACTCCTTTTGGTTCCTCTCTGAAGTTTTGTTGTCCATTCAAAACGAGCAGCCCTGGATATTTTTCATCACGGCATATTTCGGAAAAATTAAGAGATATTGATGGCAGTGGGGTTTGGAAACTGGGACACATTCCAAAAATATGGGCTGCACCCCGAGATTTGTGTCGTGCATAATTAGTAATATTCTATTCTAACTTATTTGAAGCTGTAGCTACTTGTTTTTATTGCTGTTAGGGTCACACTATCAGCCAGGATTGCTGTGTTGATGCCCATTCAGTGGAGTTCAAGTCTTATCAACGTCACTTTCTGGTACTTATAATTTTAGAACCCACTTCGTTTTTCAGCACCATAGTAGGCTACCTGCAGATGCACTTTATGTTATACTTCACTCAGAATGAATGTGACAGTAAAATGCCTGCAATCTTAGTCAACAACACATAGAAGCTTTACTCAGTGCAAAACATTTCCAAATGTCGGTGGCAAATAATTTTTGAGAAATAAAGTAGATCAGAGTGCCTTATCAAATGCATAATTTTGGGACGTTAAACCTATTTATGTTGCTCTGGCTCTCAAATCCAGCTCATATGATTTGAGGATTGAATGGGAGGTCAAAGTGCAAAAACGTGATGAACATGAGGTGACAGTGTTGATTGCTCCCTTTATTTTCAGGGTATTTCAATCCGTATTGAGTGCAGGAATCACAATTGTTTCTTACACAGCTCTCAATTTCACAGTAGGAACAATGCAATGGATCAAATGAACATAATGTGAAATCAGCATATTTAGCATCTGCAAACTAACTGCTTCAGATGATGGCCAAAAACCTGAGACCAACGGACATTCACCACCTCCAGGTTTATATCCCCCGTGGAGCTCTACTTGGCCTGTATGGACGTTCCTGTTGTTGTTTGCCTCTAGGACATCTCTTTTTAAGTGTTCCCTGTCAGTACATATACAACCCAATTCCAAAATAGTTGGGAGGAAGTGTGAATTGTGAATAAAATCAAAATGCAATGACTTTCAGATCACGTAAGCCAATATGTTATTTACAATAGAACATCGATAACATTTCCAATGTTGAAACTGAGACATTTTACATTTTTATACACAAAATGAGCTTATTTCAAATTATCTGGCTGCAACAGGTCTCAAAAAAGTTGGGTCACAGGTAAAAAAAAAGACTGAAAAAGCAATTAATATATAAGAGAATCAGCTGAAAGAACATATAGCAAGTAAGTAAGTTAGCTGGCATCAGGTGTGTAAAATGATCGGCTATAAAAGGGATGTCTTAGAGAGGCCTAGTCTCTCAGAAGTAAAGATGGCCAGAGGCTCTCCAACCTGTGAAGGCTTGTATTAAAAAAATTGTGGATATTTTAAAAACAACACCCTTAGAATGAATGTGTTGAAAAATAACACAGAAAAATGTGTTATCACGAATAACACATTTTGTGTTGATTTCAACACAAAATATGTAAAAAGGTTTTAAAATAAATAAATAAATAAATAAAATCAACACTGATTGTGTTGAAAACAACACAAAGTGTGTTGTCCTTAACTAGACACACAGGTGCGTTAAAAATTAACACGTGTTGTGTTATTTTCAACACATCTCTATTGAGAGTGAATGTTCCTCAACGTCAAAATGCAAAGGCTTTGAAGGTCTCATCATCAACAGTGCATAACATCATCAAAAGATTCAGAGAAACGGGAAAAATCTCTGTGCGTAAGGGACAAGGCCGAAGACCTTTACTGGATGTCCATGATCTTCAGGCCCTCAGACGCCACTGCATCACTCATTGGCATGATTCTGTCATTGACATTACCAAATGGGCCCAGGGATACTTCAAGAAACCACTGTCTGTTGTAATGTGAATATAGGCCACTAGATGGCAGTGTTTGCCTTTTTTTTTTTTTGTTAAGCTCAGACTGGAGTCATGTTTGGACATGTCCTGGACATGTCTGGGGCAAGTCTCAGAAAATTTAAAAAAAGAGGTCTAAATGTGGGTGGGGTCTGCAAAAGAGTATATAAGGAAAAGAATTGAGACAGTAAAGGAGGAGGAGAAATTGCAAGAAGATGACCAGACCTGCCATTCTGTTCAAGACCTGTGACGTTTCTTTTGTGGATTTTTGCCTTTGTAACAGCATTTTTTTCCTCACCCAGCACATCACCAGGGACTGTAAATATTTCTGTTTTTTTTATCAATCTTGGTCAATAGATTAGTTTGTTAGTTAGTTGTTATTAGTCTTTGTGTGTTTAATTAAATGTGTTTTAGTTGTTAAAACTGTGTCTGTCATCCCTTGCTGTTGCTGTTGCGTTTTAAATGTAATAACAAATTGGGGCCATAACAAATTGGGGGCTCAAGGTCCGGGATAGACCATTGTGTGAGTAATTAATTGAAAATCTAACATTTCAAATTGTGAAATTGTTTTTGTGAATTTTCCTAGATATATATTGACAACAGCAATGGATGATTTCTTGGCATCACCAACCGTAGGGGTTTTGAAGTCTTTTAAAAAGACAGAACTGCTAGAAATTTGCAGACAGTTGGAGCTGACAGAGGTAAAACCAGCCATGCGAAAAGCAAGACTGGCTAGAGAGATAGTTGAATATTACATTGATGAAAATGTGTTTGCACCAGGAGATCTGGAACAGTTTCCAGTGGAAAATCCAAATATAGAAATGGAACTTAAATTAAAAATGCTAGAGATTGAAAGGGAGGAAAAAGAAAAACAAAGAGAATTTGAGAGGGAAGAAAAAGAAAAACAAAGGCAGTTTGAGTTAGAAAAATTAGCAAGAGAAGAGAAAATTGAGAGGGAAGAAAAAGAAAAACAAAGAGAATTTGAGAGAGAGAAAGAGGAAAGAGCAGAAAGAGAGAGACAGAGACAGAGAGATTTTGAATTAGAGAAATTCGATGGAGAAGAAAGACTCCAAATGGAGCAACTAAAAATTAAAATTGAAACTTAAAATAAATTTTGTGCCAGTCAGGAGGTAAAACTGGTGCCTCCATTTTCGGAAAAGGATGTTGACAACTATTTCCAGTGTTTTGAAAAGGTAGCAAAGAGTTGCCAGTGGCCAAAGGAACACTGGCCTCTGATGTTGCAAACTGTCCTCAAGGGTAAAGCTCAACAAGCCTATTCGGCTTTGTCTGCAGATGATTCCTCTGATTATGAGGTTGTCAAAAAGGTTATTTTGAGAGCTTATGAGTTGGTTCCAGAGGCTTACCGACAGAAATTCAGAGGTCTGAAGAAATCTGAAAATCAGACTTATGTTGAATTTGCTAATGAAAAGCAGGTTTGCTTTGAGCGCTGGTGTTCTTCTATGGAGGTCAAGGATGATTTCAACTAACTAAAAGAGATGGTGTTAGTTGAAGAATTCAAGAACTGTGTTAAAGATGATGTTAAGACCTACCTTAATGAGAAGCAAGCACTAAATATGCAATCAGCTGCCAAATTTGCAGATGAATATGTTCTCACACATAAGTCCAAATTTCAGTCTAGCAGTAATAATAGATGGTCCCAATTTCAGAAAAAGGGTTATGGTGATACCCAAGATTCCTCACCCAAAGACAAAGACAAATCTGGTGATGGTGCTCAGAAATCCAGTAACAGGTCTGATCAAAGTGTGAAAGCTGACAGTGACAAAAGTGGTCTAGTTTGCAGTTATTGCAAGAAATCTGGTCATGTTACAACTAACTGTTGGTTCCTTAAAGCTAAAAAAGAAAAAGAAAAGGATACCAAACCAAATGCCTTTGTGAAAACAAGGTTAGAAACCCCTGTAGTAGATAACCAATCTGCTAAATTGCCTGCTTCTTGTGGGGCTAAAAAGCCTGATACAGCTGACTTTGTGAGGGAGGAATTTCTTCCATTTGTGTCAGAGGGATTTGTGGCTCTGAATGAGCATACTACTCCTGTCCCCATATATATCCTAAGGGATACCGGAGCTTCTCAGTCACTTTTGTTGATGGACTCCTTGGAGTTACGTGATGAGACCGCTTCAGGGGATTTCATACTTGTACAAGGTATTGAAGGGAGGACTGTATCTGTACCCCTGCGCTCTATATTCTTGAAGTCAGATTTAGTTACAGGACAGGTAAAGGTGGGACTTATGTCAAGTCTACCTATAAAGGGTGTTTCTCTGTTGCTAGGCAATGACCTGGCTGGGGGCAAAGTAGTTCCCCCTGTACATCTTACTTCACAGCCGAGCACTGAAGATGGGGATGAGGACCCATCTCTGTATCCTTCTTGCGCAGTGACTCGTGCTATGGCCAAGAAGGCTAAAGAAGAAGATGTTGTGGTGCCGTCCAGCACATTGAATAGTCAGAACTCAGGTGGTTCGCCTCATGACTCTGATTGGCCTACTATGGTTTCTCCGTTTGAGGACTTATCAGATACTTTTATCAGTTCTCTATTCAGCCAGCAGGAAGGATCTGGTGATTCTGATGTGTCTGGAGACTTGTCTCTGTCCAGAAAGCGGTTGATTGAGGAGCAAACTAATGATCGTGAAATTTGTGTACTAAAGAGGAGGGCCCTTCCTGATAAAGAAATACACGCAGTTCCAGTTGGGTATTATCTTAAGGATGGTGTGTTGATGCGGAAGTGGCGCCCTCCTGATATCCCTGCCAATGCAGATTGGGCAGTGGTCAGGCAAATTGTTGTTCCGAAGGTCTACAGGAATGAGATCTTAACAATGGCTCATAGTTTACCTTTAGGAGGTCATCTTGGTGTTAACAAGACTGTTGATAAGATCATGAAACACTTCTTTTGGCCTGGGCTTCGGAAAGACGTTTCCAACTTTTGCAAAACCTGTCACACTTGTCAGGTAGTTGGAAAACACCAGTTAGACCCACCTGTAGCTCCATTGCAGCCTATCCCAGCATTTGGGGAGCCATTCTCTAGGGTCATTGTTGATTGCGTTGGTCCATTACCCAAGACTAGATCTGGAAATCAGTACTTGTTGACAATCATGTGTGCATCTACCAGATTCCCCGAAGCCATACCTCTACGTAACATCAAGGCAACTGCAATCTCGAAGGCTTTGATAAAGTTCTTCACGTTGTTTGGCCTTCCCAGGGAAATTCAGTCAGACCAGGGTAGCAATTTCACTTCAGGATTGTTTCAGCAGGTTGTGTATGAACTAGGTGCAAAGCAGATTCTTTGTAGTGCCTATCATCCAGAAAGTCAGGGTGCCTTAGAGCGGTTTCATTCCACTCTCAAGACAATGATGAGGACTTATTGTTATGACCATGAGAAAGACTGGGATGAAGGGGTTCATTTGCTGTTGTTTGCAGCTAGAGAAGCAGTGCAGGAGTCTACTGGATTCAGTCCATTTGAGCTAGTGTTTGGTCATGAAGTGAGAGGACCTTTGCTATTATTGAGTGAACAATGGCAAGAGAAAGAGCCGCATATCAGTCTGTTAGACTATGTTAGCAAGTTCAAGGAAAGATTGCGTGCAGCTTGTGACCTTGCCAAAGAGAACTTGAAATCAAGTCAGGGAAAAATGAAAACTTGGTATGATCATCAGGCTAGAAGCCGTGAGTTTAAACCAGGAGACAAGGTCCTTGTGTTGTTTCCCTTGCAGTCCAATCCATTGCAGGCTAGATTTCATGGTCCTTATGAAATTCTGACAAAACTCAATGATCTCAATTACATTGTGAAGACTCCAGATAGGAGAAAACCAAAACAATTGTGTCATATTACCATGCTCAAGCCTTATCATGACAGAAATGCTAGGGTTGCAGCTGTCATTTCAGATTCTCCAATGGTCGAAACGTGTGAAGATGAGGGGGAGTTTCAAGGTGATGAACCAAGAATTAAAGCTGAAGTTCTTTCATGTAAATTGTCAAACACTGAAGTGTTGCAAAATCTTGATGTAAAACTCCAGCACTTAGAACCCTCACAGAGAGATCAGTTTGAAAGGTTGATCAAGAAATATGAGGATTTGTTTCCTTATGTTCCAAAGAGAGTTACTATAGCCTCTCATGATTTAGATGTTGGTGATGCCAAACCAATAAAACAGCATCCATACCGGATGAATCCTGAAAAGAGAAAGATTGCTGAGAAAGAGGTTGAGTACATGTTAAAACATGATATTATCAGACCCTCCAACCCTGATTGGAGTTCACCCTGTGTGCTAGTTCCAAAACCTGATGGAAGTACTAGATTCTGTACAGATTATCGCAAAGTCAATGCTATAACTAGAACTGATGTGTTTCCAATACCTAGGATTGATGATTGTATTGATAGTGTAGGGCAAGCAAAGTTTCTGACCAAGATTGATTTATTGAAGGGTTATTGGTGTGTGCCTTTAACTGAGAGGGCCAAGAGTATCTCTGCTTTTGCCACACCATCTGGATTGTACCAGTATGAAGTCCTACCCTTTGGCATGAAAAATGCCCCAGCCACGTTCCAAAGGATGATACAGTCTACAATTGCCGGATTGCCACACACGGGTGCGTACATCGATGACCTGATCACATGGAGTGACTCCTGGGAAGAACATCTAAAAGATGTAGAGACGTTGTTCCAGCGCCTGACCCAGGCTAACCTGACTGTTAACCTGAGCAAGAGTGACTTTGGTTGTGCTACTGTCACCTATCTTGGCTACGTCATAGGCCAGGGTAAGGTGGCACCCATAAATGCTAAAGTCCAAGCCATCATGGACTTTCCAGTTCCTGACAACAAAAAAAGCTTTGCGCCGCTTCCTTGGAATGATCGGGTACTACCGCAAGTTCTGCAAGAACTTTGCTGAGATTGCTCTCAGTCTAACTAACCAACTGAAGAAAGGCGTAAAGTTCACCTGGGATGATGCATGCCAGAGAGCCTTCGATCGCCTGAAGTCTCTGCTGTGTCACTTCCCCGTGCTCAAATCTCCTGACTTCAACAAACCGTTCTCCATCGCGGTCGATGCTAGCGACCAAGCTTGTGGATCTGTGCTCCTACAGAGAAGTGACTCTGATGACATTGAGCATCCCGTGGCATACTTCTCCAGGAAGTTCAATCGCCACCAAAGGAACTATTCCACAATAGGGAAGGAACTGTTGGCTCTGGTCCTTTCTTTACAACACTTTGAGGTTTATGTTTGTACAGGACAAAAGCCAATGATTGTGTACACTGACCACAATCCGTTAATGTTTTTGAGTAAGATGAAAAACAAGAATCGGAGATTGTTGAATTGGAGTTTGATTTAACAGGAATTTGACTTGGAAATTAAGCATGTGAAGGGTACAGACAATGTAATTGCTGATTGCTTATCCCGTGTTTGAATGTGTATATATATATCATGTGTTTGAATATTGTATGATATGTATATATAGACAAGTGTTCACTTAACCATTTTGTATCGAAAAGAAAAATTTTGCCTTTATGAGTCAAAATTTTTCCCTTTTGGAATGGAGGTGTAATGTGAATATAGGCCACTAGATGGCAGTGTTTGCCTTTTTTTTTTTTGTTAAGCTCAGACTGGAGTCATGTTTGGACATGTCCTGGACATGTCTGGGGCAAGTCTCAGAAAATTTAAAAAAAGAGGTCTAAATGTGGGTGGGGTCTGCAAAAGAGTATATAAGGAAAAGAATTGAGACGGTAAAGGAGGAGGAGAAATTGCAAGAAGATGACCAGACCTGCCATTCTGTTCAAGACCTGTGACGTTTCTTTTGTGGATTTTTGCCTTTGTAACAGCATTTTTTTCCTCACCCAGCACATCACCAGGGACTGTAAATATTTCTGTTTTTTTATTAATCTTGGTCAATAGATTAGTTTGTTAGTTAGTTGTTATTAGTCTTTGTGTGTTTAATTAAATGTGTTTTAGTTGTTAAAACTGTGTCTGTCATCCCTTGCTGTTGCTGTTGCGTTTTAAATGTAATAACAAATTGGGGCCATAACACTGTAAACACAGTCCGCCGTGCCATCCACAGATGCCACCTAAATCTCTATCATGCAAAAAGGAAGCCATTGTTGTGCATGATCCAGAAGTGCGGCCGTGTTCTGTAGGCCAAGGCTCATTTAAAATGGACTGTAGCAAAGTGGCAAAGTGTCCTGTGGTCAGGCGACTCTAAATTTGACATTCTTGTTAGGAAATCATGGGCGTTGAGTCCTCCAGGCTAAAGAGGAGAAAGACCACCCCTCCTGTTATCAGCATTCAGTTCAAAACCCAGCATCTCTGATGGCATGGGGATGCATTAGTGCATATGGTGTGGGACATTTGCATGTTTTAAAAAGCACCATGAATGCTGAAAGGTATATAAAGGTTTTCAAGCAACATATGCTCCCCTCCAGATGACATCTATTCCAGGGAAGGCCTTGTGTATTTCAGCAGGACAATGCAAAACCACATACTGCAGCTATTACAACAACATGGCTTCCTGGTAGAAAAGTCCGTGTGCTGAACTGGCCTGCCTGCAGTCCTGATCTTTCACCGATTGAGAACATTTGGTGCATAATTAAATGAAAAGTCTGTCAAAAAAGACCCAAAACTCTCCAGAAGCTGGAAGTTTGTATTAAACAAGAGTGGGATCAAATTCCAATGGCTTAACTCAAGAAACTTGTCTCCTCAATGCCCAGACGCCTCCACTCTGTGTTAAAAAGAAGGGGGGATGCTACACTGTGGTAATCAAGCCCCTGTCCCAACTTTTTTGAGACCTGTAGCAGCCATCAACTTTGAAACGAGCTTATTTTGTGGATAAAATTGTAAAATTTCTCAGTTTCAACGTTTGCTGTGTTATCTCTGTTCTATTGTGAATAAAATACTGGCTGGTGTGATTTGAAAGTCATTGCGTTTTGATTTTATTCACAATTCACACTTTGTCCCAACTATTTTGGAATTGGGGTTGTATATTTTCAAGGGCTAAACAGGTGTAGATTAGAAGATCCTGCCCCAGTGATAGGTCATTCAACCCCTAAAGCTACAATGATGTATTCTATTCTCTGGGAGTGTAACCTCAAACAATATTTGGCAAGGCGCACCTCATCCTCCTCTTCATGACCCGACTTTAAATCCTGTGTGATAGATTCAGAGGACAAAATGCCCCAAGTCCTTCTAAAATATAATGTATACTTCTGGTTTTTGTAAGAACAATTTCATAGTCTGGCAGTTCTGCAGTCAGCCAATTGTTCATACTGCAGCAAACAGCAGCAGAAAATTGTACTGCTATAGATACCTATATGCTTCATAGCTGTAGAACCGCTGTACTCCTGGTGAGCTGCCATCTTGGTAGTTTTCACAACAAACCTAACTGGGTACTCTAGATTCTACCAATTAACAGCTGAACAAGTACTCAAACTCTTCCATAGCTAGGCTGCTGTGTTACAATGTATTATGCAGCCTACCTTCTGAGCTGTTAAATTTGTTTCAGAATATTGAAAATGTTTGCGAGCAAAGTTAAATGCAAATATATATATATATATATAATGTATTGACTCACGACAAGCGGTAAAGAACTACGTGCCATTAAATTATGGCACGTCCTTGTGTCTCGCAAACTGATAATAGCAAAATGGATTGAGAACTAGCATTAATGGCTCATGAATATGGTTGATATTACTATTCAGATCACAGAATAGATAAATGAAATGGAGAGAAAAGAAAAACTGATCTTGTAATGATTAATGCGATCCACGAGCGGTTGTACACTGTGTGGAACTACACTCAACAAAAATATAAACACAACACTTTTGTTTTTGCTCCCATTTGTCATGAGATGGACTAAAAGATCTAAAATTCATTCCAGATAAACAATATTACCATTTCTCTCAAACATTGTTCACAAATCTGTCTAAATGTGTGATAGTGAGCACTTTTGCTTTGCTGAGACAATCCATCCCACCTCACAGGTGTGCCACATCAAAATGCTCATCAGACACCATGATTAGTGCACAGGTGTACCTTAGACTGTCCACAATAAAAGGCCACCCTGAAATGTGCAGTTTTTGCTTTATTGGGGGTCTGGGGACTCAGAACCTGTGAGTATCTGGTGTGACCACCATTTGCCTCATGCAGTGCAACACATCTTCTTCGCATAGAGTTTATCAGATTGTCAATTGTGGCCTGTGGAATGTTGTTCCACTCCTCTTCAATGGCTGTGCGAAGTTGCTGGATATTAGTGGGAACTGGTATGCGCTGTCGTATACGCCGGTCAAGCACATCCCAAACATGCTCAATGGGTGACATGTCCGGTGAGTATGCTGGCCATGCAAGAACTGGGACATTTTCAGCTTCCAAGAATTGTGTACAGATCCTTGCAACATGGGGCCGCGCATTATCTTGCTGAAACATGAGGTGATGTTCATGGATGTATGGCACAACAATGGGCCTCAGGATCTCATCACGGTATCTCTGTGCATTCAAAATGCCATCAATAAAACGCACCGGTGTTCTTCGTCCAAAACAGATGCCTGTCCATACCATAACCCCACCACCACCATGGGCCACTCGATCCACATTGACATCAGCAAAGCGCTCACCCACACGACGCCACACACGCTGTCAGCCATCTGCCCTGAGCAATGTAAACCGAGATTCATCCGTGAAGAGAACACCTCTCCATCGTGCCAGAAGCCATCGAATGTGAGCATTTGCCCACTCAAGTCTGTTACGGCGACGATCTGGAGTCAGGTCAAGACCCCGATGAGGACGACGAGCATGCAGTTGAGCTTCCCTGAGACGGTTTCTGACAGTTTGTGCAGAAATTCTTTGGTTATGCAAACCAATTGTTTCAGCAGCTGTCTGAGTAGCTGGTCTCAGACGATCTTGGAGGTGAACCTGCTGGATGTGGAGGTCCTGGGCTGGTGTGGTTACACGTGGTCTGCGGTTGTGAGGCCGGTTGGATGAACTGCCATATTCTCTGAAATGCCTTTGGAGATGGCTTATGGTGGAGAAATGAACATTCAATGCCCGAGCAACAGGTCTGGTTGACATTCCTGCTATCACCATGCCAATTGCACGCTCCCTCAATGCTTGCGCCATCTGTGGCATTTTGCTGTGAGACAAAACTGCACATTTCAGAGTGGCCTTTTATTGTGGACAGTCTAAGGTACACCTGTGCACTAATCATGGTGTCTGATGAGCATCTTGATGTGGCACACCTGTGAGGTGGGATGGATTGTCTCAGCAAAGCAAAAGTGCTCACTATCACACATTTAGACAGATTTGTGAACAATGTTTGAGAGAAATGGTAATATTGTGTATCTGGAATGAATTTTAGATCTTTGAGTCCATCTCATGACAAATGGGAGCAAAAACAAAAGTGTTGCGTTTATATTTTGTATAACTAACAACATGAAAAAATCGTTCGCAGCAATGGGCATGTGACCACCAATCACCAGAAGATGGCAGTAAACGTTTTCCTATAGTGCTGTTGCTTGCTTTATATTTTGGACCGAAGCGGATAAAATGCCCGAAATCCTACGATGTGTCCTCGAGAAACGTTCTTAAAGTGATACAAGCTTAGACATCTGTCGGCAAATTGCTGAGCGTCGGACTATCTTTGCTCATGAGGAACTAGACGCTGCTGATAAGGCATATAACATGATTTGCTCTCAGAACTGCAGTGCTTTAGCATATATATATATATACTTAGGAACTATAGTCTGAGGCTGCACAAGCATTGTTCTTAATGGCGATCTTTAATATCACCTGTTTCGCACCATGTTATTATTGCAACTCATCACATCATGATGAATTTAAAATTGCCCCTGCTCCAACTTTTTTTTGGAGCCTGTTAAAGTCATTTAATTTGAAACATTTTCAATAAGCAATAGAATTCACAAGTCAGAGCATCAATAATGTTTTGTTCTAGTATTTTCAACACTGTAAAAAAAAGAATGTACTCTTCTTATAACTCCTGTTTGATTTATCTGCATTCCTCAAGAAAAGCTAGCATTTTTTAAAATTAGGGTTTTAGTTTTCCTTCCATTCCTACTTGATTAATAGGACTTGAGATAGGACTTGGTATGTTGGATCATTAACCTGATATTATCGTACTGCAGTTGTTATTGCCTCTGCAGAAATTTGAAAGTTAATACTATGTAATAAAAAGGCTGAGAAAAAAATCATAGGCCTACATGGCCAGAGAAAAGCGTAATTCACCGATCTATATTTCACTCGGTCCGATTCAATTTGTAATGCCCCTCCTCTCTGGCATTCCATTGTCTGGCTACCTGCCCTGCATCAATAAATCAATTATCTCAGTTTCCCTCAGCCTTAATTATGTTCACCAGTTTCCTTTTAGTTAAAGAGATTCCCTTAAGCATTTATAGTTTAGTTTCTCTCTATTCAGAGAGGTAGCTTTTGTTTGATGCCCGATTGTGTTAGGTGCTCTCCCCTATATGTTATCCTGAAGTTCTGTATTTGTTTGGTTTGCTCCCTCGCTGTTTATTTAATAAACTACAAGTCAATGCACCTGGGTCCTCATCTCTACTTCTTTCCCTGGCGCCTCTTTCACCATCTTTGGCTGCCAGGGCCTGAAACAAATAAATCAAAAACTCTTTTCAGAGTCTGGCTTATTGGATATCCGCAGAAACCGCTATACCATTATCGTTTATGTTCCTGGTGTCCCAGAAAGATTAAGTCATTAATATTGACCTGACGGGACACATGCTGACATGCATTGTAAATTTTGTCATATTAAGCTACTTTATTTAATTAGTCTGCTCAAGTTTATTCTTATATTTTTGCGCCACATTAGTCAGCCCTGCACCTGGTGAGAGTTATGAGTCACCCAGGTGCGAGGTTCAGTACACTTGAAGGGAGATGCCCATGTCTGAGTACACAGTTTATGTGAGTTGCCAGTGGAAACCAAGTGTATGCGCTCCTCAGCCAATCACTTTCAAATATTTATTGCTTACATAATGACAAAAATCATAAAATAAAAACGAACAAGACAAAAGCAAAAACTGCAATGTTAAAGAACTATAGTCGGAAGCATGTTTGGCATTAATTCTTCCTTTTTAACGAGGCTGCCATTTTTCAAAAACTCCCTCGTTAAGTCCAAAGAGTTTTGCTGAATTGCCCATTTCGCCAGGCCGTAATTCAGCCTCAGTCATTTGGGAGATGTGTGATTAGCCATGCAAAAGCTATATAGTGGTTGCGACTGGGGACTCACCATTTCAAGCCCACTCAGGCATACCTTCTGCAGTGGCCCATGTGATTCATTCTCAACATCCACCCAATTCCTATGGCTACTTTGCAACAGATTTTTAAACAGTCTGACACATTGCAGGAGCAGACACGAGCCATTGGTCTGACTGGAACCATTACTGACATACGCCAAACTGAAGATTTGTAGTTGAACTCATTAGGTAGCATGGTGGTGATTCTCGAGTCATACTTGGCCGTTTGAGATGGGTTTACTTTTGCATAGATCTTGTCTTCCATTTCAAAATGTCTCAAACTGAACAAATTAATGTAGGCTTGTTCTCCAGTACCAGTCAAAAGCTTGGACACACTTTGCTAATGTCACAGCACTCTTTTGAGAGAAATTTAAATGGCTTGACTTCTCTATATAATCTCAAATGGAATCTGGTAAGAGGTAACCAGTCAGAAGTTTACTTGTTTGATTTGTGCCATATTTTGCAAGGTAAGCAGACAAACAAGCTCTTTCCATTTTCCAACAGCCATATTAAAGACCAGCTGTTTTGGAACTTATTAGGTAAAAAAGTTGATGAAAAGCGAATCACAAGTGCAGCACATCTTTGGGAACTTAGCAAAGCAGCAAACTCATTATAGCCATATAACTGCTCTTGTAAAAGAAATGTGAGTATGCTCTGCAAATGTCAGAAAATTCTGGTTAGTTTGATGGATTTAAGAATTAGTTTATTTTTTGCAAAATAACAGTACTTATTTCTTATTTAACATGTCTTGTAAGAAAAATATGGGTATGTCCAAACTCTTGACCAGTCCTGTATATGTTTAGCAACATTATTTTCATTTGCATCGTCTGACACTGGTTCCATTGACAACAATGGGAACATTTAAAAAGAGAACAGCTTTTGATTTTTAAATGGTTCCTTTTGAGCTCTAATCCGACTGATTTTTCTGCAGTCAACGAATGATTATAAATTTTCTGCAATTTGAGGCGATTCATTTCAGAATCTTGGGGTAACTGCATTTCATTTCGTGCGGGGCAAGGTTTCCGTCTTGTCAGGCGTACTGGCGCCATGTAACAATTCCTCCTAATCATAAATGGTGCCGTTTTATGCACGACGTTTGACATTGCAAAGTTGCGGTTCGTTGAAATGCCAGTCCATCAGAAACAACTCCCCAAGTGCCTAAATACTGCTTTAGCTATTGGATAAAATTAGATTTGTTGAACCTCCTTCGGTATCTGATTAGCCAACGCCGCTGCCAATCAAGACAGAAGCTGAGGTGGGTCAAATTGCAAGTTAGGTCCTTGGGGAGAGGCAAATGTTTGGAGAAGTGAAGACGCAATGTTTGGCGGCGTGTGGAATGACAGTAAACACGGCGAAAACGGACTAAGTGCGTCTATCTAGTTGCGAGACAGATTATTGAAGAGAAAACGGACAGCGTGGAAGCAAATCGATTCTTCTTTTATTGGCGGAGAAACGGTTTATTTTTGACGGAACACAGCCGAGCTGCCGATGAATAATCCTATTTATTTAGATTTACGACCCCTGTGCAGACTGGCTGCGCATAAACAATGCAAACGAAAATACGTGGGCGAGTTTTCTAGCTAATTTTGCGCGTAACGACACGGACAATCGCGAGTTGTTTTCAGTCATTTGATTGGCAGCAACTATTTTCGGGCAGTAGGTGTTTAAGTTGCAAATGTTCAGTAATGCTTTGCATTTCCCGTGTTTATTGAGGATCGGAGAGGCTCGCTCGCTGGTTAGATCGCTTGCGCACTGACGCGTTTGGCTGGCGGTGTGGATAACATGCCTGGCGTTGGAGTGAAATGAGGCCCCGGCGTCATCCCAGTTCCACCGTCGCTTGAACTACATCATGACAAACATTCAGGTGAGACTGCAGTGATGTGTCAATTTGAGCCGACGGTAGGTTGCGAAACTACAGCGTTTTAGCATTAAGAGACATGATATTGTTTGTTTGGGTGAATGTAGTGTGTGATCGAGGATGAGATTTATCGCGATAACCATCCGTGACACCAACTGAGTCGCTAGCTGGTTTAGCTAAAACTGTTAACAGTTGGCGGATCATCGGCCGTGTTACTCTTTGCTGCTGTTGCAAGAGCAACATTAAACTTTGCTAACTAACGGATACGTCAACTCTCCTGGCTCAGCAGAGGGTTAAGCCGCTTTCACACCGGACGCGAAACGAATTTTTCGCTCGACAGATTACATTGAGAGTCAATGCAAAGAGCAAAGACTGCTATTCGCGTCTTTTCAGTGCCTTTGAATTTAATCTGTCCTGCGAAAAAAATCGTTTCTCGTCCAGTGTGAATGCGGCTTTAGTTCATCCTGCTTGAAATATTGGCCAAGTCTGCAAAATGCGTTATTAAATTCAATGTATTGAGCCAACCGCTGCGCGGCAAGACTGTTTCAACAAGTAACAGTTAAATTCATGTGCTTTTACAACCTATTATGCTGGAAAGCTTGTTGTAGGAGCATTGCTCTGAGAGGTTGTTGCTGTTGGAGCATTGCTCTGAGAGGTTGTTGCTGTTGGAGCATTGCTCTGAGAGGTTGTTGCTGTTGGAGCATTGCTCTGAGAGGTTGTTGCTGTTGGAGCATTGCTCTGAGAGGTTGTTGCTGTAGGAGCATTGCTCTGAGAGGTTGTTGCTGTAGGAGCATTGCTCTGAGAGGTTGTTGCTGTAGGAGCATTGCTCTGAGAGGTTGTTGCTGTAGGAGCATTGCTCTGAGAGGTTGTTGCTGTAGGAGCATTGCTCTGAGAGGTTGTTGCTGTTGGAGCATTGCTCTGAGAGGTTGTTGCTGTTGGAGCATTGCTCTGAGAGGTTGTTGCTGTTGGAGCATTGCTCTGAGAGGTTGTTGCTGTTGGAGCATTGCTCTGAGAGGTTGTTGCTGTAGGAGCATTGCTCTGAGAGGTTGTTGCTGTTGGAGCATTGCTCTGAGAGGTTGTTGCTGTAGGAGCATTGCTCTGAGAGGTTGTAGCTGTAGGAGCATTGCTCTGAGAGGTTGCTGCTGTAGGAGCATTGCTCTGAGAGGTTGTTGCTGTAGGAGCATTGCTCTGAGAGGTTGTAGCTGTAGGAGCATTGCTCTGAGAGGTTGTAGCTGTAGGAGCATTGCTCTGAGAGGTTGTTGCTGCTGGAGCATTGCTCTGAGAGGTTGTTGCTGTTGGAGCATTGCTCTGAGAGGTTGTTGCTGTAGGAGCATTGCTCTGAGAGGTTGTAGCTGTAGGAGCATTGCTCTGAGAGGTTGTTGCTGTAGGAGCATTGCTCTGAGAGGTTGTTGCTGTAGGAGCATTGCTCTGAGAGGTTGTTGCTGTAGGAGCATTGCTCTGAGAGGTTGTTGCTGTAGGAGCATTGCTCTGAGAGGTTGTTGCTGTTGGAGCATTGCTCTGAGAGGTTGTTGCTGTAGGAGCATTGCTCTGAGAGGTTGTAGCTGTAGGAGCATTGCTCTGAGAGGTTGTTGCTGTAGGAGCATTGCTCTGAGAGGTTGTTGCTGTAGGAGCATTGCTCTGAGAGGTTGTTGCTGTAGGAGCATTGCTCTGAGAGGTTGTTGCTGCTGGAGCATTGCTCTGAGAGGTTGTTGCTGTAGGAGCATTGCTCTGAGAGGTTGTTGCTGTAGGAGCATTGCTCTGAGAGGTTGTTGCTGTAGGAGCATTGCTCTGAGAGGTTGTAGCTGTAGGAGCATTGCTCTGAGAGGTTGTTGCTGCTGGAGCATTGCTCTGAGAGGTTGTTGCTGCTGGAGCATTGCTCTGAGAGGTTGTTGCTGTAGGAGCATTGCTCTGAGAGGTTGTTGCTGTAGGAGCATTGCTCTGAGAGGTTGTAGCTGTAGGAGCATTGCTCTGAGAGGTTGTTGCTGTAGGAGCATTGCTCTGAGAGGTTGTTGCTGTAGGAGCATTGCTCTGAGAGGTTGTTGCTGCTGGAGCATTGCTCTGAGAGGTTGTTGCTGTAGGAGCATTGCTCTGAGAGGTTGTTGCTGTAGGAGCATTGCTCTGAGAGGTTGTTGCTGTAGGAGCATTGCTCTGAGAGGTTGTTGCTGCTGGAGCATTGCTCTGAGAGGTTGTTGCTGCTGGAGCATTGCTCTGAGAGGTTGTAGCTGTAGGAGCATTGCTCTGAGAGGTTGTTGCTGTAGGAGCATTGCTCTGAGAGGTTGTTGCTGTAGGAGCATTGCTCTGAGAGGTTGTTGCTGCTGGAGCATTGCTCTGAGAGGTTGTTGCTGTAGGAGCATTGCTCTGAGAGGTTGTTGCTGTAGGAGCATTGCTCTGAGAGGTTGTTGCTGTTGGAGCATTGCTCTGAGAGGTTGTTGCTGTAGGAGCATTGCTCTGAGAGGTTGTTGCTGTAGGAGCATTGCTCTGAGAGCTGGCCGGGCAGTATTAAGCTGCACCATATTGTCAACAGAGGTGTGTGTGGCTATTGAGGTTGGAAAAGGACATCAGAAGGTTTTCTGTTTCGGATGCATAGGCGCTTGGAGTTACAGGCGTCAACTTAAGTGCAAGTATTAATCTGAAGAAACCGAGATGGATTTGCCTGCTTGGATGGCTACTTTTAAGATTAAGTAAATGACATGTTTACTGTGATGGTAAACATGCTGGTGAGCTTGGACAGCTATGGACGAATGAAATTAGAGTGACAGGTAATTTATTTCCATTTCACTACTGATGGAAAGTAATTGTGTTATTCGCAAACATTTCAATTTATTGCGAGTAAGTGGCTCGTTAAAGCCTGGTGTTCTTGGGAACTACTGTAGTCTCAGATAACGTGTTTTTCAGAAAGGTAACATTAGCCAGCTTGTCTTGAGATAAAGTTCAGCGTACGAAACTGCAACAAGAACTGGACCTGTTTGCACGATTGCACTTTGGGATCCACTCATGGGATACGCATAAATACCGTCGACTAGAGCGTTTTGAAATTTGATTGGGGTTTTCCAGATTGCTCCTACATTCTCATAAAATGTCCACAATGACACATTCCGCGAACGTATATAATACAGGGCCATGTGGAAAGTTTAGTTTGTTTGGCCGCCAAATAGAGGTTGATGCTCGTCTACGTTAACATTCACTGACGAAGTGTCACTCAGATTAAGGTCAGTGGTATACGGTGACTCTCCGCTGCTTGCTGTTTTGGTGTGGGCGAGGGGATGCGTGCGTCGTGCCTCCATCTGAGCTAATGCCGTAAACGTGATCTAGTTCTGTACTTGATATTGCCAGTCTAAACTGAAACGTGTAGTCTCGCCTCGTGTCAAAACAAGACTGTTGACTCTATGGGCCTAATAGCAGTTCTGGTACTGGGGTTCTTTTGGATTTTTTTTTTTTGGCCCTGTCTCCATGTTTCTTGTAGCGACCTTCCGAACGCAGGAACTCATTGTGGTGCAAGAGTTAGTGCTTGCATTATGTCTGTAACTGTCATTGAATCGTGGCTGGCGCAGATGAGGACAAAGATGTTTGTGTCCGTTTAAAGCTAGGGTTTATCCTCGCAATTTCCCGTTGGTTCATTGTTGATGGGGAGTTTTCAGTTGATCTGCAGCCTGTCAGTGTGTTCTGACCGGGAGCAATAAACACCCATTCTTGAACTCTTTGGGAGGGGACGGTGCGATTAAATGCAGTGCCCTCCAGAACTGTTGCATCCTTTTATGAAAATTAGCAAATTGAGATGGGAAAACGTCTTAATTTGTTTATCCTCATGATCATTCATTCAAAATATTATCGTAAATCTAACCTTTAACTGAACAAAGAAGTTTGAAAGAAACATTTAAGTCTTCTAATGAAATGAATTTTTTTCCTGAAATATATGTGCCACAATTATTGGCACCCCTTCCTTTAATTTTTTTGCAGCCTCTCTTTGCCGAGATTACAGCTCAAAGTCAGTCTTTTTCTGTAATGCGCAATGAAGTTGATGAACACATGGCATGGTATCGAAGACCATTTCTTCATAAAGAATCACGATCCCTCTCATTCAGAAGTCAGCATTTGTGGACTCACCTCTACAGCTCGTCTCACCCATTGTTTGATGGGTTTTATGTTGGGAGACAGTACTGACTATGGCATGGCCTTTATTTTGAGGTTGGAGAACCATGATTCATGTAGATTTTAGTGTTTTGTGGATTATTGTCCAGCTGGAAATTCCAATCATAGCCCATTATAGACTCCCTGGCAGAGGCTGTTAGGTTTTGAAGTAATGTCGTCTGATATTTGATGGAGTACACAAGACCAATCATCTTCAGATTTCTGGGACTGATGGAAGAAAAACAGGCCCACAACATCAAAGATCTGCCTCCATACTTCACAGTGGTTATGAGGTGCTTTTCTGTATGGCTATCTGTCTGTCTACTCCAAAAGTACTTTTGATGTGTTTTATAAAAGCTCTGTTTTTGCCTCCTGTAACCATATAATCCGGGTCCCGTTGAAAGCCCCAATGTTCAGCAAACTGTAGCTGCTTAAGCTTGTTGTTGATTGAAAGCAGAGGCTTTTTTTCTGGCAATGTTTCCAAATGTCTTGTGGTGATGCAGGTGGTGTCTGATGTTAGTGTTGGGGATCCTGACTCCAAGACTTGAATAACCACTGCAATTCTCCGGCTGTGGTCTTTGGGGATTCTTTAGTTCGTTGAACCTTCCGCCGTATGATGCATGGGGTCAGTGTACAATCACGTCCTCCTTCGGGCTAATTCTTCAACGACATCCGTCACTTTCAACTTGGTTATTGCCCTTAGTGAAAATGGGTATTTTCAAGATCTCTTTGCATCCATTAGCCGATTTGCACTGTTCAACAACTTGCTGCACATCGCAAGGTTGTTTTCATGTCTTTTCAATGATGATAAACATCCTGGGGAATTTGGCCTGTGTCACCTTGTATTCATACCCCTGTGATACAAGAGGTCATGATGGACCACTGAAGAGTTCCTAATTAAAGACCAGAACTGAAAAGTGTAAAATATGATTGGAAATATGCTTAACTTAAATGCTAATCATAAAATTTTGTAAGGGTGTCTGTGATTGTGCCTTAGAGAAAATTATTAATGTCAGCATTTTTTATTTTCTTTCAATAATTTTACCTTGTCGAAAAGGTAAGATTTTTGTAAATATTTTGAGTGAATGACCAAGATGGAAAGCGGTAAGGATAAGTTTAAGCACCCTCTTTTGTTCATATTTTGGAAAGGTGCCGATAATTTTTGAGGGCACTGTGATCTTAAATGTCCTGACTCGGTTTTCTGACGGGTTTTCACCTGCATTTCATCTCCTGGGCTCAGCCACGCACGCACGGGCCTTCGCTATGCGTGGGATTTAATGAGCTCGAGCCTAAAAAAGGGTAGTCCTTGTTACGCGATCACCAGAACCGATTATGCTTCCGCCAGCTGCGTTTAAGGTGTCAAATTTCACAGGAAAAGGCAGCGCACTTTATTTTTATCCCTTTGAGTTGGAGAAAAAGGCTAACACAAGGGTGTTGTAAAATAAAGGATGCATCATTCTTGGAATTTAAATTTAACTCCCTGATTGAGTCCTAAAAATTCAGGAAAAGGGAAAAAAGGCATTCATCTTCCTGTTCTAATGGTAAGCGGTGCTCTGAGTTAAGCTGGCCAGGCAGTCTAATTTAGGTCCTGCCTGATGACTAATTGCTATTTAAAAAAAAAAGTTGCATCGAATTTGATAAATTGTCATTAGTTTTTGAACAGAAATATCTTTATATATCGCTTATACACCTCCAAAAAATGCAGTTCTGTGAAAGGCTTCGCTCGTGTCAGTCGCTGCTTTCCACAGTGATTAATCGCGTGCAACTATGAAGTTGAGAAAATGATTGGGTTAATGAAGAGATTAAGTTCTTAAGCTCTTGCAAAAAAAACCAAAAAAAAAACAGTGTCCACATTGTCCCCTGGGGGAGATTAAATTTGACCCCTGCTCCACAGTAAGTCCCACAGTAATGAGACCAGTCGACTTCTAGATTGTCTATCATCAAGGCCCCATTCGGGCAGGTAGGAAAATGAGGAATTCCTTCTAGTTTGGTAGTTGTCCACTAATGGAGAGTTTTAGCTGCGCGATTTCTCTTTCCTCAGATCCGAAAAGGGTAATTATGCCGAATAATTGGTGATTGTGTTTCATACTTTTATGATGATGGTCTGGCGTGTAGATGTGGGCTTCGTGTGTTCTTGGCCCATTTGAAGATGATGTGTAACTTTCTTTATTTACTCTGGTATGTCATCAGCTTTTTGGAAAGGCAGCAGTTTTCTTTGTGCTTTGCTCACCATTTAATCAAATGGCCTCCTGCCTCTTGACAGAACAGAGATGCAGACATTCTCTCTTTTTTTTTCTCTCTCTCTCTCTTGCTTTTTGGAATTTTAGCATGTTGCTTTTCAGAATCTCAGTGTTTGAAAATAATTGCATGACTTTATGATGAGTGCGTGCACTGGGTTTACCTGATGCCCGAAGTGTGGAACAACTCTCGGAACATGGATTTGGCTGTGCCGAGACTGCAGTGTACATATTCAGTAGGAACCTTTTTATTTGTTGAAGAGCATTTTTGGACAGTTTTATCAGATGTTAAAATATTATTTCGTGTTTCGGGCAGTTTTATTATCAGAGTGATGTTTGCTTAAACATTTGCATTCTGCAATGTGCTCTTTCACAGCTGAGATTTCACTTCATTTCTCAGCTTTTTATTGCAATTCTTTTCTTAGCCGTGTCAGTTTTCACACATCTGTAAAAAGCACAGGTGTGAATGTTGCTTTTATACTAGTGGGTAGGATTTTAAAGTTTTCTCTAAAAATGTCAACTTTTGTCCCCTCTGGCAAAAATTTTTTGGGTATTTGCTAAGGAATGGGGACAGATTATGAGTAAGCCTTTCGGCTATGTTGGGAGCAATGAGGTAAAAATGATTGGTAGTTATGAGGCGGGTGACATTTTTCACCTCCGCCAAGGAGGTGTATGTTTTTTCCTGCGTTTATCTGTTTGTCTGTCTGTTTGTTAGCAGGATATCTCAAAAAATTGCCGTATAGATTTTAATTAAACTTTGCAGGATCCTAGAGTAGCACAAGAAGAACAAGTGAGTACATTGTGGCATATCTAGGCCAAAGTACAGCTGAGATATAGGTCAAAGTTCAAATCCAGCTCTGGTGGCAAAGATTTTAAGTCTTTCCAATGAGCCGGATTTCCAATCGGTGTGCTTTTGGGTTTTGCTGCCACCTGGCGGTGGAATGCAACAACACACTACATCAGCCAACAAAAATAACTAATGCACAGAGTTGCCATGGCGTGCTGGAGGTTCTGCGCTCTCTGAGTGGCCTTGTTTAACCCTGCCGTAGCTTGCTGTTTGACTCAGGGGCAGTGTTTTCTGGGACATATTGCACCCAGGGGCGATGTGCAAGCCAAATTTTTGGGTGAGCACAGCTGAGCTATACTGTACAATTTTAATGTCTCCTTTACATAAATGATACCCATGCAAATAAGCTTTTTTTATTTTTTAATTGAACTTTGTAGTTTACAATTCAACAAATCTTTTCCCCCAGTTTTCTGTTTATAGGCTTCATGAAAAATAATATTCAAAAAAGAGTCCACATGTCCTATACCCAGCAGTCAGTTAATAGTCAGACCACTTACACCACATTCCTTCCCCATCCTGATGCTTGGCGGGAACATGTTCACATGCACTGCATGAGTTTTAGCCTTGTGGTTGACTGAAATATTTGCATTCAGGAGAAGGTGTACAAATGTACCTAACAAAGTGACCACCAAGGTCATCCTGCGCGTTCGGTAGCAAATCAGTTAAAGGCAGAAAAATCCTCCGTACAGCTGAATCCCAGTTAGCCTGAAGTATAAAACCCAACCTAGTTGTGAGGCATTATCTGACAATGGCTCTCTGTCATTTCACCTAAGTATCCTCCAGAATAGCCTAAGTTTTAATCATTTTCATTTCAAGGAACAAAAACGACATCAACATTAATACTTCAGTATCCCTAAGGAAATTTGCTGCTGAAGTCGCAGCCCGGAATAACCCTACCAGACATTTTTGTCCACTCCATCGAGTCTTTGCACGTGTATTTGACGTGACATCACAAAGTATACGACGAAAGGATAAGAATGTAATTTAATATCTTTAATATTTAATCGATGGATAAGTCATTTAACGCAGTGTTTTGCGTTTTCAAGCTACTGTATATTTACGCTCGCATAGCCAGCAGCACAAGGGATATTTCTAAAAATAAAAGTGCCAAAAAATACTAGTCGATGTAATTCGCTCTTATACCTGTGGCCAATGCTGAATTCTTATCTTGGCCACACTTCTCGTGCGCCAGTTGATGACCCTTCCAGTGCCACTGAGAAAGTACCGGTACCGCTAAAAATAAGTTTGGCCGAGAAAAAAATTTTAGCTTTGGACACACTTAAAATAAGTGTGGGCAGTGGAGCAATGTGCATCTTGGCCACTCTTATAAGTGCTTCTAACACAAATTTCGATCAATTTTTGTGCTTGGACACACTTAAATAAGTGCAAATAGTCGCTTCGAAAAATATGCGCATTTAATCGGCAGTTGAAAGAACTTAAGTTCTAAAGAAAGGGAATACATTTTTAAGCCTGAGTTGCAAAGCTTAGTGTCAGAATACCTGTCCACTCGTCAGCATCACATGTAAGCTCGTCCGTGCGACCTGCTGGGGAATGGCAACTACCAGTTTCATCTGTTATGGGCTCGTCTCGATGAGCAGTGCACTACGATAAGTTACCGAGATGGGACTCTCTAAGGCCCGCCTCTTCACCAAGATAAACCAATATAAGTTCAGCATGAGACTACCCTGAGACGAGTGGATGACAAACGACCTGCGGAACGTTGCACTTATGGACAAGAGCTGCTGATTCATCATAGCATCTTTGTCACAGCCTGCATGTGAAAAGCGCTATACAAATAAAAAGGAATTAAATTGAATCATAGCTAAAGCTGATTTTGTGACGTGGGTGGGGGTGAGGGGAGAGAAACCTCCACGTAATGTAAATGTATAGGCACAGTGCCACTTATTGCACCAAGCATTAAGGTTTCAGAATGATCTGTAAACTGATGAAAAATTATTTCTCAATAAAAGACTTGAGGGGAATTTTTGCTCCCTGGATTGTGATTTCAGGGGGATTTTGAGAATTCGATCAACATTTTGTGCCCCCCCCCCCAATTTCCTATCTTGTTTTTATGGTTGTCATGAGATGTTGCAACCAGGTTATGAATTCGGTGAAGACAGTGATATATTGTTCTGTTACTTTGGTGAGAGGTGAGAGGTGTAGGAAAGGCTCTGAAGCCTATTTCACACAGCCTTTGTGTAAACTGCATTTCGCTAACATCCTTTGGAATTGCAATTTGTACAGTGGCAACTCGCTTCATTAGTCTGTCACTGAAATTGGCCTTGTTTGTAAATACCAATACGGGCACCTTTTATAATGCCAGGAATTCTTTATGGTGAAAAGGTATGAGGTTATTCCAGAATGCCTGGATTGCTAGAATACCCCAGGGTACATGGCGTACAGCGATGTAGAGCTGGAAATGCGTGGTCATAAATTCTGATCAGTGCTGGCCGAAGATGCCGCAAGTTGTCTTGCACACGGGTTGTCGAAAATATGAATGAAATTCCACCCTAAGAATCTCGGTAAGAAAACTTGTTGGGCGTTGGTGCAGGTGCACAATCTTCTGCATTTATTGTTCTGGCTATTATTATCGCTCTTGCAACACCATTGGCGATCGTTCTCTGTTGCACGTCTTGTGAAATCATGAGAATTTCACATGCTGTGTGGTTCTCATTTTGCGGTTGTGTGAGTCATGCAGTGGTTTTTGGGTCATGTGTTCTCTTTTTAACGACCAAAAAAAAAAAAACCCCTCAAACAAAGTTGTGTACAGAGTTCTCCTTGTGTGTCATTTCCCCACCCTCTGTTTCCAGACATACACAAAAAAGCCTGGCTTTGTAAAGTGCTTCTGTGCCCTTGCAAATGTTAGTATGTTCCTGGGGTCCGGTGGTGGCGGGGGGGCACTGAACTGATTCGGTCTCTTTGCTTTGTGTAAATTGGACCAGCACTGTTTACCTGGGGTTTGTTGACTCAGACGGTCTTGGGTCTTGGGTGCAGTTATCCTGGAGCTAGTGGGGTTGCCTCTGTCCATGTTATGCCGTTTTAATAGTGCGTGGGCCGTCCTGCAACAGCTGTGGCAGTTTGTGGAATGGAGCCAGGTGCTGTTACCCTGCGACACCCTAAAACAGTCCTGCCCCCCCACCCGCCATGTCCCGTCATTAACTACAGCCCCGAGCCTGACATTCCCATTGCCTAACAACTCCGCTATTCATCGCGGCGCTATTTGTTCTGTAGGTTCTCATGTACGTCGAAACCCTGCATTTGTGTACATACTCCCCGCGCGCCCGTTAACTTGCACAAAGATGAATTTATATTTGCACTGGTGAAGTGGACAGCTTCATTTCTGTCTGCCGCAGTGGAAACCCTGTCTCTGATTTTTGGCCGTAAATTTTCAATCGCATTGATTAAAACTATGGAAGCTTCAGTTCTACTCTAAGAAACAGGGGAAGGAATTGGCACTAAAATTGATCATGTCCATAAACCTGCTAATCGGCCTAAAGCAAGATTAGCTTTTTTGTAGTGGGGTGAATGACAATTACATGCCATTGCCGGTTTTTTTCCATTTTTTTAAACCATTTACAGCTATTTACTGGTGTCAATAAATAAAGGTGTTAGAGCTCATGGCACAAAATGTAAACAAACAAACAAACAAAAAACAAAAACCAAACATGCACTCAGCATGTGCAGCCAGTCCTATGTTACCTATTAGCTATGCTCTGTTTAGAGCAGGGAGTGAATAATTGATAATGAGGCTATTCTCTGATATTTTTATTTCAGGACAAAGAACAGTGATGGCCAAAACCTGCTAGTACAGGGCTGTACTATGTAAATTAATTCCCATGTGACATCAGTAGAGGTGTAGGATCATACTTGGGTTATTTAAGCACACTATTTGCCAGGAAAGCCAAGGTGCAAATTACATAACGCTTAGACGATATGGATTTACCGTTTGTCTGGTGTTGGGAAGAGGGAGGGCCGGTGTGTTAGGGAAAGGGAGCTGGTGTTCCGTGAGCTTTAACGGGATGTTAAAGAGAGGCTGTGTGATTGAGATCTCTGATGTGACATCAGTGAGTCGTGTCTGGGTGCTGAACAGAGATGTGCGCATCAGGGTGAATTGAATTCGGCTGAACTCGTCGGAAAGACTTGATTCCTCATAACGACTGCCTGTGCTTCTGCTTTTGTTCCCGTTCTCCCCGAAAAAAAGTGCTGCTGTGGGAGCCGTGGCTCGCTTGCATTCCTGGTAGGATGAGGTTATCAGAGCAAACATGGCACAATTGCTCTGACAGTCTTGCGGAGGAATAAAAGTCCTTTTAAGGCTGCAGTCAGCCGTGCAAAACTGCCGGTGGGGTCGGATGTAATGGCGTGCTGTCCTGAGTCAGATCTGTGACCTATACGCTTTCCATCTTCCTATTTTGGCACAGTAGCATTTTGCCGGCCGTTTTGCGATTTTACCTTTTTTCAATATTTAGAATTGTATGTTTTTGCCGATTATTTGCTTGGTCAGATGAGCCGATTGTGGGGGGTTAAATTCTCGCCTTTAAATAGACTCGGACGGAATTTAGATTATCTAGTCTCCGCCGTGTCCCCAGTTGGACTCCCATGAGCTCTGTTGATTTAATTGAAGCTGGAAGTTTTACTCTGTCTATGATACGCATACAGCAGGTGGAAATGTGCGTTTCACAAGCATCAGTATCATTTTGAAGACGTTGTCGGTGTGAGTTTTATTAATGGCCGATGTTATTCGCACTAATACTTGTGGCCAATGCTGATTTTTTTTTTTTTTTTTCCCCCCCCCCCCCTTGGCCACCGCTTAAAAAATAAGTTTGGCCAAGAAAATTTTTTTTACTTTGGACACACTTAAGTGAGGGCAATGGAGCAATGTGCATCTTGGCTACGCTTAATTCGCGTTAGACGCACTTACACGATCAATTTTTATGCTTGGACGCACAAATAAGTGCGAATGGTCGCTTCTTTAAATTTTCTCGACTGTAGCAGCGAGTGAGGGCTCCGTCTCGCGCCGGGAGACGCGCAGCTTTATAAGCAGAGGGAGCTGATTGGACGGCCGGAGGGAGCCGCGCGGCTGTGAGGAATGACGTCATCGGCTCGCTTATTTCTGCGCGTTGTTATTATAAGGCAGGCGGTCTTGGTGGGTGATGAGAAATGTGTTTGATAAATACGGAAGAGACCCGGAGCGATTGTGCTAACAAAACACTAACCGCGCATTCTCTGACTTTTGAATACTGTTGCGCTGGCAAAACACGAGAGAGGAAGGATGTTATAATCATCCGAATAAATCGAGCCTCTGTTCTGTAAAAAGCTTTTTAGCGGCACTGTCCCGGGCCTGCGGGCTTGCGCATTGTGCGCTGTGGGAATGGTTAAGAAAGCTGGGGAAATCTGGGGCACCCATACGGGCTGCTGGACCACGGTGTCGATCACAGCTGAAGAACTCTGCCCCACATTCGAGTATCATCCTCGGCTATCACTCTTATGTGCGGAGTTTCTCCTTCTTATCCGAAAAAGGCCTGGTGCGGTTCCTGGCTTTCATTCCAGCTACGGAGTCTGACGCCTGATTCTACCACTCAACAATTAGTCAGTAATATCGGGCGTGTAACTGCATGGTCAGAAGTGAACGAAAGTCCGTAGTCACACTGGCCCTTTCTGGATAAGACGAAGAGTCCACCCGTTCTAGCACATTCACGTTGTGTCTTTGCCAATCTTGACGCCATAACTCGTCAGCATAAGTCTTGCAATCGTGCCTCACTTCCAGTTTATGTCGTGGTGCAAGCCTGCTCTTTGACTTGGCCTGTGCTCAGTGTGTGGTCTCGACTTTGTAGTCGTACCCATGGATCGCTTAATGTGGGTTTACCCAAGACATCGGCGAGGATTGTGCCCTTTCTAACCGGTTTTTGAAGCTCAGCCTTCAGCGATTGTTATTTTTTGTTTCAAATAAAATCAATTGCCTGTCCCAGATGAACAGTGTACAGTATGTACAGTATAACACACTGCCCGGCCAAAAAAAAAAAAGTCAGTGTTTGGAAATGAATGAACAAATTCTATAATTGGATCATTTTTGCAGTTATTTATGTTTCAGCTGGCAATAATCACTTTAACCCAGACTGATGAAGCGCGTCGCTACTCATTTCTTAAAAAATCATGTCAGAAGGCACAACCCTTACTGGTGGAAAAGATGTTTCAGTATTTCAGAACAGGCAGGTTATTGGCCTGTATTTAGCAAAGAAAACCATGAATGACAAAAACAAGTATAAGGAATCATTTTCACAAACAAATTTGCCACCACAAAGTCCTGACCTTAAAAACATTAAAAGTTATTGGGATGTGCTCAAGAAAGACTACTGAGTGGTTCAACCATTATGTCGAGAAGACAAGATCTCAGCCAAAAATTATGGCATTTCTGATCGAAAGTAAATGTTTCTGGCATTGCATATAGTTGTCAAAACAATGACAAGATGAATATGCACGGCAGTCAAAGCTACAGGGGCTCCAACTAAATATTTGAGTGTGCGACTTTTATTTTTGGCCGGGCAGCGTATTTAAAAAAAAAAAAAAAACTGAAACACTGTCATGAATACATGCTTTGTGAAGCTCCCCACATACTGCCTCTTGTTGAGACTGGTTCAGATGTGGATTTATTCTATTCTGTGATGAGTTTAAGAGCCGTTGTTCTGTGGTCTGTTAGTAAATATCCTACCGAGGGTTCATCTGTCCCTGTTCGAGTGCTTTGACTTGTGGCCACAGTTCTCTCTCACTGTCGCTGTCCTTTTCATGTGTTGCATCCAGTTTGTCGTAATCTCTGACACAATTCCTTATGCCGCCTTGAAAAATCTTTTCTTGGCCTTAATGCCTACAGTCCAGGCACAAACTATTAGGCCCCTTTGGAAGTTGCTCATCCAGACCGCAAGCATCTGCCACTTGGCTCAACTGAACAGGGTTTGTAGGTCTTCCCCCACGGTCAGAAGACTGTTCCATGCAGACAGTACCTGACACAGCACCCCCCCCCCCCAAAAGGTCAATAGTCTGCCCCTGTATCAGAGCCCCTGTATCATTCTTGGTAGCGTTTGTGTTCCGTTGAAATCTTTTGCTTGTTTACCTCCCTATTCCTTTGCGATGCTTGAATATCGCTGACACGCGCCCTTCGTACGTGTTACTCGTTCCTAACGAAGCTGGTTAATGCTCTCCATGAATTGTGAATAATCTCCCTGTGGCTGTTTCAATGACCTTATTCTGAGCTCTGACTGCACGTTGCTTCAGATAAGTGTTTGGCTGAACAAATGTAATATAATGTAACTCAGTTAGTATCCCATCATGCTTTGCAGAGTTGTCTAGTGCAGTGCTGTTGGCGAGACTTATCTTAAGCATACTTGTGCTGATAATTGGGGGTCAGAATAAAAGGAATAATTGTAGATGCCTTTGCAATTGCAGTTTACGGACTAAAAATTAAAGCCATTTTTCTGGGTTGCTTCTTTTATTTTATCCCACCTGTACATTTTAACTTTGGAAATTCAAACGCTTTCTTGCGTGATGTGAGTGAGAGCAATGGCACACTAATCGGGTTGAGATCTCGTTAGATTTTCTGCAACAGGGTCTAGAAAGCTGCTTTTGTTCTGGGCAAGGCTTTGGTTGAGTGAGGACTGTGCTTCCTTTATGAAAACCTGCATACCTTGCACTCATTATTTGAAAAAAAAAAATCTATATTTCGTAGCCCATTCAGGTAGAGCTTGCAGTGTGGTGAGTGACTGGTAGCTGGGTTATGAAGAGGTGGTGTATTGTTCATTGTGAGTGTGTAAGGGGAGTGGTGTGCTCCCTGTCGGTTTGATGAAGATTGGCGCGGTTTTGGAAGTTGGTTTTGGGTCATAAGTCTACCCCAACATCACGACGATGATGACTTCTCACGCAGCTGTTGGGCTCCTAGCTGCATTTCGTCACGTTAGAATAAGCAGAGTTGTAACACTTTCTTCAATCAATTTTTTGTCATCATTTTGCTTTTTCTCTCTTTCTTTTCCAGGTCTGCCAAAGACTGTCAACCGTAAATCCAAGATATGAGACGACCGTGGGCGACATACCCATAAAATCAGCCGCGCAGAAGTGAAAAAAAAGCCAAACCCGCTAGCAAGGGCGATGGACCGGAACAAGCGGAACTCCATCGCTGGGTTTCCCCGACGGCCCGAGCGACAGGAGGACCTGGATGGGGGGATGGGGGTCGATGGCGCCCCCTCCCAGGCGGGTCGGATCTGCCCGTCCTCGTACAGAGCCCTGATCAACGCCTTCTCCCGGCTCACGCGCCTCGACGACTTCGTCTGCGAGTGGATCGGTTCCGGATTCTTCTCCGAGGTGTACAAGGTATGCCCCTCACTGTAAGCTTCGAGCAGAATCTGGGTGCATGGTTTTTACTCATGGGGCAATCCTGAGCCAGGATTTTCAGGGCAGGATTACGGAGTTAGCTGCATTACTGAATAGAATTAAACCTGGAACTGGAACTCTCAAATGTAGCACATGGACTGAAGTAAATACGGTTTCATTCAGAAGTTAATTCAGTGCTTATATGAAGTTAACTCTGTTAACTGGCGAGGAGGGATGTAATGATTGGTTAGAATAAGACTTGCATACTGTCGTGATTGGGCACCAGTGTCCTTGACATTGCCTGGGGCTGCAGGACTGGTTGTTTAGTTTATTCAATATGTTTTTTCTTTTGTTGTTCACTTGACTTTCGTTTTTGGGTCTAATTCTGGGGTGAAAACAAAAACGAACAGTTTCGGTGCCGCATCAAAACTATTTCGGGTCCCTTGCCATGAAATTGGTAAAATTTTGTTAACCTTCAGAGTGCTGAAATGAGTTTTTAAAAAAATCTATCCATGAATTTAATCATCTTGTGCTGTTGAAAACCCATGTGATGACTTGTTTAAAAGAGCTCTTTTAAATAAGTCGCAACATGATAGTTTTTCAACAACTTGGATTTTTATATCTTTCAACATTGAGCGACAATAGCAGTATTTAGCGCACTTGGGGTTAAAAGTCTATGAATATTTCTGTCCTGGCGTGATCAGCTTACAGACAGTGAAATCTATAAATATTTGGATTCTGAAGTGCTTCAGGTCCACCCATATGGATGGGAAGAGCTCAAATTAAATTGTGAGCTGTCTGCTTTAAGTTCTTAATATTTATGTTAATGTGCTTCAAGTCAGCCCTGTGAAAGGCACATCCCTTTAAAATTGCCTTACTGTCCAATTATTTGTGCAGCCATGTTTTCAAAGCTTGCAGAGCAGATTGTGCAAGCGAAGACCGTTGTTTGCGGCTCTCCGCTTCTTAAGCCCGTTCACTCTTTGGCGGTATAGTTGCTTTGTTGTAAGGCTTCGCTGGGACTTTGCCCTCTGGGCGTTGGGAATTTGCGGCCGCAGCGGCCTTGTAGTTTGATTTTCAGCATTCCTGCTCCTCCTGGGGCCTGCTCAAGCATTACCTTTCTGAGCAAACCTCACAACGGCAGTCTCTGAAAATCCTGTAGCTTTGCCATCTGGGTCTGTGCTTCCTCCTGCTCTGGTTTCAGCCTATTTTGATGTGAAAGGCAAAGGGGGGAATCTTCTTGAACAAGTTCCCCAGGCGCACTCTTAAGAGTCAGTGTGTTTTTATGGAGCGTGGGCTTGTGATAGAGTTGTAGAAACCTCACCAAAGTCTTCTGCGCTTTTTAATCTCGCGTGTGGCTGGAGGGTGGCTCATGCTGGAGGCGAGTCTGACGGAAAGTTTGAATGGAGAGCACATGTGCTGTGTGGAACTTCTCTGTGGCCTAACAACCTATGTCCAACAACCAGAGACTCCAAAGACCAGTCCAGTGGTTTCCAAATGCTCCGAAGAGGCCACTGTTGTGGTCCATTGCCTTGTGGCTATGTACATTTGACTTGGACTCTAAAGATTGGTGGTTCCAGCCCAAGTGTGGCCACAGTAAGGTTAATTTAGTTGTTGGGCCCCTAGGCTAGGCCTTTAACCATAAATTGCTCCAGGGGGGATTGGCTCCTGTTTGGTATAATTAAACAGGATAAAATCACCAGCTAAAGAAATGTAATTCAAGAGAAGCCTGGCTTACCTAGTGTAACTGATAAGTGCCTGGATGGCCAGCAGGAGGTGTTTGAGCAGCAAGTTATGCTAACCCAAACGGACTCTGTCCCTCCCTTTTCCCCAAGCAGCACTTAGCCAATTATGCACTGCTATCACCAGACTGCTGGCTAAAGTCAGCCTTGGCACGGCGGGATTCGATCCAATGCTGTGGTGGTCACTCTCACAACGCGAGTAACACCTTTACGAATGAGCTACCTCAAGGAGTGCCCCGACTTAATGTAATCAACTTTTAGACAATGCAATATAATTTAAAAGAAGAAACATTCCAAAAAGTCAGCTCTTCAGAGAGCTTGAGTAAGTTTGAGTGGCACTCACTTCATGTGCTAAGGAGTCGGTCATCTCTTCATAGCGCAACCTGTAATCTCATTCTACCACTCTGCTAGCTGTAGTCGTTACGTCATAGCCAGGCTGGGTACGGACATCTGTGATTAGAGACGCCCGCAGGTGGATCATGTTTACCTCAAAAGCGTCACCTCTGCTATTAATAGCTTAGTGGGCAGCGATGTCATAGAGCTCATATCTGAGCAGGACCCACGAATGGAAGAACGGTCGCTGGAAAATGTTTGACGTTGTATTAGCCAGGTTGCACGCCCTATATGTGAGGTCACAGCTGGTGGTTTGAGTGGTGTTGTGGCGTGTAGGAGCGTGTGCAGAAATTCTGAAGGAGACCACAACCTGACACTTCCTGTGGAGCATTTGCAGTAGGGGGTTTGTTCTTGGTGGGATAATGTTCCATTGATTTCTAATTTCTAAGGTTTTTATTGCGATATTTTTCTTAACTGAGCCACTTTTGCCATCTGGACTAATTTGTTGGTGAGAATTTTTTAGGAACAGTGTTAGCGTTGTGTTCATTACTGCCATGCTGCGCAGAAGGAAGCAATTTGCATCTTGGTGGAGGAATGGCGGACTGTAAAAAAGTAGAACGTTAATGAATCGTGAAAGGTGTTCGGGAAAACTGAAGGCTGTTTTGTAGTTCTGCGCAGTGCATGTAGAACCGGGTCTTTGTTGAGGTCCTGTAGGACATTCGTGTGAAGGCTGCTGACCTAGTCCAGGACGTAGATGTTGCAAACCTCCTCAGAAATGTTGAAGCGTGTCATTTGCATCCTGTCACGTACTCCGCACAGATGACAGTTGGTCATCTGGCGATCTAAACTGAGACGATGGTTACTTGCGTGGTAAATTTTAATCATCAAATATACAGAGGTTATATTAAGGGTGATTTAAAGACGTTTGACACTGGCTTACATTTTGTTTGGAGTATTAAAGAAAAGATAAGTTGTCAAGTTATTGAAAGCACTGATTGGCTGAAGAGTCTGCAGGCCTTGTTGTGAAGGCGTTAAATGCCTGCTGATTGGTCAGAGATCTCAAAAGCCTGCTGAAAGTGGAATTGAGTGTTTTTTTTTTTTTTTTTTTAACTTTACCCCTGCTTTAAAGACTAAACCTTGAACAGTTGTGTCCTGGGCTGCCATTGTATGTTCTACCGATGACGAAACCGGCGTGAACAAAGCTGGGGAGTGCTCACTGCAGTTACTATACACCCCTCCCCCATGTATGAACGAGCCAATGTCTGCTCTACTGTTGGTCTTAAAGGGACGCTCCATACGACATGCTAATCTTTGTGATGACAGTGAATAGTCAATAGAGCATTGCTAAAAAATCTGATTTGCACCTCGTCCATTGACTTCTATTCATTCCTTTAAGGGCATTTATTGTTGCCGGAAAGTACACAGAAAAAAATGTTGAGAGTTGAAGAGTGTTTCGTTCCACTCTGGCAAGAGTAGAGTCAAATGGACTCTATGGCCCGTATTCAGAAACGACACTCACACTCACCCTCCACTCACCATATAGTGAGTATGATTGAAATGTAACTGGAGTGTGAGAGAGAGATCGACCGACCACTAACTGAGAGAGCGGTCCCACTCCTCGCCAATTGCTTTTCATAAACGCCACTCGAGCGTAACTGACAGTAGTGGGCACTGGGTACCACAGGCGGTGCGTCGGCTGCTGCAAAGAGACACTCAATCCTCACCCCTCAGTGCTGAATGACCCAAACCTGTCACAGTTTACTTTTCTTGATTAGAAAGTTTCTCTGACAAATTGGTAAAACGAATCAAATTTATTTTTAATAACGTTGTTATACTTTGCTTCACAAAATTGAGGCGTTTCTTTCGCACATAATTGACGACATGAATATCAGCATGTCTTCAAAGATTTTGTGGTGGATTGGCTCACGAAAGGTGCAGGACAGCCCGCGAGGCTTACAAAGCAACAAGCTGTGGAACGTGCCGGACATTTCCTTCCACATTCAGCAATTAAGAATGTAGAGAAGAATGGCGTCTCGCGACATGCAGCTAAATGAGCCTCACAGACCGATCCACAGCCACACACGCCCCACGAGCCGCTGAGCGCAGTAATTATCCAACCCATCAGTAAAGAAAAGCGCGAGAAACCCGAATCCGTGAGAGTTGACAGGTATGCGTCATTAACGAAAACTGGCCACACCTGATAATGTTGAGTTTTTGCAATGGTAATTTAAATGAACTGAAAACAGTTCATGTCCAATCATTATTTTTAAGGGATGGTTTTGAGCTTCCCCTACTGCCAGTTCACCAGTAGCTACTGTTGGGTACACAAATGCTAACCTCGAGTTCACCACAGTGCAGTTCGTAAACACTGAGACCAGGTGGTAAGTTACCGGCATCGTTATCATCATTATAGTTGAAATTTGCGTAGTTACGACTGCGTCAAGCTCGTGGCTGTAAATGATCCAGAGTTTTTAATGTTTGTAACCACCTGAAAGCCATGAAAACAAAATACCGGCGCAAGTTAGTGCGTCTCAAGGGAGGTGTTCCCTGCACTCAACCTTCACTCAGAAAGAGACGCTATTTTCAGTGTGAGTGAGGCCTCTGAAAGCAAATGAGTGTTAGGGCAACCTCTGACTCATTTAGTATAACCTGACACTAACTAAGTTTTAGTACGCGCTCACACTCAATTAGTGCGAGTGTCGTTTCTGAATACGGGCCTTTGAGTTTACTTGACTCTGTAAGAGCTGAATTAACTCTGGATTCCCCTTATAACATATATATATATATATCAATGTTCCGTCGCTCTTAAGTCAATTGTGGTGGACGGCTGTGGATTAATGATGTTTGGCTGGTCGTGCACCGACACCAGGGGGAAGGGTCATGTGTCAGGTTTGTGCTGAATAGGGAAGCAGTGTGTGTAGCCTCGCAGTAACAGTGTGTGATTAGGGTCCTACTGATGGGGCATACCAGAGAGAAAACGATGGCAGCGATAGCATTGCTTGTATCCCGAGCGCCTCCTGTTGGTCTTCCGGATGCCTGTGAGTTTCACTCTGCACGAGCGCATGTTTGAGTTCCCTCTGCTCTCAGTGTGTGCGAGCTCGAGCTCGGGCTGCTATCACGAGCGTTAGGAGGCTGTGGCTGACTGACACGTGTTTCAGAGAACGGCGGACCGTATGCGCTCTCACGAGATGGCAGCACGAGCAGCGCGCTTGGACAGAGTTTGCTGGTGGGGCTTATTCTAGATTCAGGTGGAATTAGAGGTGTCAAATTTGTATAAAAAAAAGAATATTGTGTGAACAGCTGGACCTGACACGCGGCATCTGCCGTTTGTTCTGAGCGGTGCTGCACTCCGTGTGTGTGTGTGTGTGTGTGTGTGTGTGTGTGTGTGTGTGTGTGTGTGTGTGTGTGTGTGTGTGTGTGTGTGTGTGTGAATATATGTATTTTTGTATGTGTTTATGTGTGTGGGTGTGTGTGTGTGTGTGTGTGTGTGGGCCACCAAGCTGTCACGGAATTACAGTCCCACTACATTTTGGGTTGTAACTCTACAACTAAATAAGATAAAATCAAATATGATGTGTCATATTGAAGGTATTAACTTGTTCTTTAATATTATTAAATGAAAATATATATTCTGAGAAATTTATATAGAAGAAACAAGCAAAAAGTACTCCGTTATGGAATTACAGAAAATTGACATGGTTTTTTGTAAGGTTGTGTTTAACTATCCAGAAAGTGATGTTCCTATCATAGTTAAGCTATGAAACTTCAATATGTTCATATTAAAGGTGTTTTTTGTTAATACTGTAAGTTATAGAAACAAATATTGACTTTAACCTGCTTTATTGGCAAGAAGTTTCAAAAAGTCAATGTCACAGAATTATAAGAGGCAAATTGTCACGGAATGACAACAATAGTATTAGTTTCAATGTATTTATTTCAATATATTATACATATATACATAATTATTTACATTTTTACAGTTTAGCAATATATTACAATGTGTTTTCCACTTATAATGACCAATCATAATACATTAGACTAATGTCTAAAAACAGTGCAGATGTCGGTGTAAGGTTTTGTTTTGTCCGAAAAATACAGAACATTGGTCAAATAACTTGACCATTCAGTTTGTAATCAGGACCTCGGTGGGTAGAATTAGATGTGGTCGGTGCTGCGCTAAAACTAAAACCTGGACCGAATTCAGCCCTTGGTGAATAATTCCCCCCCCGTGTACAGCCCCCAGATTTTCACTCCAAGTCTGAACCCTTTGCGTAAGCAGGGAGATTTTGAGTGCTTTTAGAGGGGTGGTGGTGGGGGGATGGAGTGTGACCAAAGCTAGCGCATTAGCGCTGACATCTCACGCCTGTTAGTGGCTGGCCGGGGGGTCCGGTGTCCAGCAGTGTTGGGCAGACATGCTGAGCTCATGGATTAACGTGCTGCCTGCGGTGCCTGAGGGGTTAATTCACCCCGGTGTTAGATTTAAGGGGGTTTTGGGTGGGTGTGGAGGTGTGGGTTGGTGGGGGGGGGTCGGGAAGCTCGCCATGAGCTGGCTCTCGGTGACGTCAGCCCAGCCGGCCGCTCTGTTCAGCTGCCTGAGAGCCTGGAGCAGCAGGGTAACGCATTACACTCGCTCCGGAGAATCGAGCGGGATTCTCTCTCAAAAGGCCAAGTTTTGATGAAAATTACACGGCCAAGTTACGTCTGAACCGGCCGTTGATCGTGTCAGAGCTCTCTTTACGAACCCCTCTCCAAACGGCCTCTGTGGGGACAAGCTGTATCGGGGACGAGGCGCAGGATTGTATCGTGCAGCCATAGCGCGGCGAGGTGTGTCCGACTTTATGAGCGCTATATACTCCTCGATCTCTCTGCAGTTGTGATTTGCAGCCTCAGCAGTGACACAGATATTCGCCATCTGCAATCGCTTACGAAAGCTCCCCCGCACATTTAATGGATTATAGGATTAGTGTTCTTACTACAACAAGCACGCACCAGTGACTCCTCCCACAGGTCAGGCAGCTTCTTCTGTGAATTAACTCAGGATTATTCAGTGTGAAATCTCAACCCTTTTGAAGACTCGATCACTTTTAAAAAAAAAAAATGTTTTTCACCTTTTTGCCTGTGTTGTAGAACACCATTGCTTTCAGTCAACAGCACCAGTTGTCACATCTGGTTTATAATTTTCCAGTTAAGAGCATTCTAATCACTCATTTGTGACCTGCCTGCTTCAGGGGTTAATGGTCTCTTGCTTAGAAGTTGTTGAGAAATCCGAAGACGGCTGTAACCCATTTCTTCAACTTTGAAGAAAGTTTGAAGAAAGCTTGGCAGTGCAAAAGTCAGCATGACTATCACATCTCACCAACATTTACGCAGACAAAGAAAGGGTTCAGTGCCCAATGCGGGGTGCTTGTAACATTTGTAAGAGAACGTTCATTGAAGAATGCTGATCGCACAAGGTGATGTCACAGGGGCAATGTTCACTGCCCTGCAAGGGGTGATTGTTACATCAACAAGAGAATGTTGAATTTAGAACACTGAGCAAGTGTTTGTGATGTCACAGTCGCGAGGCCAGTGCCCTGCTAGGAGTGATTGTTACATCAGCAAGAGAATGTTGAATTTAGAATACTGTGGTCATTTATTGTGATGTCACAACTGTCAGATTCAGTGCCAGCAAGAGAATGTTGAGTTTCGAACACTGATCAGGCGTTTGTGATGTTACAGTTGTGAGGTTCTGTTGCCCTCTGTGTTTAAGACACTTGATGCCCTCTGCTCAGAAGTGGTCTGGGGTCTCATTTACACTGTTGAAGCCTTAATATCCGTCCTCATTTCTAGTCACTTTGTTTTGTCCTTTGCTCTCGTCTGCTTCCTTTTTCAGTCTTGGAGGGGAAAAAAAGCTTCCCTCCATCTTCTTCTCTTCCGTTAAACTTGTTCCTCAAACACTGCAGTGGATGTCTGTTCTGCTTTTATTCAGAACTTTTATCATGTCGGTCATTATGGTCAGAATGTGCTTCCAGTCAGAAGCGACATGCACAGTGTTAGTGTTTTATGTGTGTGTGTGTGTGTGTGCATGCGTTTGTGTGTGCGTGTTTTTGTGTGTGTGTAAGTGTGTCTGTTTGCGTGTGTTTGTGTGTGCGCTTTTATGTGTTTGTGCACGCGTGCAAGTGTGCGTGCGTGAGTGAGGTGCCTGGCACGAGGCGAGCGCTCTGTTATCACACACTGCCTGATTGGCGCTCATTCTGAAGGGCCTGTTGTGTTGCGGGACTCAGTCCGGTCCCCGTCTGTATGGACGACCTTGTTCCTCTCCCTCCTCAGTGTTCAGCAGGCGCTTGTTCGGCCTGCGGCTGCTGTTTGTGCTGTATCTCGGCTGCACAGCTGCAGGAAGCTGTATCGGCGCTTGTCAATGTTGATGCTGAACTTCCTGTGGTGGTGATCACCCCGCGCAGCCAGGCAATGTGAGCGGAAGGTTTTGGGAGTGATGAGCCTTAGCGAATAGGGCGATGAACTAGGGTACACATCCGATCAGTGAGGGCTGGAGCTGACTAGCTTCAGGTCTGTGCTGGTGGCACGCAAACCTGCGTGTGCACGTGTGTGTTTCTTTCTGTGTGTGTGTGTGTGTGTGTGTGTGTGTGTGTGTGTGTGTGTGTGTGTGTGTGTGTGGGTTTCTTTGTGTGGGTGTGTGTGTGTGTGCATTAGCTGTATGCATTTGCAAGGGAGTCTGCGTTCTTCTGACTTGTGTGGTCAACTGTATTGTGTGTGTGTGTGTGTGTGTGTGTGTGTTCTGTCACAGTTATGTTTGCCTGGGTGATTAGCTTTATGTGTGTGTCTTTGTGTGTTTGCGTCTGTGTTTGTGAGTTGTAATCCTTATATTTAACTGGGTGATTAGCAGGTGTGTGTGTGAGAGAGAGAGAGAGAGAGAGAGAGAGAGGGGGGGGGGACTGCGTGTCTGCATTTGTGCCTCTGTTTGTGTGCGGCTAGCTGTGGGTCTGCGTGTGGGCTTGCGTGTGTGTGCATGTTTGCTGTGTCATACAGTAATTGTGTGGGACTGCTCCATGCTGCTATAGACTGCACAGTGATACACCGTCTATAACGGGCCTATCAGTGATACTCAGACCCTGTCATTTCCTCACAAGTCCTCGACAGTCGCTGTCTCACTCAGCCGAGGGAAAGTCCACTTCCCTTCCATATACCTGCTGATCACCTCACCTGCTGACCTGACCCTCAGCGGAATTAGTCCTCACACTAATTATAGACCAGCTCAGGTGGCTGTTTGATGGGGTCGGCCGAGGGGTGTGAACACCTGCCACCTGCTCGCGTGCCAGAAAGTGCACTGTTTGGGAGGGGTCTACTGACTACGCTTGTTACCAGCTCTTCTCTGTGATGTCTTACCTGTTGCTGTGTTCTGACCGGAAGTTGTTTTTTTTTTTTTTTTTGAAAAATTGGTTTCACTAAGTGCATTGAGGTATGAGCATCATTTTGCCTTCGCTGCATGATTGAGGTCCACGTCTCATTGGTTGCAACCCTTGGTATCCATATTTGTGAGGTAACGGAGAGATTGAAAAGATCTCACAAAAGACCCGCTACTCTGGAGTGTCTAAAGTTTCTATAATTTTCAGGACCCCCATCAGTCAGGGCTCTAATAGGCCCCTTAAAATCCTCCCTGTACCTCCTGACTGCCTACAGTGGGGGAAATAAGTTTTTGACCCCTCGCTGATTTTGCAGGTTGGCCCATTTACAAAGAATGCAACGATCTATAATTTTAATCGTACATACATTCTAACAGTGAGAGACAGAATCACAAAGAAAATTCCAGAAAATCACATCATATGAATTTATAAAAATTGATAACCAACTCATGAGGAAAAATAAGTATTTGACCCCCTACCAAACAGCAAGTATTCTGGTTCCCACAAGCCAGTTCGTCTTTCTTTAAGACACAATCCCAATCGCAACTAATTATTTACATCAAATACACCTGCCTCACCTCATAACAACCTGTATAAAAGACACCTGTCCACTCCCAAACAACCAGATTCCAACATCTCCACCATGGGCAAGACCAAAGAGCTGTCTAAGGACATCAGGGACAAGATTGTTGACCCACACAAGGCTGGGATGGGCTACAAGAGAATGGGAAAGCAACTTTGAGAGAAAAGATCAACTGTCGGTGCAGTTATCAGGAAATGGAAGAAGCACCACACTGCCGCCAACCTCCCTCGGTCTGGGCCTCCATGCAAGGTCTCGCCTCGTGAGATGTCCCTGATCAAGAGAACGGTGAGGAATCACAAGGGGGGAACTGGTTAATGAACTGAAGGCAGCTGGGACCACAGTTACAAAAGAAACAGTTGGTAACGCACTACGCGGTCATGGATTGAAATCCTGCAGCGCACGCAAGGTCCCCCGGCTCAAGAAGGGACATGTACAGGCCCGCCTGAAGTTCACCATTGACCACCTGGATGACTCAGAAGAGGCCTGGAAGAAGATGATGTGGTCAGATGAGACCAAAGTAGAACTTTTTGTGCTCAACTCAACTCACCGTGTTTGGAGGGCAAAGAACACAGAGTACAACCCAAAGAACACCATCCCCACCGTCAAGCACAGAGGTGCTTTTCAGCCAAGGGGACGGCACAACTCCATTGCATTGAGGGGAGGATGGACGGGGCCATATACCGTGGAATTCTGGACCAACAGCTCCTTCCCTCAGTGAGAGAGCTGAACATGGGTCGAGGATGGGTGTTTCAGCATGACAACTACCCTAAGCACACCGCCAAGCAACAAAAGAGTGGCTGAAGAAGAAGTACATCAAGGGTCTGGAGTGGCTTAGCCAGTCTCCAGACCTGAATCCAATTGAAAATCTTTAGAGGGAGCTTAAAATTCAGGTTGCAAGGCGACGGCCTCGGGAGCTGAATGATTTGGAGGCTGTCTGCAGGGAGGAGTCGGCCAACATCCCAGCCAAAATGTGCACAAACCTTGTCAACAACTATAAAAATTGTTTGACATCTGTGCTGGCCAATAATGGCTTTTCTACAAAATATGAACATTCTGTTTGTCCAGGGGGTCAAATACTTATTTTTGTCCAAAAATATGCAAATAAATTCCTAAAATGCATACAATGTCTTATTCCACTTTTTTGGTGATATTCTGTCACTGACTGTTAAAATAAACCTATCATTAAAATTATAGACCATTGCACTCTTTTTTAGTGGGCAAACCTGCAAAATCAACAAGGGGTCAAATACTTATTTCCCCCACTGTATATGCTTACTCCTCACGATACTAATTAGTGTGCTGTAATTGTGCGCTAATTTCTGCTACGGTCAGAACCTGTTGGTATGGCTGTAAGGAAAAGGCAGCTTTCTGCGCCTGTGTCTCTCTTGGGCTGGGGTTTTAGTCTGTGGGGGGTTGGGTTATAGAGGGTTTATTTTGGTATTGAAGTGCAAACCCCCGCACCTCGCTCTCTGCTGCAGGTGCGACACCGGACTTCCGACCAGGTGATGGCGCTAAAGATGAACAAGCTGAGCAGCAACCGGGCCAACATGCTGAGGGAGGTGCAGCTGATGAACCGGCTCTCGCACCCAAACATCCTCAGGTGAGCCCCCGAAACTCATCATGAACGGACTCGACCATCTCCTCCAAAACTCGACACGAAGGCACTCCGACATCTCATCTAAAACACAGCTCACACACACCCCAACATCTAATCTGAAACAGGACTAGTACACATACCCAAATATCCAAACCATGGCTCCCCAAATTCTCTGGTTTTCTTGACCCAAGTACTTTGATATACCCTCACAAATAAGTGCTTCTACAATGGCCAACTATAAACATCCTCACCAGTACTTAAACTCCTGATGATACTCATTTCCCTTATATTGCTCTGTGCAGCTAGCATGTAGCATAGCTACCCCCCAACATTTGTGTTTTTGATTGCCGACCTGCATTGAAGAATCTCAGCCGGAGTCACTCATTAGTACGATGGCAGTGTCCTGAATTGAACCTGCAGCCCTGAGGTTCCGCGACCAGTTCATTACCCATTACGCTACACTGCGGTTCTGCGTGTGTGGGGAATGCCCTGTCATGGCTCTAATCTGGGCGAGACGGCGTTCAAGGTCTTCAAAGGCTGCCGGAGGGTCTGTAATTGGGGGTAATGAGGAGTTCCATTCGGAGATGCGCTTTTTGAGTATCGTGCTGGGTGGTGAATGCAACTGGAAGATATATGAAATGATGGGTCGGGTAGAAGATTACTAGGGCACCCAGTCATTACGAGACGTCGCTCGACGCATCAGCGAGGGTGTGTTTCTGTGTTGGGGTTTGTTGACTTGATCAAGCCTTGCGAATTATTGCCTTCTACATTCATACTTTATTAGGCCTTTGTCATACGCAGTGGGTGGTGGACTCACTGTTATCTGTCGTGTGTCCGTCCGTTACGCTGTATGTACGCCGCACAAAACTTATTTACGCGATATCTACTGAAGGAGTTGATGGATATTCAGCAAATTGGACACCTTAACTCCCCACAGAGGGTAGCTGAACTGATTAGGTTAAGGAGGTCCTTGGGTCAAAGGTAAATGGTCATATAGGGTCAGCTGTTTAAGGGGATGGAAGATCAACCTCTTGGGTGCATGAATTACGCAAGAGGAGGCATAGCAATCAACACTTTGTACGAACTTCTACCTTATTTCCTGATTTATTGCCAGTGGCATTTTGACTAACATGTCAAATGATCAGCCTTAAATATCAGTTATCTGTGTCTTCATTTAAGTAATCAGTAATCAGTAGCTCTGTTGCAACACTTGCATACCATATCAGTCAACCGCGACTTCTGTTTTGTTTCTGTTTTTTTTTTTTGGAGCAGTATGGACAGTTATAAAATTGCAACATATGAGGGTAATCTATCCTCTCTATGGTCGCCGCAGCTGGAAACTTGCACAGGGGTATTTTTTTTTTTGGCTGTGATGGAATTGGAATCTAACACGACGTTAACTGAAGGAAACTTGCACCATCAGAGGAAGATCTTGCGGCTGATTGACTAACCTGCTACCGCTGCGTGACGCGGGGGGTTAACAGAGGCCAATGCTGTTTCGATAGACACATTTTTACTGTTATCCAAATAAAACCCACAGACCTACAGAGGGGTTTGTCAAACGCAACTCTTTTATTCAAACCTATGGAACTTTGTGCCAATTAAAATTTCTGGTGGAGATCCCAAGGTGTCCAGAGATTCCAAATATGTCCAGCTGAATTACAAGGAGATGTGTATAAAATGTTGTACAAGATCCAGATATTTTCCATTTGATTTAATCCTCTCATGCATAAATTATGATGAACTCAGTCAGGATTTTTTTTTACTAATATGCAGCAGTGCCCAAAATTGCAGGCATGTATAAAGAAAAAACACTTTTAAACAACTGTATGCTGTAGTGACCTCCATGCATGAAAGGGTTAATGCTGTGGTCCTAAAAACAGGGCCTTTTGTGTTTGAATATTTCTCTCAGTGTAAGAGTGATTTAGCTCCAGTGAAGCACTACAACCAGCAGATACTGAATGTGTATGAGACATTGTACACCAGGTATGAAACGAAACACTTTTTCTAACTTTCAACCTACTTAAGGGGAAAGTCAAAAGCGAAAGTACTGTTCATCAGAAGTACGGCGAGACTAACACAGAGACACTAATTGGGCTAATTATTAATGATCTATTACTGTTAATCTGTAAGATTTCCATCTCGTTACTGTCTGTTAAGTCAGTGTCTATCAGAGAGGGGGGATAAAACAACGGTGATTGGGCCCGTGACCCACTGATGAAAGCACTTGTATTTCATTCTTTTCCGGGTAAAGCGATCAGTGTGTCTGTGGCAACATTCCCGCGTTGTATTCAAATACAGGCGCACATCTAGTGACACTTTTTACGTCAGTAAGCAGTGTTTGGTTTACCGACGTCATACAGGCGACACTGTTGGGTCTCGACAAGAGTTATGGGAAATGAGGTCCAGAAGCGCCCCTGCAATTACAGCTCACTGCCAAAGATGTCAATATAAACAAACCAATTCAAATCTTACAGATCACCTCTTTACCTGTCATTATTTGTAATGATATGTAGCTGATAATTATTTGGTAATACCCAAATATTAAATCAGTTATACAACACCAGCTTTGGCACGGACTGTGCTGTCGACATTATTGACTGAAACTAATCGCTGGTCTTTATTGAAGCCAGTTGGACCATGACTTCTACTTTTAATTGTACATTACTGTAGCTCTCAATGAGAACCTTTAGAATTTAATGGAATTAGTTTTTAAAGCTTGGCGGCACGGTGGTGCTGCAGGTCGCACTGCTGCCTCACAACTATAAGGTTGATGGCAACAGCCTGGGGCATTTCTGTGTGAAGTTTGCCTGTTAGCCTGGAAAGATGCTCTTTTCAGGCAAATTTAGACTTTAAATTGCTCACCTGTGCGAATAGTGTGAGGTTCCTGTGATGGATTAGTGAACTGTCTCTGTGTTCCTGTGTGCTCGGATAACCATCTTACTACACTCACCTGTACAGAAATGAGAGGGTTTGAGAATATGGATGGGCGTTTACTGGTTTGCAGCTGAATAAAATTGGTATAGTTACTCTGCATGTTCAGAAATGGTGTGTTAAACAAAAAAGTGGAATAGGAGGTCGAACGGGATGCTTCCAGTTGGTTGACGAGTGATTTATTTATCTATTTATTTATTTATTTTTCAAACAAATTGGCTGTTTATTTCTTGTTATTTTAGACCAGGCTGTCCCTCATCTTTTAAAACCGGAATCTCAAACTCTTATCCTGGAGGGCCGCCATGTCTGATGGATTTGATGTGTGCCAGCACTTTTTCACTTCATTTACGTCTCTGATTGGTCGAAGAGCCCTCGCACTTTGTTCCCATGGGCTAGAATAGCTGCTGATTGGATGGAAATCAAATAATAAGCAGACGCTGCAGGACTGGAGTTTTAAAACTTGTTTTAAAGAGACCAGGACCGCGGCTCCGCGTTTGAACAGTGAGGTTTTTTTTTCCCCTTGGCTCATGATGGAAAAACTTTCTTCTTCTGCGGACAGAAAGCAGATCAGAGGCCCATTAACGGTGGTTGTGTTGAATCTGGGTTGCCTCATGCGCCTGGTCGTTGACGGGCTCCTGGCGTTCCTGTGTTTGCTGTAGCGCAATCGGTGCTGTCGGGTAGCCGCTCTGTTTAGCTTCGGCCCTGACCGAATGCCGGTCCTTGAAAGGGAGGACGGATTGTATTTGAATGTATATTTAGTGTTAAGGGCTGAGCGGCGAGTTCCTCCATTGCGGCTCTTGGCTCTCACGGTTTCCAGGTGTTTTGCGGAGTGAAAAGAAGAGGTTGTCCTCTCGCTTGTTGCAGTGCTGCAGTGGGAGAGGGTGTGCGTGGCCGTGATGATTCACTGCTGTTCCCATGGTGCCTAGCAGGAAGGGCGTGTTGGCGCTGTGGATAGAAGTGGTGACTCCCACCATTGCAGGAAGGTTGTGGGTTCGAATCCTGCCTGGGGCCTTTCGGTGTGGAGTTCGCGTGCTAGATGTAGAGGCTAAATTGCCCCTAGATATGAGTGAGTGAGTGAGTTAATGGTTTTTCTGCCCTCTGATGGACTGGCATAACTGTCCAGGATATGTTCCTGCCACTCGCCTATTGGATGCTGGGATTGACCCCCCCTCCCCCGATGACCCTGACGGGCATTATCACGCTCGAGTACAGCTTGTGTGCGTGTGATGATTGATGATTGAATGGATTTCACAAAGCTCTCAGGACTAGAGGGCTTTGTCATTCTCCCGAGAGAATCACTATCTGAATCACTATCTTGATTTGCGTGCTCGCCATTTAAGCTGTAGTCATGCATTCAGCCGGCACTGCCTGGAATGTGCCGGAGTACCACCTACAGCATTCTGGGATTGGATGAAATCTGGCAAGGAAGTGGCCGATTTCTATCACTGTGGGGGATGATTGGGAAAGCCATAGAGTCTGTAATGAGCAGTTTTCCATCACCGAGCGGCATCCACTGTTTACACAAAAGAAGAGGAGCATGTTGCGTAACTGACCCGCTAGCTAGAAAAAAAATGTGTCAAAGTTGCAAAACTCACTTGATGACGTCTTTCATCTCATGATAGTGCCAGATGTAAAGTTGGACTTGGTCAGAAATAATTGGGTGTATGAATAAACATTTGCGAGGTTAGATTTTAAAGGGAAGGCTTAAAAATGCAGCCTGAGGACACAGGCCGTGTTTTCCCCACAAACTGGCATCTGACCATCACCCCTTCGATGTCGAAGTCAGGAATAAACAGGAAGAAACGGCCTCCTCTGTTTGTTTGCGCGACTGAGCGGGACTTTCGTCAGTTTGAAGTCGCCCTCAGGGCGATGCGTGACAGTCTCGCTCCACAGAAGTCTCAATCATCAGAGAGGGGGGTCGTGACCTTTTGAGGCGCGAGTAGAACAAAGCCCCGCTAATCCCATCAGAGGCCTGGGTCGTTGTCTCTCTGTGGGACTGTCTCTCTCATGGTCCAGCCACTGACCCAAGACGCTCGAGCCCCTCCTCTCTCACAGAGCTGCTCCGCTCTGACAGGTACGACTCTGATCAAAGGCCCATTCATCTTCTCTCAGGTCCTCCTCTCCTGTCAGTCACGGGAGGGGGGGCGGGGTTAACCTGATCCCGGAGTTCGAATTGATTCCACAGCTCGGCTGTGTTTGTGCAGTCACACATCCTGCCGAGTTCTGTTTTTTAACCTTTTGATGAGTCTGTTTATTTGATTTATTTTTCCAAAAATGACATTAATTGCTAGAAATTAGAAGTTAAAAGCAGTTCAGAAGTCACACAAATGGTTACTCACGCTACTTTTTGTCCACCAACATTTAAACTAAATGCTTTCATTAGGATTTTATTCCTCGCCACAACACAAAGTGGAGAGGAGGATATTGCAATGGGGCTTGTCCATCGGTCTGTCCGTCCAGATAAGTGAGGACATGTTTTCTGAGAAACGACTGTCCCTGGATGAATGAGATGTTATTGTGTGAGCTATTAGTCATGATCTTGATTGGATGTGAACAGGATTCCATGGTGGTGGGGATTTTGATGACAGTGTCCTCTTGTTTTTTTTCTGAATTTAGTCGATGTTTTGGAGTTCCACTGCGATCTGTTCACAGATTTGGCTGGTGTTCAATAAGCAACATTTCCGTCCGTCCGTCTGTCCGTCCATCTGTAATAAAATCGTTTCCAAACCAGAACTCGAAAACTATACCACTTACAAACACCAAATTTGGTATGGAGCTTCTCCTTATGGTCTAGTTGTGCCTTTTGGTGGTTTCTGTCCGTCCGTCTGTCCACACAACCTGTAGGTTACACAACCTACAGCCGGGGGGATCCGGCATTGCCAGATGGCTCTTGTTTTATCTTGCAGTTAACTGAGGTTTTGCTTGTGACCAATTTACTCGAGCTGCATTAGATATTCGTGGCAGTCTAAACGAGCCCTTAAAGCCGTAGGGGTTTGGTCATATTCGTTCGGGTCCCAGGCCCTGATGCTCTGCTGCGAACAAGTATTTTCCCTTTCCTGAGTTCCTCTATTCTTCCTATTGCTGGTATGGGGTTTTAATGTATTAGGCTGTATTTGTTAAAACATCTTTAGAAGTGCTGACCCACAATCCACTTTTGCTGGAACACAGTCCATCCTCATTCAGTATGAGCTAATTGCCTGAACTGGTCCCAGGTCAGTGCTCTCACTAACTCTTGTTCTCATTGTGTTTATTCGCTTGTCCTCTGTGTGAAGCTCTGAAACCCCACCAGGTTTCAGAAGTGATAGAATAATGGACACGTTACTCGACCGCTTTGTTTAACGTTGATTATGATGTTTAGATTATGGAGTTAATTGCCATTCTCTTCTGAATAGAGGCGTGAATTTGTACACACCCAAGAATTTGCCGGAATGTTTTGAGTGCATCTCGGATCGCTTTGCATTGCTGCCGATCTAGAAAGTTTGGCTTGAGTTCATTAGCATTAGCGCACGTGGTGCGAATCTGTTGATGTTTGTGTGAAATATTTACGCCTCCTGTTGAGATTTTACCGCGGGCTTTTTTTTTTTTAATCTAAAGTTTGTTTATTCCTCACAGATAACTCCTTAAACTCAACTTTCCCTCATACATTTCACCAGGTTTAAAGTCAGAAAAAGTTATTTTTTTTATTTGTGACATTGTAGGACAGTGTCACATATTCTGTATCTGCTGGTTGCAGCGCTTCACTGAAGCTACATCACACTTATACTGAGAGAAATATTCAAACCCAGGATGGGGCGTTTTTATGGCCACAGCAATAAATTAAATGGGAAAATATCTAGGTGTTGCACATCATTTTATACACATTTTCCTGTAATTCAGCAGGATATATTTGAGATGGTTGGAAACCTCGGGATCTCTGCTAGAATTTGAAATGGGCCTGAAATCGTACAGGTTTGAATGCAGCAGCTGTATTTGATGGACCCTCATATGGGTCAGTGGGTTTTCTGGGGTTAAATAATTCTGACAGTAACTCTACAGTAGTTCATTTAAAAAGCAACATTCGGGTTTATTAAACCAAAATCATCATTTTTGCATTGTGAGGGATGAGTTGGCACAGGAAAATTTTCTTTGAGTTTAGTTTTTGGGTGGACTCTACATGACGAGTGTGCCCACAATTGCATGATACCATTTGATGTTTTCTCCAAATTTGAGGGACGCATAAAGTCTGCATCAGCTGCAGTCTAATCCAATCCCGATCCGGCCCTAGTTTTCTTAGCTCCTGGCTGAGTGCCAGGGCAGTTGGTGCTACCTGATTGGCCGGACTCGCACCTGACCCCCAGGTAAGGGGTAGGTTAAGAACCAGGAGTTCTGTGCCCTTGAGTTGAAGAACTGGGAACTACAAGTTGGTTGAAGTGACTTGGGCAAGTCGTCTGCCATCAACCAAACTTTTTCTTTAAATATTCTAGGCTTGAGTGCTCTTAGACCTCGGTCCCCTTCTCTCCACCTTTTCAAAATGAGCTGCCGAGCTTCGCTAGGTCAACGTGGGCTTGTGTGTATGCCTTTCCCTGCGTTTAAAAAGAAAAAAACAAAAAAAAAACAATCACATCGCTGTCCCGGTGAGTTCTGTGGGGGACAGTGAGGCCCTGGTGCCGTCAGGCCCATTCTGAAGCGTCTTTGTTGGAGGAGCAATAAAATCTGCTCAGTAAGGCGCAGGCCTGCATTCTGAATGCAAAACTACGCCACAAACAGACCAGCCCATTCAGGTCATCAGGAACTTACGAGTCGCCCGCAATCCAGCGCCGTACGTGTAGGCGAAACAAAAAGTGAAGCCAGGAAGTCGGGAAGAGGGGGACGACTGTGTGCGTTTCCTCTAGGGAGGAAAAATGCCTCTCAGTTACACTCGTGTCAGATCTTGCCCATCATCAGGGAAATATTTCACCTATCAAGCGCAGAGCCCGATGCCTAATAAGGTAAAGTCACAGTCTAACGCCTCGCCGAGGTGATTTGTGGTGCATCCAGCGATTAGAGGAAACACTCACTGTGGTGTTCGGTAACCTGCCAGAATAAGGTTGTGTACTGGGCCTTAAAATATATCCACATATGTGCACACACTCGCACGTTCACATTTCACACACTCGTACACACGCACAGACACTACGTGCATAGCGATTACAAACACAGGCGCTATACAGGCACACAGTGATTTCACACACACACGGTATATACGCACGCAGAAATTCTCTCACACACACACACACACACACACACACACACACACACACACACACACACACACACACACACACACACACACACACACAAATGGCAATTTTACAGTCAGTAACTCACGGGCACCCACCGTAATCTCTCATTGCCAGCCCTCTGCATGCAAACACACCCAAATGCACTGATTTTATATCGCCTACAGCTGTGAACAGGTACAGGCAATAATTCTGTAGTACATGCAGTACGGTGACAGACACGTACACACGCACACCAAATGCATACATGCGCATACACACAGGCATACCATCATAAAGTTTGCACGGCTCTCTGGCTAAACCTTTGTTGTTGTCCTGCTGTAAAGCTGAGTTATGGGGTCACTTGAAGTGTCCCTGTAAACCTGTCCTGTGTGTGTGAGGAGGAATGAGGGCAGTGCTTGGGGTCCAATTCGGCCTCCTTTTCACTGCCCTGTCATCTGTGTGTGTGTGTGTGTGTGCGTGCGTGCGTGCGTGCGTGCGTGCGTGCGTGCGTGCGTGCGTGCGTGCGTGCGTGCGTGCGTGCGTGCGTGCGTGCGTGCGTGCGTGCGTGCGTGCGTGCGTGCGTGCGTGCGTGCGTGCGTGCGTGCGTGCGTGCGTGCGTGCGTGCGTGCGTGCGTGCGTGCGTGCGTGCGTGCGTGCGGGCGGGCGGGCGTGCGGGCGGGCGGGCGTGCGTGCGTGCGGGCGTGCGTGCGGGCGTGCGGGCGTGCGGGCGTGCGGGCGGGCGGGCGGGGCATCTATTCGCGGTCTGGGCTTGTTGGTCGGGGGGGGAAGGAGGAAGGAAACATTGCCCTTTATAGATAAGCGTGTTCGTTTTAGCGGTTCGCTTTATCGCCGCTACCTAATTTTCTCGGGGAGCCTGACCGTCGCAGACAAGTCCATTACTGATGGGGGTTGCTTGAAGGTTGCGCTCCATAGTACATGTTAGCCTTCTGTTGACCATGAATTGAGGCTAATGGATAAGGTGCTAGTTAGCTTTATTAGCCTTGGTTCACTGACTTCTATTTGTCGTCATCATAAGGTTAGCAAGTAGCATGTAGTATCTCTTCAATGCTCATGTCCTGGATACTGAGCTTACCATAGGTTTGTAAAACTACTAACAGCTGTAAAGGACATGTCAACAGGAGCAAGTAGAATGACTAAAAGTGTATCAGCATTCATTAGCGCAAGCAATTTGTTGACAACTTGCGGAGATAACGCAGGTTGAGGTCTTCTCCTTTACGATGTTTCAGTGCCAAAAGTGGGTCTTGTCAAAATTCCCTTTTTTAGCTGGATAGATATTTGTTTTTGCTCCTATACAACATCATTGTTCATTTCTGTGAGTGCTACGGTCAGAGCTTGCTACTGCTGCTCTCTGATAACCGTCTACAGTAAAATGGTCGCTGAAAAGGCACTCATGGGGGATGGGGTTGATTCCCACCTTGTCCGATAGGGGAGAAAATGGCCGCTGAGCTAGTATGCTACCAACCCTGGTCCTGCCTCCTTTTGCCGCAGGGCATCTTGGGAAATCTCGTAATGTAACGGTGATAGCCAAGACTGCTGTTCAGTTCAAACTCCCAGCATTAATTCCATTTCACTGAGTGTAAATCGCTTTGCGAATTGGAAAAACACTTTCGGGAGGGGGTTATTCTAAGGGGGTTACTAATTGGCGAGCCTGGCTGCCAGCCGTCGTTCTTCAGGGAGAGCGGTTGTCGCGCGGCCCAGGCTCGAGCGACGACGCCCGGGTGACGACGCGGACACTGAAGTCGTCTGGGAGTATCGTTAATGAGTTAATGAAAAGACTGACGGGATCTGTGCGGCTGTGTGAAGCTCTGAGGCCAGAGCGCTGGCAGGGATCGTAAATGACGCGTAACCAGGGAGGTGAACTGCAGAAATGTATTCGGTGCCTGTACTGACACGCACCAGAGCAGACTCTCCTCTTAGTGCAGGTGTGTGAGCGAGAATAACAAAGTGTCCGGTTACTTTTGGGGATCGGCTGGGGGAAACGGGGGACAGTGTTGACCGCGGGGGTTTGTAGTCGCAGCTGAAGGGAGGGGCTTTCGCTGAGAGTGGTGTGTATTCATTTAGTCACTGGAGTTTTAGGATAATTTTACTGATGTGTCTGTATTGACTGCTGGCCCGACCATTTTGTTATGGCAATACGAATGTGACTGGAAGTGATACCGTGGTTGCGTGTGTCGGTGTGTGTTCTAGCCTTGTGTTTGTCTGACCACTTTTGAGAGTGCCTGCATTATGTTGACATGAAATGCAAGCAGTTAATATTACTGCAGCATTGCACATTTATTATACACTGTATATAATGCATAATATATGTAATAATCCCTCTCACTAAGGCATTAAATGTTGCCAAGGCATTACACTGATAATATATACATTTATATACTAAAATAATATTAATCTCTCTTGTTCTCTCTCTGTTTCAGGTTCATGGGTGTGTGCGTGCAGGAAGGTCAGCTGCATGCTCTCACGGAGGTAAATACGTCAGCCGTCTCCCTCTTCAGCGAAATACAGCCAGAGTCAAATCACCTTAGACGCTTAATTTCCCCATGGATAACTGCAGCGCTGCATACTGCTTTACTTTGTTCTGGTGTCGGTGCAGCAGCACATTTGCATGACCGACTGAACTCTGAGTCACAGCCGCCTCTGTCACCGGTGCACGGTTGCGGGATTGTGCTCTACGAATTACATGTGAATTTCAAGCGCCTCTTTTATCAGTGCTGTCAGCTTCAGGTGTTCACACATTCTCCATTAATTTCAAGGCCTTCAAAGGGGCAGCGAATTCAACAGCTGCTGAGCACGCTACAGGAAGTGACGATGGGGAGCATCCTGACATGTCCGCACCTTTTATTTTTAGATAAAGGAGAGCAGACGGCGCTCAGCGAATGGATTTTGATGGCGATGTGATGTCCTTTAAGAAAAAGTAGCCCCCCGTACATCCTTCGTGCAATGGTCACCTGACCGGGAGGCACATCTTATTTGGCTGTTTTGCTGTTGATTCCGCAACGCCAAGGATTGGCACAGAAAGTAGTTTGAAATTTAAAAATGGTGTTTTGACTGAGGGTAGAGCGCCAGCTGATTTATTATTTTTATGTAAAGCAGATTTAAAGAACTGCATGTGCACCGTGTAAAGAATATATTTTGCTTTTACTTTGCTTCTCTCTCGCGTTGCTGGTGAGTGATGTGTCCTTTTCTAGTGTTCACCTGAGGCAGCTTTTAGGACAGCCTTTATCACTCTCTCTCTCTGTCTCTCACTCTCTCCCTCCCTCCTTTCCCCCCACAGATCAGCCTTCAGGCTCTGTGCTGCTACAGGGACTGAGTTTGTATTGAGCCGAGTGGTTTTTTTGCGGTTTATTCAGTGCCTTCTGAATGGGTTTGTGATCCTGTCTCAGAATCCATGGATCACTGTTAGCGTGTAGTTCTGCGCAGCTAACGCTGGTAGCTCGCTGCCAATGGAAGGCTAATTCGCGCTAGCGCACCGCAGCGAAGATTGTCGGCACGGCCGCAGAGGAGACTTTTACAGTCACCTCATTTAGCTGAGCAACCTGTCACTCCCCCCCCCCATTATTCTCACGACTAAAAATACTCGCGGCCCTGTAACCAGACGCTTTTACAGGGTGTGAAATTAACCTGCGTGTGCATACGTGCGTTATGTACAGATCACGACAGCCTGAACCCTGAGGTGCACATCTTCGTCGCGCTCGTGTTTACAGTTATGGAAAGAGTCTACCGTGAAAGTGTGGTGAATTAGGAGGGGGGGGTGACGTGTCGTCCTAGAGCGGGGACTGATTTTATCTCCCCAGCTAGGCCACAAATGATCTCTTCCGCTTCTTTTTATTGTTCTTGATACCTCCTCTCATTCCCTCGATCTGGTGAACATTCCCATCCCTAGTTCCACCTTCTGTTCCATACACGTGTGCCGCACCAGTCTTTATTATATGACATAAGGATTCGCGCTCTCCTGATTGGTCGAGGTGAGCTCCGCCGGTCACTGTAAACAGTGATCTATGCAGTGCGTGAGAGGTGAAGATAACAATCCGACGACCTGGAGCTAAAAATAGATTAGTCGCCCCCGCAGGAGCTCCTGACAGTGTCCGTATTTCGTCTCGCTTCGTCCCTGTGAGGAGCTTTACGTTAGAGCTGTCGCCCTCCTCGTATTCTATGTTTTCAAGGAGGGTCATGTAATAAAACAGTTATTGACCTCAGTGATGGCTGAATCCAATGACTTATCCACCTTGGACAAGTGATATTCATCGAAGCGCGCTGAATGTCGTTTATCAAAGGTGGGGAAGTCATTGGATTCACCTCAACTGAAGTCAATAATTGCACGGTAATCTACGTCCCTGTTTGCATGTTGCGTGCGATGATACAGAGCATTTGCTGTATCAGGGGAATGGACCATAGGAAGGATTCCTGCTGTTACTCCGCATACTCTGTGATTGATTGGGTGGCCCACATTTTTTAACGTGCACTGATGAAGCTGGGCTTGGAATCACAAACTGCTTAGGCCGGGAGTTGTCTGAACGTGCCAGGTGGGGTGTGGGAGGGGGGTTTTGAAGGCTTGTAGCTTCCTCTGAAATTGTCGCCATAACAGCGCGACAAACTATGGCGGAATTTTTCGCAACACTCCTCTTAACTTTTATACCAGTCTAAAAGGCGAGTGGGACCTCATAATCCGAACAATTTGGAAAAAGCAATATTACAAACAAATAACGACCGTCTCGCAACCCCAGTTAGGGATGCTTGCCATATAAATCAGCCAACTCTGTGAGCTCCCCGAGGCCAGGCAAGTCGGCACAGGCCTTCAGCACACAACCGAGCGGGACGTGTCTGTACAACTGTGGAATTCAACTCCGCATATGAAATATCGCTCAAAAACAATCAAGGCCTTCTGTGGTGTGGAGGACGCCACGTGCTCGTGAAGCTTGTTTATGTAGCAGCTCTGCCTTCACGCTGCAAAACTGTGGGACGGGGGTCTTCAAACTTATCGAGAGAGGGCTGAGTGTTTTGATTCAGTCATTCCATCACGCTCCTACTTCTTGTAACTGACCATTTGAGTCTTTGCCAAAGATCAAGATTAGTAGAATCAGGAGTAATTGTCTGGAATGAAGACCTAAACTCTCAGCAGCTCCGTCTGAATAAGGTTGTTGCCCCCTGTTGTTGGATGACCCAAGCCATGCCCTGTGGTGTTCATGTTCGCGGAGAAATCGAGGTGTGTGATCGTTGTCGTGACGATGTATGGGGGGCAGCCCCTTTGGGCGTTCCTCTCCACCAGTGCCCCCCCACCCCCTATGATCTGAATGGGCAAACGGACCACCCAGGCGCCCCAATAATTTCCACCCCATATCCACACCACCCCACGCACCTTTTGTGGGTTTGTAACAAAATGGTGCCCTGGAACCCTATACAGCAGGGTCGCCTGTGAAGTGAAATCTCTGTCTGATAGGCTGCTTTGAGAAAGCAGAATGAGGGCAGTTCTATCATTGGATCAAATGATTTGGTGCCCTTTTCTCAGGAACGCCACTGGTCACCCCCTCCTCAGTGATTTACTGTCCCCTGACCTGCGTGATGTGCACTGGCCTGAATGTAACACAAACTCCACACTACTCAGCCTTGGCGTCCTCTGCTAACTGGAACACCGCACTGGATTCCCCTGGGGGTATGGGAGCTGGTGTCTGTGCGTTGAAGAGCACCCACTGCTAACCACCAGCCTCTCCAATGCATTATTCACGAGCCATAACAGATGGCTATTGTTTGAAACGCAGAGAAAATTCTGCCTCTTAGCCAGCCGGTGTCCCACACACTTCGTTTTTTTTTTTTTAATTTTCCGCTCTTGGGAGGGCTTCAAACTTGTCAAAGTTCTCCGCCGCAGGCAAGTCTGTTAGAAACTGTATTATGTTGCGCATCAGATCGGCGTGTCCCTGTTCGCTGAATCATCTGGCTTCTCTACCCTGCGGTGCTGTGTGTTCCTGTGCTGGCGGTGTGACCATCCAGTAAAATGCGTCACCGTAACTATGACATCACAGCACTGCAATTTACCACTGCTCCATAATGGGACCCCTGGGGAACACCGGAGAATATGAAGTCTGGCACCTGATGAGGGTGGTGTTTCTCCGGTTTGGGTATTTTTAGACCCCCCGCAGCCTGTATTATTGTGTAAATAACCAGGCTCATCTCGGCGGAGGAAACCCCACATTCAGGCTAGTGCAGGCCCTGTGTTCTGGAGTAATCAGTCATTCTGTAGGCGCGCGTTGGCATGCCTTTTGTGCGAGATGCACTCCTTGTCTTTAAGTGTTGGTGTGTCTTCACATCTGGTGTTATATGGTACGCTTTTGAGAAAAATTGAGCGTGCTCAGTCTTGATTCTTTTCTCCAAAGGGAATTTCCAAATTGGGGGTGGGTTTGTGATGGTAGGCGGTCCTCCTGAGCGCAATAGTGGCTGTGTTTATAAACGTTTCTGTCGCCATTTGTGGGCCGGCCAGCCTCCCCAGCTGGAATCGGCGTAGTACATTGGAGCAAAGTTTCAGGCAAAGCCCGCCAGGTTTCTGGAGGGAAAAATGCCTTGCTGACCTCTGTAAAAGTGTCACAGGAAACTGAAGGAACATTGGAAATCCAGCATGAAAATCCAAACACGGGAAGTTACAGGCAGTGCCGTCGACACTGCTGTGTACTGTACTCGACATGGACTACTGATTCCTGAATCCAGCTGTTTAAATGGACATTGTGTGACCTGCTTGCTGTGAGGTCAGCCTGGGCCTCTCACTGATCAAATAAATAAGGCCAAATCAATTGCTCTTTTCTCCTCTGAGTGTAAGGAGAGGTTCTGCCGGGTAATATGTGTCTGCTGGCTGGAAGAGGCTATTTATTTAGCCTCCATTTCAGACGTGTTTTCTGTGAGGGGACGTGCTGCACATGTTTCTGTTGTTCCCTGGGCCTTGTGTCTGTGATCAGAGGGTGGCTGGTCAAGGCTGAAACCTGAGGGGGAGGAGAATGGGGTAATGAGAGGAGTTGATTGGTTGGGTGCTACGTTAGGCCAGACAGACAAGCATGTTTGTGCACAAGCGTATGTTTCTCTGTGTGTTTATATGCGTGTATGTTTGTGTGCGCATTGATGTGCTTATGTCTTGAGTATGTGACTGTGTGTATATGCATGTGTGTACTTATGTGTGTGTATATTGAGTGTTTGAATGCGTTTGAGTGCGTGTGGATGAGTCTGCGCTAGTGTGTGCGACCGGTGCGCTTGTAAGTGAGATGGTGTGCTTGTGTTTGAGTGTCTGTGTCTGTGTCTGTGTCTGTGTCTGTGTCTGTGTCTGTGTCTGTGTCTGTGTCTGTGTCTGTGTCTGTGTCTGTGTCTGTGTGCATGAGGCAGCCCTGTCCAACATCTCACCCGGCCCCTCCTAAACCCCTCCCCCTCCCAGAAAGCACAGCGGGACACGGAGCCCAGCGAGGCACATTGTTCCCACACAATAAACCGTCACTGTCGCATTTTACAGCGTTTGTGTCCCACACAGGCCTTCACTGCCGACGCCCTTCGGCCTATAGTCTCTTGGTAAGATGAGCGCTGCTCTTACGAGGTCGCGTGTGAAAACCGCTGGCCGTGTCACGAAGGTCGATCGGCTGGAGAGACGGAGGGCGTTTGGCTTGAGTTCAGAACAGCATGCCGCTGAATCTTTATCACTCATGCATCCTCCTTCACAAGGGCAAACGCTGCTGTGTTTCGCCATTGGCGCATTAGCGCGGCTGTAATCGTGCGTAATCCTGGGCCTACGCTGGATTACGACGTTCTTTGAAACTCTGTGACTCGCAAGGTAAGACGATGGACTGTGAGCCTGACGTTCTCATTGGTGGGAATACACACGCTGTGTTTGTTTACCTGCGAAATGTTCCAGGCCTTAAATGCAGCCAGCATTCATGAGCTCCATCTGTGAGTGTGTGCATAGATACTCTCCTAACTATTACTGTGAGATATTGAGCTGTGGCTTTGCCTATGCAGTTCCTTTAGGTTGTGGGGTTAGAGTGCCACCAGGTTAAGTGTCCTCTGAGATCAGTTGTATAACTGAGAGTGTGTAGCTGTGCTTGACTGGACGTAAGCCCCGTTTTTAGCCCAGAACACCTCTTCTCGCATCAGTTGGACACTATTGAGGAATTGGGTATGACTTCCTAAGATCACAGGGTTGAAATCCCACCGGGGGATCGTGGGTTTGCATCCCTCCTGGGGATTCGAACCCTTATTCTTGTTGACTTTCTCCAGGTGCGCCAATTTCCTCTCAGTCTTAAGATACGCCTGACAGGTGTAGGTGTGTGTGCGTGTGCGTGTGAGAGTCAATGGTTTGTGTGATCCCTGTGATGGGTTGGTGTGCTCTGACCACTGGCGCATCGAATTCTGGAACTGACTCCAGTCTCTTCGTGTGACCCTGATCGGGTCATATGCCGGATAGATAATGGGTGGGTGGTTATAATCCCCCTGAGTCAGACCGGGAGGTGTGTGGGGGGGGGGTTACAGAGCAGATGGGATTAGTATGCGATAGAGAACACACTCTCCTTACCGCCATAAAACTGCAGCCGCGCTGTCACCCCCGACCTTTGGACCTCTGCCCAATGTTGCATTGTGGTTCTTAGTTCTCAAGAAAACACCTTTAGTGGTGGAAAATTATGGTTAACCATCTGCGTGGGACACTAAATACCGTCGTCTGCTGTTGTAGCACTGATCTAATCTGCTCGTCTGTTGTTTTTGTTCCTTATATCACTTCAACACCGTTTTTGGCGAGTGTCGCACCGTTTACTGTGAGTTCTGTGTGGCTGCTATGGGCAGAACAGTCTAGTCTTTTCTTTTTGTTCCTGTATATTGTCTGATGATTGTTATGTTGTAATTTAGTGGATGCCTCGTACTTTTCTCTGTGCTGGGAGCGACGGTCGTGGGTCAGTTGCCGCCTCTTCCTGCTCTTCTGGAGCTGTGGGGAATTCTGGGAAAGAATTGTTGCTGGGGCCCTGCGATGGAGTCCACATGCGCTTTAGGCGTTTTCTTCTCCAATTTTCCCTTGCTTCTATGTTCTCTGCTGGGTCTTTCCGCGTGGGGTTTGCATGTTCTCCCCATGTTCTCAAGGGTACCCTTCATGTTCTCCAGTTTAATTTCACGCTTTAAAGACACATACATGTAGGGCCCGTAGGTACGGATGGGAGAGTGAGTGCAGGGTGTGTGCTGGCCAAAAATCTCACTTGGCCACAGTGGCAAATCACCCCAAAGTTCAGTTAGCCACAGAGAAAATCATTTAGCCACACATTTTGCCTTAAATTTTCGATCGAAACCTTAGAGAACATTAATTCAGTCATACAGTGTGCGCCCACAGTCACAGACTAAGTGCACAGACATCCGGTGTCTAGTAGGTCTGCATCATCTTGTCAGCGACACCTGTACTAGTGTTCTGGCCAGGTTCTCTTCCAATCAGGGCAGTTACTGACAGTTACTAGAAATTTTCAAATAGATTGCCAATGAAATTTGTACAGGCTGCAAAATGCATTGAAAATCTCATTTTTAAACTGATTAAAATTAAAACATGGATGGAAATCCAGTACACATTTTTGAACAGGTAGGGACGACCCTGTTCAAATTGCGTGGTGAGAGAACACTGGACTGGTACCCTGACCTCCGTCGGTGTTTGCTTTCCTGCAGCCGTAATGTGGTTTGCATGCTACTCGAGATGAAAAGAATAAAACCGAAAGTTGTTCAGAAAATGGAATTGCTGCATATTTTTCACAGAAAAATAGTTATGGAACTTGTATAACTAACACCAACTGAAGCTTTATGACAAACTGCACTCAGTCACATGGTATAACATTATTGTGGTGACGGAGAGCTGGTTCGAGTGCCAGCTTTCCTAGAGTGCCAGGGAGGTATTAAGGACTGTTAAGGCCATCCTCCAGTCTAATTATCTGACTGCTACTTTAGACCAATGGAAACTTGATGGATAGAAGTCCAGTATCACTTTGATGACAATTAGTTGAATTACTAACTTGGTAGGGAGAATTTACCATGCTAAAGATTATCATTTTGTAATCCCCACGCACTTGTGGCCAAGTTATTATTAGATGTATTACAACATGAATAGATCCTTAGGCACTCTGTTTGCTGTGTAATTCAGGGTGTGGAATGGATTAAAAGTTATCCCATACAGCCACTGTGGCTCATACAGTAAAATATGACTTGAATGCCATGAACCCACACTCACTTTAGCACTTATTTTCTTCCAATTGGTAATAATTGTTTGTCAGAATTATTTTATTAAAACTCATAAGCAATGTCAGATTGAAGTAACAAGAAATGTTAATATTTACATTATGTAAATTCCATTTACCCAGAGTGCAACATGCTCAGGTTTGAACATGATTGCCATCTATATAATTTTACCTGAATAACAAACTAGTTGTGGACAAAAATGTGTTATAGGCAAACGTATGCCAATATGAGGGAAATAATGCCACAGGTCTGGCAAAAAATTGGTAGAAGTTTTCGGTTTCAGCTGCATACCGTGATAAAGGTCGATGTTGTATGTACTTCTCAGCTAAGTTTTTTGGAATAATATGTCTGGATGCATCATTTGCCATAAAGCAGAACGAAGATGATTATCATTTTGTCGACAGCACAGTTTGGAGTTGCAAACCCGCTTTATGGATTTGTTTCTGAAAGCAGCAGCTTATAATGTAGAGCCCAGAGGCTCGATCATGTTTTGGATTTAACTTAAACAATCATACTGACCGTTTGCTTAAAGTTTTCTTCTGTCTCAACGTCATCAGCGTGCAGTCAGCTGCTTGGACTTCGGCTGAAAATGACTTGTGGCGGAGTCGCACGTAACCGACATGCATTTTGTCATTTTAAAGTCCCGAAAAATGCTATCATTGTTGTATACTTACTAACAGTTAGCAGGGTAGTCGACTGATCGTTTGTCGTGGTTGCACTGAACTCCGTTCTGTAGAGTTGTCCAGTTCTGCCTCGGGTAGACAGTACGTTGGCTCGCTCAAGATGATAATCTCTGTTCTATTACCGACTAATTAACAAATCTGTTTTCCTCTATTTCTGACCTGTGACTGGGTAGCGGCGTTTAGAATACTGGGCCATTCTGACAAATAGCTGGCATACCAACTACAAGTTTGCCATTTATCTAGTTATAAGGTTGCTCTGCCTCATAGGAACACTCCAATCAGTACCCCTGACTAAGGTATTGGCTTTAGAACTGGAGTTGGTCCCCGGGCGCTGCTCTGTGGCTGCCCACTGCTCCTAACTATAGGATGGGTCAAATGCAGAGGACGAATTACCCCACGGGGTTCAATAAAGTATATCTTATCTCTAAAGTATGACGATTGCGGGTGGACTGCTTGCATAAGGTAGCCCATGTGATACAATACCAAGGCAAAGCACCTTAATTCCAGTGCTGAAAGGCATTGTATTTTAAGGGCATCAAAACAAAGTTAAAGAACCCCAGGTAATGTAGCATGACTTCGCCAATTTTCAGTCGCCACATGCCACACCACTTCGCCATCGGCGAATGGTGTGTGCGTTCTGTGTTTGATCGGCAGATTGTCCAGGGTGTGTCGCTGCCTCTCTCCCATTGCACGCTGGGATATGCCTCAGCCCCCCATGTGACTTTGACGAGGAATAAGTGGGTTTGATAATGGAGGGGTGGAGGAAGGAATCTGTGTTTACTGCTCCTTGAAGTTAGTCTGGCTGAAATGGAAACAGGCCCAGCTCTGGGAAAGAGGACCGGTATGTGGAGTTTTAAGGTTGATCGTTAAAGCTCCGTGTTGCCAGTGTAAGGTCAGAACAGCACTCAGGCCCTTAAGTGAGTCGCTTAACCCAGTATTGCTCCAGGGGGAGGACTGGCCCCTGTTTCGTCAAATGACCTTCAATCCACTTCATAAAGGCATCAGAGATGCTTGTGGATCTTCAGTCTGGATGTGAAAAATTAGTGTGTACCATCCTGCTGCTCTAGCCCCGCCTACCATGCTAATGCTACGGCACCGCGTGTCCTCATCGGGACGTTTTTACATCGCCGGATTGGTTACCTTTGTGTCTCAGAATTAACTAGGATTGTGTTTTTCTGCTCTTTCGACTGAGCGGCTTTTGTTTTTCCAGAATTACTCGCTTCATCAGCAGTTTCCTGTGACTGAAACGGACATGGAAACTGACCTTTCAAATTGCATCACTTGCAAATTTTTATTATTTTTTATTTTCTGGGTGGGGGGGGGGGGGTTTCCTTAATTTCTTTCTGCATATTTCACAAATATTACAGATTTGAAACTACTGTCAACTGTTCCCTTTTTTCATGGGGGGAGTGTTGGGGACTTTCCTATGTTTTAATATCACCCGGTTATGACTGCTGTTATGACTTATTGAGCTGGTTACTCCGCAGTGTTGAAAAACTGGCTTATCATTCATTTACTAAAATGGAAAGTTCATTGGAAGGGACAGGTGGGTAGAATATGAAATAAAGATCTTATTTCACAGAAATCACAGTTTGTGGATCAGTGCAGTCTGACCAGATGCTACTGAAAGTGTTTTGAGTAATGCCTAGTGTCATTTCAGGCTTTCCTGAGCTGACACTGATCGTATATATGACGCTCTTATTTTGAAAGATTGACTCCTGGGCAGCACCAGAGTTATTCAGTCACCCCCTTAACTCTGATTACCCAGCGGAGGAGGCAGGAATTAAATTACAGTTTCTAGTGTTTTATTGGAAATGAGGTGGATGTCAGTAAACAAAATACCGTCGAGATCTCTGTCCACGTATCTGGGTGTCACTGTGTCTGAGACCTTACAGGGGTTAAGAGTGTAAACCTACTTACCTAGTCTTCCAGCCACCAGGATTTGCTAATTGGCTTGAATCTTTAGTTGGGAGCTGGAACTAGTTGGTGTAATCAGCTGGCTGAGATAATGAGCGGAAAATAGATGTGGCAGGAGTTTTACTTTCTAACCCCTGGACTATTCTGAGGGATTTTTTCTTTTCTTTTTTTTTTTTTTTTAAAAAACGTTTATTTTCCCTGGTTACATAAGAGAGTTCTACAGCTAGCTCTGTGCTGGAGATTAGAATGTACTGTCTACTGTGTAGAGATATTGTTTATCTACGACCCGCAGCCAATTCGTCTGTCAGTTCCCTTCAACTGCCCATTCTTAGCCCTGGCTTTATGCACTTATAGCATGACCCCTGACCCCTCACTGTCGCTTCTGAGTGTGGTGAGCCTGCAGTTTGTCGGGAAGCCTGCATCTTTTATAGACTTCATTACAGGTGAAAGCGCTCGCCGCATTGCGGTTGCATTCGTCGACTTTCTCCGCGTGTTACGGCTCACCGTTTGTGTCATTGTAATCAACCCTCCCCCTGAAATATACACTGGCTCAGGTCTGGTTGCTGTAAAGGCTTTTGAGTCTGGTATCCTGCGCACTTGAGCAAAGTTCTCCTGTGGCACAGAAGACGAGGAAAAGTATGTCTCTTAACTTCAGTAACGCTTGCTGTTTTTGAGAAATATGAATTGGATTATTTTTCATTATTCCTCTCCACAAACTGGATGGGAATCTAATAATGAGTGTCATCTTTCTGCGTGTCTGTCTGTCTGTAATGCGTCTTTTCCATGTCGGAACTTCTAAAATGCTCAAAGTTTCTCAACAAAATTTCAAATATGGTTGCATCTTATTCTGTTTGTTGTAGCCCCCGGGTGCAGTTGGGGCTACTATGTATTTGGCCTTTTTGGTTGCCATGGTAACATAATTAACCAAGTAATAGACAGTTTTGTGTCAAAATAAGCCAAAATGAAAAATGTGGGCGATCGGGGGCTACACCCATTGGTCGCGGGTGACCGACCTGTCGAGTTTAGAGAATGTTATTATACTAGACTACACTTTAATTCACTCAAGTGTTGATGTAGTACTGTGAATCGCTCACATGGCAGTCATCTCCTGAAATCATATGCTATTCATTTGAAAGGCATAGAGGCAACGTGACTGGCCCCGATTAGGGGAACTAGTGGCTGCTGGGAGATGTGGTCCAGAATGCGTTGAACCCTATCTACTCTCTGTTCCTCTGGACTTCATTTCCTGCAGAGTGAATGAGTACACGTTGTCGTGGCCTCTCTTTCAGTACATAAATGGAGGTAACCTGGAGCAGCTGCTGGACGGCGACAAACACCTGAGCTGGGCCACACGCGTCAAACTGGCCTGCGACATCGCCATGGGACTGAGCTACCTGCACTCCAAGGGCATCTTCCATCGCGACCTCACCTCCAAGGTCAGAATGCACCTCTGACGTGCGGGGGTCCCGAGCAGGCCCCGTTTTTACTGGACCCTGCACAGTGTTTCTTCAACAGATGATTTTTTTTTTTTTTATCCAGTCCAATGAAGGATAAATGCTCACTGAGGGTGACTGGAACTGTAGCGCTGAATAGATCTGATAAGGTACGATGAGGCACACTGATGAAGTGTGAGGCTCAGACGACACAGTAGTTAGCCAGTGCCGAGTGATGCAATTAACAGATAAGTAGACAATCTTAGGGGTGATTAAATGTGAAATATGGACTTTACTTTGGCTTGGAAGTCAGTCACTCGCTAGCACTTGATCACTGGTTAGAGAGTGGGGGTTACTCACAGTAAAGTTACTGTCACATGCGGGAGTGCTACATTAGAGCGGTCATTGTTTCGTCCATTTGTCCTTGTTGATCGGTCAATAAACCAAAAAATCTGGGGATTCCAGGTATGAAACTGCCATCAACCGTTTTTCATGTGGGACTTTCCTTTATGTCATTCGTACTCTGTTGTGAGGGTTATGTTGTGACGGTTTCAGATTTCATTCATCCATTGTGGGGAAATTTATTGGTAATTTTTTTTTTTTTTTTAATGAAACCATTGCATTCTGGGTTTCAAGGCCGCACTCAGTAAATCAAGCCCCCTCGGTGCAAAACACCTCGAGAACCTGACGTGTAAATCACTCACTCATATACTCATTAATTTATGTAATCATTCACTCACTTGTTCACGTAATCACTCACTTATATACTCATTCGTGTAATCATTCACTCACTCATTCATGTAATCACTCACTCATTCATCTGGGTGAAGATGCCCATCCCGGGGGCAGCCTTTGGCACTGGAGTGGCGGAGTTCCTGAGCTGCATTGTAATAGCAGATTCTTACATCAAGGATGCGGCGTGTCCTTGTTAACCGGTGTTCTGACAAATTTTGCTACCCATCAAAATATGCTACCTCGCGGTTCTGCGCTCGCGCAAACCTGAAATCTCGGGCTGTTTCCTCGCTCATATTTTAAATACCTTCAAAAATCATAAAAATAGTTTTATTTTCAGTGCGCATTTCTACCTGTAAGCGTACATATATTTGCATGTACACGCTGGGTTTTCCTGAAAATACAGAAATTAGATGATAATGGCGTACATGGGCACATATCTTCAAACAAACTTATCCAACTCATTATAACAACTGCTTTCGTTGTAATAAAGCTAACAAACAACAAAGTTACTATTGTTGCCTGATTCATATTGCAACATTAAGGCGAAAATAAAGGCTTTACGATCGCTTTGTATTACGGTAGCATTAATGACAAGGGAGCAAAATTTGACGGAACACCGGCATGCAAAATGGACCCTTCCTGGTCCGTGTGCACGACCTCTGCCCGCCCCAGGCCTGGAATCACGATCTCCCTGTTCGGGACCTTCAGGTTTCTCTCGTCCTCCCAGTGATCAGAATTATGGTGCTTCGATTAGACTGCACATTAACTCACAACTCACATCAGCGAGAGACTGACAAGCGTGAAACTTGACTTTGAGGTTTCTCTCAAGCGTAGGCCTTGAGCTGTATGAATCAACAGTATGTCCCATCGGGCTGGGAGAACCGTCTGATTTATGATCCAATGAGGGATTGGGCAGCCTAAAATCCCACGAAACGGACTACACTTTCCGATTTTAAATTTTTTTAGTAGAAAGTATAAATAAATCATGAGCTTTCCACTATTTTTCTCCATATGCGATGAATATGCATGCTGGGTTCATATATGCTTTTCAGTCTTATGGGTCATGAAATAAAGTCTGGACTCTTTAGCAAAGTCCTCAAAGCCTAGACCACAGTGGAATAAAATAAATCTAGGGTATTTATTTCTCCAGTTTACACCCGTTAATAAACAGTAAATCGCACTTAGCTGATTTCACAGCTCTGATTTTATGGAATTCTGAAAACCGGGAAAAAAAGGATTCCTGATAAAAGATGGTTTCTCTCTTGATTTTTATTTCCGCGTAAAAGCTGCACTAATGGAAGGACGTTAGACTATAAATGCTGCGGAATTGCTAGTAACAGCATTAGCACAGGCTATAATCCAATATAGCTGTGGCCATTAATTGAAAAAGAAAACATTTGGGGAAATTGGACTGTGCTCGTATAAATGCTGCGGAGAATTGCCAGAAAAGCCAACTTTAATCATGCGGGCTGCATTTAACAAGGCTGGTAGCTGTTGACGTTTGTTTTAAAAAATGAATTGCTGGATTAAAACTGTCGCGTTAGACTGCGGCATGGGTCCAGACGGCGTGCGCGCAGTCAGTTTTGTCCATCACAGGAGGGCTCGTGCTGCATGTTCTGGAAAATATTCTCTGGCGTCTTCCCAGCTCCACACTGTTCGCACTCGGAACAAAAACCAGCACCGCCTTAAACCGCTTTCACACTGAACGCGAGACGAATTTTTCGCACGACAGATTACATTCATAGTCAATGCAAAGACGCGAATACACGCGAACACGTCTTCGCGTCTTTGCATTGATTTCGTAATCTGTCGTGAAAAAAAAAATCGTTTCGCGTCCGGTGTGAAAGCAGCTTTACTGTCGTACCCCATAAAACCCACGGACCCATATATGGGTTTGTCAAAAGCCGCTACTTAATTATGACCGGTGGAACTTCAGGCCCATACTAAATTCTAGGGGGGCTCCCAAGATTTTTATTTATGTCCTGCTGAATTTCAGGGAAGTGTTTAAAGTGCACAAGATCTAGACATTCTCCATTTTATGATAATGCGGTTGCCATGAAAACATGGCGTCCTGGGCTTGAGTATTTCTCTCAAAATACAGTCAGTGTGAAGTAGCTTCAGTGAAGCGCTGCAACCTGCAGATTAAGAATATGTATGTGACATCATATGGCAATATTGAAAAAAAAGAATGCTTTTTTCTGACTTTGAAACTACTGAAGGGGAAAGTCGATTGAAAATCTGAGTTTAAGGTGTTAGGATCATGGTCCAGTATTTTCTGGTCTGATTAAATCCAGAGTGGAATGCTCAAAAGTTCTGTAAATTCCAAATTTGACGAATGTTTTTGGACAGTGTATGTTTTTAATGGAGGAATGAATGCCTGGGTCCTGACTGAAGCTGCCTTCACACTGGACGCGAAACAAATTTTTCACACGACGGATTACATTCAAAGTTTTGAATGTATCCGTCGTGCCAAAAATTCATTTCGTGTCCAGTGTGAAGCGGCTTAAGGGTCTCAAACTGTGTTTTGGAGAGAATCCTCTGCTCTGAGGATTACACTGCCTGCTACCTGCCCGACAGTCGCCGAAATGTACTGGTATCTTCAGAGCCATTATGGCTTCTAAGGAGACGAGATTCCTGTAAACGTTAACCAATTTTTGTTCTTTGTTCCCCACAGAACTGCTTGATTAGGACTGATGGAAACGTCCACACGGCGGTCGTAGGAGACTTCGGACTGGCAGAGAAAATCCCCAGTCAGGAGTGAGTGAATTCTGTGGAAGTGAAAATTGTGGAACGACTGCTTATTTTCTTCCCACGGCCGTATTGCTTTGTGTTTTTAGAGCAGTTATGCTCAGGTTTTTTCAGTTTGGGCGGTACACAGGGTGGCCTCTCTTGGATGGAAATAGGAGGTTTACGACCGCATGACTTGGTGACATAATTTGCAGACACGTGCTGATGTTTGGTGGTCAGGGAAGCACTGGCTGTCGTGTGTGTGTGTGTGTGTGCGCGTGTGCGTGTGCGTGCGCGCGCGTGTGTGTGTGTCTTTTGTAGTTTTCTTGTGCGATTCACCCTGACCTGTGATGGCTTTTGGCCCTCGATTGAAGTTTTTGTCATTTACTCAGTTGGATTGATTGGAGCAGCCATGAACTACTCGAGCGTTTGCCATTTTTGGAGCTTAAATTTGGCTCGATTTCACAACTTGCCCATTGGTCTTGTTTTCCAGACCACCAGCATTTCACACCGAAGTGTTACTGTCTGTGACTTCACTTCATTTACTTCACTTTTGATTTAACCTTTATTTATCCAGGGCCGTCCCATTGAGACTGAAATCTCTTTTTCAAGGGAGCCCTGGGGGTTGAGGTGGGGAGGGAGAGGGTTGCACAGCCAATTGGATCAGGGGATGATGAAGTTTAAGTTTAAGTTGGCAGGTTAAATGAGCCAGGTTAGGAATTTAACTCTCTACTCTTGTCAAAGAGTGTTATAGGATTTTTAATGACCACAGAGAGTCAGGACCTCAGAGTCTCATCTGGAAGCCGGCGCCTCCTTCAGTACAGTGTCGCCATCACTGCACTGGGGCAATGGGGATTATTCCACCAGAGGGAAGATCACAACCTACTGGCCACAAACGCCTCTTCCAGCAGCAACTTGGTTTTCCAAGTACTGACCAAGCTCACACCTGCTTAGCTTCAGCCACGCGGCTGGAGCAGATCGAGCGGTGGTGCGGCTGCACTGTTTGAAACGCATCATTGTTTCACCTCCCACAGAAGGTCAAGCTGCCCTAAAAGAAACTGCTGTCATGGCAAGTTTCTTTCCCCGAAACCCCTGCTGCCAACAAACTAACTGCAAAGAATGCTAATATCATGGAATCAGAATTTTGAGAGCTTGAAGCAAAATCTGGGTAAAAACCCAAACTGAATGGTCCAAAAATAAGAGGAATTTGAAGTGGGAACTGTGGTTTTATCTTGCAGTCGGGAGTTGGGTCTTGTGAACAAATCTGTGATCTGTGACTCAGTCATCTATTTTTGGAATACAGTTCTATTTCTTATTCATTACGTGTACCTCAGATCTGGAAAAGTCAGCAGTTCGGTGATGAAATATCCAGATCAGCTCATGACAGGAGCGCCGTTTTCCTCTCTACAATCTTAGAGTAGCATTTTTCTGCTTTGAGGTAACCTCTGTTGCAGCAGTTTAATGACTTTTCAAACCGGGAAATTTTATGACTTTTAAAATGGAGAAGTTAAATGACCTTCGTTCCTTCGCTGGGCACGCCACTGAAATGACCGAACGAGAATATTTGCTGACCTTCTGCGGTCACCCGTGATGACGATGTGTTTGGGGGGGGGGGTGTGGGGTGTGTGTGTGTATGTATTCCCATGTGGTCTGCTCCTGGTGGGGCACAGTTCCAGGTTTGCAGGGCGCTACCTATTGCACCATTCCGCACGAAATCCAATCCCCTTTGAGGTGTTGTTTCCCCTCCTTTTGACTCTGTAACGCCTACCGACTCAGTCCGTTGTGCAAAATGTCACCCATGTGCGCTTGGTGACGGACACCCCCGCGTGCTGTAAGGCAATCTTCGCACTGCTCACTCGGGGGTGGGGATGGGGGTGAGGAGTTTTGGGGGGGGCGGTGTTGGCACCCAGATCTTTCTGTAAACCTGGTCGACTGGGGTCCGGTTACAAACACCAGGGACGATGGGCCTTATGGTGCCCTCTCTCCCGTCCGGGGGCCCCAGCCTGGCCGTCTGCGCCCAGACATTGAGCTCAGATTCACGGCTGGCCCGGGTAGCTCCCTGGGGCGAACGCCCAGCAACCACCCTGAACCCCGGCCTCTCTCCGCCATGGTAAATTCTTTGCCCGTGAAGCCTCATACTTGACCATATTAGGCCTAATTATCGTTAATGATGCCCCAGGTAGCTTGACTGGGTAAAATGGAAGTGCAGTGCCAGCAGTAATAGGGACCGTAGAACATAGCGTTCACTGGCTAACCCTGAGGGGGCTAATAATACCGACCTAGGCTGATGAAGCCTTCATCTCCCGTGTCAACCGCGCTTGCACGGGCCTCGTTTAAAAGAAATCACACTTTTAATAGCTGCTGTATTTATGTTGGAAGAACTGGGCTGGGGTTTGCCATCTTCGATGAGTAATTCTTGGAAAAGGCAGCCAGATTGTCAGCGGAAAGGGAAAAATCTGAGTTTACTGGGTGAAACGGAAAACTGTCTCTGGAGTAGGGGGGGGAGTTGGGTAGCGTGCAGAGGTGCATGCTGGGTACAGCCCTGAGCTCGGCACTCTACTTTTGGTCAGCTGTAGACAGGCCTGACCGCAGTGTTGAACCTTAGGCCTACTGGGCTTCAGTTCATGAGTATGTCCTGCTTTCTACACTCAACAGGCACTTGGATTGTGGAATAGGCAGTTTATTTCTGTAGCTTCTAATGCAAAACAGTTGTTTGAATTTTTAATGTTTTTTTTTTCTTTTTTTTTAAATTGAAAGAGAGCCGTTACGCTACAGTATACCACTATTGAGGCTTAAGCTGTTCACTGTCCCTGAAATGAATCGTGTGTGTAATGGAAGCCATGTTGATTGTGTCACGCTTTAGTAGCTGAAATTGATCCAAGTTGACCCTTTGCCCCCTGGGTCCGAGAAGGAGGGTTGAGTAATCGCTCTTGCTCTTTTGTGCTGGCAGCGCCGAGGGAGAGAAGTTGTCGGTGGTGGGCTCCCCCTTCTGGATGGCGCCGGAAGTGCTACGGAACGAACCTTACAACGAAACTGTAAGACCCGTTCATGGTTTGATATGGAAGTTTCTCACTGTTACAGGATATTAGCCCACTGTTGCCACAGCTGTGTTCATTGCTTGTGGATTTGCGTTGTACGTGCCGTGAGTCACACCCACATGGTCACTATGGCCTAGAAGATTGCCTAATACTTGGCTGTTTCAGCTGATGCATATGAATCATAAAAATACAATAAAAAAAACTTGATGCTTTCAGCATACGAATCTGCACTGAGTTATTCGTAGTGTGTCATGTGATATAGAGAACGCAGTATGCTGCTCGAACAGCAGGGTATTGTGCCCATGGATGTGACGGTAAGCGGAATCTGGTCTGTCGGTGGGGTGTTTGCGACTAATGCGATTTTCTCCCCGATTTCTAGGCGGACGTCTTCTCGTATGGTATCATCCTGTGCGAAATCATCGCGCGCATCCAGGCCGATCCAGATTACCTTCCGCGCACCGAGGTGAGCTCTTCTCCTGATCTCGGAGCACCCTGAATGAGCCTATGAAATCAAAGCCTTCAAAAAACATGGCTGCCTGTGGTGGAAGAGTGAGTTTCATGGTCCGCAGAATGGGCGGAGCGACAATTAGCTGTCAATCACAGCCCTGAAGGAACCAATCATATCTTTCTTTTGGTCACACGAACAGCGATTGGTTCAAATCGGGGATCTGTTCCCTCTTGGCTTCATTTTGTATTGTTCGCTTAATGACTGTCGGATGACTGTGGCATTTGTGTGACGCTGTTTTCACGAATCCATTCCATTCCACTGCATTGTTTTCAGCTCTGTATGGTGTGAGACGACAAAGATCACTAAATTATTGGTATGTTTGTGATGTTCTTAACAGGACTGGTTGCTAAAACTAGTAAGATTTTAAATTTCTGATTTTGAATGTTGAAAAAAGAAACCCTGGCCCTCAGATGGAGAGCAGCGATTTTGCCACGGACACTACAGTAGAAACCGATACCACGTGTGGCCCAGTACCATAGCAGAAATACAGAACCGACATTATGTCCTGATTTTTAAATCTTCTAGAGGTGATTTGTTTGTATTATGACATCTTTTTTTAGCTGGATTGGCATGTGTTGCCAAACCTCAGGATTTACTTTACACAAGATCGGATTGGTTGTCCTTTTTGGATCAAGGAGACACTCACACTAAAAAAAAAAAAAAGTAGAATTTTTGCTTTCCGGGTTCAAGCGGTGCCCTTCGTCAAGTACCAGTTTAATTTATTTCTGAGCACTTCTGTAGCACTGTTACATTATTTACATCACGGCGATGTACAGTAACTGCCATATTTGCCAATGGGTTGATACTTCTAAAAGTGTCTCGGCTAATGCTAGCGACAGATGTGGCTCTAATAACAGCATCGGGGGGGGGCTTTCATCAGAGCTTTAAATTCGATTTAGCACTGTTGATGTTGTCATGGTGCTGAATGAATTAATTTGTTGCTGGTGTACGGCAGTCGGCGTTTAGCGTTTTTGTGTCCGGAGCTAACTCTGACGTAACCTGTTCCTCTTTCCTGTTGGCCTTGGCAGAACTTCGGCCTGGATTACCACGCCTTCCAGCACATGGTTGGGGACTGTCCACCTGACTTCCTGCAACTCGCCTTCAACTGCTGCAACGTGAGTGGTTGTGGAGTCCCGGCCACTCCCCCAGGCTGCTCGGACCAATCAGCATGCAGCTTACCACATGACATCATTGAGCTCTGTTCACAGAGTTGATGTGTTACTATCTGAACAGGGCTAAATCTGTTAGGGCGGGATTGGGGGAGTATTTAGAATTTTCCTATGTTTGAAATGACATCACGTGTATTGTGTATCCGGTTTGGAGTTTATTGGAAATGAGATGTAGTTTTGCTGACCATTACATACAGTTCCTAAAGTGGACTCTAAAGTGCTCAAGTGCAACAGCTCAGATAGCCACAATGTCAGCTTAACCAAGTCAGATCCTCAGTAACAGAGATTTCTTTGTAATCACTCGACAGCAGAAAACTTTTGGCTCTTAATTTCCAGACTAGTTGTCGATCTTGCTGCTGTAGAGAGGGCTAAACCTAGCTAGTTTAAAAAAAAAAAAAATGTTCCATTATAATTCAATGCTTTATTAACAGATAAGACCCCATTCTCATAATGCTGCCACTGTATGTGGTTGCTATTTGAAGGTTGTCACTGGAAATGCAACGGGTGATCATTGCACATATTCAATAGCCATATGGCTTCGTTGCTGTCATCTTGATTGTTGTTAACTGACATGAGTGAGATGACACTCAGGGGTCACACTTGTTCTTTTGTGTTGTTGTTAAAAAAATGCATTTTGCATCATGGTGTTTTCTGGTGGAGCATTTGTAAGCATTCAATGGGCCTTGCTGTGCTTTGCGCGATGTTGACTGTCTCCTCTCGACTGTGTCCGTTCGCAGATGGACCCTAAGCTCCGGCCGTCCTTCCCCGAGATCGTGAAGAAACTGGAAGACATCTCAAGCCGTCTCAAACTGCTGGAGGAGTCGGAACGGGAGGGGTTGCACCTCGGCTCGGACACGGACCGGAAGACGCTCCCCAAAGGTGCCGCTGGACGACCCCATCCCCCCACTCTCTGTCACCCTACATTCTCCAGCTTGCAGTCTCTCGCTATTAAAATCCTATCTGCCTAACAAAAGGCAACTCGCCAACTGGCTCGGTGTGGGGGCCCCCGCATACTATCCCCTACTGCCGCTGCTACCGCTAACACTTTGTGCTCAAGTCTGATCCCAAAGCCAGCTTGGGTTAATACGCGGCCACACCCTCTTCCCCTGTTGGCGTGGAAATACCCACCCCCTTAACCCCCCTTTTGATGTTTTCTTGGAACCAGCTCAAGTCCTGGCAGAACTGTTATGTAACGTGTCCATGTGTTGTATCCGGTGGACTGGGTACGCTCTATAAATGAGACAGGAATTGCCTCCCCCCCCACGACTTTCTCTGTAGTTGTTTTTATTGCAGTTGGTGTCGACTAGCAGGCTTGCATTGCCTGAGAATGGCGAGTCTGACTGGCGCAAATTAACCATGCGGAATGTCTCGTCCCGACTCCTGCCAAAAATTTGTACCGTTAAATATTTGTCACTTTTTTGTTGAGAAACTACGCTGGAAACCCTGAAAACAAGTCCTTCTGGGCTTATAAATCACACAGCAGTTCCTGGATTTCTTTCTGTTCCTAAATCTGGTACATTTCAGTACTTGTATACCGCTGGTTTTATTGCGCGTTGTGGAGATCATTCCAAAAAGCTGAAGACATCGGTTCACCGCCACCTTTTTATTGCCTCGCACACAGATCTAATCTTGATGTCTCCGTTCTGGGAGAATCTGGATTGCGATTACATGGTACATGAATGCAATGTGAAAATATTTTGAAAGTCTGCTTGTTCAAAGACCTAATTCTAAAGGTGGAGCTTTTACAGTAAGCTTTTTGAGGTTATTCTTCTCCTGTAATTCCCTTATGGTGTTTCACAATCAGCTGCAGGCAAGCCCTAGTTTACAATGGCACTTTCTTGCTGAAATCTCTATTGTGGAAGATATCTTTACAATGTTCCTTTGCTGAACAGTGTAATGCTGACATGAATATCGCCCCTGATGGACAAACTTAGACTTGGGGTTCTGACATTCAAAGAAAGCTGCTCTTTTAAGTTGGGTCGACTAAAGGTGTTCATTGAGAACTACCATCATGAAGAGCGCCTCATTTAACATTGATAGATCTGCTTTGAGCTGCTAATTCATAGAGCCAGGTGCAAGGAATGAAGTTGAAATGAGCATGTGCAGGATGTTAGATCTTCAGGAAAAGAGCTGGTGACCACTGCCTTGAAGGTCCCAAAAGAGTTATTGGTGTATTCTCGTTGACTCCCTGACAGTAATCTTTCTTTCTGAACAGGTCCTGGTGAGAAAGTTCTGGGTATTAAGAGACTGAACCCCTTGGTCCTGCAAGATGACAAGATTCCGCCCAAGTCACCCCGCCCTCGCCGGAACATCTGGCTCTCCCGTAGCCAATCGGACGTCTTCTCTCGCAAGCCAGGCCGCAAAGTGAACGTGCAGGACCCGTACTACAACCCTGGGCCGCGGGCACGCAAGATAAACCCCTTCAACGCCCGTGAGGACCTGAAGGGTGGCAAGGTCAAGTTCTTCGATGTGCCCAGCAAGTCTGTGTTCTCGCTGATGTTTGACCTGCACTCTCCCCCCGGCGGGACGAACACAAACTCTTCACAGGTCTGCCCCACCCCCCCCGACCCTTGGCCGGACCCCTGGCAGCTGCCGGGGCGTCGCTGCCGCTCGCTGCCTGTCTCGCCCCAGCTGCCCACGCGGGACTCCATCGTAGTCTCCTCCACCCTCACTCCGGCTGCGCCTCGACCCGCTAGCCGCAAGTGCGACCGGACCCACAAGGCTCCGGTTCCGGGCGGCTGGGCGAGCAAATATTCGGTGGTGGAAATCCCACCATTCCGGCCCAGGATGGACTTGGCGGACGAGGACGATGAGGTGTGGGAGGGAGGTTGGTCCTCACCGCTGCGAGACGGCGGTATCGAAGCCATGGACTGCTGCTCTAGCAGTTGCGGGAGCCCCGAGGATGATGACGACGGGGCCTTCCTTCGGCCCGAGGCCCCGAACGGCCCCAGCTCCCGGAGCTGGACCTATGAGGACATGGAGGCCGAGGACCAAGAGGACTTCCACAGGAGGAAGACCTCCTTCAGTCTCAGCCTCTCCGTGGAGGCCCTCTGCTCCTCGCCAGCCCCGGAGAACTTCAGCTCCATCGTTCTCGCCCCTTGCGGGGCCACGGACGGCCAGGGCGTCCCCTCCAAATGTGACATTTAGGCCTCTTCTCCAGGACTTGCCACCAGGCCAAGAGTTTCAACGAGAGAGAGAGACCTCCTCCTCAACTCTCCGGCCAAGAGATTAATTTCACCCAACGTCCGACGGACGAGACAAGATTATTTTTTTAAGAAGGTGTTATTTAATATTTGCAGAGAAAGGTTGTACATATTTGTTTCTTTAAATTGGGAAATCCCCAAATATTTTTTTTTGTAGACGGGGCTGGTAATTTAAGCACTTGGGGTGGGGGGGATGCAATCTAAAATGTGAGGACAAGATCCGTCTCAAGTCCCTAGAACAGACTATGAACGAAGGATCCTGCAGGTCATGGGTGATTGCGAGTACTCGAGGAAATGCATCTTCCTTTCCTTCACTCCTTATGTCTGGATGTATAGGGGGAGGAAGGAAGGAAGGTTGCATTTTTGAGTATCTGGGACGCACCCTACGTCTTCACATCCTTGGTGCTCCAAGCGAGGAAGTGCCTTTACCGTGTGACGGCCCTCCACCAAATGCTCCCACAGCATTGGGGCCATCCCGGCTAGCAAAGAACAGCCTTGCAATATCAGCAGCATGTTTCTTCAATGTTAAATCTTAGCTGCTAACATAGCCGCAATGCTGTGGTGAGAACGCTTTGAGTTAGCAGGGATTCCATTCAGTTAAGCCCCCAACTGTTGGGTCGCCGGATAAAATACCCGGTCCATCATTTGTTGTCGACGTTGACACTCACTTCGCGACTTCGCTTAGTGTTACAAATGAAATTTATCTCACTTTTTCCGTAAATTCTGAGGGTTTCATTTGTTCATGTCCCATCCGATAAAGGATGGATACTCTTGTATTTCGGTTGTGCCTCAAGTAGCAATCCAGCACGCTGTCAACTTAAAGGAACGTGGCTCCTTAGAGGATAACTTTGGTTGACCATTCACAATAACACCGGTAGCCAGAGCAGCCCTACTTAAGCATGGGTCTTCTCTCGGCCTCACTAGGAGGCGAGTCAGTCATTTCGTACTCGCTTGATACTGGCGAAAAAAAAGAGAATTTGACCCCCGCTGGTGTCTCTTGTTTCACAATTTGGACCATTGCAGGGAGTTCACTTTTTCATGTTCATGTTCAGTTATTCAACCCACAGTGGGGACTAATGTTTTCAAACCATACATAAAGCGGAGATAATGGTTCTCCATTGGAACCCTGATTCTATCTCTGCTCAATAAAACCATGTATACCATCAAGCTTTAATGGGCTTTAATTTTCCATGATGTATGTGTTTATCAGTCGATTAATTTCATGAAGTGGCTTGATAAGAATGCTGTGCTCTTCCGTCGTAATAACCCCCTTTAACAGAAAAAGGAAATGGTTTCCTTCCGACAGTCTCTTCAGGGCAAGCCGTAAAAAATGTCCACTGTCATGAAGAATTACTGCGTTTACTATTCTGAATGAAAACACAGATGACGTGGAAAACATTATGAACTCGTTCAGCCCGCGCAAGTCTTAACCTTCAGTGTTTTCCAGAGTGCATGCAAGTTCATTTCAGGTTCAAATTCATCCGAGATTCCCTGTTCCCAGTCGCTGTAACAACTGCCATGTGACCAAGTGGTCTTTTCCTAATGGAGATATCTCCATTTTAATTGGCTGGTGGTGATTTAGCTCTATTCCACCATTTTCAATATGGACCCAAAGGTGCGTCATAATGCGTCACCTACAAGTGCAGCTGGAACAGAGACTACAGCTAAAGATGCAAATAAACTAACAATGTCTTTCCCTCGATTTCAGTTCGTAGTTTTTTTTAAAGAGCTATGAATAAGACTGGATCCTTGAGACGTGGGGTTCCCTCGGGATAGCAAGCGAGTCTGTGAAATGAAAGCTGATCTTTCTCTTTCCATCATCAGGGCTATGTAAAAATCCTGGCCTGTTCCTACTTAAATAAATTTAAAAAAATAAAGAATTGCACTTGAAAGAAAAAAGTATGTATGTGTGTTTACCCATGTCTGGATTTTTGTTTTCGTCACTACATTTCTATGCAATACAATAACTTCAGCAGAATAGCAACGATTTGCAGAGGGAATTTATTTTCATATTTATATTTAAGAAAACTTTTGCTATGTCTTATTTCTTGTAACTGTAAAGACGTCCTTGTTTATAATACTTAATATAGAGCCTTTGTAAAATACTGAGATTTCTTTTGTTGTGATGGATGCCTTATGTTGGAGTAGTTTCCAGCCTGTTCTTTGTTTAATGTTGGCTCTGAGATCCTGACTGCTCTAATACTGTAAATTTGTGTTTTGTGCAAGAACCGCAAGTGTGTATTTAAACCAAAGACAGATCAGGACTAGATTTTCTTTTTTCTGAAATTATTGCTTTTTACACAATATTTTTGAAAGAACAGTGTCCACATATAAGCACATGTATGTACTTTTGACTGCTTAAAAAAAATAAATGTAATACTACTGCATTTGTAATTTTCTCCTGTTATTGTTAGAGATGTTCCTGTTCCAGTCATCCATTGGAATGCAAAATTATCAGCACCTCTGACTGAAAATGCACTGAAGAATAATATCAAGTATGTTACAGATCAACTTTAAAATGCCTGGATACTAAAAATATAGTGGTTTATAATTGTTTCAATGACCCTGACCAAAGCCATGAATTATTCAGTAAATGCGCATTCCCCAAAATTAAGTTTTCATAAATATTTTCACCCCTGGTTTCGTGCTTGAGACAGCGAACGAGTTTTTTTCCTGTGCTGTTTGAGGAAGTTAATCCCACAAAATGTGTGCCTATTGGACCTTTACTCCATGCTGACCCTTTCACAATCCGTCACATTCCTGCGTTTGCACCTCACCTGGCAGGTGCTCAACTGTTCCATAATTTCTCATTTCTTAATAACTGCTCTGACAGTGCTTACTGATGCATTTAATCTTTGGTGGATCTTGTTGCCCTTACCAGATTTATGAAGGTCTACTTCCCTCTGTCTCTTTTGATCTGCCAGATGTCTTGATTTCTTCTTAGTGCTGGATGACCCAGAGATTCTGCATGCATACTACCTCATTTTTGTACCCTTGTGAAACAGGAAATGATGTAATGACACTTTTAAACTCAAACTTAAATCCATTCAATTTTATTCACAATCTTGAGGGGTACCGTTAATTGTGAATCCTAGATCCTCACTTTGGAGGAGAATAATTTTCAATTATTCATTAAATTCGGAGTGGTTCCACTGAACCACTCAATAATGGGCAATTAGATTATAATTGTTTTTTGTGCATTTAGAGGCAGGGGTGCCAATAATTTCTGGAAACCACAGCAATGCAGTCGATGCTAAACCATTTTGAAAATAATTGAGCACTGAGTGTTCTAATTTTAGCCTCTAGATTTATTGTCAGAACAATGGCCACAGTAAGCATTAGCTGACTGCTAATGGAAAATTACTTCGATGATGGCCCCTGAGTGAGGAGTAGAGATGGTACTGAGATGCATGTACTTCCTGTGTGGTTCCTGTTGAAGTGCTGAGAGATTGTCAGGGAAACGCGTGAAGAAAAGGGTTTTTAATTCCTTCACCAGTCAGTCTTTTTTTTTTTTATTTTGTGCATTATAAATAAAAAAGCTTCTCCAACCAAATTCTATCATAATATATTTTACATTGACCAGAGGGTCAAAAAAAAACAAAAAACTGAAGTATCCTTTGCAAAACAGGATAAGCATCTGACACGACAAGTTCACGGTTAAACAGAATGGTGAAGATTCACGATGCTTCCGCGTCGCCAGACGAGCTCTTCTTCCGCACGACCTCAATCTTGTGCGTGTGGGGTTTGGAGTTCTTTGAGAAGGCGCTCTTGACAATTTGCAGTGCTACGGATTTTCCGCTGAGGTATAGCTTGTTCAGGCAGTCGGGGAGGAGCGGAGTCTCTGGGCTGGATTTCAGAGTGCAGGCGAAAGAGAAGATGTAGCCGGTCATGAAGGCGTCGAATCCCGCCCGGTGTAAGCCGCCCTCAACCTTTGCTTGAGGTTGGGAAGCCGTGCTCTCAGTAGGCTGCAGACTGGCAACAGCGCCCTCTGTTGGTGGCGACTGCATGTCACAGACTCCGTTACCCTCACTTCCCTCATTGGTTGACATTTGCACGTCGGATGGAAGTTCTCCCTCCACCTGTGGTTGCTCGTTCACTGGTTCCACCTCGCTGGCCAGTTCTGCTCTTAGCCCTGAGGACCCCTCCTCGAGACATGGCTTCTTGCCCAGAGAGTCGCAGTCCCCATCCTGGACGCCTGCCGCCCCCCGATCAGCCTTCTGCTTCCTCCTCTTTCTCTTCTTCCGCTTGTTGTCCCGGTACTGCTCCTCCAGCTGGATGATGAGGTCCGTATTATGGGACATTGGGCAGCTGGATCCATTTGGACACCAGCCATAGGCCTGTAGGACAGAGCAAGTCAACCACCTCTTCATAGACCATTGGGGATAGAGTCTCGTCTATCTCCATATCATGAAAATAAAATTTTTCCTAATCCTCACACATATACCTTAGTCCTTCATATACTGAACGCCTGACAAAACAAGGTTGTCTCCGTGTTGCTGCCGTAAGAACCTTCCTAGTGTTATGGCCCCAATTTGTTATTACATTCATAACACAACAGCAACAGCAAGGGACGACAAACACAGTTTCAACAACTAAAACACATTTAATTTTTAACAAAGACAAAGACTAATAACAACCTACAACTAAAGACCAAGATTGATAAATAAGAAAAAACAGAAATAATTACAGTCCCTTTTTGGTGGGGTGGCTTGGTGATGTCCTGGATGAAGAAAATGCTCAAACACAGGCAAAGAAATCCACAAAAGAAACGTCACAGGTCTTGAACAGAATGGCAGGTCTGGTCATCTTCTTGCAATTTCTCCTACTACTTTACTGTCTCAATTCTTTTCCTTATATACTCTTTTGCAGACCCCACCCACATTTAGACCTCTTTTTTTTACTTTTCTGAGACTTGCCCCAGACATGTCCAGGACATGTCTAAACATGACTTCAGTCTGAGCTTAACAAAAAAAAGGTAAATACTGCCATCTAGTGGCCTATATTCACATTACACCTCCATTCCAAAAGGGAAAAATTTTGACTCATAAAGGCAAAATTTTTCTTTTCAATACAAAATGGTTAAGTGAACACTTGTCTATATATACATATCATACAATATACAAACACATGATATATATATACACATTCAAACACGGGATAAGCAATCAGCAATTACATTGTCTGTACCCTTCACATGCTTAATTTCCAAGTCAAACTCCTGTAAAATCAAACTCCAATTCAACAATCTCCGATTCTTGTTTTTCATCTTACTCAAAAACATTAACGGATTGTGGTCAGTGTACACAATCATTGGCTTTTGTCCTGTACAAACATAAACCTCAAAGTGTTGTAAAGAAAGGACCAGAGCCAACAGTTCCTTCTCTATTGTGGAATAGTTCCTTTGGTGGCGATTGAACTTCCTGGAGAAGTATGCCACGGGATGCTCAATGTCATCAGAGTCACTTCTCTGTAGGAGCACAGATCCACAAGCTTGGTCGCTAGCATCGACCGCGATGGAGAACGGTTTGTTGAAGTCAGGAGATTTGAGCACGGGGAAGTGACACAGCAGAGACTTCAGGTGATCGAAGGCTCTCTGGCATGCATCATCCCAGGTGAACTTTACGCCTTTCTTCAGTTGGTTAGTTAGACTGAGAGCAATCTCAGCAAAGTTCTTGCAGAACTTGCGGTAGTACCCGATCATTCCAAGGAAGCGGCGCAAAGCTTTTTTGTTGTCAGGAACTGGAAAGTCCATGATGGCTTGGACTTTAGCATTTATGGGTGCCACCTTACCCTGGCCTATGACGTAGCCAAGATAGGTGACAGTAGCACAACCAAAGTCACTCTTGCTCAGGTTAACAGTCAGGTTAGCCTGGGTCAGGCGCTGGAACAACGTCTCTACATCTTTTAGATGTTCTTCCCAGGAGTCACTCCATGTGATCAGGTCATCGATGTACGCACCGGTGTGTGGCAATCCGGCGATTGTAGACTGTATCATCCTTTGGAACGTGGCTGGGGCATTTTTCATGCCAAAGGGTAGGACTTCATACTGGTACAATCCAGATGGTGTGGCAAAAGCAGAGATGCTCTTGGCCCTCTCAGTTAAAGGCACACACCAATAACCCTTCAATAAATCAATCTTGGTCAGAAACTTTGCTTGCCCTACACTATCAATACAATCATCAATCCTAGGTATTGGTAACACATCAGTTCTAGTTACAGCATTGACTTTGCGATAATCTGTACAGAATCTAGTACTTCCATCAGGTTTTGGAACTAGCACACAGGGTGAACTACAATCGGAGTTGGAGGGTCTGATAATATCATGTTTTAACATGTACTCAACCTCTTTCTCAGCAATCTTTCTCTTTTCAGGATTCATCCGGTATGGATGCTGTTTTATTGGTTTGGCATCACCAACATCTACATCATGAGAGGCTATAGTAACTCTCTTTGGAACATCAGGAAACAAATCCTCATATTTCTTGATCAACCTTTCAAACTGATCTCTCTGTGAGGGTTCTAAGTGCTGGAGTTTTACATCAAGATTTTGCAACACTTCAGTGTTTGACAATTTACATGAAAGAACTTCAGCTTTAATTCTTGGTTCATCATCTTGAAACTCCCCCTCATCTTCACACGTTTCGACCATTGGAGAATCTGAAGTGACAGCTGCAACCCTAGCATTTCTGTCATGATAAGGCTTTAGCATGTTAATATGACACAATTGTTTTGGTTTTCTCCTATCTGGAGTCTTCACAATGTAATTGAGATCATTGAGTTTTGTCAGAATTTCATAAGGACCATGAAATCTAGCCTGCAATGGATTGGACTGCAAGGGAAACAACACAAGGACCATTTCTCCTGGTTTAAACTCACGGCTTCTAGCCTTATGATCATACCAAGTTTTCATTTTTCCCTGACTTGATTTCAAGTTCTCTTTGGCAAGGTCACAAGCTGCACGCAATCTTTCCTTGAACTTGCTAACATAGTCTAACAGACTGATTTGCGGCTCTTCCTCTTGCCATTGTTCACTCAATAATAGCAAAGGTCCTCTCACTTCATGACCAAACACTAGCTCAAATGGACTGAATCCAGTAGACTCCTGCACTGCTTCTCTAGCTGCAAACAACAGCAAATGAACCCCTTCATCCCAGTCTTTCTCATGGTCATAACAATAAGTCCTCATCATTGTCTTGAGAGTGGAATGAAACCGCTCTAAGGCACCCTGACTTTCTGGATGATAGGCACTAGAAAGAATCTGTTTTGCACCTAGTTCATACACAACCTGCTGAAACAATCCTGAAGTGAAATTGCTACCTTGGTCTGACTGAATTTCCCTGGGAAGACCAAACAACGTGAAGAACTTTATCAAAGCCTTCGAGATTGCAGTTGCCTTGATGTTACGTAGAGGTATGGCTTCGGGGAATCTGGTAGATGCACACATGATTGTCAACAAGTACTGATTTCCAGATCTAGTCTTGGGTAATGGACCAACGCAATCAACAATGACCCTAGAGAATGGCTCCCCAAATGCTGGGATAGGCTGCAATGGAGCTACAGGTGGGTCTAACTGGTGTTTTCCAACTACCTGACAAGTGTGACAGGTTTTGCAAAAGTTGGAAACGTCTTTCCGAAGCCCAGGCCAAAAGAAGTGTTTCATGATCTTATCAACAGTCTTGTTAACACCAAGATGACCTCCTAAAGGTAAACTATGAGCCATTGTTAAGATCTCATTCCTGTAGACCTTCGGAACAACAATTTGCCTGACCACTGCCCAATCTGCATTGGCAGGGATATCAGGAGGGCGCCACTTCCGCATCAACACACCATCTTTGAGATAATACCCAACTGGAACTGCATCTATTTCTTTTTCAGGAAGGGCTCTCCTCTTTAGTACACCAATTTCAGGATCATTAGTTTGCTCCTCAATCAACCGCTTTCTGGACAGAGACAAGTCTCCAGACACATCAGAATCACCAGACCCATCCGGCTGGCTGAATAGAGAACTGATAAAAGTATCTGATAAGTCCTCAAACGGAGAAACCATAATAGGCCAATCAGAGTCATGAGGCGAACCACCTGAGTCCTGACTATTCAATGTACTGGACGGCACCACAACATCATCTTCTTTAGCCTTCTTGGCCATAGCACGAGTCACTGCGCAAGAAGGATACAGAGATGGGTCCTCATCCCCATTTTCAGTGCTCGGCTGTGAAGTAAGATGTACAGGGGGAACTACTTTGCCCCCAGCCAGGTCATTGCCTAGCAACAGAGAAACACCCTTTATAGGTAGACTTGACATAAGTCCCACCTTTACCTGTCCTGTAACTAAATCTGACTTCAAGAATATAGAGCGCAGGGGTACAGATACAGTCCTCCCTTCAATACCTTGTACAAGTATGAAATCCCCTGAAGCGGTCTCATCACGTAACTCCAAGGAGTCCATCAACAAAAGTGACTGAGAAGCTCCGGTATCCCTTAGGATATATATGGGGACAGGAGTAGTATGCTCATTCAGAGCCACAAATCCCTCTGACACAAATGGAAGAAATTCCTCCCTCACAAAGTCAGCTGTATTAGGCTTTTTAGCCCCACAAGAAGCAGGCAATTTAGCAGATTGGTTATCTACTACAGGGGTTTCTAACCTTGTTTTCACAAAGGCATTTGGTTTGGTATCCTTTTCTTTTTCTTTCTTAGCTTTAAGGAACCAACAGTTAGTTGTAACATGACCAGATTTCTTGCAATAACTGCAAACTAGACCACTTTTGTCACTGTCAGCTTTCACACTTTGATCAGACCTGTTCCTGGATTTCTGAGCACCATCACCAGATTTGTCTTTGTCTTTGGGTGAGGAATCTTGGGTATCACCGTAACCCTTTTTCTGAAATTGGGACCATTTATTATTACTGCTAGACTGAAATTTGGACTTATGTGTGAGAACATATTCATCTGCAAATTTGGCAGCCGATTGCAAATTCAGCGCTTGCCTCTCATTAAGGTAGGTCTTAACATCATCTTTAACACAGTTCTTGAATTCTTCAACTAACACCATCTCTTTTAGTGAGTTGAAATCATCCTTGACCTCCATAGAAGTACACCAGCGCTCAAAGCAAACCTGCTTTTCATTAGCAAATTCAACATAAGTCTGATTTTCAGATTTCTTCAGACCTCTGAATTTCTGTCGGTAAGCCTCTGGAACCAACTCATAAGCTCTCAAAATAACCTTTTTGACAATCTCATAATCAGTGGAATCATCGGCAGACAAAGCCGAATAGGCTTGTTGAGCTTTACCCTTGAGGACAGTTTGCAACATCAGAGGCCAGTGTTCCTTTGGCCACTGGCAACTTTTTGCTACCTTTTCAAAACACTGGAAATAGTTGTCAACATCCTTTTCCGAAAATGGAGGCACTAATTTTACCTCCTGGCTAGCCCGAAATTTATTTTCAGTTTGAATTTTTATTTTTAGTTGCTCCATTTGGAGTCTTTCTTCTCTATCGAGTTTCTCTAATTCAAAATCTCTCTGTCTTGCAAATTTTTCTAACTCAAATTCTCTTTGTTTTTCTTCTCTTGCTAATTTTTCTAACTCAAACTGCCTTTGTTTTTCTTTTTCTTCCCTCTCAAATTCTCTTTGTTTTTCTTTTTCCTCCCTTTCTTTTTCTCTTTCCTCCCTTTCAATCTCTAGCATTTTTAATTTAAGTTCCATTTCTATATTTGGATTTTCCACTGGAAACTGTTCCAGATCTCCTGGTGCAAACACATTTTCATCAATGTAATATTCAACTATCTCTCTAGCCAGTCTTGCTTTTCGCATGGCTGGTTTTACCTCTGTCAGCTCTAAATGTCTGCAAATTTCTAGCAGTTCTGTCTTTTTAAAAGACTTCAAAACCCCTACGGTTGGTGATGCCAAGAAATCATCCATTGCTGTTGTCAATATATATCTTGGAAAATTCACAAAAACAATTTCACAATTTGGAATGTTAGATTTTCAATAAATTACTCACACAATGGTCTATCCCGGACCTTGAGCCCCCAATTTGTTATGGCCCCAATTTGTTATTACATTCATAACACAACAGCAACAGCAAGGGACGACAAACACAGTTTCAACAACTAAAACACATTTAATTTTTAACAAAGACAAAGACTAATAACAACCTACAACTAAAGACCAAGATTGATAAATAAGAAAAAACAGAAATAATTACAGTCCCTTTTTGGTGGGGTGGCTTGGTGATGTCCTGGATGAAGAAAATGCTCAAACACAGGCAAAGAAATCCACAAAAGAAACGTCACAGGTCTTGAACAGAATGGCAGGTCTGGTCATCTTCTTGCAATTTCTCCTACTACTTTACTGTCTCAATTCTTTTCCTTATATACTCTTTTGCAGACCCCACCCACATTTAGACCTCTTTTTTTTACTTTTCTGAGACTTGCCCCAGACATGTCCAGGACATGTCTAAACATGACTTCAGTCTGAGCTTAACAAAAAAAAGGTAAATACTGCCATCTAGTGGCCTATATTCACATTACACTAGGAAGTCAGTCCCTTATCGACATCACAAAATGATTCACTTGCATTGTTGAGCCCAGTGCAGGCCAGAACACCTTGCGTTGTTTGCCATTGTTCAGCTCACTGTGGTACCAAATCAGAACCGAGCCTCATTTTCACTGATCCGCCAGACACCCAAAACAGTGCATAATTAATATCATGAGAAATGGAGACTGAAGACTAGCTGTAAACAATTTTTTTTTTTTTTTTGGGCCACAAGGTCTGAAATTGTACCATACAAAGTATAGCACCTTAAACTATTCCCACAGGAGACACAGCAATGAAGGACACAGTCATTGGTGATGTACATGGACACCATCCACTTAGGTTTGTCCAACAACTAAGTGAAAGGAAAATGGCAGTCTGTGGTACGGAAGGGCCTGTTCTTACCACTCTTAAGTTGTGTTTATATTGGAATGGGCAGGAACTTACAGAGAAGCGAAGGCAGACCTCCACAGGCCCCTCTTGGCCCGACTCCTCGGTGCACGGCCGGAAGTCTACGTAGCTGCGCAGTTGGCCAGAGTAGCTGCAAAACTCCAGGAACAGGTTGGGGCCGCCCCCCTCCGTGCCCTGCATCCTACAGTTGTCCAGTTTGCTGAGCGAGAGAAAACAAAATCAAAATCTCCTGAAACTGAAGTCCCAAGTCAGACAGATCTATGTTCGGCACATGGTATTCACATCCCACGCATCTGGTACGGGCAATTTAGAGTCTCCATAATATAGCCCTTGACACATGAACCCACACAACCGTGAACATGACAACACCACACAGCAAGGCCCCAGGCTGGATTCAAACCCACACCTTATTTGCGGTGAGGCAGCAGCGCCACCTACTGCTACTTAGATCAAAAAATAGTGGGCGAGAATTCCAGAAAATCTGGAACGATGGAAAGTTGGTTCTGACAACAGACTTGGTTCAAAAAAATTAAGGCAGTTTGCGCGGTTTGTAATTAAAATTCACTGAGACTTCTGCACTTAATTTTAAGCGTCACTAATCCTTTTCAAGTACATTTATCGGAGGTCAGCTGTACATATCAGTCAAGCTGAGAAACTTTTACATCCTGACAGTCCCTGGCAGCTGCCATCATATATACCCACCACTTCTTGTAGGCGTACTCCAGGTAAGAGGCGGAGAACCGCAGCTCGTACTCTGTAGCATACTTCGTGTCGAAGATGCCCGCGGGGAACATCTCGGACAGGTCAGCAACGAAGGTGCCCAGCCGATCTGGAAGTTGGGCATAGAAGCACTGGTAAAGGAAGATCACGTCGATCAGACCATTGTGGACCACCAGCGGCTTACGCGCACAAAGAAGCTCCACAAACAAGGCTCGCATGTTCTGCCCGTGGACGTCCCCGCCCTGGAGCAACAGACAAGTGCAGACAACCGCCAAATTACAGACCGTTAGAGGGGCAGAATGCAGGAATACACAAGCTCAACCTGTACTTATCCTACAGTCACAATGAATGGCGCCCAAAATAAACCTAACCTACTCAGACAGGGCAGACAAACACAATCACGGGCAGCAGCCGACGGCTCTTTAGTTCCTGTGCTTGTTGGGCCCTTCATTCTGAGTATGCAGCAGGAGAGTGGCAACAGTAAGTTGTTAGAGGCCTGTGTCAAAAAGATCACGTATACCGTTGGGGGGGGGCGCTATTCTCGATTGCAAGTGCGTGCAAAAATATTTTTGCTTATAAATATGCCAGGTTTGCATTAAAGACTGTTGATGTATCTGAAAATCCATTGATCTAACACATCAGATAAGCCTGTCAAAAACACTTTGTTTATAAATATTCCAGCCTTTAATTAAAGACATGATAATATGCCATTAAAAATTCATTTACCTGAAATACACATCATAGAGATCTCGTATAGACCGGTCAGCGTGCAATTATAGTGTTGTTTGGCAGTTCTAGTTGTCATCATATTGATGATGGTCATCGGTGTTGACTGCAGCCATAACCCATGCAAGCCACAAATCACGGCCCAGCTCAAGCAGGTGACATCAGACTTCAGAAAAACAGCCGTGATAATGCCTATAGCGTCAGTCCCCATTCCTAGTGTCGAAGCCAGTCTCCCACTTTTGTAATGATGGATTACAGTGCAAAGATGTAGTCGTAGGGACAGAAAGACACTCATTACCTGGTCTGTGGGTGGGCTCACCTTGTCATTGCCCCTGCAGTAAGGGATGCCTTGGGCGTACTGCTTGTTGAAGTCAAATCCGTGTTGAACCAGGAACTGCACGGACTGGGGCTCAATGGTGTACTCCTCAGCACAGAGGAGAGTGAGGTTGTACACCTGAACCAGGTACGTATCATCTGGCTGTCGGGGGAGATGGGTTATCAGCTGCGGGAATACTGAGTGAGCTTTAACACTAGCAGTTCCAGCATCTCAATCTTTACTGTGCGTGGAAGGCAAAATAACTCACTTTGTCCTCCAACTTTTTGTAACATGCCAATCCCAGGGACAGGACAGAGCGCGTGCATGCGGCACGACGAATGGCTTCATACCGGTCTTCAATTGAGCTAAAAAATAAATAAATAAAAGGAAATTTTATGAACTTGAACACGTTAGCGTTTTACCGTATCACGAGCAGACATCAATAACATCTTCAGAGAATCCCAATCAATGAAATGTTACAAAAAAAATTTGAGATGCCTGAACAGAGTAACCTTATCATTGGTTTCAGGTGTAACAATGTAAAAAAAATAATAATAAAAAAAAAATAACCAGCTGATGATAGGAGCTGGTATAACACAATATGAGGACGTAACTAACTCACTCTGCCAGTAAAGCCTTTCTGCTACCCAGTCCACTTAACTCCTGCAAAAGACGAAACATTCTGTGTGAGAGAGACTGCAGTCATATTATATCATATCTGAGTGAACTTTGATGAGACCCAACTCACTGTATCAAGCGCTATGAAAGATGACGTTTTTATCGCCAAAATCATTGCTGGCCACAGCTCCTTGAAATTATTGGTCTGAACATCAATGACCGGGACGATCATGGAGGAGGTCATTTCGGCAACAGACCGGAAAAATGTCTCTTATCCAAAAAGAAAAGCGTTAGCTTTAACAAGTCTCGCTACTCTTGACTAGACAACGATTTCCATCAGTGTTTTTCATAGAAGGTAAATAAAATAAAAAAAACTTACGGTGGCTGGCTACCTTACTCACGTTACTAAGTTGTTTTCAGAGACACTATCGCTCGCCTACCCGATTAAACCCGCTAGTCAAACGTGATTTTAGTGAACATGGTTAATTTACCACGCTTGGCTGGCTACGAAGGTCTGAAACTCAAACGGTATATTCCCTTTCCCTTTTAACCCAGGCTGATAGGCAGCAATCTTTGCAAGAAAACAATAAAAATGAAATATTAAGCAACGATACAATAAATACACATTTAACGGATTAATACACAGTCAAGCATGCACTGCCAAGCCCTGCTAACTACCGAGCTCGGCATCCCGCTTACGTGCGGAGTTGACCACTCGGAGCTACGGTGCTAAGTCTATGCTGCTGTCTTCTCAAGAGCCGCAGTTTTTGGTAGATGTGTTCTCGTCTCATTTCGGCGCAGAGTTTAATTCAAACAAACATCGGTGATTGGTATTGACTAAATACATCTTTTAGCCAAGGGTTCCTATCACAAAAAAGAACTACTCTTTTTTTTCCTCCGTATTTTATTATGGCACCTTCCTGGACAACTAATTTCGTGACGTACACAAATGTAGTCGTTGAGGAGCGAAGTTGCCATTTTGGCTCAAAATAAAGTCGTACTGGCAGTGTTTACCTATTCGATATTCTTTTTATTTGAACAACATCATAGTTTATATGCAATTAAAATTTTGGATTTATAAATATACAGTTTCAATACAATTAAAGTTTTGGCCAAAGTAATTACTGTAGCATTTTTTTTCTTCAAACAAGCTTGAAGTTTTGGCTAATGTTTGCTGGCCAGGTAGCTAGCTACTTTGCTATCAACAGGACGCTAGTGAGAAGCTAGGTAGCTATCCAGCTACTAGCTAAAGTATGGGAGGATGCTCCGCTCCGAATTGCTCCAACTCTACAACTATAGGAAAGCAACTGTTTCGTTTTCCGAAAGACCCGGTGCGAATGAGAAAATGGGTTATCAATTGTCGCCGTGACTTTGTTCCAACACCATGTTCCAGGCTCTGTCAGGCAAGTTTGGGAATCTGAAACAGCGCTGCATCACCAACAAGTTCCTTGCTAGATGGGCACTGACGAGCAAAATAAAGTAGTTGCAATGTCAATAGCTTTAATGTGCTTACACGTGAAAATCCAAGGTATATTTCAAAAGGAACATTACTTTTAGCTAGCGTTTGGCGGCTAACTTTGCCAACGACCATGTCTTCATGCGCAGGACCATTTTGAGGAGAGCCAATTCGAAGAGATCGCCAGGTCCCCAGCAGGCGGAAGGAAGCTGAAACCCAATGCGATCCCGACTCTATTTAATGTGCCCGACCCCCCTTCTCCCATCACCCCCGTCACCGTGTTGCCTCTCAAATCTGACCTGGGTAAGACGCACCAACTCTGACACTCCACTTTCAGAGTGTAATTATAAATAAAACCTGCGAGGAGATTTGCAGTGCAGAGCAATTCCCAGAGTTATCATTTCTCAAACACACCAACTGCTGACAGAAAGGCTTGTACGAGTGAGAAAAGTGTACTTTTCCCGTTGTAAATAAAGTTTACGTGTTATATCTCCATATTCAACGCCTTATTGAAATAACCATTTTGCCTCTTTAGAATGTCCCAAAAAAAATAATAATAACCGAATCCTGTCCTTGCAGTAAAGGAGGAGAACTTGGGGGACCATGGTTACGCTCGGCGTCAGCCCCGAGGAGATTTGGAGGGGTGTGACCTCCCCGGGCAGAGGCTGGAGGAGGACCGTCCGTGCTCTCTGTGTCAGCAATACAAGGCCCAGCTGGAGAAGCAGCAGCAGCACACGGCCAGACTGCAGCGGGAGGTCAGATTGAGCTGCCTAAAGGTGCTTTCACACCGGACGCGAAACAGATTATTCGCTCGACAGAAGACGCGTCTTTGCATTGATTTGGAATGAAATCTGTCGTGCGAAAAATTAGTTTCGCGTCCGGTGTGAGAACGGCTTAAAGCAGGGGTATTTAATCCTATTTCTGGAGCTCTACCATCCTGTTCTCAATACAACCTTGATTTGCTGCTTCTAATTTTGCTAATCAGCAGCTGAAATTAAAGCTCTGGACACAGGAGGTGTGCTGTGTGTTCATTGGAGTGAAATCCTATAGGATGGTCGATCCTCAGGAACAGGACAGACCGCACTGGACCTGGTGGATTTACTATGCACTACCACGAATATCATTCTTCCGTTATACGTACACAGGCCCAGGGTATAAAACCTTATCTGGAAAGGGCTGATATGGGTGCAGAAATTCATTCCAGCCATTCACTCACACACCTGATTCTGTTTGTCAATCCCTAGAGTCTTTGCTGAAGATCCTGCTTCTATATCGTGAATCCTGTTTTTTTTTTTTTTATTCATTTGGCTCCAGACAGGCTCAATGTAGCCACACTTGGTTGGAATGAAAGCCTGCACCCACCTTAGCCCTCTCTGGATAAGGTTGGGGCAGGAGTTTAGTTTATGGGGTGATTTTGGGTGTTCGCGACCTTATAATCACAAATGCGCCAGTAAGATTCCCTAGATGCTGGAACATTTTAAACCCCCCACCCATGATTCGAGTAGTCAAAAAATTACCTCCTATCCTCTAATTCCTTACCACTTTTCTTTAACCTTAGTGTAAAGCGTCCTGAGGTAAAGGAAAGGTGTAAAGGGGAATTCATAACGGCTTAGAAAGACAACTGCACTGCTAAGAAAATTCGAATGCACGTATTGTGGGCCAGCGTTTGCTCTTCTGTTCTCATAAAGGATGGCTCAGCGTATCCTGTGCGAAAGGTGATAACTTCGGCAGCATTGAAGCTCCTTTCCTATGCATGTGGAGATTTCAAACACAGTTATCATGGCTGCCACATAAATACTTACGGGTTGTTTTCTTGGAGAAAGGAACTTTCCTGAGCAAAAAAGGCTATTCGAGCTCAGCCCCAGTGTCCAAGTCTAACTTCCTTCCCCACCTGGTGCATCGTCTGACATTGTGTTGATTCTGACGTGGGTCCATCTTCTGCCGCAGGCGGAGGAGATGAAGAAGAAGTTGAACAAACTGAATAAGATCGAGAAAGGCCTGCAGATGTTTCTGTACGAGGACCAGATCCGGGCGCTGACCCTGGCCAAGCGCTCCCGCCGGGCCGTCTGGTCACAGGACACGGTAGTGACAGCCAGGAAGATCCAGTGCGCCGTGGGAGTGAAGGGCTACGAGTTCCTCCGCGAACTGGGCTACCCCCTCCCCTCTTACAGGACCTTATCCAACCGCCTGAAGCCCAAAATGATGGTGGCCTCCACCATGCAGGAGGAGCTGGCTGAACTCGGGCTGGGGGTCATCGCCACATACGACAGCGCCGTCGAGGACAACGGGACGAGCGAGGAGGGCTTTATAGGGGTGATTTCGTGAAGGATTTTGCCACTCCTCGGCCTCAACCAGCTCCGTGTCCTGCTGACACGGCACGGCTGTCTCTTGACCTTTCGCCCGGCGACTGTGTGTATGATGTGGAGGAAAACGGTCATCTGCGCTAACTGTGAAGGGAATCTACGGGCATGTTCCTCGGCTGTGATTGCATTTAAGAAATTCGCTGCGAATCAATCCAGTTCGACAACGTTGTTTTCGTTGCGCGTCGTTTAAGTTAAAAGAATTTTGAGGATGACTGATGTTAATGGTTGTCAGAGGAGAGTGATAGCATATATGACTTCACTTAGATATCCCATTTTTAATGGAAGGAAAGTTAATGTTTTTGGGAGTTGGAAAATTCTTATTTTTCTGGATAAAGGTTTACTTGTGAGTCGGAGTTTTGAAAAAGCTCGTTCAGTTTCTGGTTCTTTGTTGTACACTCTTGTTCACAGGTGATATGTGACTAGTCAAACGACAGAAAATGTTATTCAAAAACGCTATAAAATGCCCCATTTTACTTAGTTTGGACAAAATATGTGGAGGGGATTTGGAGTAAAAAAAAAAATTACAGCCAATTCAAGCCTTAGTTTTTCAACGCGCTTTTGAAGTTTGTGAATGCATTAAGAGTTCTTGCCTCCCGTTAGCTTAGCGCCTGATCTGCTTATACATGGGCAACTGACTCAGGGTAGGCATCAATTCCGTTTCATTTCCGAAACTGAAATTAGATTCCTGTATTGAAAAATGGCTATAAAATGTCATTTTTCAGAGGACGAACTGAATTTCAATTTGCTTTGTGAAATGACTATAGTGAAATGGTGTCGACTCCAACACTACTGACTACACAAGACCCCTGAAGCACGGTATGTCATAAACTTTCAAGTTGGTGAAAGGAGTAATAAATGACAGATTTTTGAACTGTGTTTTTCTTTAGAGAGCTATAGGTTATTTTTATACTCCTCTGCATCATTGAGTTGAAATCTTGGCACAGCTCTGTGAAATTTTCATTCAGCCTTATTCACAGCAGAGGATTGAGAATGTATATATACTGCTTGATGAAAGCATGCCATGATAGAAGCTAATGTTCTGTATTTATTGACAAATAAAACCTGCCTTATAATTTACTGTAGTTTTGGTTGCACTGAATGTTTTGATTTGGATTGAAATCCCAGATATAATTGGCACTGGATTGAATTAGATTTTCCAATTGAGTTAGGAATCAAGTCACCTGTAGATTTGGGGAATGTATTAGAGACTGTGGACTGAGAATGGAATATATTTGAATTTTATTTTAATGGACAAAACTGCATTTTCCTACAGTAGCTGATAAAACTACTCTTCAAATTAAATTAGTTTGAGCCTCGGATATGAAGTTCAGAAGCCTAATCATTCCTAATGGTAAATAATTGGGCTCTGCGGCATTTTTTGGAAGGCCCTTGTTATCCCCCGCCACAAAATGGGACGAGGGATATTGGATTGGGGTCCATCCAGGCCGCAATGGGGACAGGATTTCTCTGAAATTATTATACCTAGATGAGTGAAATTTTGCATGTTTAATAAGGTACTCTTGATGTACTTCGAGTTCAAAAATGGATGTCGGAGCAAATCTGATGTCTTGTTTTCATTTTGATTACATCCGTTTTAATGGCCACAATGGTACAGTGGTTAGCGCTGCTGCCATGCAATAAGGAGGTTCTGGGTTTGAGCCCCGGCTGGCCAGGGCTTCTCTGCTTGGAGTCTGCATATCCTCCCCGTGTTCGCGTGGGTTTACTCCGGTTTCCCCCACCCAGAAAAATCTGTTATAGGAACTCTCCTATCAATGGCCCAGGTTCTAGCTTGAGCACTGGAGTTGGTCCCTGTCTGCTGCTTTATGGCAGCCCATTGCTGCTAACTATGGGATGGGTCAAATTCAGAGGACAAATTACCCCTTGGGTTTCAATAAAGTGTATCTTATCTGTATTTGGAGCCGGTTTTGTAAAGTGAGTCTGTGGAAGACTTGTATGACTTGTAGTGCCGCAGTAGACACGCCATGAGCCTGTTCTTAGCCTCTGTAAGCTAAATCAGTCATCCCAGTGGCATGACTTCATTCTTAAATGTATTGTTTATTTTTTATTTTATTTTTTATGCCCCCGTAAACAAAGTTTCGGGGGCATACAGTTTTTCACCTGTCCGTCTGTCTGTCTGTCCGTCCGTCTGTTTGTCCGCAGTGGAAAAAAAACTTTAACCTTGGCCATAACTTTAGACTGGTTAGTGGTAGGTCTTTGATACTTGGCATGTGCATCCCTTGTGACGAGACCTTTCAGTTGAGGTCATCAAATTTAACCTTGTGACCTTGACCTTGGCGTCGGTGACATTTTCATAAAACTTTAACCTTGGCTATAACTTTTGACTGGTTAGTGGTAGGTCTTTGATACTTGGCATGTGCATCCCTTGTGACAAGATCTTTCAGATGAGGTCATCAAATTTGACCTCGTGACCTTGACGTCGGTGACATTTTCATAAAACTTTAACCTTGGTCATAACTTTTGACTGGTTAGTGGTACGTCCTTGATAGTTAGGTATACGATTCCTCTCGTTGAAGAAAGGTGATCTAGGCCTTGATCCTGTCTTCTTGCCCTTGGCATACGGGGGCATTAGTGTTTTACAAACACATCTTGTTTGTGAAATATGCTGCATTTGACATTGATAATTGGATCATTTCGACCCTGCGGGTGATCCCTTCGCCCCACACCTTGGCCATAAAGCGGTGACAGATTGATAGTGTGTGCAAGAGATGGCAGCATCCGGTTATATCGAACACAGTGAGTCAAAGTTAATGCTCTTCCGAGAGACCCCACGTAATCAACTCAACAACGGGACCGGGTACGGTAATCCAGGCCTACTGGAGATGACAATCCGAGACGCAAATCCCTGGTTGGCTGTCCCAGCTATAAACTCGGCTACTGTTGCTGTTTTTTTGTTTGTCTTTAAATCACCTCCACAAAAATATGTCCTGCGATAAAACACACATCCAATTAAACTTCAGTCGCACTTAAGTAGCGCTTTTCCTGTAATTTATACCAAAATTTCATAACGTGGAGTGTCTGAATCAGGCCGCGAGGCGATAACCTTTGGCCTGCAGGGAGCTCTGGTAAGAGGCTATAGTGAGTGAAGTATTAGTGCACCTGCAATAACTACAGGGTCGTCAACAATAGTCTTTCAGCAAAAAGTTTGACTGTGTAATATCCTCACTTTCCGACAGAGGGCAGTGCGTCAAAAATGTTGCTTAGTGGCTTCAAGGCAGTGGTACTCAACCCCGGTCCTGGAAGGCCGCAGCGTCTGCTGGATTTTGACGTTACTCAGCACTTAATTGATGAATGAAAGCAGTTCATTACACACTTAACTCATCTCACCTGGTGTCTTCGGTTTAACTAGGGTAGAGAAAACCAAACTCAGCACACCCTATGCTGTTAGCAATACTCCTGCACTGAGGGAATAATAAGCCAATCAATCAATTACCAGGAACTACACACAAGACTCCTAGAGCCAATCAAACAGACATGCAGGTTGTGACAGAAGTCTATGTGGAAACCAAGATTTGTCAATGTAGTTGGACATTTAGCATTCTTGTAATCCGGACAAAGTAGAGGTTCAAAGTAAAGATAAAAGTGTACAGGGCAGGGGTAGCAGGCCCTGGTCCTGGAGAGCCACAGGGTGTGTGAGTTTGGTTTTCTCCACCCTAATTTAACCTTAGACACCAGGTGAGATGAGTTAAGTGTGTAATGAACTGCTTTCATTCATCAATTAAGTGCTGAGTAACGTCAAAAACCAGCAGACACTGTGGCCCTCCAGGACCGGGGTTGAGTACCACTGCTTCAAGGCATCTGATAAGCGAGTTGGGATGCAGCGTGTTGTACCCTTATATACAGGAATAGAAACCTTCTCCCCTGCTTTATATTATTGCCTCTGTATTAATTCATGGAACTGGCAAAATATTTTCACATTATTTTTTATTTATTTATCTTTAAAATATTCATTTTCAAAGTTTTTCAACACTTACACACACTGACAAAATATTGCCATACAGTACTTCATCACCACAGATACACACACCATGTCAGACATTAACAATAGAGACAAACTCTCAAAAAGAATAAAATCAAATAGAGGAGACAAGTTGGAGAAGCTACCTCATGTGCTATTAAAACACTCCAAAAAAGGGCCGCAAATCTTATTAAGCTTTTTTAAGGAGTTAAACCTATTTACCTTAGTATGTCGAATTGCAAAGAAGAGACCATCTCGATGAGCCATCTTTTAAAAGCTTTTCAAGTTTCATGTGCCTCCATGTCTAACCACTTGAGGGCGCCCAAGACTTCGGCCACATACCATTTTAATGGCGTTTACTCGCCCTATAGGAAACAAAGGTAGTATTCTCCAGCTCTCCACATTCTTATTTAGTTTTGTAATTATTTCACCGAAGTTTAATTTGAATAGAAGACTGGGATTTCTTGGGATAATTACACTGAGATACAGAAAGTGATAATATACTATTTTAAATGGTAGACTGTCCAGAAAAGGGGATTTAAGTTCCCTGTGATGGGCATGAACACACTCTTATCGCAATTAATTGAATAACCAGAGAAAGTGCCAAACAGTTTAATTAACTCTAGAAGATATGGGACAGAGCGAGCGGGATCCCCTAGGTACAGGACCACATCGTCGGCACAAAGTGAAATACGGCTCTTACGATTTCCAATCCTGATTCCGCCTTTCACATTATTTTCACATTAAAAATAGGACATCAGCCTGGAATAGTTTGTCCCCCTTCTACCAAAAATCCAGATATTCAAATATGGCCAACCAACGATCAACTACTTTAACAGTCAGACATTAATAAACATTCTAGAAAATCACTGCACTGATTTAAGTCTTTAATGCAAATTATTACAAGGGTCATGGTCTCCGGTGTTGCTCAGTGAAATGGTCTCAGGGCTTTTCTGTCTTAAGGAACTGTTCCACTTGCTTGTCATGGGTCATTATGTTCCTTTGGTCTGTTGTTTGCTCTGCAAACAGAAAAATAAAAGACTGTTGGGTCCCATCCACTTCAAGCCAAAACCACTTTCCTTCAAAAATATATCTATATTTTTTTTTACATTTTTATGATTTTCATTCTGGCTTAGGTCTGTCAAGTGTCGTGTTCCAGGTGTGTGTGTGTGTGTGTGCCCGCGCGCGCGCCTGTGTGTGTGTGTGTGTGTGTGTGATTGTGCCCGCGTGTGAGTCTGACACAGCAGCTCCTCTTTGTGTGTGCCTGTTTCTATGGAAACCGAAGCACCCCCTGTGCAAACTTGCTCTCTCACAGGCGCCGTTTGACAGACATTCACACTGTCTGACCTACTGACATTTTCTGTCAGACTGTAGGTTCTATGGTGAAAACAGAAATACCGTGAGTGACAGGAGACTCAGATGATCGTCCCCATTTTTTTTTTTTTTCCTTGTATGGTCAAGGTGGCCTACGGGCTTGAACCCCTAATAATAATTATATATTATTACAATAATATAATTATATTATATAATAATAATAATAATAAGAAGAAAAGGTAGAAACACAATGGTTGCCTTCACAGCTTCGCTGCATTTCTCCATACCCACTTGCGGATAAGACCTGCAGTCATGTGCTAGTTTCACCCCATTTCTCTGCAGTCACTGTATAAAGGCAAAATCCCTAAATATACGACTTTAAAAAACACACAAAAAAGAATAACACAGTTGCTTTGAGTAAATTATCCCAATTTCCAACCAGAATCTGAAACTAACCTCAATTACCAAAACACTATCTACAAATAGCCGGCTCTTCAGCACGCCGCCATGTTGCAACTAGTTGAAGTTGCATGATTCCATATTGTGTTCTGATTGGTTCTCAGAGCATAGAGGCTTTTGCTGGCAAAGGGAAGTGGCATCTAGGGGTTTTTGCCTACAAATTGATATTTCAGACCAGGAAGAGAGTGGTATTTAGCAGGTTTTGAAGCTAAATTATTTGATTAACGTGTATTATGTGTGGAGAGCATTCACTCACCAGTGTTGTCTCATTTTTGATGGAGTTGGTGTTTAGAGGCTTTTGCATCTGAATTCTTCATATTTTAAAACATTTAAACCATTGAGAGACATTGTATTTCAGGGGGCAAGTTCATTGAAACATACAAATGTTATGTAAAGATGAAGAGAAGCCAAGTTGTCTGTATTTTCTAGAATTCCTTCCTTTTGTCAGACTAAAAGCCGATGTGCAGAAAAGCACTAATGTTTATTCCAACCCAGCGCTGGTCAGACCCTTTTCATCGATCCTCACCCTTTACCATCAGTAGCTGGCCGCTAGGTCATGCAAACAGGGATGACGGTAAGCCAACCTTTGGGGCGTATTTACATTTCCACCTGCTGCTTCTAACCTGCTTGTGATATCATCAGCTTAGCCTAAGGTCCAACTCCGAAGTGGACACAGGCGATTCAGCTGCCAGAATAGATGATTGGGAACTCTGTATTTGTTCCCCGCTAAAACAGGCTGTAGGGAGCTGTTATACAGGAACACTCTGGGCTTTGAAAACGGGAAACTGGGTAACAGAACTGCGGGTTAATTTTAGGTTGACGCTTCCCAGCCTGTATATGCGCTGATTACAGTATACTGATCATATATCTGGAAAAAGCTTCATGAAAGGAAATCTTTTTTCAGAAATATCAGAGGTTAGCACAGAGGTTAGCACTCCTGCCTTACAGCAAGAAGGTTGTGGGTTCGAATCCGGCCTGGGGCCTTTCTGTGTGGAGTTTGCATGTTCTCCCCGTGTTTGCGTGTTTTCTCCGGGTACTCAGGTTTCCCCCACCCACAAAACATGCAATATAGGAACACTCCCTCCTGTATGGCTGTGTGTGAATGTTTGGTGGTGGTGGGAGGGGCCGTAGGCGCATACTGGCAGCCACGCTTCCGTCAGTCTACCCCAGGGCACCTGTGGCTACAAAAATGTAGTTTACTACCATCAGAGCGTGAATGTGTGAGTGAAAGAATAATGTATCCTTGTAAAGTGTCGTTGAGTGCCCAGTAAGCAGAAAAGCGCCATATAAAATTGATTCATTATTATTATTAAATGGTTGAAGACCCTTATCTGTCCATGGAAAGTCAGTACACTGTCGGCCACTAATGCAGTTATTTACTTGACCCTCAGTGAAGCCATTTTAACTTGCTTTCCGCATCCTTTCTTTGGAACTGATTCAGAGGTGCGCATGGGCATGTAAACCAGTCCAAAGTGAATGACCCTTGTGAAGAAAATATCCAAAAATCCTCCCTGAAATTAAAATATATTCCTGTCCTCGACACTGTTTTCCTGGTAGAAAGGAGACAGCAGGAAGTTCTTTACGGGCGGAGGAACCAGCCGATGGACAGGTTTTTAGGCTTTCCTAATGAGCAGTGGGAACATAAAAACATTTTTATACTCTCGCGTTCAAAAGTGGAAAATCATTAATGCCAAGCTATGATATGACTGTCATTACAGAAGAAAATCATGAGTTCCTTATTAACGAAAAGGAAAACAATAACGCGCACGCCATTCCAGAGGATCTAGTCAACGGAACAAATAGGGCAGATTTTTAAAGCAGCCATGTATTGAGAAATCAGAAAATGGGCAAGTTAATTGCCCAGCTCGTGATCTTGTTAAGAGGCTAATTAGTTGAATTAGGTATGCTGAATAGGAGGTAGAGCAGAAACCTACAGGATAGTAGCCCTCCAGGAACAGGGTTGTTTATACACCCGGAAGTAAAATTTGCCTGTAGACTCCCATTCATTTTTGCCTACTTGAAAATGACATTTTCAAAAGCACTTGCATGTGTTGTCGGTATTATTTTGGTATTGCTGTGCAGCGCAACATTTTGTCTCCCTAAATATGTGCATTTGGAAGATAGAAAGCGGCACACTTGCTAAAGGGAAGATCTACTAGTTAGCTGGATATAACTCCAGTCTATGAGTACGTGCGTAGCCCTCTAACGGGCTTTGCAAATGGTTTACCTTCCGAGGCCACGCCTTGGTGCCTGAGAAACAAAACTGAACTCACCTGGGCAGCGCACTCACCTCCTATAAAGCCTCAGTGCTGCCCATGCTCGTCTCCCTTTAAAACTCAGCATCTCACACTCGGGGCCAGCTGGGCTGGTTGTTAGAGGGCTACACACGTATTCATAGAACTTGAGTTACATCCAGGAAACTAGTAGTTCTATTTCATACGTGCTCCGCCCTCTAACGGGCTTCGCTTTTGGTTCACCCCGAAGGCGAAGGCCGTTAGGGATGAATGTACTCCCAGGTGGCCCCAGACCCCACAGTTCCATCCACAAAACCAAGAGAAACCCGTCCACGCACTGGGGCGAGCACCAGACTGCGTACCCCACCCCAGGTCATGGCACAAAGAAGCAACACCAAACCCAAGTTGGTGTCAGAAGGGGACCCCACCGACAGGGCCCTTTGCAGACTGAATGGGAGGGCTTGCTAGCCTCCATCTTCCAATGAGAAATCCCCACACACCCAGGCGAGCACCGCCAGAGCGCATCACCTCAGGTCGTGGCACAGCACAGAAACAGAAGACAAGTCGATGTTGGCAGGACCCCCCCCTTGACAGGGTCCGTCCCCTAACTGTCCCCCCCCCCTTGACAGGGTCCCTCCCCCAGCTGTCATCTCCCCATGGAAGCTTCTCACAGAAGGTTCTCACCAGAGGCGCCTCACCTCGGGTCGTGGCACCAACATCAACAGATGACGAGTCGCTGTTGGAAGGGAACCCCTTCCCTGATGGGGTCCCCTCCCAGACCACTGGGAGAGCGTGCCAACAGTCATTCCCCCATAACAAGCACCTACACCTGTAGGTGGGGTGCCCCCGAAGTGCCTCGCCTCAGGTTGTGGCCATGATCCACTACTAGTTGGTGTTGGAAGGGGACCCCTCCGATAGGGTCCCTTCTTAGAATGAATGGGAGGGCTTGCTAGCTATCATCTCCCAATGAGAAACACCCACACCCACACCCACACCCACAGGTGAGCACCGCCAGAGCGCATCGCCTCAGGCAGTGGTATGCCACAAGAACAGAAGACCATTCGATGTTCGAAGGGGACCCCCCTTCGATAGGGTCCCTTCCTCAGACTGAATGAGAGGGCTTGTTAGCTGTCATCTCCTGACGACAAGCCCCCACACCTGCAGGTGGGGTATCCCCAGAGCGCATCGCCTCAGGGTGTGGTAATACACTAGTCAATGTTGGAGGGAAACCCAGCTGACAGGGTTCCCCGGACTGAATGTGCGACTGTGCTGGCTGTGATATCCCTGAGATATGAAGGCGCAAAGGTCGATGCAGAAGACCAAGAGGCCGCCCTGCAAATCTCTTCTATGGACACGCCCTTCAAAAGCGCTGTAGAGGATGCAATGCCCCGGGCAGAATGTGCAGTCAATCCTGCTGGGGCACTGAGACCCACGGCCGCATAGGCTCTGCAGATTGCATCACAGACCGAATGGGCGAGGTGCTGTGCTAACAGAGGGGCCCCCTGAGCTCGTCCACCATAACAAACAAACAGCTGATCAACCCTCTGAAGATTCGCAGTGCGTTTTATGTAAAGCCAGAGTGCGTGCACTGGGTACAGCTTGTGCCTTCGTTCCTGCTTGCTGGTGGCATGAGGAGGTGGACAGAAGGCCTGCAGTCGAATGACCGATGACTTGAAACCTATGGTGATGACCTTCGGCCGGAAGGACGGGTTAGGACAAAGCTCCACTGAACCCTGGTCCTCTCTTAGGGTCAAAAATGACAGGTGCACAGAGATGGCACCCAGCTCGCTCACCCTCTTAGCTGACGCTAAGGCCAAAAGGAGGGCAGTTTTGATAGACAAAATATGCAGGTCCCCTGGTCCAAGGGTTCAAATGGTGGCTCTGCCAGGCCGTCCAAAACTGTCTGCAGATCTCATTGCGGGATTACATGCTGCGTAGGCGGTCTTATCCTGTGGACTCCTCTCAAAAAGCGCTTCATCATGGGGTGACTTCTGGCTGTGAAGTGGTCAAACCCGTCATGCCCAGCTGCGATCGTGGCAGCAAACACTCCCAGAGTGGATGCTGTGGGGCCCCCTTCGAAGAACCCTTGAAGGAAACCAGCACCCCTTGTGAATATTCATGAGTGCGGGTTCAGGCCTCCTGCCTGACACCAGCCAACAAAAATCTGCCAACGGGCTGCATAAGCCTTGGTTGTGGCTGGGGCACGTGCACACTGAATTGTAGACACCACCGCCTCAGGCAGGCCCAACTCACTCAACTTCACCCTTTCAATTTCCAGGCCATGAGGGGGCAGGCAAGAATGGTACCCGGCGGCCGAATCCTGGTTGAGGGAAGGTCCGGAATCTTCCACGGGCCTGCTACCGCCAGCGGGATGAGATACGGAAACTACCTGGCGCTCAGACACATTGGTGCCACAATAATTACGGACAGGTGCTGTTCCTGTACTCTGTGGAGCAGTGGCATCTGTAGCCGCCGGGGCGGGAACACATACAGCAGGCCCACTGGCCAGACTGGACGGGCCTGCGCATCCACCCCTCAGGGGAGGATTGTCGGTAGGCATCAGGGAGCACCAAAGAGGGCACAAAGTGTTTTCCCTGCTCGCAAACAGATCCACCCCTGGTTGACCGAACAGCCTCCAGATCTGTTTGGCCGTCACTGGTGGGAGGCTCCCATCCTCCTTAGGCAGCACCCCACGCTGCCTAAGTGGAAAATATAGGGCACTGACAGCCCCAGAAGCTCCCACCGTTATGATAAACAAAATGTCAAAGTTTTTGTTGACAGACACACGCATGGATGGAGCTCGATACCACAGCTCCCCTGCCTCTCAGGCAGCAGGAGCTAATTAGGAGCCTGTAACTGAAAATGTTGATAAGATAAAGCAAATTGTGGAAGGTTTTGATGATATTTTTAGGCCAGTGACCTTGGAAAAATAGGCCAAGGTCACCTTTAAGCTCATCATTTGTAGGCCTTTATGAGATGCGCGTCCAGTAAGAATTAGGAGCCTGTAACTGAAATAGTTGATGAGATAAAGCAAAATGTCAAAGTTTTTGGTGATATTTTTAAGCCAGTGACCTTGAAAAAATAGGTCAAGGTCACCTTTAGGCACATCATTTGTAGGGCTTTATGAGATGTATGTCCAGTAAAAATTTGGAGCCTGTAACTGAAACCGTTGAGATAAAGCAAAATGTGTTGACGGACGCACACACGCACGCACAGACGGAGCCCGACACCATAGCTCCCGCACCGCGAGCAGCGGGAGCTAATAACGTTATAAAATGTGACCTTCTGGTCTCTGGCGCGCCTGTTGTTGTGGAGCTCTGCTGGGCTAAGCTGTTTGTTTTTGCTCTCCGGTCAACACGGCCAGATTAACCCCCGGCCAAATGTCCAGGCAAAAGAAAATGCTGACAAATGGTCCCCAGCCCTGTGAGAAAGGGCCTGTGCGTGATTTCTCACACAATCAGAGTCACACAGGGTACAAACTTTACTGTCGACGACTTTTTGCATCAAAGTTATTACTGCTACAGTGACTTAAAACATACAGTACACTAAATGATAGTGTTGCCATACAGTTATTAGTTCATGATTATAGAGACTCCTTTCCTCTATATTTTTACATCTACAATGTAGTTTGCTCAGAGTCAAAGAAGAAAGAATGAAATTGTTAATCCACATGTTATTCTCTAGCAGTGTGACAGATGTTCCCCCGTCCATCCACGACTGTAAAAGGTCATCCATCTATTATCTTATCTCAACAAAAGTAAGAGCTAATTCTGAAATGCGCCTTCGATAAAAACAGAAACAATGATGAAGCAATCTAGGACAATCTAGGAAGCATGCATTCATCTGCAAAATGTGATTAATTTTGCCATACGTGCGTTTGTGTGTGTCTTCAGATTTCAATTACAATGTTACTTAAAAAAATGTTTTTTGTTTGTTTATTATTGTTTTTGCGCAAAGCAAATCCCACCAACCTTTATGGGTTTAACACCTTTCTGCACACGTAGACGCCTGCGGACATAGCTCTTTTTATGGAAGCAGTTGCACTCCTCTATAACTAGATACGATACACTTTTATTGAACCCCATGGGGTAATTTGTCCTCTGCATTTGACCCATCCTATAGTTAGGAGCAGTGGGCAGCGCCCAGGGATCAACTCCACTTCTAAAGCCAGTACCTTGGTCAGGGGTACTGGTTGGAGTGTTCCTATGATGTATGTTTTTGCGGGTGGGGGAAACCGGAGTACCCGGAGAAAACCCACACAAACACGGGGTGAACCAACTCCACACAGAAAGGCCCCAGGCCGGAATCGAACCCACGACCTTCTTGCTGTGAGGCAACAGTGCTAACCACTATGCCACCGTGCTGCCCCCCCCAGTACACTCCTGTCCCTGTTTTTCAGGAGTTGAATGAATTAAACTCCTCAGATTAGCCTGATGTGCAAACTGCTCAATATCTTTGCCCATAGTATCGATCCAGCAGTTTTAAAAAAATGATCTCTTGCGACAGAAAAATCCTTGTCCTCTGTAGCAATCATTTCCGTTACAGTGACTCAATGGTATTCCAAGTAGTAAAAATAAAAATTTACACGTAGATATGTAAGTTGAAGAATTTAGCTGTCTTTTAGAGCCTCATACAAGCTCTCACGGAAATCCAATCACTTTAACGGCGATTCAATGGTATCTGCGTGAAAGCCCAGCTGTAGTTCACGCCCACGTGAAATTCTCCTGGTAATTATCAGTTGGTTGACACGATTTTTATCCAATTGCAGACAGTATAAACTTTCCTCAGTGAGTGAAAGACATTGATTGGACCTTAAAAAACATATTAAAATGGCAGGGGCTCCAATCACGGCGCTAGTAGTCAATACTGCAGTGTGCTGGCATTTTTCTTAACTAGATGATCAGTTTTAGAATCTATACCACATTCAGTGAAATTCCTTGCATTTTCATTCTTTTAAAGTGCAAACAGCTATTACTGTGAGTTATACTTGTTTCATCGCGGGTGTGAACGTTGTTTTAAGCTTGCGTTTCGCTGAATTGTAAACAGCAAGCTTTCCACCTGCGTGAACATTCTGACTGTAAAATATGCAGTTCCTCTAATGAGTATGTGTGCTTGCTGATGCGGCTTTGTAGATAAATGGACGAGACTCTGAACTTTATTGTAGAGAAAAGGCATGGTTTTGGTTCTGAGAGGTCTGTGGTGACCATTGATGTCAAGCTGCTTCTACAGGTACTACTCAGAAAATTAGAATATTCTCAAAAAGTTCATGTATTTCTGTAATTCAACTTAAAAGGTGAAACCTACATATTATATAGACAAATAACATGCAAATCAATATATTTCAAGCTTTTATTTGTTTTGATTTTGCTGATTAGGACTTACAGCTTAACAAAACCTCAAATTCAAAAACTCAGAAAATTAGAATATTATATGAAATCGATTAAAAAAAAAAAAAGGATTTTCAATACAAAAATGTCTGGCCGGTTAAAGCAAAATCTTGCATCTGTAATTAGTACTTGGTTGGGGCCCCTTTTGCACGAATGACTGCTTCAATCTGGCGTGACATGGATGCTGCCAGCCTGTGGCATTTCTCAGGTGTTATCGAAGACCAGCATGCTTCAATCACGGCCTTGAACTCTTCTTTATTGTATGGTCTCTTTTCGTTCACCTTTCTCTTGACAATGCCCCATAGATTTTCTATGGGGTTCAGGTCTGGTGAGTTTGCCGGCCAATCAAGCACAGTAATCCCGTGGTTGTTGAACCAGGATTTGGTACTTTTGGCAGTGTGGGCAGGTGCCAAGTCCTGCTGGAAGATGAAGTCTGCATCCCCATAAAGCTGGTTCGTTGAAGCAAGCATGAAGTGCTCTAAAATGTTCTGGTAGACTGCTGCATTTACTCTGATCTTGAGAAAGCACAGGGAACCAACACCAGCAGCTGACATGGCTCCCCCAGTCAACAGAGACTGGGGAAACTTAACACTGGACTTCATGCATTTTCCATCATGCGCCTCTCCAGCCTTCCTCCGGACTCTTGGACCTTTGTTGCCAAATGAGATGCAAAATTTGCTCTCATTAGAAAAGAGGACTTTGGACCACTGGGAAACAGACCATTTCTTCTTTTCTTAAGCCCAGCGAAGGTACCTCTGGCGTTGCTTGCTGTTGAGGAGTGGCTTTACAACAGGAATTTGACATTTAAAGCCCATGTCCAGCATCCGCCTGTGTGTTGTTTCACACACAATATTGGTTATATTCACAATATTCTAATTTTCTGAGTTTTTGTATTTGAGGTTTTAATGAGCTGTAAATCATAATCATCAAAATTACAACAAACAAATGCTTGAGATATCTCACTTTGCATGTAATGAGTCTATAAAATATATTAGTTTTACCTTTTATGTTGAATTGCCAAAATAAACTGACTTTTACATGATATTCTAATTTTCCGAGTAGTACCTGTATATTGATAAACTCATGCCAAATTCAACCAGAAAATCCTCCATTCATATTGAACTTCACGAGTACAAAGTTGATTTTCGTTAAAAATATGATTATTTTATTAATTGAAAGTGCCATTTTCAAGGCTCTGGGAGTTTGGGGAGCCACTTGGATAGGTATCTTATTTGGCTTATAAAAAGTGGATAATTTAATATTTCTTGTTCAGATGAGGAGTGCTTGTGGTCTAGAAGTTTATTATCCTAGAAATGTATTGTTTTAACCCCCAGCCATTTTTCAATACTTAGAATAATTTTTTTTTTACAGTTACAATGGTGAATTCTCATGAAGATTTTTTATGTTTGCAGCCCAATTTCTCTACCAAAATCATGAAAATAAACTGAAATACGATGTAATTCTAAATGTTTTAAGTGTCTTTTCTGAGTTGAGCCACATTCGTCCTCTTTATGAAGCTTAAATCTTGAATCATAAAGCATCAAATTGGGTACCCATATACTATGGCCAAATTTGGCTTCTGCGCAAAGAGGTTAAATGGAGTTGCAATGTTCCCCGCTGCGGGCATTTTTGCACATTGCACATTGTGAAATCTAAATGCCCGCACAAACCTTGAAGCCAGCAGTATTTGCCAAAGGTAAAACGTTTTTAAGACAAACAAGAGGCCCATGGGCCTTAACGGTCACCTGAGTTGTATAAAAACTGTTATTTTATTATTGATGTCAATGAACCAAATATACCCAAAAGTATCATTTTCCTACATAAAGTATAGTAAAATTCACCCCCTCCCCAAGGGCAAACATGGAGCCTGGGGGCCATGAAATTAACAATTTTGATAAAGCAGTTCAAGACTTTTCCATGTATGAACAGTACTGGTTTTCAGCCTATCTGGGTCTGGAGAAAAATTGTTGAAATTTTTGACAATATGACCCCATTTGGGCCCCACCCCTCAGGCCCTGGGAAAGAGGGCCAAAAATGTCATAGTACGAAATTCTCATCTCATGGTTATAATGCCAATCAAGTTTGAATGCAAAAAATGAACGATATATACCCAAAAGTATTATTTTCCTGTATAAACTAATGTAAATTTCACTCCCTCCCCAGGGGAAAACATGGAGTTCGAGGGTCATGAAGTTCACAATTTTGATAAAGCATCTTAAGAGCCTTCATCTATGAAGAGTATCGTTTTCCAGCATATCTGGGTCTAGAAAAGAAGATTTTAAAAATTTCAGCCAATTTGACCACTTTTAGCCCCGCCCCTCAGAGCACCTGGGAGTGGACACCATGTAACTCACAATTTTGGTGCATATTTGACCAAGGAAGGTTCCTGCAAAAGTTTTATTGAAATGGGATCAGCGGTTTCTGAGAAGAAGTCGAAAATGTATTGGCCAGTTTTAGCCCCACCCCTCCACTTTTAGCCCCGCCCCTCAAAGCCCCTGCAGGTGGGCACCATATAATTCACAATTTTGGTGCATATTTGACCAAGGAAGGTTCCTGCAAAATTTTATCGAAATCGAAACAGCGGTTTCTGAGAAGAAGTCGAAAATGTAAATTGTTTACGGACGCACAACGACGTACAAAAAGTGACGAGAATAGATCACTTTGAGACTTCATCTCAGGTGACCTAAAAAGTCTGAATTCAAATTCATCTTTTTTTCCCCAAACCATTATACAACTAGATTTAGTCAGTAAGCATGGCTTACAGGATACCCCCCGCAACAAGTAGTCTGGCAGTACCACAGTCAATAGACCTTCCACCAAGAAAAAAAATTTTCAAAATCGGATGAGTAGGTTATGAGATCTAGGTCCGGACGCACAGACGCACACACACACACACACAGACACACGCACGCATGCACACACACGGACGGACAAAGCAAATCCAGTATACCCCCCTAAACTTCGTTGTGGGGTGTATAATGAATGTGTTTCCAAATAGTTTGGATTTTAGTTTTTGCCCAGCCTAAACCTTAAATTATTTTTTATTGCAATTTTTCATTTTCCACGGGGCTACATGCTCCATGCATTCAGCGCAGTGTCACCATGAACTATGTGTCAACTACCACGCATGTTCGGATTCCATCCATACCAATCGTTTTGCCGAAGGGAGTTCACGCCTGCCTGTTATTTGCTGGGTAGTTAGCAAGAGCAATCCAACTACCGAAGTACACAACTAGTCCAGTCAAAATATGAAAAAAAGTTGGTCAACCCAAAAAAAATTTCCAACAGAAATGATTCCACTTGAATTTAACCTGGAAGAGCCACTAAAAGAACACATCAAAAGTTCGAAATTCGAGTGGTGGATCAGTGCCTAATTTGCATGAATTCAAAATGCCCGCTATGTGGCCTATTCATGTGATCAGGGAATAAGATTATGATGTCACTATTAACTTTCAAGTATTCTGACATACATAATTTGCATACATTTGCATATAAATGAATTTAAAAGGGACCCATGTAGCCCATTGAAGCCTATGTTTTACATATAATCATGTGTACAATATAAGTACATTCTAACGTCTAAGATCACGTTTTTAGGTGGCTTGTATATTCAATCACAATTTTCCAGCCATTACATCTACAGCTAATTTGCATCAACATGCATATGAATTATATATTCAAATTGGCAGACATTTATCTAGCGTTGAATGTGTTTCTTCATAAAGTCCACCATCATCAAGCTAGCCAGCTACATTAACCTAAGTAATAAGCCAAACAGCAATGGAAAACAGTGTCACTAACCAACCACCTTCGGCTATATTCGGTGTCCAGTGACGCACTAACACGAAAAACTAAAGTGAAACTAAGAGCAAGGCCTTTACGTCGAGGTCCAGAAGCACCTTCAATTATTCGACGCAATAGAAAAGTTGCCTGACGTAGTGGTATTGTTTGCTAATACAGATAAAGGTCATGGATTAGCTGGGCAGCTGATGAAATAACCATGCTTGAGCTTGGGAGCTAGACGCCCAGCTGTGTCAGCATTGATAAACCATGCGTATGCTGGCCACAGTAAGCAATTAATTCAGTATTCACCGAAGTCAATATGTAGGGTAATAATGCTTCATATCAAAATGTGCGAGTGTGAAGTAGGAAAATAAAGGTCCATCGGATTTGTCAGTAAGGTTATGTAATGCAGCGTTATGGTTTGACTGGCCATAATACCGTTAATGAGACCTAGCAAAGATGTGTCAAAAAGCTAAGCTGAGCTCCAGCTCGCACTCGCTGGGGGATACTGACACACACTAAGCCAACCACTGCAACTTCCCAGCTGTGTACAGCATTTGTCTCACGACTGCTTTGCGGCTATAAATAGCGTTCCACCTGCCACCGCAAGCAACTTGTCAGCTCCGTTCCTTTACTGGGACAGATATGGCCCAACATCTCGGCCATAGTGAACTATGCAGCATCAAGCTTAGTTAGCTTCTTGGCCTTGTGTAAGTCGTTGCTAGCTTGGAGGCTTCGAGCTACATTTGGCTTGCCTCAGCTCCAGCAACCTTTTTTGTTCAATTTTAGATTAGCCGAGAGGTAGGCGGAGTGAGGAGGTACTTCAAAACAGTGATCCTTGAAGTGCTGGGAACACAGCCAAGGTGCTGAAAGGTGTCAGGTACTCAAAGTCGGCCCTTGTTGTCTGGACAAAATTCACCCACTGTCGCCTTATGCCACGGACCTTGGGGAACAAATGAGTTGACACACCACAGGCTGCATTGGCAGTGGCACTACAACCAGACACAGCGCATCCATTCACCATTTCCGATGATATTCAGGACAATGTAAAAGCATGTATCACATATAAATGTATTGTATTCGCCAGTCATTTCGCTCGGGATTCCTGAGATGACGTCACCGCCAAAGATTTCCGAAGATCTCTGAAGATTTTTGTTCTGATGGAAGGCTACAGAAAGAGACTGATAATACAACATGGAAAAAAACATAACGCGTTGCTGCATACCCCTCGGCCTGGACAAGATTTCCTGCCACAAGGTCACAGCGCTAAGGTCAAAGGTGAAATCCAGAAAAAAATGTGACTTTACATATCTATGTGTCACAGTGAGTTTCCATACCAAATTAAGTGAAACTGCGATCAGTAGTTGCTGAGTACTGACCCGTACAAGATTTCCTGCCTCAAGGTCACAACGCTAAGGTCAAAGGTCAAATCCAGCAAAAAAACGTGACGTTGCACATCTGTCTGTCACAGTGAGTTACCGTACCAAATTTGGTGAAGCTGCAATGAGTAGATGCTGAGTACTGACCCGGACTAGATTTCCAGGGTGAAGGTCACAGAGCTAAGGTCAAAGGTCAAATCCAGCAAAAAACCTGACGTTGCACATCTATGGGTAATAGTAAGTTACCATACCCATACCAAATTTGGTGAAGCGGCGATAATTAGTAGCCGAGTACTGACTCGGACTAGATTTCCCGGGTGAAGGTCACAGCGCTAAGGTCAAAGGTCAAATCCAGCACACAATCTGACGTTGCACATCTATGGGTCATAGTGAGCTACCATACCAAAAATAGGTGAAGCTGTGATCATCAGTTGCTGAGTACTTGCCCGGACAAAGTCACGAACGGACGACGGACGACAGACGACAGACAAACACGCAGGTGTTGTCAATACCCCTCGGGCCGAAGTGGGCCGAAGTCGGCCGAAGGGTAAAAACTGTGATAAAAGAGGTCCATTCAATGTACATTTTAACTCTTCATTCATTACTTACAAAGTTCTTGGTCAGAAAAATTCTTCGCCTCAACCGGAGCGGTGAATGTTGCCCGAGATAGCGCACATGGAGCCTAGCCTGGAAGCGCAGCGAGCGCTGAACCTCCTTCTCCCGCAAGCGCTGTAGCACGTAGTGGAAAATCCCCTGCTGCTGCATTACCTCCGCGGTGTAACGAGGGAAGATTAGGATGCGGCGACCTCCGTAATCCAGTGAACGCTGCCTCCCGAGCTGCAGAATTTTCTCTTTTTCCAGTGCAAAATGCACTCGTGCCGTTATCGTGCGAGATCAGGAGCTATCCGGTGGTTTGGGCTGTTCAAGACGATGTGCCCTATCGATTACAACGGGTTAAGTATAGTTGTCTTCCCCCACCAGCCTGGAAATCAACCTGGAGACGAATTCTGTTGGTCTGCCTTTCTCCTCACCTTCCGGGACTCTGACAATCTTTATGTTGTAGCGCCAGGATCTCCCCTCATGATCCAACAACTTAGCCCGCAGTCTATTCCCGCAGCTCAGAAACAAGCTTCAACCGCATTAATTCGCTGCTTATGGTCCGCCACTTGATTTTCGGTGCTGGATACCCACTCAGTGAGCGTCTGCTGAGTGAACGAAAGATTTTGGAAAGTCAGCGCAAACTTTTTGAACCGTTCGTTAAAAGACTGCAAGAACTTGTTTGACATTTTTTGCCACGAGTGGAACTTCAGTTCAATTGATTGATTGATTTTATTTGACCATTTTTGATATAAAATATGAAACAGCAATCTGAGTCATACATTAAAATACATAAATAGTCAGGGATGACACAATAAAGCCCAAAGGCTTATTTCCATTGTGGAAATTCAATTCAAACCTTTATTTATTCTCGAAAGGACATTGAGTTTTCCCTCATTTCCAATGCCGTGGAGATTACAGACACATTAAAACCACAGCACAATAAAACAAGTATAATACAGAACAATCATTGTGAGCAACAATTTCGTCAGTGACAAGGTTAAATGCAATAAAATCAAGTAAAACAGTTGCAATGTGAAACACAATAGCTAGAAATTGAAGTCCTGAACTCTGAAAGAGAAGGAAGAACATCAATTTTTAAAGAGTGCTGGAGGATGTTCCATGAGCTTGGAGCGTCAAAGGAAAAAGCTGTTTTACCAAGTTCAGTACGTGCTCGAGGAAAGTTTGTCCTCCTCTTCAACTGTGGACACATTAAAGTCTCCATGCTAGCTTGGTCATGGCTAACAATAGCACTGGCTGGTGAGGGAGCAGCTTGGCATATCGACATAACACTTTTAGCGGCGTGAACGTAAAGCAAATAGCAAAGGTGTAATCGTAAAAATGAAAGACTTTAATAATCATAAAGGCAGTCTTTAAACAATATATCCGTGATCCAGCAGGAGCTCGAAAAAACCAGTCAACACTTAAATCATCTCACTGGAGCCCCCCCATCCCCACCCCATGCATTATTTCAGAACAATCCGTCCATTAGTTTCGGAAATATAGGCAAAGGAAATTCCATAACCTTGAATTTGTCCTTTCAAAGTCATCTAAGCTCAAAAGTCAGGTGCCAAATTGAAGTGTCATGGTGTTGGCCTGCAAGCCCTTCCCCTGCTGCATTCTTTGCCTCCACCTTAACGAGCCACACCTATTGCTCGTTAAGGTGGAGGTGAAGTTCTTGTATTTAAGAGTGGGCAGCACCTGTGTAGGTGCAGCGGTATCCTGTGTGTTCCTGAGCCCTGCTCCCCTCTGGGACTGTTTTCATCTTTATTTATTAAACAAATTTTGTTTTTACTCAGCCTGTGCGTTTGGGTCCCTTTCTACCTCTTTGGGAACATGGTCCCAGCGCCTGCTGGCTTTGCCTCTTGCCGGCGGGCTGAATTCCATGACAGAATGCTGCTGCCAGTTTGGGACCCAGCCAGGCTGAGGTTGAGGGGAGCAGCAGCAGCAGTTTTATTGTCCAGGGCTCCATTCTGGGGAGCAGTGTTGGTCCGGAGGATGTGGCGCCAGATGTGGGTGCCGTGTGGCGGGCGCCGTTGTGGCTCCAGAGGAGGGCGCCGCCGAGTGTTCCGGAGGAGGGCGCTAGATGTGGGTGCCGTGTGGCTCTGATGGCGGGCACCGTTGTGTTCCTGGCACGCCAGGAGGTGTGCCTTGGGGGGAGGGTACTGTAAGGGTTTGTCCTTGCAGTCCCTCCCCCTGCTGCATTCTTCGCCTCCACCTTAACAGGCAACAGGTGTGGCTCGTTAAGGTGGAGGTGAAGGTTTGTTATTTAAGGGGTGGCTGTGCCTTAGTCCTGTGCAGCTGCATTTTGTGAAGGAGGTCCCTGGTGTGTGTTTATGCTGCTGCTCCCCTAATGTGTTCTTTTATGTATTTAATTAAAGATTTTTTAAGTTTCTTCTCAGCCTGCGCATTTGGGTCCCATCACTTGTTAATGGGTACATGGTCCTAATGCCCGCCACTTTGTGTCTTCAGCCGGCAGGGGCAAAACCATGACATGAAGTCCATATATGACTTCCTATTTACTGTTAATAGTAAGTATGACCTTATCATTATTTTGTTTCAAAAATATAGCCCATAAAAAAAATTAAAAAAAACTTCCCTCCCATAGGGCTCCATTGTAACAAATTTCAAAAATTCAATTTTTAAGATTTTCAAAAGCCTTGAACAAATTTTAGTCCCATACTGATATGGAACATCCACAAAAAATTTACAAACAATCTGTTCAGCAGTTTTGGAGAAGACCAAAGTTTTCAGACAACGGTCTACACCGGACGCAAACCCATTACAATAGCTTATATAGCCTTCAGCCATGTAAGTTAAAATGTGGTTAAACACAGTTAATTAACCTACGCCGAGGAGGTATATGTTTTCGGTGCCGTTTGTGTACAAAACTCAACTTATGGCCGATTTTGATGAAATTTTCAGGGTTGGTGGGTATTAAGTCAAGGACGAGGTGATTAAATTTTGGCATGTCTACGCCAAAGTACTGCTGAGAGATACACCAAAGTTCAAGATTTCAAGTCTTTCCAATGGGCCGGAGTTCCAATTGACGTGCTTTTGGGTTTGCTGCCCCCTAACGGAGGTTCTGCGCTCTCGGAGTGCTTTTCTAGTTCATGATTTAACAAGGGGCAAGCTGTACGAAACATTAAGACATGACAGGAATTTTGGGTAACAGCCTTCTGCGAAATGAGGTCTGATGGCCACTTGGGGCATTAAGGGTGCAAGCTGGTACTGTAATGTGAATATAGGCCACTAGATGGCAGTATTTACCTTTTTTTTTTGTTAAGCTCAGACTGGAGTCATGTTTAGACATGTCCTGGACGTGTCTGGGGCAAGTCTCAGAAAATTAAAAAAAAGAGGTCTAAATGTAGGTGGGGTCTGCAAAAGAGTATATAAGGAAAAGAATTGAGACAGTAAAGTAGAAGGAGAAATTGCAAGAAGATGACCAGACCTGCCATTCTGTTCAAGACCTGTGACGTTTCTTTTGTGGATTTCTTTGCCTGTGTTTGAGCATTTTCATCATCCAGGACATCACCAAGCCACCCCCACGAAAAGGGATTGTAAATATTGATGTTTTGTACATAATTCAATCTTGGTCTTTAGGTTAGTTAGTTGTTATTGTCTTTGATAATTAAATGTGTTTGAGTTTTTAAAACTGTGTCTGTCATCCCTTGCTGTTGCTGTTGCTGTTGTGTTATAAATGTAATAACAAATTGGGGCCATAACAAATTGGGGGCTCAAGGTCCTGGATAGACCATTTTGTGAGTAATTTATTGAAAATCTAACATTTCAAATTGTAAAATTGATTTTTTTTAAATTGAATACATATATATTGACAACAGCAATGGATGATTTCTTGGCATCACCAACCGTAGTGGTTTTGAAGTCTTTTAAAAAGACAGAACTGCTAGAAATTTGCAGACATTTAGAGCTGACAGAGGTGAAACCAGCCATGCGAAAAGCAAGACTGGCTAGAGAGATAGTTGAATATTACATTGATGAAAATGTGTTTGCACCCGGAGATCTGGAACAGATTCCAGTGGAAAATCCAAATATAGAAATGGAACTTAAATTAAAAATGCTAGAGATTGAAAGGGAGGAAAGAGAAAAAGAAAGGGAGGAAAAAGAAAAGCAAAGAGAATTTGAAAGGGAAGAAAAAGAAAAACAAAGGCAGTTTGAGTTAGAAAAATTAGCAAGAGAAGAGAAAATAGAAAGGGAGGAAAAAGAAAAACAAAGAGAATTTGAGTTAGAAAAATTTGCAAGACAGAGAGATTTTGAATTAGAGAAATTCGATAGAGAAGAAAGACTCCAAATGGAGCAACTAAAAATTAAAATTGAAACTAAAAATAAATTTTGTGCCAGTCAGGAGGTAAAACTGGTGCCTCCATTTTCGGAAAAGGATGTTGACAACTATTTCCAGTGTTTTGAAAAGGTAGCAAAGAGTTGCCAGTGGCCAAAGGAACACTGGCCTCTGATGTTGCAAACTGTCCTCAAGGGTAAAGCTCAACAAGCCTATTCGGCTTTGTCTGCAGATGATTCCTCTGATTATGAGGTTGTCAAAAAGGTTATTTTGAGAGCTTATGAGTTGGTTCCAGAGGCTTACCGACAGAAATTCAGAGGTCTGAAGAAATCTGAAAATCAGACTTATGTTGAATTTGCTAATGAAAAGCAGGTTTGCTTTGAGCGCTGGTGTACTTCTATGGAGGTCAAGGATGATTTCAACTCACTAAAAGAGATGGTGTTTGTTGAAGAATTCAAGAACTGTGTTAAAGATGATGTTAAGACCTACCTTAATGAGAAGCAAGCACTGAATTTGCAATCAGCTGCCAAATTTGCAGATGAATATGTTCTCACACATAAGTCCAAATTTCAGTCTAGCAGTAATAATAGATGGTCCCAATTTCAGAAAAAGGGTTACGGTGATACCCAAGATTCCTCACCCAAAGACAAAGACAAATCTGGTGATGGTGCTCAGAAATCCAGTAACAGGTCTGATCAAAGTGTGCAAGCTGACAGTGACAAAAGTGGTCTAGTTTGCAGTTATTGCAAGAAATCTGGTCATGTTACAACTAACTGTTGGTTCCTTAAAGCTAAGAAAGAAAAAGAAAAGGATACCAAACCAAATGCCTTTGTGAAAACAAGGTTAGAAACCCCTGTAGTAGATAACCGATCTGCTAAATTGCCTGCTTCTTGTGGGGCTAAAAAGCCTAATACAGCTGACTTTGTGAGGGAGGAATTTCTTCCATTTGTGTCAGAGGGATTTGTGGCTCTGAATGAGCATACTACTCCTGTCCCCATATATATCCTAAGGGATACCGGAGCTTCTCAGTCACTTTTGTAGATGGACTCCTTGGAGTTACGTGATGAGACCGCTTCAGGGGATTTCATACTTGTACAAGGTATTGAAGGGAGGACTGTATCTGTACTCCTGCGATCTATATTCTTGAAGTCAGATTTAGTTACAGGACAGGTAAAGGTGGGACTTATGTCAAGTCTACCTATAAAGGGTGTTTCTCTGTTGCTAGGCAATGACCTGGCTGGGGGCAAAGTAGTTCCCCCTGTACATCTTACTTCACAGCCAAGCACTGAAGATGGGGATGAGGACCCATCTCTGTATCCTTCTTGCGCAGTGACTCGTGCTATGGCCAAGAAGCCTAAAGAAGGTGTTGTGGTGCCGTCCAGTACATTGAATAGTCAGGACTCAGGTGGTTCGCCTCATGACTCTGATTGGCCTACTCTGGTTTCTCCGTTTGAGGACTTATCAGATACTTTTATCAGTCCTCTATTCAGCCAGCTGGATGGGTCTGGTGATTCTGATGTGTCTGGAGACTTGTCTCTGTCCAGAAAGCGGTTGATTGAGGAGCAAACTAATGATCCTGAAATTTGTGTACTAAAGAGGAGAGCCCTTCCTGATAAAGAAATAGACGCAGTTCCAGTTGGGTATTATCTCAAGGATGGTGTGTTGATGCAGAAGTGGCGCCCTCCTGATATCCCTGCCAATGCAGATTGGGCAGTGGTCAGGCAAATTGTTGTTCCGAAGGTCTATAGGAATGAGATCTTAACAATGGCTCATAGTTTACTTTTAGGAGGTCATCTTGATGTTAACAAGACTGTTGATAAGATCATGAAACACTTCTTTTGGTCTGGGCTTCGGAAAGACGTTTCCAACTTTTGCAAAACCTGTCACACTTGTCAGGTAGTTGGAAAACACCAGTTAGACCCACCTGTAGCTCCATTGCAGCCTATCCCAGCATTTGGGGAGCCATTCTCTCGGGTCATTGTTGATTGCGTTGGTCCATTACCCAAGACTAGATCTGGAAATCAGTACTTGTTGACAATCATGTGTGCATCTACCAGATTCCCCGAAGCCATACCTCTACGTAACATCAAGGCAACTGCAATCTCGAAGGCTTTGATAAAGTTCTTCACGTTGTTTGGCCTTCCCAGGGAATTTCAGTCAGACCAAGGTAGCAATTTCACTTCAGTATTGTTTCCGCAGGTTGTGTATGAACTAGGTGCAAAGCAGATTCTTTCTAGTGCCTATCATCCAGAAAGTCAGGGTGCCTTAGAGCGGTTTCATTCCACTCTCAAGACAATGATGAGGACTTATTTTTATGACCATGAGAAAGACTGGGATGAAGGGGTTCATTTGCTGTTGTTTGCAGCTAGAGAAGCAGTGCAGGAGTCTACTGGATTCAGTCCATTTGAGCTAGTGTTTGGTCATGAAGTGAGAGGACCTTTGCTATTATTGAGTGAACAATGGCAAGAGAAAGAGCCGCATATCAGTCTGTTAGACTATGTTAGCAAGTTCAAGGAAAGATTGCGTGCAGCTTGTGACCTTGCCAAAGAGAACTTGAAATCAAGTCAGGGAAAAATGAAAACTTGGTATGATCATAAGGCTAGAAGCCGTGAGTTTAAACCAGGAGAAAAGGTCCTTGTGTTGTTTCCCTTGCAGTCCAATCCATTGCAGGCTAGATTTCATGGTCCTTATGAAATTCTGACAAAACTCAATGATCTCAATTGCATTGTGAAGACTCCAGATAGGAGAAAACCAAAACAACTGTGTCATATTAACATGCTAAAGCCTTATCATGACAGAAATTCTGGGGTTGCAGCTGTCACTTCAGATTCTCCAATGGTCGAAACGTGTGAAGATGAGGGGGAGTTTCAAGATGATGAACCAAGAATTAAAGCTGAAGTTCTTTCATGTAAATTGTCAAACACTGAAGTGTTGCAAAATCTTGATGTAAAACTCCAGCACTTAGAACCCTCACAGAGAGATCAGTTTGAAAGGTTGATCAAGAAATATGAGGATTTGTTTCCTGATGTTCCAAAGAGAGTTACTATAGCCTCTCATGATGTAGATGTTGGTGATGCCAAACCAATAAAACAGCATCCATACCGGATGAATCCTGAAAAGAGAAAGATTGCTGAAAAAGAGGTTGAGTACATGTTAAAACATGATATTATCAGACCCTCCAACTCCGATTGGAGTTCACCCTGTGTGCTAGTTCCAAAACCTGATGGAAGTACTAGATTCTGTACAGATTATCGCAAAGTCAATGCTGTAACTAGAACTGATGTGTTTCCAATACCTAGGATTGATGATTGTATTGATAGAGTAGGGCAAGCAAAGTTTCTGACCAAGATTGATTTATTGAAGGGTTATTGGTGTGTGCCTTTAACTGAGAGGGCCAAGAGCATCTCTGCTTTTGCCACACCATCTGGATTGTACCAGTATGAAGTCCTACCCTTTGGCATGAAAAATGCCCCAGCCACGTTCCAAAGGATGATACAGTCTACAATCGCCGGATTGCCACACACGGGTGCGTACATCGATGACCTGATCACATGGAGTGACTCCTGGGAAGAACATCTAAAAGATGTAGAGACGTTGTTCCAGCGCCTGACCCAGGCTAACCTGACTGTTAACCTGAGCAAGAGTGACTTTGGTTGTGCTACTGTCACCTATCTTGGCTACGTCATAGGCCAGGGTAAGGTGGCACCCATAAATGCTAAAGTCCAAGCTATCATGGACTTTCCAGTTCCTGACAACAAAAAAGCTTTGCGCCGCTTCCTTGGAATGATCGGGTACTACCGCAAGTTCTGCAAGAACTTTGCTGAGATTGCTCTCAGTCTAACTAACCAACTGAAGAAAGGTGTAAAGTTCACCTGGGATGTTGCATGCCAGAGAGCCTTCGATCGCCTGAAGTCTCTGCTGTGTCACTTCCCCGTGCTCAAATCTCCTGACTTCAACAAACCGTTCTCCATCGCGGTCGATGCTAGCGACCAAGCTTGTGGATCTGTGCTCCTACAGAGAAGTGACTCTGATGACATTGAGCATCCCGTGGCATACTTCTCCAGGAAGTTCAATCGCCACCAAAGGAACTATTCCACAATAGAGAAGGAACTGTTGGCTCTGGTCCTTTCTTTACAACACTTTGAGGTTTATGTTTGTACAGGACAAAAGCCAATGATTGTGCACACTGACCACAATCCGTTAATGTTTTTGAGTAAGATGAAAAACAAGAATCGGAGATTGTTGAATTGGAGTTTGATTTTACAGGAGTTTGACTTGGAAATTAAGCATGTGAAGGGTACAGACAATGTAATTGCTGATTGCTTATCCCGTGTTTGAATGTGTATATATATATATCATGTGTTTGAATATTGTATGATATGTATATATAGACAAGTGTTCACTTAACCATTTTGTATTGAAAAGAAAAATTTTGCCTTTATGAGTCAAAATTTTTCCCTTTTGGAATGGAGGTGTAATGTGAATATAGGCCACTAGATGGCAGTATTTACCTATTTTTTTTTTGTTAAGCTCAGACTGGAGTCATGTTTAGACATGTCCTGGACGTGTCTGGGGCAAGTCTCAGAAAATTAAAAAAAAGAGGTCTAAATGTAGGTGGGGTCTGCAAAAGAGTATATAAGGAAAAGAATTGAGACAGTAAAGTAGTAGGAGAAATTGCAAGAAGATGACCAGACCTGCCATTCTGTTCAAGACCTGTGACGTTTCTTTTGTGGATTTCTTTGCCTGTGTTTGAGCATTTTCATCATCCAGGACATCACCAAGCCACCCCCACGAAAAGGGATTGTAAATATTTATGTTTTGTACATAATTCAATCTTGGTCTTTAGGTTAGTTAGTTGTTATTGTCTTTGATAATTAAATGTGTTTGAGTTTTTAAAACTGTGTCTGTCATCCCTTGCTGTTGCTGTTGCTGTTGTGTTATAAATGTAATAACAAATTGGGGCCATAACAGTACCCCTGGTGAACATTAGGACACTCTACGCTCTTGCACCCCTTAACTTCACGTTCACTTTGAGGGGCACAGGGGCAGAAATGTGAGTTATTGAACTGGACTACAGATTCTGGGGTTATGATATGTAATCAACATTACAATAGGTTTTCTAAGAGAGAGAAGCTACATCTTTCAGCAAGACATCATTGGTCAAATCCTGAAATTCACGGGCGAATTCCGTCATGAAGAAATGTCCAACACAGATCATAAGTAAAGGAAAAACTCCTGCACACGGTTTTTTTCTTTACTTTAGTCCACAGTTTGCCTTACTCCTATGCACCTGTCTGTCCATCGGTGTGCGAAAGTTTTTTTCTTCCAACACAGATCATAATCAGGAGCCCACCACCCGTGGTACTGTTTGACACAGATGTCCAGACAGTTATCTGTGCCAGCTATTGGGAAAGCTAGAAGACACGTGGTAAGCAAACTCGTCGGGTATATAAATCGCCACTGTCTGGGCTTCGGTCCGCTCCTCCTTACGCCAGAACCCCACAGCTATGAAGGCTCTCCTATCTCTGCTTCTCTTTGGATGCCTCGGTAAAGTAATACACTTTCAATTTCATTGTGAGCAAGTACATCTTAATACAGGCTACCAATGATTGGATTCATGATTTTAGTCTTTGTTGTAGATATGATGATTGACTATGATTCAAAGGATGATGCAATTACTTGTCGTGTCCCAGGTGTAATGCCGCAACTGCAAATATGAAACAAATTTCAGATATTTATAAAATAGAAATTTATTTGATCAATTATTACTCTACTCCATCGACTCAATGATAAAGGTCATATTTTATGCAGTAGGCCGCTGCGTGGAAGTTCTTGGTCCATTTAAAACTATGCAGTACAGCAAAGATGCTTCCTGAAATCATCCAACTACATTGTTACCGGTGAATGAATTTCTTGAAACCTAGTGCAAATGAATTTGGCATAATGCGCCTACTTTTGACCAAATATCTAGGGTGGATCACTTTGCGAACTATATTAATTTTAATGTTAAACTTACAATTTGTGATGAAAAATGTAGCCAAATTATACTCTTTCTATGGCTTCAATTCCTCATGGGTCTCATTTTTCAAAGCAATTAAGTCATGTTTGGTGTCAAATTGTTCCTTAGGATGGCAGCAACAATAAGTTATACATTTTAGAACTAGCACTGTGATAATTGGGAGTTATTCATTGATTTATCCCCATATATTAGTTTAAGGGGGTGCTCATCTAAATTTGGCCCACATCTGTCCTAGCTCATATGATACAAAAAACAAATGCAATTTCTATTCCCAGATACATCTCTCCACACTGCCACTATGATAAGGAATCAAAAGCTTTCATGGGCAATTTTCCCACAATGACGCAACACCACCTTTCGGGTCGACCGGCCATTCAGAATTGAATCCACTGAGTCGGTGTTTACCACCGTAGCCTATGTTCGCAGAAATACTTGGCTGCGCTGCGGGGGAAATCGAGCCAGTTGCCTGCTAGCCAGCTGTGCCTCGTCGACCCGCGGCATGGATAACGAGATCGACTCAGTGGATGCCTCTCGATCATTCCCGCCTGGTTCACCTTCTACTCCTGTGTTTGTCAAACGCCAAAAATTAAACTGTCCAAAGCTTTTAAGCTTTTCTTTCGAGACTTGTCCTATTAGGTCGTGAGATTTTAACGTGATGTTCGCGTGTGATGACAGTTGTGACTGCTTTGAGGCGTAGCTTCAGGTGATGAGAAGATAACTGACCCTTGACTTGATGAGTTCGCGTGTTGACCAAAAGATGTCGCCATTGCGCTTTCCAACTAAGCATCTTCCCTGTCACAAACCGCACCTGCGTGACTGGAATGTGAAAACCTACTAAATAAATTAAATTAACACATAAATTAACGACGCTAATACACTGGGGGAAACCCTGAACAACAAAGAATACACAAGAAATATTACAGATGTGGGTACAAACCATCTCTGCTCTTTTCCCATAATAACTTATATTGAAATATCAGTTGGAAGTGGGCCTAGAAAAAATTATATGTCTGAAATAAATTAAGGAAGTGTCCCAGAGGTGCATGCACAGTTTGACTAATTAAAGGACAACCTGAATGAAAAGAATCATTTCCATTTTATCAATTGTTGAAAAATACCACATACATACCAGCTAATCATCTGGCCAAAGCACAAAAGAACAGATTTAGAGCTAATTTTGGTCAGCCTTAAATATTTTATGAATAATAAAGCTCTCCCTTTGTCATAAATATATATTTGTTTTTTTCTGTTTTCTTTGTCCACCGCAAAAAAGCAGGTGGAACCGCGGCAGTTGATAGTGTCGCAAACAACTTTAGACATTTTGAGGGAAGTACATTACTGTTAATGAGCAGAATAAACAATTGCGGTACCCCTAATCGGCTGCTCTTTCCCCGTCAGCCACTGCTGTGGTGCTCGCTGGGCGCAGCCCGGTGAAATGGTGCGCCCAATCCGCTGCCGAGAAGAAGAAATGTGATTCCCTGGCCAGCAAACCTGGAATGAAGGAACATTTGGTGTGTGAGCAGGAGGATGGGGCAAAGAAATGCATCACAGCTATAACGGTGAGCAGATGTAACTGTCACTCTGGGATATTGCCTGTAATCTGTCAGGGATAAATCAAAAAGCACATGATGTAGTTACCCCACTTATTAATCAAAGTCTTTTTTTAGATATATACTTCAGCAAAACAAATGCAAAAAGTCTACAGTAGACTGTGCAGAGGAAAATTAATGAATGAATAAATGAATGAATGAATGAATGAGCCAGTAAATAATCCAAAACCGCATCAAACATCTTCATCAAACACATTTCCTTCTTTTTAAATCCTTTTTCTTTTTCCCTACTTTCTCCCCACCAATCTCTCTCTCTCTCTCTCTCTCTCATCATCTCCCTTTTTATCTCTGTCTCGTGGATTTATCTCTCACTCTCTCAGGAAGGGAAGGTAGACGCTGTTACCTTAGATAGTGGTGACGTCTACACGGCTGGGCTGCATCCTTATAACCTGCGGCCAGTCATGGCAGAAGGATATGGCCCAGGTACGGCAGTTTATTTTGGTATACAGGTATAATACATTATAGGAAGGGGCTGTCATACGGTGGCCAAAACCATTATAAAATTATCGTGTGACACATGAAGCCCTGGACATGATGCTGACACAGCACTGTCAACCAAGGGGTGTCATCATTTGGCCCAACAAATTATGTCCAGTGTTATGACTTGGAAAAATCACAACAAAGAAAACTGGCAAGTACAACTAAAACAAATGTATTCTTTTAAAAAAAAAAGTTGTTCAAAAAAATTATATCCACTATTTAATTCTCTAATAACACTGCCACTATACAACTGTTGCCAACACAAAACTCTGTTTCTGCTGTGCTCTATTCTGCTGTGCTGAAAAACACAGCATTTATATAGACTAGCGACCTTCTAGAAAGATCCACAGGATTCTAGGGAAATCCCGCCCCCTCCAAGCAGGAAAGTGCCAGAAGCTTTTAGAAATCACGTCTTTTCTTAATGATTTTACAGATATGCCATCAGAGGGTGCCAAATGACCAAAATAAATATAGCTGACCAGCAAGGTAGCAAAACAGCATGTAACAAATCTTCATTTACAAATGGAATATAATGCTGTACAAAAAAATACTCATACATAACACCAGTTATGCCAAATGACATGAGTACTGTTCACCTGTTTTTGTGAATGTTATGACCTCACTGAAAACCGGGGAGCAACTTGTTGATTGTTTTACAAAATTATCATTTGTGCTATACTATCAAATAAATGATGTTTCTTCTATTTATAATATGCAATCAGTTTAATTCAATTTTTATTTATTTTAAGTATAGCATCATCCCAAATGATCTCTGCACTCGTCACAGACAAATAATGCAAAAACATCTGAGAATGTATGCACACACACACACACACACACACACACACATGCACACTACACAGGCATAGGCCCGTATTCAGAAACGACACTCACACTCACCCTTCACTCACCATATGATGAGTACGATTGAAATGTAACTGGAGTGTCAGAAAGTGATCGACCGACCACTAACCAAGTGAGCGGTCCCACTCCTCGCCAGTTGCTATTCACAAACGCCACTCGAGCATAACTGACAGTAGTGGGCACTGGGTACCACAGGCGGTGCGTTAGCTGCTGCAAAGGGACGCTCAATCCTCACCCTTCAGTGCTGAATGACCTAAACCTGTCGCAGTTTACTTTTCTTGATTAGAAAGTTTCTCAGACTAATTGGTAAAACAAAAATCAAATTTATTTTTTATAGCGTTGTCATACTTTGCTTCACAAAATTGAGGCGTTTCTTTTGCACCTAAACGACGATGTAAATTGTCAGAATGTCTTCATAAATTCTGTGGTCGAGTGGCTCGCAAAAGGCGCAGGACAGCCCGCGAGGCTCACTGAGCAACAAGCAGTGGAACGTGCCGGACATTTCCTTCTACATTCAGCGGTTAAGAATGTAGAAAAGGATGGAGTCTCGTGACTTACAGCTACATGAGCCTGAGAGACCAATCCACACGTGCCCCACGAGCCGCTGAATTATCCAACCCATGAGTAAAGAAAAGCGCGCCAAATCCAAATGCATAAGATTTGACAGGTATGTCATTAATGAAAACTGGCCACACCTGATAATGTTGAGAGTTTTAGGAGTTTTTGCAATGGTAATTTAAATGAATTGAAAACAGGGCAATTATCAATGCTCATTCTAACTTAACAAGTAGAACTGGCGACACATGATAATCCTTTGGATTTTTGGAGTTCAAGTAAATAAAATTTTATTAAATGATTGGATATGACCTTTTTTCAATCATTATTTTTAAGGGATGGTTTTGAGCTTCCCCTATTGCCAGTTCACCAGTAGGTACTGGTGGGTACACAAATGTTAACCTTGAGTTCACCGCAGTGCAGTTCGCAAACACTGAAACCAGGTGGTCAGTCAGTAAGTTACCAGCATTGTTATCATCATTAGAGTTAAAATTTGTATAGCTGCGATTGCGTCGAGCACGTCGCTGTAAATGATCCAGAGTTTCTCTTGTCTGTAACCACCTGAAAGCAATGACAAAGAAATACCGGCGCGAGTTAGTGTGGCTCAAGGGAGGTGTTCCCTGCACTCAACCTTCACACAGAGAGAGACGCTATTTTCAGTGTGAGTGAGGTCTCTGAAAGCAAATGAGTGTTAGGGCAACCTCTGACTCATTTAGTATAACCTGACACTAAGTTTTAGTACTCACTCGCACTCAATTAGTGTGAGCGTCGTTTCTGAATACGAGCCATAATCACAGATATGCTCATAAAGAGACATACTCATCGGAATACATATGACATGGGAAGTGTTGCACCAAAACTTGGGAATACAAAAAAGTCTCTATAAAATAAAATTTCACATGATCAAGCACGCCTCTGGCAAAAGTAATGAAAGGGAGATATTAGAGGAGGTAAAAACCATGATAAGAACAGTGCTAAAACATTGATAGGCAGCTACTGAGTGGTAGCATGTGTAACCAAGCCAATGAAACTAGGCAGAACCAAAGTGTCGAGAGCATTGATGAGTTTGACAAAATTTCAACGGAGTCCGCTATTCTAACAATCCAGGGAAGAGTATTGCAGAGGGAGGCAGCATGTTGTGATAAAGCTCTGCTCCTAACCACTTTTGTTAAATGTGGAGAGAATGAAATTGATTCAAAGATGATTTTTCAGCCCAGGCAGACAGAGCTATTGGTGTCAGGCAGCGTCTGGCGTCGTCGTCATGGTCATGGTTCTGGTCGTGAACCATTAGTAGAATCTCTCACAATCTTATCTTCTGAGACCACAGACCAGATTCACCTCATATTTCGTATGGAGCTTCCTTGGGGCCATGTCTCTAAAGCTTCCTCACAGTTATAAAAACTTTAGTTTTTAGATTTTTTTATAATTCGAATTTCCACATTTACAAACTAGAACGGGCACTCGGTAGAGCGCATACCTTCACCGACGCCACTGAATCCCTCGCCACTGGCGTTGGTTTCATGCCGATCGGATAAAAATTGACCGAGATATGGCCGAAAGTCGGTTTTGACCTTTTCGTGGCCTTGACCTTGACCTTTGACCCGATCACTCCCAAAATCTAATCGATTGATCCTCAGGTCATGCCAAATCAACCCACCAAATTTTATGAAATTCCGTTTGGTACTTTTTGAGTTATTCGATACACATACACACAGACAGACAGACAGACAGACAGACACACAAACAAATAAATACACGGGGATCAAAACATTACCTTCGTCAGCGAAGTCGCTGGCGAAGGTAAATATGGCTAGTAAAATTATGAATACAAATGATGGAACTATGCCCTCTTGTGGCTATTCAGTACTCTGCGACAGCGAGATTCACGTCAGTTTTGCCCAGCGGGTATTGATTGCCAGCCGGTGAGCTAACGGGGTCATTAATGCTATTTTTGATGATTAAACCCATTTTAATTATTTGGAACTAATGTCCATATTTTTGAAGAATGAAATTCAATAATATTTTAGTGTAATTTGTCAGTCTTTGCAATGACTCAAAAAAGTTATGACAGCACCACGCACCAACATGATCTGCTATGCCATCATCTTTCTTCATTCATGTTGAAAAGTGGCGGTTGAACAGGGCATGTTTCCTTGAAGCGCCCTGTTGCTGCGGTTAGCACTGAAATACTGACCATCTGGCTGTGAGGTCCAGTCCAGATCCTCCCTGGATTGAGTTTGATGTTCTCCTTTCGTTACAAGTTAGCCACATGTATTCATAGGTCGACTGAGGGAAATATAGGAATAATACAAGAAAATGTCAATTAATCTGCTTGCCCTTATCTGATTCATTAATAAATGCCTGATAAACTAACCCTGGCAATAAAAAAATGTAAAAAAAATTTCACAGTACACAGCCTGAGCAGTGATTGAGGTGTATGCACAATGCAATACAGTCAAAGGTAACGCTGAACTGGTAGGCAGGTGATCTTCATAGCCTGATGGTCAAGTGACTGTAATACCCAGCGTGGTAATAGAGAGTCAAAATCCTGTTGTTATTTTTAATGCAGTTTTATTTGCATTTTCCCACTTCCGGTTCATAGCCTGGTGTCTCTGGGGAAAAATGAGCCGGATTTTTCAAAACTGGAGAAAGGTCCTCGAGTAAATTTGTCACTGAAGGTGGTATACATTTTGTTAAGTGAGATAAAATACAAATCACCCTACAACCACGTGAAAATGAAACATTCTGTCTATTAAATATGCATGTTGTTAATGATAAGCTATTATGAACAGTAATTGAACTGCAAGCATGCATGACGTTCGAATACGCTGATGATCTGAGACTAGTGGGTGATGTAGTTCCATATAACTTCAATCATGGCATGTCCATAGCAGCATTCACCTTTCAGAGTCTCAAAGCCTTTGAATTTTGAAAAGATTTGTGATATACAACCACAATATCACAGTAAACAAAATTCTAACAATGTCCACAAGTAAATTTAATTATGGACCTTACCCTTGCTAATTTTTGAAAACTCCGTGCATTTTTTTCAAAAGATACTGGACCATTGGGGCAAAAAATATAATAATGCTAATGAAGTCACATACAAATTTATGTCGCAATGGACTCCTTATGGTCAAACACTGGCTGCCACACTGGATACAACTATTGAAGGCATGTAGCATCCAGTGTATTCTGGTGCAGCTCGCTGCATGCAGGCCCTGTCCCAACTCTCTTCAAACATGCTGCTGTCATAAAAGTCAAAATGAGCAAATTTTTTTTTTTCAAGTTACGTTGTCTTTCCACTGTTTTCAATTAAACATAGCGGTCAAATGATTTGCAAATCATTGCATTCTGCTTTTGTTTCCATTTTACACACTGTCCCAACTTTTCTGGAAATGGGGCTGCTGTAAAAAAGTATGTGATTGCAAACATGGCTAGGAAGTGGGCGGGGAAAACTTTAATAGCAGCCCCCGCCCCCTTCCTTCTCCATTTTACCCGCAGCTTCAGATACCTGCTACTACGCTGTTGCCGTGGCAAAGAAAGGCACCAACTTCGGATTCAATGACCTGAAGGGAAAGAAGTCATGTCACACTGGCCTGGGAAAGTCCACTGGATGGCACATCCCCATTGGAACTCTGATCGCACAGGAGAAGATCTTATGGGGTGGCATTGATGATGAGGACATCTTGAAAGGTCAGAGGGCACACTGCATTGGGGGACAGGGAGTTTATGTGAAAGCCTGCAGATCAAGTTACCTCTTAGGGATCACTTTCGCACCATCACATGTCGGTGGTGGTGTCGGGGTAAACTTGATCTCCGGGCAATAACTTTTGAAAGAAGGATTTTAATGAAACTTACATCAGCTAATGAAGCACTAAGGTCTCTCGGGCAAGTTCGACTCGGGGACAGATTTGCGCGGAATTAAAGATGCTGCGGCCTTGTTTTTGGGGAATGGTTGCCGGACAATAATTATTGAAAGAATGATCAGATTTAAAATTAAACTTTCTTGGCTAACTAACTATCACATTCTTTCCAGCAAGTTTGATTATGGGACAAATGTATGCATATTTAATGAGGCTGTTTTATTTTGACCGGTTGATACTTTCCTGACAATATCTACAGAAAAACCAAATGGATTAACACGAAACTTGCTCAGTTTGCTTACAACCAAGGTCCGGTGGGCAAGTTTATTTTTGGGACTGAGCCATGCATATTTAAACGGGCTGCTGCCTTGTGATTGGTTGAGAATTTCCTGATGATAATGATTTAAAGAATTTGGTCTCAGTACAATGACTATTGAAAGAGTGATTGAAATGGAATGAAACTTCCTCAGCTTACATGCAACCAAATTCAATCAGGCAAGTTCAATTTTGTGTCAGATGTACGCGTATTTGGAAATGTTGTTGCATTGTGATTGTTTGATGGTTTCCTAACAATTGAATCATGATTGGGTTAGAATGAAACTTACTCAGCCTACTAACTACCAAGGACTCTCAGGCTAGTTCAATTTCAGGACAGATTTGCAAATATTTAGAATTAGAATTAGAATTAGTTTATTTGTCATTGTACAACACCAGTGGCGGTCCATCGGCAGACACACCTGCAATAACCTCACCTTTCACTTCTTAATGACAGACACCTCTCGCAGTTTACCTCCCCGATTAGAAATAGTTGCTCAGACTGATTTGTGGAACCGACGAGAATCTAATTTATTTTTGAAAGCCTTGTTATACATTGCATAGCGAATATTTACGGCGTTTACTTCCGCACATCAATGACGATGGAAAATATCAATCGCCTACGTCTTTATAATTTCTGGATTTGCGTAAATTAGTTCGTGAGGTTAATTGAGCCACAAGCCAAGAGAATCCGTTCTCTCGTCTGAATGTAGACAGCTCAAGTGCGTTGTTAGACGCACAGCTGAGTGATAATAACGAAATAATTGCAGCGAAGTCAGCGAAAGTTCCAGATTTTTTTCAGATTGTCATCCTTGCGGAGTCACATCAATTATATCAACATAGCAAACAGGTAATCGCTTTGTCATTCGTTAATTATTACGTGTCATGCATTGGCGGTGGCTGTTCAGTTAATAAACTGATTGTTAATCAGGCAAACCTGATCGCAAACCGTTTAAGAGAAATTATACAGGAAAGGGCGATGTTACTGAAGGCCTTCCCGACATCTGACGGCATGCCACTGTACAACACGATACAACGAAATTAAAATTTGCTGCTTCAGACAATATATAAATAATTAAAAACAACAGCAATTAGAAAAATTAAAACAACCAAGACAGCAACACCAGCAACAAACGCAGTAAAAGTGCAGGCAGTATAAAGTGCGGGTGGTTCCGTTAAGGTAGATAAATAAGTGAATAAATGAGAGTGGCTGTTCAAGAGTGCATGGTGTGACTGTTCAAGTGTTTGTGTTAAATGTTCTGATGGCTGTGGGGAAGAAACTGTCTCTGAGTCTAGATGTGCGGGTGCTGATCCGTCTGTATCTTCTACCTGAAGGGAGTAGCTGAAAGAGTTTGTGTCCTGGATGTGAGAAGTCCTTGATCATTTTATTTGCTCTGCTAAGGTACCGAGAGGAGGCAATACTGTTCAGTGAGGGCAGGGGGCAGCCGATGATTTTTCCTGCAGAGCGGATCACTCTCTGCAGAGCCTTTTTGTCCATCTCTGTACAGTTAGCATACCATGCTGTAATGCAGTACGTTCTTTTGACACCACACTGCCAGTCCCTCAATCTCCTCACTGTAGAATTTTTCATCCCTCTCCGAGATGAGACCAATGACTGTGGTGTCATCTGCGAATTTAATGATGGTGTTGGACAGGTGAGCTGGAGTGCATTCGTAGGTGTAGAAAGAGTAAAGGACTGAGAACACAACCTTGTGGTGTGCCGGTGCTGAGTGTGATGGTGGAGGACAGGTGGGGTCCCAGTCTGACTACCTGGGAGCGGTTGGTGAGGCAATCTTTGATCCATAAGCAGATGGAGGTGGAGAGGCCAAGGTGGAGCAGCTTGTCTGTGAGGATGTCTGGGATGATGCTGTTGAATGCGGAGCTGAAATCCACAAAGAGGATCCTCACATAGGTGTTGCGGTGCTCCAGATGACTCAGGGCAGTGTGTGTTGCTGTGATGATGGCGCCCTCGGTGGATCTGTTAGGCCTGTATGCAAATTGGTGAGGGTCAAAAGTGGCTGGGAGGCTGGATCTGATGTGCTGTGAAATCAGCTTCTCAAAGCACTTCATGACAACAGGTGTTAGTGCTACTGGTCTGCAGCTGTTGAGATCCTTTGATGTTGACTTCTTTGGCACAGGGATGATGGTGCTGGATTTCAGGCAAGATGGGATGAAGGCCTGTAGCAGGGAGGTGTTAAAAATCCTGGTGAGGACCCCAGTGAGCTGGTCAGCACAGTGTTTCAGGACCCTGCCTGGCACCCCATCAGGTCCAGTAGCCTTCCGAGGGTTGACCGCCTTAAGCACACGTCTCACCTCGTGTTCCTGCAGGGTGAGTCTGTGGGTGGTTGACGATTGTAGAGGAGGTGGCGGGTCTGTTGCATGCCTGTCAGCCTCAAACCTGGCAAAGAAGTTGTTTAACTCCTCTGCCAGTGAAGCGTCGTCATGATTGGAACAGTTGACAGTGCTGCCTTTGTAGTTTGTCAGTTTTGTATCCCCTGCCACATTCTGCGCGGGTCTCTGTTCGCCGGGTGATCCTCCACTGTCATCTGGTAACCCTCCTTTGCCCTCTTTATGCTCCTCCTCAGGTCGGCTCTGGCAGAGCTGTACAGATCTTTATCTCCTGATCTGAAGGCAGTATTGCGTTTCCTTAGGAGTCTTTTAACCTTGTTTGTTATCCATAGTTTCTGGTTTGGAAATGATCTCACTTGTTTTTCAACTGTGACATTGTTAATACAGTATGTGATATAATCCAATACAGTCTCTGTGTGGCCATCCAGGTCATTCTGTGAGAATAAGTCCCACTCTGTGTGCTGAAAACAGTCCTGCAGCTGAGCCAGGGCAGATTCTGGCCAGATTTTGACAGTTTTTGTGCATAGTCTTGTTTTCCTCCTCACAGGGATGTATGCTGGGACCAGAAACTTGCCCAGGTGTGGGAGGGGGACAACTTTATATGCCTGCTTGATATTAGAATAGACAAGGTCCAGTATTTTCTCCCCTCTGGTGGCACATTTAACATGCTGATAGAAGCAGGGTAAAACAGTTTTTAAGATGCTTTGTTAAAGTCCCCGGCTACGATGTGAGCTCCTTCTGGGTGGTCGTGCTGCAGCTTGTTGACTATGATGTGCAAATGAGCCTGAGCGGTGCTAACATTAGCATCTGGGGGGATGTACACGGCAGTCACAGATACTGCGGTTAGCTCTCTTGGCAGGTAAAATGGTCTGCAAAAAACTGAGGGTCTCCAAATTGGGTGAGCAGTACTGAGCCACTATCCTGCTGTTGGTACACCAGTCATTATGCAAATACATACACAATCCACCTCCCCTGCGCTTACCGGTGCTCTTGTCTCTGTCCTGCCGATAGCTAGCGCGTCCTGCTAGCTGCACGGCGGAGTCGGGGATAAGTGGGTGTAGCCAGGTTTCGGTGATGATCATAATACTGCAATCTCTGATGTAGTTGTCGGTCGCAATGCTGAGTTCCAGTTCGTCCATTTTATGCACGATGGATCTGGCGTTGGTGAGGAAGAGGCTTGGTAGTGGAGGTCTATGGGGGAGTTTCCTTAGCCGGGCTAGTAGGCCTGACCGGCATCCCCGCTTCTGCTTCCTCTCTCGATGCCGCCTTCATCACTTGTATCCTCCGCTAAGAATCAACGGAGCGCCGGCTGGCCTAACTATTTCCTCTGGAATGTTGTAAGTCTCTTGGAAGGCTCTCGTAACAGATAAAGTGTACTGTAATCCAATCTGGATTAAGTCCTTTTTACTGTAGACATTATCCGTAAGACACTGACATAACCACTGACAGAGTATAACTATGAAAAACGCAAATGACAGGACACTGACTGAAGAGCAAAGAGCCGCTGCACCACCACGCGCCGCCATCTTCCTTACGAAGTTATCTTGGGTGGTGTTTAGTGTAGTGGATTTAAAGGGGACCTATTATGCTGATCCTTCTTTTAGTACATATAGGTAATGTTATAATGTTGGATGTCCATAGTCAACCTCTGAAAAGTTTCTACACATAAGGTACAGAGGTTTTGCTGTAATCCAACAACATGATTTCCTCTCTGAACAGCTCATCCCGAAATCTTCACGAGATCTGGGCAAAACCTGACATAAGGTTGTGCCGTCCAATTAATACAGACCTAGCCAGAGCCAATCACGGAGCTGGACCTGCCCACACTGGAAACTATTCCAGCAGGCACGAACAACCGCGCATCATACTATGCCTTAGTAGGGTCTACACTTCCAGAAATACAAAAGAAGAACCGCAGAACAATTGAGGTGCAGTTTTGTCTGTATCTCTCCCAAAGCTGCTCGTCCGTTTATTTTTGGACGCGAGGAAAAGCACCTATTTCTCTTCCAAAAGACGATGCCACCAGAAATCAGTGGGAGGCTTTTCTTATATGCCTGCTCAACATAAGTCGAGAGGGGTGTATTATGTTATGGTGCACGCTGTCTGTTTGTCCATCCATCCGTCTGATTCTGTCAATTTTGAGGAGAACGACTTGTCCCACAGAATTGATTTTCGCACTGTGAATTGGGGTTGACTAGAGCAAGGTTGCTTTCGAAAGTGGCCGCACTCCAATATTCAATATACCCGCCACAGCAGCCATCTTCAATTTCGTTTCCGTCCATTTCCAGGAGAACGACTTGCCCCGCAGAATTGATTTTCACACTGCAGAATGAGGTTCATTAGAGAAAGGTTGCTTTCGAAAATGGGCACGCTTCGATATTCAATATGGCTGCCACGGCAGCCATCTTTAATTTTGTTTCCGTCTATTTCGAGGAGAATGACTTGTCCCACGGAATTGATTTTCACAATGCGGATTGGGGTTCACTGGTGGAAGGTTGCTTTTGAAAAGGGGCACGCTCCGATATTCAATATGGCCACCACGGCTGCCATCTTGAATTTTGTTTTCGTCAATTTTGAGGAGAACGACTTGTCCGACGGAATTGATTTTCGCATTGTCGATTGGGGTTGACAAGCGGAAGGTTGCACTCGAAAATAGGCATGCTATGATATTCAATATGGCCGCCATGGCAGCCATCTTGAATTTTGTTTCCGGCAATTTCAAGGGGAGGGAATCGTCCAACTGAATAGATTTTTGCACAGTGGATTGGGGTTGACTAGAGGAAGGTTGCTTTCGAAAAAGGGCACACATTCAATATAGCCACTGTTTCCCTCAATTTCGAGGAGAATGACTTGTCTGACGGAACTGATTTTCGCACTGTGGATTGGGGTTAGCTACAGGAACGTGAGGGCATGTATGCTCCGCCTCAGCAAGCTCTTGTTTTTTCTGGCGGCAAACGGCCATGGCCAAAGGGAAAGTTAGCCGTTTGTGCTCAGCATTTCACCAAAGACAGCTTTGTCAATAAAGGATCATTCAACGTCGGATATGCGTTTCAGCTGCTTCTCAAACTTGAACAGTTGATCAAGTGCTCGGAGCCACAAGCTGTAAGTAACGATAAAATAGCAAATAATGTAAGTGAAGCTAACGTGTTACGAGTGGCAAGCAGGACCGCTAACGATGGTTAGCACTAACAACTGGCCTCAAACGCAGGCTTTGTAAAATATTTGAAGATAAAGCCAGGATCGGTCGCAAATATCCGTGACTCACAGACGCAAAAGCTGTTGCTTTTACGGCATAACTCTACCTAAAGGCTAACACAATGATCAATGTTGCTGTAGCACTGCGGCTAATGTAACCAAGTTACTGTTGCTAATGTTTGTGTCCTAAATGTGCAAGAGTAATATCAGGGGACATGCAACTGAAGGTGTGTGAACATAAAGCTCATTTGAAGCTAACTTCTTATACTTGTTCGTAATTTGGATGCTTGGTACAACTGTTCCCCCCATGGTAATGGAGCTTGCTGTCCTGAATGTAACCTGTATTGCAGGGTAACGTTTGTCTCTGTGGTTGTTCGGACCGCTTGGTTACCAGCTACTGCAAGTTAGTTTGCAAGCTTTGCTCATTAAAAATGCTCCTAGATCACATACATGCAGTAATTCTGATCAGTATGCTTGTGTTACTTCAGTAAGCATCGATGTGGCAGTTTCATCATAATGTTGCCTGACTGTAGCCAGTTGAAGCTAAACGGAGAGTTGCTGTAAAAGGCTGCAGTTAGACCAGACGTAGGTTTTGCAGAGCTTGGGGTGCGTCTTTGGGTGCTGGTGAAACGATCGCTTTACTTATCCATGACCGGGGTCAGCCGGACACTTCACCAATATCTGGGTTGGCTCTCTGATGCTATGAAAGCAATCGCGAAACGTACAAGTGTTACTACCCGGTCTAGGGCAGGCAGCAACAGGAGAAAGTAAGGGAAGGATGGGCGGGGAGAACTGTAAAAGGCACGAATAGCACGCTGCTCAGTTACTCTGGTCCCTAACTGCCTAACCAGAGCTAAACTAATCCTACGGCTAATCTTCAAAGGTTAGCCGGGCTCGGGACAGCTTTTAAACCCCAAACTCCCGAACTCTCAGTCCGCAAATAAAGACTGAGGGAACGTATAGTGTACCACCTATTGAAAAAAAGTTTCCACCCAGAATCACCTGCAAAAATAATTATTTTTTACGTTTTAAATTCGGTCATATAGATGTTACTGATAGATACAAGGAACTTTGTTCTCTCCTTGGGCCTCCCACTCTTCAGAACAGGAGGGCATATCTGGATGCAGTGTTTTTACATAAAATAGTCAGTGGTTTTTATGACACTCCTGGTATTTTATCTCGATTAGATTTTGCTGTTCCTGTTAGACGTTTACGAAATTGTCATATTTTTAAACCTGTTCGGAGTAGAATAAATGTTCGCAAATATTCTCCTTTAATCAGATACATGCACATTTTTAATTATTTGGTGTCTTCTAATGTTTCTCTTGACCTTTTTAGTGTAACATCATCTTTTAAAAGCAAACCTCCTGATATTTTGTTTTAAATCTTCAGCTTCTCTCGGTTACCATTATACCCCTAGTGAATATGTATTATATAGAATTCAATGTATGTACATTTTAGATATACATGTGTATAATGTATATTTTATTAGGTTGCATTTTTGTTTTTAATTTTTGCCTTAAGTGTGTTACATTAAATTTGTGTGTGTTTATTGTGTTTGTTGGAGCCCGTGAATGGGACTTGTGCCCATGGGTCATCCTATGAGAAATAAATAAATAAATAAAAATGTATCATAATAGCTCCCCTTTAATAAAGCTGTTGCATTTGATTGGTTTATATTTTCCAGACAGTATCTATTGAATGAATGACCAGATTTGAAAGAAAATAGCTCACATTGTTTTTGCCAAAAAAGGTCTATCAGTCAAGTTTGATTTTGGGACAGATCTGTGCATATTTAATTATTAATATATTAATAGTTTATTAAATTAAACAAGGCTGTTGCCTTGTGATTGGTTGATGGTTTCCAGACAATAACTATTGAAAGAATGATTGGATATAAATGAAACTTACTCGGCTTACTCGCTACCAAGGTCTGTCAGGCATGTTTGATTTACGGACAAATCTATGCATATTCAAAGAGACTGCTGCCTTGTGATTGGTTGATGGTTTCTGGCAATAACTGTTGAATTATTAGATTTACAAGAAGCTCAGATTGTTTACTGCAAAGTCCTTTCAGTCAAGTTCGATTCTGGAACAGATTGAGGCTTATTTGGCTACTGCATTGTGATTGGTTGATGGTTTCTGGACAATAGGTTTTGAAAGAATGATTGAATTTGAATGAAACTTACACAGGGTATTTACTATGAAAGTCTCTTGGTCAAGTTCAGTTCAGGGGCAAATCCATGTATTTTCATTGAGGCTGGATTGCTGTGACTATGGTTTTCAAATCCACAGGCTGATAGGACAAATTCTGACAGAAACAATCATATAGTGCAGTAATACTATACAAGAAAATTCTTTCGATAGGAATTACATTTTTTTTTATGACCTTCAATACAACATGAATGCAGTTAAACATACTCTGAAGTTTCAATTTGGACATACCACAGCAACTATTGAAATGATATTACATTAAATATGTTATGGCCCCAATTTGTTATGACCAATCGGACAGCAAGGGATGACAGAGAAAATTTTAAAACTTAAACAGATTTAATTAAACAAAGCACTGAACAAGATTAAAATGTGCATATATATATATATATATATATATATATATATATATATATATATATATATATATATATATATATATATACACACACAGTTCCTTTGGTAATTGAGATGGGGGTTGCTATTTTGCAATGTTCTGGGACAGGAAGATGCTCCAACGCAGGCAAAAATCCACAAAAAGCTTCACAGGTCTTGAAAAGAGTGACAGGTCTGGTCAAATGTATCCTTCTCCTTGTAATTTATCCTACTACTTTACTCTCTCAATTTTTCTCCTTATATACTCTTTTCCAGCCCCCTCCCAGACTTTTTTTCAATTCTCTGGGACTTTCCCCTCTGAGGCATGCCCAGGACTTGCCCAAAACCTGGCTCCAGACTGGGCTGAACAAAAAAAAAAATTGTCAATACTGCCATCTAGTGGCTTTTTTTCCCCCGCACATTACACCTCCATTCCAAAAGGGAAAAATTTTGACTCATAAAGGCAAAATTTTTCTTTTCAATACAAAAATGGTTAAGTAGACACTTGTGTATACAGGGCCCTCCATAATTATTGGCACCCCTGGTGAAGATGTGTTAAAAGCCTTAAAATAAATTCATTTTTTATTGCAGAAGCATACTCTGCTGAAAATGAAATGAAATGTAATGAAAAATGTAAACTTCATCTCAAGTGAATTTTAAAGGAAAAAAGAAATCCCCGAGTAAGAAATAATTATTTTTCAGAAAATCACCAGTTCCACAATTATTGGCACCCCTAACAATTCCTAGCAATTAAATGTAATTGAAGTATTTCTGTCATTTCTACAGTAGTTTACAAAGTGGATCAGAGTATCTAGGAACATTTAATCAGTAATTCATCACTTCCTTTTTCCCTGGGGTATATATATGATGTGACACAGAGGCCATTTCTCTTATCCACTCTTCAACATGGGAAAGACAAAGGAACACACTATTCAAGTAAGGCAGATGTGTGTCGACCTTCACAAGTCAGGCAATGGCTACAAGAAAACAGCCACTCGCCTGCATCTGCCCATATCTACTGTCAGAGGAATTATTAAGAAGTTTAAAACAACTGGAATAGTGGTGAACAAGCCTGGACAAGGAGGCAAGGTTATTTTGCCACCACGCACAGTGAGGAGGATGGTAAGAGAAACAAGTCGACATGGTCAACAACATCCCCCGCCAATCGTGTGCTTCTTATTTTCAAACTTCATCAAGGCCTTTATGGTCTGAAGCTACACACCAAATTTGGTTACTGTATCTGTAGTAGTTTCTGAGTAAAGCTGTCCCCTTTATCTCGGACGGACGGACAGACGCACGGATGGATGGAGGTCAAACCTATATCCCCCTCCCACTTCGTGTTGGCGGGGGATAATAAAAAGTTCTCCAAAGCTCACTGTTAAAGAATTGCAACAAATGGTAGCATCTTGGGGTCACAAAGTCTCCAAAACAACCATCAGGGGCTATCTACATGCCAACAAGCTGTTTGGGAGGCATGCACGGAAAAAATCTTTTTACTCACAATCATAAATGCAAACGTCTGGAGTTCGCTAAGCAGTACTGGGACTTCAACTGGGACCATGTGCTTTGGTCAGATGAGACCAAGATGGAGTGTTTGTTGCCAAAAAGCTCTAAGTGGGTGTGGCGGAACACAAAAGATGAGTATGCAGAAAAGCACCTCATGCCTACTGTGAAGTATGGGGGAGGATCGGTGATGCTGTGGGCCTGTTTCTCTTCCAGAGCGCCTGGAAACCTTGTTAGGGTGCATGGCATCATGAACGCTTTGAAATACCAGGACATTTTAAATCAAAATCTGGTGGCTTCTGCCGGAAAGCTGAGGATAGGTCGTCACTGGGTCTTTCAGCAAGACAATGAGCCTAAACATGTGGCCAAATCTACACAGAAATGGATCACCAGACACAAAATCAAGCTCCTCCCCTGGCCGTCTCAGTCCCCAGACCTCAACGCCATTGAAAACCTGTGGAGTGAGCTGAAGAGGAGAGTGCAGAGGAGAGGACCCAGGTCGCTGGATGATTTAGAGAGTTTGTGAAAAGAGGAATGGTCGAAGATCCCTCTTTCTGTATTCTCCCATCTTGTGAAACATTATAGGAGAAGATTAGGTGCTGTTTTGTTGGCAAAAGGGGGTTGTACAAAGTATTAACAACAGGGGTGCTAATAATTGTGGCATACATGATTTGATGTAAAATAATTATTTCTTAATGTGGGATTTTTTTCCCACTGAATAAATGCACTTGAATTAAAGGCTGGATTTTCCTCTTTTTTTCATTGTGGTCCTATATTATTTAGAAAAAAAACTGAATTTATTAGAAGCTAAAGAACACATCTTAACCAGGGGTTCCAATAATTATGGAGGGCGCTGTATATATACATATAATACAATATGCTAATAAACACGTGATATATACACATACTCAACCACGGGATAAGCAATCAGCAATTACATTGTCAGTACCCTTTACATGCTTAATTTCTCCGATTCTTGTTTTTCATCTTACTGAAAAACATTAACGAATTGTGGTCAGTGTACACAATCATTGGTTTTGCCCTGTACAAACATAAACCTCAAAGTGTTGTAAAGATAGAACCAGAGCCAACAGCTCCTTCTCTATTGTGGAATAGTTCTTTTGGTGGCGATTGAACTTCCTGGGTATCACCGTTACCTTTCTTCTGAAATTGGAACCATCTATTGTTACTGCTGGACTGAAATTTGGACCTATGTGTGAGAACATATTCGTCTGCAAATTTGGCAGCTGATTGCAAATTCAGTGCTAGCTTCTCATTAAGGTAGGTCTTAATATCATCCTTAACAGTTCTTGAATTCTTCAACTAGCACCATCTCTTTTAGTGAGTTGAAATCATCCTTGACCTCCATAGAAGTACACCAGCGCTCAAAGCAAACCTTCTTCTCATTAGCTATTTCCACATAAGTCTGATCGTCAGATTTCTTCAGACCTCTGAATTTCTATTGGTAAGCCTCAGGAACCTACTCATAAGCTCTCAAAATAACCTTTTTGACAACCTCATAATCAGAGGAATCATCTGCAGACAAAGCCGAATAGGCTTGTTGAGCTTTACCCTTGGGGACAGTTTGCAACATCAGAGGCCAGTGCTCCTTTGGCCACTGGCAACTCTTAGCTGCCTTTTCAATGCACTGAAAATACTTATCAACTTCGTCCTCTGAGAATGGAGGCACCAGTTTTACCTCCTGGCTAGCATGAAATTTGTTTTCAGATTCTATTTTAATTTTTAGTTGCTCCATTTGGAGCCTTTCTTCTCTATCAAGTTTCTGTAAATTGAAATCTCTCGGTCTTGCTAATTTTTCTAACTCAAATTCTCTTTGTTTTTTATTTTTCCTCCCTTTCTTTTTTCTCTTCTCTTGCTAATTATTTTAACTCAAACTGCCTTTCTTTCTCTCTTTCTGCCCTCTCAAATTCTCTTTGTTTTATTCTCTTTCCTCCCTTTCAATATCTAGCATTTTTTATTTAATTTCCATTTCTACACTTGGACCTTCCACTGGAAACTGTTCCAGACCTCCTGGTGCAAACACATTTTCATCAATGTAATATTCAACTGCCTCTCTAGCCAGTCTTGCTTTTCGCATGGCTGGTTTTACCTCTGTCAGCTCCAACTGTCAGCATATTTCTAGCAGTTCTGGCTTTTTAAAAGACTTCAAAAACCTCTACGGTTGGTGATGCCAAGAAATCATCCATTGCTGTTGATCTGTCAATATATATCTAGGAAAATAAAAAAAACTATTGCACAATTTGAAATGTTAGATTTTCAATAAATGACTCACACAGTGGTCTATCCTGACAAGCCCCCAATTTGTTATGGCCCTAATTTGTTATGACATAAGACAGCAAGGGATGGCAGACAAAATTTTAAAACTTAAGCAGATTTAATTCAACAAACTAACAACTAACCTACAATTTACACTACTGACCAAGATTGACATATAAAAGAAAAAAATATTCACAGTCCCTTGAGATGGGGTTGCTTGGTGATATCCTGGGACAAAAAAATGCTTCAACACAGGCAAAAATCCACAAAAAAAACTTCACAGGTCTTGAGAAGAGTGACAGGTCTGGTCAAATGTATCCTTCACCTTGCAATTTCTCCTGCTACTTTACTCTCTCAATTTTCCTCCTTATATACTCTTTTGCAGCCCCCTCCCACCTTTTAGACTTTTTTTTATTCTCTGGGACTTTCCCCTCTCGGACATGCCCAGGACATGCCCAAACCTAGCTCCAGACTGGGTTTAACCAAAAAAAAAAGGTCAATACTGCCATCTAGTGGCATTTTTTTCACATTATAACTTACACAATGGTCCACCCCGGCCGAGCCCCTAATTTGTTATGGCCCCAATTTGTTATGAAATATCGGACAGCAAGGGCTGACAGACAAAATTTTAAAATTTAAACAGATTTAATTAAACAAAGCACTGAGCAAGATTAAAATATAAAAAAAGAGATAGTTACAGTTCCTTCGGTAATTGAGATAGGGGTTGCTATTATGCGATGTTCTGGGACAGCTCAGACTGGAGCTTCGTTTAGACATGTCCTGGACATGTCTGGGGCAAGTCTCAGAAAATTGAAAAAAAGAGGTCTAAATGTGGGTGGGGTCTGCAAGGAGTATATAAGGAAAAGAATTGAGACAGTAAAGTAGTAGGAGAAATTGCAAGAAGATGACCAGACCTGCCATTCTGTTCAAGACCTGTGACATTTCTTTTGTGGATTTCTTTGCCTGTGTTTGAGCATTTTCATTATCCAGGACATCACCAAGCCACCCCACAAAAAGGGACTGTAAATATTTCTTTTTTTTTTTTCCTAATCAATCTTGGTCTTTAGGTTCATTAGTTGTTAGTTAGTTGTTATTGTCTTTGTCTGTTAAATTAAATGTGTTTAAGTTTTGAAAACTGTGTGTCATCCCTTGCTGTTGCTGTTGTGTTGTTTTAAATGTAATAACAAATTGGAGCCATAACAAATTGGGGGCTCAAGGTCCGGGATAGACCATTTTGTGAGTCATTTATTAAAAATCTAACATTTCAAATTGTAAAAAATTTTTTTTTAATTGAATACATATATATTGACAACAGCAATGGATGATTTCTTGGCATCACCAACCGTAGGGGTTTTGAAGTCTTTTAAAAAGACAGAACTGCTAGAAATTTGCAGACATTTAGAGCTGACAGAGGTGAAACCAGCCATGCGAAAAGCAAGACTGGCTAGAGAGATAGTTGAATATTACATTGATGAAAATGTGTTTGCACCCGGAGATCTGGAACAGTTTCCAGTGGAAAATCCAAATATAGAAATGGAACTTAAATTAAAAATGCTAGAGATTGAAAGGGAGGAAAAAGAAAAACAAAGGCAGTTTGAGTTGGAAAAATTAGCAAGAGAAGAGAAAAAAGAAAGGGAGGAAAAAGAGAAACAAAGAGAATTTGAGAGGGAAGAAAAAGAAAAACAAAGGCAGTTTGAGTTAGAAAAATTAGCAAGAGAAGAAAAACAAAGAGAATTTGAGAGAGAGAAAGAGGAAAGAGCAGAAAGAGAGAGACAGAGACAGAGAGATTTTGAATTAGAGAAGTTGGATAGAGAAGAAAGACTCCAAATGGAGAAACTAAAAATTAAAATTGAAACTAAAAATAAATTTTGTGCCAGTCAGGAGGTAAAACTGGTGCCTCCATTTTCGGAAAAGGATGTTGACAACTATTTCCAGTGTTTTGAAAAGGTAGCAAAGAGTTGCCAGTGGCCAAAGGAACACTGGCCTCTGATGTTGCAAACTGTCCTCAAGGGTAAAGCTCAGCAAGCCTATTCGGCTTTGTCTGCAGATGATTCCTCTGATTATGAGGTTGTCAAAAGGGTTATTTTGAGAGCTTATGAGTTGGTTCCAGAGGCTTACCGACAGAAATTCAGAGGTCTGAAGAAATCTGAAAATCAGACTTATGTTGAATTTGCAAATGAAAAGCAGGTTTGCTTTGAGCGCTGGTGTACTTCTATGGAGGTCAAGGATGATTTCAACTCACTAAAAGAGATGGTGTTAGTTGAAGAATTCAAGAACTGTGTTAAAGATGATGTTAAGACCTACCTTAATGAGAAGCAAGCACTGAATTTGCAATCAGCTGCCAAATTTGCAGATGAATATGTTCTCACACATAAGTCCAAATTTCAGTCTAGCAGTAATAATAGATGGTCCCAATTTCAGAAAAAGGGTTATGGTGATACCCAAGATTCCTCACCCAAAGACAAAGACAAATCTGGTGATGGTGCTCAGAAATCCAGTAACAGGTATGATCAAAGTGTGAAAGCTGACAGTGACAAAAGTGGTCTAGTTTGCAGTTATTGCAAGAAATCTGGTCATGTTACAACTAACTGTTGGTTCCTTAAAGCTAAGAAAGAAAAAGAAAAGGATACCAAACCAAATGCCTTTGTGAAAACAAGATTAGAAACCCCTGTAGTAGATAACCAATCTGCTAAATTGCCTGCTTCTTGTGGGGCTAAAAAGCCTGATACAGCTGACTTCGTGAGGGAGGAATTTCTTCCATTTGTGTCAGAGGGATTTGTGGCTCTGAATGAGCATACTACTCCTGTCCCCATATATATCCTAAGGGATACCGGAGCTTCTCAGTCACTTTTGTTGATGGACTCCTTGGAGTTACGTGATGAGACCGCTTCAGGGGATTTCATACTTGTACAAGGTATTGAAGGGAGGACTGTATCTGTACCCCTGCGCTCTATATTCTTGAAGTCAGATTTAGTCACAGGACAGGTAAAGGTGGGACTTATGTCAAGTCTACCTATAAAGGGTGTTTCTCTGTTGCTAGGCAATGACCTGGCTGGGGGCAAAGTAGTTCCCCCTGTACATCTTACTTCACAGCCGAGCACTGAAGATGGGGATGAGGACCCATCTCTGTATCCTTCTTGCGCAGTGACTCGTGCTGTGGCCAAGAAGGCTAAAGAAGAAGATGATGTGGTGCCGTCCAGTACATTGAATAGTCAGGACTCAGGTGGTTCGCCTCATGACTCTGATTGGCCTACTATGGTTTCTCCGTTTGAGGACTTATCAGATACTTTTATCAATTCTCTATTCAGCCAGCCGGATGGGTCTGGTGATTCTGATGTGTCTGGAGACTTGTCTCTGTCCAGAAAGCGGTTGATTGAGGAGCAAACTAATGATCCTGAAATTTGTGTACTAAAGAGGAGAGCCCTTCCTGATAAAGAAATAGACGCAGTTCCAGTTGGGTATTATCTCAAGGATGGTGTGTTGATGCGGAAGTGGCGCCCTCCTGATATCCCTGCCAATGCAGATTGGGCAGTGGTCAAGCAAATTGTTGTTCCGAAGGTCTATAGGAATGAGATCTTAACAATGGCTCATAGTTTACCTTTAGGAGGTCATCTTGGTGTTAACAAGACTGTTGATAAGATCATGAAACACTTCTTTTGGCCTGGGCTTCGGAAAGACGTTTCCAACTTTTGCAAAACCTGTCACACTTGTCAGGTAGTTGGAAAACACCAGTTAGACCCACCTGTAGCTCCATTGCAGCCTATCCCAGCATTTGGGGAGCCATTCTCTAGGGTCATTGTTGATTGCGTTGGTCCATTACCCAAGACTAGATCTGGAAATCAGTACTTGTTGACAATCATGTGTGCATCTACCAGATTCCCCGAAGCCATACCTCTACGTAACATCAAGGCAACTGCAATCTCGAAGGCTTTGATAAAGTTCTTCACGTTGTTTGGTCTTCCCAGGGAAATTCAGTCAGACCAAGGTAGCAATTTCACTTCAGGATTGTTTCAGCAGGTTGTGTATGAACTAGGTGCAAAACAGATTCTTTCTAGTGCCTATCATCCAGAAAGTCAGGGTGCCTTAGAGCGGTTTCATTCCACTCTCAAGACAATGATGAGGACTTATTGTTATGACCATGAGAAAGACTGGGATGAAGGGGTTCATTTGCTGTTGTTTGCAGCTAGAGAAGCAGTGAGTTCTCGCAGGCTAGAAGCCGTGAGTTTAAACCAGGAGACAAGGTCCTTGTGTTGTTTCCCTTGCAGTCCAATCCATTGCAGGCTAGATTTCATGGTCCTTATGAAATTCTGACAAAACTCAATGATCTCAATTACATTGTGAAGACTCCAGATAGGAGAAAACCAAAACAATTGTGTCATATTAACATGCTAAAGCCTTATCATGACAGAAATGCTAGGGTTGCAGCTGTCACTTCAGATTCTCCAATGGTCGAAACGTGTGAAGATGAGGGGGAGTTTCAAGATGATGAACCAAGAATTAAAGCTGAAGTTCTTTCATGTAAATTGTCAAACACTGAAGTGTTGCAAAATCTTGATGTAAAACTCCAGCACTTAGAACCCTCACAGAGAGATCAGTTTGAAAGGTTGATCAAGAAATATGAGGATTTGTTTCCTGATGTTCCAAAGAGAGTTACTATAGCCTCTCATGATGTAGATGTTGGTGATGCCAAACCAATAAAAAAGCATCCATACCGGATGAATCCTGAAAAGAGAAAGATTGCTGAGAAAGAGGTTGAGTACATGTTAAAACATGATATTATCAGACCCTCCAACTCCGATTGGAGTTCACCCTGTGTGCTAGTTCCAAAACCTGATGGAAGTACTAGATTCTGTACAGATTATCGCAAAGTCAATGCTGTAACTAGAACTGATGTGTTTCCAATACCTAGGATTGATGATTGTATTGATAGTGTAGGGCAAGCAAAGTTTCTGACCAAGATTGATTTATTGAAGGGTTATTGGTGTGTGCCTTTAACTGAGAGGGCCAAGAGCATCTCTGCTTTTGCCACACCATCTGGATTGTACCAGTATGAAGTCCTACCCTTTGGCATGAAAAATGCCCCAGCCACGTTCCAAAGGATGATACAGTCTACAATCGCCGGATTGCCACACACGGGTGCATACATCGATGACCTGATCACATGGAGTGACTCCTGGGAAGAACATCTAAAAGATGTAGAGACGTTGTTCCAGCGCCTGACCCAGGCTAACCTGACTGTTAACCTGAGCAAGAGTGACTTTGGTTGTGCTACTGTCACCTATCTTGGCTACGTCATAGGCCAGGGTAAGGTGGCACCCATAAATGCTAAAGTCCAAGCCATCATGGACTTTCCAGTTCCTGACAACAAAAAAGCTTTGCGCTGCTTCCTTGGAATGATCGGGTACTACCGCAAGTTCTGCAAGAACTTTGCTGAGATTGCTCTCAGTCTAACTAACCAACTGAAGAAAGGCGTAAAGTTCACCTGGGATGATGCATGCCAGAGAGCCTTCGATCACCTGAAGTCTCTGCTGTGTCACTTCCCTGTGCTCAAATCTCCTGACTTCAACAAACCGTTCTCCATCGCGGTCGATGCTAGCGACCAAGCTTGTGGATCTGTGCTCCTACAGAGAAGTGACTCTGATGACATTGAGCATCCCGTGGCATACTTCTCCAGGAAGTTCAATCGCCACCAAAGGAACTATTCCACAATAGAGAAGGAACTGTTGGCTCTGGTCCTTTCTTTACAACACTTTGAGGTTTATGTTTGTACAGGACAAAAGCCAATGATTGTGTACACTGACCACAATCCGTTAATGTTTTTGAGTAAGATGAAAAACAAGAATCGGAGATTGTTGAATTGGAGTTTGATTTTACAGGAGTTTGACTTGGAAATTAAGCATGTGAAGGGTACAGACAATGTAATTGCTGATTGCTTATCCCGTGTTTGAATGTGTATGATATGTATATATAGACAAGTGTTCACTTTACCATTTTGTATTGAAAAGAAAAATTTTGCCTTTATGAGTCAAAATTTTTACCTTTTGGAATGGAGGTGTAATGTGAATATAGGCCACTAGATGGCAGTATTTACCTTTTTTTTCTTCAGCTCAGACTGGAGCTTCGTTTAGACATGTCCTGGACATGTCTGGGGCAAGTCTCAGAAAATTAAAAAAAAGAGGTCTAAATGTGGGTGGGGTCTGCAAAAGAGTATATAAGGAAAAGAATTGAGACAGTAAAGTAGTAGGAGAAATTGCAAGAAGATGACCAGACCTGCCATTCTGTTCAAGACCTGTGACATTTCTTTTGTGGATTTCTTTGCCTGTGTTTGAGCATTTTCATTATCCAGGACATCACCAAGCCACCCCACAAAAAGGGACTGTAAATATTTCTTTTTTTTTTTTCCTAATCAATCTTGGTCTTTAGGTTCATTAGTTGTTAGTTAGTTGTTATTGTCTTTGTCTGTTAAATTAAATGTGTTTAAGTTTTAAAAACTGTGTGTCATCCCTTGCTGTTGCTGTTGTGTTGTTTTAAATGTAATAACAAATTGGAGCCATAACAATACTCTTTTCCAGCCCCCTCCCACCTTCCAGACTTTTTTTTCAATTCTCTCGGACTTTCCCCTCCCAGACATGCCCAGGACATGCCCAAAACCTAGGTCTAGACTGGGCTTAACCAAAAAAAATGTCAATACTGCCATCAAGTGGCTTTTTTTTCCACATTACAAATAGCTGAATAGCCTCACAAGTGACACATCCTCTTCCATGGAAGTCCTGTTTTGAATCCATTTCTTTTTTAGGCCGCACCTATAATCCTGTTTTGAATCCATTTCTTTTTTAGGCCGCACCTATAAAATGCAGCCAAAAGTAAACTCTAAAGTGCCCTGAGGTAACTGTGAGAGTGAACAGCATGTGTTCCTTTATGTTGGACTGGCAAACTGTCCAGGGTATATTTCTGCACCTCACCCAGTAACATTAGATAGGCAGCAGCCCCAGCAGTCTTGCTGAAAAATAAGGTGGTTTGGCAATGGAGAGATGTGATATCTTGTTATTGTTGTGAGAAAATTAGTGGTGGATGAAATGGACTGCAGGCAAGATTATATTAACCACGGCGATTCAGAGTGTTCTAGTCACTCTGTCTGAATGTGCTAAAATGTTGAGCTAATTGTTTTACCCAAGCATGAATGCTAAAGCAAACTTCCCTTCATCTTTGGGGAAGGTACTCATGTAAAAGAGATTAAAATGCACATTCAAATAATACTGCTGGAAAACTGTACAGAACATAGTACTTAGAATGATAAAACTACAAATCCTATCTAGATTGGCAATGACTTTACGTAAGTTCTGACATTTCATTTTGCATTTCAAGTTTCAGTGTTCCTTTCTGTGAATTTTGATGTATGATTCAGTGCTTCCTATAAAACCCTCTTGTGACTGTATCAAATGTTTCCAAGCATTTTATAACTTTTCATCGACTTCTATAAACAAGGTTTATTGCATTTTTTATTACTCTCAACGGTGTTAAACGTGTCGCAGGGTGTTGCATGTTTCAGTACAATTTCAAACATCTTTCGCCTCATCAGTTAAACGTTCTCTCCGCAGCGGTGTCTGAGTTCTTCTTTCAAAGCTGTGTTCCGGGAGCCGAAGAATCCATGTACAAGAACCTGTGTGGACTGTGCCCAAAAGACTGCACTCGTACCCACAGCAACCCATACTACGACAACTCTGGTGCATTCAAGTGAGTGTCAAGATTCCCAATGTAGAGCTACCCCTGATATACCCCTCTCTGTCTGCCCTTCGATATTCCTTCATGGTCCTGGTGAGCATTATGGGTAATCTTCTGCTTTTTAAGACCCTGTGCAGGTGTGACCTCAGGTGTATCTGGTCGATCCATAAAGAGGGCACCATAAGAGCACATGCTCTTAACTGATGTAAGAGTCTCTAGATAGCGGAATTCAGGAACACTGACATGACAGTGTTGACAGAATGTAAAGGAAGAAACCGCACTGTTTTCCTGTCTGTAGGTGCCTGGAAGAGGGCGGGGATGTGGCCTTTTTGAAGCACACGACTGTCCCAGGTAATCAAATACAAATCCAAATTCAGATTCAATTAAGGCCCTCCTGGTTGCGCATTAAGCAATTGGCCTTTTTGGTAAATTAATCCCTCTGGCAGAGAGTTGATCCTGAGGGTCAAGATGAGCTGTGGGGTAAACTTCAGGGATCAGAGAGTCTAAAGGTTCTCCCCAGTACTGTGATCCAAATCACCTGGACTAGCTTACTAGTGCAACTAGAAAAGGCAAAATTTTCTGAAGAAAATTTGTGTGCTTGCCAAAGTTCACAGTCAAATGCACAAACTCCCCACACTGACTCAAAACAGCGCAAATCTTTCTGTGAATTTCTTCCAGAATCTTCTTGAGCAGCTCACCATTCTCCGATACTCCACTGAGGCAGTCCATAATAATTTTGGTGCTAGGCAGCGCGTTGGGCATTTTCCTCGCTCCCAGCTCGCGTACTTTGCAGTAGATCAGAGCAACTCCCATGCCAATTAGAAGAAATCCCGTCACCATAAATCCAAATGGCTAAACATTGTTATGGCCCCAATTTTTTATGACCTATTGGACAGCAAGGGATGACAGACAAGATTTTAAAACTTAAACAGATTTAAGTAAACAAACCACTGACCAAGATTGAAATATTAACAGACAAACAAACAAAAAAAAAGATATTTACAGTCCCTTGAGATGGGGGTTGCTTTGCAATGTTCTGGGACAGGAAAATGCTCCAACACAGGCAAAAATTCACAAAAAGCTTCACAGGTCTTGAAAAGAGTTGACAGGTCTGGTCAAATGTATCCTTCCACAAGATCTCCTTGCAATTTCTCCTCCTACTTTACTCTCTCAATTTTTCTCCTTATATACTCTTTTCCAGCCCCTCCCAGCTTCCGGACCTTTTTCCAATTCTCTGGGACTTCCCCCGCTGAGGCATGCCCAGGACATGCCCAAAAACCTAGCTCCAGACAAGGCTTAACAAAAAAATATGTTAATACTGCCATCTAGTGGCTTTTTTTTCCCACATTACAACATCCTCCGTCTTCAAGGTATAGTGCCGCCATACAAAGAACTTGCCATCTCGACCACGCGTCTCGAATGTAGCCAGCAGCAAAAGTCGCGTCTGCGCAGCACGGCTCGCCCGGTGCTCCGGTTCTTGGTGAAAAAATTTTGTCAATCGCATTCAGGGACCAGCTAATTAATTCCATCTTTACTTGAAGAGCCTCAGAAGCAGACAGAGGGTCCAAAAAAAAAGGAAAAAAGAGGGGATAACAGGACAAAGAAAGGAGACGCAGGCAGGAGCAAAGTTAGAGTGCGGAAGAGCCATATGAGTTAATGGTTAAAGCATTCAGTCCAACTGAGATTTTAGCTAAGGCGTCTCTTACATAATACTGCCTCTACCTCAAAGGTAGTAAGTCCAATCTATGAAATAGAGATACCATACTAAAGAGGAGAGTCTGCTGAGCAAAATGTGTTAAATTGGGTGTAGTGCCAACAACGTGGGAACAAGAGTAAGTTGTTTCCGCTGTTTTTCCGCTTTCCAACCAGAATTTGCATGTGTTTCATGATCATTGAAATGAAATTAGATCATTTGAAACATCTTTATGCAATTCTATTGCTTCAAACCCCTCCAGTGCACAAGGACTTCAATTCCACGTGAGAAACTCTTACACGTTGATTGAATAATTGCTGACTAGAGCAGAGGAACGTAAATATGCCACTTAGACTCACACTGAATGCGTGAGAGTTGACAGGTATGCGTTATAAAGGAAAACTGGCCAAATCTGGTAATGTTTAGAGTCGTGACCAATCATTAATGTTCAGGGATTTTTTTGAGCCTCCCCTATTGCCAGTTCACCAGCCGCCACTGATATATATATAGTTTTTGTGACATATGAAACAAGTTTAACTTTTAGAAGTGAACGCTCAAAGGAATGTAAGGCTGCGACTACAAGGCAGATAACGCCCCATCAAATGAGGACCCAATTGAACACAGCACTGTATCATCAACATAGAAATGCGCCTTACAGCCATTTTTAAAAGAGACCATACGATTTATGAGCAAAGTATAAAGTATTGGTCCCAAAATCATACCTTGTGGTACACCTTTAGTGAGTTCCAGAAGAGTTGCTTGAGTAGACTCTGCAGGGATACATTGTATTCTATGTGGAAGATAACTCACAAACTATTGGAAACCCCAACATTACACCGGCTGCTGTGCATTGTGTCAAAAAAGCTTTGTTTAGCAGAATGAATATTTGTTCTCATGCCTAATGACTCACCATGTATCAAAGCAGACAACATTCTTTTCAGGTAATGAGGAACTGTCGGAAGGAAAGATTTGCAATGGCCATAATCAGCCCTTGATGCCATTCCCAAGTGACTTCCATTCATTTTTTTTTTTGTGAAGTAACGGGCTGCACACTCCTTTGTTCCATTATTACCCATTATCCACAGCGAGGCCATGTGCAATGAATGGAACATCCATGAGCGGTGCGGCTAATGCCAGGAACTTACATGTCTCTTATCACCATCTCTGATGATACTCAATACCCTCCTCTTGGAGACTGCCTAGTGCTGCCAGTGTGTGCAAAGCTGACTTAGCTTCTTGTTTCCCATTTCCTGTTTCCTGTTTGTAGCCTCAGAGAAGGACAAATACGAGCTGCTGTGCGAGGATGGAAGCAGGAGGAGCGTCGATGACTATGCCATGTGCCACCTGGCCAAAGTACCCACCCACGCAGTGGTCACCCGTAAAGACCCAGACATGGGTGACTTCATCGAGGAAAGCCTCAAGAATTTCAAGGTACACTGTTATCCTGCAGTGCTGTGACACCTGTCCACTAGCAAAGGCATACTAATTAGCTCAGGGCTCGACATTAACGCTTGTCCACTTGTCCGGGACAAGTCGATTTTATTGTCGGACAAGTTGTCGGACAAGTGGAAGAGAAATTTACTTGCCGCACCGGACAAGTCAAAAGTTGCTGAAAAAATACACCCCCAAATTCATAAAGGGTGTTTTTCGTTTGATCACGGTTAACTTGGCTAAACAGCGTATAAACAGGTGATGATCGAGCGGACAATTTAGGCCCGAATTCATAAAGACAGATCAGATCAGCTGCTGTTTATCCAACATACATGGTTAGTCACTCATGTCTAAGTGACAAAATAAATTCTAATCTTCCCAAGGGGCTTGTTTATCTCATGTACAAGCTACCAATTCTCTGTTGGCTTGCTTGTGTGGCTGGACGTATGACCATGGATCTCTTGCACATAATTGAAATAGCACAGGAGGAGATGGCTGACCAAAGGCAAGGTGCCAAATTGAGGGTTTTCAAAGACAGGACGAATCCTTTAAAAGAGTATCGCGACACGAAATTTGTTAAGCGATACAGAATTTCCAAAGAATCATACTGTTAGGAGCTGCCGGATAGCTCACTCGGTTAAGGCACTGCGTTGCAGTGCAGAGGTGACTATCACGTCGCGGGTTCGAGCCCCGGTCGTACCCACCGGCAGGGGTCGGCAGCTTTTTCAGAGTAGCGCACAATTGGCCATCGCGCTACAGGGTTTCAAATTGGGAAGGGACTGCCGGATTTGGGATTCATAATCAGCTTTGTTCGTTGCTCCAGCGCCTCCTGTTGGCCAGACGGGCGGTCGTCAGGAAGATCTGGGTTTGTTCATGTCCGGGTATCCTCCGCCCTCGTTCTGAACTTGCGAGGATTCGACAAATGAGTGTATAAGAATCAGTGGTTGGCAGGCACGTGCTTCGGAGGAGAGCTGTGAACTGTCCTCACTATCCTGTGTTGGCAGCAAGGGGTCGCATACGAGCAAGCTTTGCACATAGTTCACCAATTGGGCATTCCAGATTCGGGTGGGATTGGAGATGCCAAATTTTTTTATTAAAAAAAAAAAGAATCATACCGTTATATTCTAGACCTAATCGAAGCAGACATTGACCATCCCTCAAGACGAAACCATGCCCTTCTTCCAGTACATCAACTATATATTGTCCTGCACTTTTATGCATGTGGTGACATGACACCACTACACATTAACTAAGCGGGGACTTGAACATTGATGGGTAAACACGCGATTATGTTCTATCTGAATTGCGCTAGTCACAGGAGTTTATCCACACGCGTACTTCTCTGTTTTAGCCACCGCACAGTAGTTGTACGTGACTAAAATAATTGGGTGATCATCATCCTTTATGAATTTGGGCAGCAGTTTCTACAGGAGCAGATATAATTTTTCACAGTCTCCGAGATCATGGTCACTCTGCCCTTGATGTTTATGACTTCATATCTTATAATCGCAATCCCAGTCGCTGAATGTCATTGGGGTTTCAACTCGGGCATGTCACTGCCCAGGTCTGTCAGTCTACAAATTGGTAGTTGAATTATTAGGTTAAGTAATTTAAATTTAAAATCTCTCGTGCTGGGGAACCAACCCAAACATGCCAGTTTTTACAGTGCAGTTAGGCCCACAGTCACCTGTGCTCTAATGATTGGTTGGAAAAAAGTGACTAATTATTTTTGTGATGTTAAAAGTGTCATGTTGAAAAATAATTAAAATATAAGTCTTGCATTCAAAATGTAATTTAATAGTAAACATTTTAATTGGTTAAATTTAGTTAAATACCATCGTAAAAGTCTTCAACCGCTATCTGTTGACATATTGCTTATTTATTGGAGTCAAGCACTGGTGAATATCTCCTCCTTCTTCAAGATTATTTGTGTTTTACAACTCAAACATACACTAACTCATTTGTCAAACATTTAATAGGGTTCAGTACCAATCTTAGCTCCATGTAAAGTGAATAAACATGTTTCACAGATAATGTTTGCCACATTTTAATCACTGCTGATTTGTTAGATTGGAGTTATATTAACTGAAACACGTCATTAAGCACAGTTTTAAATGTTGGAAAATGTTTATGTGACAAAATTTAAAACACCTCAATAGTCACCTATATCATTCCTATAATATTCCAGCTCATCATCCTTGGTCAAAGGGACAAGAGCCTTTAGACACAACACTGCTGTCCCATGGTGCAGCAAACAGAAGTCATCAGGACATGGCATATCCCCCCGGCCCCACATACTGAAAGAATGAAAATGCCACCTGTTCTGGAAACAGACCATACCCCCTAAAATTCTAAGTTCAAAATGTTTCCATGAAAACCAGAAAAAATCTAAAATTCATCAACTTCGGATTAGTAAAAGGCACCACTTCAGGTCATGATTAATGTGCACACCAAATTATGTAAAAAAAATATTAAACGGTTTTTAAGTTATGCTCCGGGGAGTTTCAGACAGGCGGCTGGACAGACGGACAGACAGCCGCACCCCTGTATTATACGCTGGGGGATAATAATAAACAAACAGACAGACGGACAGGCCAAAAACAATATTCCCCTGAATCTTCGATTCTGAGGGCATAAAAATTAATTTTTTGTCAATTATACCCGGACAAGTGACTTTTGAGCCTGGACAAGTGAAAGATAAATTTACTTGTCAGAAGGACAAGTGCCTCAAAAAGTTAATGTCAAGCCCTGTAGCCCAAACGATCCTTTCGTTTTAGTCCATGGTTTGGATGAGACCTCGTAGGTTCCACTGAAGGTAAGTCCTGATGCAATGTCATTCAATGATATTCCAGCTAATTATTGTTCTGACAGCTAGGGTAAGCCCTTTTATCTCTTTCAAAATGACTATGGCCCCTGCGCACAGACTTAAGTCCGTATCCATGATTTGCTGAAAAACTTGACTGGTCCAGAGACCTGACCTCAGCTCCATCATCTACTGTTAGGCTCTCTGAGAAAGCAGAGTTTCTGCCTGACTTAATCAGCCAATCCTCCCAACTGCTTGCAGCAAAATTCTATCACACATAGTTGAAATCCTTCCCTGAATACAGGAGGCTGTCACTGAAAAAAGTGAGAACTGACTCCATGTTTATACCAATGGTTCCAGAACGAGATTTTAGAAGAGCAGGAACTTGCCTCCTATTGGCTATGTAATGACCTGCTCTGTTCTCACCCTGCTGTGCTTCTGTGTGGCAGGCATCGGATCTGTTCTCCTCCGCTGAATTCGGGGGCAAGGACCTACTCTTCACAGACTCCACAGTCAAACTGGTCCGGGTTCCCCCAGAAACAGACAGCTTCCTGTACCTTGGAGCAGAGTATATGAGTGTCATCGACTCCCTGCAAAAGGGTGAGACTCGAGCACACACACTGACACACACTGACACGCACGCACAGAGTATTTGTGGGACTCGTATCCATGTTCTGCTCGCTCACTTGCTGTGTGATGGAATCTGTCGCCTCCCCAGAATATACCCCAAGTCAGAAGGGCCTGAAATGGTGCGCGGTGGGAAATGAGGAGAAAAGGAAATGCGACAGATGGTCCATCAACTCTTGGGACGAATTTGGAGGCATGAAGATCACCTGCAGACCCACTTCCACTGTGGACGGCTGTATTGAGAAGATCATGGTAAGACCATGACACTGGACACAGCAGTGGCATTTCGGGGCACCTTTACTTGTAGAAATGCATTCTGAGAGTGGAGGTTGATCAACAGGGTCACAAAATTCAGATTCAGAAAGGGCTCCCCACTGTTCCATTACAATTATTGTTATTACTGTTGCTCCGATGCTAAAACACTCGCTCTTTATAATTCAAATTCAGTTTCTCTCTCCCTCGGTTTCACTTTTCTCTTTCTCGTGAACTTCACCTTTCCTGCAGCTTTTTACCAATTTTGCCATTTCCTTTTTGCTTTGTTTTCCTTCCTGAAACTCTTTCCCATTTTCTATTACTATTCCTCCTCGTCTCTCTCCCACTTCTTTGTGTCTCTCTCTCATTCATTCTCTGGATCTCTCTCCCATCCTGTCTCACTCTGTTACATCATTTCATCTCTTTGTCTCTCTGACTCTCTCTGCTTCTGTCTCTAATAATTATAATAATAATAATAATAATAATAATACTTATTGTACCCCCGGACGAAGTCAGGCGGCTACTATGGATTCACGTGTGTCGTCTCGACCCCCGCCGTCGTCCGCATCTGTTGACACTTTCTTGTGGATGCAGTACAGGCTGCAATTTTTGACGGATTACTTTCATATTTGGTATGGACATGTCTTACACGTCACTTATTACATCTATCTATTGTGGTTGCCATGGCGACAGTATTGGCCGAATATTATGAACATTAGTGGCAAAACATAAGAGATTTCTTTGTGGACGCAGTAGAGGCTGCAATTTGCGACCAATTACTTTCATATTTGGCATGGACATGTGTTACACGTCACTTTTGACAAATATCAATTTTGGTTGTCATGACAACTGCACTGTTTGAATAATATGCAAATTAGTGACAAAACAAAGAAATGTCATTGTGGACGCAGCACAGGCTGCGATTTTTGACCGATTACTTTCATAGCTGGTATGTACGAGTTATACTTCACTTATTACACCTATCGATTTCGGTTGCCATGGCGACAGTATTGACCGCATAATATGCAAAAGAGGGAGAAGCGGGCTTTCGGGGGCTACATCCATGCGGTCGCAGCCAACCAGACTGTCAATTATTACTATTATTATACATTGCACTGTCCACAAGTTTATCAGATGTTCACTGGTGTACCGGTAGGTTATATTATCTGTCAAGTCACAACAAGAACCTTAGAAAGCCAGCAGCTTTTTCAATATGTGGGCTGCTACAAGCAGTGTTGACTTATGCAGTGTATGCAAGTTATAGCTGACATCAAGTTGGTCAAGGTATGCTGTAAGGTTATGTGGGATTGACCCTAAGGCCCCAATCACCACAGGTCAAACTGTCACTCTGCTCTCTGGAAATCCCCACTGTCTAGCAGCGTCAATCTTCAGTTCTGCGTATTTCGTTATCTTTTCAATTTCTTTTGCTCTGATATTATGATCTCCTGGAATCGCAACATCTATCAAAAAACATTCCTTACCATCTTTCTTGTATAGTACCAAATCAGGTCTTCTGCGTTCAATGACTCTGTCAGTCTGAAAGCCAAAATCCCAGAGTATCTTCAGCTTTTCGTCTGCATCCAGCACCTTTTTGTGCACACGCTGATACCATTTATCATCCACCTGGCAGTCATAGTGTTTGCACAAGAGCCAGTGTAAGTTCAGACAGACTTTGTTATGTCTTCGCTTGTATTCTGTCTGTGCAAGTGCTGTACAGCCACTAACAATGTGTGCAACATTTTCGACTTGCGCGCCACACAATCTGCATAGATTAGTGTTGCTTGTGCGGTAAATGTCGTACTCCACCAAGTTTGTGCTCAGAGCCTGGGTTTGAGCTGCAATGATTAAACTCTCCATTCCCTTTTTCAAGTCACTTTTTTGTAACCATGGCCAGGATTTCTCTGCATCTGTGAGGTCTTCTGTTTGTCTATGAAATTGACCGTGCAAGTTACTATTTGTGTTACTATTTCCTGATCTCCCTTCATACCGCCTACCTCTGCTGCATACACCAGGAGCTCCTCCTCGCTTGAAGTAAGGTACTCCATCAAATTCCTTCAATCACTATCAATGTGTAAGACCCCACAAAACAATACCAATGACGGACATTGCAGTGAGGTGAAGGACTCACGTGTTCTTATTGACTAACTTTAATTCGAGCATTTTCCTGGCTGGTGTGAATCTCAATAAAATGCATATTTTTTCTCCGTCCACAGACGGGGCATAGAAACGCAACAGTTACGATTAATCTGACTCCATAAAATAATTAGAATACCAAATTTAGTTGTATCCTCGTTAAATATCTGACTTCAAATTAGAATTAGAATTGATAGTTTTGGGACAGCATGCATGGATCTTGAGACAACTCTGCCATCAGACACGGCAGCGGAAGCCATCATTGCTCAGCAAATACGTCCCCAGGGTAAATAAACACAGCTGTCCTGGATTAATTCGACAATAAATCCATTGGATATAGTGATGCGCGGGTCGGCCCGGAACCCGCGGGTCCCACGGGTTGACCCGCGGGTCGGGCGGGGCGGGTCAATATTTTAACAACATTTAGCGGGTGCGGGCGGGTTGGGCCCAACATTGGCGACGTCTAATTCCTACGAAATTGCGGATAAAAAGTATAATAGGCTATCGGCCACTTGAGGACTCTAGACATACAGCCTAGATAATATGCTCTTGTCAAACGATGTAACGCTACCTTAAGCAAGATAGAATGCCAATTGTACCTCTCCCTCTTCCTGCTCTCGATGTACACGCACTCACTGGTGCGCGGCTTAATCCTCCACGGTTAGACTAAGGATCAAAAGGTTGAATGATTGTTCATCTTATAGATCATTCTGCAGTCAACACCGAAATAATATATAGTAGTAGTAATTTTATTGACCTGTGGGTCCAAACAACACATAGACAAAACATTTCTTGCCACTTTACAGTGCAAAGCATATCACGATTCTTATTCAAAAATAAAATCAACTTGTTGAGGTGCTTCCGTTTATCAGCTACGTGTTCTCTAACAGCAGAGCGTGTGCTGCCATCGGCAGTAAAGACACTTCTTAGATATAGGCTACAGATCTATAACACCATTCCATACACATATCACCCCAATGAATAGGTAACTTATCATCACTGGAGCATGTATGGTCATAAACTTAGTCTTGTTCTCATTAATTACCATATCATGAGACAAAGAATAATCGTGTAAAACTCCATGGTGGCCAAAGCAGACCTCTGCGTCCCAGCAACTAGTGCAACAAGCGAGCGAACCTTCAGTTCGGCTGGCCGTGTCCTGGAAGCGCGCCGTAATCGCTTAAACCCTGGCACTGTTGACGCAATTTTGTTTTTGCCTAGTTTGGGAAAAAATACGCCTAGGCCTACATTATAAGCTGTATTCAAAAAATAGCCTATAAGCCCCCCCCCCCCCCCCCAAAAAAATCTTCAAATAAATATATGGGGGGGGAATCCTCTAAGACTGGATATCGCAACACTATGGAAGAGTAGACGATTGCGCCAGTGCACCACTGTCATGTTAATTTTGTTCGAATAAAACAGCCTGTTTGCAATATTTTGCCAGATGGTATTTTGTTTTTTTTGCAAAGATCAGAAATCACGGTAAGGTTCAATTAATAGACAGAGCCCAAACGTTGGATCAAGAATTCCAGCCAAAAGCCAAATGTATGTTGTGCTCCACTCAAATCCATAGCGTAACAGAGGAATCTTTTTTTTCATTGCAAATCATGTCACACAGACTCACTGTATTCTTTTTCTCTTGCCTCCTTTTTGTGTCGGGTCGGGTTGGGTTCGGGTTGAAAATCAGTGCGTGTTTTAGCGGGGCGGGCGGGGCGGGTTAGCTGTCACATCGGGTCAGGTTGGTGCGGGTGATAAAAAACCTCGACCCGCGCATCACTAATTGGATAGAAGAGAATACCACGATAGCAGCATTGAGGCATAAACAAAATAGCACTGAGCGTGAACGTATCACAAACCCAGGTTTATGTACACCCAAGGGCCCCTTAAAAAGACTAACCGTGTACCGGCGTATAAATAAAATATACGCCTAAGGGTACCTTTTAATAGCTAAATCTTAAGGGCCGGTATTACATAAACCCTTAAGGGGTAGAACATAATCTCAAATCTAACTTAGAAGTATTGTTACCTACACATGTCTTGGTAGGAGTTTCCCCTTAAATCCCAGTCGCAACAAGGCGAGGAATAATATACGAGTGTTAAGAGTCATGGACCACGCAGGCTGAAAAAGGAATAACAATAATTTAATTACCAGATAGGCACAAACTTGGATCAACCAAATCAACGCTAAGCCAATTACCAGTTACACATAATTTAGAGAATCTATATTCATACCTGGAAAGAGATGAAGACCATGCGGAACGAGGCCGTGCCACGTGGCCGAGAAACTCAGATGCCATCACCCTCCGCCCACCAAGATCCGCAGGCCTAAGCGGGCGGAATGAGGTGGAATGTGACCTTCCTTAACTCACCTTTCGAGCGTCAGATCACGTAAAGAAGGAAGAGAAGGAAGAGCCCTTCCGGTTAGAATCTCTTACCTTTAAAGATTCCAAACCACGCCTCCGAACAAGGTAGAGGCCAAATCAGAATTGCACTCGCGAAGGTGTTACCACCAGGGCAATCGCCCGCGCAAATTCTAACCAGTTTTTCAGGAGCATCCCAAAAAGAGAGTGAAACATAATTTTAAGGGAAATGAAGCATGTTCCATTCAATTCCTTAGATTTCCCCGAGAATAAAAAGACCAAAAGTTATAGTAATGTGTGCTAAAATGATGCAGTTGTCATGGAAAAGCCTTAAAATGGAGTATTATAGTCCAATTGTGTTATAAATATATAAATGGTTTCGTTATAGTATATTGAACATAAACATGTTATCAATTTGACAGAGATTTAGATTGTTTTAAGCAGATTAATGTAACTGGGCTTAAATTTCAATGGGACCAGTTGGGTGAGTTTCAGGAGAAGTTGGGCCTGCTAGAACAAATGGCTCCAACCCCCTGCAGGGTAGAACAAAGAGGATTCTACCCCCGCAGCCAGGCAGCCCAGCTTCCAGGTTGTAAAAGCTTACTGCTAGATCAACCAAACACCCAAATTTTACACACGGAATGAGCATGTGTTCCAACAATATGATTTTTGACATATGTTGTAAGCCAAATCAAACTTTCAGGTTCTATGCACTCCCTTTTACAAATCAGACCACTTCCAGCCTTGTCTCTCCTCACGTACAGACGGAGCACATTTGCCTTGGGATGGAGCGTCCCATTCTTAGTCATTATCTTTCTCGTGGTTCTATTCAGCTCATCAATTTCCGCCTGTATCCATCTCAATATGGCAGCACTATAGCAGATCACTGCCACCACCCAGATATTAATCGCTGTTCAGTCAGGAAAACTCAAGTTTGAATAAAATCTAACAATTTATTCATGGGTATAAGCATTACATTGTATTTTGGCGGCGGTTCTGCTCTGAAGGAATGTCCTACCTAGGCACAGCAAACATACCCACACAGTCATGAACAGAAATCAAAATCTCCCCAATGTGAGCAGAACCAAACAGGTGGAGGCTGGGGTGGAGGTGGCAAGCAAAAAACCAAAGAGCATGTTGCATAGCATGAAGAGTCATTGCAAATAGCAGCGGAAGTAAGTGAGCTTGACGTCTTTCAAATAGACCGCTGTATGACCTCGTGATGTGTCTCCTCCAATTGTGTGCCTGCTGATGCTGACATGCTGGTAGCTTACAGGCTACTGTCAGCTGATGTAGCTCTTCTCCAGTTTTCTGCCTGAACTAGTTACACTCATTTATGAGGTTCCTTGCCCTTTTGATAGCAGAAGGAGTTTTAGACGTTTGAGGTACGTGGTTCTCACCTGATTCTTCATCTCATTGTGCAGCATGTCATCTAATTCAAGAATACCCAAGTACTTGTACCAAGGGCGAAGGTTAATTGTGAGATTTGGTAGGGACTCGTATGAGATGGAAAATAATTGTAAATCTGAGTGCAGATATATTTGTATGTATGTATGTATGTACGTCTGTATATTTTATTTATTAACAGTGACATGTTCCATTACAGAAATTTTAAAAGGAAGCAAATTATCATAGAAACATTGGAACCCAGCCCAGATGGACTTATATGTCACTTCAAAACGATTACAATAAAAACAAAAGCAGTTCCTGCGCATCAACACTTCTCACCACAATTCATTAAAACTCAATAACATTAATCAGGGACCTTAAATCAATATCAAGTACTCTCTCACAGATACTGCCTTTAATAATGGCACCTTGGCGGGATTTCTCCACTGAAATTCACCTCATAATTTGACATATCCACCTGGCTTATTTTTCACTACTGCTAGCAACCCGAACTAAGATGTGACAGAAACCAGGTTTAGTTCACTGGTTGAAACCAGCGAACATGTTTAATTAACATTCGTTGACATTATTTTTCGGTTAAAACTAATGTCAGGCAGCTAGCAAGTTTCACTTTAAGTAACTATTTATTTCTGACTATTCAACCAACATTACACTTGGCATTTGGTTTGGCGAAATATTATCAGCATGACTTAACATGGAGTGAGATTTTTTTTCCTCACGCTCACAGACATTGAAATTTTCAGAAAAGCGATATGTACCTAAGGTAACATCAATGCATGGCAGGAGTTTGGCCATGGGAAAATTGCTATAGTAACGCGATACAGGTAAGCCATTGCAAAACCTGGCGATCCAGTTGGGTATCCCAAGCCCCGCTTTGGACAAAAATGAATATTCATGACCTGAATAGCGTGGTCAGTTCACTCTTGACTTTTAGCTTTCAGATAGCCCCGCCCTTTCAACCAATCAAATGCTAGAATGCATAAATAGATCGTCTTGGAGACGTAGCCTCCACAATTGGGTCTTATATGGCTTGTCTGGAAAGATAATAAGAACGAGTTCCCTGAAATATTGGTAGGGACAATCTGGCTTCCCAAAATATTGGGAGGGACATGTCCCGACTTTCCATATACAAACCTACGCCCTTGACTTGTACCCACCCTGATCAGGTTCGGTCATGTGTTCTCCATCAAGTAGCTCTATTCATCTACACACAGCCTTCTTACCCTTTTTCATGGTGTGTACAGCACATTTAGATATCCCAAATTCCATGCCAATGTCTTTGCTACACAACTGTGCAGTTTCCACAATTGTTTCTATCTCCCCTTCCGATTTCACAAAAAGCATCAAATCTGTAACGGAGATGATTCAGACTTGGCCCATTCTTTCTGACATGGTAGCCTTTCACAGACTCATTCTGTACCATGGAGAGTGGGAGGAGAGCGACTACGAATATCATTGGGGATGAGTCACCTTGGACGATTCCCCTCTTGATACTGACATCAGCAAGATGCTGAATTCCTGAAAACAGTCTGTTTTCCACTGTGGCATGCAAGTCCTCATCAAGGCTATCAAGTTCTTTGCAATTCTGAACATATCAAAGGTCTCCAGTATCCACGAGTGCGACACCATGCCATAGGCCTTTTTGAAGTCTATACAGGCCATGCAAAGATTCTCCTTATATCTCTTGCCATTTTTCAGTACCATCTTGTTAATAACAAGACGGTCTTTCGTACCCTTCGAACCGTTTCGACAACCTTTCTGCTCTACTGGTAACAGGTCATTTTCGGAAAGAAACCCGTAAGTGTTCTCCGCAAAAATTCCTGATATAACTTTCCAGAGTAGGTTCAAACATGCTATGAGACAGTAGTTTCCTGCAACCTTACCCTATTCCCCATCTTTCATTACCAGCGTAGTTTTTCCCTCAACCATCCAACTGGGGACATCACCATTCTGCAAACACTCATTCGACTGCTCTCCGATCCTGTCATGTGGCGTCTGAAACCACTTTATGCAGCATCCCTGGCTGCCGTCAGGGCCTCCTGCTTTCCACTTCGGCAGTTTCTCAGCCTGTGTTTTCACATCTTTGGTCATGATTGGAATTCCCTCGAGCGGCGGAGTGCTTTGAGCCTGGAGCTCTTCACGCACAGTGTTAATCCATGCTGCACTGGCATCCCGTCCCCAAATACCATCCCAAAACTGTCAAGCCTCCTCTGCATCAGGTAGGATTTTTTTTTCTGGTGTTTTCTTCCAGGCTATTAAAAAACTGCTTTTGATTGTTGGTAAGTAACCTATTCTGCTGGTATTGCTCTATTCCCTCAGAATAGCAGTGTGCAGGATTTTCTCAGTTTGAGTCGTGATAAGAGAGTCTTAGATCAGGTTAAAAGAAACAGGATCAACCATTTATTGCAATATCATTCTGCAGAATAAGAGCGCAAACAGGGAATTTGTGTGTATAGCAGTCAGAGGTCGGTCTCTGCTGAGTGATTTTCACAAGCAATACCCTTCTAGCCAGGCATCCTTCATGCAATCAATCACAAAATTACACAAACATTTTATTATTTGAAGATTTCTGCTCTAGGGATGTGCTTAGATGAGTTGCGCTTTATGCTTAGGGCCCAATTTAGGCACCTGGTGCAGATGGAAACAACTCTTATCTTGTTAAGTTGGTACGTTTCCCAAAGACAAGTCAATGACTCCTATCCAGGTGCATGAACCCCTCCTATCAATACTTTCCCACAGACAGTTTTCTTGGAGCCTAATGCTGAGAACAAAATAAGCAGTTACATTTTTAATAAGTATATATTTTTAAGCAGTAAAACTATAATGTAGTGAAATCAAAGTCCACAAAACACTCCTACCATGAATTTTAAAACTATAACAGTGACAACAAAAATTCCTTCACAAGCGGGTTACTTTGGTTTTCGCGCTTATCCCCTACTTGACAGTTCCTGTGACTGCCCACAAACCGTATCTCTTGATCTTATACTTTTGCTGCAACTCTTTGATTGACTCTTTATTATGGTTCAGTTACTTTTGTGCCACTCCACCAACCTACTGATATCCGAAAATAGCGATCTTTTTCAATCCTTGTCTTCCAACATGGCTCTTTCTTCTTACCCTTCCTCCCTCCTTTCTTTCCAACTGACTCACCTACCGGAACCGAAGCGGAATGCAACAGATCCTGCTTTCAGTCATGTCCTTCGTTGGGATAAACTTCAACACCTCGTTCACTCTCTCTCAGCAGCCATTTTCACTTCAGCACGATCATAACATCTAAGGTTAACTGGCTCTGTACCGTCCACCCTGACAATTACTTCTCTCAACCTGTTCAGTAAGCTAAGCTGGTCTTCAGCTATATCGGGCTCTTCACTATCTACTGTCTCCTCCAGGATATGTTTGCCGTTAGTATGTTGGCCAATTTTCCTTCCAACTATAACTCCTTCATGGTTTTCCGTCTCTACAGCATCAACATCAACTTCTTGCCCTGCCTGATCTTCTCTCCCTTGTACCATAACTCTGATTGCCTCAATTTGCAGATTGGTCGATCACTTTTTCCTCAACACCATATGGATCTGACTCATACAACCATTTTCAGTTATTTGGAACATTCCCTTAGATTCCCAATGCTCGACTGTTCTCATTCCTACCTCTGAGCTCACTTTCACTTGTGCGTGTTCATTACACTCGATTGTCACCTTTTATTCACCTATTGACCATTTGTGCCATGCAGCCCGTTAATATTGCAAATTTAGTTGTTCATTGACAGGATTTCGCTGAATTATGACCTGTGGAGCTCTAGCTCCCCACCTGCCGGGCGCGGGTCCGAGACCAGGGTCAACATCCCCGTTCACGCCGTTGTCTAGAAAATGATTATTTTCCATCATTATAAAAATAAGGATGATTTGTTATAGGGATTTACTCCCCTAGTGGGTTTATACACGTGTTCTGAAACTAGAGTAAGTCGCCTTATCTAGCCACGGTTACTAGCTGGGTTGCCACCCAAGGCTCAGAGAGCCCCAGCTGCCCTAAGGAATAACTTGCCATAGGATACCCGCAGACGCAAAGGTGACTCCTACCAGGAACCGCCAGATGTTGGACAGACGCAGTCTGGATTTTTCTCAACAGAATAAGGTGTCTCTTAATCCCAGTGGTCTTTCAATCCGCCCGCCGGATAACAGCGTAACTAGATGGGTTGTCCTCTGAGACGAAAGAGCCCCATTTGCCCTGGTCTGTGGTCAGAGTTTTCACTCTCCTCGGCTGACTGCTGACCAAAGCAAACAAGCCCAACCTGCGCGGTGCATGGGATATTTGAAGGCGCCAGAGACTCGCCTTTCGCCCCTTCTCCTAGTAGTTCTAAACAGTTCCGCCACATGAAGGCCAGGAGGTGGTCTTGACTGTCAGAGGCTGTATCTTCCGCTTACCATATAGGGCATTTTATAGGTCATGGATGCTCATCTTCCCTGACCACCCCGGCAATTACAGCCTTGGAACTATTATTAATTATTATTATTATTATTATTAATAAAATTAATAATATGATGGAATATCTTAGCAGAGTTGCCTACTCACTCTCTATCTAGCTGCAACATAATGAGCAGCCAGTTGTGCCGAGGGTCCCTCCCCCAGTTAGACTGATATTTCTTCTCTCTCGCAGCGTAAGGAGGCAGACGCCATGGCGATGGACAGTGGCCAAGTCTACATTGCGGGAAAGTGTGGCTTGGTAGCGGTAATGGTGGAACAGTACGACGCAGGTATGGGAGTCTGACGGATCGTCCACCCAGTTCACTTCACACCTCTTGTCAATGTGCACCACTTTAATCATATGAGCCGTCCCCAAACACTCACTCTAAAATTGCTGTAATGCGGCTGACGCTTCTACCCAAAGCCAGAAGTTTTCTACCAGTTGGTGGTATGTGCTGGTCGCTATCTGGCCACCTATACAGTTGTGTTGAAAATTATTCTACCCCCATTGTGGTAAAGGGTTTTAGGAAAATTAACATTTTTCTTAATCTGTTTATAATGAAGTCTTACAAGGACTTAAAATGAGCTAAATGCAACTAAAATTACAACAGTATTTTTTCTAATACACTAACAAATGTACCTTTTTGTGATTTCCTCACTGACAAAATTATTCAACCCCTTAAAGATTACCACTCTTAAGACCAGAGGTTTCAATCAGGTGTTAAAAAGACCTGTAGATGTGAACAGAACCATAATGATTTAAAAGGACTGCGATACTCAGCTCCTTCTAGACAGTTAACCCTATAATGCCCCCTGTATCGTATATGATACACCAAATTTGAGGGACAATGCCCACCTGGTAAGATGCAACACAACCACTACTGCTCACTGCATCATATCTGATACACAGTGCTGCCACCTGGAGGGAAGAAGTGAGATTACAGGAGTCTCTCCCCTAGTCACTCACTTCAAGGTAGTAGCTCCCATGTAAATGGGAATTCATGAATTTCCTTGGACTTTGGCAGTGAAGTTCGGCATTCCAAGGTAAAATTTACACAAAAACGTATTCTTATTCATGTTCAGGGATAACTATAGATAGTACAGAGCTAATAAATAATTTGAAATTTTGAGTGTTGAGTTCTGGAGGGTTGGATTTTTGGCTGTATCAGATATGATACTCCTGGGATTAGAAGTTGTTTTGTTCAGCAATAGATATTTTGCGGTCACAAAACCTAATGATGAACAGTGGATCTGAAAACTACCCTTCAATACTTCAAAAATATTACTGGGTCATATTTTTCTTGTATAATGATGTCTGTGTCTGGGCATTATAGGGTTAATAGTGTCTTTGCAACAGGGTGAAGTCCAGGGAATGGTCAAAGAAGTCAAGACAGGAGGTAATTTCTCTTCATAAGCGAAGTTATGGCTATAAAAAGATGGCAAAGACATTGAACATTGCAAAAGACAAAATTGGAAGCATAATTTGCAAGTTTAAAGCTGGAGGCACAGTGGAAACGCTACCTGGGCGCGGCAGAAAGAGGATGCTGTCGGCGACTGCTTTCCGCTACCTGAAACGGAAGGCGGAGAAAAATCCTCGGGTGACAGCTGAGGAACTGGGACAGGACTTGACAGAGGGAGGTGCTCAGGTTTCGGCCCAGACAATAAGGCGCACACTGTGAGATGAAGGCCTCCGTGCCAGAACTCCCAGGCGCACCCCCCGCTGACTCCACAGCACAAGAAGAGTCAATTTCAGTATGCCAAAAACCACGTGGACAAACCACAAAGGTTTTGGGATCCTGTTCTCTGGAGCAACGAGACAAAATTGGAACTCTTCGGGCCTATGGATCAACGATATGTCTGGAGGAGGAAGAACGAGGCCTATGAAGAAAAGAACACCTTGCCTACTGTGAAGCATGGCGGGGGGGTCAGTCATGCTCTAGGGCTGTTTCACTTCTTCAGGTACAGGGAATCGCCAGCGTGTGCAAGGTACCATGAATTCAATTAACTTCCAGGAGATCTTGGGTGCAAATGTCATGCAGTCAGTGACAAGGCTGATGCTTGGGAGACGTTGGACCTTCCAACAGGACAACGATCCCAAGCATACCTCCAAATCTACCATGGCTTGGTTGCAGACGAAGGGCTTGAAGATTCTGGAGTGGCCATTGCAATCGCCTGACTTAAATCCCATAGAACATCTCTGGTGGGACTTGAAGAAGGCAGTTGCAGCACGCAAGCCCAAGAATGTTAAAGTGCCAGTAAATACCTTGCATGTCTTCAATGTGACAACATATAAAAATGGTATCAGTAGGTAGGGAAATCATTCATCTTCACATCGATATGTTATACAAATTTTTACGACATCGAAAAATATGGATTTTGATGTTAAAAACTCACTCAACCCTCAAACTGTCGCGCGAGCGAAAATCTGATGTCATTAGAGTAAGTTCCCTTTCTTGTGTACCACGTGACGTGTGACGTTGCACACAACAGCAATAGCCGAAAGAATCAAGTTGACAGCCTCGGAGAGAAAACGCCGGAAAATTGCCCTTGAAGCCAAAAGAAGACGATCCCTCGTATATATTGGGAGTGCTATTGATCGGTGGAAGAGTCTGAGAGAGCGACTGGGCATTGACAATGATGAGTTGGCCCTAACTTTGATGGATTAGTAAGTTGAAATACCGTGTTGGTTTCTCTTAGCAACATTTCTCGCGCTACTCGAGTTCATAAAAGTGAACAACGTAAATGGTAGTGTGCCTCGAATTGGGGAATTATGTTTTGCTTATCGTGTTTTGCTTAGCGTTTGACAGGTTATTGCAGCCGTGAAATCGTGATGTATTTAGAGAGCAATCAGAATTTAATCAACATGGGACCCGATGTTCTCGTTATATGTTATATGGTCTGCGATATAGTAACTAAATGTCAAGGATCTACAGAAATGATAGCCTCTTAAAACAAATATGGAGCTAAGATAAAAGACCTATAAATACCATTGCCCAATGTTTGTTGCATGTGATGTGCCACAGTAAATTCAAAAATTCTTTTATTGCATTTTACTGCAGATTACGTGTCAGAATGCTGCCAGATAAAATATAATTTCCGATATTTCGCCACAACCCTTTGTAAATACATCAGTTAAATTGTGTCATTTTTCTTCGATTTAAAAAAAATCCAAGTTAACAATATCTGGGTTTTTTTTTTTTTTTTTAAAAAAACAACAATAACATCCGTAAGACAAAAACATTCCTGCTGTAAAAATAGACATTGTAACTCCAATAGAAGCCAATCTATGATATTCAATGCGTGTCAGAACGTAGGCCTACAGTACCGTTCATTTCGCAACATCTTCACGGAAAAAGTCAAAGAATCGATATATATATACTTCAATTACATGACGCTTATGCATTCATAATATGTTCAAATGGTCTTCCCATATGTCATCAAGTGATTACTCGCCTCCTCATTCATCAAAAACGTTCCTGTCTGTCTTCTTTTTCGTCCGCGCGACGCCATCTCTGTTTACAGTGCGCGATTTCGACCCACAATGCTTTGCGCGGTGAATAATCTAGCCGATCTATTTTTAGACCGGGAAACCCCTTTTTGAAAAATTGCATTTCCTAAGGTTATTTTTGGTCAAATATTTTTTTTTTTTTTGGGCCATATTACAGACAGCTTGATTTTTGGAAATTTTTTTAAAAAAACATGCAAGGTACTTACTGGCACTTTAATGAACCGGAGGCCTTTGCCCATGAGGAACGGGCTAAGATACCTACAAATCGCTGCAAGAAACTTGTCAAGCTATGTGTCACGTCTGGAGGACATTATTACTGCCAAAAAGTGTTGTACTAACTACTAAGGACGTATGTGGCTAAGGGGTTGAATTATTTTGTCAATGAGGTAATCACAAAAAGGACATTTGTTGGTATAGTGCCAAAAATATTGTTGTAATTTAAGTTGCATTTGTTTATTTTACAAGTCCTTATTAATTCTGATTATAAACAAGATGATAAATCTATGTCAAACTTGCTAAAACCCTTTACTGCGGTGGGGGTTCAATAATTTTTAACACAACAGTCTGTCTGTGTGTGTGTGTGTGGATATATATATCAGTGGCGGCTGGTGCCAAAAATTTTGGGGGGGTGTAATTTACCTTGGCCGGCTCACCTGACAGCTGCTTTGATGTCGACACAGTCAGTTATTCAGAAGGAAAATGTAGCCTATAGATTTGATCAGGGTTTGTACCCTTTTATTATTATGAATGAGGATGTATCCCCTCAGTCCACAGATCACTGTATCTGTCCTTACATTACTTACAGATCACTGTACCTGTCCTTACATAACTTACAGATCACTGTATCTGTCCTTACATTACTTACAGATCACTGTATCTGTCCTTACATTACTTACAGATCACCGTCTCTGTCCTTACATTACTTACAGATCACTGTATCTGTCCTTACATTACTTACAGATCACTGTACCTGTCCTTACATAACTTACAGATCACTGTATCTGTCCTTACATTACTTACAGATCACTGTATCTGTCCTTACATTACTTACCGATCACTGTCTCTGTCCTTACATTACTTACCGATCACTGTCTCTGTCCTTACATTACTTACAGATCACTGTATCTGTCCTTACATTACTTACAGATCACTGTACCTGTCCTTACATAACTTACAGATCACTGTACCTGTCCTTACATTACTTACAGATCACTGTATCTGTCCTTACATTACTTACAGATCACTGTACCTGTCCTTACATTACTTACAGATCACTGTATCTGTCCTTACATTACTTACAGATCACTGTACCTGTCCTTACATTACTTACAGATCACTGTATCTGTCCTTACATTACTTACAGATCACTGTCTCTGTCCTTACATTACTTACAGATCACTGTATCTGTCCTTACATTACTTACAGATCACTGTATCTGTCCTTACATTACTTACAGATCACTGTACCTGTCCTTACATTACTTACAGATCACTGTATCTGTCCTTACATTACTTACAGATCACTGTACCTGTCCTTACATTACTTACAGATCACTGTATCTGTCCTTACATTACTTACAGATCACTGTACCTGTCCTCACATTACTTACAGATCACTGTATCTGTCCTTACATTACTTACAGATCACTGTACCTGTCCTTACATTACTTACAGATCACTGTATCTGTCCTTACATTACTTACAGATCACTGTACCTGTCCTCACATTACTTACAGATCACTGTACCTGTCCTCACATTACTTACAGATCACTGTACCTGTCCTTACATTACTTACAGATCGCTGTACCTGCCCTTACATTACTTACAGATCACTGTACTTGTCCTTACATTACTTACAGATCACTGTACCTGTCCTTACATTACTTACAGATCACTGTACCTGTCCTTACATTACTTACAGATCATTGTCTCTGTCCTTACATTACTTACAGATCACTGTACCTGTCCTTACATTACTTACAGATCACTGTCTCTGTCCTTACATTACTTACAGATCACTGTACCTGTCCTTACATTACTTACAGATCACTGTATCTGTCCTTGCATTACTTGCAGATCACTGTATCTGTCCTTACATTACTTACAGATCACTGTATCTGTCCTTGCATTACTTGCAGATCACTGTACCTGTCCTTACATTACTTACAGATCACTGTATCTGTCCTTGCATTACTTGCAGATCACTGTATCTGTCCTTACATTACTTACAGATCACTGTATCTGTCCTTACATTACTTACAGATCACTGTATCTGTCCTTACATTACTTACAGATCACTGTACCTGTCCTTACATTACAACAAAACAAATCTAAAAACACAGCACTGTAATCCTGTCTACAGGCTTCGTACACCTTTCACAAAGTGAAATTCAAGCACTTCTAAAGGATTTTCAAGGTGCATTTTCATGCTTTTCCAGCACCTTACAGCTGTGGTAAATTACATATTTATACACATAAATGACAGATTTCACAGAAAGTGTAACCAACAGGTCCCACTGTACTTAACAGGATGAAATTATAAATTACTGGTATATATGTGCTTTTGTTTCATTGATAACATAAAAACAAATGTTTACATGAAGTTTTAGACCTGAATCGCTGCAATTTTAGTTAAATCCTCCCCCCCCCCCTCCTTTTTTAAATATGATCTTGTTGCTAATGTTACATGAACGGAAAATTGGTGCTCACAGGACGGAACTCAAACGGTGACAAGACTGTCTCAGCCAACGCCAATAATGGCACGATGAGCAGAGAAAAGGGAAGGCACACCAGTGACCAACCCGCTGATCCACAATAAGCAGGGCTTTGGCAATCCTGCCCACTCATGTCCATGTTCCTCATCCACCCTGGAGTTCTGAGAGGAAGGAGAGACGCTTTTTTGGGCCACCCTGTAGTATGGATGTGCCAACCCCTTTAAACCAAGGTTGGATTGGAGTGAACTCGTCCATTTAATATAAACAGCGTTCGAACTCGGCTCGCTTGTGAAAATTCAATAACTGACCCGGGTGTGCCATTTAGTGATAGAATATTGTAACTGCGTGCATAAATCTGCAGCTCCGTGTCCACTGGCAGACACATCTGCACAAAAGGGCCAAATCTCATCCACAGCAGTGCTGTACTGAGATCACAGGTTGTTGCTAACTACATTTTTACCTTTTTGATGAGGGACACAAACACGAGTTGGTGAAAATTCTAGGCCAGGAAGTAAACATCCGTTAGCGCATGCACTTTACCCCGCTTTCACACTATCGGTTGTCATAAAATAGGGACTTAAATGCGGAATGCAGAGCGAACATTAAGACCACAGAGATATAAGAAAACTAGAGTGGACGCCGCGTGGGCTGGGCCAAAGCGCTGACGGCAGAATAGCTCGGCCATCTTGGGTATGTATAAATGTCCGATGAGACACTTGTCATGTAAACAGTAGGCTGAAGATGGGTGTAGACTCTTTTTTTCTCTTTTGAGGGGGGTGGAGACTTTTTTCCGTATTCTTTTTATCTATTTTTATACTTAAAAATGACACGAATAAGGAATTGAGATTGAACAACAATTTTTATGCTCCATTATTTGGCAAAGCTAAAGAATTATCGTCTTACCCTTTATATTCGCTCAGTTACCCACGTTTTCGTTTCATTCAAAGAAAAAGCGTTCGGGTGACTCTCGCGTTACGTGAGTGACATTTGGAAGGTATTCTCGACATAAAAGAAAATAAAGTCATCTCTCGATATACCTCCGACCGTTATGCCATATTCGCTAAACGCCCGCTGGACCACCTGCATTAGAATCCCCAATGCATTCGCTTCCGCCATGTGCCTCCCTTTGTACCAGTATCGTTAAACCGATGTATTTTCCAAACGCTGTACCGGCAGTTTATTCGAATAAAACTATATAATGTTACCACCGTGTTTTCAATTGCGAAATATACGGTATATCCCAGGACAAATCGTAGATCTGGTGACTGGATAGCCTTCGTCTTCTACATACTGGCCGTATCATCTTCAGGCAATGCCAAAGCATCGAACGACTTTCGAAGGCTCTCAAGATAGCAAGGTCCTCCGCACTGGATTTGCCCCCGCTCCTTGCTGGATTAGCTGGAGCCGGAGCAGATCCGGAGCGGAGGTGCTTGCTAGCTGGGTCAGAGCATCGCACAATGCCTAACTTACTTAGAAAAGGAAGCCGAAAATGTTAAACTGTGGTGAGTTTGCAGTTATCGATATCGTAGAATGCCGTCATGTACACACTGTACATAAACCGTTGTAGCTAATGCTATTTTCGCTGAACCGCCAGCTGGACCTTGGTGCCGAAGTGGGCGGTATAACAACAGCAGACTTTAATTGAATTACAACATTAGATACATGACATTGTGTAGTAGTAGTAGCAGAGGTAGTTGTAGTGGTGTATTTGGAACTGTACATGTACGTAATAATAAATACATGAGAAATACATCACACTTTTGTACAGTCAGAGGACACACAGTTTTAACTTTAAAAATGCCAATGGCTGCAATCTGCACTCTCTTAAATCACCCTACTGTCTTAAGCCATTCTAAACAAAAGCAGTTCTATGATAAATACAAGTCCTACAAAGGACCTACTTCGTCACATACCAGTAAAGTGAGCATGGTCACACCAACACTTATGCGAAAGACTGCTCCGATATACATTCCCAAGATGGCGGCGGTAAGCCGCCTCGGAAGTGACAGGATTGTCCACTCTAGTTTTCTTATATCTCTGTGGTTAATGCCGGGCATACACTGTGCGATTTTTTCAATCGCGGTAATAAGCTGCTGTTCATACTGTACGAGTGAATCACAGGGGTTTAACCCCTTAACGCCTGAATTTATATAGCTGTATATAAAAAAATGTTTTATATGTGTTTTTGCCTTTAAATAGAGGGCAAATAATGTTGAGATTATCAATTTCACTTTTGCACAAAAAATAAATAGAAATTTTAGTATGTTGCAAATTTGCGACAACAGGCATAATGGTCAATTTGGAGTCAATTTGGTATGTTGCAAATTCGCAACAGCAGGCATCATGGTAAATAAAAAGATAAGAATAACACAGTAACTCAACAGTAAAAAAACAATGTTTTATTAATTCATCCTTTATGGTACTTATTTATTTATATAAATCAGCAACAGCAAGTATTCACTAATGAGATTTATGACCAATGTCATGTCACCAACACTACACACACATTACTGTTAAGGCTAAAGGAAACATTGAATTCATTTGAATTGTAGGTTTTTCTTGCAGCTTGGGCACTGGTGCTGGTAACCTCCTCATCACTGCTGCTCCTGCTGCTCTCTTCATCCCCTGGGTTGGGAACACTTTCACCATCGCTGCCCGCACTACCCACACCTTGGTCTTGAACCTCCTCCTCACTGCTGCTCCTGTCGCTCTCGCTACTGCGCTTACCATCACCTGCAGGGGTCAAAATTAACTTTTAGGAATGTGATAAACTGGTGAAATTCACTGGCCAGTCTAAAACATATGGCCAATTGTGTGTTTTGTTAATCTATTATTTATCCATCACAGATCATAGTGTCACTACTAGTGCGAATGTTAGTAAATAATATCATTCATTCATTTGAAAGTGGTTATAAGTTATATTCTTAATTTTGCATTAGCCCTTGGCACCTTAGAATTTTCAGCATTTGGCCCGCAAACAGAAAAGTTTGGCCACCCCTGGTCTAAAATTTACCAACATTTGGCTGGTGCTAATTTTGAAATCCTGATTCACCTGTCTTGGGAACATATTCCTCATCACTGCTGCTCTCATCATCACCTGGCTTGGGAGCATATTCCTCATCGCTGTCTGCACTATCACTGAGACAGCTATCTTCACTGTCCTCTGGGGGGGCCCTAACGGGGGGTCGTGTGCTTACGCGCTTGCCATAAAACACATCAGGTCACATTCAGAGACCGCAAAAAATAAATAGCAGTTGTATTCATATCCCAGCATCGTCTCTGTATGAAGACTGTTAAGCAATAATTAAGCAAAATACAAAGGATTACCAAGATAAACCGTCCTGAAAAGCGCTTTCCTATATAACGCTGATTAGCTGGTTAGGATTAGGCTTAAAGCCTATTGTCGCTAATATGCTACAAAGCTAATTAGTACAATAACTTCAAAAATACTTGTCACACATATTTCACCTCTTTACATAGAGTGTCTAAGAACACAATAAGCATGTGTATATTTTTATCTTAGCACAACTTACCTTATATACATCTCAGGAGCAAACTTCCCCGAATCGTATTGGTAACTTCACGACCGGAACGATTCTCGTGCGTAAACACGAAATAAGTCCGTCACTTTGCGATCCTACTGGAAACAAATGCTTGTCAAAGGTTCCTATGTCCGTAGCAAATATGCATTAACCGGCATTGGGTGAAAGCAAACGCTATCTCGGCTGGTTGATTGAGTCAAACGGTTTGTCGCATTTTTGTGACAGCAGGCGTTACTTTGCGGCTCACGATTCCTGTTCTTACACTATACGGTCCGACGGTCTGGTGCGATGTGATTGCTCACTCTACACGACACGTCGGACACGGTCGGACTGTTGTGTCCGTAATTGAAGAAGAAGAAAAAGAAGTAGAAGAAGAAGAAGCCGGAAGCCGTATCAATGTTTGCGCATGTGCAGCTTGACAGATTGGGGTAAATCAGCTCGTGCAGCTGCTTCAACAGTGCGAGAGCCTCACGTAGGGCGACCAGGATTTCAAACAAGTTTGATTTCTCCCAAACGATCGGGATGTGGTCGGGAGGTGTTAATCGCTTCTCGTTACCCCATATACTGTACACTACACGATGACAGACGCGAGATTGAGCCAAAATTCGGCCCGACTTCCAAAAAAGTCGCACGACTGAAAAATCGTGGCAAAAAGGGCCAAAAATCGCACAGTGTATGCCCGGCTTAAGACCACGCATCGGACAGAAATTACGTTCACATAAAAAACTGGCTTCACAGTATGAAATAGGGCTTAGTATCTATCATGGGAAAATAAAGAATGGGGAACATATTCCTAGCCAGACCCTCAGTAGTAGATGTAACGTTACTGTTCTTTTCACAGTGGCCCTGTTGAATCTATCAAACTTGGAACAGCACACAGAGAAAGCAATAAAAGGCGATGCTAATGCCACATCCAGCTAGCCATCGCTGTTTGTCGTAACAAGTGCGGGAGAAGTCCCGGGCGTCAGCTCGTCCACGATCACTTGCCTGCTGCTGAATCTTCAAATCGGGTCCGTCAGATCCAATCTCCTTTATCCTCTTTTTCTCTTCCAGACAGTGCTGCTATGCTAATCTTTCCGAGCACAGCAAGTTTGACGCAGTTTTCCATATGAACTCTTGATCGTTCGTGTTTCTTGATGCGTTCGGAGAGATGCTTCAAGTCCATTTGTCCTGACTGTGTCACCTGTGTCACTTTTAAAAAGAATGCAGGGAAAACAGAAACGTGCATTGGCTATTCCGCAGCCTGTCAGCCATGACTTGCACTCGAACCAACTCCTGCAGAAACTCCGGTTGTACGCTTTGTTTTTCTCCTTGGTCTGCTGGCTGATGAGAAGGTCGGGCTTGGCGGGTCCCAGCTCTTTAACCTGAATTTTCTCCTCCATTGTCCTTCTCGCAAACGGGTAGTTCAGTAAAGATTGCACTGAATTCGGTGGAAGCTGCACCTCGCTCGCCATCTTCCCGCCGACTAACCGCGCAGCGCAGCACAAATCTCACAGAATCTCACGACATTTGCTGCTGCAAGGGGCAATATTTTCAGTCCCCCAAGACCGTACTTTTATTCGACACTGATTGGTCATATATTTATTAATTTGCCCTGGCAAATGTACATGATTGGCTATTTCGCTGCTCTGCTGGGGCGCTGGCAGAAACATATGAGTCTGTGGAAATTCACTGGGAATGAACTTCCGTGGGTTGGAAAAGCAGTTTATATTTTGTATATATTTTGTAGTTTATATTTTTATATCATATATCTTTAAAACTTACATTTATGGCTAAATTTATAAAAATACATTTTACATTTTTCCCCCTTTAATCAGGGAGGGCGGCGCCCCAGCGCCGCCAATGGGCCGGCCGCCACTGATATATATATATACACAAGATAGCCTGCTTGCAGGTTACCTCAATACACATTCGTAAGGACACTGAGGCTCCTAGCACAGCAACTGGATATTGCTACGCGCATCATCAGGTTATATTAGTTTATTACCCGCTACCCGGAGTGAAATTGCCATTTTTTTTTTGCGTGCATGACCGTTTTTCAAAAATCGGATGACGCCAAGTCCTTCCTGGTGTCCAAGTGGATATTCACACCAAATTTGGTGATAATTGGTTCAGAAATGTAGGAGAAAAACGTGTACATACACACACACAGACACACACACACACACACAGACAGACAGACATCGACCTTATATTATAGATATAATATAATATATATAACCAGTATGCTGCAGGCTGTCATGAGACTGATGCAACCGTCAGCACGTTGTTGTGTGCTAATGTGCCCTTTGCCATTTTATATGTTTTATGAAGGCCGAGCATATGAATAATACATCCTGCTTTTTTTCTCTTCGCAGATAAATGTGGTGCGGCTGCAGGTCAGTGTGCTGTCTGTGTGCTTTCCTGCAGTGCTGTGTGTGTTCTTAACTTATTCACGACTTTCACTGTAATGTACGAAAAGAGAAAACTAAAGGTCACTGGAGCAACCAAGGTGGGATTTCATCCGTTATTACCAATCACAACCACAAAGACTTAATGGTAAACACAGTTAGGTCCTTGAGTATTCGGACAGTGAGGCATTTTTTATGAGTCCTAAATCCTATTCGATCTCTTGGTCTGGTTGTAAATGCAGTAATAAAAGCAGAACGTCCAGGGTAATTTGAGGGATTCACATGAACATCAGGTGAGCTGTGTGGGCATCACTGTCTCAATGCTCCAGAACCCTGCAGTTTATGCTAATCCGGGGAGTGAAACCAGAAATGGGCAATACGTGCAACAGATGTGTTAGGAAACCAAAATAAGCCACTGACTTCTGATCTCAACCACCCCCCACCCCCTCCCCCTGACCCCTCCCAGAGGCCTCCTCCTACTATGCTGTTGCCGTGGTGAAGAAGGCCTCATCTTTCTCTTGGTCTGAACTGTTGGGAAAGAAATCCTGTCACACTGGAGTGGGCCACACCGCAGGCTGGAACATTCCCATGGGCCTGATCTATGAGAAAACTGAGAACTGCAACTTCTGTGAGTCACCAGGCCTTGAGAGAGTGTAGGATGGACATTCAGAAAAGCGAAAGGTCCATCCCGGTGCTTTGTTTCTATCACCCGGATTTCCAAAGAAGTGTAATTCTTCTTCCAGTCATTGAGATCAGTGTGGATGGGTGCAGGACATACATGGCAGGACTCATTATTATTAGTTTGACAAGTAATTAGCCGCATGCAATTGAAGACCACAATGGAAAAATGATCAGTCACATTTTCACGTTGTGGAGAAATGATTAATTAACAAGAGGGCCATGGGCCTTAACGGTCACCTGAATTGTATAAAAACTGATGTTATTGATGTGAATGAACGAAATATACCCAAAAGTATCATTTTCCTATATAAAGTATTGGAAACTTCACCCCCTCCCAGGGGGCAAACAAGAAGCCTGGGGGCCATGAAATGAACAATTTTGATAAAGCACTTGAAGACCCTTCAATGGATGAAGAGTATTTTTTTCCAGCATATCTTGGATTGGAGAAGAAGATTTTCAAAAATTTCAGCGAATTTGACCTCTAACCTCCGCCCCTCAGAGCCCCTGGGGGTGAGCACCATATAATTCACAGTTTTGGTGCATATTTGACCAAGCAAGGTTCCTGTAAAATTTTATTGAAATCGGATCAGTGGTTTCTGAGAAGTCAAAAATGTAAATTGTTTACGGAAGCACCACGGACGACGACAGAAAAAAAAGGCGATAAGAAAAGGTCACTTTGAGAATTTGTCTCAGGTGACCTAAAAATTCAAAGCAATCATAGGAACAAAGCACTGAAAAAATATACAAAAATATATTAAATATTGTTACTATAAATATTATAAAAAAATGGGCCTCGCTGAAGCGGGCAATACCCCTCAGCCCCGAAGGTCACTGCTGCGAGGTCAAAGGTCAAACTGGGACTAAACCTCGAAATGCCACACCTACCCCCCATGGGGAGCCCACATATGCAATATGAACTTCCTAACCCAAGTGGTTACAGAGAAATAGCCGGACAAAATTGGCAGCGGCCCGCCTGCCTGCCCGCCCGCTGAAGGGACGACAAATACCCCTCATGCCCCTATTGGGCTGAGGGGTAAAAGATTATATCATAAAAAAATATACGAAAATGCAAAATTTGGGCCCTGATGCTTTTTCCTTTGTGGTCTTCATATGCTCGAATGGTATCTCAGCAGTGGCACTTTGCTGGGCGAGTCTCCAAACCAAGATGGGCACAGTTACCAAGTCCCTGAATTGTAGGTGCAATCAGTCACAAAACAGGAAATTTATTTGAGGTGGCCATGGTAAGTCATAGCTCTTCAACAGGGACTGATAGCTGCTTTGGTGGGATAGACGGTAATGACCGCAGAACTGCTGCTGTAAATGTGACTGCGGAGAGAAATCAGTCCGAGTCGGGCCCAGTCTTTAAAGTAACCGTTAGTATGGAGATTCGCAGAGCTCTCATGTTACATCTACGATGATTTGACCACCACCTGTATTTCTCCACTGGCATCACTGTGGAGATTTGGGGATGTCATTCATTCATTCATTCATTCATTTCAAGTTTATTCACAGGTACCAGACAAAAAAAGCACAGTTTTGGGGACTATATCAAGATACCGTGTGAAATGGGATCACCCCAGGAAAGCTAAAAAAAAAGCTTATAGGAGGGGGCCCAGTCCATACCTTCAGTACAAACAACAATCACATGACAACAACAAACATAAATCCCAGAAACCATCTCTGCAGCAGTCATTCAGTTCCAAAAAAACCGAAAACATCAAATAAAGCATTTTCTTCACGATAGGAACCTTTGTGTGGTTGTCCTCATCGGTGGCTTCCTTGAACAAAACAGCCCCACCTTTAATTATTACTGCAGGATCCCCGACGGTATCACCATAGGACTCAACCCAACGGCTCTCACTTGAATTTGATGACAAAAAATAGAAGAAATAGAGGATATCCAAACTACTTGTAAATGGCCTAGTATGTTTAACAGGATCTAAAATAGAGGCATCAGCGCTAATCTGAGATTAGATCACAACCAACCAAAAGTTCCCAGTAGTGGCTGTAAAACATGCTCACACACAAAAAAAAAAAAAATAATAATAATAGTAATAATAATAATAATAATAATAATAAAGCAAAAGCACCAAAGCCAACAGAAGATAGGGCAGCCTACTACAGCGCAATGAGCCGCAGCATGAATTAATTACCCATCATCTTTATACAACAAAAGAAGATGTTGTTTTAGCCTTTCCTTAAAAGTAGAGAATGAACAGGACATTTTAACATAGTCGTCGAACTCCTTCCAAATCTGTGGACCCCTGCACACGACACTCATTCATTTTAGCTGGCGTTTCTTACCAAAAATAAAATGCTTTTTCCTGGTTCCATGTGTGTGCAGTGGGCGGCATATTGGAACAAGGTCACAAAGTTGAACATTTAATCCATAAATTACCTCATACATCGTACAAGCATTATGGAAGATGTTATATTCAGTAAGTCTAAATAAACCGTGAGCAGAAAAAAGCGGTTTCGTGGGTGCAAGAAAATGTGACCATGTTAATGCGCGAAGAACTTTTTTTTGGAGAACAATTCATTTCTGTAGGTGACCAGGAAAAGTGTTGCTCCATATGATATTGCAGTAATTTATATGAGGTTCAAATAAAGTTTTGAACAAGGTAAGTAGTGCAGAGAGTGGGAGAGAGTGTCTCAGTTTAAAGAACAAACCAATATATTTAGACAGATCCCTTGTTACAGAATCAATATGGTCTTTGAAAGTTAAAAATGAATCGATATGGACCCCCAGGAATTTGTTGGAGTAAACTCTTTCAATATCTTGCCCATTAATGCTAAGAGTAATTGGCTAGTCAATCAAGTAATTTCTATTAGAGCGAAAAAATATAATTAGTCTTCTTTATATTTAGGGATAATTGTAACATTTAAACCATGTATCAACTTTTACTAGCTCTTTGTTAAAAGTGTCTTGTAAGGCCTTTGGATTCTTGTGAGACAAGAACAGAGTTGTATCATCAACAAACAATACTTTGTGAAGAGCAGAGGAATGGACAAAATCATTGATAAACAGAAGAAATAAGAGTGGTCCCAGTATAGAGCCTTGAGGGACACCGTATTTGATGAATTTGCATACCGATTTGTGACCATTGATGCATACATATTGTTGGCTCCTGTACTTATAACTTTTGAACAAAGTGAGAGCGACACCTCTGACTCCGTAATACTGCAATTTATATAATAAAATCTCAAAATCAATTGTGTCAAAGGCCTTAGATAGGTCCAAGAACACACTTATGCCACAATCACCTTTAACAATGGCATCATTAATCCTTTCAGTGAGATGTAAAACTGCCATACATGTGGTTCTCTTTTTTCTGAAGCCATACTGAGAAGGCGCCAAAATATTTAATTTATCTAGGTAACCACTGAGTCGATTATAAACAACTCTCTCAAGGACCTTAGAGAGTATGGGCAAAACAGATATAGGTCAGTAGTTGCTTAGGTTATTTTTATCCCCAGACTTGAATACTGGCATGACTCTAGCGATCTTTGCCATTTTTGGCACAGGTCCAGATGATAAAGAAAGATTTATGCAATAAACGACAGGACCAACGATAGAATTTGCAATGGCCTTCAGAATTTTGTTGAAGATATCATCTACCCCAACTGTGGTAGTGCTTTTCATATTCAAAATAATTTTTAAAAGTTCTTTTTTATTGGTAGGCTTCATAAAAAATGAATTTAAGCGGTCGCCTGACAGATAATGTTTAAAACGAAGCACCACATTGGTGGCTAATTTTACTTGATAGATTACCAGCGACAGAAAGGAAATAATCATTGAAGCTATTTAAGGACTTTATTTAGCGCTTGCCAAGATTTTTTGTGTCTCCCTGAGATGCTTTAATGAGTTCAGTATAATGATTTATTTTGCTATGTCTCGGACTTTATTTAGCGCTTGCCAAGATTTTTTGTGTCTCCCTGAGATGCTTTAATGAGTTCAGTATAATGATTTATTTTGCTATGTCTCATAATGTGTGTCAGTTTGTTCCTATATTTAGTGTAGATTTCCTTGTTAGTGTTACTTGGGTTCTTTAAGTAGTGCATATAGAATTGGTTTTTGTGTTTAATTGATTTTAAAATCCCCTTTGTAAGCCAGGGGTTCCGATCAGAAGCACTGCATCTGAGAATCTTCTCCGGCATAGTACTCCGAATGGAATCCGTAAGAGTTTTTATCAAAGAGTCATATGCGGTTTCAGAATCTATGCAACAGTAGACAGAGTCAAATGTTTTGGCTTGCAGGCTTTCGCATAGTTTCTGTAGGTTCCTCAGACTTAGGACTTTGGTTTTAGTTACGCCATGTAGATTTTTCATTGTACAAACAGATTCAAAAAACAATACAACTGGAAAGTGATCAGAAATATCTGCAAGCACCACACCAGAATTTAGGCAAGTGTTCTGGATGTTTGTGGTAATGTTGTCAATGGTTGACTTGGTGGAGTGTGATACTCTAGTGTATAAATTAACAGTAGGAAAAAAAGAAGATGATTGTAAATTATTGATGAAGTCATTTTTAGCACCATCATCTTTGGCGATATCTATATTGAAATCCCCACGGATGACACACGCTTTATCTTTATTGTTTATGGAGAAGAAAAGCTCATCTAACTTGACTCTGGAGGTAAGTCAGAGTCAGGGGGGTGGTAAATGACACCAATAATAAGTTTTTTTACCTTTATTGATATTTGTCTCAATAAAGAGAGAGTCGGAGCAGTCATCATTAATAACAAGATCACCACAAATAGTCACCTGGTATTTTGACTTTTAATAAAACAAGTAGATCAGAAGGATCTAATAGCTGCGACCTCGCCTAGCATCTGTCACGTGGCCTAGTGTCCATGACTGGTGGTTTCTTGTACAAGTGTGATGTCTAAATTGGCAAATGACCCTGAAAATCAATAGGGGACCCTTCCTCTGTACCAAGAAGCTTGTTCTATGATGTAATAGCCATCCATCAAGTGAAAGTGGAGTTACAGTGCGAAAACTGTGAAATCGGGGCAAAATCGACACTTTTTTGACCGGTGTGACCTTGTAATTTGACAGATGACCTTGAAAATCAATAGGGAACCCCTCCTCAACACCAAAAAGCTTGTTCTAAGATTTCATAGCCATTCATTGAATTAAACTTGAGTTACCGTGCGAAAACCGTCAAATCGGGCAAAATTGACACTTTTTTTGCCTTTGTGACCTTGGGATTTGACGGATGACCTTGGAAAACAATAGGGAACACTTCCTCTATGTCTAGAAGCTATTTCCAAAATTTCATAGCGATCCATGAATTCTAACTGGAGTTACAGCGCGAAAACCCGCAAACAAGGTCGTGACCTCTGTGAACTTGATATTTGACCTTTGACCTCGACCTTGTGCATGGACATCACTTTGGTGAGGGTCAATACCTCCTGAAAATTTCATGATGATACGATGAGAGGAACATGGTCAAAAAGGTTTCACAGACGGACAGACGGACAGACAGAAGCATTCATAGAACTGCTTGGTCGCAGCTAAAAATACCCCCCCTCCAGTTTGACCAGGTCTATTTTTGTAATAAAACTTATAACCATCTATGTTCAGGATTTCAACAAATGATCTATCATTCAGCCAGGTTTCACAACATCCTATCACATCAAAACTACAGCTTGAGTTGGCAAGAAAGGCAACCAGGTCATCGTGGTGTTTATTCAGACTTCTAATGTTTAAGTGCAGAAGAGATAATTTATTATGTTTATTCATACAGTTCAATTTCTCAAGGGTACAATAATTACAACTTAAATTCCTATCAATGCGTATGCACTGCTGTAAATAGTTTTCATCATAACTTAAATCTTCGAATCCCATATAAAAACGTGCATTTATGGCCAGAATAGCTGCAGAGGACAGTTTCTGGGAACAAACAAGAAGGCAAACAAAACAATAAAGACAACAAGCAGACAAACCCACAAGCAACATACAAAGTAATACCCTGCGTACAGCAAGAGTGAGACATACGTAAGGGATCAACAGCCATGACGCCTCATTTCTGCGGATGACACGTACTCACTCCTCAACTACAGAAGACTATTATTCTCAGAGATATAAATTAACGCGAATCAAGTGAGATGAAATTGTATAAAATAATCACATGCGGAATGGCTGTTCCTCCAACACATTCTCATCCCAACTTGTCATACAGTCACGTTACCTGACCAAGCGTCCATGCACAACGCACAAGGAAGCTTTTGGTGTCTTTATTTGACGCTTAGGGTTTGGGTTCAGGTTGAAGGTTAATGGATTATGGGGTAGGGTTCATTTTAAAGTGGTGTCAAATAAGGATGCCTAAAGCGTCCTTTTGTGTCTTATATTGATGCTTGGTAAGACAGCGGCAATACATGACGTGTCAGGATGAGACTGCGCCCCTTCCTATGGTCACTAGAATCAGTCACTGATTATGAATTGTGGGTTTGTGGGTACATGAGTTGCAGTGGAGCCCAAAGCTTGGTGAGAGAGTTTGGATGTTGTGATGTGTCGGGAGGGGTCCCCTTCTTCTTGAGTGGCTGATTTTGGGGTGACTTTGCGCCCCTGGATTCACAGCCACTTACTTCAGCGAGAGTTGCGCCCCGGGAGCCGATGAGCAGTCCTCTCTCTGCAGTCTGTGTGTTGGAGACAACAGCCCCTTCAAGAACCACAAGTGTAAAGCAAGCTCGCAAGAATTGTTCTACGGCGATGCTGGAGCGTTCAGGTACCCCATGGCTGATTGGGCCCCAGCCTTTCCAGCCGAACACAAGGCATCCAACTTGTCATCTCTCTCTCACTCCGTCCAACTCTCTCCCAATCCATCCAACTCCATCTCACCATCCTGCTCTCACTCACCATCTCACTCTTTATGGACCCCAAAAAACCTACAGCTCCATATACAGATGCTGCATTCAAAACTTGGAACTTTGAGCCGATTTTGAATTCTCGTGGAGATTCCATGGCATCCAGCAGTCTAAAATATGTCCTGCTGAATTACAGAGAAATGTACAACCCCAATTCCGAAATAGTTGGGAAAAAGTGTAAATTGTGAATAAAATCAAAGTGCAATGACTTTCAAAACACATCAGCCAGTATTTTATTCACAAGAGAACAGAGATGACATGACATAAAACTGAGAAATTTTACAATTTTATCCACAAAATGAGCTTATTTCAAATTTGCTGGCTGCTGCAGGTCTCAAAAAAGTCAGAACAGAGGCCTGTTTACCATGGTGTAGCATCCCCTCTTCTTTTTAACACAGAGTGGAGGTGTCTGAGCATTGAGGAGACAAGTTTCTTGAGTTTAGCCATTGGAATTTGATCCCACTCTTGTTTAATACAGGCTTCCAGTTGCAGGAGAGTTTTGGGTCTCCTTTGACGGACTTTTCCTTTAATTATGCGCCAAATGTTCTCAATCGGTGAAAGATCAGGACTGCAGGCAGGCCAGTTCAGCACACGGACTCTTCTACTACAAAGCCATGCTGTTGAAATGGTTGCAATATGTGGTTTTGCATTGTCCTGCTGAAATACACAAGGGCTTCCTTGGAATAGATGTCCTCTGTAGGGGAACATACGTTGCTCTAAAACCTTTATATACCTCTCAGCATTCATGGTGCTTTTTAAAACATGCAAGTGTCCCACACCATATGCATCCCCATACCATCAGAGATGCTGGCTTTTGATTACAGGAAGAGTGGTCTTTCCCCTCTTTAGCTCGGAGGACACAACGCCCATGATTTCCCAGAAGAATGTCAAATTTGGACTCGTCCGACCACAGGACACTTTGCTACAGTCCATTTTATATGAGCCTTGTCCCACAGAACACGGCGGCACTTCTGGATCATGCTCAACAATGGCTTCCTTTTTTGCGTGATAGAGTTTTAGGTGGCATCTGTGGATGGCACGGCAGACTGTGTTTACAGACAGTGGTTTCTTGAAGTATTCCTGGGCCCAATTAGTAATTTCAATGATAGAATCATGCCGGTGAGTGATGCAGTGGCGTCTGAGGGCCCGAAGATCACGGGCATCCAGTAAAGGTCTTCAGCCCTACCCTTACGCACACACATTTTTCCAGTTTCTCTGAATCTTTTGATGATGTTATGCACTGTCGATGATGAGGCCTTCAAAGCCTTTGCAATTTGATGTTGAGGAACATTGTTTTTAAAGTATTCCACAATTTTTTTTTACGCAAGCCTTCACAGGTTGGAGAGCCTCTGACCATCTTTACTTCTGAGAGACTCAGCCTCTCTAAGACATCCCTTCTATCATGTTACACACCTGATGCTGGTTAATGTAATTTTTTGCTAAATGTTCTTTCAGCTGATTCTCTTATATATTAATTGCTGTTTCAGCACTTTTTTTTGCCTGTGTCCCTACTTTTTTGAGACCTGTTGTAGCCAGAAAATTTGAAATGAGCTCATTTTGTGGATAAAAATGTAAATTGTCTCAGTTTCAACATTTGAATTGTATTACCGAACCTACATGTGGGGAATTCACTGAAACTTGTTGTCGAGGGAAAATGGAAACGCTCCTTTTCCCCACAGCAGCGGTAATCGCTAAGACCAACTGGCTGGTCAGTAAACTGGCTGTCGTCCTGACTGGGGCTCTTGGGAGGGGCGACCTTTCCTCCCCACAGGCTCCGTGGGTGGTAGCACTGATCGAGGCTGGTTGAGAACCGCTTCCCGGTCTGGCCGTCAGCGAACGGCCGGAGCAGCAGGCGAAGTCCGACGCCGGACGAACAGCTCCCAGTCATCTGTTTAGTTCAGTTCAGTTCAGTTCGGCTTTTCTTCAAATTTCCCGGGCGTCTAGTTATAGGTCGGAATGGAGGTAACACTCACCACTTCAAGGGTCACTCTTTCCACCTGCCCCTGGCTCCCGCTGGCGTTTCAAAAGCGTCTCTCACCTTCACTTCCGCTACGTCAGCAATAAAGTTCACGCAGGTGAAAACATCACATGGTCACACCCCCCCTTCACCCCAATCAGTCAACAGCCAGGGAAATCACTAAATGAGTGTATTCTTAATTAAAATACCGATACTAATAATAATAGTAGTGCTCCCAACCTACCATCCTTTGAGTCAGAGAGTGTTGTGGCACTCAAACTAATCCCCCGTACTTCCTACAGGGAATAGGCTGTCCGTTACAATTGTTATTCATGTTTTATTCTAAATAACATATTGGCTCATGCGATCAGAAAGTCATTGCATTTTGATTTTATTCACAATTTACACTTTGTCCTAACTATTTCGGAAATGGGGTTGTATATAAAATGTACAAGATCTATACATTATCCATTTGATGTAATGCTATGGCCATAAAAGCACGGCGTCCAGAGTTTAAAACTTTCACTCGATGTAAGTGTGATGTAACTTCAGTGAAGCACTGCAACTAGCTGGTATGGAATATGTTGACAACACTGTCCTGCAATATGAAAGAAACGCCTTTTCTGACTTTGAGCCTGCAGAAAAGAAAGTGAAAAGTAAGGTTAATCCCCATCTGCATCTCTCTGTCTCTTGCCTCTGCATGTAATGAGTTGTTCTTAGCTGAATGACAAAGAAATGTGAATAAAATTCTGTACAAGAACAAGATCCATTTGATGCATTGCTGTGGCCATAAAAAATGGGATTCTGGGCATGAAAATATCAGGATTGATGAGCATGATTGACAGCGACACTAGGGGAAAAAGTCGCCCACTGGCTCATTTTTGGAAATTCTTTTCTGCTGGAATGCGACCATCGCCAAAAGACACAACATTACCATCACACATGGATAAGCTGCCGGTCCCAGTACTACAGTGTATAACCCATGGTGATTTTAAAAGTCCAACAAAAATTGACAGGATTTTTTTTTCCCCTAAATATATCCACATATACCATTGGCAGCGATGCAATTGCTAATATGTAAAACCAGTTCGCTATCTAGCTAGCAAGCCAGTTTAACAATATTCTACAATGGGTCACTGTATCAATATATTGTGAACAACCTCTTGACATTGTGTTATGTACTATTAGCAGCAAAGCTATGTTTAGCGCAAATAGTATTTTACTTTCAAAACGGTTAGCTAGCAAGCAAACTAGCTAGAACATTAAAATTCAGTCATAGGTCATTTAGCTAGTTAGAAAGCTAACTAGTGAGGTGGTTAGAACTGATGTTGAAACATTTGATAGCAGGGAGTCCATTTACCCGCAGACTCTGACTAGTTACTTTTTTTTTTTGATTTGGCATCTCCAATCCCACCCCAATCTGTAATGCCCAATTGAGGAACTGTGTACAAGGTTTGCTCGTATGCGACCCCTTGTTGACAATTCAGGAGAGAGGGACTGCTCACGTCTCGTCTCTGAAGCATATGCCCATCAACTACAGCTTCTTTACACTCATTGGTTGAATCCTCGCAAGTTCAAAATGAGGGCAAAGGATACCTTAACACGAACACGCTAAGACTCTTTCTGACGAGCGCCCGGCTGGCCAACAGGAGGCGCTTGAGCAAGGAACAAAGCAACCATTTTATATTTCCCTTCCCGTCAGTCTTTAACAAGCTTTCAATCATGGTAGAATGATGCTTTCAAAAGGCCTGACATACGGTCACATTTACTGAGAAGATATTGGAGAGCTAATTACCCCCAGCCTCTTGTCTAACAATGCAAGGATGCATAAAAAGTTCAGGGATGTGCTTGACAGCGTCCGTATGAAGGATGTTTTGGCTCCATTTTTGTACAGTGTTAGGAAGTGAAAACACATTGAGGCCCGGCGCTAGAACTGGGAATTGTGGGGGCACAGACGCTGCCCTTTATGACAAGAATTAGTCCTGGCTAGTTCTCAATCATTTTCCTTTATTGACGCATTTTCCAATTATCGTAATTGTCACCTCCGCCAGGACGTTATGCTTTCGGTCGCGTTTGTTTGTTTGTTTGTTTGCAAGATAACTCAAAAAGTAATGCACCGATTTTGAAATTTTCAGAGAAGGTGGGTATAAAGTCAAGGAACAGGTGATTAACTTTTCGCAAATCTAGGCCTAAGTTCAGCTGAAATATACGGCAAAGTTCAAGATTTCCAGTTTTTCCAGTGGGCCGGAGTTCCAATCGCCGTGCTTTTGGCTTTTGCTGCGCCCTGGCGGAGGTCTGCGCTCTGAGCGCTTTTCTAGTTGGCAACTAACCTGTATGATACAGTCGTTATGTTGCGCTCCCCACTGACTCACTGTCACTATACTAACGCCTGTACGCGAAAGCTCTCAAAGTATTTTGCGCGGCCTCGTTATGAGTGGGAGGCTTCTTCTTCTTCTTTTTGGTTTTATGGCGGTTGACAGACCTGTTGGTGTATTACCGCCAACTACTGGATTCATTCAACATAAATTTCCCTATTTTTCTTATATCGAATTCCCACCAAAGCCTTGCCAAAGTGAAAGGTGCACTGTGTCTAACAATGCGTTTGCACTCTGCATGTGTTCAGTGTGATTACACTTTCAATTCGTCTAATCTACGAGCCGAATGTAGACGCAATGCTTTGGCTTTTGAAGAAGGAAATGACGTCAACACCAAAGCTGCCTCCTGATTGGTCCAGCCAAAAAATTTCAGGCAAAGGGTTGCGAGGTAGCTTTCCTTTAACGCCCTGATGGGAGCGATCATCAAAGCCATCTAGCGGACACAAGGGCATTAATCATTAACGTTGATTGGCAAATGAAGACACGGTTTCTCTCCATATGTGATCTAACAGCGGTGAAATCATGGGCAAAATTCAGTACAGAAAAGTAATTTACTTAATAGGCCAATGTTTCGTGTTGATTGAACTGGTCCGCATTCCAATGAAATAACGCCTTTCACTCTCGGTATTGCGTAGGTTGATAAAAAAAAGTGGCACTCCGCAGTTAATTAGGCTATAGAAAGAATGCGGCTCAAGCTATTTGCGCAGGTATGTAATTTTGAATTACATTAATTTAAATACAGCAAATACACGTCCAGATGAATGATTGTCGTCTTACCTAATCGGGGAAAACAATCAGCACCTGTTGAGTGTGGAGTGCTCTCAGAGTGAACCTTTTGTTAATCATGAAAATGACTGAGAACAGGTCAGGACTAATAACTGTTTTAAACGGATGTTTTGTGCACCCCAATGATCAGTTCTGGTTCCACCACTGGACTGAATTTAGCCCATGATTTCATCAATGTTAGATTGCATATGGAGAGAAACCGTGTTCTCAGATGCCAATTACGATAATTGGAAAATGCCAAAATAAAGGAAAATGATTGAGAACTCGCCAGGACTAATTCTTGTCATAAGGGGAAGCGTCTGTGCCCCCCCAGTTCCCTGTTCTAGCGCCAGGCCTGGACACATTGTCCAACTTTATATAGTCTATGGCTATACTATGCATTTGTGAGAATGTAACACCTGCATCTGTGTGCTGGTATATGATTTGTGTGTGATGTTTGTGTGTGTTGTATGTGTATAACCGCCTTCTCGCTCTGAGCAGATGCCTGGTTGAGGGAGGTGGCGATGTTGCCTTTGTGAGGCACACCACAGTCGAAGAAAACACCGATGGTAAGATGTGTAAGAGCCCTATATCCCTGTGGATTTAAAAATGATCAAATCAAAATATTTGTTCTGGGGTTACAGCTGGAATAATTGGTGGGTCTAGTTTTAAAATTAAAGTATTAGAAGGTTAAATTAGGTGCTAAATTAAGGTTAACAGGTCGTTTTGAGGAGTTTTAGGGCTAGTATAAAGATTAGGGTTGATTTTAAGGTTTAGGGTATAGAAATAGGATTAACAGGCCCACCAGTCTTGACAAATCAAAGCTGTGTGTACAGTACTGTGCCAACGTTTTTAAAATGAGAGGTTTCTTAATTTTGAAAAATGTTCCATAAAGTGTCATGAATTGTTAAAACATAAATCAATATGTTTCAGTATGATGACTCTTGACCTAAAAAATTAGGTACTCTGTCCTGTATTTGAAGTTCTGTAATTTTTGAAGATGATTGACTCTTTGCTTGTCCTAAGCATGTTGCCAAACTTGGCACAGTCCTTCTGCAGACCAACTGTCTCACTGTTTCTCCATGTAATCCCAGACAGCCATGATGATGTTGAGAGCTGGGCTCTGTCAAGGTTATACTATCAATATTAGCCATCTTTGATGAAATGCAAAATTATTTGTAAAATCATGTTCTAAATCATTATTTGGAATTTGAAATCTGCATTTTATCTTCCCCAACACTAATGTGGAAAACAATAAAAAAAAAAAAAATAAATAGTGGCAAAGCCACAGCGCCGCTTGGTCAAACATGGCCAAAATCGAACTTGGCCTAGATTTTACGCCCATGTACACGCATATGAAATATGAAAAGGACCTGTTAAAAACTAAAGGCGCAAGAGCACTGACAAGGCGAAGAGTTTACAGACACACGGACGGATGCACCGACCACCACAAAGGTATTTAACCTCAGCTTAAGCGCTATAGGCCTTGAGGCCAAGCAGGCTAATTAATTTGTGAGACCTAATTCAAATAAGAAAATTGAGGGTGCCTAAAACTTTTGCGCAGTACTGTGTGTGTGTGTGTGTGTGTGTGTGTGTGTGTGTGTAAGTGTGTGTGTGTGTGTGTGTGTGTGCGCACCAGTTCATCCTAATCTTTCCCCCTTCAGGAAACGGCCCCTCCTGGGCGGCAGGCCTGAAGTCTGAGGACTATGAGTTGCTGTGTCCAGATGGCCCCTTACAAAGGGCACCGCTGCCTCAGTATGTGGCCTGTAACCTGGCCAGAGTGCCTGCCAATGCAGTGATGACGCGACCAGAGCTGCAGTTCCATGTGAAGGAGGTCCTGGAAGAGCAGCAGGTGGGCACCCGGAAAATTCCACAGACCACTGAAAACCATATGCTACATATATTATAGTGTACCATATACAAAACCCAAAACCAGTGAAGTTGGCACGTTATGTAAATCGTAGATAAAAACAGAATACAATGATTTGCAAATCCTTTTCAACTTATATTCAATTGAATACACTGCAAAGACAAGATGTTTAATGTTCAAACTGAGAAACTTTATTTTTTTACTGCAAATAATCATTAACTTAGAATTTAAAGGCAGCAACACATTGCAAAAAAGTTGGCACAGGGGCCTTTTTACCACTGTGTTACATCGCCTTTCCTTTTAACGACACTCAGTAAACGTTTGGGAACTGAGGAGACCAATTTTTGAAGCTTTTCAGGTGGAACTCTTTCCCATTCTTGCTTGATGTGCAGCTTAAGTTGTTCAACAGTCCGTGGTCTCCGTTGTCGTATTTTACGCTTCATAATGCGCCACACATTTTCAATGGGAGACAGGTCTGGACTACAGGCAGGCCAGTCTAGTACCCGCACTCTTTTACTACGGAGCCATGCTGTTGTAACACGTGCAGAATGTGGCTTGTGTTATGGCCCCAATTTGTTATTACATTTATAACACAACAGCAACAGCAAGGGATGACAAACACAGTTTTAACAACTAAAACACATTTAATTTTTAACAAAGACAAAGACTAATAACAACCTACAACTAAAGACCAAGATTGATAAATAAGGAAAAACAGAAATAATTACAGTCCCTTTTTGGTGGGGTGGCTTGGTGATGTCCTGGATGAAGAAAATGCTCAAACACAGGCAAAGAAATCCACAAAAGAAACGTCACAGGTCTTGAACAGAATGGCAGGTCTGGTCATCTTCTTGCATTTTCTCCTACTACTTTACTGTCTCAATTCTTTTCCTTATATACTCTTTTGCAGACCCCACCCACATTTAGACCTCTTTTTTTAAATTTTCTGAGACTTGCCCCAGACATGTCCAGGACATGTCTAAACATGACTCCAGTCTGAGCTTAACAAAAAAAAGGTAAATACTGCCATCTAGTGGCCTATATTCACATTACACCTCCATTCCAAAAGGGAAAAATTTTGACTCATAAAGGCAAAATTTTTCTTTTCAATACAAAATGGTAAAGTGAACACTTGTCTATATATACATATCATACACATTCAAACACGGGATAAGCAATCAGCAATTACATTGTCTGTACCCTTCACATGCTTAATTTCCAAGTCAAACTCCTGTAAAATCAAACTCCAATTCAACAATCTCCGATTCTTGTTTTTCATCTTACTCAAAAACATTAACGGATTGTGGTCAGTGTACACAATCATTGGCTTTTGTCCTGTACAAACATAAACCTCAAAGTGTTGTAAAGAAAGGACCAGAGCCAACAGTTCCTTCTCTATTGTGGAATAGTTCCTTTGGTGGCGATTGAACTTCCTGGAGAAGTATGCCACGGGATGCTCAATGTCATCAGAGTCACTTCTCTGTAGGAGCACAGATCCACAAGCTTGGTCGCTAGCATCGACCGCGATGGAGAACGGTTTGTTGAAGTCAGGAGATTTGAGCACGGGGAAGTGACACAGCAGAGACTTCAGGCGATCGAAGGCTCTCTGGCATGCATCATCCCAGGTGAACTTTACGCCTTTCTTCAGTTGGTTAGTTAGACTGAGAGCAATCTCAGCAAAGTTCTTGCAGAACTTGCGGTAGTACCCGATCATTCCAAGGAAGCGGCGCAAAGCTTTTTTGTTGTCAGGAACTGGAAAGTCCATGATGGCTTGGACTTTAGCATTTATGGCTGCCACCTTACCCTGGCCTATGACGTAGCCAAGATAGGTGACAGTAGCACAACCAAAGTCACTCTTGTTCAGGTTAACAGTCAGGTTAGCCTGGGTCAGGCGCTGGAACAACGTCTCTACATCTTTTAGATGTTCTTCCCAGGAGTCACTCCATGTGATCAGGTCATCGATGTATGCACGCGTGTGTGGCAATCCAGCGATTGTAGACTGTATCATCCTTTGGAACGTGGCTGGGGCATTTTTCATGCCAAAGGGTAGGACTTCATACTGGTACAATCCAGATGGTGTGGCAAAAGCAGAGACGCTCTTGGCCCTCTCAGTTAAAGGCACACACCAATAACCCTTCAATAAATCAATCTTGGTCAGAAACTTTGCTTGCCCTACTCTATCAATACAATCATCAATCCTAGGTATTGGAAACACATCAGTTCTAGTTACAGCATTGACTTTGCGATAATCTGTACAGAATCTAGTACTTCCATCAGGTTTTGGAACTAGCACACAGGGTGAACTCCAATCGGAGTTGGAGGGTCTGATAATATCATGTTTTAACATGTACTCAACCTCTGTCTCAGCAATCTTTCTCTTTTCAGGATTCATCCGGTATGGATGCTGTTTTATTGGTTTGGCATCACCAACATCTACATCATGAGAGGCAATAGTAACTCTCTTTGGAACATCAGGAAACAAATCCTCATATTTCTTGATCAACCTTTCAAACTGATCTCTCTGTGAGGGTTCTAAGTGCTGGAGTTTTACATCAAGATTTTGCAACATTTCAGTGTTTGACAATTTACATGAAAGAACTTCAGCTTTAATTCTTGGTTCATCATCTTGAAACTCCCCCTCATCTTCACACGTTTCGACCATTGGAGAATCTGAAGTGACAGCTGCAACCCTAGCATTTCTGTCATGATAAGGCTTTAGCATGTTAATATGACACAATTGTTTTGGTTTTCTCCTATCTGGAGTCTTCACAATGTAATTGAGATCATTGAGTTTTGTCAGAATTTCATAAGGACCATGAAATCTAGCCTGCAATGGATTGGACTGCAAGGGAAACAACACAAGGACCTTGTCTCCTGGTTTAAACTCACGGCTTCTAGCCTTATGATCATACCAAGTTTTCATTTTTCCCTGACTTGATTTCAAGTTCTCTTTGGCAAGGTCACAAGCTGCACGCAATCTTTCCTTGAACTTGCTAACATAGTCTAACAGACTGATTTGCGGCTCTTCCTCTCGCCATTGTTCACTCAATAATAGCAAAGGTCCTCTCACTTCATGACCAAACACTAGCTCAAATGGACTGAATCCAGTAGACTCCTGCACTGCTTCTCTAGCTGCAAACAACAGCAAATGAACACCTTCATCCCAGTCTTTCTCATGGTCATAACAATAAGTCCTCATCATTGTCTTGAGAGTGGAATGAAACCGCTCTAAGGCACCCTGACTTTCTGGATGATAGGCACTAGAAAGAATCTGTTTTGCACCTAGTTCATACACAACCTGCTGAAACAATCCTGAAGTGAAATTGCTACCTTGGTCTGACTGAATTTCCCTGGGAAGACCAAACAACGTGAAGAACTTTATCAAAGCCTTCGAGATTGCAGTTGCCTTGATGTTACGTAGAGGTATGGCTTCGGGGAATCTGGTAGATGCACACATGATTGTCAACAAGTACTGATTTCCAGATCTAGTCTTGGGTAATGGACCAACGCAATCAACAATGACCCTAGAGAATGGCTCCCCAAATGCTGGGATAGGCTGCAATGGAGCTACAGGTGGGTCTAACTGGTGTTTTCCAACTACCTGACAAGTGTGACAGGTTTTGCAAAAGTTGGAAACGTCTTTCCGAAGCCCAGGCCAAAAGAAGTGTTTCATGATCTTATCAACAGTCTTGTTAACACCAAGATGACCTCCTAAAGGTAAACTATGAGCCATTATTAAGATCTCATTCCTATAGACCTTCGGAACAACAATTTGCCTGACCACTGCCCAATCTGCATTGGCAGGGATATCAGGAGGTCGCCACTTCCGCATCAACACACCATCCTTGAGATAATACCCAACTGGAACTGCATCTATTTCTTTTTCAGGAAGGGCTCTCCTCTTTAGTACACAAATTTCAGGATCATTAGTTTGCTCCTCAATCAACCGCTTTCTGGACAGAGACAAGTCTCCAGACACATCAGAATCACCAGACCCATCCGGCTGGCTGAATAGAGAACTGATAAAAGTATCTGATAAGTCCTCAAACGGAGAAACCATAGTAGGCCAATCAGAGTCATGAGGCGAACCACCTGAGTCCTGACTATTCAATGTACTGGACGGCACCACAACATCATCTTCTTTAGCCTTCTTGGCCATAGCACGAGTCACTGCGCAAGAAGGATACAGAGATGGGTCCTCATCCCCATTTTCAGTGCTCGGCTGTGAAGTAAGATGTACAGGGGGAACTACTTTGCCCCCAGCCAGGTCATTGCCTAGCAACAGAGAAACACCCTTTATAGGTAGACTTGACATAAGTCCCACCTTTACCTGTCCTGTAACTAAATCTGACTTCAAGAATATAGAGCGCAGGGGTACAGATACAGTCCTCCCTTCAATACCTTGTACAAGTATGAAATCCCCTGAAGCGGTCTCATCACGTACCTCTAAGGAGTCCATCAACAAAAGTGACTGAGAAGCTCCGTTATCCCTTAGGATATATATGGGGACAGGAGTAGTATGCTCATTCAGAGCCACAAATCCCTCTGACACAAATGGAAGAAATTCCTCCCTCACAAAGTCAGCTGTATTAGGCTTTTTAGCCCCACAAGAAGCAGGCAATTTAGCAGATTGGTTATCTACTACAGGGGTTTCTAACCTTGTTTTCACAAAGGCATTTGGTTTGGCATCCTTTTCTTTTTCTTTCTTAGCTTTAAGGAACCAACAGTTAGTTGTAACATGACCAGATTTCTTGCAATAACTGCAAACTAGACCACTTTTGTCACTGTCAGCTTTCACACTTTGATCAGACCTGTTACTGGATTTCTGAGCACCATCACCAGATTTGTCTTTGTCTTTGGGTGAGGAATCTTGGGTATCACCGTAACCCTTTTTCTGAAATTGGGACCATTTATTGTTACTGCTAGACTGAAATTTGGACTTATGAGTGAGAACATATTCATCTGCAAATTTGGCAGCTGATTGCAAGTTCAGTGCTTGCTTCTCATTAAGGTAGGTCTTAACATCATCCTTAACACAGTTCTTGAATTCTTCAACTAACACCATCTCTTTTAGTGAGTTGAAATCATCCTTGACCTCCATAGAAGTACACCAGCGCTCAAAGCAAACCTGCTTCTCGTTAGCAAATTCAACATAAGTCTGATTTTCAGATTTCTTCAGACCTCTGAATTTCTGTCGGTAAGCCTCTGGAACCAACTCATAAGCTCTCAAAATAACCTTTTTGACAACCTCATAATCAGAGAAATCATCTGCAGACAAAGCCGAATAGGCTTGTTGAGCTTTACCCTTGAGGACAGTTTGCAACATCAGAGGCCAGTGTTCCTTTGGCCACTGGCAACTCTTTGCTACCTTTTCAAAACACTGGAAATAGTTGTCAACATCCTTTTCTGAAAATGGAGGCACCAGTTTTACCTCCTGACTGGCACAAAATTTATTTTTAGTTTCAATTTTAATTTTTAGTTGCTCCATTTGGAGTCTTTCTTCTCTATCGAATTTCTCTAATTCAAAATCTCTCTGTCTCTGTCTCTCTCTTTCTGCTCTTTCCTCTTTCTCTCTCTCAAATTCTCTTTGTTTTTCTTCTCTTGCTAATTTTTCTAACTCAAACTGCCTTTGTTTTTCTTTTTCTTCCCTCTCAAATTCTCTGTGTTTTTCTTTTTCCTCCCTTTCTTTTTCTCTTTCCTCCCTTTCAATCTCTAGCATTTTTAATTTAAGTTCCATTTCTATATTTGGATTTTCCACTGGAAACTGTTCCAGATCTCCTGGTGCAAACACATTTTCATCAATGTAATATTCAACTATCTCTCTAGCCAGTCTTGCTTTTCGCATGGCTGGTTTTACCTCTGTCAGCTCCAACTGTCTGCAAATTTCTAGCAGTTCTGTCTTTTTAAAAGACTTCAAAACCCCTACGGTTGGTGATGCCAAGAAATCATCCATTGCTGTTGTCAATATATATCTAGGAAAATTCACAAAAACAATTTCACAATTTGGAATGTTAGATTTTCAATAAATTACTCACACAATGGTCTATCCCGGACCTTGAGCCCCCAATTTGTTATGGTCCCAATTTGTTATTACATTTATAACACAACAGCAACAGCAAGGGATGACAAACACAGTTTTAACAACTAAAACACATTTAATTTTTAACAAAGACAAAGACTAATAACAACCTACAACTAAAGACCAAGATTGATAAATAAGAAAAAACAGAAATAATTACAGTCCCTTTTTGGTGGGGTGGCTTGGTGATGTCCTGGATGAAGAAAATGCTCAAACACAGGCAAAGAAATCCACAAAAGAAACGTCACAGGTCTTGAACAGAATGGCAGGTCTGGTCATCTTCTTGCAATTTCTCCTACTACTTTACTGTCTCAATTCTTTTCCTTATATACTCTTTTGCAGACCCCACCCACATTTAGACCTCTTTTTTTTAATTTTCTGAGACTTGCCCCAGACATGTCCAGGACATGTCTAAACATGACTCCAGTCTGAGCTTAACAAAAAAAAGGTAAATACTGCCATCTAGTGGCCTATAATCACATTATACTTGGCATTGTCTTGCTGAAATAAGCAGGGGCGTCCATGAAAAAGACGTTGCTTGGATGGCAACACATGTTGCTCCAAAACCTGTATGTACCTTTCAGCATTAATGGTGCCTTCACATATGTGTAAGTTGCCCATGCCTTGGGCACTAATACGGGGTGTATTAGTGCCCATACCATCACAGATGCTGGCTTTTGAACTTTGCGCCTATAACAGTCCGGATGGTTCTTTTCCTCTTTGGTCCGGAGGACAAGACGTCCACAGTTTCCAAAAACAATTTGAAATATGGACTCCTCAGACCACGGAACACTTTTCTACTTTGCATCAGTCCATCTTAGATGACCTTGGGCCAAGCGAAGCCGGCGGCGTTTCTGGGTGCTGTTGATAAATGGCTCTCGCTTTGCATTGTAGAGTTTTAACTTGCACTTGCAGATGTAGCGACGAACTGTAGTTACTGACAGTGGTTTTTGTGTCACCTGCGACAGCAAGAGACACTTAGGTGTTGCTTTTCGGCGGCGTCCAAGAATTGGTTTCCGTGCTCTATCTTCTGTTGGGGTTGACGGATTTTGATCAGATTTGGGCCGTAGGCTTATGGTGTGGATACCACGCTCGAGTTCGATTTCGGAGCGATATCGACCAAAAATAATTTGCATACTGCAATCTGATTGGTTGTTGGGTTTCCGTGCTCTATCTTCTGTTGGGGTTGACGGATTTTGATCAGATTTGGGCCGTAGGCTTATGGTGTGGATACCACGCTCGAGTTCGATTTCGGAGCGATATCGACCAAAAATAATTTGCATACTGCAATCTGATTGATCATTAGGTTTCCGTGCTCTATCTTTTGTTGTAGTTGGTGGATTTTTTTCAGATTTGGGATGAAGGCTTTCTCTATGGATAACATGCTCGAGTTTGATTCTGGAGTGATTTCCATCGTTACTTATGCCAACCTTTCCCTGCTGTTGGCACCTGTGGAGGTTTGCAAAATGTTTTGTACAACTACTTTTGCCATATCAAATTCTGCAAGCCTTCACGCTGTGATCCGCCTCCTCGCGGTGGTGCCGGTAACACCATATAACCTGCTCACAGTCTTTTCTTACCATATTCGTCTTTATGTAGTTTGTAGAAACTTTACCCTGCTAGTCTCACCTTCCCGGTGTGTACTCACAGTTCAAATGTAGTATACATTTCTCTCCCCTCTCTCCCCAATGACTACAACTGCCACTTTACTGTACTACTTACTCAATAAACATTTCGCAGGTGACACATATACTTCACAGACTTCTAGTCTGAAGTGTTCCTGAGCCCATGTGGTGATGTCCTTTACACACTGATGTTGGTTTTTGATGCAGTACCGCCTGAGGGATTGAAGGTCACGGGCATTCAATGTTGGTTTTCGGCCGTGTCGCTTATGTGCAGTGATTTCTCCAGATTCTCTGAACCTTTTGACGATATTACGGACCGTAGATGATGAAATCCCTAAATTTCTTGCAATAGCTCGTTGAGGAATGTTGTTTTTAAACTGTTCGACAATCAGCTCACGCATTTGTTCACTAAGTGGTGACCCTCGCCCCATCCTTGTTTGTGAATGACTGAGCATTTCAGGGAAGCTGCTTTTATACCCAATCATGGCACCCACCTGTTCCCAATTAGCCCGATCACCTGTGGGATGTTCCAAATAAGTGTTTGATGGGCATTCCTCAACTCTCTCAGTCTTTTTTGCCACTTGTGCCAGCTTTTTTGAAACATGTTGCAGGCATCAAATTCCAAATGAGCTAATATTTGCAAAAAATTACAAAGTTTGCCTGTTCGAACATGAAGTAACTTGTCTTTGCAGTGTATTCAATTGAATATAGGTTGAAAAGGATTTGCAAATCATTGTATTCTGTTTTTATTTACGATTTACACAACGTGCGAACTTCACTGGTTATGGGTTTTGTACTATACTGAACCATATACTACTCTAAACAACACACAGGCCCTGCTCTGAGCTCCTGACACTTACCACACACACACACACACACACACACGCGCACACAAATATACTCTGTTGCAAGCTCACAGTTCCTGTCACACACACTCACTCACACACACACCCCCTGATTTGTCATGTGCACCTTCTCCTGCAGCGTTTATTTGGCCCCAGCGGATCCAGCAAGGACCTCTTTGAGCTGTTCAAATCAGAGGGGAGAAACCTCCTCTTTACGGACTCCACCAAGTGCTTGCAGAAGATTCCTACAAGCTCCAGCGTGAAAGACTTTCTGGGCAAAACGTATTTAAAGGCAATGGCCACTCTCAGGAAGTGCAGTGGCGCTGCGTCTGGTAGGTTCTGTTCCGGCCTTATTTTCTTCGTCCGTACGGCAGTGTCGACAAAGTGATGACTGGCTTGGAAACTGACTGCCTGCGTACATCCATTCTTCCAACCCAGTTGATTGACGACTTTACAGTCCTGGTTGTCTGTTGGCCAACTCAGAGACAGAAATATTCGAATGAAGCATCACATAACACCCCCCCCCCCCCCCAAAACGCACATACTGACCCAAGATGCAACAAATGCACTTTAATAATGGTCTCCTCAGAGGCTTAGCTATAGGCAATTGTACTATGACAAAAATGGTAGCTAAGAGATAAAATATATCAGAACAGTCTAAAGTGTTTTTAATTCAATATAAGGCACAGAGCATACGTGACAAACATGCACTCGTTATGATAGAGACAGTGGTGTCTCTATGACTGATAATTTGTGGGGCCCCGACCCATGTCTTAAAGTCAATGATTATTCCTGGCTTGTGCTCAGTTATTTTCCGTTATTAACATGTTTTCCAATTATGACAAAATTCTCTGGCGATCGAAGATACGGTTTCTCTCTCCATGCGATCTATTGACGATTATATAATGGGCTAAATTCAAATCAGAAAAATTATTTAGGCGACTCAAAAATAGGCCAATGGTTTATCAAAGAGCATCAAAATGCACTCAAACGTCTGCGCTAGTGTCTCCACACATCGAGTGATTTTACTTGCGCTTCATGATCATTTTATTAAATAAACTAAAAAAACATTTGAATCGTCTGTGTGCAATTCTGAATAATGCTGATTTAAATGCAGGAAATCACGTGTCCAGATTAATGATTGTCGCCGTACCGACATGTACCGTACGCAGGGGCGTCGAAGACGGGGGTGCGAGGCCCTGTGCCGACTTGATGCGTGAGGCCCTGCTCACACGCACGCGCATTAATCATGTCAGGCTGCAAGCACATGACTGCTCTAGATATACCCGGTGAAATGACATGCATTTTTAGACTAAAACAGCGTTATAATAATTTCAACTATGATTTTTTGGATATTGTTATGATTTGAAAATCACAACAAAGAAAACCAGCAATGACAATTTAAACAAATTTATCTTTCACTGATTAGGTCCAAAAATCTCTACAAATAATCCACTGTGCAATCTTATAATAACACTCTGATGCCAAAACAAAAAACCTCATTCACTAACCAAAATCACAGCATTTATCTGGACTAGGAACATTCTTGAAAGTTCTACAGAAGTCCTGAGTGATCCCGCCCCCTCCAGGCAAGAAGATGCCAGAAACCTCTAGAAAGCACTAGTCTATTTCATCACAAACAAGTGGTATTGCATCAGACCATGTTTTTCTACAGACACACCACCAGAGGGTGCTAAATGCTGAACGAAATAAACAAATAGCTGACTAGTAAGGCAGCACAAATCGTATGTAACAAATCTCCATTTACAAATGATAAACAATGCTGTACATAAAACACTCATACATAATAATATCATAATCTTTCAAAGGAAAAAAATCAACTGCACAACTATTGGATTTTATCATCAAATCAGCTCAGCTATCAATTTACACTGGCATGTTGAAGTATGACAGTGTGTCAAGAATTACGATTTAACAAACACTAATACCTAATGGTGACAATCGCTTATTTTGACTCAATGCTATGGAAAAATCTCAGATTAACAAAGGCGTAGTTTCTGCAGACACCCACAACAGTTTAGCATTTGATTACGATGCAATATATTTTCTCATAGCTACTAGTCAGTCACAAATGCTCTGCTGCAGTATAACTTAAAAAAATCAGATCACCATTCATTGATAAGGTGATGGTCACTTTCCTTGCCTTTTGGGCTGCAAACTCAGCAATTAAATCCTTATAATCCAGTCTGGATGCAACGTCTTTTTCGGTAGACAAGGGCGAGCCCACAGTCTCTCCAGCGACATGGAGGTCCGAAAATAGTTTTAAATTAGTTTTAACTTTGAAAAGCCTTGCTACCCCGATGTCAATTATTGATATCGTCAAGAAGACCCTGAGAGCAATCTCACAGTTAGGAAATGTGAGTCAGCAGCGAGAAAGAGCATGTTACTTGTAACGACATAAAATAAATTTTTAAAAAAGACCAGGGTAAGCTTTTATCGAGATGAAATGGTAAATAATGAAACTGACACAGAGAACTGTCATTTTAGGAGCATGATGAGTCAAGTGCAGTGATACTAAATATGTATTAATTTATTTTAAAAATTAATAAAATCACACACCAGCCGCGAGGCCCCCAAATGGCGCGAGGCCCGGTGCGGTCGCACACTTCGCACAGCCCATGCAACAGCTCTGACCATACCATACCGGCGTGTTCTCGGGGGTGATCTATTGCTCAGTCCCTCAAGGAAATTGTGTGTCGCAATTGCAACTATTAACCCAAATTCAACCAATCCTCGCAAATTTTTTACGGACCAAAAAAAAAAAAAAAAAAAAAAAAAATCGCCTAGACATTGCAACTTTCTTTGCCACTTTTTGAAAAAGCTACCTCAAAATCAGGCAAAACAATAAAACAATAAAAAAGCCGTGAAAATCCTGGAAGGATAGCTTGTCAATTATGAGAATGATTGAGTGTAAGTCAGGATTAATAATTGTTTTAAAGGGGAGCTCTGGGTCCCACCAATCTTCAGTCCTGGAGACACCCCTGGATAGAGACGAGTGCTTAACGCAAAACCTACTGTGGCCCATCTAGAAAATTATGGAATAAAACTTAACTTTTTCCAAACAAGCTAATCAAGCTAATCAAGCAAAATAACTCATTTACGTTTTATATAATTTTTATGCATATGTAACCAATTTAGAAACCGACGATCATGTTGGCTGTGCTGTCATGAACTTCAGCGACTTAAGACTCCGGTATCTGGACAGCATCAGCCAACTCTTCCTTTAATGTGCTAAATTTGCCGCGGTGTGACAATGTCATTTCAAGTGTGTCACGCACTGGTCTGAGTCTACTGTCATCAGGTGGGCTGGTACAGTCATATAAGCTTTGATTTGTTAGGTTCTCCAAATGTCTATAGTAAAGCCTTTAACAGAGTTTTTCACAATATTACAGAGAATTTCTTTCACTGCAGTGTATTCTTGATTAGCCTTTCAATGACTTTTTGTCACGATTTGGAATTTTGTACCCCAGTTCTTACATGTTCATGAATAAAATAAAACGTCCACCCTGCACAGTATTCACTGGCTGCAGGTCTATCGCAAACGCATCCGTTATTTACCCCTGCTCATGTGATGGCTTAGAATAAACTGGGGTGCACGGTCACCTGACAACTGATGATCACCTTGATGGTCGAGTTCATGGACTGACTGGTACCACACCAGACCTCCTAGTTGACACATGACTGATGCTGCCTTGTTTGTCGTCTTCATGTTATAGTGAGCACCAAACTGGGGCTCCCAGTCAACTGGTAACTGATGCCAGATTGATATTCCTTTTCGTAAAATAGTCACTAACGAGGTGGACCAGGGTGTTATGGCCCCAATTTGTTATGACATAAGACAGCAAGGGATGACAGGCAAAATTTTAAAACTTGACAGATTTAATAAAACCAAAGCACAGAACTAATTTACAATATAATCTACTGACCAAGATTGAAATAAAAAAAAAGATATTTACAGTCCCTTTGAGATGGGGTTGCTTGTTGATGTCCTGGGACAGGAAAATGCTCCAACACAGGCAATAATCCAAAAAAAAAAAACTTCGCAGGTCTTGAAAAGAGTGACAGGTCTGGTCAAATGTATCCTTCTCCTTGCAATTTCTCCTACTACTTTACTCTCTCAATTTAGAGAATTTTAATTTATCTCCTTATATACTCTTTTGCAGCCCCCTCCCACCTTCCAGACTTTTTTCAATTCTCTGGGACTTTCCCCTCTCAGACATGCCCAGGACATTCCAAAACCTAGCTCCAGACTGGGCTTAACAAAAAAAAGTCAATACTGCCATCTAGTGGCAATTTTTCCACGTTACAAGGGTTAGAAATAAAGAAAATTAGGTTCAGGTTTTCCGCAAGAAATATCATTTGTCCCGTGTACTTTCATTACCATTAAAAAAATTATGTATACAGTTGCAATCAAAATTATACAACCCTTGTTGCGAATTAGGTTTACTGGCAAAATTTACAGACTTTCAGCTGTTTGCAATGAACAAATCGAACAAGAACAGTTTAAATGGCTCAACACAACAAATATTACAACTGGCTTCTCCAAATTCAACACAAAATGCCACTTTTAATGACTACTGCAGGCTCTAAATTATTCAACCCCTTCATGACAAGCATCATTAATACTTAGTAGAGCACCCTTTTGCCGCTGTGACCTGCTGGAAATGTGATGCACAGACAAATCCCAGCTTTTGGCAGCATTCTTAAGGAATCTTAGCCCAGTCCTCATGGACAATTGCCTCCAGTTCACTAATATTCCTGGGTTTGCATGCTGCAACTGTGTTTCTCAAATCCCACCAGAGATTGTTTATGGGATTAAAATGAGGCGACTGTGATGGGCACTCTAGAATCTTCCCAGACTTCTTCTGAAACTAAGCTTTGCTTGATGTTGAGGTACACTTAGGCTCATTGTCCTTTAGGAAGGTCCAATGAGGCCCAAGCATCCGCTTCCCTACAGACGGCATGACATTTTCTCCTTGGATATCCTGGTACTTGACTGAATCCATCTTGCCCTCCACACTCGGCAGGTTTCCAGTGCCAGAGGAAGCAAGGTAGCCGCAGATCATCAAAAAGCCCCCACAATTCTCCACTGTAGGCAGGGTGTACTTTTCAGCATATGCTTCTTTATTCCTCCTGCAGACATACCACTGATTCATAAGCCTGAAATATTCCAGTTTTGTTTCATTACTCCACAGAACAGTATCCCCAAACTTCAGTGGCTGCTTCTTCAAACTTCCTCTATGATTTTGAGCACATTGGAGCTTGTGCTTTTGGATCAGTTGTGGTGTGTGTCTTGGAGACCTTCAACGTTTAGTATGCGCCCTACTGTGCAAACTGAAACCTCAATGCTTCCTGTCTCCAAGTCTTGCTGCGGGTCTCCTGCAGTCACTCAAGGGTTTTTGACCACCCATCTCCTCAGGAATCTGGTGGCAGCCATTCATAGCTTCCTCTTTCTGCTGCAGCCACTCTGCTTTTAACTCTGAACTTGTGAACTATGCTTCACACTGTATCTCCATGAAAATGTAGTGCCTGTGCTACCTTTTTGGATCCTTTTCTTTGTTTGTGCCAGGCAATGATCTCCTTTATTTGCTTTTTGGACAATTCTCTTGACAGCCAGGTCTTGATTAGCTGCATTATGAGTGCTTGAGACAACACCTAATTTGCAAATATGGTCTTATTAGGGATGATATTCGGAGGGTTGAATAATTTTTATACTGCAGTAGTCATTAAAAATTGCATTTTGTGTAAATTTCGAGAAACCACTCATAATATTAGTTGTGTTTAGCTATTTAAAATGTTCTTATTAACTCTGTTTATCACAAACAGCTGAAAGTTTGTAAATTTTGCTGTTAAACCCAATTTGCAGTAGGGGTTGAATAATTTTTATTATAACTATATTTTATTTATTTATTTATTTATTCAACCCCGACAGCGGGGAAAAGCAGAAAATACAAAACAGTTTACAATAGAAATAAAAGTAACATATTACAATCATACAAGATAAAAGCATACGGAACTAGATGATGAGATGACTAGATCTGCCAATTGCACATTAGTGACACCATTGTGTAATGTGAATATAGGCCACTAGATGGCAGTATTTATCTTTTTTTTGTTTAGCTCAGACTGGAGTCATGTATAGACATGTCCTGGACATGTCTGGGGCAAGTCTCAGAAAGTTAAAAAAAAAGAGGTCTAAATGTGGGTGGGGTCTGCAAAAGAGTATATAAGGAAAAGAATTGAGACAGTAAAGTAGTAGGAGAAATTGCAAGAAGATGACCAGACCTGCCATTCTGTTCAAGACCTGTGACGTTTCTTTTGTGGATTTCTTTGACTGTGTTTGAGCATTTTCTTCATCCAGGACATCACCAAGCCACCCCACTAAAAAGGGACTGTAATTATTTCTGTTTTTTTTTATTTATCAATCTTGGTCTTTAGTTGTAGGTTGTTATTAGTCTCTGTCTTCGTTAAAAATTAAATGTGTTTTAGTTGTTAAAACTGTGTTTGTCATCCCTTGCTGTTGCTGTTGTGTTATAAATGTAATAACAAATTGGGGCCATAACAAATTGGGGGCTCAAGGTCCGGGATAGACCATTGTGTGAGTAATTTATTGAAAATCTAACATTCCAAATTGTGAAATTGTTTTTGTGAATTTTCCTAGATATATATTGACAACAGCAATGGATGATTTCTTGGCATCACCAACCGTAGGGGTTTTGAAGTCTTTTAAAAAGACAGAACTGCTAGAAATTTGCAGACAGTTGGAGCTGACAGAGGTAAAACCAGCCATGCGAAAAGCAAGACTGGCTAGAGAGATAGTTGAATATTACATTGATGAAAATGTGTTTGCACCAGGAGATCTGGAACAGTTTCCAGTGGAAAATCCAAATATAGAAATGGAACTTAAATTAAAAATGCTAGAGATTGAAAGGGAGGAAAGAGAAAAAGAAAGGGAGGAAAAAGAGAAAGAAAGGGAAGAAAGAGAAAAAGAAAGGGAGGAAAAAGAAAAACAAAGAGAATTTGAGAGGGAAGAAAAAGAAAAACAAAGGCAGTTTGAGTTAGAAAAATTAGCAAGAGAAGAAAAACAAAGAGAATTTGAGTTAGAAAAATTTGCAAGACAGAGAGATTTTGAATTAGAGAAATTCGATAGAGAAGAAAGACTCCAAATGGAGCAACTAAAAATAAAAATTCAAACTGAAAATAAATTTCGGGCTAGCCAGGAGGTAAAACTGGTGCCTCCATTTTCGGAAAAGGATGTTGACAACTATTTCCAGTGTTTTGAAAAGGTAGCAAAGAGTTGCCAGTGGCCAAAGGAACACTGGCCTCTGATGTTGCAAACTGTCCTCAAGGGTAAAGCTCAACAAGCCTATTCGGCTTTGTCTGCAGATGATTCCTCTGATTATGAGGTTGTCAAAAAGGTTATTTTGAGAGCTTATGAGTTGGTTCCAGAGGCTTACCGACAGAAATTCAGAGGTCTGAAGAAATCTGAAAATCAGACTTATGTTGAATTTGCTAATGAGAAGCAGGTTTGCTTTGAGCGCTGGTGTACTTCTATGGAGGTCAAGGATGATTTCAACTCACTAAAAGAGATGGTGTTAGTTGAAGAATTCAAGAACTGTGTTAAGGATGATGTTAAGACCTACCTTAATGAGAAGCAAGCACTGAACTTGCAATCAGCTGCCAAATTTGCAGATGAATATGTTCTCACTCATAAGTCCAAATTTCAGTCTAGCAGTAACAATAAATGGTCCCAATTTCAGAAAAAGGGTTACGGTGATACCCAAGATTCCTCACCCAAAGACAAAGACAAATCTGGTGATGGTGCTCAGAAATCCAGTAATAGGTCTGATCAAAGTGTGAAAGCTGACAGTGACAAAAGTGGTCTAGTTTGCAGTTATTGCAAGAAATCTGGTCATGTTACAACTAACTGTTGGTTCCTTAAAGCTAAGAAAGAAAAAGAAAAGGATACCAAACCAAATGCCTTTGTGAAAACAAGGTTAGAAACCCCTGTAGTAGATAACCAATCTGCTAAATTGCCTGCTTCTTGTGGGGCTAAAAAGCCTAATACAGCTGACTTTGTGAGGGAGGAATTTCTTCCATTTGTGTCAGAGGGATTTGTGGCTCTGAATGAGCATACTACTCCTGTCCCCATATATATCCTAAGGGATACCGGAGCTTCTCAGTCACTTTTGTTGATGGACTCCTTGGAGTTACGTGATGAGACCGCTTCAGGGGATTTCATACTTGTACAAGGTATTGAAGGGAGGACTGTATCTGTACCCCTGCGCTCTATATTCTTGAAGTCAGATTTAGTTACAGGACAGGTAAAGGTGGGACTTATGTCAAGTCTACCTATAAAGGGTGTTTCTCTGTTGCTAGGCAATGACCTGGCTGGGGGCAAAGTAGTTCCCCCTGTACATCTTACTTCACAGCCGAGCACTGAAAATGGGGATGAGGACCCATCTCTGTATCCTTCTTGCGCAGTGACTCGTGCTATGGCCAAGAAGGCTAAAGAAGATGATGTTGTGGTGCCGTCCAGTACATTGAATAGTCAGGACTCAGGTGGTTCGCCTCATGACTCTGATTGGCCTACTATGGTTTCTCCGTTTGAGGACTTATCAGATACTTTTATCAGTTCTCTATTCAGCCAGCCGGATGGGTCTGGTGATTCTGATGTGTCTGGAGACTTGTCTCTGTCCAGAAAGCGGTTGATTGAGGAGCAAACTAATGATCCTGAAATTGGTGTACTAAAGAGGAGAGCCCTTCCTGAAAAAGAAATAGATGCAGTTCCAGTTGGGTATTATCTCAAGGATGGTGTGTTGATGCGAAAGTGGCGCCCTCCTGATATCCCTGCCAATGCAGATTGGGCAGTGGTCAGGCAAATTGTTGTTCCGAAGGTCTATAGGAATGAGATCTTAACAATGGCTCATAGTTTACCTTTAGGAGGTCATCTTGGTGTTAACAAGACTGTTGATAAGATCATGAAACACTTCTTTTGGCCTGGGCTTCGGAAAGACGTTTCCAACTTTTGCAAAACCTGTCACACTTGTCAGGTAGTTGGAAAACACCAGTTAGACCCACCTGTAGCTCCATTGCAGCCTATCCCAGCATTTGGGGAGCCATTCTCTAGGGTCATTGTTGATTGCGTTGGTCCATTACCCAAGACTAGATCTGGAAATCAGTACTTGTTGACAATCATGTGTGCATCTACCAGATTCCCCGAAGCCATACCTCTACGTAACATCAAGGCAACTGCAATCTCGAAGGCTTTGATAAAGTTCTTCACGTTGTTTGGCCTTCCCAGGGAAATTCAGTCAGACCAAGGTAGCAATTTCACTTCAGGATTGTTTCAGCAGGTTGTGTATGAACTAGGTGCAAAACAGATTCTTTCTAGTGCCTATCATCCAGAAAGTCAGGGTGCCTTAGAGCGGTTTCATTCCACTCTCAAGACAATGATGAGGACTTATTGTTATGACCATGAGAAAGACTGGGATGAAGGGGTTCATTTGCTGTTGTTTGCAGCTAGAGAAGCAGTGCAGGAGTCTACTGGATTCAGTCCATTTGAGCTAGTGTTTGGTCATGAAGTGAGAGGACCTTTGCTATTAATGAGTGAACAATGGCAAGAGGAAGAGCCGCAAATCAGTCTGTTAGACTATGTTAGCAAGTTCAAGGAAAGATTGCGTGCAGCTTGTGACCTTGCCAAGGAGAGCTTGGAATCAAGTCAGGGAAAAATGAAAACTTGGTATGATCATAGGGCTGGAAGCCGTGGGTTTGGACCAGGAGAGATGGTCCTTGTGTTGTTTCCCTTGCAGTCCAATCCATTGCAGGCTGGATTTCGTGGTCCTTATGAAATTCTGACAGGGCTCAATGATCTCAATTGCATTGTGAGGACTCCAGATGGGAGAGGACCAGAACAATTGTGTCATATTGGCATGCTGGAGCCTTGTCATGACAGAGATGCTGGGGTTGCAGCTGTCGCTTCGGATTCTCCGGTGGTCGGGACGTGTGAAGATGAGGGGGAGTTTCAAGATGATGAACCAAGAATTAAAGCTGAAGTTCTTTCATGTAAATTGTCAAACACTGAAGTGTTGCAAAATCTTGATGTAAAACTCCAGCACTTAGAACCCTCACAGAGAGATCAGTTTGAAAGGTTGATCAAGAAATATGAGGATTTGTTTCCTGATGTTCCAAAGAGAGTTACTATAGCCTCTCATGATGTAGATGTTGGTGATGCCAAATCAATAAAACAGCATCCATACCGGATGAATCCTGAAAAGAGAAAGATTGCTGAGAAAGAGGTTGAGTACATGTTAAAACATGATATTATCAGACCCTCCAACTCCGATTGGAGTTCACCCTGTGTGCTAGTTCCAAAACCTGATGGAAGTACTAGATTCTGTACAGATTATCGCAAAGTCAATGCTGTAACTAGAACTGATGTGTTTCCAATACCTAGGATTGATGATTGTATTGATAGTATAGGGCAAGCAAAGTTTCTGACCAAGATTGATTTATTGAAGGGTTATTGGTGTGTGCCTTTAACTGAGAGGGCCAAGAGCATCTCTGCTTTTGCCACACCATCTGGATTGTACCAGTATGAAGTCCTACCCTTTGGCATGAAAAATGCCCCAGCCACGTTCCAAAGGATGATACAGTCTACAATCGCCAGATTGCCACACACGGGTGCATACATCGATGACCTGATCACATGGAGTGACTCCTGGGAAGAACATCTAAAAGATGTAGAGACGTTGTTCCAGCGCCTGACCCAGGCTAACCTGACTGTTAACCTGAACAAGAGTGACTTTGGTAGTGCTACTGTCACCTATCTTGGCTACGTCATAGGCCAGGGTAAGGTGGCACCCATAAATGCTAAAGTCCAAGCCATCATGGACTTTCCAGTTCCTGACAACAAAAAAGCTTTGCGCCGCTTCCTTGGAATGATCGGGTACTACCGCAAGTTCTGCAAGAACTTTGCTGAGATTGCTCTCAGTCTAACTAACCAACTGAAGAAAGGCATAAAGTTCACCTGGGATGATGCATGCCAGAGAGCCTTCAATCACCTGAAGTCTCTGCTGTGTCACTTCCCCGTGCTCAAATCTCCTGACTTCAACAAACCGTTCTCCATCGCGGTCGATGCTAGCGACCAAGCTTGTGGATCTGTGCTCCTACAGAGAAGTGACTCTGATGACATTGAGCATCCCGTGGCATACTTCTCCAGGAAGTTCAATCGCCACCAAAGGAACTATTCCACAATAGAGAAGGAACTGTTGGCTCTGGTCCTTTCTTTACAACACTTTGAGGTTTATGTTTGTACAGGACAAAAGCCAATGATTGTGTACACTGACCACAATCCGTTAATGTTTTTGAGTAAGATGAAAAACAAGAATCGGAGATTGTTGAATTGGAGTTTGATTTTACAGGAGTTTGACTTGGAAATTAAGCATGTGAAGGGTACAGACAATGTAATTGCTGATTGCTTATCCCGTGTTTGAATGTGTATATATATATCATGTGTTTGAATATTGTATGATATGTATATATAGACAAGTGTTCACTTAACCATTTTGTATTGAAAAGAAAAATTTTGCCTTTGTGAGTCAAAATTTTTCCCTTTTGGAATGGAGGTGTAATGTGAATATAGGCCACTAGATGGCAGTATTTATCTTTTTTTTGTTTAGCTCAGACTGGAGTCATGTATAGACATGTCCTGGACATGTCTGGGGCAAGTCTCAGAAAGTTAAAAAAAAAGAGGTCTAAATGTGGGTGGGGTCTGCAAAAGAGTATATAAGGAAAAGAATTGAGACAGTAAAGTAGTAGGAGAAATTGCAAGAAGATGACCAGACCTGCCATTCTGTTCAAGACCTGTGACGTTTCTTTTGTGGATTTCTTTGACTGTGTTTGAGCATTTTCTTCATCCAGGACATCACCAAGCCACCCCACTAAAAAGGGACTGTAATTATTTCTGTTTTTTTTTATTTATCAATCTTGGTCTTTAGTTGTAGGTTGTTATTAGTCTCTGTCTTCGTTAAAAATTAAATGTGTTTTAGTTGTTAAAACTGTGTTTGTCATCCCTTGCTGTTGCTGTTGTGTTATAAATGTAATAACAAATTGGGGCCATAACAAATGTGAATGCTGCCAACGACCTATGACTATATTCATGCGAAAATAAAAGATGACGTAACGTGTCAATTACTCCGTCTTCGTGGTTGGTGGTGAGGTCCAGTGGCGTGCACAGACATTATGGGGGGCAAGTGCTCAGGGGGGAGGGGGAGGGCACTTTTTTGCACTCGTGGAACATGTTATTGAAGCGTGAGATTAAAATAATAAAATAAACATTACACGCACATGTTCAATGCAATTCATGACTACTGTCATTCATCACAAGAAGGCACATGGGTAGCCTTTATGGGGATATTTCTCTCAGGCACTGGGGAACTGCCTGATTCTTCTTTCTGTGTTCATTTATGTTGCCTAACAAAACCTACACAAAAGAAAACGTTCAGCTTAACAGATAGATTTGCAAAGTCGACCGACATTGTTTGTGGTGGTCATCCTCACGTTATGTATCATTGATTTGGGATATAGCATTAAACTAGCTAATCAGGTGACCAGTCGGCTAAAAAATGCTCAGTTTGGTGCTGTATGAGCAGTGGCGTACCGTCAGATGCCAGGAAGGCCTTCAGTAACATCACCCTTTCCCGGATAATTGCTCTTAAACTGTTTGCGATCAGGTTTGATTGATTAACAATCAAACAGTTAATTAACAGAATAGCCACCACCAATGCGTGACACGTTATGATTAAGAAATGCTAATTACAAAGCGATTGCCTGTTGGCTATGTTGATATAATTGATGTGAATCCGCAAGGATGACAATCTGCAAAAAATCCGAAACTTTCGTGGACTTATACTTTCGCAATTATTTTCGTCTTCACTCAGCTGTCCTGCTACGCACTTTGGCTGTCACATTCAGAGTATATAGAACAGATTCTCATGGCTAATTGCTCAATGAACGTCGCGAAATAATTTACGCAAATTCGGAAATTATAAAGACGTAGGCGATTGATATTTTTTCCGTAGCCATTGGTGTGCGGAAGTAAGTTAAACGCCGTATAATTTCGTACTGCAATGTATAACAAGGCTTTCAAAAACAAGTTAGATTCTCGTCGGTTCCTCCGATCAGTCTGAGCAACGGTTGCTCATCGGGGAGGTGTCTGTCATTAAGAAGTGAAAGGTGAGGTTATTGCTGGCCCTGTGTTTCTGCCGATGGACCGTCACTGTGTATGAGACATGCTACTGCACAACAAAATGATTACAGGTTGGGCTGTACGATTTCACTTGATCTGTGTGTTACCTGGCTGGCGGGGCACAAGACTGTGGCTTCCAGTCGCTCAGCTGATATGCTCCTGCAGCGCATCCACTGAGATAAAAGAAAACTAGAGTGGACAATCCTGTCACTTCCGAGGCGGCTATTCTGCCGTCAGCGCTTTGGCCCAGCCCACGCGGCGTCCACTCTAGTTTTCTTATATCTCTGTGAGCGCATCTATATGCACTGCGCGCGTGTTCACGTGACAAAGGAAGAGAGGTCGGAAGCTTGTGAGGAGGTGGCCCATTTCGGGGCATTTTTTTCAGTAGTTTTTAATCAGACAGCTTTTCTAAAAGATCATTTCTACATTGGCCCCACTAAAGTGTTAATAATAATAATAATAATAATAAAAAAAAAAAAAAAACGAAGTTTCAAAAGGGCACTTTCATTGATAAAGGGGAAAGAGGCAAGTGCTGTAGCACCACCTAGCGTCTATCCGTGCACGCCACTGGTGAGGTCATTACCAATAGGCCTACATCTTGTTAAGGCATATATAGACAGAGAGTGAGACAGCGAGAGAGAGAGAGAGAGAGGCTACAAGTACTCAAAAACACTGTCACTCAAAACGCGATCTAAAGAATCCTGCTTCGTAGTGGCGTTCGATTACCAAGTATAAATTAATACTCATGAAGTCTGATAAAAAGCTGTATACTTTCTGATAACTTATCTCACAGTGACAAAGAGCAGCAAAGTTTTGTGCAAGAAGACCGCAAACCGCTACACATGAACACGGTTCCACAGCAATTCTTTTTTTCTCCAATTTGTTGCAGTATTTTTGATTAAACACTAAACAGTGTCACATTAACGTTTATATGATGAGCACATAAGATTCATCTCAAAGGAAGATGCTCATTGTCACTTTTATGAATCTTATGCCCTTAGCTCACTTAGTTACATCTGGCTCGTTGGTGCCAGGAGTTTTCATTTACTTGATCGGCTAGGAAAGAATTGAAGGGCACGGTCTATTTCTACGTCGTTGTTTGCTGCGGAAAGTAAAAAAAAAAAAAAAAAATCAGGTTCTCGATCTTATAATCTACCCGCAGTAGGCCCTGAATATCACTAAAGCAGTCACATCCACAGCGGAGGGAAGTAAATGAACTTTTGGCACATTTAATCTAATAAAACCGCCAGGTCTTTTGGTTGTCCAACCGGACAAACTCGTTGGTAGTCTAGGTCATCCAGATAACCAGATAACCGCTTATTATGAAGACTGTGGACTGTCCAGTTAACTGACAACTGACACCTAAGCATAGGTGATAACTGATGCCTGAATTGAAAATCCTATTCCCTCAATGATTAAACCAAACTGGACCATCCTCTCAACTGATACCTGATGTCTAACCCAGTAACCCTTTTTTATAATAACTGACATATACCAGACTGCCAAATCAACAGTGAATTAACATGTGAAATGAAAACTCTGCTTGAGTGATAACTGATGGCTTGGTTTTTCCTCTCTTTCCCCTTCAGCATTGGAGAAGGCCTGCACTTTCCATAGCTGCCTGCAGAGGGCATAGAGGAGCATCACACGCATCTCCCTTCCACCCCCCTCATCATCACGGAACTCAGCCGATCGCCTACCAGCGGGGAATTCTTAGCTTTGCTCAGCTTCCACTTTGTTACATAAAATGGACAAAACACATACACACGCTCATAAGCGAATTCTAAATAAACTGCTTTTTCAACCTCGACATATCTTCGTGTGAAAGTTTTAAACTATTTACTGTATGTGTAAACTCTTACATGTGTTAGACAAGGCTAAACTCCTATTAGCTCCTGATAATAACAGCCCCCCACCCCAATGCTCTCATTGGCTGAATTGTGGTTACTCTAATACGAACATCACTGTGACCACAATCATGATTGCAAATTCACCATCTGCCTCACCCCTTAAATCAGTGGCTCTCAAACTCAGTCCTGGGGGACCCCTGTGTTTGCTGGTTTTCATTCCGACCACAATTGCAATTCCAGGATTTTAACAAGCTGTTCGTTTTTTCTTAATTAGGCGCTTTTGATCTTCAGAGAGGTAATTTATCATCTAAATCTACAGAATGCCAAACATAGCTTTGTAATACCCCAAAGATGACCAATTTTACATTGTGCACATTGCACTATCGGCAAAAAATTCAGAGGAAACAGACCGATGAGATTAATTAAAATCTCAGATTTAAAACCAGATTTCGCAATATTTAGTTAATCTTTAAATTTGTCAGTTTTTGTGAACGTGCGGGCGCAAGTTTCGCCACAGAAACTGTTACCCAAGTGAGCGCAGAAAGTTAATCTGCACGGAATTAAAGTGGTGGTAAAGGAGTAGAGTTGAAGAGGAGAAGCAAGTACTGCAGTGAGAGCAGTGATGGACTGCATTTTCCAATGTCGCCTCTTATTCACCCATTGACACCGAATTCTCTCGCTCTCTCTCTCTCACGCACGCAATTAATACACCGATGGTATCAACCTATCATCCACCGAAGCCAAAACGCCGGTGTTGTGTCAGAGAATGACCGAGCGAGTGTTGCTTTTATTTCGTATTTGCAACCCAGGAGTGAAGCAGTTTCATATATTAAATTCTTGCGAAGGAATTACCGCTTTAATCTCGCAACCGATCAAAGTGCAAAAAGTGAGAACGACTGTCCTATATTTTTCATTTTTACGAAGGAGGTATAAGTAAATAACAAATGTTAGGCCACTGCTTCGCGAATATCCTAAAGCCACGTGATACGAGTGTAACGAACGCAAAATAATCTTATATTTCGCCTTCTTATTCCACAACATTGTTTTCTGTGGAAATATATCGCTATATAGCCAGGCTAATTACAAAATGAAATTCAGATGATATGAGCAAGTAGGCCTGCGCTTCACTTGCCTTTCGCGGCTAAGTTGCATTACTCTTCTGCAGGTTGTAAGCCTGAGGTATTAGCTGGATACGCTTACATGTCCACGCTAGCAGAGTCCTCTTTTCGAGAAGTCAAATGTGTGTCTCAGGTCTTAAGAAAATAAATTGAATGAAAGAATGAACGATCAAATAAAAAAAACAAATTCAGACTTCGTTCATGAACCATTTTGACAAAAAAAAAAAAAAACAAACAAATTGATATAACTACACCAATATGTATTGCAAGACAATAAGTACAGTAACTACTATAAACAAACAAATCTGAAAAGTATTCATTGTAAAATTACAAAAAGGCCTTTTTCAGGGATCAAGCATTTCTGCAGCAATGGTGGTTGATCAAGCCCTGAAAGTTGGTGCTTCCAATTCCAATCGGTGTCCCAACTTTTCTTGATCACTTCAATCCCCTCTGTCTGAACCAAACTGGCTACCACAGCAATCTGCAGCACCATGCAGTACACTCTGGTGTGCATGAGGTTGGTCAGGGGTTCATCCTAAAGTGACATATTGACCCAAAACATAGTCCAAGCTCTGCAAGAACTACCTTAGGAAAAAAGAAATTGATGTTAAGCTTGAAAACATGGAGTGGCAGAATCTCCAGACTTAAACCCCAACAAACTGGTTTGGGATGACCTGGACAGAAGAGTGAAAGCAAAGCGACCTACACGTGCCGCACATTTATGGGAACTTCTGCAACAGAGTTTGGAAGAACTTTATGGAGAATATTTGATTTCCATTGCAGAAAGAATGCCCCGAGTGTGTTCAGCTGCTATAACTGCCGAAGGTACTTTGATGAGTCAAAAGTTTAGAATGCATTTTGGATTATAAATTGATTCCATGATTTTTTTACTTTATTCTTTATTTGTTCTATGCTTTCATTTCAGAGTACAATGAGACATTAAAGTACATAATTTTCTATTAAAAACCAGAAAAATTGGGATGTTCTAAAACTTTTGACCGGTAGTGTATGTACAGAATTACGACTAGATCGGGTTGAAACTATTTGTTTTGTTCCTTTTTTTCACTCAGTCTTTCGTGTTTTATTCTCTCTTTCGAAAAAGAAGTGCGTACAATTTAAAGAAAACTGCATATACAGTGGATGTGTACACATTTTTTTTGCTCTCACAACAGGAATACACAGGTGCATCTCAATAAATTAGAATATCATCAGAAAGTTGATTTATTTCAGTAATTTGATTGGAAACGTGAAACCCATATATTATATACAACCTCAAGTCCGAAATAATTGGGACAAAGTGTAAATTGTGAATAAAATCAAAACACAATGACTTTCAAATCACACCAGCCAGTATTTTATTCACAATAGAACAGGGATAACATAGCAAATGTTGAAACTGAGAAATTTTGCAATTTTATCCACAAAATGAGCTCATTTCAAATTTGATGGCTGCTACAGATCTCAAAAAAGTTGGGACAGGGGCCTGTTTATCATGTTGTAGCATCCCCTCTTCTTTTTGACCGAGTGGAGGTATCTGGTAATTGGGGAGACAAGTTTCTTGAGTTTAGCTATTGGAATCTGATCCCACTCTCCGCTGCTGGAGAGTTTTGGATCTCCTTTGATGGACTTTTCATTTAATTATGGGCCAAATGTTCTTAATCAATGAAAGATCAGGACTGCAGGCAGGCCAGTCCTGCACACAGGCTCTTCTACTATGAAGCCATGCTGTTGTGATAGCTGCAGTATGTGGTTTTGCATTGTCCTGGTGAAATACACAAGGCCTTCCCTGGAATAGATGTCATCTGGAGGGGAGCATATGTTGCTCTAAAACCTTCATACACCTTTCAGCATCCCTTTTATAGCTAATCATGTTACATACCGGATGCCAGTTGACTTAATTACTTGCTAAATGTTCTTTCAGCGGTTTCTCTCATATATTAATTGCTTTTTCAGCCCTTTTTTGCCCGTGTCCCAGCTTTTTAGAGATCTGTTGCTGCCAGAAAATTTGAAATTAGCTCATTTTGTGGATAGAAATGTAAAATGTTTCAGTTCAACATTTAAAATATTATCTATATTCCATTGTAAACAACATATTGGCTCATGTGATCTGAAAGTCATTGCATTTTGATTTTATTCACAATTTACACTTCATCCCAACTATTTTGGAATTGGGGTTGTTCTATTTTAAATTGTAGACTGTGCAAATAAAGGGGATCTAAGTTCCCTGTGATGGGCATTGACACACTCTTATCCCAATTAATTGAATAACCAGAGAAAGTGCCAAACAGTTTAATTAAGTCTAGAAGATATGGGACAGAGCGAGCGGGATCCCCTCGGTACAGGACTATGTCGTCGGCACAAAGCGAAATACGGTTCTCACGATTTCCAATCCTGATTCCGCTTTTCGCATCCTTTTCACTTTGTATTATTGTTGCAGATTCTGGTTGGTCAGTTCAAAGATCGGGCTTAATGTTTTTTTCTTTTTTTTTGGGCACAGTTCTTCTGACACATTGTAAAATAGGCCTAGAAATAGGACATCGGATGGAATAGTTTGTCCCTTCCACCAAATATCCAGATATTCAAATATGGCCAACCAACGATCAACTACTTTTACAATCAGACATTAATAAAGATTTAGAAAATCACTGGACTGATTTAAAGCAAAATTATTACTTTCATGCAAATTATTACAAGGGTCATGGTCTCCGGTGTTGCTCAGTGAAATGGTCTCAGGGCTTTTCTGTCTTAAGGAACTGTTCCACTTGCTTGTCATGGGTCATTATGTTCCTTTGGTCTGTTGTTTGTTCTGCAAACAGAAAAATAAAAGACTGTTGGGTCCCATCCACTTCAAGTCAAAACCACTTTCCTTAAAAAATAATTATTTTTCTACATTTTAAAGATTTTCATTCTGCCTTCCTGTCAAGGGTTGTGTTCCAGTATTCTTCTGCTGGTGCTTGAATTTAATATTTTTAAACATTTCAACCATTTAAAGACACAATTTCGGGGGTCAAGTTCATTGAAACATACAAATGATATGTAAAGATGAAGAGAAGCCAAGTTGTGTGTTTTCTCGAATTCCTTCCTATTGTCAGACGAAAGGCCTGTGTGTGGGAGAGGACTAATGTTTATTCCAACCCAACGCCGGTCACACCCCTTTCATCGATCCTCACCCTTTACCATCAGTAGCTGGCCAAGAGGTCGTGCAAACAGGGAAATCTTTAAAGCGTATTTACAATTCCACCTGCTGCTTCTGACCTGCTTGTGATATCATCAGCTTAGCCTAAGGTCCAACTCCGAAGTGGACACAGGCGATTCAGCAGCCAGAATGGACGATTGGGAACTCTGTATTTGTTCCCTGCTAAAACAGGCTGTAGGGAGCGTTTTATACGTGAACACTCTGGGTTTTGAAAACGGGAAACTGGGTAACAGAACTGCGGGTTAATTTTAGGATGACGCTTCCCAGCCTGTATATGCGGTGATTACAGTATACTGATCATATATCTGGAAAAGGCTTCATGAAAGAAAATCTTTTTTCAGAAATATAACTGTTTTTAACTCGTAAGGGGGCTTTTGTGGTGGACCCACCATCAGAAAGGGTTGAAGACCCTTATCTGGCCACTATCTGTCCATGGAAAGCCAGTACACTGCCTGCCACTAATGCAGTTATTTACTTGACCCTCAGTGAAGCCATTTTAACTTGCTCTCTGTATCCTTTCTTTGGAACTGATTCGGAGGTGCGCATGGGTATGTATGTAATCCAGTCCATAGTGAACGACCCTTGTGAAGAAAATAGCCAAAAATCCTCCCTGTAATTAAAATATATTCATGCCCTCTATGCTATTTTCCTAGTAGAAAGGAGACAGCAGGAAGTTCTTTACGGGCGGAGGAACTGGCCGATGGAAAGGTTTTAGGCTTTCCTAATGAGCAGTGGGTACATAAAAACATTTTTTATACTCTCGCGTTCAAAAGTGGAAAATCATTAATGCCAAGCTATGATATGACTGTCATTACAGAAGCAAATCGTGAGTTCTTTATGGACGAAAGAGAAAACAATCACGTACACGCCATTCCAGAGGATCTAGTCAACGGAACAAATAGGGCAGATGTTTAAAGCAGCCATGTTTTGAGAAATCAGAAAATGGGCAAATGATACCGCTACGGAAAGCTAATGTTGCGAAGATGAATAAAACACATTCTGGACAGTCACTCGGACAGGAAGAGAGTAAAAGAAGCATTTTGAACACGCTTTCAACTCGTGCTCATCCCCAAACAAAAATAGGTCTTTTCTGATGACGTCATTTGTGGAAGACAGGCACACTGTAAGGAAGTCGAGTGCATTGACCATGATCTGCCTCTTATAGTCCATTTTTTGGCCTTGTTTAGTTTAATATTTCTAAGAGATTAGATTTATGCTCGTCAAAACGTGTGTTATTGTTGACGAAGCATAGCACACGTCCCTGTTACATCTTATTTTTGATTTTATTTCATGCTACAAGCAGAACTGTAAAACTTTCCTTGATGAAGCTCTGGGTCATAAAAGTCTGCCACACTTTACCTCAGGAGAACTAATAAGTCCTGAAAACCTACAATAAAACAGTCGCTCATATAATTCATCAACACAGATCTGAAGTTTCATGTACATTGGACGATTCCCTGAGTACTTCATTTGAATCCCAAACCGGTTGGTGGAACTGGCGAGGGGCTATTTTGCATCACATTTGTCCAGACTTCGACTAGTCAACTGCTCAAAATATCACTATGTAGTACATTATATTTTCGCGCAATCGTCATATATATTTGCATTGAAATCATCCTCTTCAACTTCGATGGATTTCAACTTCGATGCCCAAGTCAAGCAACGGTTGAGGAAATTCTGACATTTTTAGTGGATTTCGACATCTTGCTCGCAGTACTACAGCCCATGTGTCACAATTGCTCCCATGAGTGACGTCGCAGCTCTTGGCCCGATTCACAGTGCTGTTGGAGGATGATATTGGGGGTTGCTAAAAGCCCGTTTTCCATCTTAGATTGCTCTAGTCCATTATCATCTCCGGGTGGAAAATGTTGATAGAGTAATGCATGCCCTTTCGGATGACACCAAATACATCAGCGTTTTTATAAAGTTTCAAATCAATACATGGCTACTTTAACATATACTTGCCGATGCAGAGTTTCTTGGTGAAAAAAGTTCCATGGATATGTGGATTCAGTGGGAGCATGATATTTCTATGGGTATGATATATCACATTCCCTGACCATACCACCCTGTATAGTTCATAGCTTGTAGATGTCATGGTTTCGGTTAAGATCTTTCTGTGTGTCTCTCTACACTTAATTTATTGCACTAATTTGTTTGATTAACGGCACTGGTCTCTGTTTCTATATAAACCGGAGGTCTGTCTCTCCTCCTTTGCTAGAGAGTCTGTTTTAGTTCACTCTTCAGCCAGAAGAGAATTCTAGTTTGTAATAAATTGTTTGCATTTCGGGAGACGCGAGAGTTAAGTTGCTGTCCGTCGTATATTACTGCTTTTGTGATTAAAGGTGCCTGCCATTTCGCTGCTTTTGGCCTCCCAAATTCCTCAGCCTTTACAGTAGCGTGTTACCACAGGGGTGTTATCCTCATTACTGTCCCGTCTGCAGCCCGACTGATTAACAGGATAAAGACTGGTGTCCATACTGAACATTTGTAACCCCAGTGAACATGAGCTGGCACAAACAGAAGAGACAGATATACCTCCTTATTCACAGACAGCAGTGGCAAAGCAAATATTCAGGGGTTATAAGCTGCTGATATGTATTTCTTGGCGTTTACTTTGCATATGTTTACAGTTTGAAGGCCTTGAGAAGTTCTACATATTAACACTTTATTTGCTTAAAAGGGAATAAGGATAGTTTACCCCAGTATATCTCATATTCCTATACAATACATTGTCTTTGGACATTGGTTACAATTAAGACCAGGAATAAAGCGTGGAAACAGGGCACAATCCAATAGTAGGGTTTATTGAAAGTAATACGGTAACAGAGGGTCGGAGCCCAGGAGAGGACGGCACAGCTCAGCTCTGATGTTGGCGCAGAAGCAGTGTAGGCATTGCCAATTACTGGCCAGAGACTTTGTGTATTTACCCTCCATGCAACATGTAGCGTAAACAATGAATAAACCTTTCTCTGAAGGAGTCAGGGTGATGTGACTTTTTAGTTAGAGGATATTTCACTGCAAAGGCAAATCCAACCCCAAGTCAGGCTGTAAGCTGTATTCAACCGTCTATGCAACAGTTGGCTCAGGAAAAAAAAGAAAGAAAAAAAGCTCAACTTAACTGTAGTGGAAATAACGCTATAAAATGTGACCTTCTGGTCTCAGGCGCGCCTGTTGTTGTGGAGCTCTGCTGGGCTTAGCTGTTTGTTTTCGCTCTACGGTCAACACGGCCAGATTAACCCCCCGGCCAAATGTCCAGGCAAAAGAAAATGCTGACAAATGGTCCCCAGCCCTGTGAGAAAGGGCCTGTGTGTGATTTTTCACACGATCACCGTCACACAGGGTGCAAACTTCAGTCGACGACTTTTTGCATCAAGGTTATTTCTGCTACAGTGACTTTAAACATACAGTACACTCAATGTTAGTTTTGCCATACAGTTATTTGTACTTGATTATAGAGACTCCTTTCCTCTATATTTTTACTTCAATGGAGTTTGCTCAGACTCAAAGAAAGAAAGAATGAAATTGTTAATCTACATGCTATTCTCTAGCAGTGAACAAAAGTAAGAGCTAATTCTGAAATGCGCCTTAATGTTAGCCTATCATCTAAAAGGCCTCGTTTAAGATAAACGGGATTGAAGACCTGAGGCACCTCGCGCTGCTCGTCGTCATGGTGAGGAGAACACTCGCGCGCGTAAGTGGGTCCGCGACTCTTTGACCGGGTTGGGAGCGGCGTTAATGCAGCGGAGCGAAGACGAAGGTCCGATGTCCCGATTATTATAAATGAATTTATGGTGGTCATACACACAAATCCAGTAAAAACAGAAACAATGACGCTGTCTAGGAAGCATGCATTCATCTGCAAAATGTGATTAAGTTCGTCATTCGAGCGTTTGTGCGTGTCTTCAGATGCGCGCATATGCGTGTAATTTGAATTCCAACGTTACTTTTTAAATTTTTATTTATTTATGGATTATTAGTTTTCTTCTTATTCTTCTTCTTATTATTATTATTTATTATTATTAATATTATTATTATTTCTTGCGCAAAGCAAATCCCACTAACCTTTATGGCCTATGGGTTTAAATTGTGTTGCAATGTTCCCCGCTGCGGGCATTTTTGCACGTTGCACATTGTGAAATCTGAATGCCCACACAGACCTTGAAGCCAGCAGTATTTGCCAAAGGTAAACCCTTTAAAAGACAAAAAAAAAAGTCTAGGGTCAAGTTCCTCTTTTTTTCAAACCATTATACAGTGAATGTGTTTCCGAATAGTTTGGCTCTCAGTTTGTGCCCAGCCTAAACCAAGTTATTTTTAATGGCAATTTTTCATTTTCCACCAGGCCACATGCTCCATGCATTCAGCGCGGTGTCACCATGCGCTATGACTACTGCGCGTGCTCGGATTCCATCCTTGCTAATCAGTCTTCGTTTTGCATTGCATTTATATATTTTAGGTACTCTGGCGTTCTGCTTTTTATTTCAAGGAGCTTTCTATGGGAATTCAAGGATTTAAGGCGCTGTTTCAAGTTTTAGCTATGAGATACAGAGAATAACCTGGTTGCCACTACCGATTATTATAGGAGAAAGAAACGCACCTAGATTTTGACCTGCAGTTGAGTGTATTTACTTCGTTCAAAGTTGCAAGCATGCGCAGTAATTGTGACAGCTCCTTTAAGGCGTCACTCACCCAGAAGATCCCTCCTCCACCTTCATTTGATTGGTTCTTCTGATGTTGAGGGAGGAGGGCACTGAGAAATAGAGGCTTTAAAACTACCGGAGTGTAACTTGATTGTATCTGCAGAAGTGACTGAGAAGACACAAAACAAAGCGAAGAAGCCGAAAGGTGAGTACGGGTGTATACATATGTTGCATGTGTACTTCTTTTAAATTTTTAAATGGACTGCTCCATCAATTTCATATGTCCATCTTAACAATTGAATTGTGGAAATGCATGAATTCTGAATCATCGGAATGGAGAATACGCAACAATTATCATCTCGGCCCAGCATTATAAATGTTAATACTTATTGTTAACGTAAAGTAACTGGGTAGAGTTCTTAAATTCATTTTCAGAGGGACATTCAAAATAATACACACGTAGCCATAGCTGCAAATGGACAATGTGTGATCAGTTCAGACATCTTTTAAACGTCTGGGAACTTCGTGACCTAATATGAAGCTGTTCCATAGTCCACATTGACCACATTAGAACTCATTTTTAACCCTGTAGAGAGGTCCTGTAGACTTCGAAATTGGACGTTCAGAAGATGTCAGTAAAAGTTGCTATAAAACTTTCATTTCGGCTCCTCAGGTGATGTCTTTTGCAGGTATCTTTGCTGTGTGGTAAAAGTAACTGCTGCTAACGTGAAGCCATGTAGTATCGGAGCACTGTCATCGAACTTTGAATAAAATAAAACTCTGTGACTCTTCACAGGGGCAAAGGTCTGAACCTCTCTCTCCCTCTCTCTCCCTCTCTCTCCCTCTCTCCCTCCCTCCGCAGGGCTGACACCATGTGGCTCTGGGGCTTCGGGGCTCTGTGCCTGACTGCTCTCCCGGGGCTGCTGTTGGGGGAGTCTCTCTTTGTGGAGGGGGACAGGGACTCCTCCAGAATCTGCAAGCCCCCGCCCAACTGGAGGATTGGAGAGGAGGTCCCCATGGAGAGGCTCCTGGGGAAGGTGGGGGTGGTGGCTCTGCTCAAAGCCAGCTGACATTTCTGCCTCACGCAGGCCTCTCGGTAAGAGCTTGGCTAGCGTGTGTGTGTGTGTGTGTGTGTGTGCGCGCACGTTCCTATATGTGCATGTGTGTCTGCAACTTTTTCATATCTGAAGTGCAACGTTTGAGGCTTTGTTAGTCGCATTGGTGTACATGCATGCATGCGTGCCAGTGAGTGTAGCCTATTCAGTGTGTCAGTGTTTTCAGGTGTGTGTCTGTGCATGTGTATTACTGAGTATTTGATAGTGTGTGGGCGTCACATGCATGATGGCTCGGCCGTCATGCCGATTTCACACTGGATGAGGCAATTTTCGGTAGTGTTGCAGTAATGCTGCATTTGAGGTGTTCATGTAATTCAACTCTGTTTAAATAGGAAAATTATTTTGACGTGAGAGGATTAGCCAAGGTACCTATTGGGCAAATTGCATAATCACTGGACTGTGTTCTTATATTCCCTATTTTATGAGGAGTTAATTTCCTTTGGAAATGACATATTATGAACGGTTATATTTGTATTATATTGCGCGGAAGCGGTTTTTTTTTTTCTTGGCTTCTAGGACTGCTCGACATTTCATCTCGCTGCTTTTCGCATGTCTCAGAACTTGGAATGAACCGTTATCCTGATTTGCCACATCGTTAATTGAAGCAAGTTTGCTGAAAAATAATAAATTCACGTTTTCATTGGAGGGCTGTTGGATTGCATAATCAGGCAAAAGTGGAAAAAAATATTGAAGTGGCTCTCTGAGGGGAGGCAGTTTTGTCTTCGTAAAAGGAGCTCCTTTTCTGAGAAATAGCCTATTTTATGCACTGACAGTTATAGGCTCATACACAGTCAGGAAGTTCCGCGTGGTGAGATGATAGTGATGATAATAATAATAATAATAATTGATTTAGCTATATTGTGATTCTATTTTACAACATTCATGCCTCTGACATGTTCTCAGGAACTATATTTAAAAATCTATCACAATGCATCTCCGTGACTTGATGAAAATTAAAACCCAAATTAACTGTGCAGTGAAGACCTAAAGGACAGGGACATGAGTTCTCGTTCATATCCAAAAATGAGCCGGCATGGAAGCAGGCTTCCGTTCCAATCATGCAGTTGCACAACTGAATTGATTAATCAAGGTCTTTTGCAAAAACTTATGAGGTTTATTTGTAAAATGAGGCGTCTAACTCCATGGTTTGAATGAGAGCCTGCTCTCATAGCTGCTCGCCCTGGACAAGAGTGAACACCCCTGCTATATAGAAGGACAGTAAACACAGAGAATAGTTTTTTATGTGCGATATGCGTTTTGTACCACTAAAATGGCAGTGTTGTCCTTAGGTGGAATCGAACCAAAGACTGATGAGAATAGCATTGGGCATTTGGGCCTACTTTCTGGTCTGAGAATTAACGACCTCTAGTGGGGACAAAAAAGCATGACGGAGTACACGAGCTAGTGAATAGAGGGCAATGGTAGACTGAGGAAACGGGAGTAAATATCACATTTTCTCCCCAGCGACTTATGGCACCCGATCAGTCTTCCGATTTATTTTTATGCCACACTTAAAGTGACCATGATGAACATTTTTCGTATAAATAAATATACAGGTTGTCATTCTGGCATTGCTAATAAACAGTGAACAATGACGACAGTTCTGTTGTCCCAAGTGAGCCAGCTTTAGCCTGCATGCTAGCTCAGTGAGAACTGAGGATTAAAAAAATAAATAAAATGTATGTCTACTAATTTCACAGTTCTGTGACTGTGTTCAGATTTTGTTTGCAAAATGTTTTGTGTTTGTTTCTGTGTCCTATAAAGAATTGTGGCTATTTAGCTAGCCTGCTAAGCTAGGCACATTGCTACTTTTAGCCTATAAAAACAGTGCGAACAGTGTTTTTATCTAGCTTGCTACGTGATTTACCATGAATTAAGAAATCGTTGCTCATACAAACGGAATGGCCCTGCCTAAAAAATTGAGTAGCAGAGAGATTGCGGTATCTCTCTGATAACACATACTGGGAAATGCCATTAAAGGGCATCTAAAGTCGATTCTCAGATGGGACGTTGAACGTCCAATGTTTACAAACAAATCACTTGTTTTGACATCTTGCATTGTCACATGAACAATTTCATTCATCAACCAATGTTTTGTGTACATGTAGATAATCCTATTTCAGTTTGTTTGCGCAGGTGTGGCTCGCTGATTGGCTGATAAACAAAAACAATGGGAATCGACTTTAGATGCCCTTTAAGGTGCTAATGGAAACAAGGCAATCAGAGATAGCAGACCTGGCCCCAGCCACGGGCTGACAGACAGACTGACAGAAACACACACACAGACATGATCATTGCTTAGCCTGGCCCCCTAGGGGAGGGGCCAGGTAATTAGCAATTCTAACACAAAATGGGAATTGCCATCAAGGCGCTAATGGAAATTAGCATTGTCATCATAGGTTTTGACCTCGCTAGTCTTGTTTCACCAGAGGCAACGAAATAGACACATTAATGGGAACAAATAGTGGGTCCGTTCCCCTAAATTCAATTTTAGCTAATAGTCGCAACCACCCAGATGCTAGCCAGGAATAAATTGTGATGTTAGAGGCTGAATTCCAAATGTGTGAATGCCCGTCAGATTTCTTCAAGAATGTCACTTTTAGTCTCATCGCTGTACCATCTAACGCACAACCACCTGCCAAAATGGCTGCTTAAGATACAGAGCACACAGAACTGTCTTTAGCGGACTGAAACTAGAGCCAAAAATTCCCATTAATTTTTTCGTTATTCACCATTTTGTCATTCATGCCAGTATCTTTGGTCGATCATTAAGGTTTATGGAACTGTGTTCTTTTGGACCCTGATCTACTGAAACAATGTTGTCCTGCTTCCTGTCCAGTTTGGGAGGCCTGCGTGATAAGCTTGCCCGAGGCGGGCTAAAGGATGTGGGTTTCATCGTCGTGAACGAGCGAGAGGCCCAATCCAGAGCCATGTTTTGGGAGCTAAAGAGGAGGGTGGCAGAGGGCATCCCAGTCTATCAGCAGGCACCACTGCAGGATGATGTTTGGGAAGCCCTGCAAGGGGACAAAGATGACTTCCTGGTGTACGACAGGTAAGTGATCGCGTGCAATGAGGGTCGCTCCAGACACCTGAATTCACTTCGGGAAAATTCTATTTCCAGTCTAAGAGCCAATAAAATGGCAATGCTACTCTCTGAGGGGGTTAACCCTTTGGAGAGTGAGCTGTTATGTAGCCGGGAGGTGTGAGACTGATAAATTTGTCTTGTGTTCATTCTCGACAGAGTGGAAATCAAGGAGTTTCACATTAATACAGCTTTTGGTTTAAATTGTAATACGTTACCTGTGATGGATCTCAGCGGTAAACGCTGGGAAAGCATTACAACCTGGGTACAGGTCGTTTGGACCCCATACCAGTTGGACCTTAACCGAATAGACTCAGTACCAGTTGGACCCCAGACGACTTGGACTCAAACAAGTTGGACCCCAGACCCTACCCAGCTGGACCCCATGCCATTTCTCCCCCAGACACTAACCCTAAATTAACTGGTCGGGGGCCCAACTGGTCTGGGGTATAACTGGTCTAGGGTCCAACTTGCCTGGGGTCCAAATGGTTTGGGGTCCAAACGATTAGGTTCAGGGGTCCAAATGGATAGGGTCCAACTGGTCAGGGTGGAACGTGTATGGATCCAACAGGCACAGGGTCCAAATGACCCTTTCCCTCACAACCCATGTGGGCCCACTTGTTTTTAAAGAGTGTTTGATGAAAACTAATTTCTGAGGTGTGCTCTACAAAGCTAACCAGCTAATCTCACTTTGTAGCGTACCCGTCCAGTACCAGATTAGAAGACGTCCCGGATCTTAGATTGAGTATTATCATCGTCTAATCTTTGACTCTGCTGTCAGACCACAAAATTTCCATCAGGTTCAAGAGCTATCAGGGTATAATACCAGTTACTAAGCCTTGAGTTTTCTGCAAGCTTGTTCTCTTGATTTATAAATTACTTGCACATGTGTGAAATACAGACTAACGAGAATCAGGTTCATTTAAGTGACAGCGGTGTAGTCAGTCCGACGAAAATCACAGAACATGCTGGTCTCCGCTGCTGTCTCCCACAGATGTGGCCAGCTCACGTTCCACATTGTCCTGCCCTTCAGCTTCCTCCATTACCCCTTCATCGAGGCGGCCATACGGGCCACCTATCTCAAGGACATCTGTGGAAACTGTTCAGTGAGTGCAGGCTGAAGACGCCATTTTGTTTCTTCCCCAGTTTTTTCGGAAAATTATGCATTAATAGTAATATGTGATGCTCGTCCTGGTCTGAAAGTAGTTACCAGTCAGTGGGAGAGGCTCACCTCAGACATTACTAATGTGCAATGTAGATGCATGGAGGCCATTTTGTGTCTGAAAATTCCCCGCACATTGTTGATTCGTTATCAGCAAATTGTCATACCTTTTCCCTCTTTATGCTTGTGTTTCAATTCATTTTACGCCATGGGAAACCAATACTGCAGTTCAATAGTCGATTCACGTGAAATAAATGGGCAAAGTTTGAGCAAAGGCAGCTAATTTAATGATTCGCGGATGGATTTGTCGCCTCCACCTTTGTTGCAGATGGACTTTAACGCCACGCTGTCCACACAGTTGAACAACACTCAGTCGAAGGACACTGGGCACGTGGCTTCAAATGCCAACAAGACAGACTCCGGTCTTTCAAAGGAGCCAGTTCTCCCTGCTATCCCAGTCCAAGATGTGTCTGGACAGGCTAGTAAAATCCATCTACCAGAAGGGGGCGCTGGACACTCTTCCCACAACCATAAGCATGAAGGCGGACATGAGGGGCATCACCATGGTCACCACAGAGACCACATGCACCAAAAGCCGTCACCAGACCTTGGTCACGACCATGACGGTCACTAAATATATGGCAACAGTTCTCTCTCTATCTCGCTCTCTATCTCTTGTCAGCTAGCAGACATCCTGTTCATTCAGACTGGGTTCCACTCCGGCAGTTATTTATTTATTCTCCATTCCAAAAAACGAAGACCGGTGCAGCAGCCAGTTCTTGTCCGTAAACATTCCTGTTTGCTCACGAGGGTAGATCGAGACAGATAGGCTCTATCCTCTTTAGCAAAAGCTGGCTGCTCTTTTACCCAGACCAGAATTACTACCTTTCCCATAGTTTGCATTATTAATGAATGTTGTGTGTTGATACATTCATTGTTCTTGCATGTGTAAAACCAGACAATGACTGCAAGGATTTTTCTGAGTCTTGGTAAGATATAAAATATCTGTATGTGTGTGCCTGTGTGAGTGTGCATGTGTATAATGTTACATTCGTTCAAAACAACTTCAAATTACGTCGCACAGTTCCAAGTTTTCATACTGTTTCTCCGCACACAACACTGCTGTGGAATGGACTTTGGTTTAAACTTGCTGGAGACAAGTCAATCACTTGCAAATTCAAATAGTTTCTGTAAATATGCCAAGCATTCTCAGTATCTGCACTCATTCCATGAGTGCTTAAGTGTATGTACCTGCTTTTCAGTGTGTTTGATTTATTTGCATCTGAATGGTTTCTTCAACACTGCATTTAATGAGATCTGCAGTTTAAACCACTGTAGTGGCGCTGCAGATGGATGTTGTTGCAGGGAACAGAGTCCCATTTGATTGAATAAACCAATCACACAGTTGGTGAAAAAAAATTTTGATTGTTTCATAGAAACTTTTAGTTTTGTTTATTTGCAAACAAGTCAGCAGGACAAATTGATTTATATACTGAGAACACATGCAAAATGGTTAATTAGTTTCTAGTTTACAGTTTCAGTCACTATCGCGTTCAGTGAAATGGTCACTCGTTTGTTTATTTGGAACATTCCCCTGTAAAAATGTTGCTGGCAAATGGTAGCCTATAATTCTTGTTATGATATCAATACAATAAAATGATATCATGTTCACTTCTGAAGTCAGTGTATTTAGGGGCTGAGTACCAAAGGTTATTATTGTGCATCTATGGGAACCAATAAAGTCGTATTCTAATAAGTTGTGAAATTAGGTACAGTAATAACCAACAGCCTTGGTGAAAGATGCAACAACTTCGGGGGCAATAGGTCAACTGCATTAGCACCACCGTCAGGCTAGATTTGTGATAACTTCTGAACCTTGTGTTGGAAATTTGATAAGGTGACATCCCTAGAATTCTTCGGTTAAGTCAGGGGTGTCAAACTGGTCCATAAAAGGGCCAAGAGGCTGCAGATTTTCACTTCAACAATGCAGAAGCACACCTGAAACAACTAATCAGTTGTGCAGGCCTAGATCAGTTGATTAAATCACTGGTTTCAGGTGTGCTTCTGCTTGATAGGATTGAAAACCTGTACCCTCTTGGCCCTTTTATGGGTCAGTTTGACACCTCTGGGTTAAGCGGAGAGCATTTTTACTCATAAGATTTTCTCCCATTTTGAATTCTGTATACAGTCAATTAAAAAAAACTTCATCTGCTCCAATAGATTTTTGTCATATCTTCACCAAACTTGGCTCAGATGATAGATTTTCCATCCATCATAAAAGTTCATTCTCAGAATGTTGATATATTTTAAAGTTATGCCAAAATTCAGCAAAAAACCTGGCAGAGAGGACGTGTAACAGATATTTAACCTATGTAAACAAAACATTTGTGCTGTCTTAAAGGTGCTGTGTCACAATTACTGCTCTTGCTGAGAACTTAAATCCCAAGAAAGTGAATCAGCTGGAATGCAAATCATAAACTGATTCCATCCTTGCCAATCTGTCTTTGTTTTGCTTTGTATTAATGTATTTTACTTACACAGGCATTAACCTTTTTATATTAAGGTGTCTTCTATGGACACTAGAGGATTCGAAGCACGATTTTAGCGCTGTAGCCGACTGCTGTGAAAAATGAAAGCTTGTTTTCTCTCTTCAAATAAACATAGAAGAAGAATATCTTTCCTCATGGACATCAGCATGGTTAGCTCTGTAGCATTCCTACCATAGCTATATTCCTCACATTGTCTGGAAATTTTGCCAGACATCTGATGAAGTTTTAAATAATGTAGTGAATTAAGTAAATAACTAACAAAACTTGAATGTGAAATAAGTTATCGAGAATATCTGTGTAGCTAGCAACAATGGCTACGTAGCTAAGGTTAGCTAGCTATTTGGCTAATTGTCTGATGATTCTTTTTAAAGGAATTAAGAAAACATTCAGCTAGCTGGCTGGTTAACTTCGAAAACAAAGTTACAGGTGAAATAAAAGGTTTTTGTGGATATCTGTGCAGCTATCTATGTAGCTTAGCCACAATAGCCTCATAGGGAAAATTAGCTTGCAAATTGACCAATTGTTTAATGATGCTATTTAAGTGAGGCAAGGAAAGTAGCTACCTATTTAGCTAACAAAATTTGTGGGGTGAAATGGAAGGTAATTGTGGAGATATGTCTTTGTTCGGAATTAGATTTTAGGACTAAATTTTTTGACTCTTCAAACGCAGCCCTACTGGGCCGTCTGAATTGACTCCTTTTGCTCTTTCAGGCTGCCATCTTGAAAAATCTGGAAGAAAAAAAATTTCATAATACTTACTCCAATCAACTAAAGGGAACTCTGGAGTCACTCTGGAGGTGTCGGCTCCCACAAATGCCTCCATTTTGCAGTTAAACTTCCTTCTTCTTATTATTCCTCAGTGAGTTTTTCTGGTGGTTTACGTTGCGTTGCATCTTGGGCAATTTATGTATGAAAAGTGAGCTTACAATGCACCCACAAAATATCTGCCAGATCTAGTTTATACCCGGCAACTTCTCGTGGACACCAACTCACTCCCCACACATAAGTTAACACTCTACCCCCTAAATCTATCGTCATCGGTAATGTGAGTAGTAAGTTACTGCGCAGTTTCGAACACGGCCTTGGTCTTTGCAGCCACCCAGCCATGGATGTATCCTCTTTCACAAACTGCGCAAATACAATGCATTGTGGCCAATATACACCTCCATCGTTGTTGACTTGCTCCCTCAGCCCTCGGAGGGTCGATCTCACCAAATTCACGTCTGTTTTCACACATCTGGAACGACACCAAAGATGGCGGCGGAGATTCCCCCAAGGGCAAGTGCCAAGGGGAAGTCAGCGAGGGCATATAAGATGAATATCTTCGAAGATGACTTTCACGCACTAGCCTTGAGGCACTAAACCCTTCACTGGCGTTTCCGCCTATGAGCTTCAGTGAAACGCACAACAGTTCCTAGTCAGCCAAATACTCTTCGCGACAAGCTCGGCCGGCTTTGCTGATGTTCCAAGTAAGTGAACTTCACTTTCCGCAATTGAGTTTTGACTCGCTATGAGCACTTTTGGAAGGATAAAAACAGGAGTACAAAATAATGAAATCAGATTTACTCAATTTTCTTCTCTGCATGTTCCAACTTTAATGAATAAAAAACGGACTCGTTTACTTGTTGAATGGATTCTATTTCTCATTGTATATTTAGAAACGTTGCCTTAAGAAACATGACGGACGTGACAAACATGACAAGAAAAACAAAATCTGACTTGAATTACAAACTCAATACTGAGTTGCAAAGTTAATATTCTAATTCTAATATTCTAATTCAAAATAGAGTGTTCAGTAAATAAAAATTCCGATGTCAAGTTTACTTTCTCTTCCATCTCAATACGATTGGAGAGTTCTTATAAAGAATCGCTTGAGCAACATAGAAAATAGCTCAGCTGTTCTGAGGACATTTCGCTCTGAATTTATTTCAGCTGAAAAATTCAACTGGTAAAATGCACGTTCTGGGGAAAAAAAAAAATCATTAACATTACGCACATACTGACAAGGAGCAGGAGATAAATGTGCCAAGATTGTGGATGTTTTGTTGTTATTTCCTCAGAAAAATAGACAGTCAACTGTTCATACTTATGCCGCATTTTTCAATTATTTGGACATATCAACGAAATTAATTAAATTAATGGCGCTTAGAAAGACTTGATCAACGATTCAGCAAATATATGTGTATCCATACCTCTACGTTACTCGCGACTTTTCCGCAGTTGTAACCGAAGTTTATATTTATTGCAGACGTACAGATTCTAAGACAACATTCACGCAATTTAAAGACCCAGGAGCGTCTTCCGAGCTATTTAAAATATCTAGTATCGCGAAACTTCAACAGACCTCGATGGACACAATTCTGTTTTGTGGCTAGAGATTAGTATTTCTGCGTAATTAAAATTAATTGCGCTTCCGCAGTCTGTACAGACTAGACTCAACAAGAGCATATTGCAACAAATTGTAAGCAACCACTAGATAGCGCCAAAATGACAGTGTGCTAATTCTGCTGCCACCACCTTTAATTATACCCCGGTGGGGTCCGGTATGGAACAATCCTGAACCAGCAAATTCAAGGAATAACAAATCTTTATTATTGGCAACAATTCATTAATATTACTGGGCTCACATAGATCATCTCACAGCACTGGGTTCCACTGCTCCACACAGAAGGAAGTCTGAGTACACAACACACAGGTCAGGTGAAACACTAGTCTACTACACACTGCATGCTAGAAAATCATAACCGAAACCCCCGCAATAAATAGCAAACAGATCACCATAATAAATAGAGGCTGTAGAGCATAAGTACATCACAGCCAATTAATCACGGCAGTTCATCACAGCAATTCAGTGGAAAATCCATCACAGCAATTCATCACAACAAGTCTGTACAGCAGTTTATCACGGCAATCAAATATGAGTACAATTGAATTCATCCACACACGGCACCCCTCTGAATGCTCACCATGAACATCTACTACTAAAAGATCATACATGCATGAGAAGACAGACTAGCCGCCAGTGTAAAAAGGGTCGCACCAGTAACTGCGATGACCCACACGCGCACCACCGAACACACACACACACAAGCAAACCACACACGCAATAAATGAAAATGTTTAAAAGCGGATCTCCCTGTCCGAGAGCAGTGAGACCCCGGTGTCTCGCTGCGGAGCGAGCCCTCAGTCATTCAGTCTCTTTGATCAGGAGCGAGCTCTCAGTCCATCAGGCGGCTTTACGGACGGGCATGGAAGGGCCGAGCAGTGGGGCCGTACTGCTGGGTCCGACTGCACTCACTTTCCTGACTACCTTCTACACATTTCCCCCCACTACCTTCCTCCGGGTCACGAAGTGCTCCCCGGTGTCTTCGGCGTCGGCGGCCCTACAAAACCGCGAAGGCCACAAAACGTTCTCCGCAGTCCCAACTGCTTCTGTTTCTCGGCCTCTCGCGAACAAGCCCCAAACGCCAAACTTCTTTCCTTCGCACGCCAGCTCATCAGAGTCACTGTCTCCCGGTGAGCAGAGGCAGTGTGATAATTAGGTGAGCGGGTGCAGCTGTGTCCATTACCTGCTCCAATCAGTCTACATCACAATATTTATCGAGACTGTGAGTGTCCAAGCACAGGCCTAGTTTTATACTAATACTTCAAGTTAGGAAAAAGAAAAACTGTAATTTTTTAAAGAACTTTCATGTAATCCCCTCTGATTTACGGTCGTCCGTCATGATTACGCGAGTACTGGAAATACTTCTGCCCGTGTCAATGATTGAAGTAGGTCACTACCATTACAACAAGTATGTAGGCTAAGTTAGGAATCTAACTTTCCAAAAATATGTATAAATGGAGTGTATTATGCTACCTTACCGTCTAATGATCAGAAGAAGATGCACGTTTCCTTTTCACGAAACAACTCGACAGACAAAACTTAATTGCTCAAAAAAATAAGGGAAAACGTAAATCACAAATCAGATCCTGTTTTAAAAATTATTCATGCTGAAAATCTTCACTAATGTACATTGAATGGTTTGTTATGAACAAAATGAACAACGGTCAGGGGGAACCAAAATCAGCAACCCGTTGAGGGTTGGAGTTGAAATCACCCCGATAATGAAAGTTGAAAATTTCACTGGCTTATCCAACTTGGGTAAATTTGGTCACAGAAATTCATATTGTGACTCAGGAGTGTCTATGGCCCTCGCGTGCCTGTATGCACTCACGAAAACCTGTAGGCATGCTCCTGATGAGTTGGCGGATGGTGTCGTGGGAAATCTCCTCCCAGACCTGGAACAGGGCATCAGTGAGCTCTTGCACAGTTTGTGGCGGTAGTTGGCACCGTCAAATGCACCGATACATAATGTACCATAGGCACTCAGTGGGATTTAGGTCAGGGCAACGAGAGGGCCAGTCAATGGCATCAGTGTTATCGTCATGCAGGCACTGCCTTCAGACTCTGGCCCTCATGAGCCTCGGACCCTGCACAAGCATCCCAGTCAAAATGGAAAATGGACATAATTACCTCCGTGAAGGAGGTTATGTTTTTGCCTGCATTTGTTGGTTTGTCTGTTGGCTTCAAAAATAACTCAAAAAGTTATGGACAGATTTTGATGAAGTTTCCAGAGAAGGTGGGTGTTAAGTCAAGGAACAGGTGATTCAATTTTGGTATATCGAGGCCAAAGTACTGCTGAGATATACGCTAAAGTTCAAGATTTCAAGTCTTTCCAATGGGCCGGAGTTCCCATCGCCGTGCTTTTGGGTTGTGCTGCCCCCTGGCGGAGGTCTGCGCTCTCTGAGTGCTTTTCTAGTTTATATCATGCTTTTCTGGTCACAAGACACACAGTGCTTCGCAATTATGCCTCACATTTACTCTGATGGCAGAGGCTGCTGTGCAAAGCGCCAGCCTGTACATCAGGAGCAGTGTGGGGTTCAGTGTCTTGCTCAAAGACACGTCGACATGTTCTCTGGAGGAGCCGAGGATCGAACCAGGAATCCTCCAATTGCTAGAGGCCTCATTTATGAACGGTGCGTAGGTACAAAATAGATGCGTATGTCATTTTCTTGGCAGATTTCTGATTTATAAAAACAAACTTGACATTAAAGAAGGGAAATTATTAGGATTATGCACAATGTCAATAAATTCCAAGCCCATCCTGATTAAATAAATGAAAATTCCATGCACTTTATTTTACCCCTAGGTTTATAAATTACAAAAGTAGGTTATTTTCCACAAAGTGTCATTTTTTACCCCTCGGCTGGCTCTCGCCGGTGGGGTATTGCCGTCACCTGCGTGTCCGTCTGTCGTCCGTCCATGATTTTGTCTGGGCCAGTACTCGGCAACGATATGCAAGGTCAGGTTTTTTGCTGGATTTGACCTTTGACCTTAGTGCTGTGACCTTGACCCTGGAAATCTTGTCCGGGTCAGTACTCGGCAACTAATAATTGTAGCTTCACCAAATTTGGTATAGTAACTCACTATGACCCATAGATGTGCAATCTCAGGTTTTTTGCCGGATTTGACCTTTGACCTTAGCACTGTGACCTTGACCCTGGAAATCTTGTCTGGGTCAGTACTCGGCAACTAATTATTACAGCTTCACTAAATTTGGTATGGTAACTCACTATGACCCATGCATGTGCAAGACCAGGTTTTTAGCTGGATTTGACCTTAGACCTCAGCGCTGTGACCTTGACCCTGGAAATCTTATCTGGATGACATTGTCCAGGCCAGTACTCAGCAACTAATGATCGCAGCCTCACCAAATTTGGTAAGATAACTCACTATAACCCATAGATGTGTAACATTAGGGTTTTTGCTGGATTTGACCTTTGACCTTAGCTCTATGACCTTGACCTCGAAAATCTTGTCCGGGTCAGTACTCGGCACCTAATTAATACAGCTTCACCAAATTTGGTATGGTAACTCACTATGACCTATGCATGAGCAAGATTAGGTTTGTTGCTGGATTTGACCTTTGACCTTAGTGCTGTGACCTTGACCCTGGAAATCTTGTCCGGGTCAGTACTCGGCAACTAATTATCGTAGCTTCACCAAATTTGGTACAGTAACTCACTATGACTCATAGATGTGCAATCTCAGGTTATTTGCTGGATTTGACCTTTGACCTTAGCGCTGTGAGCTTGAACCTGGAAATATTGTCTGGGTGACTTTGTCCAGGCCAGTACTCAACAACTAATGATTGCAGCTTCACCAAATTTGGTATGATAACTCACTATGGCACATAGATGTGCAACATCAGGTTTTTTGCTGGATTTGACATTTGACCTTAGCTCTGTGACCTTGACCCCGGAAATCATGTCCGGGTCAGGACTCGGCATCTAATTATTACAGCTTCACTGAATTTGGTCTGGTAACTCAATATGACCCATGCATGTGCAAGATCAGGTTTTTTGCTGGATTTCACCTTTGACCTTAGCGCTTTGACCTTCACCTTGGAAATCTTGTCCGGGTCAGTACTCGGCATCTAATAACCACAGCTTCACCAAATTTGGTATGGTAACTTACTATGATCCATGCATGTGTAACGTCAGGTTTTTTTGCTGGATTTGACCTTTGACTTTAGCTCTGTGACCTTGACCCTGGAAATCTTGTCCGGGTCAGTACTCGGCAAATAATTCTCACAGCTTCACAAAATTTGGTATGGTAACTCACTGTGACACATGGATGTGCAAAGTCATGTTTTTGCTGGATTTCACCTTTGACCTTAACGCTGTGACCTTGAGGCAGGAAATTTTTTCCGGGCCGAGGGGGATTCAGAGTGTGTTATGTTATTTTTTTGTGAATACGTATTACTTAGGTATGAAATCTGCGCAAAATTTTATAAATAAGGCCTCTGCTCTACTTCCAGGCCACTCCTTATCCCAATACCGAACAGCAGTCAGGGTACTGTTGGCTATTACATTGAGGTCTGTGTGACCTTACAGTGCCTGACAAAAGTCTTGTCGCATAAAGACAAAGTAACTAAAAATAGCATATAACTTTGTTTCTAACCAATCAATTGTTATAATAAATGGTCCATTTTAATGTCAAGGGCTTTCACATTAATAATTTGGTGCAAAATGAAACCATCAAAAAGGGTTCTGATGTTCAAAGCCTGGCAAAGCCTATAACGTGTTTTTGCTGGGACAAAAGTCTTGTCGTCTCTTCAGATGATGCAACGAATCACAGATTAGAGTTTAACCTATGACAAATACTGTAATTAACACATTCCCAGACGTGTGTAGAAATAACCCCAGCACACCAGACTTTCATGAGGTGCGACTAGACCTCTAACAACATTCCAAAGATTCAACCACAGACCAAAGTGCTGATCATCAAGAGCCTGAAGACTGAGTCTGCTGCTGAGGTGGCAGACATCTTTAATGTGTCCAAATGTCAAGTGGAGGGGATAAGAGAAATATTTAAAGAAACTATGATGTTCGTGGCAAGTGCAGGTCAGACAGACCCCGGTATGACAACTGTTTGAAAGGACCGTTTGTTACTTCAACTGTACAAGGCTAGCCCTTCAACTACAGCAAAGCTACATTAGGAAATGTCACCAAAAATCTACAAGAAGTATCTACAAGAAGTTTGTCAAATTCTCTCTCAAAGTGGTTATCATGGCCGAATTAGTACACACTGCATTAAACAGAAAACAAATAACCTGCATTGCATTTGCAAGGGCCCACAGTTTACAGAAAGGATTGATACTGGAAAAGTGGCTGAAAGTTTATTTTTCTGATGAATCATCCATTGAACTGCAACCCAGTCGCTGCACAAGACCTGTTGGAACCCTCATGGACCCAAGATTCTCCCAGAAAACAATCATGTTTGGTGGAGGAAAAATCATGGTTTGTTGTGACAGCCAGTATGGGGGGGTGAGAAAGATCTGCAGAGTGGATGGAAACATCAACAGCCTGAAATATGAAGAAGTTCTTGCTGCCCGACTCATACTGCTGCTCCTTCTCATACTTCTGTCTCCACATCACAGCTCCTGAAAGCGCAGAAGGTGAAGGTTCTCCAGGATTGGCCGACCCAGTCACATGACATGAACATTTTTTGAGCATTTGAGGGTTAAGATGAAGGAAGAGGCTTGGAAGATGAAACCATAGAATCGTGATGAACTCTGGGAGTCCTGTAAAACGGCTTTCTTTGCCATTCCAGATGATTTCATCATCAAGTTATTTCAGTGATTGCCAAGACGTATAGATACAGCCCTCCAAGCTCATGGGAGTCTACACAATATAAATTCTTTTCTCCAAGGCACCATGTATTTATGTTCTAATATTATGGTGGCATATTTTTGAATTCAATATAAAGTGTATGTATAATTTCCACATTTTTTTCAATGCGACAAGACTTTTGTCCAAGCAAAATCTGACCTTTCGGTATTAATTAAATAATAAAACTCAATGAATGACCCAAAACTCTATTTTGGTATATTTCGCATAATCTAGAGGGCTCTGCCTTTCATATAAGCCATTTTTTAATTCCAATTGATCAACTACAAGCCAGGTTATTATTTTTTGTTCCTACCACTTGGATAAGTGACAAAACCTTTGTCAGGCACTGGACAAGGATATGCCTCCCCAGACCATCCTTGACCAGGCAATCGGCAAACTGGTCATGCTGTATGATGTTACAGGCAGCATAACGTTCACCACTGTGTCTCCAGACTCTTTTATGCATGTCAAGTGCTCAGTGTGAACCTGCTCTCCTCTGTGTAGAGAATGTGGCCCCATTGGCAGACCTGCCAATTCTGATGTTCTTGGCGAATGCCAGTCACGCTGCACAGTGCTGGGCTGTGAGCACAGATTCCATGAGAGGATGTTGGGCCTGCATAGGCTGGGGTGCCGTAAGGGAGGAGGGGGTAACCATGGACGATTCTAGGGGCCCAGCATTCACAGGGGCCCCACAGAGGATACTGTTATTATTATAAACATTTGTAAATAAAATGTGAAATTTTATATTTTAATTTTTGGAATAATTTGATTGATTTAAAATTAGTTTGTTGTTTGTTTCTCAAATTTCACCTTTTTAAGAATAATCTTTGCACATCAGTCCCGCTTCTTACTATTCATGATTTTGTACAGGCCAAGTTACGCTAGTGCCTGAACTGGTTGCGTAATTCTTTTCTGCAGGTCAGTTGGTACCATTACACACATCAGCCAATCGCAGATTGGCTCTGGTTGCATTGTACGTGTCATCAGCCAATCACAGCTCGGCTGTACTCATGCATCGATGAGAATGGAAAAGCATTCGACATTGTACCGGTCAGCTGAGCTGTGCGTACGGCAAATTTGTAAATGCAGGTCTTACACTAACGATTTAAGTGCTCGACAATCCGCGAAATTACAAGTACACTAGCTGGTCTGCTGCAGAAGTCCGTCTATTTATTAGCCTTTGCTTTGGTAACTAATAATACAGATTGGAGAGCAAATTTCCTGATATCAGTCTGTGTTTCCATTACCAGTTTTTTATTTCGTTGTTTGATTTTGCGCATTTCGAATGGTATAAAATGGAAACACACACAGAGAGTGAGTTGGATGTTCGTCGTTATTAGCCCCATGACTGTAGACTGTTAGAGGCACAGACTCCTGTTTGAGGCATTGCGCTTTTGAGCATGTGGTCGTCGCTGGAGTACATTGGGGAGGCGTTACCAGTTAGTTTCTGTGTCAGTAAATTTTAACATTTGCTGCAATCTACAGGATACAATTCTACTGACCGCTGGCCAATTATCGGACCCCCAAAGAAAACAGACTATAAATCTATAAGAACCGCAGCTCTCCTCATATTTATCGTACTCTAATGAAAATAAACCATCTTCCCCTCAGACCAGCCAGTCACCGATTTCATACATTACGTAAATAATCATGTAAATGGGGGACTTCAGATCAGAGTGGAAGAGCGCATCCAAACTAATCAATCAGGATAGAAGGTTTGTGACTGATGTTGAAATGACCTAGCTAAATAAAACCATTTGCCACTGGACGCATGCATCCATAGCTCGTATCAACGTCAATCTCATACTTTGTGTCCTGATGGATAAAGTTCTTTGGTGGGATTATTTAGACCCTACTTGTAAGCGTTTTCACCCTGCTGTCCCTGCCCTGCGGCTTGTTCTCACCTCCGCTTTAACGAACTGCATTTGTTGCTCATTAGGCGGAGGTGATTACCTAGGTTTTTAGGGCTGGCAGTTGCCATTCCTTCTTTATCTCTGCATTCTCTTAATTTTACCCGTGTTATTGCTCCTCAGTTTTTATCTTCTGTGTGTTGTTTTTTTTTTTAAATTTAAAGTCTCCAGTCTTTTCCCTGCCTGGCGTTTGGGTCCTACTTTTATCTTTAGGCCCATGGTCCTAGCTTCCGCCGGATTGACATTTGTATCCGGCGGGTGCGAAACCATGACATTGGGTGCATCTCAAAGGCCGTTTCTCAAAGCCTAGGCTGCATCCTTTGAAGGCTGCATTTTTAGGGGTCATCACTTACCCTAAATGTCAGTTTAGCAGATGGAAGTAAGGGAAAAGGAGAAATTTAGCGGTAGGTTTGGGTTAATGGTTAGAGTTAAGGTTAAGGTTAGGTAAACCAGTGACAACTCACTTAAACCAAAGCTGTTTATCGGAGACGAAATGACGTCACGTCACGCCTACGCTTTGAGATGCACCCAAACAGTCACTATTTCCAAAATGGATGGCAACAAAAGTGAGTACACGCCCCAATTGATAATGGTCAACCAAGCAATGAAACGCGACTTGTTCATCATGTTCCTGCTTTTGTCTGTTCGACTGGGCCATATGAGGTTGTGTAACATGTTGAAGGGTTAAATTGTAGTGCTTTAGGTGCAATGCTCTCATTCTGGTCACTGTAGGGTCAACATGGCACCTCATGGGAAAGAACTCTCTGAGGATCTGAAAAAGAGAATTGTTGCTCTCCACAAAGATGGTCTAAGCTACAAGAAGATCTGTGAAACCATGAAACTGAGCAACAGCACGGTGGCCAAGGTTATCCAGCGGTTTTCCAAGACAAGTTCTGCTCGGAAAAGGCCTCGTCAGGGTCGACCGAAGAGGTTGAGTCCTCGTGCTCTGTGCCAGGTGCACAAGTTGGCTTCAGAAAACAGACGCAGGAGTGCTGGCAGCATTGCCAACAAGGTTGTAGCAGTGGGAAAACAGCCTGTCAGTGCTCAGACCATACGCCATGCTCTGCGCAAAGTTGGTCTGCATGGCCGTCAGCCAAGATGGAAGCCTCTTCTGAAGCTAGCCCACAAGAAAGCCCGAAAACAGTTTGTTGAACATGAAATACTAGAACCATGTTCTGTGGTCTGACGAGACCAAGATAAAGTTGTTCGGCTCCGATGGTGTCCAGCATGTGTGGCGGCGCCCTGGTGAGAAGTATCAAAACAAGTGTGTACTGCCTACAGTCAAACATGGTGCTGACAGCATCATGGTCTGGGGCTGCATGACTGCTTCTGGTCCTGGGAGCTGCACTTCATTAATGGAATAATGGATCCAACATGTACTGTGAGATTCTGAAGCAGAACATGACGCCCTCCCCTCAGAAACTGGGCCGCATGGCTGTTTTCCAACATGATAACGACCCGAAACACACCTCCAAGATGACAACTGCCTTCCTGAAGAAGCTGAAGGTGATGGTATGGCCAAGTATGTCTCCAGACCTGAATCCCATTGAGCACCGGTGGGGCATCCTCAAGAGGAAGGTGGAGGAGCAGCAGGTGTCCAACATCCACCAGCTCCGTGATGTTGTCATGGAGGAGTGGAGGATCCCAGCAACAACCTGTGCAGCTCCGGTGAATTCCATGCCTTGGAGAATCAAGGCAGTGCTGGACAACAATGGCGGTCACACTAAATACTGACACTATGGACACAATTTGGCATGTTGACGGTGAGGTGCACTCACTTTTGTTGCCACCCATTTTGGAAATAGTGACTGTTTGTTCAGTTATTTGGACAGTGCAGTAAATCTACACTGCTACACCTATTGTGCAATGACTACTCTAGAGTATATTCAGTTTTCATTTCTGTAACGTTGTCCCTTCAAAAGATATACTAAATTAAAAGTCGAAATGTGAAGGGTGTACTCACTTTTGTGAGATACTGTAATTTGGACAAGTTACAACCCCAGTTTCGAAGAAGTTGGGATTCAGTGTAAATTGTAAATAAAAACAAAATGCAATGATGTGCAAATCTCATAAACCTACATTTAATTCACAATAGGACATAGATGTTGAAAGTGAGACATTTTATCATTTCATGAAAAAATATTGGCTCATTTTGAATTTGATGGCAGCAACACATCTCAAAAAAGTTGGGACAGAGGCAGCAAAAGGCCGGAAAAGTAAGTGGTGCAAATAAAAACCAGCTGGATGAACATTTTGCAACTGATTAGGTGAACTGGCAACAGGTCAGTAACATGACTGGGTATAAAAAGAGCATTTTAGAGAGGCAGAGTCTCTCAGAAGTAAAGATTCATCAATCTGCAAAACACTGCATCTAAAAATCATGGAACAAGTTCAGAAAAATTTTCCTCTGTGTAAAATTACAAAGACTCTGAATCTACAGTTCATAATATCATCAAAAAATTAGAGAATCTGGAGAAATCTCTGTGCTCATGGGACAAGTCCGAAGGTCAGTATTGGATGCTCTTGATCATCGGGCCTCAGAAGGTACTGCATTAAAAATAGATATGATTCTGCACTGGAATACAGCACAGTTTGCAGTACAATCTACAAATGCAAGCTAAAGCTGTATCATGCTAACAAGAAGCCGTATGTGAACATGATCCAGAAACGCCGCCGTCTTCTCTGGGCCAAAGTTCATTTAAAATGGACTGAGGCAGAATGGAAAACTGTTCTGTGGTCAGATGAATCAAAATTTGGGATTCTTTCTGGAAACCACTGACACTGTGTCATGCGGTCTAAAGAGGAGAGGAACCATCCAGCATGATATGAGCGCACAGTTCAAAAGCCGACATCTCTGATGGTATTCGGTTGCATTAATGCCTATGGCATGGGGAGCTTACACATCTGGAAAAGCATTATCAATGCTGAAAAGTATATAGAGGTTTTACGACAACATATGCTCCCATTCAGACAACATCTCTTTCTGGGAGGGCCTTGGAGATTTCAGCAAGACAATGCAAAATCACATACTACATCCATCACGACAGCATGGCTTCGCAGTAGAAGAGTCTGAGTGCTGAACTGGCCAATCTGCAGTCCATTCATTAATAGAAAATATTTGGCGCATCATAAAATGAAAAATCCGGCAAAGAAGACCCAGGACTGTGGAGCAGCTAAAATCCTTCATCTGACAAGCGAGGGACAACATTCCCCACCCCAAACTTTAGCAATTGGCCCCCTCACTTCCCAGATATTTGCAGATGTTTATTAAAAGAAGAGGGGATATTAAGCAACGGTAAACATGGCCCCATGTGAACTTTTTTGAGATGTGTTGCTGTCATCAAATTCAAACTGAGCTAATATTTTTCATAAAATAGTAAAAAGTCTAACTTTCAACATCTGACGTGTTTTCTGTGTTCTATTGTGAATAAAATGTCAGTTTTGGAGATTTGCAAATCATTGCATTCTGTTTCCATTTCCATTTTACACAGCATCCCAACTTTTTTGGAATTGGGGTTGTAATAGTTGAGAGTTATTGGAGGTTGATGAATAGCCTATTTGTGTTAGAGGCTATTTCCAGTAGAATTTTGCATTTCGCCTTTGAGTCCAAGGTCTTATTATAAGGTTAATTTATTAGCATGTTCATGAATGAACACCACTTCTTTCTGCAGCACTATCGATGGATTCACCTTGGCAGAAGATCCATGGCTTCTACGATAGGATTCTGGAGAATGGAGGTACAGTATGTGAAATGTGATGAGTGTTTTGGTGAGCACTCTGTAAAAGATGCTCGTTGAATTATCTTCTCAGTGAAGGCCCCTTAAATTGGCCACTCTTTGACTGATAATTTTATTCTTTTGTCCAGTAGCCACCACCGGTCTTAGCATCATCTGTTTGACACAATAGTCCACGCCACGGTAGCAAGACTTAGTAGCGATACCATTATTACAGAGATGAGTGTGAGATCTGCATCCATGTACGACACACAACAAGCTCTTTATTGTCATGGAGAAAGGGATAATTGCTGTTTTTTATTTTGGCTATGCATGTCACAATTGTTATTAAACTTTTTGCTTTCACCAAAATTAACAATTTAGTAGCAAATAACAAAATTGGTTTTTACTATTGTAATGTGAATATAGGCCACTGGATGGCAGTATTTACCTTTTTTTTTATTCAGCCCAGACTGGAGCTAGGTTTAAACATGTCCTGGACATGTCTGGGGAAAGTCCCCGAAAAATAAAAAAAAGAGGTCTTAATGTGGGTGGGGTCTGCAAAAGAGTATATAAGGAAAAGAATTGAGACAGTAAAGTAGTAGGAGAAATTGCAAGGAGAAGGATACATGTGACCAGACCTGTCATTTCTGTTCAAGACCTGTGAAGTTTTCTTTTGTGGATTTTTGCCTGTGTTTGAGCCTTTTTCCTCACCCAGCACATCACCAGGAAACCCACCAAAGGGACTGTCAATATTTCTGGGTTTTTTTTTTCAATCTTGGTCAGTAGATTAGTTAGCAGTTAGTTTGTCTTTGTTAAAAATTAAATGTATTTAAGTTTTAAAATTGTGTCTGTCATCCCTTGCTGTTGCTGTTGTGTTGTAAATAGTAATAACAAATTGGGGCCATAACACTATGTAGTGATGACATTTTTTCTACACCACAGCTAAGTAGGGGCAAAAGTGCAAAAAGTCTCTGACTGACTGAGTGATGAAGTTGCCCTTCCGGTTGGTCAAGTGTTGGGTGTTTCCCCATTGGCCACTGCTCTTTCAAAATGAATAGCTGCAAACATGATCCAACCACTTACTAGATTTGACCTAGTCTTGTTTATCCAATACCCCTTTCATACTGGGAGTTAGAGAGCTGCAGAGCTGACCCTGAAGTGCTCCAAATCCCATTATGAAAGGGTCATGAAACCAGCGCAAAATTTTAGAGCGCTCTAAATTTAGAGCCATCCCAGAGGTGGTTCTGGGCCACTTCAGAAGCGGTTCAGGGGCAGTATGAAACATCGCTGAGTGATCAGACCGCTCTAAATTCAGTGGACCGTAAACTGTAGTGTCTGAGGTAAGCTGCAAGCTTTGCAAATATCAATATGTAGGGGATCTCCAATGTTAGGCGTTGTTCAATTCGAACAACAAGTCTGAATAGAGGTTGAATTTTCGTAGATATTCCGTCTTCACAAATTTGAGATCCTATTTATCTATCCCATAAATGTCAGCGTCATATTATTTGGAAAATGGAAAAATAATGTTAGCTTCCAGCTGACAGTCTATCCAAGTCAGCGGAATGAATAATTTGCTAGCTAGCATGCTACCGCTTTTCTCCATTTAATAGATGAATTCAAATGTTTATGATAACAGTTAAATGTGTGACGAATTTCTACACTAGCCAAAAGCGTTAGCATGCTAGCTAACAAATCATTCATTCCATTGACTTGAATAGACCACCAACTAGAGCCAAACGCCAGTGATGGCGAACGTTTCCAGCACGGTTGCCTTTGCGATCGTATTGACGTTTGTCACTGAACGGAATCAGAGCAATCACCACGCCAGAAAGCTGTATTACACGTGTGTGATACCAAACCTGTATCTAATGGGTTGTATCACTCTGATTCTTAATCATTTATGGGATAAATATGGTATATCGTAACCACACATTCATGTATGAGTAACCTTTCGAATTATAAAATGCGATGTATACATGAGGGGAGCGGTAGGTTACCGTGGCAACTACATTGGTCTTGCGTGCACCCTGGGTGGTCGCGAAGGGCAGTATGAAATAACTTAGGCTGGACCCTGTAAGAGCACTTCAGAAGCGGCCAAAATTTCGCAACACTGTATGAAGGGGTTACAAGAAAGCATTATATGTCAAGTGTATGAAAAGCTCATGAGAATACTGAGTATGCCATGGAATTTTTACTGTTTGACCTCATAGACAAGAGAACGGATCCATGGCTGCTGGTCTACTCCCCGATCCCAATCACCATCATCATCCTCTGCTACCTCTTCCTAGTATGGGCTGGACCAAAACTCATGAAGCACAGAGAACCGATGGATCTCAGAGTTGCGCTCATCATCTACGACTTCACTATGGTGGGCTGGTCAGCATATATGGTTTACGAGGTAAAGTACAGTGTGGCGGTCAGCTGGTTGGAAAAGAGATTTGACTGTAAATGCCATGTCATGCCTTCCCTCCATCCATTAACTGAGGCTTAAAGGGCCATCTTCAACTTAGGTTCGGGAATGCGGTAGTACAGTGGTTACGTGTACTTGGCATGGGACTGAGAGGTCCTGAGTTCAAGTTTTTGACACAACTTTTTCAGCATGATCTTGGGCAAAACACTTCACTTCCATGTTGCCTCACTTCACCCAGATGTATAACTGGGTTCCGGAAAATGTTCAGGGAGAGCTGAGTCACCCGGCTAAGAGCTGGGGGGTAACCATAGATTGTATAAGGAGATGGACGAAGCCACTGTGACGTCACCCATTGGTTTTAGCGGAAGCCTTGATTTTGGCCATTTGAACTGTGCCAGTTTGTTATTTTGAAACCGGATGTGATTCCTATTGGATGAGTGCGTGAATTGAAGATCCAGGGAGGAGCGTGGCTCTGGATCTGACTGTATCAGACGAGGACCAGAGGATAGCCTCGCCCCTAAAGCATATTCTGGCTTTATCCTTTATAATAGTCTATTCAGGATCATAATTTACAAAAATATACACCATGATATATCGACAGAGACTTGAAAGTGACGATAGATACCAAAAAATGATGTGGAAAATCATTATTGGAATAAAGAATCAAGTAGAATGATTTTCTTAAAGACTTTTACGGCATTGAACTAATTTCTGCAACCACCGATGGCCATTAAATAGAATGCCATTTTTGAAAGATTTCCGCATCGGCCTCACCTTTCAGACCCAGGTGCTGCGTCCATCTTTTTAAACAGTCTATGGAGGTAACCTGTGATGGACAAGAATCTCATCCAGGGGGAGCAGCCACCCTCTAAATCGCTTCATGCAATTGAAACCGGGGTTAAGCACCAGCCTGATGAGCCATATTGGCTTAGAGCAGACTTACAACTCCTTCAACCTGGGCACCGTTGAACTGTACCCAGGTTACATGTCGACATGTAGAACTGTACCTCAATTCCTGGCATTTCTGTCGAAACATACCCCAGCTCCACTACCTGCAGATGGAACTAGGGTACATTTTGACAGACATTCCTCAAAACAAGGTGCATTTAGATATTTAGAATTGCACCATGGGCAGATTTTGCTGGAATTGAGGTCAAAGATGGCCCTACCTAGACTTGACCCTTTGTTGTATGACTCTTTGCCCTTTGCTTAATATAGGGTGGTGGGTGGTTTTGTTTACTTTTGTAACGATTATGCAACGAAGGATCAACTCAGTCAGTAGATGCTACTAATGATCTTTTTACCTCTTGGCTGATTAAATTCTGCTGATTCACAAATTTTGGTGAAGGCAACAAAATACTAGAATGGTCTTTGACTTCCTGTTACTAGGTTTTTGCTTGTGATACGGAGCCTTTTTTGGCTACACCTTTTTGGAGTCGAGTCAAAATGTAGCAAAGTGATGTGCTGGCCTGCGGCAATGTTCAATTAAAATTCAGCTGTTCAATTGGCTAATATAGAATACAGTCTATCGGATTTGCTATTTTTGTTCTTGGAAATAAATAATGTATAATAACTAAATATGAGCGAGGCCTGCCGCAGTGCCCAGATCAAATCAGTGTTTGAGAGACTCTTGCTCGGTTTGGAAACAGGTCGATGTGCTTTGACGCATTACCTTCTCTTTGCCCCCCAGTTCTTGGTCTCCTCCTGGCTGGCAAACTACAGCTTACTGTGTCAGCCTGTGGATTACAGCAGCAACCCGCTGGCCATACGGGTAACGCTACTCCCGGGAGTGTGTGCTGTGTGCGCCGTGGGTTTCTCTGGGCTTATTCCTGTCGTTTGTATCTCACTTTTCTCCCTCCCTCCTTCTCGCCCGTGGCTCTGCCAGTTTGGGAGATGAGAAAGACAAGGATAAAAGAGGAAAGTTTCTAAGAAAAGTGGAATAGCTAATTCAAACATCCTGGCTTCCTCCAACATTGTTTCAAAGTGAGGCCAGATATATACATTTACTGATGCGGGAAGTAGGGAAAGGCTGATTCACAGTTCAATATTGAATTCAGCTCAGTTCAATTTTTTTTTTTTTTGTCTGGCATTTTTCACAGAAGGACTGTCACAAATATGCTGTACTGAGCAAATAAGGGCAGTGCCCAAAATAACAAATGAGGCAAAAAAAACTCCCAGTTGGGAGAAAAATCCTCAAACGGTGAGAAACAACTCCCCAAGGGAAAGACAAAGAAAAACCGGGGGAGGGAAAAAGCTCTCTAATTAACCTCTCGCTTTAATTAATACAACCTTGCCAAATGGATGACTCATGTTACTGACACCTCAATAACTCAATATAAAATCCCAGATCCCAACAAAAAATGCTAACAGTAGCTATCTAGCTAGCCATGAACAGCTACTACAACCAAGAGAAACCGAAGAAGAGTAAAAGCGCGGTTAACGTTAATCTTTAATTAATTCAAACGGGCCGAGTGAAGGACTCGCTGACTATGTAAGCTTACTAAACACGATATCCCAGAACAGGTTGTAACTAAGTACCTGAGCAAAGCAACTTGACTTTGATGACCTGATCAAACCACAGCAACCAGAGGAGTACACTCTAAAATATCCAGCTATATGTTTATTCGTTAAAACCCTCTGGTAAATGTCAGTCCTTAATTAATACCTTTTAAAAACAAGCACCAACGTATGAATCCAATCCAAGTTATTACCAAGTTGTACTTGGTGATGGGTAGCTAGCAAAGGTTCGTTAGCTTCTTGCCTCACAGCAAGAAGGTTGTGGGTTCGATTCTGGCTTGGGGCCTTTCTGTGCGGAGTTCTCCACGTGTTTGCGTTGGTTTCGTCCGGGTACTCCAGTTTCCTCCCACAGTCCAAAGACATGCACATCAGGCTTAATTGGTATGAGTGTGAAAGTGAATAGAGTGTGCGTCCTGCGATGGATTGGCGAGCTGGCCAGGGTGGGTCCCTGCCTTTGCCCCGTTGTAAGCTGGGATCGGCTCCACCTCCCCCCATGAGCCCCGTGAGGAAGAAGCGGTATAGAGGATGGATGGAGAGTGATAAAATATTTTGTGTCTGGTACATTTCATGGTCTATCCAGTGATAAAATGCATTTTGTATTTTGCAGCCAGAAGTAAAAAGAATTCTTGTAAAACTACACATTTAGGCAGCGAAGTGTCAGTCTTAATAAAAATGAAAAATGAGAATTTAGCTACAAATTGGAGTCCAGTTTAGACAATAGACGATAAGTTAGGAAATTATTTTTTCCCAGAGAAAGCAGACTGATTGATTTTGTTCTGCTTCCATCTGTAGATGGCAAAAGTGTTTTGGTGGTATTTTTTCTGTAAAGTCTTCGAACTCGGCGATACGGTGAGTAAAACATTTGTTTGGGTTTTTGTATATCATATATTCTATAAAATATATTCAATTTATCATGTGCTCTGTATATTCTATATTTTGTGTCTTGGATATTCCATATAGTGCATTATCTTTATATTACATTGAAAGAACTGAGATGGCCCTTCTCTTACCGTTATTTCCGTTAGATATTCTTCATTCTGAGGAAGAAGAACAGTCAGGTGACGTTTCTGCACGTGTACCATCATGGCACTGTGATCTTCACCTGGTGGGCTGGAGTTAAATACTTAGCTGGTGGACAGTGTAAGTCTAACTGGATTCCTTTCGTCATACATTAGCCTCGTGGCCAACACTGTTGACTGGGACTCAGTTTGATTGGTGGTTTAGTTTGGACTCTTCATTGGTGATTCAAGTCCTATTGTGGCAAAGATAAGATCAGTGTAGTTGTTGGGCCCTTGAACAAGACCCCTAACCCCACATTGCTGCAGGGCGCATTAGCCCCTTCTAAGTTAAATTGACTGCTAGTAATTTAGACAAAAGTGGCCGCTAAATTACTATAATGCCATGTAAAGAAATGATATTGCTTTGACTGTCCACCTTTCCAAATCCCAGTGCGGTGAGACTCTCGTGAAGTAAAATAATTTCACAGAATTTGCAGGTCCAAACTGGACTCAAATGCACTCTGTTAGAGTTGAATCAACACTGAGCATTTCACATTGCAATACACTCTGAAATACTAGCCCACAGCCCTGTAGGTTGTTAAGGCAAAAAAAAAACTAGTCCTGTAGTCTTAAAGTTTTCAATTTATTCCTGTTTGGTTATGCAAGCAGTGAATAAGCCACTTCTGAGTTTGAAATTAAGTAATTCCAGCTTATTTAATGCATCAAAGATTTATGTAAAGCTTCATGCAGCGACGCGGCAGATGGCAGTTATTTTATGGCAGTGATTTGAGTGCAGCATTTCCTGCTTTGAATGGAGCCCTGCTTATAAAGAGTAGCTTCACGCAGTGAGCTCCATTTTGCCCGTGTCTCAGTAATTTCCGTTGAAAAGGTGCACCGATGTAAGTTATCCATGCTGTATGGTGTCATTCTTTCATTCAGTGTTGAAAAGTTCAGTAACAAAATGGTGGTTCACTGTTGAAAGCTAAGATCATGTGAAAAACCTCACCAGTTCATAAACGTTTTAAAATCGCGACACAGGCTATAAGGGCCTCCTAAGACCCTGACTCAATTACAAAGGCTTTCTAAAATTATGACCCAATTATATTAACTTTCTTATATCAAGACCCACATGTAACAGACTTTTTAATATCAGGACCCAAATTTGAGGAACTCGTCAAATGTGCAGAACAGCGCAGTCTACTGGACCACATCCTTCAGCTGACACTCATCTTGTAAACTCCCACTCGCCCAATTTTGGCCCCAACTCATAATGAATGAAACACTACCCTTTTGTATTTTACTGGGTGCCAAGACTTTACGGAATTTGGCTGTGTCAGACAGACTCTCAACCTGCCCAGGGGCAGAGGCCAAATCGAGAGGTAATGTAATGACTGAACTTCCCTTGCAGGTAAAGTTGCGTTGAATACAAATGATGCCAATTTTTTTGTGCTATTCATGAGTCTATTTAGGCTTTATAACTCCGTCTTTGTGTCGCAGAGTCTGGAAAGTGAAGCAGTGAAGCAAGACCTTTGGAAATTCAATTGCAGAATTATTTAGGAATTAAATTTTGGAATTTACCAACGCCGGCGTCTATATTTGTGCAAAGGGGTTGAGACCCAAACAAAGTCATTGTACTGAATACTGTTGACCAGCCGAGCCAGTTAGTGTTGCAGTGTTGTTCTGTGTAAAAGGACAGTGCTGTACTGCTCAATAAGATGAAATGCAAGCACATTGCAAGCAAAGTTTCAAATCAAAAATTATGGTTTTCTGAAAAGCTCCTTACTCAAATGAAAATACTCCTTCTGTAATAACTGCTGAAGGTCATCCAACTGAGGTTGTCACCACTTACAAATACTTGGGTTTCCTCTTAGATTGTGAGCTTTCCTTCAAACCACATATTGAAAACCTGGTCAAAAAACTCAGGCTAAAGCTTGGTTTCTTTTATAGAAATCGCTTTTGTTTCTCTCTGGGAGCACGTGAACTGCTTGTGTTGTCAACTTTTTTACCTTTTATTGACTATGGAGATGTGCTGTATATGCGTACCCCGTCTAAAAGCCTATCAGCTCTGGACACTGTATACCACAGTGCACTGAGGTTTTTCATTGGCTGTAGTCGCCTTACACATCTTTGTCAACTTTATGCCCAGTCTGGCTGGCCACCTCTGAGCGCTCGGAGAGAAACACATTGGATGCTTACAATCTATAAGGCACTCCATGGTTTGGTCCCTTCCTACTCAGGTTCGCTCCTCCGAAGAGCGGAAAGCCGTAATGCCTTACGGTGCTGTGACTTCATTTACTTGAATATCCCTCGAGTTCGGACTGAACTTGGTAAAAAAGCATTCGGTTCTGCTGCCCCGTCCTCTTGGAACAATCTTCAGGCTGATCTAAAACTGTCTGAACTGGTTTCTTTTAATGTCTTCCGTCGTCTCCTAAAAGATCAACAGGAAAAATTGTCTGGACAGTGCCTCTGCTTTTAATTTTTCTGTTAACACGACCCCTTTGAACTTTGTTTTTAATATGTTCAACTGTGCTCTATTTATTTTACTGTACGTATTTGTGTATTAATTTTATTTTATTGTATTTTATGAATGCTCTTTACGACATGTGCTGCTGCCTTCTTGGCCAGGTCACCCTTGAAAATGAGATCACGATCTCAACGGGATTTTACCTGGTTAAATAAAGGTTATAATAATAATAATAATAATAATAATAATAAAAAAGTTGTGGAAATATTTTAAAACTTTCCATTTCTGATCAATCTCTATGATGGCAATTCTGCTTCTGAAATTTCTCATAAAAGATGAGTTTATAACAGCACCGAGGGTGTAATTGCAATGTTTTGAGGAAGAAAATGTAGTAAATTTTATACAGAACCACTTTGGAGCCAAGTCATGAGGTGTCTGGATGATCAGAATATCGTAAAATGTTGCCGTTCTGTGCTTCACAAAAGGGTGTAGAGCGGACTTGTCTGTTTGAAAATGCAACGTCTCCATTTGAATGTGCCTGACATTTCAATAACGCTACGCTCAGCTGTGTGTTGAACTTCACTGATTAGATTTTTTCTGCATGACATGCGTCAACTGAGTGTTAGTGCAACATGTCTTTTAATTTGAAATAATGGCTCAAAATCTGCTCTAACAGAAGGCTGTGGTAGTTAAAGGGTTCAGAAGGATTTGGTGAGAGATTCATATGACCAGGGTATGAATTGTATCAATAACTATATCGATGTTATGGCTTTATGCGCTTGTTTTTCCCATTTCCCATAGGGTTCTTGAACGCTTTGTTGAACTCATTTGTGCACGTGGTGATGTACCTGTACTACGGTTTGGCCGCACTCGGACCTCAAATGCAGAAATACCTTTGGTGGAAGCGCTACTTGACCAGCCTGCAGTTGGTGAGTTGCAGAGCATGAGCCATGCTGAGCCAAACTGTGCCGGGCCAAGCCAATATGAGCCCAACTATGCCAGGCCGAGCCAATCCAAGCCAAACTGTGCCAGTCACTGAGCCTTCTCTTACAGCTGAGACTGAATTTCACTGTTCCACAGCTATATTCTGCACTGCAAAATAATATAACCGAGCATTCTGATCTTGTATTTAGACTTAAAACTCTAAGTTCTCTTAATTGCCTCCCAATTAATATTGGGAACTCAGACAGACGTGTGCTCGAAACGATCTTTCCGAAAAAGTCAATTGTTCTCCTTCAAAGGCGGCCTTATGCTATTTCACAACCCACCTTTTGTTTTGCATAAAGGGCTCCATCAAAACGATTCCTTAGTGAAACGTAGGGTCAATTCTAGAGTGCTCCTAATGGGATAGGAATTCCTTTATTTTGCTTAGGGTCTCCTTTAATCCTAAGGATGGTCCAGAGCTTCCTGATAAGCATCCTTAGCGAGCCAAGTCGGTCATTTGCATCAACTTTCAATGAAGAAAAGATGGGTGCCTTAGTGAATCATATTGAAATTGTAAGAAGGCTTCTGGATTTTGTCAACGCATGGCAACGAAGGACTCGCCATTGGTGGCGAGGTGTAAATACCGATTAACAGCTTGCTGATTGACCTCAGTCTTTAATTTCTTCGGTTATTCATAATTGAAGCCCCTGGAGGAGATCGGGCAGCTACTATGGATTCAGGCGCGTCGTCTCCGCCGCAGCCTCCGCATCCATAGACACTTTCTCGTGGACCAATTTTTGACCAATTACTTTCATAATTGGTATGGACATGTGTTACACTTCACTTTAGACAACCATTGATTTTGGTTGCCATGGCGACAGTATTGGCCGAATAATACGCAAATTAGTGGCAAAACATAGAGATTCCTTGTGGACGCAGTACAGGCTGCAATTTTTGACCAATTAGTTTCGTATTTGGTTTGGACCATAAATATATATATTTAGAATGCTTGATTGCTGATGATGTCATATTTACAAAGTGAAGCACCCAGCTGCCATATTCATAAATCTAATTTCTTCATAAAAATGAATGGTTTCCTATGAGGCCAATTTCAAATAAGTCAATATAAGCATTAAAATGCTGAGATGTGCGGCTCTCTTTTGCAGCAGTATTAATTTGAAGGGCTGTAATAAAAGGTTTCATACGTAATTTAACGTAGAAACGCAAATTTGTCACTTTAATAGAAAAAATCGCGTTTGCTGCTAGCTAGCTAATTAGCTGTCCCATTGACTTGAATAAACCGCTGAGTAAGCGATTGATAATGGTCATCTGTGAGCTACCTTGGTACCCTTAAAGTCGTGGGGACTGCATTGACTTAGCAGTTATAAATGTATAAATAATAATAGTTATAAATAAAATTAACAAGGTGGCTAACAAGCTAGCTTCTTGCAATTGACATTATTGGGAAACAATGGGATTTTTGGGTGTTAGCAATGTGAGGTGAGCCAGACGGTTTGATCAATGGGTAATGAATGCGTATTAGGAGATAAAGAGCAGGACTTATCGCCTATTTGTGACTTCCACCTGGGATTTCCGTTTGTCTTCAGTTCCGACAGAACAGTAGGCACTAGCACCTTTAAGTTGGAGGTTCCCTATGCCCACATATGGAGCTCACTTCCAGGGGTTGGGAGTCTATTGAACCAATTAAGTTGGGTGGTTCAGGAGAGGCCAAATTGCAGAGTATTGCTTTTTATCAATGTGTGAACCCTGGAACCAATCAGCAACAATTTCTGAAAACATTAAAGAAATCATATGCAAATGTCTGTACTTTAACATGTATAAAGTTTCTTACAAAATGAAGGAATTTTGGAACTTTGCATCACGCTGTTGTTCCCAGGGTCGGCTGTGTAATAAACTTTTTCCTGCTTTTGCTACGAACATCAGAGTCTCCTTCTTCATCGGGACAACGTTCTTGGTTTATATATTATTTTACCAACAACATTCAACGACAATACTTCTTTTCTGCATAATATTTAAAACAGTGGACAAGTCGCTTTGTCTGTTTGTACAGAGTTCCAAACGACAAGGAGGGGAGAAAGGCTTGACTGTCAGAAATCAGGAGAGAAAACTTTTTTCTCAATCCACTCGATCCTTGCTGTGCAGTGATCATTTTTGAGACCAGTGTTAATGGGTCATAGGCAAAGATGAAGTTTAGTAAAGGAATAGCCAGAGTTAACTAGCGCTTCTTTTTAATAACGCTGGCATTAGCCATATGATTCAAGATAAACAATTCGGTTGATGGAAAATAAGCTCAATCAGGGTACAATGAAGCGAGGAAACCAGAGAGTAATTTAATAACATATACGGACATTCATCATTGTTTCTTATAATGGCGAAAACTGCCTGCAATTATCTTATCAGACGGTCATTAAAAGCCTCAGTCACGTTAACTTTTCTGCTCGCACTTTAATGTTAATGTCACATTTCGATCTTCCCTTCAGTAAAAAAGGAAAAAAAAGCGCATTTCAATCTTTTTCAAAATAAAGGTGGGTTCCAGAGTACAGCCCTCTGTCTTTGTTTAAATCTCTTTTGAAGACTCACTTTAATAGACTTGCTTTTAGTGACTAAATTCTTTCAGTGTACTACTATTTGCTGGTGTAATTTTGAGCAAGTCTGTTATTAAAGTACTTACTGTTCCCTATTTGATGTTTAGTTCCCAAACATTTTCCCACCTAGTGCTATAGCATTTTATATATATATATACATTTTTTTTAATCTGTTTGTGAACTGCTTTGTGCTGTATTAGTAGAAAGGTGTTGCACAAATAAAATGCATATAATCTATTATTATTATTATTATTGTTATTACCTATTTTCTTAGTAAAACAAAAACTCTGCTACTGATGTGAGATTCCTCTGTGAATCGCTACCTTATCGTGGGGGAGAGTTTATGTGCCCCTGGGATCTTGGGAGCTGTGTTGTCTGGAGCTTAGCTCCTGTTAGGGTCTTCTATGGCAAATTGGTCCCAGGTGAGGGGCCAGATGAGACACGATTCAACTAGTCTCCTATGATAAGTTCCTCAAGAAACATGTGAACCTTTCCCGGATTAGGGACTCCGGGGCCCCCTCCAGGAGCCAGGCCTGGCAGGGGAGCTCGCAGGCAAGCGCCTGATGGCCGGGCTTTTCTCGGGACCTGGCCGGGCTCAGTCCGAAGAGGCTACGGGGAGCTGCCTCCATGTGGCCCCACCATCCATGAGGAGAGGAGTTGGGGTCAGATGCATTGTAGGTCGAAAGTGGTAGACAGGGGCAAGGGCCCTTGTGTTCTGGGCTCAAGTCGTGGAATCTGGCTCTTGGGGAAGGAGCCGGAGTTTGTGCAGGAGTTTGAGCGGTCCGGGACAGTACCCGTGGATCGACAGACTGGGGTGGTGGTTCCCATTTTTCAAAAAAACTTGTCCTTCCATTTTATTTCTGTCTTGATTATTTTAATTTCTTATTATTTTATTCACATGGTCTTCTGTATCATTTGTTCTTAAACTGTCTCTTTTTACTTTTTAATTGTTTTAATTTTATGTGAAGCACCTTGAGCTGCATTTTTTTTGTATGAAAGGTGCTATATAAATAAAGTTTATTATTATTATCATCATCATCATCACCCTTGCAGGGATACTGGAGAGGTCATGGGAGTTTGCCCATCCAGTCTGCATGTGATTTGTGGACTTGGAGAAGGGTTATGACCGTGTCCCATGAAGTATCCTGTGGGGGGTGCGGCGGGAGTATGGGGCTCCAGGGCCATTAATCTGAGCCATTCGAACCCTGTACAACCAAAGCCAGAGTTGTGTCTGGATTCTCGGCATTAAGTCGGACTCGTTCCCAGTTGGTGTTGGACTCCGCCAGGCCTTTTTACCTATCCTCTTCACGATTTTCATGGACTGGATATCAAGCTGCAGCCGAGGTTTGGAGGGAGTCCAGTTTGGTGGCCTCAGGATTTCATCTCTGCTGTTTGCAGATGATGTGGTCCTGCAGACTTCATCATGCTGTGACCTCCAACACACACTGGAGCGGTTCGCAGCTGGATGTGAAGCGGTCAGAATGAGGATCAGCACCTCCGAATCTGAGGCTATGGTTCTTTCCCGGAAAACAATAGATATGTCCCCTACAGATGGGGGGTGAGTTGTTACCCCAAGTACAGGATTTCAAGTACCTCGGGGTCTTGTTCGTGAGTGACGGTAAGATAGGGCATGAGATTGGCAGACGGATCGCTGCAGCATCAGCAGTGAAGCGGGCGTTGTACCCGTCTGTTGTGGTGAAGAAGGAGTGTGAAAGCAAAGCTCTCGATTTACTACTCAATCTACATTCCAACCCTCACCTATGGTCACAAGCTTTGGGTAGTGACTGAAAGAATAAAATGGCGAATACAAGCGGCCGAAGTGAGCTTTCTCCGCGGGGTGCCTGGGCTGACCCTTAGAGATAGGGTGAGGAGCTCGGACACCCGGGAGCGGCTCAGAGTAGAACCACTGCTCCTCCGTGTCGAGAGGAGTCAGTTGAGGTGGTTCGGGCATCTAGTCTGGATGCCGCCTGGACGCCTCCCTTTAGTGGTTTTCCAGGCATGTCCAACTAGGAGGAGCCCCAAGGAAGATCCAGGAGACGCTGGAGGGATTATATCTCCTGGCTGGCCTGGGAATGGCTTGGGGTCCCCCAGGTAGAGTTGGAGGAAGTGGCTGGGGAGGGGGCTCCTGGGCCTCTCTGCTTAGTCTGTTAGCCCCGCGACCCGGCCCCGGATAAGCAGAAGACAATGGATGGATGGATGGATGGATGATGTGAGATCATTTTTACTCATTTCTTGATATGTCTAAGGAACAAGTGAAATTTTCTTACCCCATGAGCTAATATAGACAGTCAAAATTATCTCACATCAGTCGCAAACGTTTTGGTCACTAGGCTAATAGAAATAAATGTTATGAGTCTAAATACAAGAATAAATTGCTTGGTAGGATTTTTTTTTTTTTTGCAGTGCAAGCCCACAAAAAAAATTTAGTTCCAGATATTGCTGCATTTTATGTGCAATGGAATGTGTTTGTGTGTGTGTGTGTGTGTGTGTGTGTGTGTGTGTGTGTGTGTGTGTGTGTGTGTGATCGTGTGGAAGGTAGTGGTGTGTGCATGTGTGAGTTACACTTTTCTGGATGGCGATTTTATGGAGTGTTACTTTCAAGAACCCTCTTGACCAACCACATGACTTTAGACATTCAAGTTTTTCTGTCTCTGTATGTGTGTATGTAGTTGCAGTGTTTGTTGTGGATGCCATTTACGTGTATTTTTAGGGGAGAGTAATTAGTGTATGTGTGACTGTGTGTATAGTGTGTGTGGAGAGGGATTAGTGTATTAGTGAAATATAGGAGGTGAAATGTATAGAATAAGATAAAGTCTACAGCAATTGATAATAGCTGGTTTAATATCACAGGGACAACTTGTTCTTCTCGTCGTCCACGTGACCTACAACCTCTTCGCCGACTGCGACTTCCCCGATGCCATGAACGCAGTGAGCATCGCCTACCTCCTCAGCCTCATTGTCCTGTTTGTTAATTTCTACAACCAAAGCTACATCAAATGGAAATCCAAGCGGAAGACATGACCAGACTTCAATATGCAGCACACAATGTACAAAGCGGAGTTCTTCAATAAATTTGGGACTTTCATCCTTGTCCTCAGTCATTATGTTGCACTGCATCTACGGTACAGTGCAAAAACGCTAACGGGTCGGCACAAGCACCCTGACAGGTCTGCCGGAACGCAGACCCATTCAGAACAAACAGCAATGTGCTGTGTGTTCACACCTTTTTATCAGGACCAGCATGAACCTTTTCAACAATTTCAGCTGCAGTAGCTGCAGGTGTCTCATTCAGCTTTGTGGATCAGATCTCGAGACCTTGAATAAAATCGAAACCTCAGCCATGATATCGAAGCGGGAACGAGACCGGAACTGGAGAACGAAAAAGCTCTACCTTCTAGTCTGGGGTGCGTTTGCCGAAATCACAGATGCTAACTTTCATGGTTGGAACCATTGACTGAATAGACGAACAATGTAAATTGCTAACTTGGTTAGCAACTACGCTTTTAGGAAATGCACTGTTGTAAACAATATTTCAATATCTCTTATCATATTCATCAGTAGATCAATTGCAATGTTGAATAACTATAATCAATCATAATTAATAACCATATTATGTAGGCAGCAGTAACACACACACACATACACACACACACGCACATACAAGTAGTTCACATACACATAGGGAGGGACTGAGCAGCGTACACAGACACATGTAGTCCACACATACACAGGCAGCACACATAGACATGCACACAGACACACTCACATACAAGCAATTCAATGCACACATGCATGAGCAGCTCACACACACATAAGCAGCAGCTTCTGTAGCTTTGATTAGTAAGCAGGCTTCTGTTTAGTTGAGTCAAAAACAATCAGAGGATGTATTTGATTTCTGTAGCTTTGATCAATATTTGTTAAGTAAAATCATTGTTACTGAAAACATAATCATTTTAATCATTCATCTATCTACATGTATCCACTTGTATCTTTTCCTTTGACTGTACTTTTCCTCTCTTGGCTGTAATTTTCCAGGACTTTGTAGTGATGCGCGTCTTTGCTTTGAATTCCTGAAGGATTAGCTAGCAGTGTTTTGGTTTGCCTGTCCAATTTTAGCGCGAGAATGAGAAGGCGGAAAGACCTTATTTGGAAGATATTTCCTGTGAAATAAGGTATAAAAACTGGGTGTGAAAAGTAAGAAATCAGTTCTTCTTGCGCAAAAGGAACTCGGCTTTATATTTATCAACATGCCACAATAAAGCCTAAATTTGCCACAATAAAGCCTAATTTTCTGACAAATTTGGTACCTTTTTTGAATTTTTAGTTCGATGGGTTTTGATACTTTGGCAACAAAAAAAATGAAATTATAACAAGTCCCTGAAGAGTCAGTTTGTGATGATACGCTCAGGAACCAGACGCGAGAACCAAGCAGTGCAGCAGATGTGAATTTATTGAGCGATGGGGGAAACCCCCGCAGGGCAGAAGGCAAAAATACAAAGTCCACAATCCAAAAATCACAAACCAATTGGGCAGAATCTGAGTCGAAAAAAAACCAGGGTAGCAATCACAGTACTCGTGGTCAGACAGAAGAGAGTTCAAAACACAGATGCAGACAGAATTCCAAAACAGAGCCAAAAATCGTAATCTGGGACGGTCCAGTCAGAAAAGAATCACTAAGATTACAAGGCGAAGACAAGCGTGGCACAGGCAAACTGAGAGAAACATTCTGACGAGAAACTGTGGTGAGAAGACTGCTAATATACACATATACCAACATACACATATGGGAGGTCACATACTAAACAGAAAACAGATGTAGGAAATCAGACTAAATACAAAGGAGCAAGCATGAGGGAGAACCTAATCACATGAAATAGGCAAAAGCCAAAACGCGGACAGGGATCACGAGACAGTCTATAGACAGAGCATACAGCTCCGGTTAGGGAGTTCTAACGCGCACAGATAGTGAGAGGAAGGACAGACTGAGCAAGTGTGGAGGATCCGCTGAAACACACCAAAGAAGATTCAGTAAAGGCAAGAGGCAGAGACTAGAACAGGGCGAGTACTGAGAGCTTGTATATCAATTAGTAAGGTGCAGCTATACAATCCCTATTGCTCGTTAGTAAGTTAGTATTATGTACAATGTTAGTCAAGGTTAGTAGTTTTAACAAAAACAAGAAAATGTTAGTATTGGTTAGTAAAATAGAAAAGCAAGGGGAAGGAAGTAAACAAGATTGGAAGGACTGTTTGGAAACCCAGAAACCATGAAATCACCTAAACATGTGACACGCAGTACTGGGGCTGTGAGCAATCACAAGACATGAGACCAGACAGGGGGAGACAAAGTGCAATGCATGGCAAAAGCAAAAACATGGACCGGAATAAAACTGCAAAGATGGAATATGGAAACAAACGGACAATGCAAAACACGAAACATGGTCAGGCAATGCAGAGGTCAAAATCCAGACGACAGAATCATAAACAAACATGGCAAACAGAGCAGAATCATAACACAGTTATGTTTTAAGTGCAAAAAAAAATCAGCGATCAACAGAGCATTTAATTCAAAACCACACAACAGCAAAATGGTAAAAACACAAATAAAACATTCTAATGACAAAACATAAAAACGTGGAAGAATACAGTTTAAACATTTTACGTCCATCCAGTCAGCTACAGTGAAGAGCAAAAATACAAAGCATGTGTGAGCAAATGTGTCTCGAGGACAGTTTATATCTTCTGAAGTACATCAACTCCATTCCTCATCCAAAGAAATGTTCTGCAACAAAACACTTCAGCACAATGAGAAACAAATTGATTGTTGGCAGAACCAAATAAAAATGCTTCTGATTCGGATCACATGCTTAAACACACTTTTCCCACCTAGATAAGCAACGCACTTCATAATTTTATGAGAGAAATGCATTGATCAGGTGGCTCGAGGCTGGGGAAAAAAATTATTTTTTTTTAAATAGTATAATGGCTTCACCTGCCAGATGGCATAAGGCTACCCAGCGATGCATTAAAATGAGAGCCGGACTCAACTGCCGGGTTAAATCTAGTTACATTTCTTTTTAATATTAGTTAACAACACTACTGTTCTCACATACAGAACATAAGATTGGTTGTTTGTTAGTTAACACATTCCGCAAATTCTGACACCACTTTATTGGCCTAACAATACAACATTGGCATGTTTGCCGCAAGACTGAGCATCCATTGAGTGCTAAGCTTGATCTTAAATATCATACAGTGAAGATTAGCAACAGGTGCAAGTAATGATTGAATAATTAGAAAGAGCATGAAGTCCAGGGCTTAACAGCCCCTGGGGCTGAGGCTGTGAGGCAGAGCCTCGCACTGCTGCCAACAAACTGGGGATAAATTCAATTTCATTTGAATATGCATGCCATAGTTATTACATTGAACTATGGATTCTGTATTCTATGTAAAGGAGGTTGTGAGTCAGTTAAGTGATGCAGAGGTGCACACTCCTCTGCACACAGACCCAACTGCAAAATTGGAGGATGAAATTAAGTCAGTGTTGAAACAGGCCTTATAGGATGGACAAATTAATGAGCATGAGTAAAAATATAAGGTTAAAAAAAAATTTTTAATCCAGCACTCACGGATATTTTTTGCTATACGTCTGCCCCCACCGTGCACCCGGTAAGAGACGTTGTTACTTTTTCATAGAGTGCTCGCATTTTCACTTTATTACAAATATATGGTCCAACAGAATCCATGAAGGCCAATCATTTAAACTCTCCCTAAAATCCACAAACATTTGATAAATCCTCCTGGCCACCCGATTGTAGCAGGGAATGGATCGCTTACAGAGCCGCTCTCACAGTTCATTGACTCACATATTCAAGATCTAGTATATGCATTGCCTGCACATCTCAAAGACACTACTGACTTCTTGAAAAAATTGTTGGAATGTAATCTGGACTCGAATGACTTTCTTTGAGCTGTGGGTGTCTCTAGCCTGTATCCCAGTATTACATTACATTACAGGTTCTTAGCAGACGCTCTTATCCAGAGTGTTATGGCCCCAATTTGTTATTACATTTATAACACAACAGCAACAGCAAGGGATGACAAACACAGTTTTAACAACTAAAACACATTTAATTTTTAACAAAGACAAAGACTAATAACAACCTACAACTAAAGACCAAGATTGATAAATAAGAAAAAACAGAAATCATTACAGTCCCTTTTTGGTGGGGTGGCTTGGTGATGTCCTGGATGAAGAAAACGCTCAAACACAGGCAAAGAAATCCACAAAAGAAACGTCACAGGTCTTGAACAGAATGGCAGGTCTGGTCATCTCCTTGCAATTTCTCCTACTACTTTACTGTCTCAATTATTTTCCTTATATACTCTTTTGCAGACCCCACCCACATTTAGACCTCTTTTTTTTTAATTTTCTGAGACTTGCCCCAGACATGTCCAGGACATGTCTAAACATGACTCCAGTCTGAGCTTAACAAAAAAAAGGTTAATACTGCCATCTAGTGGCCTATATTCACATTACACCTCCATTCCAAAAGGGAAAAATTTTGACTCATAAAGGCAAAATTTTTCTTTTCAATACAAAATGGTAAAGTGAACACTTGTCTATATATACATATCATACACATTCAAACACGGGATAAGCAATCAGCAATTACATTGTCTGTACCCTTCACATGCTTAATTTCCAAGTCAAACTCCTGTAAAATCAAACTCCAATTCAACAATCTCTGATTCTTGTTTTTCATCTTACTCAAAAACGTTAACGGATTGTGGTCAGTGTACACAATCATTGGCTTTTGTCCTGTACAAACATAAACCTCAAAGTGTTGTAAAGAAAGGACCAGAGCCAACAGTTCCTTCTCTATTGTGGAATAGTTCCTTTGGTGGCGATTGAACTTCCTGGAGAAGTATGCCACGGGATGCTCAATGTCATCAGAGTCACTTCTCTGTAGGAGCACAGATCCACAAGCTTGGTCGCTAGCATCGACCGCGATGGAGAACGGTTTGTTGAAGTCAGGAGATTTGAGCACGGGGAAGTGACACAGCAGAGACTTCAGGTGATCGAAGGCTCTCTGGCATGCATCATCCCAGGTGAACTTTACGCCTTTCTTCAGTTGGTTAGTTAGACTGAGAGCAATCTCAGCAAAGTTCTTGCAGAACTTGCGGTAGTACCCGATCATTCCAAGGAAGCGGCGCAAAGCTTTTTTGTTGTCAGGAACTGGAAAGTCCATGATGGCTTGGACTTTAGCATTTATGGGTGCCACCTTACCCTGGCCTATGACGTAGCCAAGATAGGTGACAGTAGCACAACCAAAGTCACTCTTGCTCAGGTTAACAGTCAGGTTAGCCTGGGTCAGGCGCTGGAACAACGTCTCTTCATCTTTTAGATGTTCTTCCCAGGAGTCACTCCGTGTGATCAGGTCATCGATGTACGCACCCGTGTGTGGCAATCCGGCGATTGTAGACTGTATCATCCTTTGGAACGTGGCTGGGGCATTTTTCATGCCAAAGGGTAGGACTTCATACTGGTACAATCCAGATGGTGTGGCAAAAGCAGAGATGCTCTTGGCCCTCTCAGTTAAAGGCACACACCAATAACCCTTCAATAAATCAATCTTGGTCAGAAACTTTGCTTGCCCTACACTATCAATACAATCATCAATCCTAGGTATTGGAAACACATCAGTTCTAGTTACAACATTGACTTTGCGATAATCTGTACAGAATCTAGTACTTCCATCAGGTTTAGGAACTAGCACACAGGGTGAACTCCAATCGGAGTTGGAGGGTCTGATAATATCATGTTTTAACATGTACTCAACCTCTTTCTCAGCAATCTTTCTCTTTTCAGGATTCATCCGGTATGGATGCTGTTTTATTGGTTTGGCATCACCAACATCTACATCATGAGAGGCTATAGTAACTCTCTTTGGAACATCAGGAAACAAATCCTCATATTTCTTGATCAACCTTTCAAACTGATCTCTCTGTGAGGGTTCTAAGTGCTGGAGTTTTACATCAAGATTTTGCAACACTTCAGTGTTTGACAATTTACATGAAAGAACTTCAGCTTTAATTCTAGGTTCATCATCTTGAAACTCCCCCTCATCTTCACACGTTTCGACCATTGGAGAATCTGAATTGACAGCTGCAACCCTAGCATTTCTGTCATGATAAGGCTTTAGCATGTTAATATGACACAATTGTTTTGGTTTTCTCCTATCTGGAGTCTTCACAATGTAATTGAGATCATTGAGTTTTGTCAGAATTTCATAAGGACCATGAAATCTAGCCTGCAATGGATTGGACTGCAAGGGAAACAACACAAGGACCTTGTCTCCTGGTTTAAACTCACGGCTTCTAGCCTTATGATCATACCAAGTTTTCATTTTTCCCTGACTTGATTTCAAGTTCTCTTTGGCAAGGTCACAAGCTGCACGCAATATTTCCTTGAACTTGCTAACATAGTCTAACAGACTGATATGCGGCTCTTTCTCTTGCCATTGTTCACTCAATAATAGCAAAGGTCCTCTCACTTCATGACCAAACACTAGCTCAAATGGACTGAATCCAGTAGACTCCTGCACTGCTTCTCGAGCTGCAAACAACAGCAAATGAACCCCTTCATCCCAGTCTTTCTCATGGTCATAACAATAAGTCCTCATCATTGTCTTGAGAGTGGAATGAAACCGCTCTAAGGCACCCTGACTTTCTGGATGATAGGCACTAGAAAGAATCTGCTTTGCACCTAGTTCAGACACAACCTGCTGAAACAATCCTGAAGTGAAATTGCTACCCTGGTCTGACTGAATTTCCCTGGGAAGGCCAAACAACGTGAAGAACTTTATCAAAGCCTTCGAGATTGCAGTTGCCTTGATGTTACGTAGAGGTATGGCTTCGGGGAATCTGGTAGATGCACACATGATTGTCAACAAGTACTGATTTCCAGATCTAGTCTTGGGTAATGGACCAACGCAATCAACAATGACCCTAGAGAATGGCTCCCTAAATGCTGGGATAGGCTGCAATGGAGCTACAGGTGGGTCTAACTGGTGTTTTCCAACTACCTGACAAGTGTGACAGGTTTTGCAAAAGTAGGAAACGTCTTTCCGAAGCCCAGGCCAAAAGAAGTGTTTCATGATCTTATCAACAGTCTTGTTAACACCAAGATGACCTCCTAAAGGTAAACTATGAGCCATTGTGAAGATCTCATTCCTATAGACCTTCGGAACAACAATTTGCCTGACCACTGCCCAATCTACATTGGCAGGGATATCAGGAGGGCGCCACTTCCGCATCAACACACCATCCTTGAGATAATACCCAACTGGAACTGCGTCTATTTCTTTATCAGGAAGGGCTCTCCTCTTTAGTACACAAATTTCAGGATCATTTGTTTGCTCCTCAATCAACCGCTTTCTGGACAGAGACAAGTCTCCAGACACATCAGAATCACCAGACCCATCCGGCTGGCTGAATAGAGAACTGATAAAAGTATCTGATAAGTCCTCAAACGGAGAAACCATAGTAGGCCAATCAGAGTCATGAGGCGAACCACCTGAGTCCTGACTATTCAATGTACTGGACGGCACCACATCATCTTCTTCTTTAGGCTTCTTGGCCATAGCACGAGTCACTGCGCAAGAAGGATACAGAGATGGGTCCTCATCCCCATCTTCAGTGCTCGGCTGTGAAGTAAGATGTACAGGGGGAACTACTTTGCCCCCAGCCAGGTCATTGCCTAGCAACAGAGAAACACCCTTTATAGGTAGACTTGACATAAGTCCCACCTTTACCTGTCCTGTAACTAAATCTGACTTCAAGAATATAGAGCGCAGGGGTACAGATACAGTCCTCCCTTCAATACCTTGTACAAGTATGAAATCCCCTGAAGCGGTCTCATCACGTAACTCCAAGGAGTCCATCAACAAAAGTGACTGAGAAGCTCCGGTATCCCTTAGGATATATATGGGGACAGGAGTAGTATGCTCATTCAGAGCCACAAATCCCTCTGACACAAATGGAAGGAATTCCTCCCTCACGAAGTCAGCTGTATCAGGCTTTTTAGCCCCACAAGAAGCAGGCAATTTAGCAGATTGGTTATCTACTACAGGGGTTTCTAACCTTGTTTTCACAAAGGCATTTGGTTTGGTATCCTTTTCTTTTTCTTTCTTAGCTTTAAGGAACCAACAGTTAGTTGTAACATGACCAGATTTCTTGCAATAACTGCAAACTAGACCACTTTTGTCACTGTCAGCTTTCACACTTTGATCAGACCTGTTACTGGATTTCTGAGCACCATCACCAGATTTGTCTTTGTCTTTGGGTGAGGAATCTTGGGTATCACCATAACCCTTTTTCTGAAATTGGGACCATCTATTGTTACTGCTAGACTGAAATTTGGACTTATGTGTGAGAACATATTCATCTGCAAATTTTGCAGCTGATTGCAAATTCAGTGCTTGCTTCTCATTAAGGTAGGTCTTAACATCATCCTTAACACAGTTCTTGAATTCTTCAACAAACACCATCTCTTTCAGTGAGTTGAAATCATCTTTGACCTCCATAGAAGTACACCAGCGCTCAAAGCAAACCTGCTTCTCATTAGCAAATTCAACATAAGTCTGATTTTCAGATTTCTTCAGACCTCTGAATTTCTGTCGGTAAGCCTCTGGAACCAACTCATAAGCTCTCAAAATAACCTTTTTGACAACCTCATAATCAGAGGAATCATCTGCAGACAAAGCCGAATAGGCTTGTTGAGCTTTACCCTTGAGGACAGTTTGCAACATCAGAGGCCAGTGTTCCTTTGGCCACTGGCAACTCTTTGCTACCTTTTCAAAACACTGGAAATAGTTGTCAACATCCTTTTCTGAAAATGGAGGCACCAGTTTTACCTCCTGGCTAGCCCGAAATTTATTTTCAGTTGCAATTTTTATTTTTAGTTGCTCCATTTGGAGTCTTTCTTCTCTATCAAATTTCTCTAATTCAAAATCTTTCTGTCTCTGTCTCTCTCTTTCTGCTCTTTCCTCTTTCTCCCTCTCAAATTTTCTTTGTTTTTCTTTTTCCTCCCTTTCTTTTTCTCTTTCCTCTCTTTCTCTCTCTTTTTCCTCCCTCTCAAATTCTGTTAGTTTTTCTCTTTCCTCCCTTTCAATCACTCGCATTTTTAATTTAAGTTCCATTTCTATATTTTGATTTTCCACTGGAAACTGTTCCAGATCTCCTGGTGCAAACACATTTTCATCAATGTAATATTCAACTATCTCTCTAGCCAGTCTTGCTTTTCGCATGGCTGGTTTCACCTCTGTCAGCTCTAAATGTCTGCAAATTTCTAGCAGTTCTGTCTTTTTAAAAGACTTCAAAACCCCTACGGTTGGTCATGCCAAGAAATCATCCATTGCTGTTGTCAATATATATGTATTCAATTAAAAAAAAATCAATTTTACAATTTGAAATGTTAGATTTTTAATAAATGACTCACAAAATGGTCTATCCCGGACCTTGAGCCCCCAATTTGTTATGGCCCCAATTTGTTATTACATTTATAACACAACAGCAACAGCAAGGGATGACAAACACAGTTTTAACAACTAAAACACATTTAATTTTTAACAAAGACAAAGACTAATAACAACCTACAACTAAAGACCAAGATTGATAAATAAGAAAAAACAGAAATCATTACAGTCCCTTTTTGGTGGGGTGGCTTGGTGATGTCCTGGATGAAGAAAACGCTCAAACACAGGCAAAGAAATCCACAAAAGAAACGTCACAGGTCTTGAACAGAATGGCAGGTCTGGTCATCTCCTTGCAATTTCTCCTACTACTTTACTGTCTCAATTATTTTCCTTATATACTCTTTTGCAGACCCCACCCACATTTAGACCTCTTTTTTTTAATTTTCTGAGACTTGCCCCAGACATGTCCAGGACATGTCTAAACATGACTCCATTCTGAGCTTAACAAAAAAAAGGTAAATACTGCCATCTAGTGGCCTATATTCACATTACAAGAGTGACATACAAAAGTGCACAGGATGAGTAAAAAAGTGCAGAGGTATACCTCACACCGATGGTTTAGAGGCCTTGAAATATTTTTGAAAAATAGGAATGTAACGCATCCATGGGTTCATCAGTTGCCGCGAATTATGCTAATTTATTTATGGGGAAATTTGAGTTAGATTATATTTACAAAAACAACCCCTATTCTTTATTGATGATTTATTCTTCATTTGGAGCGGCAGTAACGATGAGTTAAAGGAATTCCATGATCTTATGAATTCCAGAATGGAATCCATTAAATTTACACTGTCTTTTGACCTACATTTTATTTCATTTTTAGATGTAATGGTGAAAAAAAGAGGGCCAATCTCTTCAAACTGAGGTCTATAGAAAAGAAACAGATAGAAATACATTTTTACACTTTAACAGTTTCCATTCTCCTGCTTTGAAAAAAAGTTTACCTTATAGCCAGTTATGAAGGATCAAACGGATCTGTCACTCTGATGAGTCTTTTGAGACGCATGCTGAATCTTTGTGCAACAGCTTTAGATTGCGTGGTTATGATACGTTATTAGACAGCCATTTAGAGAAGGTTTGTAAAATCCCGGTTTGGTTTTTACAAACAGCCCCTTTTCAGGGGACATCAAACGCATAGTGAATAAACATTGGCATATTTTGTAGACAGATACACAAATTGCAAGTGCTTTTCAAACTCTGCCTTGACATCTCTATCAGCGGTCTTCTAATTTACATGACCTTCTGGTAAAATCTGATGTCTGCTCACCATAGTCAAGGAGCCCAGTGGAATTTAATTACACTTTTGGGAACGAAAGGTCTGATGCAGTCAGTTTTTAGCCATGTATGAGAGAATGAAAAAAAGGCATTTCTTAAGCGCGACATTCCTGGCGTTTAGAAGGGACAGGGCCAAAAGGCACCCCCCAAATGGACTTTCATTTACACTGGGGAGAACAGGGCTGAAATTTCCATTGATCCTTGTAAACATACTGCAGAGTGAAATTGTGCAACATATGAACATACTGATCCTGGGGTTTTCAGTTAAGAAGGGCCCTTTTGGGGGGTCAATAAAGGGTTCCATTTACACTTTTGAGAACGAAGCTGAAATTTGTTCTGGTCAAAGCAATAACCAAGGTTGTCTGAATAACATAACTTAAGAAAATGTATTTCCCGGCATTGCTGCTTAAGAAGGGTCATTAAGGTTCTCGAAGGGTCAAAAACCCGTCACATTTACTCTTTGCAGAACAGCGCTGAGTTTAATATCCTCCTTTCTTTACGACTTACTGAGTGAAAATATCCAACTTAAGAATGAAATATTTCAGGGGTTTTCAGTTAAGAAGGGTATTTTGGGGGTCAATAAAGGGTTCCATTTACACTACAAAGCAGAAATTTGTTCGGGTGAATTCCATAACCAAGTTCTTCATACAGATGTAACTTCATTGCAGGTATAGAGATCTAAAATAATATCCTGGATTGGACGTAGGGTACTCAAAGCGGCAAGAATGGCTGACCAGCCTCGGAGTGACCAGCACTGCGACAAAGATGCAAACCAAGTTGATGACACTGGTATGGTATCACAAAGCTGTTGACAGTCTCGACTCCCCCAACCCACCCCTCAGTCAGTGCTGTCCAAGAGGTCTGATTATCCAATTGATTGCAGACATGGTCACATAACAGTTTCTTTTGTCTTTGCTTACAGTGCCTGCCCAGCAGACATCGCCGTCAAGATGCATAATACATGTAGATGGACATGTTCAACCAAAGGCGAATGCAAAGATACTTCCATGGCAGGTTGACAAATGGTCGGTTGTGATTCGTGCGGCAGAGGCCAGGAAGAAATCTAAGAACTTCCACACGTCAAAGTACAAAGAAGTTGTTGAGGCATTACCGAAAGATCCTGGATTGCAAGATGGTCACCACAGTAAATGCTATAAGAACTTCACTGCTATTACATGTAGTCCTGTTCATGAGGCTGTAGGCCCAGAAAGCAAGACTTTGCGTTCAGCTACTCCATCATTTGTATCTAACAGGCCTAGCAATGAACCTGGCACTAGTGTATCCACTGCAGGTATTTTCCCCGAGAGACGTTTGTTCTGTGACAAGAGAGTGAAAACAAGGTCTGATGGAACAAAAGAGTACCCAGGAAAACTGTTGACTAAATCTGCAGAAGACAAGATCAGAGAGATTGTAGATACTTTCAAGCTTGGACAATTACGCATCAGAATTAGTGGGGTTGACCTGATAGCTAAAGAGGCAGTGTTTCACCATAGTTGTCGTTCAATGCACATACGCCGGGCTGATAGGGTAAGAGGGTTTGGCCTGACACCAATTGCTGAGGAGCCGATTAATTCAAAGGTACCCCTTAAAAAGATGTATTCGTATGTCGAAGTCAACATCATTGATGGTAAACGTCCAGAGCGCCTCACATCCATTTACGACCAATATCTTGACCTTTGTACTGAGCTTGAAGTTGTCCCTACAGTAGGCAAACCTCAGTATTTAGGGGAACTTCTCACCAAAAAGTTTGAAGGTTCTCTTAAATTGCATTCTCCTGCAAGCCGACAACAAGGCGTTATTGTGCACAATGCAGTGCTTGAGTATCTTGAGTGCTTGAGTGCATCTCCTGAAGGGCAGGTTGTTAAAGCAGCCCTGAAACTCCGGCAAGCGCTGAAGGCTGTCAAGAAGAAGCCACTCCCGATGTAAAGCACGATGAGGGAGAACCACCTGATCTTGTTAAGACTTCCTTTCAAACACTACTAGGAGGACCTATTACAGGACAATCTTCTGAGGCAGTCAATCGGCGCTCAGATTCTATGAGTCAAGACGCCCTCTTTTTTTGGTGAACAATGGCAGCATTAAGCCACGGAAGCACATCTTGATGGGATTGTCCTTGAAGTCCTTCACCGGCAGCAAGAAGAGGTTTTGAACCGAATGGGCCATTCACTTAACTACCATGCTGTTGAAGAAATTGAGACTGATCTTGCCTATGCTATCTTAGAGAGACAGAAAATTTGTCCAGCTGGAACAGTCGCTGAGGTACCATGTGGCCTAGCATTCGATAACTATGATGAATTAACTCACACACTTTCAGGGTTAGACACACTGCACGATACAATGGGGATATTGTATCAGACACAGAGCAATCCTCGAGCTGAACCACCACAGACCAGCAGCCAAACAGAAGATGTCCCTGGTGAGCATGGGAAAGATCGATCCTTGCCAAATATAGTTGGCAAGAAAAGGAGGAGATTAGATGTCCCGTCCAAGCATCTGCCACCCTACAGGAAAAAGCCACGGATGAATGACTTCTCCTCTGAAAATAAAGACTTCCGCAGCAACACAGATCTCTCAATTCCATCACGAAGAAGTGACTTTTTGTGGATGGTTCTTCATGCGATGGAAATAGAAAGTATTCCTGTGTGGACTGGGTTAAACAGCCAAACGTACACAGACCATCTTCCAAAGCAACAAGTTCTGTACATGCCGAACATAAACCAGTCTCCCACAAGTGATGATGTTGTTGTTGAAACCCTTTCAATTACACAGAAGTGTGCCGCGGAATGTGAACAGCCTTATGGAGTGGTAAGATACGACCTGGACGCGGCCAAGAGGACAGTGAAGATACAATTCACTGAGCAACCCAGGTTTGACAATGTATTTGTCATGTTTGGGGTGTTTCATCAGCAGATGTGCATATTCAAGGCTATCGGACTGATCATCCGGGAGTCAGAGATGCCAGAGATGTTGGTCGAAGCAGGGGTTTTGGCATCAGGCTCACTGAAAGGGTTTCTGGAATGCAAGAATTTTAACAGATGCAAACGTCTACATCCAATGCTGGCACTTGCCTTCCAGATACTTCATTTTCGTGAATTTTGCAAGGAATACCAGGATGATGTGGATAATCTTCGTGACATCCTAAATGGCTCGCCTGACACCAAGGATGGTAGGGACCAGTTGTGTGCCAGATCAGAGTTCGACACTGTCTTTGACAATTATGTTCGTTACGCCAAGTCAACGCAGGACGGAGCCCATGGACCAACTGCAAGGTTCTACATGCAGTACATTGAGAAAGTCACCCTATATCACATCATTGACAGAGCAGTCCGGGAATGTGACATCGACCTTTACACATGGGCACTCACCCCCGCTGTTGACATATTCTTTGGGACAAATCAACCAAACTATTCCAGATGGATATCAAAACACCAGCTTGATCTACTGAACCTGCCCTCCGCACATCCGGGCCTGAAAGAGATGCTGAGCAATGGGCTTTTCAGTATCAGAAGAACAGAAAACCAGTTCAGCAGAGTACCGATAGATTTGACTCTCGAACAAATGATCAATGCGGATGCCGCATCCAGGATGACAGGCTACACAGACTCAACTAATAACTTCAACGCCCGTCTCCGATGGAGTGCAACGAAAGAGGCCAGAGCTGCTTCTGTAAGTGCCTTGCTTGAAATGGCTGGAATGACGAAAGCTCCTGACTCACATGCAGAGCTTTCTCCTAGTCGTATATCACGTGACAACAATGACCTTGGCAGCTTGCTTAGCACAATCCAAGAAGGATTTGCCAACCCATTCACTGTCGCATCAGAGTCCCTTGTTAATATTCAGACAGGCAAGGCAGCTACTGCTGAAATTGCAGCGTCGTTGCTCAACATTGACAGCAAAGGTAGAGAAATGCATGATGCTTTTGAGTGTGTAGAAAACGCTGACAGGTTTGAGAAGCCAATCTCCAGAAATCCCTTGAAATAATTTGCCGACTAGGGTGCAAGAAACAAGCAAGCTACCAACCCAATTGTGAGGGAACTTAGGTGCACAAGGGACCTCTCTGGACGGATTGCCATTATTGCTGCCAAAAAGAAAGTAGGCATGGAATACCTGCAGCAGTACCTTCTAACACCTGTGCCCTTGACTATGCGTCGAACGGATGGAACGTTGGTATACATTGCACATGGAAAGAAGGCAGACCTTTTCAGAGTTCTTGAGGACAAAATCTCCAATTATGGTTCACAATCTCATTTGGAAGCAAGCATAGTCGATGGGAACTTCCTTCTACACTGTCTTCCACCGGTACCCCCGACATATGTTGGACTTTCTGAAATTTTCCATCAGTCAGTCATGAAACAACCATCGAAAAGGGTAGACGTTGTCTTTGACACTTATGAAGAACCATCAATTAAGGACAATGAGCGTGAGCGTCGTGGGGTGGTGGACACTATCTACCTCATTACAGGACCAGAGCAAGTTCGTCCCCGTAACCTTGAAAGTGCCCTGAAATCCCGATCCTTTAAACAACAGCTACCTCGCTTTCTTGTGAAAGATTGGAGAGATAAGCGCCATTTTGCTGCACTATGTTGGTTTCGACTTAGAGTGTTTCCGATTCAGAGGGGTCAATGATGAAATTGAAGTGACACCAGTGTCTCCATTGGAATGCAACCACCCTGAGGCGGATACCAGAATTTGTCTACACGCAGTTGACGCCGACATGTGCAGCCAGCGGCCGGGTGGTGACATTGTTGTCAGGGCATCGGATACTGATATAGCAGTCAACTTACTTCACCATTCGCATCGCATGAAGCTGAAGGTGTGGATGGATGTTGGCACCAAAGGTAAGGGCGACAAACGTTATGTCAGTATATCGGCCATAGCGGAGAAGATTGGACCAAAGGTCTGTGAAGCTTTGCCAGGATTTCATGCCAACACTGGGTGTGATTACACCGCATGCTTTATCAGAAGGGGAAAGAGGCGCCCACTGAAACTTCTTGAGGACAATGAAAATTACCTTCATGCCTTTTGTGGCTTTGTCAAATAATGAAGTCGATCAGCCATCATGTGACCTTATCGAGGAATACACAGCAAAATTATACGGCGCCGAGAAGGCTTTGCCCATGAACAAGCACCGCTTCCAACAATTTGAGAAGTCATCTGGTCCAAAGAAGGGCAAGGGGCCACTTTCAAGCCTCAAAGGGGCGGATGCCAGCAGCCTACCTCCATGCCAAAATGTGGTTAAGCAGAAGATCCATCGTTGCAACTTCGTCGCCAGGACCTGGCATTCAGCATGTGAGAAGGAAGTCCCAAAAGAACCAAAAAAGGGATGGGAACTTGTGGATAATGCCTATCGGATTGTTTGGTTCACAGGCCCCCAAATGCCGGAGACAGTTGTGCCGAAACCTGCTGACCTGGCTGACAATGATGGCGATGTCGCGAAGACTCGAGGCAGCCTTGAATCTAACTCGGACTCAGACGACAGTGATGTGTCCAATGAGACTGATGATGACAGTGAGTGAACTAGAGAAGCCACCTTATTATATTGTTTAGCTTTGGCAGAAATCGACTTTGGCAAATTTCGTACATACTCGGTATTGCAGAAATTGGCACAGGCAAATAATACATTTGATAGTCTGTTTATAAGTGACAATCGAACTCTAATCAAAATAAACTTTTGTGTTCAAGTTAATTGAATTTCGCCTTCTTTACAACAGCGTCTTTGAATGACAAGATGGAGGCCTAAGGAAATATGGAATTTCTGTAAAACTTACACATTGCTATATGGGAGAAGTGGATTATGTCTACTTTAAGCAGTAATGCCAGAGAAAAATGTTTCTTAAGTTATATATTTTACACAACCTTAGTTATTGCATTGACCAGAGCAAATTTCAGCTTCATTCTCAAAAGTGTAAATGAAACCCTTTATTGACCCCCCAAAAGGGCCCTTCTTAACTGAAAACCCCAGGATCAGTATGTTCTTATGTTGCACAATTTCACTCGGCAGTTTGTTTACAAGGATCAATGCAAATTTCAGCCTTGTTCTCCCAAGTGTAAATTAATGTCCCTTTGGGGGGTGCCTTTTGGCCCTGTCCCCTCTAAACGCCAGGAAAGTCGCGCTTAAGAAATGCCTTTTTTTCATTTTTCTCATACATGGCTAAAAACTGACAGCATCAGACCTTTCGTTCCCAAAAGTGTAATTAAACTCCACTGGGCTCCCCAACTACCAAGACCCCCCCACATATTTTTTGATAACAGATACCCAGTGGTAACTTTCGCCACGTTGACTGTGTTTACTTCCGCATTTGGAGAACTGCTTCTGATCCACGGGATTTAGCTCCATATACGTCACGCGGAATCCCCTGTGTCTCGATAAATTTTAATGCTGCCGAAAATTGGCTATTATTCAGTGGCGGAGCTAGAACTGAAAATTGGGGTGCACAAAATATCCGTTTAAAACAGTTATTAGTCCTGACCTGTTCTCAGTCATTTTCTTAATTAACAAAAGGTTCACTCCGAGAGCGCTCCACACTTAACAGGTGCTGCGTGTTCTCCCCGATTAGGTAGGATGACAATCATTCATCTGGAAAAGTATTTGCTGTGTTTAACTCAACATTATTCAAAATTGCATACCCCTCGTCTTTCACACAAATAGCTAGAGTCGCATGTTTTTTAGAGCCTATTTAACTGCCAAGTGCCACTTTTTTTTTTAATCAACCCAATACCGTGAGTGAGAGGCAATATTTCTTTGCAATGCGGACCAGTTCAATCAATGAAGCACTGGCTTTAATTAATAAGTAAATAATTTTTCTGTACTGAATTTATCCTATGATTTCATCATTATTTGATCGCATATGGAGAAACCGTGTCTTCAGTTGCCAATTATGATACTCAGAAAAGGCGTCAATAAAGGAAAATGATTGTGAACTACCCAGAACTAATTGTTGTCAAAGAGGGATGTGTCTGTGCCCCCCACCAATTCCCAGTTCTAGCTCCGCCACTGAATAATAGCCAATTTTCGGCAGTATTGAAATGGAAATTCATCGAGACACTAAGGGGATTCTGCGTGACGTACATGGAGCTAAATCTCGTGGATCAGAAGCAGTTTTCCAAATGCGGTAGTAAACACAGTCCACGTGGCGAGCAGGACATTTAAATTGCGTTTTTTTCGATAGCATGATCGCCACACGGAGTTACCTTCTACCAGGGGGGGTCACATTTTTGTATTTTTATTTTTGAAGGTAAGAGAAAATTATTGCTTTACCCCTCAGTGCAAACATTAACTTTGTATTTTCAAGGCACATTTCAGGAGGGGTGCCCGCTCCTGAGCCTCAGCCTCTACTGTATACTGAATACAGGTTCACAGCTTGTAATGCACCATTGACTGGCTGGCTCTGCATTTTTGTACAGGCATATGCTTAATTCATGAGCCTTTTGATGCCAAGGTGATCCGTTTTGTGCACAGATGTATGCTTATCTCATGAGTCTTTTCAATTCAATTTTATTTGTATAACACTTTTGACAAAAGACTTAGGATGTTTTCACACCTGAAAGTCTGGTGTTTTTGTTACGTCGTGTACATTTGATTCAGTCTGTATGGGTTTCACACTGTCATTATTGCAAACGGACTAACAGACTTTACATGATGAACCTACGTGATATCGTCATCAACTACGTGCTTTGCGTGTCTCTGTAGTTTACATTGATTAGTCATTTGGCCGGCAGGCGTCTGACGTCACCACGTTGAACATCGTGGGTCTTGAATATTGTAAACAATGAATGAAATTGTCATTCCCACCATCATATTATTGTTGATTTTCTTGAGCATCAACTCAAAAGTAACGCATTTGTCTTTTAGGTTATTTTACTATTTTGCCTTGCCATGGTTGGTGGCACACATGCGGAACCCTCACATGCAGTTGTCGAAACCGATATACCGGCTTTTTAACCAATAAGCAGTTTTGAAAGGAAATACATTATTTTGCGGGTATTTAAGTTATCAAGCAATCTACAGTTAGACAGTACTAATCTCGAAGTAGCACTGGTCATAACTTCTAGGTTATCTAGCTGGCTAATTCGCTGCTGAGCGAAGTAAAGTGGATCATAATCTTAATTTACAAGAAGACTAAATTTAAGGAGGGAAATTATGAATGTATATCGCGTAAAGTGCACATCAACCTGAACGTTGCACTTTGCCTTCATTGAAAATAAGCTTTATCGTAGGTCTTTTCAAAATTAAACGTTGTCTTGTGTAATATTTTGAGAGTAACACCCATGCATTACTTCTCGGTCTTGTTGTCATCTGTCAATATTGATGCAACTGCCCCATCCAGTGGACGTTTAAAAGCGTTCGGATTTTGACGTGACGCTTCGCTTCACGGCAAGTGGGCGTTGGGCTTAAACTGTGCATTCATTGTTTTCTATGATTTATGATGCCCTTTTCCTGCAGTATAAGCTATTCAACTGTTTTTGATGAAATAACATGCCACGTAAAGCTGCTTTCACGTCGGATGTGAAACAAATTTTTCGCAGGACAGATTACATTCAAAGTCAATGCCCGCATCTGGTATGTCGTAATTTCCTGCCATTGATACAAAGGTCCGAACCTTTCAAAATAATGCTTTCACACAGGGCATGAACCAGACCGTGGTTCGGTTTGGTCCGGACCGAGTCTACCTATTTTGTTCGGATTGAGGTCCGGACCAAACAGAAAAGACCGAAAGTCCTGACCAAACAACGTTGGTGTGAAAGCCCCCTGAATCACAAAGTGCTTTACAGGTTTCAGACGAAAAACAAGAGATCTTCCCAGACTAAGCCAAAGGTGGGACTGGCTCAGAAAAACTCGCTTACAGGAAGAGAAATAACAACAACAACAAAAAACAAAAAAAGCACTACTGGAGAGGGGGAAAAGTCGAGCTCCGTGGAGGAATCCTTGTGCTGATCCTGATTCTGAGTGAGGGCTGCGTCTCAGGGTGATACCTTGATATATGTGATATCACATACCATATACACTACCGCTCAAAAGTTTGGGATCACTTGGAAATTTTCTTGTTTTCCATGGGAACACAAATGAAATTAGACTGAATAGGAAGTACAGCAGAACATGCTGACATTGTCTGAGTTATAATTAATGATTTTAATGGAAAGTGATGAATATGTGCTTCAAACTAGAGCACTCGGCAACCGAGCACATGTATCCCCAGGTGGGCCCAGAATACCCAAAATCAATAGGTGTCGTGAACTTACCATCATACATGTCCCTGCAAAATTTGAAAAGAATCGGTGCAGTTATGTGGGCTGTAGAGCGTTCAAAAGAAAATCTCTGCGGATGCGGACGCGTGACGAGGCTAAATCCATAGGATCCTCGAACTTCGTTCGGGGGATACAACTATGCCTTCATCAAAAGAAAAAGCCCACTTCACTGTTGATACTGAAACTGGTGTTTGACGGGAACTATTTAGCGCAGCTGCTAGTTGGCAACCCGTGAGGCGTCTCAGATATTTGTCTTCTTGCACAGTTGTGCATCGGGGGCTCCCACTCCTTTTTCTGTCCTTGTTAGTGTCAGTTTGTGCTGTTCTCTGAAGGGAGTAGTTGACAGCATGGTTTTCAATTTCTCGCATTGAATAGCGTTCATTTCTAGGTACAACAATAGACTGATGGGTCTCTAAAGGAAGTTCTTTCTTTCTGGCCATTTTGACCCTGTAAACAAACAAACAACTAATGCTAATGCGTCAGGTACGAAACCAACCTCAAGAAAACCATGCTCCCTTTAGCGGTTTCTTATTAGTTCAACGGTCTTCAGCTGTGCAATACATTTGCAGAATGGTTTTCTAATAATCAATTAGCCTCATAAAATGCTTAACTTGGATTAGCAGCCATACCAGGAGATTGATGCAGAGGACTGACAGTTGCTGATAAAAGGCCTCTATGCAAAAATGTACATCATTCTTTCAAAATCACCTGAAAAATTTTAATCGTTTGTGAAATAGAAAAAAATGTTTGTGAAATGCATGAAAAAAGAAATTTGCAAGTGATCCCAAACTTTTGAGCGGTAGTGTATGTGAAATGGTAAAATCATGAAGGTGCATGATAGGAAGGGATGCCACTCATCTTGCTGATTATGAGAGAATAAATAAGTTGAAATAAGCAACATAGAGTCCTATTGGATTGTATAGGGTCGTGTGATGCAGTGCATATTTGGAAATTAATTTAGTATGATGCAACTTCACAGAGTGAACCAAATTTACTCAGCTCATATTTCCATTTTTGAACAAACGACACAAAAGTTCAAATTCAAATTCAAATTCAATTTATTTGTATAGCGCTTTTCACAGAAACTGTCACAAAGACGCTTTACATTCAGAGATGAGTTACTGAGAGGGCAGTGCCCAGCCTATTCCCCACTACAGCAAATGAGGCAAAAAAACTCCCAGTAGGCAGAAAAATCCTCAAACAGTGGTGAGAAAAAACTCCCCAGTGGTAAGAAATCTCAGGAGGAACCCGGCTATAGTGGGGAAGCCCATCCTCCGCGAGCTAGCTAGTTTATAACAAGATAATGACAATAGAGTTCCATTAAAGTCCATCTAAACAGTGCTATCAGTTGCTGGAGGAAGTGGCATGCCAAGGATGGTGCAGGACTGGATCAGGACAGCAGCAGCCAGCGCTCATGGTGAGGGACAGGGCTCGGATGGTCCAGGACTCAGGGTTGTGGAGGGAGAGATCCTCGGAGAAAGACAGAAAAAAGTGGGGTGAGGCACTGGATAAACTACTGCATATTAACAAGGCAATCAGAGATAGCAGACCTGGCCCCAGCCACGGGCTGACAGACAGACTGACAGAAACACACACACACACACACACAGACATGATCATTGCTTAACCCGGCCCCCTAGGGGAGGGGCCAGGTAAAAATACAGTCCTGTGTCATGTGCCAAATGAGAATTTAGGAGCTGACTGGTCAGGAAACAGTCAAAACCCCTCCATCCACTTCCAGTAGCACAGAGGCCCTACACTTATTCCAGGAAGATCACTTCAGATTTTCTAGACACAAGTACCATATGGACCTCCCCGGTGACTAAGGCTGTAGCAAGCCCCACTGGCACCGTTAATGCATGCTCAGTGCCACCGGTTCCACATGGATTTGCTTAACACTACACCAGTACCATATGGTCCTCCCCAGTGACTAAGGCTGTAGCAAGCCCCACTGGCACCGTCAATGCAGGCTCAGTGCCACCGGTTCCACATGGATTTACATAACACTGGCTTCCAATATCGTGAACATGTCATAAATCAAGGTTGTAGTCAGTCCCACCTGAGCCAACACATAACTAATTAGAATTAATCATAGGCTTGACTAAAAAGATAAGTTTTCAGCCTACTCTTGAAGATAGAGAGTGTATCCGAAGCCCGAATTTGTCTTGGGAGATTGTTCCATAGAATTGGTGCTTTGTAAGAGAATGCTCTGCCTCCAATTGTAATTCTAGATATATTTGGAATTTTCAAGTAGTCAGCACCTTGTGAACGAAGTAATCTTGGTGAGGAGTAAGGAATGAGAAGACTGCAAAGATATTCCGGGGCCAAGTCATTTAAGGCTTTGTAAGTTAGTAATAGTATTTTGTACTCAATTCTAAATTTTACAGGCAGCCAATGAAGATTTTTGAGCACCGGGCTAATGTGATCATATTTCTTAGTCCTAGTCAGAACCCTAGCTGCAGCATTCTGCACTAATTGAAGTCGTTTCAGGGCTGAGCTAGTGCAACCAGACAGTAAGACATTGCAATAGTCCAGCCGAGAAGACACAAATGCGTGAACCAATTTTTCAGCATCTTGAAGAGACAACATTTTTTTAAGTTTAGATATGTTTCGAAGATGGAAAAAAGCCACTCGGATGATATTGTTGATGTGAGCCTGGAAAGAGAGTTCTGAATCAAGAGTCACACCAAGGTTTTTAACGACAGCTCTGGCAGAAACAGAGAGGCCATCTAAGTTAAGAGAGAACTTAACGAATGAGTCTCTAAGAGATTTGGGACCCAGTACCAATATTTCAGTCTTATCTGGGTTTAGTGAAAGAAAATTTTGCGTCAGCTTTAACAGCTTTCAGACACATCTCTAATCTAGTAACCGGATCATTTTCACCCGGTTTAAAGGATATATAGAGCTGCGTGTCGTCTGCATAGCAATGGCATTTAACATCAAGTCTACTTATGATATTTCCAAGTGGCAGCATGTATAGAGAAAAAAGCAAAGGGCCCAGAACAGATCCTTGAGGTATTCCAAAGTTAACCTTGGAATACTCTGAACACTTGTTATTTACCCGGACAAACTGAGATCTATCAGACAGATAAGACTTAAACCATGAAAGGGCAAGTCCAGAAATACCAACTAATTTTTCCAACCTACGAAGAAGAATATGGTGGTCTACAGTGTCAAAGGCGGCACTTAAATCGAGAAGGACGAGAACAGAAATGTGGCCACTATCCATAGAGAGAAGCAGATCATTTACTACAACAGTGAGGGCTGTTTCAGTGCTGTGATGCTTTCTATAGGCAGACTGAAAACTGTCAAATACCTCATTAGTTTGCAGAAAAGAAGAGAGCTGTTGGGCAACACATTTTTCAAGGATCTTAGATAAAAATGTGAGGTTTGAGATTGGCCTATAATTGGCTTGGACTGTGGGATCCAAATCTGGTTTTTTAAGCAGCGGCTTGATTTCTGCCATCTTAAATGAAGTGGGAACAATACCTGAAATCAAAGAAGAATTAATTATGTGAAGAATTGGGCCGCCAAGAATGGGCAGGAGTTCTTTCATTAGCTTTGAGGGAATGGGATCCAAGATACAAGTAGATGATTTGGAAGTAACAACTAATTTGGCTGGTTCACTCAGGGATATAGGAGAAAGGGATTCGAACTGGTTTTTGTGTACTGTGGAAGACTCCATATCATGAGAAACGCCATCGCAAACTGATAAGGAAGCAGTGATCTTCTCTCTAATTCCAATAATTTTGCCATTAAAGAAATTTAAAAAATCTTCACTGCTGCAAGAGACTGGAATTTGAGGGTTACTTGCAGCATGATTGTTAGTTAACTTAGCCACGGTTTTGAACAGAAATCGAGAATTATTTTTATTTTCCTGCATGAGATTTGAAAAGTAACAGGACCTTGCACAAGAGAGAGCATGATTATATGCAACAAGGCTCTATTTCCAAGCACTATGGAATACCTGGAATTTAGTGGAGCGCCATTTGCGTTCTAGATGACGAGATTTTTGCTTTAGTGTCCTTGTCTGGTCAGTGTACCATGGGGCTAGCCTCTTCTTCTGAGTAATCTTTTTATATTTCAGTGGCGCGACTACATTAAGGGTACAACGGAGAGCGTCAGCAAACTTTTCTGCTGTATCGTCAATAGAGGAGGCACTGACTGGATGCTCAAAATAAGATGGGAAAACCTCAGTGAATTTTGTAGAAGTTGTTGCAGTAAAAGTACGACCAGTGTATATCCTAGTTTCTAACAATGCAGGGTGGGTCAATTGTAAGCAGAAGGTGATAAGGAAATGGTCAGACAAACTGGGATTATGTGAATGAATCCTGACCTGCCCAATTTTAATGCCAAAGCTTAAGATCAGGTCTAAAGTATGACCATGAAAATGAGTTGGGCCAACAACACTCAGAGCGAAGCCAACTGACTCCAAAATGTTAGTGAATGCGGATGTTCGAGAATCATCTGTCCTCTCGAAGTGCAGGTTAAAGTCGCCCAATATAACTATTCTATCATAGCTTAAAACTAAGTCTGAAAGGAATTCTGAAAAATCTTGAATAAAGGCAGAGTAAAGGCCAGGGGGCCTGTAGACTGTCACCAAAGCTAAAGGCTGATCAGGGGCAGGGCCGGCACCAGTATCCAGCACTGAAAAATTCATCGCTAAAACCTCAAAGTATCAAATTTATACTGTAGTTTTGGCACTGAGTGAATGGAATCACTATAAATAGCTGCAACACCACCACCTCTCCGGCCCAGGCGGGGGTTTTGAGTGTATATAAACCCAGGTGGAGATGCTTCATTCAAAGATACGTTTTCATCTGGTCTCAGCCATGTTTCTGTGAGATACAGTATATCAAGATAACAATCAGAGATTAATTTATTCACAAGAGCTGCTTGAGAGTTCAAGGATCTAATATTTAATAGACCAATTTTGAGAGAATATTTATTTATTGGTAAATTGATACAGTTAGTGTTAATGCAAATCAAGTTTTTGTGATGTACTCCGCGATTCTTCTTTCTTAATTTAATTGGAATTCGAGGAACAGACACAATCTCTATAGGGTTTGACCTAATCAACGGTTTATCACAGCTGAATGTCAGGAATTTAGATTTAACTCTCTGCAGTCAATTACGACAATTTAAGTCGTGAGGCCTTATCCCGGCCTTAAAGGCGAGGTACTACGTTATACAGCAGAGACACTCCATGAAAATACCACGGTCAGAATCGGGAACCATTATTGTGGAGGCTTACCAGTTCTGGCACTGGTTTACCATCATTCAGATACATGAAAGATGAAAAGAATTAAGAAAAACATACTTTGTGGGCTATTTTCATGCGTATTTCTATTTTTGCACAAAAGACACGAAATTGAGACTTTACCCCTCGGATAGTGCGAACATCAGCTGAGTATTTTCAAGTATCCCATAGGGAGGCGAGCTGAGACTCTACTCCCTGCTCTACTGTACACCTGTGCGGACTTTGTGGGATAGGTCCTCAGGTATAAAGCGGAGCCCCGCCTTGAAAATACCCATTTCATGTCAAGGAACCATGATCTGACAACCCATGACAGCTGTATTCCCTTTTCCCACTGCCATAGTCGGACATGCATCACAGTCGAGATAATGGCAAGCATTATTGCCTCGGGGATTCAATGCATTAAAGACTTCTTTACAACACAGTTAATGAGCGTTAAAATTGGTTATGACCATGAAAGGAATGTGATTCACTCACTCTCTCACACTTCTATCATGGAATCAATAGCATGCAATCACAGGTAAAAGAAAGAAAAATAGGGTTTTGCTCCTCAGATAGTCCGAATATTATCTTGATTTTGTTTAAGGCACGCATAAAAAGGCGACCAAGCTCTTTTATGCCTCAACTACAACTGTATGCTCGTATGGACATTGAAGGCGAGGAACTACGTTATACAGCGGAGACACTCCATGAAAATACCACGTTCAGAATCGGTAACCATAATTGTGGAGGCTTACCAGTTCTGGCACTGGTTTACCATCATTCAGATACATGAAAGATGAAAAGAATTAAGAAAAACATACTTTGTGGGCTATTTTCATGCGTATTTCTATTTTTACACAAAAGACACAAAATTGAGACTTTACCCCTCGGATAGTGCTAACATCAACTGAGTATTTTCAAGTAGCCCATAGCAAGGCGAGCTGAGACTCTAGGCCCAGTCACACAGCCGATCACGCACGAATCACTCACAAATCACGCACAGATTGGGTTTGTGCGTGCTTGTGCATTGAGAAATTGACCAATTTTTCGGGGTGTCGGGGGTAGAAATCTCGGACGAATCACGCATGAATCGCGCATTAACCACGCATGTATCACTTACAATCACTGACATATCGCGCACGTCGACGCATAATAGCAAACACGGTGCAGTATTCCACGAACATTCGACGCATGCCCCACGGATGAATCACCGGCGGAGCACGCACGAAAAACGCACCTTCGGCGTCACTATCGCTTCGGTTCAGCGCATATAAAAAGCGGTGAACGACGGGAGCTCCTCAGTACCTTTCGCCAATCAAGAACACTTCAAGAGATGCCACCCAGGAAAGCTCGCTTGCCCTCAAAGACAAGGGTGCAGAAGAAGAAAGCTGCTGAAGAAGAAGAAGTTCTGCAGCAGGAACACCATAACATCTCTTCTTTGAGGGTTCATAGTGATATGGACCCCTTTGCAGCAAGGTCTGGAGTGGCAAAAGTGCCCAAAATGGCTGCTTTTATATGCCAAAATACATACGTGAGTTGTCCATGGTTCGTCAGTGGAACATCAGTGAATCATCAGCTTTCTGTCAGTCAGTTGTGCGTCGGAAATGCGTCACTCGTCAGTGGATGTGCGTCGTTATGCGTTTTCCGTCAGTGATATGTCAGTTATTCGTCAGTTTTATAATTGATTGTCAGTGGATGTCAGTGGAATGAACGTGATACGTGCGCGTTTCATGCGTGATATGAACGTGGGGCATCAGTGGACGGACGTGGACGTGCGCGGATTCGAACCAGTTCTGATGCTTAAGCACTGACGGCCGACGAGTGTCCCGCGCATAGTTACGCATAATCGACGCATAAACTACGCATGCCGACTCATGAATTACGCACACCAACGCACAGTTGTGCGTCGGAAAATTTTTTGAACCGTTCAAAACTCAAAATCACGCACAAACCGCCTTCGACGCACATCGACTTACAATAACTGACAGTCCACGTTCGTTCCACCTACGAATTACGCATACGACGTACGCTCCGCGCAGAAACGAAAATCTGTGCGTAATTCATGCGTAATTCATGCGTTTTCGCTGTGTGACTGGGCCTTCTAATACCTGCTCTACTGTATAGCTGTGCGGACTTTGTGGGCTAGGTCCTCAGGTATACAGCGGAGCCCCCCCCTCAAAAGTACCCATTTCATGTCAAGGAACCATTATCTGACAACCTATGACAGCTGTATTCCCTTTTCCCACTGCCATAGTCGGACATGCATCACAGTCGGGATAATGGCAAGCACTATTACCTCGGGGATTCAATGCATTAAAGACTGCTTTACTACACAGTTAATGAGCATTTAAATTGGTTATGAGCATGAAAGGAATGTGATTCACTCACTCTCTCACACTTCTATCATGGAATCATGCGCATGCAATGACAGGTAAAAGAAACAAAAATAGGGTTTAGCCCCTCAGATAGTACGAATGTATTCTTGATTTTGTTTAAGGCACGCTTAAAAAGACGACCAAGCTCTTTTATGTTTCAACTACAACTGTATGCTCATATGGACATTGAAGGGGAGGTACTACGTTATACAGCAGAGACACTCCATGAAAATACCATGTTCAGAATCGGGAACCATTATTGTGGAGGCTTACTAGTTCAGGCACTGGTTTACCATCATTCAGATACATGGAAGATGAAAAGAATTAAGAAAAACATACTTTGTGGGCTATTTTCATGCGTATTTCCATTTTTGCACAAAAGACACGAAATTGAGACTTTACCCCTCGGATAGTGCTAACATCAACTGAGTATTTTCAAGTAGCCCATAGGGAGGCGAGCTGAGACTCTAATACCTGCTCTACTGTATACCTGTGCGGACTTTGTGGGCTAGGTCCTCAGGTATACAGCGGAGCCCCCCCCTCGAAAATACCCATTTCATGTCAAGGAACCATTATCTGACAACCCATGACAGCTGTATTCCCTTTTCCCACTGCCATAGTCGGACATGCATCACAGTCGGGATAATGGCAAGCACTATTACCTCGGGGATTCAATGCATTAAAGACTGCTTTACTACACAGTTAATGAGCATTTAAATTGGTTAAGAGCATGAAAGGAATGTGATTCACTCACTTTGTCACACTTCTATCATGGAATCATTAGCATGAAATCACAGGTAAAAGAAACAAAAGTTTGGTTTAGCTCCTCAGATAGTACGAAGATTATCTTGATTTTGTTTAAGGCACGCTTAAAAAGACGACCAAGCTCTTTTATGCCTCAACTACAACTGTATGCTCGTATGGACATTGAAGGCGAGGTACTACGTTATACAGCGGAGACACTCCATGAAAATACCACGTTCAGGATCGGGAACCATTATTGTGGAGGCTTACTAGTTCAGGCACTGGTTTACCATCATTCAGATACATGAAAGACGAAAAGAGTTAAGAAAAACATACTTTGTCGGCTATTTTCATGCGTATTTCTATTTTTGCACAAAAGACACGAAATTGAGACTTTACCCCTCGGATAGTGCTAACATCAACTGAGTATTTTCAAGAAGCCCATAGGGAGGCGAGCTGAGACTCTAATACCTGCTCTACTGTATACCTGTGCGGACTTGGTGGGCTAGGTCCTCAGGTATACAGCGGAGCCCCCCCTCGAAAATACCCATTTCATGTCAAGGAACCATTATCTGACAACCCATGACAGCTGTATTCCCTTTTCCCACTGCCATAGTCGGACATGCATCACAGTCGGGATAATGGCAAGCACTATAACCTCGGGGATTCAATGCATTAAAGACTGCTTTACTACACAGTTAACGAGCGTTTAAATTGGTTAAGGCCATGCAAGGAATGTGATTCACTCACTCTCTCACACTTTTATCATGGAATCATGCACATGCAATTACAGGTAAAAGAAACAAAAATAGGGTTTAGCCCCTCAGATAGTACGAATATTATCTTGATTTTGTTTAAGGCACGCTTTAAAAGACGACCAAGCTCGTTTATGCCTCAACTACAACTGTATGCTCGTATGGACATTGAAGGGGAGGTACTACGTTATACAGCAGAGACACTCCATGAAAATACCATGTTCAGAATCGGGAACCATTATTGTGGAGGTTTACTGGTTCTGGCACTGGTTTACCATCATTCAGATACATGAAAGATGAAAAGAATTAAGAAAAACATACTTTGTGGGCTATTTTCATGCGTATTTCTATTTTTAGACAAAAGACACGAAATTGAGACTTTACCCCTCGGATAGTGCTAACATCAACTGAGTATTTTCAAGTAGCCCATAGGGAGGCGAGCTGAGACTCTAATACCTGCTCTACTGTATACCTGTGCGGACTTTGTGGGCTAGGTCCTCAGGTATACAGCGGAGCCCCCCCTCGAAAATACCCATTTCATGTCAAGGAACCATTATTTGACAACCCATGACAGCTGTATTCCCTTTTCCCACTGCCATAGTCGGACATGCATCACAGTCGGGATAATGGCAAGCACTATTACCTCGGGGATTCAATGGATTAAAGACTGCTTTACTACACAGTTAATGAGCGTTAAAATTGGTTATGACTATGAAAGGAATGTGATTCACTCACTCTCTCACACTTCTATCATGGAATCATGCGCATGCAATCACAAGTAAAAGAAACAAAAGTTGGGTTTAGCTCCTCAGATAGTACGAATATTATCTTGATTTTGTTTAAGGCACGCTTAAAAAGACGACCAAGCACTTTTATGCCTCAACTACAACTGTATGCTCGTATGGACATTGAAGGCAAGGTACTACGTTCCACAGCGGAGACACTCCATGAAAATACCACGTTCAGGATCGGGAACCATTATTGTGGAGGCTTACCAGTTCTGGCAGTGGTTTACCACCATTCAGATACATGAAAGATGAAAAGAATTAAGAAAAACATACCTTGTAGGCTATTTTCATGCGTATTTCTATTTTTGCACAAAAGACACGAAATTGAGACTTTACCCCTCGGATAGTGCTAACATCAACTGAGTATTTTCAAGTAGCCCATAGGGAGGCGAGCTGAGACTCTAATACCTGCTCTACTGTATACCTGTGCGGACTTTGTGGGCTAGGTCCTCAGGTATACAGCGGAGCCCCCCCTCGAAAATACCCATTTCATGTCAAGGAACCATTATCTGACAACCCATGACAGCTGTATTCCCTTTTCCCACTGCCATAGTCGGACATGCATCACAGTCGGGATAATGGCAAGCACTATTACCTCGGGGATTCAATGCATTAAAGACTGCTTTACTACACAGTTAATGAGCGTTAAAATTGGTTATGACCATGAAAGGAATGTGATTCACTCACTCTCTCACACTTCTATCATTGAATCATTAGCATGCAATCACAGGTAAAAGAAACAAAAATAGGGTTTAGCCCCTCAGATAGAACGAATATTATCTTGATTTTGTTTAAGGCACGCTTAAAAAGACGAAGAAGCTCTTTTATGCCTCAACTAACACTGTATGCTCGAATGGACATTGAAGGCGAGGAACTACATTATACAGCGGAGACACTCCATGAAAATACCACATTCAGGATCGGGAACCGTGATTGTGGAGGCTTACCAGTTCTGGCACTGGTTTACCATCATTCAGATACATGAAAGATGAAAAGAATTAAGAAAAACATACCTTGTAGGCTATTTTCATTCGTATTTCTATTTTTGCACAAAACACGAAATTGAGACTTTACCCCTCGGATAGTGCTAACATCAACTGAGTATTTTCAAGTAGCCCATAGGGAGGCGAGCTGAGACTGTAATACCTGCTCTACTGTATACCTGTGCGGACTTTGTGGGCTAGGTCCTCAGGTATACAGCGGAGCCCCCCCTCGAAAATACCCATTTCATGTCAAGGAACCATTATCTGACAACCCATGACAGCTGTATTCCCTTTTCCCACTGCCATAGTCGGACATGCATCACAGTCGGGATAATGGCAAGCACTATTACCTCGGGGATTCAATGCATTAAAGACTGCTTTACTACACAGTTAATGAGCATTTAAATTGGTTATGAGCATGAAAGGAATGTGATTCACTCACTTTGTCACACTTCTATCATGGAATCATTAGCATGAAATCACAGGTAAAAGAAACAAAAGTTTGGTTTAGCTCCTCAGATAGTACGAATATTATCTTGATTTTGTTTCAGGCACGCTTAAAAAGACGACCAAACTCTTTTATGCCTCAACTACAACTGTATGCTCGTATGGACATTGAAGGCGAGGTACTACGTTATACAGCGGAGACACTCCATGAAAATACCACGGTCAAAATCGGGAACCATTATTGAGGAGGCTTACCAGTTCTGGCACTGGTTTACCATCACTCAGATACATGAAAGATGAAAAGAATTAAGAAAAACATACTTTGTGGGCTATTTTCATGCGTATTTCTATTTTTTCACAAAAGACACGAAATTGAGACTTTACCCCTCGGATAGTGCTAACATCAACTGAGTATTTTCAAGTAGCCCATAGGGAGGCGAGCTGAGACTGTAATACCTGCTCTACTGTATACCTGTGCGGACTTTGTGGGCTCGGTCCTCAGGTATACAGCGGAGCCCCCCCTCGAAAATACCCATTTCATGTCAAGGAACCATTATCTGACAACCCATGACAGCTGTATTCCCTTTTCCCACTGCCATAGTCGGACATGCATCACAGTCGGGATAATGGCAAGCACTATTACCTCGGGGATTCAATGCATTAAAGACTGCTTTACTACACAGTTAATGAGCGTTAAAATTGGTTATGACCATGAAAGGAATGTGATTCACTCACTCTCTCACACTTCTATCATTGAATCATTAGCATGCAATCACAGGTAAAAGAAACAAAAATAGGGTTTAGCCCCTCAGATAGTACGAATATTAACTTGATTTTGTTTAAGGCACGCTTAAAAAGACGACGAAGCTCTTTTATGCCTCAACTAACACTGTATGCTCGAATGGACATTGAAGGCGAGGAACTACATTATACAGCGGAGACACTCCATGAAAATACCACATTCAGGATCGGGAACCGTTATTGTGGAGGCTTACCAGTTCTGGCACTGGTTTACCATCATTCAGATACATGAAAGATGAAAAGAATTAAGAAAAACATACTTTGTGGATTATTTTCATGCAAATTTCTTTTTTTGCACAAAAGACACGAAATTGAGACTTTACCCCTCGGATAGTGCTAACATCAACTGAGTATTTTCAAGTAGCCCATAGGGAGGCGAGCTGAGACTCTAATACCTGCTCTACTGTATACCTGTGCGGACTTTGTGGGCTAGGTCCTCAGGTATACAGCGGAGCCCCCCCTCGAAAATACCCATTTCATGTCAAGGAACCATTATCTGACAACCCATGACAGCTGTATTCCCTTTTCCCACTGCCATAGTCGGACATGCATCACAGTCGGGATAATGGCAAGCACTATTACCTCGGGGATTCAATGCATCAAAGACTGCTTTATTACACAGTTAATGAGCGTTAAAATTTGTTATGACCATGAAAGGAATGTGATTCTCTCACACTTCTATCATGGAATCATTAGCATGCAATCACAGGTGAAAGAAACGAAAATAGGGTTGAGCCCCTCAGATAGTACGAATATTATCTTGATTTTGTTTAAGGCACGCTTAAAAAGACGACCAAGCTCTTTTATGTTTCAACTACAACTGCATGCTCGTATGGACATTGAAGGCGAGGTACTACGTTATACAGCGGAGACACTCCATGAAAATAACACATTCAGGATCGGGAACCATTATTGTGGAGGCTTACCAGTTCTGGCACTGGTTTACCATCATTCAGATACATGAAAGATGAAAAGAATTCAGAAAAACATACTTTGTGGATTATTTTCATGCGAATTTCTTTTTTTGCACAAAAGACACGAAATTGAGACTTTACCCCTCGGATAGTGCTAACATCAACTGAGTATTTTCAAGTAGCCCATAGGGAGGCGAGCTGAGACTCTAATACCTGCTCTACTGTATACCTGTGCGGACTTTGTGGGCTAGGTCCTCAGGTATACAGCGGAGCCCCCCCTCGAAAATACCCATTTCATGTCAAGGAACCATTATCTGACAACCCATGACAGCTGTATTCCCTTTTCCCACTGCCATAGTCGGACATGCATCACAGTCGGGATAATGGCAAGCACTATTACCTCGGGGATTCAATGCATCAAAGACTGCTTTACTATACAGTTAATGAGCGTTAAAATTTGTTATGACCATGAAAGGAATGTGATTCTCTCACACTTCTATCATGGAATCATTAGCATGCAATCACAGGTGAAAGAAACGAAAATAGGGTTGAGCCCCTCAGATAGTACGAATATTATCTTGATTTTGTTTAAGGCACGCTTAAAAAGACGACCAAGCTCTTTTATGTTTCAACTACAACTGTATGCTCGTATGGACATTGAAGGCGAGGTACTACATTATACAGCGGAGACACTCCATGAAAATACCACATTCAGGATCGGGAATCGTTATTGTGGAGGCTTACCAGTTCTGGCACTGGTTTACCATCATTCAGATACATGAAAGATGAAAAGAATTAAGAAAAACATACTTTGTGGGCTATTTTCATGCGTATTTCTATTTTTGCACAAAAGACACGAAATTGAGACTTTACCCCTCGGATAGTGCTAACATCAACTGAGTATTTTCAAGTAGCCCATAGGGAGGCGAGCTGAGACTCTAATACCTGCTCTACTGTATACCTGTGCGGACTTTGTGGGCTAGGTCCTCAGGTATACAGCGGAGCCCCCCCTCGAAAATACCCATTTCATGTCAAGGAACCATTATCTGACAACCCATGACAGCTGTATTCCCTTTTCCCACTGCCATAGTCGGACATGCATCACAGTCGGGATAATGGCAAGCACTATTACCTCGGGGATTCAATGCATTAAAGACTGCTTTACTACACAGTTAATGAGCATTTAAATTGGTTATGAGCATGAAAGGAATGTGATTCACTCACTCTCTCACACTTCTATCATGGAATCATTAGCATGCAATCACAGGTAAAAGAAACAAAAATAGGGTTGAGCCCCTCAGATAGTACGAATATTATCTTGATTTTGTTTAAGGCACGCTTAAAAAGACGACGAAGCTCTTTTATGCCTCAACTAACACTGTATGCTCGAATGGACATTGAAGGCGAGGAACTACATTATACAGCGGAGACACTCCATGAAAATACCACATTCAGGATCGGGAACCGTTATTGTGGAGGCTTACCAGTTCTGGCACTGGTTTACCATCATTCAGATACATGAAAGATGAAAAGAATTAAGAAAAACATACTTTGTGGATTATTTTCATGCAAATTTCTTTTTTTGCACAAAAGACACGAAATTGAGACTTTACCCCTCGGATAGTGCTAACATCAACTGAGTATTTTCAAGTAGCCCATAGGGAGGCGAGCTGAGACTCTAATACCTGCTCTACTGTATACCTGTGCGGACTTTGTGGGCTAGGTCCTCAGGTATACAGCGGAGCCCCCCCTCGAAAATACCCATTTCATGTCAAGGAACCATTATCTGACAACCCATGACAGCTGTATTCCCTTTTCCCACTGCCATAGTCGGACATGCATCACAGTCGGGATAATGGCAAGCACTATTACCTCGGGGATTCAATGCATCAAAGACTGCTTTATTACACAGTTAATGAGCGTTAAAATTTGTTATGACCATGAAAGGAATGTGATTCTCTCACACTTCTATCATGGAATCATTAGCATGCAATCACAGGTGAAAGAAACGAAAATAGGGTTGAGCCCCTCAGATAGTACGAATATTATCTTGATTTTGTTTAAGGCACGCTTAAAAAGACGATCAAGCTCTTTTATGTTTCAACTACAACTGCATGCTCGTATGGACATTGAAGGCGAGGTACTACGTTATACAGCGGAGACACTCCATGAAAATAACACATTCAGGATCGGGAACCATTATTGTGGAGGCTTACCAGTTCTGGCACTGGTTTACCATCATTCAGATACATGAAAGATGAAAAGAATTCAGAAAAACATACTTTGTGGATTATTTTCATGCGAATTTCTTTTTTTGCACAAAAGACACGAAATTGAGACTTTACCCCTCGGATAGTGCTAACATCAACTGAGTATTTTCAAGTAGCCCATAGGGAGGCGAGCTGAGACTCTAATACCTGCTCTACTGTATACCTGTGCGGACTTTGTGGGCTAGGTCCTCAGGTATACAGCGGAGCCCCCCCTCGAAAATACCCATTTCATGTCAAGGAACCATTATCTGACAACCCATGACAGCTGTATTCCCTTTTCCCACTGCCATAGTCGGACATGCATCACAGTCGGGATAATGGCAAGCACTATTACCTCGGGGATTCATTGCATTAAAGACTGCTTTACTACACAGTTAATGAGCGTTAAAATTTGTTATGACCATGAAAGGAATGTGATTCTCTCACACTTCTATCATGGAATCATTAGCATGCAATCACAGGAGAAAGAAACGAAAATAGGGTTGAGCCCCTCAGATAGTACGAATATTATCTTGATTTTGTTTAAGGCACGCTTAAAAAGACGACCAAGCTCTTTTATGTTTCAACTACAACTGTATGCTCGTATGGACATTGAAGGCGAGGTACTACATTATACAGCGGAGACACTCCATGAAAATACCACATTCAGGATCGGGAATCGTTATTGTGGAGGCTTACCAGTTCTGGCACTGGTTTACCATCATTCAGATACATGAAAGATGAAAAGAATTAAGAAAAACATACTTTGTGGGCTATTTTCATGCGTATTTCTATGTTTGCACAAAAGACACGAAATTGAGACTTTACCCCTCGGATAGTGCTAACATCAACTGAGTATTTTCAAGTAGCCCATAGGGAGGCGAGCTGAGACTCTAATACATGCTCTACTGTATACCTGTGCGGACTTTGTGGGCTAGGTCCTCAGGTATACAGCGGAGCCCCCCCTCGAAAATACCCATTTCATGTCAAGGAACCATTATCTGACAACCCATGACAGTTGTATTCCCTTTTCCCACTGCCATAGTCGGACATGCATCACAGTCGGGATAATGGCAAGCACTATTACCTCGGGGATTCAATGCATTAAAGACTGCTTTACTACACAGTTATTGAGCGTTAAAATTGGTTATGACCATGATGGGAATGTGATTCTCTCACACTTCTATCATGGAATCATTAGCATGCAATCACAGGTGAAAGAAACAAAAATAGGGTTGAGCCCCTCAGATAGTACAAATATTATCTTGATTTTGTTTAAGGCACGCTTAAAAAGACGACAAAGCTCTTTTATGCCTCAACTACAACTGTATGCTCGTATGGACATTGAAGGCGAGGTACTACGTTATACAGCGGAGACACTCCATGAAAATACCACGTTCAGGATCGGGAACCATTATTGTGGAGGATTACCAGTTCTGGCACTGGTTTCCCATCATTCAGATACATGAAGGATGAAAAGAATTAAGAAAAACATACCTTGTAGGCTATTTTCGTGCGTATTTCTATTTTTGCACAAAACACGAAATTGAGACTTTACCCCTCGGATAGTGCTAACATCAACTGAGTATTTTCAAGTAGCCCATAGGGAGGCGAGCTGAGACTCTAATACCTGCTCTACTGTATACCTGTGCGGACTTTGTGGGCTAGGTCCTCAGGTATACAGCGGAGCCCCCCCTCGAAAATACCCATTTCATGTCAAGGAACCATTATCTGACAACCCATGACAGCTGTATTCCCTTTTCCCACTGACATAGTCAGACATGCATCACAGTCGGGATAATGGCAAGCACTATTACCTCGGGGATTCAATGCATTAAAGACTGCTTTACTACACAGTTAATGAGCGTTTAAATTGGTTATGAGCATGAAAGGAATGTGATTCACTCACTCTCTCACACTTCTATCATGGAATCATGCGCATGCAATCACAGGTAAAAGAAAGAAAAATAGGGTTTAGCTCCTCAGATCGTACGAATATTATCTTGATTTTGTTTAAGGCACGCTTAAAAAGACGACCAAGCTCTTTTATGCCTCAACTACAACTGTATGCTCGTATGGACATTGAAGGCGAGGTACTACGTTATACAGCGGAGACACTCCATGAAAATACCACGTTCAGGATCGGGAGCCATTATTGTGGAGGCTTACCAGTTCTGGCACGGGTTTACCATCATTCAGATACATGAAAGATGAAAAGAATTAAGAAAAACATACTTTGTGGGCTATTTTCATGCGTATTTCTATTTTTGCACAAAAGACACGAAATTGAGACTTTACCCCTCGGATAGTGCTAACATCAACTGAGTATTTTCAAGTAGCCCATAGGGAGGCGAGCTGAGACTCTAATACCTGCTCTACTGTATGCCTGTGCGGACTTTGTGGGCTAGGTCCTCAGGTATACAGCGGAGCCCCCCTCTCGAAAATACCCATTTCATGTCAAGGAACCATTATCTGACAACCCATGACAGCTGTATTCCCTTTTCCCACTGCCATAGTCGGACATGCATCACAGTCGGGATAATGGCAAGCACTATTACCTCGGGGATTCAATGCATTAAAGACTGCTTTACTACACAGTTAATGAGCGTTAAAATTGGTTATGACCATGATAGGAATGTGATTCTCTCACACTTCTATCATGGGATCATTAGCATGCAATCACAGGTAAAAGAAACAAAAATAGGGTTGAGCCCCTCAGATAGTACGAATATTATCTTGATTTTGTTTAAGGCACGCTTAAAAAGACGACGAAGCTCTTTTATGCCTCAACTACAACTGTATGCTCGAATGCACATTGAAGGCGAGGTACTACGTTATACAGCGGAGACACTCCATGAAAATACCACGGTCAAAATCGGGAACCATTATTGTGGAGGCTTACCAGTTCTGGCACTGGTTTACCATCATTCAGATACATGAAGGATGAAAAGAATTAAGAAAAACATACTTTGTGGGCTATTTTCATGCGTATTTCTATTTTTGCACAAAAGACACGAAATTGAGACTTTACCTCTCGGATAGTGCTAACATCAACTGAGTATTTTCAAGTAGCCCATAGGGAGGCGAGCTGAGACTCTAATACCTGCTCTACTGTATACCTGTGCGGACTTTGTGGGCTAGGTCCTCAGGTATACAGCGGAGCCCCCCCTCGAAAATACCCATTTCATGTCAAGGAACCATTATCTGACAACCCATGACAGCTGTATTCCCTTTTCCCACTGCCATAGTCGGACATGCATCACAGTCGGGATAATGGCAAGCACTATTACCTCGGGGATTCAATGCATTAAAGACTGCTTTACTACACAGTTAATGAGCATTTAAATTGGTTATGACTATGAAAGGAATGTGATTCACTCACTCTCTCACACTTCTATCATGGAATCATGCGCATGCAATCACAGGTAAAAGAAAGAAAAATAGGGTTTAGCTCCTCAGATCGTACGAATATTATCTTGATTTTGTTTAAGGCACGCTTAAAAAGACGACCAAGCTCTTTTATGCCTCAACTACAACTGTATGCTCGTAGGGACATTGAAGGCGAGGTACTACGTTATACAGCGGAGACACTCCATGAAAATACCACGTTCAGGATCGGGAACCATTATTGTGGAGGCTTACCAGTTCTGGCACTGGTTTTCCATCATTCAGATACATGAAAGATGAAAAGAATTAAGAAAAACATACTTTGTGGGCTATTTTCATGCGTATTTCTATTTTTGCACAAAAGACACGAAATTGAGACTTTACCCCTCGGATAGTGCTAACATCAACTGAGTATTTTCAAGTAGCCCATAGGGAGGCGAGCTGAGACTCTAATACCTGCTCTACTGTATGCCTGTGCGGACTTTGTGGGCTAGGTCCTCAGGTATACAGCGGAGCCCCCCCTCGAAAATACCCATTTCATGTCAAGGAACCATTATCTGACAACCCATGACAGCTGTATTCCCTTTTCCCACTGCCATAGTCGGACATGCATCACAGTCGGGATAATGGCAAGCACTATTACCTCAGGGATTGAATGCATTAAAGACTGCTTTACTACACAGTTAATGAGCGTTAAAATTGGTTATGACCATGATAGGAATGTGATTCTCTCACACTTCTATCATGGAATCATTAGCATGCAATCACAGGTGAAAGAAACAAAAATAGGGTTGAGCCCCTCAGATAGTACGAATATTATCTTGATTTTGTTTAAGGCACGCTTAAAAAGACGACAAAGCTCTTTTATGCCTCAACTACAACTGTATGCTCGAATGCACATTGAAGGCGAGGTACTACGTTATACAGTGGAGACACTCCATGAAAATACCACGGTGAAAATCGGGAACCATTATTGTGGAGGCTTACCAGTTCTGGCACTGGTTTACCATCATTCAGATACATGAAAGATGAAAAGAATTAAGAAAAACATACTTTGTGGATTATTTTCACGCGCATTTCTTTTTTTGCACAAAAGACACGAAATTGAGACTTTACCTCTCGGATAGTGCTAACATCAACTGAGTATTTTCAAGTAGCCCATAGGGAGGCGAGCTGAGACTCTAATACCTGCTCTACTGTATACCTGTGCGGACTTTGTGGGCTAGGTCCTCAGGTATACAGCGGAGCCCCCCCTCGAAAATACCCATTTCATGTCAAGGAACCATTATCTGACAACCCATGACAGCTGTATTCCCTTTTCCCACTGCCATAGTCGGACATGCATCACAGTCGGGATAATGGCAAGCACTATTACCTCGGGGATTCAATGCATCAAAGACTGCTTTACTATACAGTTAATGAGCGTTAAAATTTGTTATGACCATGAAAGGAATGTGATTCTCTCACACTTCTATCATGGAATCATTAGCATGCAATCACAGGTGAAAGAAACGAAAATAGGGTTGAGCCCCTCAGATAGTACGAATATTATCTTGATTTTGTTTAAGGCACGCTTAAAAAGACGACCAAGCTCTTTTATGTTTCAACTACAACTGTAAGCTCGTATGGACATTGAAGGCGAGATACTACATTATACAGCGGAGAAACTCCATGAAAATACCACATTCGGGATCGGGAACCATTATTGTGGAGGCTTACCAGTTCTAGCACTGGTTTACCATCATTCAGATACATGAAGGATGAAAAGAATTAAGAAAAACATACCTTGTAGGCTATTTTCATGCGTATTTCTATTTTTCCACAAAACACGAAAATGAGACTTTACCCCTCGGATAGTGCTAACATCAACTGAGTATTTTCAAGTAGCCCATAGGGAGGCGAGCTGAGACTCTAATACCTGCTCTACTGTATACCTGTGCGGACTTTATGGGCTAGGTCCTCAGGTATACAGCGGAGCCCCCCCTCGAAAATACCCATTTCATGTCAAGGAACCATTATCTGACAACCCATGACAGCTGTATTCCCTTTTCCCACTGCCATAGTCGGACATGCATCACAGTCGGGATAATGGCAAGCACTATTACCTCGGGGATTCAATGCATTAAAGACTGCTTTACTACACAGTTAATGAGCATTTAAATTGGTTATGAGCATGAAAGGAATGTGATTCACTCACTCTCTCACACTTCTATCATGGAATCATGCGCATGCAATCACAAGTAAAAGAAAGAAAAATAGGGTTTAGCTCCTCAGATAGTAAAAATATCATCTTGATTTTGTTTTAGGCACGCTTAAAAAGACGACCAAGCTCTTTTATGCCTCAACTACAACGGTATGCTCGTATGGACATTGAAGGCGAGGTACTACGTTATACAGCGGAGACACTCCATGAAAATACCACAGTCAAAATCGGGAACCATTATTGTGGAGGCTTACCAGTTCTGGCACTGGTTTCCCATCATTCAGATACATGAAAGATGAAAAGAATTAAGAAAAACATACTTTGTGGGCTATTTTCATGCGTATTTCTATTTTTGCACAAAAAACACGAAATTGAGACTTTACCCCTCGGATAGTGCTAACATCAACTGAGTATTTTCAAGTAGCCCATAGGGAGGCGAGCTGAGACTCTAATACCTGCTCTACTGTATGCCTGTGCGGACTTTGTGGGCTAGGTCCTCAGGTATACAGCGGAGCCCCCCCTCGAAAATACCCATTTCATGTCAAGGAACCATTATCTGACAACCCATGACAGCTGTATTCCCTTTTCCCACTGCCATAGTCGGACATGCATCACAGTCGGGATAATGGCAAGCACTATTACCTCGGGGATTCAATGGATTAAAGACTGCTTTACTACACAGTTAATGAGCGTTAAAATTGGTTATGACCATGATGGGAATGTGATTCTCTCACACTTCTATCATGGAATCATTAGCATGAAATCACAGGTAAAAGAAACAAAAATAGGGTTTAGCCCCTCAGATAGTACGAATATTATCTTGATTTTGTTTAAGGCACGCTTAAAAAGACGACGAAGCTCTTTTATGCCTCAACTACAACTGTATGCTCGAATGCACATTGAAGGCGAGGTACTACGTTATACAGCGAAGACACTCCATGAAAATACCACGGTCAAAATCGGGAACCATTATTGTGGAGGCTTACCAGTTCTGGCACTGGTTTACCATCATTCAGATACATGAAAGATGAAAAGAATTAAGAAAAACATACTTTGTGGATTATTTTCACGCGCATTTCTTTTTTTGCACAAAAGACACGAAATTGAGACTTTACCCCTCGGATAGTGCTAACATCAACTGAGTATTTTCAAGTAGCCCATAGGGAGGCGAGCTGAGACTCTAATACCTGCTCTACTGTATACCTGTGCGGACTTTGTGGGCTAGGTCCTCAGGTATACAGCGGAGCCCCCCCTCGAAAATACCCATTTCATGTCAAGGAACCATTATCTGACAACCCATGACAGCTGTATTCCCTTTTCCCACTGCCATAGTCGGACATGCATCACAGTCGGGATAATGGCAAGCACTATTACCTCGGGGATTCAATGGATTAAAGACTGCTTTACTACACAGTTAATGAGCGTTAAAATTGGTTATGACTATGAAAGGAATGTGATTCACTCACTCTCACACTTCTATCATTGAATCATGCGCATGCAATCACAGGTAAAAGAAACAAAAGTTGGGTTTAGCTCCTCAGATAGTACGAATATTATCTTGATTTTGTTTAAGGCACGCTTAAAAAGACGACCAAGCTCTTTTATGCCTCAACTACAACTGTATGCTCGTAGGGACATTGAAGGCGAGGTACTACGTTATACAGCGGAGACACTCCATGAAAATACCACGTTCAGGATCGGGAACCATTATTGTGGAGGCTTACCAGTTCTGGCACTGGTTTTCCATCATTCAGATACATGAAAGATGAAAAGAATTAAGAAAAACATACTTTGTGGGCTATTTTCATGCGTATTTCTATTTTTGCACAAAAGACACGAAATTGAGACTTTACCCCTCGGATAGTGCTAACATCAACTGAGTATTTTCAAGTAGCCCATAGGGAGGCGAGCTGAGACTCTAATACCTGCTCTACTGTATACCTGTGCGGACTTTGTGGGCTAGGTCCTCAGGTATACAGCGGAGCCCCCCCTCGAAAATACCCATTTCATGTCAAGGAACCATTATCTGACAACCCATGACAGCTGTATTCCCTTTTCCCACTGCCATAGTCGGACATGCATCACAGTCGGGATAATGGCAAGCACTATTACCTCGGGGATTCAATGGATTAAAGACTGCTTTACTACACAGTTAATGAGCGTTAAAATTGGTTATGACCATGATAGGAATGTGATTCTCTCACACTTCTATCATGGAATCATTAGCATGCAATCACAGGTAAAAGAAACAAAAATAGGGTTGAGCCCCTCAGATAGTACGAATATTATCTTGATTTTGTTTAAGGCACGCTTAAAAAGACGACGAAGCTCTTTTATGCCTCAACTACAACTGTATGCTCGAATGCACATTGAAGGCGAGGTACTACGTTATACAGCGAAGACACTCCATGAAAATACCACGGTCAAAATCGGGAACCATTATTGTGGAGGCTTACCAGTTCTGGCACTGGTTTACCATCATTCAGATACATGAAGGATGAAAAGAATTAAGAAAAACATACCTTGTAGGCTATTTTCATGCGTATTTCTATTTTTGCACAAAACACGAAATTGAGACTTTACCCCTCGGATAGTGCTAACATCAACTGAGTATTTTCAAGTAGCCCATAGGGAGGCGAGCTGAGACTCTAATACCTGCTCTACTGTATACCTGTGCGGACTTTGTGGGCTAGGTCCTCAGGTATACAGCGGAGCCCCCCCTCGAAAATACCCATTTCATGTCAAGGAACCATTATCTGACAACCCATGACAGCTGTATTCCCTTTTCACTCTGCCATAGTCGGACATGCATCACAGTCGGGATAATGGCAAGCACTATTACCTCGGGGATTCAATGCATTAAAGACTGCTTTACTACACAGTTAATGAGCATTTAAATTGGTTATGAGCATGAAAGGAATGTGATTCACTCACTCTCACACTTCTATCATGGAATCATGCGCATGCAATCACAGGTAAAAGAAAGAAAAATAGGGTTTAGCTCCTCAGATCGTACGAATATTATCTTGATTTTGTTTAAGGCACGCTTAAAAAGACGACCAAGCTCTTTTATGCCTCAACTACAACTGTATGCTCGTAGGGACATTGAAGGCGAGGTACTACGTTATACAGAGGAGACACTCCATGAAAATACCACGTTCAGGATCGGGAACCATTATTGTGGAGGCTTACCAGTTCTGGCACTGGTTTTCCATCATTCAGATACATGAAAGATGAAAAGAATTAAGAAAAACATACTTTGTGGGCTATTTTCATGCGTATTTCTATTTTTGCACAAAAGACACGAAATTGAGACTTTTACCCCTCGGATAGTGCTAACATCAACTGAGTATTTTCAAGTAGCCCATAGGGAGGCGAGCTGAGACTCTAATACCTGCTCTACTGTATACCTGTGCGGACTTTGTGGGCTAGGTCCTCAGGTATACAGCGGAGCCCCCCCTCGAAAATACCCATTTCATGTCAAGGAACCATTATCTGACAACCCATGACAGCTGTATTCCCTTTTCCCACTGTCATAGTGGGACATGCATCACAGTCGGGATAATGGCAAGCACTATTACCTCGGGGATTCAATGCATTAAAGACTGCTTTACTACACAGTTAATGAGCGTTAAAATTGGTTATGACCATGATAGGAATGTGATTCTCTCACACTTCTATCATGGAATCATTAGCATGCAATCACAGGTAAAAGAAACAAAAATAGGGTTGAGCCCCTCAGATAGTACGAATATTATCTTGATTTTGTTTAAGGCACGCTTAAAAAGACGACGAAGCTCTTTTATGCCTCAACTACAACTGTATGCTCGAATGCACATTGAAGGCGAGGTACTACGTTATACAGCGGAGACACTCCATGAAAATACCACGGTCAAAATCGGGAACCATTATTGTGGAGGCTTACCAGTTCTGGCACTGGTTTACCATCATTCAGATACATGAAAGATGAAAAGAATTAAGAAAAACATACTTTGTGGATTATTTTCACGCGCATTTCTTTTTTTGCACAAAAGACACGAAATTGAGACTTTACCCCTCGGATAGTGCTAACATCAACTGAGTATTTTCAAGTAGCCCATAGGGAGGCGAGCTGAGACTCTAATACCTGCTCTACTATATACCTGTGTGGACTTTGTGGGCTAGGTCCTCAGGTATACAGCGGAGCCCCCCCTCGAAAATACCCATTTCATGTCAAGGAACCATTATCTGACAACCCATGACAGCTGTATTCCGTTTTCCCACTGCCATAGTGGGACATGCATCACAGTCGGGATAATGGCAAGCACTTTTACCTCGGGGATTCAATGCATTAAAGACTGCTTTACTACACAGTTAATGAGCGTTAAAATTTGTTATGACCATGAAAGGTATGTGATTCTCTCACACTTCTATCATGGAATCATTAGCATGCAATCACAGGTAAAAGAAACAAAAATAGGGTTTAGCCCCTCAGATAGTACGAATATTATCTTGATTTTGTTTAAGGCACGCTTAAAAAGACGACGAAGCTCGTTTATGCCTCAACTACAACTGTATGCTCGAATGGACATTGAAGGCGAGGTACTTCGTTATACAGCGGAGACACTCCATGAAAATACCACGGTCAAAATCGGGAACCATTATTGTGGAGGCTGACCAGTTCTGGCACTGGTTTACCATCATTCAGATACATGAAAGATGAAAAGAATTAAGAAAAACATACTTTGTGGATTATTTTCATGCGCATTTATTTTTTTGCACAAAAGACAAGAAATTGAGACTTTACCCCTCGGATAGTGCTAACATCAACTGAGTATTTTCAAGTAGCCCATAGGGAGGCGAGCTGAGACTCTAATACCTGCTCTACTGTATGCCTGTGCGGACTTTGTGGGCTAGGTCCTCAGGTATACAGCGGAGCCCCCCCTCGAAAATACCCATTTCATGTCAAGGAACCATTATCTGACAACCCATGACAGCTGTATTCCCTTTTCCCACTGCCATAGTCGGACATGCATCACAGTCGGGATAATGGCAAGCACTATTACCTCGGGGATTCAATGCATTAAAGACTGCTTTACTACACAGTTAATGAGCGTTAAAATTGGTTATGACCATGATAGGAATGTGATTCTCTCACACTTCTATCATGGAATCATGCGCATGCAATCACAGGTAAAAGAAAGAAAAATAGGGTTTAGCTCCTCAGATCGTACGAATATTATCTTGATTTTGTTTAAGGCACGCTTAAAAAGACGACCAAGCTCTTTTATGCCTCAACTACAACTGTATGCTCGTAGGGACATTGAAGGCGAGGTACTACGTTATACAGAGGAGACACTCCATGAAAATACCACGTTCAGGATCGGGAACCATTATTGTGGAGGCTTACCAGTTCTGGCACTGGTTTTCCATCATTCAGATACATGAAAGATGAAAAGAATTAAGAAAAACATACTTTGTGGGCTATTTTCATGCGTATTTCTATTTTTGCACAAAAGACACGAAATTGAGACTTTACCCCTCGGATAGTGCTAACATCAACTGAGTATTTTCAAGTAGCCCATAGGGAGGCGAGCTGAGACTCTAATACCTGCTCTACTGTATGCCTGTGCGGACTTTGTGGGCTAGGTCCTCAGGTATACAGCGGAGCCCCCCCTCGAAAATACCCATTTCATGTCAAGGAACCATTATCTGACAACCCATGACAGCTGTATTCCCTTTTCCCACTGCCATAGTCAGACATGCATCACAGTCGGGATAATGGCAAGCACTATTACCTCGGGGATTCAATGCATCAAAGACTGCTTTACTACACAGTTAATGAGCGTTAAAATTTGTTATGACCATTAAAGGAATGTGATTCTCTCACACTTCTATCATGGAATCATTAGCATGCAATCACAGGTGAAAGAAACGAAAATAGGGTTGAGCCCCTCAGATAGTACGAATATTATCTTGATTTTGTTTAAGGCACGCTTAAAAAGACGACGAAGCTCTTTTATATTTCAACTACAACTGTAAGCTCGTATGGACATTGAAGGCGAGGTACTACATTATACAGCGGAGACACTCCATGAAAATACCACATTCGGGATCGGGAACCATTATTGTGGAGGCTTACCAGTTCTGGCACTGGTTTACCATCATTCAGATACATGAAGGATGAAAAGAATTAAGAAAAACATACCTTGTAGGCTATTTTCATGCGTATTTCTATTTTTGCACAAAAGACACGAAATTGAGACTTTACCTCTCGGATAGTGCTAACATCAACTGAGTATTTTCAAGTAGCCCATAGGGAGGCGAGCTGAGACTCTAATACCTGCTCTACTGTATACCTGTGCGGACTTTGTGGGCTAGGTCCTCAGGTATACAGCGGAGCCCCCCCTCGAAAATACCCATTTCATGTCAAGGAACCATTATCTGACAACCCATGACAGCTGTATTCCCTTTTCCCACTGCCATAGTCAGACATGCATCACAGTCGGGATAATGGCAAGCACTATTACCTCGGGGATTCAATGCATCAAAGACTGCTTTACTACACAGTTAATGAGCGTTAAAATTTGTTATGACCATTAAAGGAATGTGATTCTCTCACACTTCTATCATGGAATCATTAGCATGCAATCACAGGTGAAAGAAACGAAAATAGGGTTGAGCCCCTCAGATAGTACGAATATTATCTTGATTTTGTTTAAGGCACGCTTAAAAAGACGACGAAGCTCTTTTATATTTCAACTACAACTGTAAGCTCGTATGGACATTGAAGGCGAGGTACTACATTATACAGCGGAGACACTCCATGAAAATACCACATTCGGGATCGGGAACCATTATTGTGGAGGCTTACCAGTTTTGGCACTGGTTTACCATCATTCAGATACATGAAGGATGAAAAGAATTAAGAAAAACATACCTTGTAGGCTATTTTCATGCGCATTTCTTTTTTTGCACAAAAGACACGAAATTGAGACTTTACCCCTCGGATAGTGCTAACATCAACTGAGTATTTTCAAGTAGCCCATAGGGAGGCGAGCTGAGACTCTAATACCTGCTCTACTGTATGCCTGTGCGGACTTTGTGGGCTAGGTCCTCAGGTATACAGCGGAGCCCCCCCTCGAAAATACCCATTTCATGTCAAGGAACCATTATCTGACAACCCATGACAGCTGTATTCCCTTTTCCCACTGCCATAGTCGGACATGCATCACAGTCGGGATAATGGCAAGCACTATTACCTCGGGGATTCAATGCATTAAAGACTGCTTTACTACACAGTTAATGAGCGTTAAAATTGGTTATGACCATGATAGGAATGTGATTCTCTCACACTTCTATCATGGAATCATTAGCATGCAATCACAGGTAAAAGAAACAAAAATAGGGTTGAGCCCCTCAGATAGTACGAATATTATCTTGATTTTGTTTAAGGCACGCTTAAAAAGACGACAAAGCTCTTTTATGCCTCAACTACAACTGTATGCTCGAATGCACATTGAAGGCGAGGTACTACGTTATACAGCGGAGACACTCCATGAAAATACCACGGTCAAAATCGGGAACCATTATTGTGGAGGCTTACCAGTTCTGGCACTGGTTTACCATCATTCAGATACATGAAAGATGAAAAGAATTAAGAAAAACATACTTTGTGGATTATTTTCACGCGCATTTCTTTTTTTGCACAAAAGACACGAAATTGAGACTTTACCCCTCGGATAGTGCTAACATCAACTGAGTATTTTCAAGTAGCCCATAGGGAGGCGAGCTGAGACTCTAATACCTGCTCTACTGTATGCCTGTGCGGACTTTGTGGGCTAGGTCCTCAGGTATACAGCGGAGCCCCCCCTCGAAAATACCCATTTCATGTCAAGGAACCATTATCTGACAACCCATGACAGCTGTATTCCCCTTTCCCACTGCCATAGTGGGACATGCATCACAGTCGGGATAATGGCAAGCACTATTACCTCGGGGATTCAATGGATTAAAGACTGCTTTACTACACAGTTAATGAGCGTTAAAATTGGTTATGACCATGATAGGAATGTGATTCTCTCACACTTCTATCATGGAATCATTAGCATGCAATCACAGGTAAAAGAAACAAAAATAGGGTTGAGCCCCTCAGATAGTACGAATATTATCTTGATTTTGTTTAAGGCACGCTTAAAAAGACGACGAAGCTCTTTTATGCCTCAACTACAACTGTATGCTCGAATGCACATTGAAGGCGAGGTACTACGTTATACAGCGGAGACACTCCATGAAAATACCACGGTCAAAATCGGGAACCATTATTGTGGAGGCTTACCAGTTCTGGCACTGGTTTACCATCATTCAGATACATGAAGGATGAAAAGAATTAAGAAAAACATACCTTGTAGGCTATTTTCATGCGTATTTCTATTTTTGCACAAAACACGAAATTGAGACTTTACCCCTCGGATAGTGCTAACATCAACTGAGTATTTTCAAGTAGCCCATAGGGAGGCGAGCTGAGACTCTAATACCTGCTCTACTGTATACCTGTGCGGACTTTGTGGGCTAGGTCCTCAGGTATACAGCGGAGCCCCCCCTCGAAAATACCCATTTCATGTCAAGGAACCATTATCTGACAACCCATGACAGCTGTATTCCCTTTTCCCACTGCCATAGTCGGACATGCATCACAGTCGGGATAATGGCAAGCACTATTACCTCGGGGATTCAATGCATTAAAGACTGCTTTACTACACAGTTAATGAGCATTTAAATTGGTTATGAGCATGAAAGGAATGTGATTCACTCACTCTCTCACACTTCTATCATGGAATCATGCGCATGCAATCACAGGTAAAAGAAAGAAAAATAGGGTTTAGCTCCTCAGATCGTACGAATATTATCTTGATTTTGTTTAAGGCACGCTTAAAAAGACGACCAAGCTCTTTTATGCCTCAACTACAACTGTAAGCTCGTATGGACATTGAAGGCGAGGTACTACGTTATACAGAGGAGACACTCCATGAAAATACCACGTTCAGGATAGGGAACCATTATTGTGGAGGCTTACCAGTTCTGGCACTGGTTTTCCATCATTCAGATACATGAAAGATGAAAAGAATTAAGAAAAACATACTTTGTGGGCTATTTTCATGCGTATTTCTATTTTTGCACAAAAGGCACGAAATTGAGACTTTTACCCCTCGGATAGTGCTAACATCAACTGAGTATTTTCAAGTAGCCCATAGGGAGGCGAGCTGAGACTCTAATACCTGCTCTACTTTATGCCTGTGCGGACTTTGTGGGCTAGGTCCTCAGGTATACAGCGGAGCCCCCCCTCGAAAATACCCATTTCATGTCAAGGAACCATTATCTGACAACCCATGACAGCTGTATTCCCTTTTCCCACTGCCATAGTCGGACATGCATCACAGTCGGGATAATGGCAAGCACTATTACCTCGGGGATTCAATGCATTAAAGACTGCTTTACTACACAGTTAATGAGCGTTAAAATTGGTTATGACCATGATAGGAATGTGATTCTCTCACACTTCTATCATGGAATCATTAGCATGCAATCACAGGTAAAAGAAACAAAAATAGGGTTGAGCCCCTCAGATAGTACGAATATTATCTTGATTTTGTTTAAGGCACGCTTAAAAAGACGACAAAGCTCTTTTATGCCTCAACTACAACTGTATGCTCGAATGCACATTGAAGGCGAGGTACTACGTTATACAGCGGAGACACTCCATGAAAATACCACGGTCAAAATCGGGAACCATTATTGTGGAGGCTTACCAGTTCTGGCACTGGTTTACCATCATTCAGATACATGAAAGATGAAAAGAATTAAGAAAAACATACTTTGTGGATTATTTTCACGCACATTTCTTTTTTTGCACAAAAGACACGAAATTGAGACTTTACCCCTCGGATAGTGCTAACATCAACTGAGTATTTTCAAGTAGCCCATAGGGAGGCGAGCTGAGACTCTAATACCTGCTCTACTGTATGCCTGTGCGGACTTTGTGGGCTAGGTCCTCAGGTATACAGCGGAGCCCCCCCTCGAAAATACCCATTTCATGTCAAGGAACCATTATCTGACAACCCATGACAGCTGTATTCCCTTTTCCCACTGACATAGTCAGACATGCATCACAGTCGGGATAATGGCAAGCACTATTACCTCGGGGATTCAATGCATTAAAGACTGCTTTACTACACAGTTAATGAGCGTTTAAATTGGTTATGAGCATGAAAGGAATGTGATTCACTCACTCTCTCACACTTCTATCATGGAATCATGCGCATGCAATCACAGGTAAAAGAAAGAAAAATAGGGTTTAGCTCCTCAGATAGTACGAATATTATCTTGATTTTCTTTAAGGCACGCTTAAAAAGACGACCAAGCTCTTTTATGCCTCAACTACAACTGTATGCTCGTATGGACATTGAAGGCGAGGTACTACGTTATACAGCGGAGACACTCCATGAAAATACCACGTTCAGGATCGGGAACCATTATTGTGGAGGCTTACCAGTTCTGGCACTGGTTTACCATCATTCAGATACATGAAAGATGAAAAGAATTAAGAAAAACATACTTTGTGGGCTATTTTCATGCGTATTTCTATTTTTGCACAAAAGACACGAAATTGAGACTTTACCCCTCGGATAGTGCTAACATCAACTGAGTATTTTCAAGTAGCCCATAGGGAGGCGAGCTGAGACTCTAATACCTGCTCTACTGTATACCTGTGCGGACTTTGTGGGCTAGGTCCTCAGGTATACAGCGGAGCCCCCCCTCGAAAATACCCATTTCATGTCAAGGAACCATTATCTGACAACCCATGACAGCTGTATTCCCTTTTCCCACTGCCATAGTCGGACATGCATCACAGTCGGGATAATGGCAAGCACTATTACCTCGGGGATTCAATGCATTAAAGACTGCTTTACTACACAGTTATTGAGCATTTAAATTGGTTATGAGCATGAAAGGAATGTGATTCACTCACTCTCACACTTCTATCATGGAATCATGCGCATGCAATCACAGGTAAAAGAAAGAAAAATAGGGTTTAGCTCCTCAGATCGTACGAATATTATCTTGATTTTGTTTAAGGCACGCTTAAAAAGACGACGAAGCTCTTTTATGCCTCAACTACAACTGTATGCTCGAATGCACATTGAAGGCGAGGTACTACGTTATACAGCGGAGACACTCCATGAAAATACCACGGTCAAAATCGGGAACCATTATTGTGGAGGCTTACCAGTTCTGGCACTGGTTTACCATCATTCAGATACATGAAGGATGAAAAGAATTAAGAAAAACATACCTTGTAGGCTATTTTCATGCGTATTTCTATTTTTGCACAAAAGACACGAAATTGAGACTTTACCTCTTGGATAGTGCTAACATCAACTGAGTATTTTCAAGTAGCCCATAGGGAGGCGAGCTGAGACTCTAATACCTGCTCTACTGTATACCTGTGCGGACTTTGTGGGCTAGGTCCTCAGGTATACAGCGGAGCCCCCCCTCGAAAATACCCATTTCATGTCAAGGAACCATTATCTGACAACCCATGACAGCTGTATTCCCTTTTCCCACTGCCATAGTCGGACATGCATCACAGTCGGGATAATGGCAAGCACTATTACCTCGGGGATTCAATGCAATAAAGACTGCTTTACTACACAGTTAATGAGCGTTAAAATTGGTTATGACCATGATAGGAATGTGATTCTCTCACACTTATATCATGGAATCATTAGCATGCAATCACAGGTAAAAGAAACAAAAATAGGGTTGAGCCCCTCAGATAGTACGAATATTATCTTGATTTTGTTTAAGGCACGCTTAAAAAGACGACGAAGCTCTTTTATGCCTCAACTACAACTGTATGCTCGAATGCACATTGAAGGCGAGGTACTACGTTATACAGCGGAGACACTCCATGAAAATACCACGGTCAAAATCGGGAACCATTATTGTGGAGGCTTACCAGTTCTGGCACTGGTTTACCATCATTCAGATACATGAAGGATGAAAAGAATTAAGAAAAACATACCTTGTAGGCTATTTTCATGCGTATTTCTATTTTTGCACAAAAGACACGAAATTGAGACTTTACCTCTCGGATAGTGCTAACATCAACTGAGTATTTTCAAGTAGCCCATAGGGAGGCGAGCTGAGACTCTAATACCTGCTCTACTGTATACCTGTGCGGACTTTGTGGGCTAGGTCCTCAGGTATACAGCGGAGCCCCCCCTCGAAAATACCCATTTCATGTCAAGGAACCATTATCTGACAACCCATGACAGCTGTATTCCCTTTTCCCACTGCCATAGTCAGACATGCATCACAGTCGGGATAATGGCAAGCACTATTACCTCGGGGATTCAATGCATCAAAGACTGCTTTACTACACAGTTAATGAGCGTTAAAATTTGTTATGACCATTAAAGGAATGTGATTCTCTCACACTTCTATCATGGAATCATTAGCATGCAATCACAGGTGAAAGAAACGAAAATAGGGTTGAGCCCCTCAGATAGTACGAATATTATCTTGATTTTGTTTAAGGCACGCTTAAAAAGACGACGAAGCTCTTTTATATTTCAACTACAACTGTAAGCTCGTATGGACATTGAAGGCGAGGTACTACATTATACAGCGGAGACACTCCATGAAAATACCACATTCGGGATCGGGAACCATTATTGTGGAGGCTTACCAGTTTTGGCACTGGTTTACCATCATTCAGATACATGAAGGATGAAAAGAATTAAGAAAAACATACCTTGTAGGCTATTTTCATGCGCATTTCTTTTTTTGCACAAAAGACACGAAATTGAGACTTTACCCCTCGGATAGTGCTAACATCAACTGAGTATTTTCAAGTAGCCCATAGGGAGGCGAGCTGAGACTCTAATACCTGCTCTACTGTATGCCTGTGCGGACTTTGTGGGCTAGGTCCTCAGGTATACAGCGGAGCCCCCCCTCGAAAATACCCATTTCATGTCAAGGAACCATTATCTGACAACCCATGACAGCTGTATTCCCTTTTCCCACTGCCATAGTCGGACATGCATCACAGTCGGGATAATGGCAAGCACTATTACCTCGGGGATTCAATGCATTAAAGACTGCTTTACTACACAGTTTATGAGCATTTAAATTGGTTATGAGCATGAAAGGAATGTGATTCACTCACACTTCTATCATGGAATCATGCGCATGCAATCACAGGTAAAAGAAAGAAAAATAGGGTTTAGCTCCTCAGATCGTACGAATATTATCTTGATTTTGTTTAAGGCACGCTTAAAAAGACGACCAAGCTCTTTTATGCCTCAACTACAACTGTATGCTCGTAGGGACATTGAAGGCGAGGTACTACGTTATACAGCGGAGACACTCCATGAAAATACCACGTTCAGGATCGGGAACCATTATTGTGGAGGCTTACCAGTTCTGGCACTGGTTTTCCATCATTCAGATACATGAAAGATGAAAAGAATTAAGAAAAACATACTTTGTGGGCTATTTTCATGCGTATTTCTATTTTTGCACAAAAGACACGAAATTAAGACTTTACCCCTCGGATAGTGCTAACATCAACTGAGTATTTTCAAGTAGCCCATAGGGAGGCGAGCTGAGACTCTAATACCTGCTCTACTGTATGCCTGTGCGGACTTTGTGGGCTAGGTCCTCAGGTATACAGCGGAGCCCCCCCTCGAAAATACCCATTTCATGTCAAGGAACCATTATCTGACAACCCATGACAGCTGTATTCCCTTTTCCCACTGCCATAGTCGGACATGCATCACAGTCGGGATAATGGCAAGCACTATTACCTCGGGGATTCAATGCATTAAAGACTGCTTTACTACACAGTTAATGAGCGTTAAAATTGGTTATGACCATGATAGGAATGTGATTCTCTCACACTTCTATCATGGAATCATGCGCATGCAATCACATGTAAAAGAAACAAAAATAGGGTTGAGCCCCTCAGATAGTACGAATATTATCTTGATTTTGTTTAAGGCACGCTTAAAAAGACGACAAAGCTCTTTTATGCCTCAACTACAACTGTATGCTCGAATGCACATTGAAGGCGAGGTACTACGTTATACAGCGGAGACACTCCATGAAAATACCACGGTCAAAATCGGGAACCATTATTGTGGAGGCTTACCAGTTCTGGCACTGGTTTACCATCATTCAGATACATGAAGGATGAAAAGAATTAAGAAAAACATACCTTGTAGGCTATTTTCATGCGTATTTCTATTTTTGCACAAAACACGAAATTGAGACTTTACCCCTCGGATAGTGCTAACATCAACTGAGTATTTTCAAGTAGCCCATAGGGAGGCGAGCTGAGACTCTAATACCTGCTCTACTGTATACCTGTGCGGACTTTGTGGGCTAGGTCCTCAGGTATACAGCGGAGCCCCCCCTCGAAAATACCCATTTCATGTCAAGGAACCATTATCTGACAACCCATGACAGCTGTATTCCCTTTTCCCACTGCCATAGTCGGACATGCATCACAGTCGGGATAATGGCAAGCACTATTACCTCGGGGATTCAATGCATTAAAGACTGCTTTACTACACAGTTGATGAGCATTTAAATTGGTTATGACCATGATAGGAATGTGATTCTCTCACACTTCTATCATGGAATCATGCGCATGCAATCACAGGTAAAAGAAAGAAAAATAGGGTTTAGCTCCTCAGATCGTACGAATATTATCTTGATTTTGTTTAAGGCACGCTTAAAAAGACGACGAAGCTCTTTTATGCCTCAACTACAACTGTATGCTCGAATGCACATTGAAGGCGAGGTACTACGTTATACAGCGGAGACACTCCATGAAAATACCACGGTCAAAATCGGGAACCATTATTGTGGAGGCTTACCAGTTCTGGCACTGGTTTACCATCATTCAGATACATGAAAGATGAAAAGAATTATGAAAAACATACTTTGTGGATTATTTTCACGCGCATTTCTTTTTTTGCACAAAAGACACGAAATTGAGACTTTACCCCTCGGATAGTGCTAACATCAACTGAGTATTTTCAAGTAGCCCATAGGGAGGCGAGCTGAGACTCTAATACCTGCTCTACTGTATGCCTGTGCGGACTTTGTGGGCTAGGTCCTCAGGTATACAGCGGAGCCCCCCCTCGAAAATACCCATTTCATGTCAAGGAACCATTATCTGACAACCCATGACAGCTGTATTCCCTTTTCCCACTGACATAGTCAGACATGCATCACAGTCGGGATAATGGCAAGCACTATTACCTCGGGGATTCAATGCATTAAAGACTGCTTTACTACACAGTTAATGAGCGTTTAAATTGGTTATGAGCATGAAATGAATGTGATTCACTCACTCTCTCACACTTCTATCATGGAATCATGCGCATGCAATCACAGGTAAAAGAAAGAAAAATAGGGTTTAGCTCCTCAGATAGTACGAATATTATCTTGATTTTGTTTAAGGCACGCTTAAAAAGACGACCAAGCTCTTTTATGCCTCAACTACAACTGTATGCTCGTATGGACATTGAAGGCGAGGTACTACGTTATACAGCGGAGACACTCCATGAAAATACCACGTTCAGGATCGGGAACCATTATTGTGGGGGCTTACCAGTTCTGGCACGGGTTTACCATCATTCAGATACATGAAAGATGAAAAGAATTAAGAAAAACATACTTTGTGGGCTATTTTCATGCGTATTTCTATTTTTGCACAAAAGACACGAAATTGAGACTTTACCCCTCGGATAGTGCTAACATCAACTGAGTATTTTCAAGTAGCCCATAGGGAGGCGAGCTGAGACTCTAATACCTGCTCTACTGTATACCTGTGCGGACTTTGTGGGCTAGGTCCTCAGGTATACAGCGGAGCCCCCCCTCGAAAATACCCATTTCATGTCAAGGAACCATTATCTGACAACCCATGACAGCTGTATTCCCTTTTCCCACTGCCATAGTCGGACATGCATCACAGTCGGGATAATGGCAAGCACTATTACCTCGGGGATTCAATGCATTAAAGACTGCTTTACTACACAGTTAATGAGCGTAAAAATTTGTTATGACCATGAAAGGAATGTGATTCTCTCACACTTCTATCATGGAATCATTAGCATGCAATCACAGGTAAAAGAAACAAAAATAGGGTTGAGCCCCTCAGATAGTACGAATATTATCTTGATTTTGTTTAAGGCACGCTTAAAAAGACGACCAAGCTCTTTTATGTTTCAACTACAACTGTATGCTCGTATGGACATTGAAGGCGAGGTACTACATTATACAGCGGAGACACTCCATGAAAATACCACATTCAGGATTGGGAACCATTATTGTGGAGGCTTACCAGTTCTGGCACTGGTTTACCATCATTCAGATACATGAAGGATGAAAAGAATAAAGAAAAACATACCTTGTAGGCTATTTTCATGCGTATTTCTATTTTTGCACAAAACACGAAATTGAGACTTTACCCCTCGGATAGTGCTAACATCAACTGAGTATTTTCAAGTAGCCCATAGGGAGGCGAGCTGAGACTCTAATACCTGCTCTACTGTATACCTGTGCGGACTTTGTGGGCTAGGTCCTCAGGTATACAGCGGAGCCCCCCCTCGAAAATACCCATTTCATGTCAAGGAACCATTATCTGACAACCCATGACAGCTGTATTCCCTTTTCCCACTGCCATAGTCGGACATGCATCACAGTCGGGATAATGGCAAGCACTATTACCTCGGGGATTCAATGCATTAAAGACTGCTTTACTACACAGTTATTGAGCATTTAAATTGGTTATGAGCATGAAAGGAATGTGATTCACTCACTCTCACACTTCTATCATGGAATCATGCGCATGCAATCACAGGTAAAAGAAACAAAAATAGGGTTTAGCTCCTCAGATCGTACGAATATTATCTTGATTTTGTTTAAGGCACGCTTAAAAAGACGACGAAGCTCTTTTATGCCTCAACTACAACTGTATGCTCGAATGCACATTGAAGGCGAGGTACTACGTTATACAGCGGAGACACTCCATGAAAATACCACGGTCAAAATCGGGAACCATTATTGTGGAGGCTTACCAGTTCTGGCACTGGTTTACCATCATTCAGATACATGAAGGATGAAAAGAATTAAGAAAAACATACCTTGTAGGCTATTTTCATGCGTATTTCTATTTTTGCACAAAAGACACGAAATTGAGACTTTACCTCTTGGATAGTGCTAACATCAACTGAGTATTTTCAAGTAGCCCATAGGGAGGTGAGCTGAGACTCTAATACCTGCTCTACTGTATACCTGTGCGGACTTTGTGGGCTAGGTCCTCAGGTATACAGCGGAGCCCCCCCTCGAAAATACCCATTTCATGTCAAGGAACCATTATCTGACAACCCATGACAGCTGTATTCCCTTTTCCCACTGCCATAGTCGGACATGCATCACAGTCGGGATAATGGCAAGCACTATTACCTCGGGGATTCAATGCAATAAAGACTGCTTTACTACACAGTTAATGAGCGTTAAAATTGGTTATGACCATGATAGGAATGTGATTCTCTCACACTTATATCATGGAATCATTAGCATGCAATCACAGGTAAAAGAAACAAAAATAGGGTTGAGCCCCTCAGATAGTACGAATATTATCTTGATTTTGTTTAAGGCACGCTTAAAAAGACGACGAAGCTCTTTTATGCCTCAACTACAACTGTATGCTCGAATGCACATTGAAGGCGAGGTACTACGTTATACAGCGGAGACACTCCATGAAAATACCACGGTCAAAATCGGGAACCATTATTGTGGAGGCTTACCAGTTCTGGCACTGGTTTACCATCATTCAGATACATGAAGGATGAAAAGAATTAAGAAAAACATACCTTGTAGGCTATTTTCATGCGTATTTCTATTTTTGCACAAAAGACACGAAATTGAGACTTTACCTCTCGGATAGTGCTAACATCAACTGAGTATTTTCAAGTAGCCCATAGGGAGGCGAGCTGAGACTCTAATACCTGCTCTACTGTATACCTGTGCGGACTTTGTGGGCTAGGTCCTCAGGTATACAGCGGAGCCCCCCCTCGAAAATACCCATTTCATGTCAAGGAACCATTATCTGACAACCCATGACAGCTGTATTCCCTTTTCCCACTGCCATAGTCGGACATGCATCACAGTCGGGATAATGGCAAGCACTATTACCTCGGGGATTCAATGCAATAAAGACTGCTTTACTACACAGTTAATGAGCGTTAAAATTGGTTATGACCATGATAGGAATGTGATTCTCTCACACTTATATCATGGAATCATTAGCATGCAATCACAGGTAAAAGAAACAAAAATAGGGTTGAGCCCCTCAGATAGTACGAATATTATCTTGATTTTGTTTAAGGCACGCTTAAAAAGACGACGAAGCTCTTTTATGCCTCAACTACAACTGTATGCTCGAATGCACATTGAAGGCGAGGTACTACGTTATACAGCGGAGACACTCCATGAAAATACCACGGTCAAAATCGGGAACCATTATTGTGGAGGCTTACCAGTTCTGGCACTGGTTTACCATCATTCAGATACATGAAGGATGAAAAGAATTAAGAAAAACATACCTTGTAGGCTATTTTCATGCGTATTTCTATTTTTGCACAAAAGACACGAAATTGAGACTTTACCTCTTGGATAGTGCTAACATCAACTGAGTATTTTCAAGTAGCCCATAGGGAGGTGAGCTGAGACTCTAATACCTGCTCTACTGTATACCTGTGCGGACTTTGTGGGCTAGGTCCTCAGGTATACAGCGGAGCCCCCCCTCGAAAATACCCATTTCATGTCAAGGAACCATTATCTGACAACCCATGACAGCTGTATTCCCTTTTCCCACTGCCATAGTCGGACATGCATCACAGTCGGGATAATGGCAAGCACTATTACCTCGGGGATTCAATGCAATAAAGACTGCTTTACTACACAGTTAATGAGCGTTAAAGTTGGTTATGACCATGATAGGAATGTGATTCTCTCACACTTATATCATGGAATCATTAGCATGCAATCACAGGTAAAAGAAACAAAAATAGGGTTGAGCCCCTCAGATAGTACGAATATTATCTTGATTTTGTTTAAGGCACGCTTAAAAAGACGACGAAGCTCTTTTATGCCTCAACTACAACTGTATGCTCGAATGCACATTGAAGGCGAGGTACTACGTTATACAGCGGAGACACTCCATGAAAATACCACGGTCAAAATCGGGAACCATTATTGTGGAGGCTTACCAGTTCTGGCACTGGTTTACCATCATTCAGATACATGAAGGATGAAAAGAATTAAGAAAAACATACCTTGTAGGCTATTTTCATGCGTATTTCTATTTTTGCACAAAAGACACGAAATTGAGACTTTACCTCTCGGATAGTGCTAACATCAACTGAGTATTTTCAAGTAGCCCATAGGGAGGCGAGCTGAGACTCTAATACCTGCTCTACTGTATACCTGTGCGGACTTTGTGGGCTAGGTCCTCAGGTATACAGCGGAGCCCCCCCTCGAAAATACCCATTTCATGTCAAGGAACCATTATCTGACAACCCATGACAGCTGTATTCCCTTTTCCCACTGCCATAGTCAGACATGCATCACAGTCGGGATAATGGCAAGCACTATTACCTGGGGGATTCAATGCATCAAAGACTGCTTTACTACACAGTTAATGAGCGTTAAAATTTGTTATGACCATTAAAGGAATGTGATTCTCTCACACTTCTATCATGGAATCATTAGCATGCAATCACAGGTGAAAGAAACGAAAATAGGGTTGAGCCCCTCAGATAGTACGAATATTATCTTGATTTTGTTTAAGGCACGCTTAACAAGACGACGAAGCTCTTTTATATTTCAACTACAACTGTAAGCTCGTATGGACATTGAAGGCGAGGTACTACATTATACAGCGGAGACACTCCATGAAAATACCACATTCGGGATCGGGAACCATTATTGTGGAGGCTTACCAGTTTTGGCACTGGTTTACCATCATTCAGATACATGAAGGATGAAAAGAATTAAGAAAAACATACCTTGTAGGCTATTTTCATGCGCATTTCTTTTTTTGCACAAAAGACACGAAATTGAGACTTTACCTCTTGGATAGTGCTAACATCAACTGAGTATTTTCAAGTAGCCCATAGGGAGGCGAGCTGAGACTCTAATACCTGCTCTACTGTATGCCTGTGCGGACTTTGTGGGCTAGGTCCTCAGGTATACAGCGGAGCCCCCCCTCGAAAATACCCATTTCATGTCAAGGAACCATTATCTGACAACCCATGACAGCTGTATTCCCTTTTCCCACTGCCATAGTCGGACATGCATCACAGTCGGGATAATGGCAAGCACTATTACCTCGGGGATTCAATGCATTAAAGACTGCTTTACTACACAGTTTATGAGCATTTAAATTGGTTATGAGCATGAAAGGAATGTGATTCACTCACACTTCTATCATGGAATCATGCGCATGCAATCACAGGTAAAAGAAAGAAAAATAGGGTTTAGCTCCTCAGATCGTACGAATATTATCTTGATTTTGTTTAAGGCACGCTTAAAAAGACGACCAAGCTCTTTTATGCCTCAACTACAACTGTATGCTCGTAGGGACATTGAAGGCGAGGTACTACGTTATACAGCGGAGACACTCCATGAAAATACCACGTTCAGGATCGGGAACCATTATTGTGGAGGCTTACCAGTTCTGGCACTGGTTTTCCATCATTCAGATACATGAAAGATGAAAAGAATTAAGAAAAACATACTTTGTGGGCTATTTTCATGCGTATTTCTATTTTTGCACAAAAGACACGAAATTAAGACTTTACCCCTCGGATAGTGCTAACATCAACTGAGTATTTTCAAGTAGCCCATAGGGAGGCGAGCTGAGACTCTAATACCTGCTCTACTGTATGCCTGTGCGGACTTTGTGGGCTAGGTCCTCAGGTATACAGCGGAGCCCCCCCTCGAAAATACCCATTTCATGTCAAGGAACCATTATCTGACAACCCATGACAGCTGTATTCCGTTTTCCCACTGCCATAGTCGGACATGCATCACAGTCGGGATAATGGCAAGCACTATTACCTCGGGGATTCAATGCATTAAAGACTGCTTTACTACACAGTTAATGAGCGTTAAAATTGGTTATGACCATGATAGGAATGTGATTCTCTCACACTTCTATCATGGAATCATTAGCATGCAATCACAGGTAAAAGAAACAAAAATAGGGTTGAGCCCCTCAGATAGTACGAATATTATCTTGATTTTGTTTAAGGCACGCTTAAAAAGACGACAAAGCTCTTTTATGCCTCAACTACAACTGTATGCTCGAATGCACATTGAAGGCGAGGTACTACGTTATACAGCGGAGACACTCCATGAAAATACCACGGTCAAAATCGGGAACCATTATTGTGGAGGCTTACCAGTTCTGGCACTGGTTTACCATCATTCAGATACATGAAGGATGAAAAGAATTAAGAAAAACATACCTTGTAGGCTATTTTCATGCGTATTTCTATTTTTGCACAAAACACGAAATTGAGACTTTACCCCTCGGATAGTGCTAACATCAACTGAGTATTTTCAAGTAGCCCATAGGGAGGCGAGCTGAGACTCTAATACCTGCTCTACTGTATACCTGTGCGGACTTTGTGGGCTAGGTCCTCAGGTATACAGCGGAGCCCCCCCTCGAAAATACCCATTTCATGTCAAGGAACCATTATCTGACAACCCATGACAGCTGTATTCCCTTTTCCCACTGCCATAGTCGGACATGCATCACAGTCGGGATAATGGCAAGCACTATTACCTCGGGGATTCAATGCATTAAAGACTGCTTTACTACACAGTTGATGAGCATTTAAATTGGTTATGACCATGATAGGAATGTGATTCTCTCACACTTCTATCATGGAATCATGCGCATGCAATCACAGGTAAAAGAAAGAAAAATAGGGTTTAGCTCCTCAGATCGTACGAATATTATCTTGATTTTGTTTAAGGCACGCTTAAAAAGACGACGAAGCTCTTTTATGCCTCAACTACAACTGTATGCTCGAATGCACATTGAAGGCGAGGTACTACGTTATACAGCGGAGACACTCCATGAAAATACCACGGTCAAAATCGGGAACCATTATTGTGGAGGCTTACCAGTTCTGGCACTGGTTTACCATCATTCAGATACATGAAAGATGAAAAGAATTATGAAAAACATACTTTGTGGATTATTTTCACGCGCATTTCTTTTTTTGCACAAAAGACACGAAATTGAGACTTTACCCCTCGGATAGTGCTAACATCAACTGAGTATTTTCAAGTAGCCCATAGGGAGGCGAGCTGAGACTCTAATACCTGCTCTACTGTATGCCTGTGCGGACTTTGTGGGCTAGGTCCTCAGGTATACAGCGGAGCCCCCCCTCGAAAATACCCATTTCATGTCAAGGAACCATTATCTGACAACCCATGACAGCTGTATTCCCTTTTCCCACTGACATAGTCAGACATGCATCACAGTCGGGATAATGGCAAGCACTATTACCTCGGGGATTCAATGCATTAAAGACTGCTTTACTACACAGTTAATGAGCGTTTAAATTGGTTATGAGCATGAAATGAATGTGATTCACTCACTCTCTCACACTTCTATCATGGAATCATGCGCATGCAATCACAGGTAAAAGAAAGAAAAATAGGGTTTAGCTCCTCAGATAGTACGAATATTATCTTGATTTTGTTTAAGGCACGCTTAAAAAGACGACCAAGCACTTTTATGCCTCAACTACAACTGTATGCTCGTATGGACATTGAAGGCGAGGTACTACGTTACACAGCGGAGACACTCCATGAAAATACCACGTTCAGGATCGGGAACCATTATTGTGGAGGCTTACCAGTTCTGGCAGTGGTTTACCACCATTCAGATACATGAAAGATGAAAAGAATTAAGAAAAACATACTTTGTGGGCTATTTTCATGCGTATTTCTATTTTTGCACAAAAGACACAAAATTGAGACTTTACCCCTCGGATAGTGCTAACATCAACTGAGTATTTTCAAGTAGCCCATAGGGAGGCGAGCTGAGACTCTAATACCTGCTCTACTGTATACCTGTGCGGACTTTGTGGGCTAGGTCCTCAGGTATACAGCGGAGCCCCCCCTCGAAAATACCCATTTCATGTCAAGGAACCATTATCTGACAACCCATGACAGCTGTATTCCCTTTTCCCACTGCCATAGTCGGACATGCATCACAGTCGGGATAATGGCAAGCACTATTACCTCGGGGATTCAATGCATTAAAGACTGCTTTACTACACAGTTAATGAGCGTAAAAATTTGTTATGACCATGAAAGGAATGTGATTCTCTCACACTTCTATCATGGAATCATTAGCATGCAATCACAGGTAAAAGAAACAAAAATAGGGTTGAGCCCCTCAGATAGTACGAATATTATCTTGATTTTGTTTAAGGCACGCTTAAAAAGACGACCAAGCTCTTTTATGTTTCAACTACAACTGTATGCTCGTATGGACATTGAAGGCGAGGTACTACATTATACAGCGGAGACACTCCATGAAAATACCACATTCAGGATTGGGAACCATTATTGTGGAGGCTTACCAGTTCTGGCACTGGTTTACCATCATTCAGATACATGAAGGATGAAAAGAATAAAGAAAAACATACCTTGTAGGCTATTTTCATGCGTATTTCTATTTTTGCACAAAACACGAAATTGAGACTTTACCCCTCGGATAGTGCTAACATCAACTGAGTATTTTCAAGTAGCCCATAGGGAGGCGAGCTGAGACTCTAATACCTGCTCTACTGTATACCTGTGCGGACTTTGTGGGCTAGGTCCTCAGGTATACAGCGGAGCCCCCCCTCGAAAATACCCATTTCATGTCAAGGAACCATTATCTGACAACCCATGACAGCTGTATTCCCTTTTCCCACTGCCATAGTCGGACATGCATCACAGTCGGGATAATGGCAAGCACTATTACCTCGGGGATTCAATGCATTAAAGACTGCTTTACTACACAGTTATTGAGCATTTAAATTGGTTATGAGCATGAAAGGAATGTGATTCACTCACTCTCACACTTCTATCATGGAATCATGCGCATGCAATCACAGGTAAAAGAAAGAAAAATAGGGTTTAGCTCCTCAGATCGTACGAATATTATCTTGATTTTGTTTAAGGCACGCTTAAAAAGACGACGAAGCTCTTTTATGCCTCAACTACAACTGTATGCTCGAATGCACATTGAAGGCGAGGTACTACGTTATACAGCGGAGACACTCCATGAAAATACCACGGTCAAAATCGGGAACCATTATTGTGGAGGCTTACCAGTTCTGGCACTGGTTTACCATCATTCAGATACATGAAGGATGAAAAGAATTAAGAAAAACATACCTTGTAGGCTATTTTCATGCGTATTTCTATTTTTGCACAAAAGACACGAAATTGAGACTTTACCTCTCGGATAGTGCTAACATCAACTGAGTATTTTCAAGTAGCCCATAGGGAGGCGAGCTGAGACTCTAATACCTGCTCTACTGTATGCCTGTGCGGACTTTGTGGGCTAGGTCCTCAGGTATACAGCGGAGCCCCCCCTCGAAAATACCCATTTCATGTCAAGGAACCATTATCTGACAACCCATGACAGCTGTATTCCCTTTTCCCACTGCCATAGTCAGACATGCATCACAGTCGGGATAATGGCAAGCACTATTACCTCGGGGATTCAATGCATCAAAGACTGCTTTACTACACAGTTAATGAGCGTTAAAATTTGTTATGACCATTAAAGGAATGTGATTCTCTCACACTTCTATCATGGAATCATTAGCATGCAATCACAGGTGAAAGAAACGAAAATAGGGTTGAGCCCCTCAGATAGTACGAATATTATCTTGATTTTGTTTAAGGCACGCTTAAAAAGACGACGAAGCTCTTTTATATTTCAACTACAACTGTAAGCTCGTATGGACATTGAAGGCGAGGTACTACATTATACAGCGGAGACACTCCATGAAAATACCACATTCGGGATCGGGAACCATTATTGTGGAGGCTTACCAGTTTTGGCACTGGTTAACCATCATTCAGATACATGAAGGATGAAAAGAATTAAGAAAAACATACCTTGTAGGCTATTTTCATGCGCATTTCTTTTTTTGCACAAAAGACACGAAATTGAGACTTTACCCCTCGGATAGTGCTAACATCAACTGAGTATTTTCAAGTAGCCCATAGGGAGGCGAGCTGAGACTCTAATACCTGCTCTACTGTATGCCTGTGCGGACTTTGTGGGCTAGGTCCTCAGGTATACAGCGGAGCCCCCCCTCGAAAATACCCATTTCATGTCAAGGAACCATTATCTGACAACCCATGACAGCTGTATTCCCTTTTCCCACTGCCATAGTCGGACATGCATCACAGTCGGGATAATGGCAAGCACTATTACCTCGGGGATTCAATGCATTAAAGACTGCTTTACTACACAGTTTATGAGCATTTAAATTGGTTATGAGCATGAAAGGAATGTGATTCACTCACTCTCTCACACTTCTATCATGGAATCATGCGCATGCAATCACAGGTAAAAGAAAGAAAAATAGGGTTTAGCTCCTCAGATCGTACGAATATTATCTTGATTTTGTTTAAGGCACGCTTAAAAAGACGACCAAGCTCTTTTATGCCTCAACTACAACTGTATGCTCGTAGGGACATTGAAGGCGAGGTACTACGTTATACAGCGGAGACACTCCATGAAAATACCACGTTCAGGATCGGGAACCATTATTGTGGAGGCTTACCAGTTCTGGCACTGGTTTTCCATCATTCAGATACATGAAAGATGAAAAGAATTAAGAAAAACATACTTTGTGGGCTATTTTCATGCGTATTTCTATTTTTGCACAAAAGACACGAAATTAAGACTTTACCCCTCGGATAGTGCTAACATCAACTGAGTATTTTCAAGTAGCCCATAGGGAGGCGAGCTGAGACTCTAATACCTGCTCTACTGTATGCCTGTGCGGACTTTGTGGGCTAGGTCCTCAGGTATACAGCGCAGCCCCCCCTCGAAAATACCCATTTCATGTCAAGGAACCATTATCTGACAACCCATGACAGCTGTATTCCCTTTTCCCACTGCCATAGTCGGACATGCATCACAGTCGGGATAATGGCAAGCACTATTACCTCAGGGATTGAATGCATTAAAGACTGCTTTACTACACAGTTAATGAGCGTTAAAATTGGTTATGACCATGATAGGAATGTGATTCTCTCCCACTTCTATCATGGAATCATTAGCATGCAATCACAGGTGAAAGAAACGAAAATAGGGTTGAGCCCCTCAGATCGTACGAATATTATCTTGATTTTGTTTAAGGCACGCTTAAAAAGACGACGAAGCTCTTTTATGCCTCAACTACAACTGTATGCTCGTAGGGACATTGAAGGCGAGGTACTACGTTTATACAGCGGAGACACTCCATGAAAATACCACGTTCAGGATCGGGAACCATTATTGTGGAGGCTTACCAGTTCTGGCACTGGTTGTCCATCATTCAGATACATGAAAGATGAAAAGAATTAAGAAAAACATACTTTGTGGCCTATTTTCATGCGTATTTCTATTTTTGCACAAAAGACACGAAATTGAGACTTTACCCCTCGGATAGTGCTAACATCAACTGAGTATTTTCAAGTAGCCCATAGGGAGGCGAGCTGAGACTCTAATACCTGCTCTACTGTATGCCTGTGCGGACTTTGTGGGCTAGGTCCTCAGGTATACAGCGGAGCCCCCCCTCGAAAATACCCATTTCATGTCAAGGAACCATTATCTGACAACCCATGACAGCTGTATTCCCTTTTCCCACTGCCATAGTCGGACATGCATCACAGTCGGGATAATGGCAAGCACTATTACCTCAGGGATTGAATGCATTAAAGACTGCTTTACTACACAGTTAATGAGCATTAAAATTTGTTATGACCATGAAAGGAATGTGATTCTCTCACACTTCTATCATGGAATCATTAGCATGCAATCACAGGTGAAAGAAAGAAAAATAGGTTTTAGCTCCTCAGATAGTACAAATATCATCTTGATTTTGTTTTAGGCACGCTTAAAAAGACGACAAAGCTCTTTTATGCCTCAACTACAACTGTATGCTCGTATGGACATTGAAGGCGAGGTACTACGTTATACAGCGGAGACACTCCATGAAAATACCACGTTCAGGATCGGGAACCATTATTGTGGAGGCTTACCAGTTCTGGCACTGGTTTACCACCATTCAGATACATGAAAGATGAAAAGAATTAAGAAAAACATACTTTGTGGGCTATTTTCATGCGTATTTCTATTTTTGCACAAAAAACACGAAATTGAGACTTTACCCCTCGGGTAGTGCTAACATCAACTGAGTATTTTCAAGTAGCCCATAGGGAGGCGAGCTGAGACTCTCATACCTGCTCTACTGTATGCCTGTGCGGACTTTGTGGGCTAGGTCCTCAGGTATACAGCGGAGCCCCCCCTCGAAAATACCCATTTCATGTCAAGGAACCATTATCTGACAACCCATGACAGCTGTATTCCGTTTTCCCACTGCCATAGTCGGACATGCATCACAGTCGGGATAATGGCAAGCACTATTACCTCGGGGATTCAATGGATTAAAGACTGCTTTACTACACAGTTAATGAGCGTTAAAATTGGTTATGACTATGAAAGGAATGTGATTCACTCACTCTCTCACACTTCTATCATTGAATCATTAGCATGCAATCACAGGTAAAAGAAACAAAAATAGGGTTTAGCCCCTCAGATAGTACGAATATTATCTTGATTTTGTTTAAGGCACGCTTAAAAAGACGACGAAGCTCTTTTATGCCTCAACTACAACTGTATGCTCGAATGCACATTGAAGGCGAGGTACTACGTTATACAGCGGAGACACTCCATGAAAATACCACATTCAGGATCGGGAACCATTATTGTGGAGGCTTACCAGTTCTGGCACTGGTTTACCATCATTCAGATACATGAAAGATGAAAAGAATTAAGAAAAACATACTTTGTGGGCTATTTTCATGCGTATTTCTATTTTTGCACTAAAGACACGAAATTGAGACTTTACCCCTCGGATAGTGCTAACATCAACTGAGTATTTTCAAGTAGCCCATAGGGAGGCGAGCTGAGACTCTAATACATGCTCTACTGTATACCTGGGCGGACTTTGTGGGCTAGGTCCTCAGGTATACAGCGGAGCCCCCCCTCGAAAATACCCATTTCATGTCAAGGAACCATTATCTGACAACCCATGACAGCTGTATTCCTTTTTCCCACTGCCATAGTCGGACATGCATCACAGTCGGGATAATGGCAAGCACTATTACCTCGGGGATTCAATGCATTAAAGACTGCTTTACTACACAGTTAATGAGCGTTAAAATTGGTTATGACCATGATGGGAATGTGATTCTCTCACACTTCTATCATGGAATCATTAGCATGCAATCACAGGTAAAAGAAACAAAAATAGGGTTTAGCCCCTCAGATAGTACGAATATTATCTTGATTTTGTTTAAGGCACGCTTAAAAAGACGACGAAGCTCGTTTATGCCTCAACTACAACTGTATGCTCGAATGGACATTGAAGGCGAGGTACTACGTTATACAGCGGAGACACTCCATGAAAATACCACGGTCAAAATCGGGAACCATTATTGTGGAGGCTGACCAGTTCTGGCACTGGTTTACCATCATTCAGATACATGAAAGATGAAAAGAATTAAGAAAAACATACTTTGTGGATTATTTTCATGCCCATTTATTTTTTTGCACAAAAGACAAGAAATTGAGACTTTACCCCTCGGATAGTGCTAACATCAACTGAGTATTTTCAAGTAGCCCATAGGGAGGCGAGCTGAGACTCTAATACCTGCTCTACTGTATGCCTGTGCGGACTTTGTGGGCTAGGTCCTCAGGTATACAGCGGAGCCCCCCCTCGAAAATACCCATTTCATGTCAAGGAACCATTATCTGACAACCCATGACAGCTGTATTCCCTTTTCCCACTGCCATAGTCGGACATGCATCACAGTCGGGATAATGGCAAGCACTATTACCTCAGGGATTGAATGCATTAAAGACTGCTTTACTACACAGTTAATGAGCGTTAAAATTGGTTATGACCATGATAGGAATGTGATTCTCTCACACTTCTATCATGGAATCATTAGCATGCAATCACAGGTGAAAGAAACGAAAATAGGGTTGAGCCCCTCAGATAGTACGAATATTATCTTGATTTTGTTTAAGGCACGCTTAAAAAGACGACCAAGCTCTTTTATGTTTCAACTACAACTGTAAGCTCGTATGGACATTGAAGGCGAGGTACTACGTTTATACAGCGGAGACACTCCATGAAAATACCACGTTCAGGATCGGGAACCATTATTGTGGAGGATTACCAGTTCTGGCACTGGTTTCCCATCATTCAGATACATGAAGGATGAAAAGAATTAAGAAAAACATACCTTGTAGGCTATTTTCGTGCGTATTTCTATTTTTGCACAAAACACGAAATTGAGACTTTACCCCTCGGATAGTGCTAACATCAACTGAGTATTTTCAAGTAGCCCATAGGGAGGCGAGCTGAGACTCTAATACCTGCTCTACTGTATGCCTGTGCGGACTTTGTGGGCTAGGTCCTCAGGTATACAGCGGAGCCCCCCCTCGAAAATACCCATTTCATGTCAAGGAACCATTATCTGACAACCCATGACAGCTGTATTCCCTTTTCCATCTGCCATAGTGGGACATGCATCACAGTCGGGATAATGGCAAGCACTATTACCTCGGGGATTCAATGGATTAAAGACTGCTTTACTACACAGTTAATGAGCGTTAAAATTGGTTATGACCATGATAGGAATGTGATTCTCTCACACTTCTATCATGGAATCATTAGCATGCAATCACAGGTAAAAGAAACAAAAATAGGGTTGAGCCCCTCAGATAGTACGAATATTATCTTGATTTTGTTTAAGGCACGCTTAAAAAGACGACGAAGCTCTTTTATGCCTCAACTACAACTGTATGCTCGAATGCACATTGAAGGTGAGGTACTACGTTATACAGCGGAGACACTCCATGAAAATACCACGGTCAAAATCGGGAACCATTATTGTGGAGGCTTACCAGTTCTGGCACTGGTTTACCATCATTCAGATACATGAAAGATGAAAAGAATTAGGAAAAACATACTTTGTGGATTATTTTCACGCGCATTTCTTTTTTGCACAAAAGACACGAAATTGAGACTTTACCCCTCGGATAGTGCTAACATCAACTGAGTATTTTCAAGTAGCCCATAGGGAGGCGAGCTGAGATTCTAATACCTGCTCTACTGTATACCTGTGCGGACTTTGTGGGCTAGGTCCTCAGGTATACAGCGGAGCCCCCCCTCGAAAATACCCATTTCATGTCAAGGAACCATTATCTGACAACCCATGACAGCTGTATTCCCTTTTCCCACTGCCATAGTCGGACATGCATCACAGTCGGGATAATGGCAAGCACTATTACCTCGGGGATTCAATGGATTAAAGACTGCTTTACTACACAGTTAATGAGCGTTAAAATTGGTTATGACTATGAAAGGAATGTGATTCACTCACTCTCTCACACTTCTATCATTGAATCATTAGCATGCAATCACAGGTAAAAGAAACAAAAGTTGGGTTTAGCTCCTCAGATAGTACGAATATTATGTTGATTTTGTTTTAGGCACGCTTAAAAAGACGACCAAGCTCTTTTATGTTTCAACTACAACTGTATGCTCGTATGGACATTGAAGGCGAGGTACTACATTATACAGCGGAGACACTCCATGAAAATACCACATTCAGGAATCGGGAACCATTATTGTGGAGGCTTACCAGTTCTGGCACTGGTTTACCATCATTCAGATAGATGAAAGATGAAAAGAATTAAGAAAAACATACCTTGTAGGCTATTTTCATGCGTATTTCTATTTTTGCACAAAAGACACGAAATTGAGACTTTACCCCTCGGATAGTGCTAACATCAACTGAGTATTTTCAAGTAGCCCATAGGGAGGCGAGCTGAGACTCTAATACCTGCTCTACTGTATGCCTGTGCGGACTTTGTGGGCTAGGTCCTCAGGTATACAGCGGAGCCCCCCCTCGAAAATACCCATTTCATGTCAAGGAACCATTATCTGACAACCCATGACAGCTGTATTCCCTTTTCCCACTGCCATAGTCGGACATGCATCACAGTCGGGATAATGGCAAGCACTATTACCTCGGGGATTCAATGCATTAAAGACTGCTTTACTACACAGTTTATGAGCATTTAAATTGGTTATGAGCATGAAAGGAATGTGATTCACTCACTCTCTCACACTTCTATCATGGAATCATGCGCATGCAATCACAGGTAAAAGAAAGAAAAATAGGGTTTAGCTCCTCAGATCGTACGAATATTATCTTGATTTTGTTTAAGGCACGCTTAAAAAGACGACCAAGCTCTTTTATGCCTCAACTACAACTGTATGCTCGTAGGGACATTGAAGGCGAGGTACTACGTTATACAGCGGAGACACTCCATGAAAATACCACGTTCAGGATCGGGAACCATTATTGTGGAGGCTTACCAGTTCTGGCACTGGTTTTCCATCATTCAGATACATGAAAGATGAAAAGAATTAAGAAAAACATACTTTGTGGGCTATTTTCATGCGTATTTCTATTTTTGCACAAAAGACACGAAATTAAGACTTTACCCCTCGGATAGTGCTAACATCAACTGAGTATTTTCAAGTAGCCCATAGGGAGGCGAGCTGAGACTCTAATACCTGCTCTACTGTATGCCTGTGCGGACTTTGTGGGCTAGGTCCTCAGGTATACAGCGCAGCCCCCCCTCGAAAATACCCATTTCATGTCAAGGAACCATTATCTGACAACCCATGACAGCTGTATTCCCTTTTCCCACTGCCATAGTCGGACATGCATCACAGTCGGGATAATGGCAAGCACTATTACCTCAGGGATTGAATGCATTAAAGACTGCTTTACTACACAGTTAATGAGCGTTAAAATTGGTTATGACCATGATAGGAATGTGATTCTCTCCCACTTCTATCATGGAATCATTAGCATGCAATCACAGGTGAAAGAAACGAAAATAGGGTTGAGCCCCTCAGATCGTACGAATATTATCTTGATTTTGTTTAAGGCACGCTTAAAAAGACGACGAAGCTCTTTTATGCCTCAACTACAACTGTATGCTCGTAGGGACATTGAAGGCGAGGTACTACGTTTATACAGCGGAGACACTCCATGAAAATACCACGTTCAGGATCGGGAACCATTATTGTGGAGGCTTACCAGTTCTGGCACTGGTTGTCCATCATTCAGATACATGAAAGATGAAAAGAATTAAGAAAAACATACTTTGTGGGCTATTTTCATGCGTATTTCTATTTTTGCACAAAAGACACGAAATTGAGACTTTACCCCTCGGATAGTGCTAACATCAACTGAGTATTTTCAAGTAGCCCATAGGGAGGCGAGCTGAGACTCTAATACCTGCTCTACTGTATGCCTGTGCGGACTTTGTGGGCTAGGTCCTCAGGTATACAGCGGAGCCCCCCCTCGAAAATACCCATTTCATGTCAAGGAACCATTATCTGACAACCCATGACAGCTGTATTCCCTTTTCCCACTGCCATAGTCGGACATGCATCACAGTCGGGATAATGGCAAGCACTATTACCTCAGGGATTGAATGCATTAAAGACTGCTTTACTACACAGTTAATGAGCATTAAAATTTGTTATGACCATGAAAGGAATGTGATTCTCTCACACTTCTATCATGGAATCATTAGCATGCAATCACAGGTGAAAGAAAGAAAAATAGGGTTTAGCTCCTCAGATAGTACAAATATCATCTTGATTTTGTTTTAGGCACGCTTAAAAAGACGACAAAGCTCTTTTATGCCTCAACTACAACTGTATGCTCGTATGGACATTGAAGGCGAGGTACTACGTTATACAGCGGAGACACTCCATGAAAATACCACGTTCAGGATCGGGAACCATTATTGTGGAGGCTTACCAGTTCTGGCACTGGTTTACCACCATTCAGATACATGAAAGATGAAAAGAATTAAGAAAAACATACTTTGTGGGCTATTTTCATGCGTATTTCTATTTTTGCACAAAAAACACGAAATTGAGACTTTACCCCTCGGATAGTGCTAACATCAACTGAGTATTTTCAAGTAGCCCATAGGGAGGCGAGCTGAGACTCTAATACCTGCTCTACTGTATGCCTGTGCGGACTTTGTGGGCTAGGTCCTCAGGTATACAGCGGAGCCCCCCCTCGAAAATACCCATTTCATGTCAAGGAACCATTATCTGACAACCCATGACAGCTGTATTCCGTTTTCCCACTGCCATAGTCGGACATGCATCACAGTCGGGATAATGGCAAGCACTATTACCTCGGGGATTCAATGGATTAAAGACTGCTTTACTACACAGTTAATGAGCGTTAAAATTGGTTATGACTATGAAAGGAATGTGATTCACTCACTCTCTCACACTTCTATCATTGAATCATTAGCATGCAATCACAGGTAAAAGAAACAAAAATAGGGTTTAGCCCCTCAGATAGTACGAATATTATCTTGATTTTGTTTAAGGCACGCTTAAAAAGACGACGAAGCTCTTTTATGCCTCAACTACAACTGTATGCTCGAATGCACATTGAAGGCGAGGTACTACGTTATACAGCGGAGACACTCCATGAAAATACCACATTCAGGATCGGGAACCATTATTGTGGAGGCTTACCAGTTCTGGCACTGGTTTACCATCATTCAGATACATGAAAGATGAAAAGAATTAAGAAAAACATACTTTGTGGGCTATTTTCATGCGTATTTCTATTTTTGCACAAAAGACACGAAATTGAGACTTTACCCCTCGGATAGTGCTAACATCAACTGAGTATTTTCAAGTAGCCCATAGGGAGGCGAGCTGAGACTCTAATACATGCTCTACTGTATACCTGGGCGGACTTTGTGGGCTAGGTCCTCAGGTATACAGCGGAGCCCCCCCTCGAAAATACCCATTTCATGTCAAGGAACCATTATCTGACAACCCATGACAGCTGTATTCCTTTTTCCCACTGCCATAGTCGGACATGCATCACAGTCGGGATAATGGCAAGCACTATTACCTCGGGGATTCAATGCATTAAAGACTGCTTTACTACACAGTTAATGAGCGTTAAAATTGGTTATGACCATGATGGGAATGTGATTCTCTCACACTTCTATCATGGAATCATTAGCATGCAATCACAGGTAAAAGAAACAAAAATAGGGTTTAGCCCCTCAGATAGTACGAATATTATCTTGATTTTGTTTAAGGCACGCTTAAAAAGACGACGAAGCTCGTTTATGCCTCAACTACAACTGTATGCTCGAATGGACATTGAAGGCGAGGTACTACGTTATACAGCGGAGACACTCCATGAAAATACCACGGTCAAAATCGGGAACCATTATTGTGGAGGCTGACCAGTTCTGGCACTGGTTTACCATCATTCAGATACATGAAAGATGAAAAGAATTAAGAAAAACATACTTTGTGGATTATTTTCATGCGCATTTATTTTTTTGCACAAAAGACAAGAAATTGAGACTTTACCCCTCGGATAGTGCTAACATCAACTGAGTATTTTCAAGTAGCCCATAGGGAGGCGAGCTGAGACTCTAATACCTGCTCTACTGTATACCTGTGCGGACTTTGTGGGCTAGGTCCTCAGGTATACAGCGGAGCCCCCCCTCGAAAATACCCATTTCATGTCAAGGAACCATTATCTGACAACCCATGACAGCTGTATTCCCTTTTCCCACTGCCATAGTCGGACATGCATCACAGTCGGGATAATGGGAAGCACTATTACCTCGTGGATTCAATGCATTAAAGACTGCTTTTACTACACAGTTAATGAGCGTTAAAATTTGTTATGACCATGAAAGGAATGTGATTCTCTCACACTTCTATCATGGAATCATTAGCATGCAATCACAGGTGAAAGAAACAAAAATAGGGTTGAGCCCCTCAGATAGTACAAATATTATCTTGATTTTGTTTAAGGCACGCTTAAAAAGACGACAAAGCTCTTTTATGCCTCAACTACAACTGTATGCTCGTATGGACATTGAAGGCGAGGTACTACGTTTATACAGCGGAGACACTCCATGAAAATACCACGTTCAGGATCGGGAACCATTATTGTGGAGGATTACCAGTTCTGGCACTGGTTTCCCATCATTCAGATACATGAAGGATGAAAAGAATTAAGAAAAACATACCTTGTAGGCTATTTTCGTGCGTATTTCTATTTTTGCACAAAACACGAAATTGAGACTTTACCCCTCGGATAGTGCTAACATCAACTGAGTATTTTCAAGTAGCCCATAGGGAGGCGAGCTGAGACTCTAATACCTGCTCTACTGTATGCCTGTGCGGACTTTGTGGGCTAGGTCCTCAGGTATACAGCGGAGCCCCCCCTCGAAAATACCCATTTCATGTCAAGGAACCATCATCTGACAACCCATGACAGCTGTATTCCCTTTTCCCACTGCCATAGTGGGACATGCATCACAGTCGGGATAATGGCAAGCACTATTACCTCGGGGATTCAATGGATTAAAGACTGCTTTACTACACAGTTAATGAGCGTTAAAATTGGTTATGACCATGATAGGAATGTGATTCTCTCACACTTCTATCATGGAATCATTAGCATGCAATCACAGGTAAAAGAAACAAAAATAGGATTGAGCCCCTCAGATAGTACGAATATTATCTTGATTTTGTTTAAGGCACGCTTAAAAAGACGACGAAGCTCTTTTATGCCTCAACTACAACTGTATGCTCGAATGCACATTGAAGGCGAGGTACTACGTTATACAGCGGAGACACTCCATGAAAATACCACGGTAAAAATCGGGAACCATTATTGTGGAGGCTTACCAGTTCTGGCACTGGTTTACCATCATTCAGATACATGAAAGATGAAAAGAATTAAGAAAAACATACTTTGTGGGCTATTTTCATGCGTATTTCTATTTTTGCACAAAACACGAAATTGAGACTTTACCCCTCGGATAGTGCTAACATCAACTGAATATTTTCAAGTAGCCCATAGGGAGGCGAGCTGAGACTCTAATACCTGCTCTACTGTATACCTGTGCAGACTTTGTGGGCTAGGTCCTCAGGTATACAGCGGAGCCCCCCCTCGAAAATACCCATTTCATGTCAAGGAACCATTATCTGACAACCCATGACAGCTGTATTCCCTTTTCCCACTGCCATAGTCGGACATGCATCACAGTCGGGATAATGGCAAGCACTATTACCTCGGGGATTCAATGGATTAAAGACTGCTTTACTACACAGTTAATGAGCATTTAAATTGGTTATGAGCATGAAAGGAATGTGATTCACTCACTCTCTCACACTTCTATCATGGAATCATGCGCATGCAATCACAGGTAAAAGAAAGAAAAATAGGGTTTAGCTCCTGAGATCGTACGAATATTATCTTGATTTTGTTTAAGGCACGCTTAAAAAGACGACCAAGCTCTTTTATGCCTCAACTACAACTGTATGCTCGTAGGGACATTGAAGGCGAGGTACTACGTTATACAGCGGAGACACTCCATGAAAATACCACGTTCAGGATCGGGAACCATTATTGTGGAGGCTTACCAGTTCTGGCACTGGTTTTCCATCATTCAGATACATGAAAGATGAAAAGAATTAAGAAAAACATACTTTGTAGGCTATTTTCATGCGTATTTCTATTTTTGCACAAAAGACACGAAATTGAGACTTTACCCCTCGGATAGTGCTAACATCAACTGAGTATTTTCAAGTAGCCCATAGGGAGGCGAGCTGAGACTCTAATACCTGCTCTACTGTATGCCTGTGCGGACTTTGTGGGCTAGGTCCTCAGGTATACAGCGGAGCCCCCCCTCGAAAATACCCATTTCATGTCAAGGAACCATTATCTGACAACCCATGACAGCTGTATTCCCTTTTCCCACTGCCATAGTCGGACATGCATCACAGTCGGGATAATGGCAAGCACTATTACCTCAGGGATTGAATGCATTAAAGACTGCTTTACTACACAGTTAATGAGCGTTAAAATTGGTTATGACCATGATAGGAATGTGATTCTCTCACACTTCTATCATGGAATCATTAGCATGCAATCACAGGTGAAAGAAACGAAAATAGGGTTGAGCCCCTCAGATAGTACGAATATTATCTTGATTTTGTTTAAGGCACGCTTAAAAAGACGACCAAGCTCTTTTATGTTTCAACTACAACTGTAAGCTCGTATGGACATTGAAGGCGAGGTACTACGTTTATACAGCGGAGACACTCCATGAAAATACCACGTTCAGGATCGGGAACCATTATTGTGGAGGATTACCAGTTCTGGCACTGGTTTCCCATCATTCAGATACATGAAGGATGAAAAGAATTAAGAAAAACATACCTTGTAGGCTATTTTCGTGCGTATTTCTATTTTTGCACAAAACACGAAATTGAGACTTTACCCCTCGGATAGTGCTAACATCAACTGAGTATTTTCAAGTAGCCCATAGGGAGGCGAGCTGAGACTCTAATACCTGCTCTACTGTATGCCTGTGCGGACTTTGTGGGCTAGGTCCTCAGGTATACAGCGGAGCCCCCCCTCGAAAATACCCATTTCATGTCAAGGAACCATTATCTGACAACCCATGACAGCTGTATTCCCTTTTCCATCTGCCATAGTGGGACATGCATCACAGTCGGGATAATGGCAAGCACTATTACCTCGGGGATTCAATGGATTAAAGACTGCTTTACTACACAGTTAATGAGCGTTAAAATTGGTTATGACCATGATAGGAATGTGATTCTCTCACACTTCTATCATGGAATCATTAGCATGCAATCACAGGTAAAAGAAACAAAAATAGGGTTGAGCCCCTCAGATAGTACGAATATTATCTTGATTTTGTTTAAGGCACGCTTAAAAAGACGACGAAGCTCTTTTATGCCTCAACTACAACTGTATGCTCGAATGCACATTGAAGGTGAGGTACTACGTTATACAGCGGAGACACTCCATGAAAATACCACGGTCAAAATCGGGAACCATTATTGTGGAGGCTTACCAGTTCTGGCACTGGTTTACCATCATTCAGATACATGAAAGATGAAAAGAATTAGGAAAAACATACTTTGTGGATTATTTTCACGCGCATTTCTTTTTTTGCACAAAAGACACGAAATTGAGACTTTACCCCTCGGATAGTGCTAACATCAACTGAGTATTTTCAAGTAGCCCATAGGGAGGCGAGCTGAGATTCTAATACCTGCTCTACTGTATACCTGTGCGGACTTTGTGGGCTAGGTCCTCAGGTATACAGCGGAGCCCCCCCTCGAAAATACCCATTTCATGTCAAGGAACCATTATCTGACAACCCATGACAGCTGTATTCCGTTTTCCCACTGCCATAGTCGGACATGCATCACAGTCGGGATAATGGCAAGCACTATTACCTCGGGGATTCAATGGATTAAAGACTGCTTTACTACACAGTTAATGAGCGTTAAAATTGGTTATGACTATGAAAGGAATGTGATTCACTCACTCTCTCACACTTCTATCATTGAATCATTAGCATGCAATCACAGGTAAAAGAAACAAAAGTTGGGTTTAGCTCCTCAGATAGTACGAATATTATGTTGATTTTGTTTTAGGCACGCTTAAAAAGACGACCAAGCTCTTTTATGTTTCAACTACAACTGTATGCTCGTATGGACATTGAAGGCGAGGTACTACATTATACAGCGGAGACACTCCATGAAAATACCACATTCAGGAATCGGGAACCATTATTGTGGAGGCTTACCAGTTCTGGCACTGGTTTACCATCATTCAGATAGATGAAAGATGAAAAGAATTAAGAAAAACATACTTTGTGGGCTATTTTCATGCGTATTTCTATTTTTGCACAAAACACGAAATTGAGACTTTACCCCTCGGATAGTGCTAACATCAACTGAGTATTTTCAAGTAGCCCATAGGGAGGCGAGCTGAGACTCTAATACCTGCTCTACTGTATGCCTGTGCGGACTTTGTGGGCTAGGTCCTCAGGTATACAGCGGAGCCCCCCCTCGAAAATACCCATTTCATGTCAAGGAACCATTATCTGACAACCCATGACAGCTGTATTCCCTTTTCCCACTGCCATAGTCGGACATGCATCACAGTCGGGATAATGGCAAGCACTATTACCTCGGGGATTCAATGCATTAAAGACTGCTTTACTACACAGTTAATGAGCATTTAAATTGGTTATGAGCATGAAAGGAATGTGATTCACTCACTCTCACACTTCTATCATGGAATCATGCGCATGCAATCACAGGTAAAAGAAAGAAAAATAGGGTTTAGCTCCTCAGATCGTACGAATATTATCTTGATTTTGTTTAAGGCACGCTTAAAAAGACGACCAAGCTCTTTTATGTTTCAACTACAACTGTATGCTCGTATGGACATTGAAGGCCAGGTACTACATTATACAGCGGAGACACTCCATGAAAATACCACATTCAGGATCGGGAACCATTATTGTGGAGGCTTACCAGTTCTGTCTCTGGTTTACCATCATTCAGATACATGAAGGATGAAAAGAATTAAGAAAAACATACCTTGTAGGCTATTTTCATGCGTATTTCTATTTTTGCACAAAAGACACGAAATTGAGACTTTACCCCTCGGATAGTGCTAACATCAACTGAGTATTTTCAAGTAGCCCATAGGGAGGCGAGCTGAGACTCTAATACCTGCTCTTCTGTATACCTGTGCGGACTTTGTGGGCTAGGTCCTCAGGTATACAGCGGAGCCCCCCCTCGAAAATACCCATTTCATGTCAAGGAACCATTATCTGACAACCCATGACAGGTGTATTCCCTTTTCCCACTGACATAGTCGGACATGCATCACAGTCGGGATAATGGCAAGCACTATTACCTCGGGGATTCAATGCATTAAAGACTGCTTTACTACACAGTTAATGAGCGTTAAAATTGGTTATGACCATGATGGGAATGTGATTCTCTCACACTTCTATCATGGAATCATTAGCATGCAATCACAGGTAAAAGAAACAAAAATAGGGTTTAGCCCCTCAGATAGTACGAATATTATCTTGATTTTGTTTAAGGCATGCTTAAAAAGACGACGAAGCTCTTTTATGCCTCAACTACAACTGTATGCTCGAATGGACATTGAAGGCGAGGTACTACGTTATACAGCGGAGACACTCCATGAAAATACCAAGGTAAAATCGGGAACCATTTTTGTGGAGGCTGACCAGTTCTGGCACTGGTTTACCATCATTCAGATACATGAAAGATGAAAAGAATTAAGAAAAACATACTTTGTGGATTATTTTCATGCGCATTTCTTTTTTTGCACAAAAGACACGAAATTGAGACTTTACCCCTCGGATAGTGCTAACATCAACTGAGTATTTTCAAGTAGCCCATAGGGAGGCGAGCTGAGACTCTAATACCTGCTCTACTGTATACCTGTGCGGACTTTGTGGGCTAGGTCCTCAGGTATACAGCGGAGCCCCCCCTCGAAAATACCCATTTCATGTCAAGGAACCATTATCTGACAACCCATGACAGCTGTATTCCGTTTTCCCACTGCCATAGTCGGACATGCATCACAGTCGGGATAATGGCAAGCACTATTACCTCGGGGATTCAATGGATTAAAGACTGCTTTACTACACAGTTAATGAGCGTTAAAATTGGTTATGACTATGAAAGGAATGTGATTCACTCACTCTCTCACACTTCTATCATTGAATCATTAGCATGCAATCACAGGTAAAAGAAACAAAAGTTGGGTTTAGCTCCTCAGATAGTACGAATATTATCTTGATTTTGTTTAAGGCACGCTTAAAAAGACGACAAAGCTCTTTTATGCCTCAACTACAACTGTATGCTCGTATGGACATTGAAGGCGAGGTACTACATTATACAGCGGAGACACTCCATGAAAATACCACATTCAGGATCGGGAACCATTATTGTGGAGGCTTACCAGTTCTGGCACTGGTTTACCATCATTCAGATAGATGAAAGATGAAAAGAATTAAGAAAAACATACCTTGTAGGCTATTTTCATGCGTATTTCTATTTTTGCACAAAACACGAAATTGAGACTTTACCCCTCGGATAGTGCTAACATCAACTGAGTATTTTCAAGTAGCCCATAGGGAGGCGAGCTGAGACTCTAATACCTGCTCTACTGTATGCCTGTGCGGACTTTGTGGGCTAGGTCCTCAGGTATACAGCGGAGCCCCCCCTCGAAAATACCCATTTCATGTCAAGGAACCATTATCTGACAACCCATGACAGCTGTATTCCCTTTTCCCACTGCCATAGTCGGACATGCATCACAGTCGGGATAATGGCAAGCACTATTACCTCGGGGATTCAATGCATTAAAGACTGCTTTACTACACAGTTAATGAGCGTTAAAATTTGTTATGACCATGAAAGGAATGTGATTCTCTCACACTTCTATCATGGAATCATTAGCATGCAATCACAGGTAAAAGAATCAAAAATAAGGTTGAGCCCCTCAGATAGTACGAATATTATCTTGATTTTGTTTAAGGCACGCTTAAAAAGACGACGAAGCTCTTTTATGCCTCAACTACAACTGTATGCTCGAATGCACATTGAAGGCGAGGTACTACGTTATCCAGCGGAGACACTCCATGAAAATACCACGGTCAAAATCGGGAACCATTATTGTGGAGGCTTACCAGTTCTGGCACTGGTTTACCATCATTCAGATACATGAAAGATGAAAAGAATTAAGAAAAACATACTTTGTGGATTATTTTCACGCGCATTTATTTTTTTGCACAAAAGACAAGAAATTGAGACTTTACCCCTCGGATAGTGCTAACATCAACTGAGTATTTTCAAGTAGCCCATAGGGAGGCGAGCTGAGACTCTAATACCTGCTCTACTGTATACCTGTGCGGACTTTGTGGGCTAGGTCCTCAGGTATACAGCGGAGCCCCCCCTCGAAAATACCCATTTCATGTCAAGGAACCATTATCTGACAACCCATGACAGCTGTATTCCCTTTTCCCACTGCCATAGTCGGACATGCATCACAGTCGGGATAATGGCAAGCACTATTACCTCGGGGATTCAATGCATTAAAGACTGCTTTACTACACAGTTAATGAGCATTTAAATTGGTTATGAGCATGAAAGGAATGTGATTCACTCACTCTCACACTTCTATCATGGAATCATGCGCATGCAATCACAGGTAAAAGAAAGAAAAATAGGGTTTAGCTCCTCAGATCGTACGAATATTATCTTGATTTTGTTTAAGGCACGCTTAAAAAGACGACCAAGCTCTTTTATGTTTCAACTACAACTGTATGCTCGTATGGACATTGAAGGCCAGGTACTACATTTTCAGCGGAGACACTCCATGAAAATACCACATTCAGGATCGGGAACCATTATTGTGGAGGCTTACCAGTTCTGTCACTGGTTTACCATCATTCAGATACATGAAGGATGAAAAGAATTAAGAAAAACATACCTTGTAGGCTATTTTCATGCGTATTTCTATTTTTGCACAAAAGACACGAAATTGAGACTTTACCCCTCGGATAGTGCTAACATCAACTGAGTATTTTCAAGTAGCCCATAGGGAGGCGAGCTGAGACTCTAATACCTGCTCTTCTGTATACCTGTGCGGACTTTGTGGGCTAGGTCCTCAGGTATACAGCGGAGCCCCCCCTCGAAAATACCCATTTCATGTCAAGGAACCATTATCTGACAACCCATGACAGGTGTATTCCCTTTTCCCACTGACATAGTCGGACATGCATCACAGTCGGGATAATGGCAAGCACTATTACCTCGGGGATTCAATGCATTAAAGACTGCTTTACTACACAGTTAATGAGCGTTTAAATTGGTTATGAGCATGAAAGGAATGTGATTCACTCACTCTCACACTTCTATCATGGAATCATTAGCATGCAATCACAGGTGAAAGAAACGAAAATAGGGTTGAGCCCCTCAGATAGTACGAATATTATCTTGATTTTGTTTAAGGCACGCTTAAAAAGACGACCAAGCTCTTTTATGTTTCAACTACAACTGTATGCTCGTATGGACATTGAAGGCCAGGTACTACATTATACAGCGGAGACACTCCATGAAAATACCACATTCAGGATCGGGAACCATTATTGTGGAGGCTTACCAGTTCTGTCACTGGTTTACCATCATTCAGATACATGAAAGATGAAAAGAATTAAGAAAAACATACCTTGTAGGCTATTTTCATGCGTATTTCTATTTTTGCACAAAAGACACGAAATTGAGACTTTACCCCTCGGATAGTGCTAACATCAACTGAGTATTTTCAAGTAGCCCATAGGGAGGCGAGCTGAGACTCTAATACCTGCTCTACTGTATACCTGTGCGGACTTTGTGGGCTAGGTCCTCAGGTATACAGCGGAGCCCCCCCTCGAAAATACCCATTTCATGTCAAGGAACCATTATCTGACAACCCATGACAGCTGTATTCCCTTTTCCCACTGCCATAGTCGGACATGCATCACAGTCGGGATAATGGCAAGCACTATTACCTCGGGGATTCAATGCATTAAAGACTGCTTTACTACACAGTTAATGAGCGTTAAAATTGGTTATGACCATGATGGGAATGTGATTCTCTCACACTTCTATCATGGAATCATTAGCATGCAATCACAGGTAAAAGAAACAAAAATAGGGTTTAGCCCCTCAGATAGTACGAATATTATCTTGATTTTGTTTAAGGCATGCTTAAAAAGACGACGAAGCTCTTTTATGCCTCAACTACAACTGTATGCTCGAATGGACATTGAAGGCGAGGTACTACGTTATACAGCGGAGACACTCCATGAAAATACCAAGGTAAAATCGGGAACCATTTTTGTGGAGGCTGACCAGTTCTGGCACTGGTTTACCATCATTCAGATACATGAAAGATGAAAAGAATTAAGAAAAACATACTTTGTGGATTATTTTCACGCGCATTTATTTTTTTGCACAAAAGACAAGAAATTGAGACTTTACCCCTCGGATAGTGCTAACATCAACTGAGTATTTTCAAGTAGCCCATAGGGAGGCGAGCTGAGACTCTAATACCTGCTCTACTGTATACCTGTGCGGACTTTGTGGGCTAGGTCCTCAGGTATACAGCGGAGCCCCCCCTCGAAAATACCCATTTCATGTCAAGGAACCATTATCTGACAACCCATGACAGCTGTATTCCCTTTTCCCACTGCCATAGTCGGACATGCATCACAGTCGGGATAATGGCAAGCACTATTACCTCGGGGATTCAATGCATTAAAGACTGCTTTACTACACAGTTAATGAGCATTTAAATTGGTTATGAGCATGAAAGGAATGTGATTCACTCACTCTCACACTTCTATCATGGAATCATGCGCATGCAATCACAGGTAAAAGAAAGAAAAATAGGGTTTAGCTCCTCAGATCGTACGAATATTATCTTGATTTTGTTTAAGGCACGCTTAAAAAGACGACCAAGCTCTTTTATGTTTCAACTACAACTGTATGCTCGTATGGACATTGAAGGCCAGGTACTACATTTTCAGCGGAGACACTCCATGAAAATACCACATTCAGGATCGGGAACCATTATTGTGGAGGCTTACCAGTTCTGTCACTGGTTTACCATCATTCAGATACATGAAGGATGAAAAGAATTAAGAAAAACATACCTTGTAGGCTATTTTCATGCGTATTTCTATTTTTGCACAAAAGACACGAAATTGAGACTTTACCCCTCGGATAGTGCTAACATCAACTGAGTATTTTCAAGTAGCCCATAGGGAGGCGAGCTGAGACTCTAATACCTGCTCTTCTGTATACCTGTGCGGACTTTGTGGGCTAGGTCCTCAGGTATACAGCGGAGCCCCCCCTCGAAAATACCCATTTCATGTCAAGGAACCATTATCTGACAACCCATGACAGGTGTATTCCCTTTTCCCACTGACATAGTCGGACATGCATCACAGTCGGGATAATGGCAAGCACTATTACCTCGGGGATTCAATGCATTAAAGACTGCTTTACTACACAGTTAATGAGCGTTTAAATTGGTTATGAGCATGAAAGGAATGTGATTCACTCACTCTCACACTTCTATCATGGAATCATTAGCATGCAATCACAGGTGAAAGAAACGAAAATAGGGTTGAGCCCCTCAGATAGTACGAATATTATCTTGATTTTGTTTAAGGCACGCTTAAAAAGACGACCAAGCTCTTTTATGTTTCAACTACAACTGTATGCTCGTATGGACATTGAAGGCCAGGTACTACATTATACAGCGGAGACACTCCATGAAAATACCACATTCAGGATCGGGAACCATTATTGTGGAGGCTTACCAGTTCTGTCACTGGTTTACCATCATTCAGATACATGAAAGATGAAAAGAATTAAGAAAAACATACCTTGTAGGCTATTTTCATGCGTATTTCTATTTTTGCACAAAAGACACGAAATTGAGACTTTACCCCTCGGATAGTGCTAACATCAACTGAGTATTTTCAAGTAGCCCATAGGGAGGCGAGCTGAGACTCTAATACCTGCTCTACTGTATACCTGTGCGGACTTTGTGGGCTAGGTCCTCAGGTATACAGCGGAGCCCCCCCTCGAAAATACCCATTTCATGTCAAGGAACCATTATCTGACAACCCATGACAGCTGTATTCCCTTTTCCCACTGCCATAGTCGGACATGCATCACAGTCGGGATAATGGCAAGCACTATTACCTCGGGGATTCAATGCATTAAAGACTGCTTTACTACACAGTTAATGAGCGTTAAAATTGGTTATGACCATGATGGGAATGTGATTCTCTCACACTTCTATCATGGAATCATTAGCATGCAATCACAGGTAAAAGAAACAAAAATAGGGTTTAGCCCCTCAGATAGTACGAATATTATCTTGATTTTGTTTAAGGCATGCTTAAAAAGACGACGAAGCTCTTTTATGCCTCAACTACAACTGTATGCTCGAATGGACATTGAAGGCGAGGTACTACGTTATACAGCGGAGACACTCCATGAAAATACCAAGGTAAAATCGGGAACCATTTTTGTGGAGGCTGACCAGTTCTGGCACTGGTTTACCATCATTCAGATACATGAAAGATGAAAAGAATTAAGAAAAACATACTTTGTGGATTATTTTCATGCGCATTTCTTTTTTTGCACAAAAGACACGAAATTGAGACTTTACCCCTCGGATAGTGCTAACATCAACTGAGTATTTTCAAGTAGCCCATAGGGAGGCGAGCTGAGACTCTAATACCTGCTCTACTGTATACCTGTGCGGACTTTGTGGGCTAGGTCCTCAGGTATACAGCGGAGCCCCCCCTCGAAAATACCCATTTCATGTCAAGGAACCATTATCTGACAACCCATGACAGCTGTATTCCCTTTTCCCACTGCCATAGTCGGACATGCATCACAGTCGGGATAATGGCAAGCACTATTACCTCGGGGATTCAATGGATTAAAGACTGCTTTACTACACAGTTAATGAGCGTTAATATTGGTTATGACTATGAAAGGAATGTGATTCACTCACTCTCTCACACTTCTATCATTGAATCATGAGCATGCAATCACAGGTAAAAGAAACAAAAGTTGGGTTTAGCTCCTCAGATAGTACGAATATTATCTTGATTTTGTTTAAGGCACGCTTAAAAAGACGACCAAGCTCTTTTATGTTTCAACTACAACTGTATGCTCGTATGGACATTGAAGGCGAGGTACTACATTATACAGCGGAGACACTCCATGAAAATACCACATTCAGGATCGGGAACCATTATTGTGGAGGCTTACCAGTTCTGGCACTGGTTTACCATCATTCAGATACATGAAAGATGAAAAGAATTTCGAAAAACATACTTTGTGGATTATTTTCACGCACATTTCTTTTTTTGCACAAAAGACACGAAATTGAGACTTTACCCCTCGGATAGTGCTAACATCAACTGAGTATTTTCAAGTAGCCCATAGGGAGGCGAGCTGAGACTCCAATGCCTGCTCTACTGTATACCTGTGCGGACTTTGAGAAAAAAATTGCGTTATGGTCCGAAAGTCCTGTCAACAGGCTGTGGGTGTTTTTGATTCTCTGCGGTTTATTAGTAAAAACTAAGTCAATTCTGGAATGGGAGCAGTGTGTAATTCTTGTGGGTTGTTACATGAGCTGAGTGAGGTTGGAGTCATCTGTTATAGATTTGAGGTTTTTTTTATCTTTCTTGTTGTCCCAAATGACGGTGAAATCGCCCATAAGGATGATTTCTTTTTTATGATTACATGAATGAATGAGTGCCTTAAGATGCCCAAAGAAATCAGTGTTCGCTGTGGGTTTGCGACAGATGCAGAGATCCGTCAGTGACAATTCTCTCGAAAGGGAGAAGTCAATACCGATGCATTCTAGTGTGATGTTACTCGGCCATTCAATCTGATCACATTTCTATGGAGGACGATTTGTGCCATATTAATAAAAAAATCTTTCAATGAATCAATAAATATATCCTTCAATATAACATTCATTAAATAAATAAATGCATACATACATCCATAAATAAAAACATAAATGAATGCATAAATAAATAATTTGAATATACACATAAATGAATGCATCAATAAATAAAAACATAAATACTTCAATGAATGTTTTTATGTATTTATTGATGGATATATTTCACATTTTATATTAAGATTTATTTAAGGATATATTTTTAGATTTGTTGAAGGACATATCGAGGCTTTTATTTTTTGACGCTTTTTTTGATGGATTTCATGATCTGTAAATGCAAATGAGGGGTTGGTTTCAGTTGGTCTAGCTCTTCTGATTGGTCGGTAACTGGGTTACGGATCTTATCTGTGGAAGTTTATTGGAGCTGTCCTGTTGGTCGGAGCGCTGTTGAAGGGTCCTTCCGGCTTAATCCTGCTGAATGATCTGATCCGCTGTCTAGCTGGGCATGACTTGTCCGTCGCAGTGGTGAAGACGATAGATGGCCATAGAAGGCGACCGTCGGACCACCACTGCTGCGTGTGCAGAAGGGGACAAAGCAGAAAGCCGGGTGCTCTTTTTCTACATGACATTATTTCACTCCTGTCATTGAAATATCCATCCATTTTCTATACCCGCTTATTCCTCACTAGGGTCACGGGGCGAGCTGGAGCCTATCCCAGCTGACTACGGGCAAAGGCAGGGACCCACCCTGAACAGCTTGCCAATCCATCGGAGGGCGCACACACCATTCACAGACCATTCACTCTCACACTCATACCTATGGGCAATTTGGTGTCTCCAATTAGCCTGATATGCATGTCTTTGGACTGTGGGAGGAAACCGGAGTACACTCCTGTCATTGAAATATTAATTTACTGATTGTTTATTATTGTCATTTAAAAATAAATGACTAGGAATCTCACAATGATTTACACACACACACACACACACACACAGTTTCAAACTTGCACCTTTTGCTGCCAGTTAATTTAACTGGCAACTCTTTTGCCAGTTATTTTAACTGTGATCTTTACAATAAGAATTACAACAGAGTTCTGTGTGTGTTAAGTGTAAACCACATTTAAATGCACGCAGGACTCCACTTACAGTTAAAATAGCCGGCAAAAAAGGTGCAAGTTTCTCACAGTGCACACACACAAATGTGGTGTACACCAACATTGCAAAACATTCGTTAGTGAGGCACAGAAATGCTATGCATGAAGTCCATTCCCAAGATCACTGAGCTCATCAGTTAAAAGGCACTGTTTTCAATTTCTGCCAAAGAAGGTCGGAAACAGTCCCTAATGCAACGCGTATTCTTCTAGTGGCTTTATTTTACACAGGCATATGCTAAATTAATGCGAGCATTCTCATTTTGCCATCAACCAGACTTAGAATGACTTGGATTAAATCCCCTGTTCCACTTTTATCAAAAATACAAGCATTGGAATCCCTACCTTGCAGGTTGCCAATAAAGTATTACGGAGTTCAGGCGGTGCCCGGATGGGAAAAAAAAAATTTGGTAGAACAACATGATCAGACATTTGGAAAAATATTTTTCGAGTAGTGCATGAATGGCTTGCGTCCCATTTATTCAGCGAGTTTTTTTTTTTATTTGCACAGCGTCACAAAAGATCTCATCATTGTTCTTAGGACAGCACAAAACGCAGCCCATGTGAATAATGTTTGAGTTCTGTGACGTCAGTCAACGGCTTATTTGTGCCAATAGGCCGGTGAGCGAGACTCTGGGTTCGAGAAGGAGGTAATGGAGATTTGGATAAAAAATAAAATAAAAGACTCAGTTGATTCAGCTTTTTTGTCATTGGCTAAATAAATACCTAAAAGGCACTTTCTGCCCATCTACTTTTGATTCTTTCTTGTGCAGCTCGGAAACAATAATTGAATGAAGTTGTGGTAATAGATACAAAAATTCATAATGTTATTTTTGGAGATTAATATTTTTGGTTTTTGTCCGCAAAATGAAATTGTATGCATGATTTTATGGTCACTGCTTACAGATAATTTAATTAATTTAATGGGATATATATGTAGGATAATCGTATTGTAGGCTAAAGGATTAAAACTATTGGTTGTTGTTTGTTGAAAATTAAACTGCATGACTGATTTTATTGTCATTTCTTATAGATAATTTAATGAATTTAACCTAATAGGTACTGGGGTAGATATTCGGACCTAAGAGAGTGATTTTTGATTTACAGATGTATATGAAAATTAGTTACACTAATTTAATTAGTCATATTATCACATTTTTATTACTTAGCCGGTAATGAGAAGTTTTCATTTATTGTCAGACAAGGTACCAGAGAGTATTTTTGAAATAAAAAATCCATGCGAAGCAAGAATGAAAGCTGTAAAAAGTTTGTGGCTGTTTACCAGGGAGTGAGGGCACCTGTGGGAATTAAGGAATCGTGGGAGCTCGTTTATACTTTAGGTGGCCACTGTGAGTGTGGCAGGTGATTTCCGTTGCCCACCTTGCTGTATCTACACTGTTTTAAACTTCCACCTTTTGTTGCCAATTAATTTAACGGGCAACTCTTTTGCCAGTTATTTTAACTGTAATTTTACAATAAGAATTACAACAGAGTTCAGTGTATGTTACTGTCGCGGTGCGAGGCTGCTCGTCTGAAGTTTCATAACGGTGGTCAGTAAAGTTTTTGGAGGAGAAAGAGGGCATACAGTTATTGTGACTTGACTAAGGCTGGGACATTGTGGGCTAGCATGGGACCTGGCACAGATGGGCAAGCACGAAGACTGACTATGCCTGACTTGCAGAAAACAACAAACTGTGAAACACCAACTCATGGAATGCAGTCAGTACACTGGCGAATGAGGAAGACTATGCTACAGTTTTAAGTTTGGGAGTAGCAATCTCATTAAGAACCTGCTGAATCCTTTGGAGAACCAGGCAAGGATTGTGAATGCAGTAGTGGAGTTCATTGCCGCAACAAGACTACAAATGTGGGAATTAGATCACCATTCCATGCGGAAATATAATTATAACCAGTCCGAGGCAGTAATGTGCCGCAAGGCATCTATACAACCGGAAAGCCACAAGAAGAAGAAGAAGGTTCAAAACACCATGGAGCCTCCAGCATGGAGGGAAGTCCATACAACTCTCCAATGCGACAATTCACCAGTAGGTAGTGTAATCAGTAATTTTTCTTTTCTCGCAAATATAGCTGATGGTAATGGTAAGTACACGTCGGTTGAGCAATTTGTTTCAAAGCGTACTTTACCGTGCTACAACTGAAGTTATCGTAACCCTATGGGTAGCCAGCTATCTGGGCTAACTTAGCTAACATAGCGAACTAAACTCTCCCGCTAACAGGAATCATAGCTGTGTATCGTTTAACGTTACTGTAGCTGCTAGCTTGTTATCGTAAATCAATGTCCTGTGTCTGTAATTAACCGTCTTAGCCGACGAAACTGGATACCCGTGGGTGCTAACTAGCTACTTATGTGTCCTCCTGATTGCCAACCTGAGTCCAGGCAGTCAGGAGGCTTGGTAGCAATTGGCAGTTCAGATGTGTCACTGCTACGATTGCAAGTCCCCTCGGTTCTTTTGCAGCTGCAGTATGTCGCTCGCTAGTAAACCCGGGTAACTTTCCTTCAGTAACCGGTTAGCATGTTTCAGAAATGCAAACTGCATCACGGGAGAGACTTCCGACGGCGTCCCTCCTGCCCCCGTTTTTCAGTCGTGTCTGTCCCTTGTCCGCCTCCCAATCCTACACGCTACCGGTACCCTGACCCTAACTGCTGTAACTTTCAATGTTATAACATATTTTATATGTCATGTTTTCACGATTCCGCTTTCAGTCAGAATATAAACTTCGGTTTACGCAGCATGAAGTTGGGAAGTGGGCAGTAAATGACTTGACTGTATCCAGGTTTTCACGCAGCATCATTACTTGCAACTGCTTACTACTGCCGAATGATACGAGTAACGAGAGTGTATTTATCTCGGAGTAATTTCGTCGGGGATGTTTAATTTCCTCGAAATGGGCAGCTGCAGTGATTTCGTTGATTTGAGTGAAGGGTGCCGACCTGGGACTCGAGGCATCGACGGTATAATCCGAGCCCACGGCGAGTTTCGGGGGGGTTTTTTTGACCAAAGAATTCGCTGGCAAGCGTTTCGGAAAATGCACACGGTTCCGTATTCGCACTGCAACGTGCGATCACTGTTGGCGTTTTTCAGTTTGTATCGCGTTACCCGCACATTTGGCGAAAAAAAAGTATTTGGAAAGACATCGCAAATCCTACCTTGCAGACTTCCAGTGAAGTTTGAGAGACTTCAAACAATTCGCCAGACGATATGACCCGTGAAATAACGCAAACTTCTGGCGAGATGTGCATCAGTCGATTGTATTTTCTTTTAAACTTTTAACGTTTTTTTCGGGACGTCAAAGTGAATTTCGAATGTGTCATGTTGACGTCACAGAATGCGGCGCGCGTGAATCACAGGACTTCGAGAGATCTGTATGTCAATCAGTGCCCTGTTGGTAGCAGAGTACAACCTCAGTTCCGATATAGTTGGGACAACGTGTAAAGTGTAAATAAAATAAAAACGCAATGACTTTCCAATCACGCCAGCCAGTGTTTTTATTCCCAATAGAACAGAGATAACTTAGCAAATATTGAAACTGAGAAATTTTACAATTTTATCCACAAAATGAGCTCATTTCCAATTTGATGGCTGCTACGGGGATCAAAAAAGTTGGGACACGGCCCTGTTTACCATGGGGCAGTTCCTTGGTGTAGGACGTACATTTCAGACACTTCATAGGTCAGTTAAGAGCACAGTGAAGTGAGGAGGCGGCTGTCATTTGGGCAGATTACACATACTGGTTATGGCAGTCATCTGGTCTGCCGGGGTACAGCTCCTGATCATAGTGTAGAAGATGTTGCTCCAAAATACCTTGGTGTCGGACATACTCAGTGAAATGTGTTTTATAACGTACATGATTTGTTTTAGGATCTCTGAGGTGTTTAAACTTTTTCCAATTATTAATCCATGACTGATTCCCCAAGACAGTACACAAAAACAAGACTAAAGGAATCATCCTTTTTAATATGAACATGTAATGTAATATCACGGACGTACATTTTCTGGTGTTGGACGTAATTTAAAATCCAACTGAATCTTCATCACTAATAAATGTATTTTAAACTTTATCAGGGTTTCCCGCAGTGCTTTCCAGTTAGGGCGGCCGCCTTGACAGCAAATGCCCCCCACCTTGACTACGTCCCCCCGAAAAAAAAAATTCTGCTGCATCCACGCATGCATACACAGTAAAATAAGGCCGCACCTCGATGAGGCCGAACAGCGGCCGGCATCTGTTGGTTAAATGTGTTACTCCGCCATCTGTCAACTGTTGCTGCGCCAACATTGTTTTTTTGTTTTTGGAAGAAGCTAATTATCCAGATATACAATTACCTGTCGTCGTCCTGGGAAGGATCTGTGGAGGTAAGAAAATTATTCATCTAAACTTCGTTTAGTTTCCTATCAAGGCTACCGACGTGTATGTGCGTGGCTTTCTGCTATGTTTGACAATTGCACGTGATTTACTGTAGTCCACAGTAATGGATGGGAAAAAGCAGTCAAAAATATCAGGGTACTTTATTCAAAGAAGCCGGCCTACTTCACCATCTGCGCGTAATTAGATCTCGTAATTGCGAGATAAGGTGTATATATATTTTTTTATGCAATGCAATCCGCTTCCGTACATAATACGGTGAGTACTCGTTCACAGAGCTCAAAACGACCTCATTACAATGCAAACCACAAGATTTCAATGAACTGGTATATTCACTAAACCCAGAGATGCCGAGTCTCATGCATTCAGCGTAGGTCTTACGCATTTTTAGGCTTATTCACCGTTTTCCGTAATTATTCATTGAATGCTTAATGAGATTCTCATGTGGAATTAAAATCCTTGTGCATTGGTGTTTCCGTTTCACTTCTGTAAAGGTAGACCTCCTCGCAAGCAACATGGAAAGCGATTATGACTCCGGACCTCCCTAGCTTCTCTTTACTCAGGGATTGGAAACAATGCATGTTTCATGGGGTTCATTTTGCCACATTTTTGTTATTTAATGAGATTCTTTTGTTATTCAATGAGGCTCTCAAAGGGAATTTTATAGACTGTAGTGCTGTCCAGAAAAACATTTTAATGTTTTCACCTATACATCTACAATCTTATGAAAAGATTTACTGTATCACTTATGGACAAACTAAATTGCTGTTTGGGACCTGTTCCCTCTTGTTCCTCTGCAGAACATTTTGTATATTTTTTCTAATATAATACCAAGTCTGACTGGGATTTAGAAATATTCATCAGTGCGGGACGCATTAATTTTAAAACGGCGATTAAGATTGTACAAATGTACTAAGTCCATTCATAAGATCATAAATGTAGAGTGTTTTCAAATTTACCTTTGCACATATTTTTTTTTTTTTGATCGCAAATGCCTGCAAAACTGTCGCAGTTTACAGCCCTGCTGTATTGTTGAGTGTTTGGATGAAAAGAGTGATGTATTAATCTGAATTGTAATTAAAAAAAAAAAGTGTGAAACCTTTGAGCAGCAGTATGATTAATAATTGCAAGCCATCGTGTTTTTTTTTTTTTTTCCCTGATAGTTTGACTTATTAGATAATCATACTACAGGGTCAGATTTTTGAAAATACAAAATGGTTACCATGGTAACCAAATTTATTGTCAAAATATGAAAATATTAAATCCTTGAATATTACCCATCATGTTGCTCAGAATGTTGGTCAGCTTTAGTCCTATAGTCCAAAACACTCCTTTTGTGTGGCAGGAACAATCGGCAGCTGATGACATCATATATAATAGGCCTTTTCATTCATTACCTCAGCTAGAGTGGGAGTGATGCCCTCGTCATTTTCATCATTATTCCAACTTGGGAGTTAATGTAGCTTCAAGGTTGCATAACCTTACATTCATAAAAGCCAGAGCATGTGGAAGATGGGCCTTTCCATGGCTGACGGCCTACCATTATGGATCACAGTGAAGCTCGCTCAAGAGTTCGTTTGCTTTACTTTCGTAAAGGGAGTTTCTCTATTGTGGCTGAAGTTCACCTCATCAAAACAATTCAGGACAACATAATATCTCAGTATGACGTACATGACCGCCGTTAACCAACATCACTTTGTGACACTTGTAAAACAAAGGTTTATAAGATGAGGCAAGGTAATCTTGACCAAAAATTCAACTGTGCCAACTGGAAAAGGTAATTGAAGCCCAGCATTGGATCAGCCTCAGAGTTCAGTCTTGTGACTTTGATTTGGATTCAAGGCCAAGCAGACACAAGGTAGCCTCAAAAGAGGGTGTTCAAGAGCTGCCGGGTGGCTCACACGGTAAAGGAGCAGTGTAGAGGTGACTATCACGTCGCGGGTTCGAGCCCCGGCGTACCCACTGGCAGGGGTTGGCAGCTTTTTCAGAGTAGCGCACAATTGGCTATCGCGCTACAGGGTTTCAAATTGGGAAGGGACTGCCGGATTTGGGTATATAATAACAGCTTTGTTCGTTGCTTCAGCGCCTCCTGTTGGCCAGACAGGTGCTTGTCAGGAAGACTCCGGGTTGGTTCATGTCCGGGTATCCTCCGCCCTAGTTCTGAACTTGCGAAGATTCGACCAATGAGTGTAAAAGAATCAGTGGCAGACAGGCACGTGCTTCGGAGGAGAGTCGTGAACTGTCTCACTATCCTGAGTTGGCAGCAAGGGGTCGCATACGAGCAAGCTTTGTACAGAGTTCACCAATTGGGCAAACCAGATTCGGGTGGGATTGGAGATGCCAAATTTATAAAAAAAAAAAAAAAAAAAAGAGGGTGTCCAACAGACTCTGAAGAGCTGGACACCTCTTTTAGGCTGTGTGGACTCTGTTTTAGCAGAATATACAGAGGCTGTGGACACCAATGTATGTCATCAAGAAAGCCTGAGAATCTGACATCACTGCTGAGCCAGAAGGAACAGGAAATGCTTGCCAGTACCGTGTTTCGAGGAAGTGCTGGTGCATCCAAATCCAGCTCTGAAATGGTGCACCTCTGCACAGGTGGGCGTCCAATGTCAGTTTCTCCTGCTCGCCCTCAGCCACCTGCTCCACAAGTAACGCATCAAGATGTCAGACACATGCAAACTCATACTATTAAAAAAAAAACATGATGGCTTGCAATTATTGACCCCTTTCTTTGGATTTTGCAATTCAAGGTGACTGCCACATAAAAAATGGATTTTCAAAAAATTCCCAACAGATTTTTTTCTTTTTTTTTTCTTTTCTTTTTAACATTTTCTCTATCTGGTCACTAAGACTTACAAAATGACACTGGTCTTGTTTCAGCATCTTTTTTTTCAGACATTCAAGCACTTTAAACCCAGTGTGGACACCTTAGATCAGAGCAAATCAGTGACTGGCTGGATATTAAATGTGTTCATATTACATGTGACAAAGTGAAGTGTTAATAAAGAAAATTTAGGCTTAGATCTCATGAAAACTGTGATGATTGGAGTTCGTAGTTGTCGAAAAGACACAATTGAGGGACGGGAGAGTCCAGTCTTTCCAAATGTAAACTGTAATGAAGAAATCCAGGATTTCTCCACCCAAAATGGGAATTTGAATCCTTGCCAGTTTGTGAAAGAGAAAAATTGAAAGAGAATCATCCAGGAAAGTAAAAGGAGTATCAGCGGACCTGTAACCTCTAAAAGAAGGAGCATGACCATCGATCCCTTCATAACTGCTTCAAAGAAATCGCCAAGAGCTTTGGGTGTCCTTCAGGAGGAGGCCGTTTGTAAAAATGAATGTAAAATTCAAGTGGTCACAGATAAGCGTAAAAACAAGTCTGTTTTAAGTCTTGGCTTCAGAATTCATGGAGGTAAAAAGTCATGTAGGTGTATACATTGTGGGAACTGCTTTCCTACTTTATTTCAATTAAAAAGCCCCTTGAGAGTTTGTACAGGTGAAAACCTTTCCAAATGAAGTCATTGCGGGAGGTGTTTTTCCACAAGATCTGATTTAATGAGGCACTGCAGAGTTCATACAGGTGAAAAACCTTACAGGTGCATGGAGTGTGAGAAGCATTTTTATTGGCAGGTTTGTTTAAATACTCACCTGAGAACTCATACTGATCAAAAGCCCTATGAATGTACTTATTGTGAGAAATGCTTTTCCGTAAAATATTACTTAAATAGTCACCAAAGAATTCATGCAGGTCAAAAGCTGTACAAATGTAGTCAATGTGGTGTTTTTCTCAACCATTTCATTTAATATGCCACCGGAGAATTCATACAAGTGAAAAGCCCTACAAATGCATTCACTGTGGTAAGTGCCTCAGGACAAAATCTAGTTTAAGGAGACACCTGGGAATTCATTCAAAATAAATATCTGGGTTTTTCTGTTCGGCCCTTTTGCAGGCCTATGTTGCTCACGGCGTCAAACAGTACTTGTGCTCAATAGTCTCGTCCCTCATCTCATGATCAGTTTTGGTTGCTGTCAGGAATCTGTCACGTACAGGCCAATGTTTCCCACATATAGACTATTGTGTGGTGGCCCGCCACACAACCAAATCGGACCGCCACAAATTGATTCCGTGATTTTCTATATCTCATTCTCATCTCCCTGCACGCAGTTCTCAGACATGCATGCGTTCAACACGTGGGCAAAGGCTGACAGGCGGTTGTTTTCTGCATTGTGTGTTCAGCCTATGCAACAGTTACCCGGAGAGGCGGGGAATGTGACAGAGAAGCAACTTGGCGCAATTGGGGAGAGCTCTGAACGTCAGCATTATCAGCGGTAGTTTTAGATTTTGCTTGAATGAAGAATACCCACCACTCTTACAGCAACCAACAACACACCCCCCCCGTCCCAGGTTCGACAGCATGGTCTGTCACCACACATTGTCTACTGGCCTGTGGGAAACACTGCAGGCTGTAACCAAATGTGGCGCTCTTGAGCTGCCATCGTCACTTTTGGCTGTCCTAAGCAGGGTTTTTTGTAGCCCTCTCCTTTTTGGTGGAAGTTAATTTTCTTGACTTTGACAACTGTTTAGAGGAACGCATGGTTTTTAACCGCAGACACAACAGCCACCACAGTCCGATACTTTAGAAGGCAGGGAGTTACTTCGGAATATATAGTTCAACCCTGGAATTATATTCACCTGACTCACTGGAGCCTTAACGAGTAAATCACCTGGGTCTGGGCCTTTGTAATCATCTTTTTAAAGGTAACAAAGAACAAAAAGGTTCCCAAACTTTAGCACAGGGCTTTTTTTCCTTACTTATCATTTATAAACTCAGAAATATACAAATTAGAAGAAAACTTGCTTTTAAATTTGCAGAAAGGTGTCATGTTTCACTTTGTAACATTGTGTTCAGATTTGCTTTCAATCACTTGGAGATTAATCGTAACAGACATTTAAACCAGGGGTGCCCAAATTTTTGCACCCCACTGGATAGTAGCCAGCCCAAGTAGACCACCAGTTTCGTCCAGTTTCTTGAACCCAAACCCAAAATGGCTTTGGGAACACATTTGACGTTTTGTTTGATTAATGATGTGACGCTTGCCCCAAGATTATTGTAAGATGGTTCATCATAATGACCAAAAAAGGCATAAAATAATTCAGAAGAACCTGGACTTATTGCACAGTAATTCGGAAAAAGGGAAACTCTTCTTTTTTTAATAGCTTCTTTGTGATTCAATTCTTGGATTTCTGGCCAGTTTAAGTAATCACGTTTGAAATGACATAACTCAGTCGTATGGAAGTGATTCCCTTGTTTCTGTAAAATACAGTGTTTATGTTGTACTGGTGAACACAAATGGGGTATATAGTCTTCGTGTCATAAGCTCAATTGAAATTTTATTGATTAAAGAGGCAAACGTTGGAATTGTGATTTACAGCCTACAGCATTAATACATTTTCACACATTCTTAGATGTGCTGTCTCTTGCTTTCTGTTATTTCAGGCACTGTGCTGTTGGTTCTTTTCTTTTTTTTTTTTCAATGAAATTGTCTATTTTAGATGGGCTCTGTTGTGGTAATAAGGGAGCTACACTTATTTTCCACTCTCAGCCATATTGAGCAGAGATGCGCAGGAACACTGACCTGCAGAAAAGAGCTGTGTTCATACCTCCCTTTCACAGCACTGAAACCACAGCAGCGCTCTGATCCATGTCACCGACATTAACTGTTCAGCCACCTTTGAGTACTGCAGAAATTAGCAGCTTTTGATTCAAAATTTGAAAATAAAAATCTCTCCCCAAGTTTACAAATATAGAGAGAACCACATTTTAAATTACACAATATTTGAAACACTGGTATACTCAGTATTCATCAATCATCTGTCTATTGCAGTTGCTTTTCATTTGCATTGTAGTGTGACTACATTCAGAATGTGGAATGGATTCTCATGGCTGACGGCTTCATGAGCCTCGCAGACTAACAGAATAAGACATTGATATTTTCTTACAATGCTGGACACTCAAAAATGAAATTGTCCCATGAAACCACCAACTATTGGTCATTTTATACATTTTCTTTTTTGTCACCTTTTAGGTCTTTTTTTGTTACTTTGCTGATATTAAGCCTTTTCCCTTAAATCTTTGTGTAAAACACTTTCGAAACCAAGTAAAGTAATCTGAATCTATTTTACCCCCAAAATTTGCTTAAAACTTATATATTAATGGTATTTTGACAAAAATTATTGTAACATTGTAAAAAATCGGTTTGATTTTTAAGTCGTGTGTGTTTTTGTGTGCGTGCGTGTGCCTGTGTGTGTGTGTGTGTGTGCGTGCGTGCGTGCGTGTGCCTGTGTGCCTGTGTGTGTGTGTGTGTGTGTGTGTGTGTGTGTGTGTGTGTGTGTGTTTGCACTGCTCTTCCCCTCCTTACGTGTATGTGAACACTGGCTCACTGATGAAACATGGACAAATTTCAATGCTTCATGATGGAGAAATGTGCTCCGAAGCACGCGCCTGTCAGCCCCTGCATCTTTACTCTCATTGGTCGAAACCATCGCAAGTTCAGAACGAGGGCGGAGGATACCGAACATGAGCGAGCTCAGAATCTCGCTGACGAGCGCCCGGCTGGCCAACAGGAGGCGCTTGAGTAATGAACAAGACAATCATTTTTAATTTCCCCTCCCCGCAGTCCCTTCCCAATTTGCATCCCCACAAGCTTTTTAGCCAATCGTGCTCTGTTCTGAAAAAGCTGCCGACCACTGCTGTTTGGTACGACCGGGGATCGAACCCGCGCCGTAGCAGTCACCACTAGGATAGCGATCTTAATTTGCTCATGACACTTGGAAATTTTGAATATCACCATGTAAGACCTCCGGTCACAGAGTTTATAATCTGGGAAATGCATTGTTTTACCTTCTGCCATTTTTTCATTCTCAGTATTTATTTATTTATTAAACTACTTTAATGCTGAATTTTCATGAATATTATTCATGTTTACAGCCCATATTCTGTACTAAAATAATGAAAACGAACTGAAAAAAGATGATACTCTTGATGCTACGAGTGTTTTCATTCAAATTATTTTTCCACTCACTGATGCATAAGTCAAGATTTGAACCTTAATGAATGAATAAATTTCCAGATTTGAAATTTGGCTTCTGCTCATAGGGGTTAAAAGGGTTAAACAGAATGACATGAGAAACCAACTTATCGAAGTTCCCCTATAGCCTTAGTTGTTGGAACGAAAACATTCATCAGGACTACCTTGGACACAGATTGGGTAGCAGTCGTTGACATTTTCTGGATGATTCTGACAACATAGGCCAAATGATTATGGTGAAACTTTGTCCTAAGTTTGACACAAGTGTATTTTTTTGTCCTTATTTTGAAGGACTGATGTGAAAATGGTTTGCCTATCCTGAAGAAAAATGTATATACGGTGTGTTGCATTCACTCGTAATCTGAAAATGAGCTTGAAACTACTGGCATTTTTAATTTATTTTCCCTCCATTGTGCATTCTGATGTGTGCCCTCATTCAATGAGTCCGGAATAAAATTATTTTGTGAATGTGTACAACCCATTGTGATCTTAATGTCTAAATGAACCCTAGTTCTTCACTTTGCCATCGTTTGTCATTTCTATCGCTACTGGGGAATGAAATGAATCCATTTTGAGCATAATTGTTTTTAAAATTATAACTGAATAGATTTCTCTGTTTAAGACCGTAATAGGACAACTCGCAAATCACCTTTCAATGGCAAAAGTTTTTTTAAATATCTTGAAGTGCTTGGTGGGAATTCTGAAGAGTAGGTTTCATGCATTGTTATTGTAGATTGTAACATTTGTTCTGAATACAGGAATGTGATGGGAATGCGGTATTTCAACAGAAATTCTGATTTAAAATGGGCTCTACCTTCGGGAATTCATCCAATTTATAAATTTGCATTCAAAATAGTCTCTTTTTTTTGTGCCAATGTGACATTGCTTGCTGATGTATACCTACATTGATCTAAATTATATTTCAGCACTGAATGTAACTGGTTTGAAGCGCCTGTTAAAAGAGGCTTTATTTTAGGTTTCTATAGTGGCGCTGCTTGGAGCCTCGTCAGGTGCTCTTTGGTTGCTGTCGTCATGCCTTTGTCTCGGCTGCTATTGTCTTTTATTATTATTAACTCGACTGATGGTCATTTTTCCTGGCCATTCATGTTTTCTGAAAGAAAAAAAAAGTTACCTATATAACAAATTCAGCCAGGATATGCAATCTTTTGGGCACAACTGTTCGTACTCTTGCGTGATCTGGAGAGGAACTGCAGTAGAGGTACCATGTGACTATTGTGAATATGCACTGCAAGGAATAGGTAAAGGATTTGATTGGAATGGTGATGCAGTGACAGAAGAATATACAACCCCAATTCTGGAATAGTTGGGACAAAGTGTAAATTGTGAATAAAATCAAAATGCAATGACTTTCAGATCACATGAGCCAATTTGTTATTTACAACAGAACATAGATGACATTTCAAATGTTGAAACTGAGACACTTTATACATTTTTATCCACCTAATGAGCTTATTTTAAATTTTCTGGCTGCAACAGGTCTGAAAAAAGTTGGGACACAGGCAAAAAAGGCTGAAAAGAGCAAATAATATATAAAAGAATCAGCTGAAAGAACATTTAGCAAGTAATTAAGTTCACTGGCATCAAGTGTGTAACATGATTGGCTATAAAAGGGGTGTCTTAGAGAGGCCGAGTCTCTCAAAAGTAATGAGGCTCTCCAACCTGTGAAGGCTTGCATAAAAAAAAATTGTGGAATAGTTTAAAAACAATGTTCCTCAACGTCAAATTGCAAAGGCTTTGAAGGTCTAATCATCGACAGTGCATAACATCATCAAAAGATTCAGAGAAACTGGAAAAATCTCTGTGCTTAAGGGACAAGCCCGAAGACCTTTACTGGATGCCCATGATTTTCGGGCCCTCAGACGCCACTGCATCGCTCACCGGCATGATTCTGTCATTAACATTACTAATTGGGCCCAGGAATATTTCAAGCAACCACTGTCTGTAAACACAGTCCGCCGTGCCATCCACAGATGCGACCTAAAACTCTATCATGCAAAATGGAAGCCATTGTTGTGCATGATCCAGAAGTGCCACCGTGTTCTGTGGGCCAAGGCTCATTTTAAATGGACTGTAGCAAAGTGTCCTGTGGTCAGACGAGTCCAAATTTGACATTCTTGTTGGAAAGCATGGCTGTTGTGTCCTCCAGGCTAAAGAGGAGAAAGACCACCCCTCCTGTTATCAATGTTCAGTTCAAAAACCAGCATCTCTGATGGTTTGGGGATGCATTAGTGCATATGGTGTGGGACACTTGCATGTTTTAAAAAGCATCATGAATGCTCAAAGGTATTTAAAAGGCTTTAAAGCAACATCTGCCCCCCTCCAGATGACATCTATTCTCAGGAATGCCATGTATATTTAAGCTGGACAATGCAAATCCACATACTGCAGCTATTACAGCAGCATGGCTTCATAGTAGAGGAGTCCGTGTGCTGAAATGGCCTGCCTGGAGTCCTGATCTCTCACCAATTGAGAACATTTGGCACATAATTAGACAAAAAGTCCGTCAAAGGAGACCCAAAACTCTCCAGCAGCTGCAAGCCTTTACTATACAAGAGTGGGATCAAATTCCAGTGGCTAAACTCAAGAAACTTGTCTCCTCAATGCCCAGACACCTCCACTCTGTTGAAAAGAAGAGGGGATGCTACACCGTGGGAAACAGACCCCTGTCTCAACTTTTTTGAGACCTGTATCAGCCATCAAATTTGAAATGAGCTCATTTTGTGGATAAAATCGTGAAATTTCTCAGTTTCAACATTTGCTATGTTATCTCTGTTCTATTGTGAATAAAATACTGGCTGGTGTGATTTGATAGTCATTGCGTTTTGATTTTATTCACAATTTACATTTTGTCCCAATTATTTTGGAATTGGGGTGGTAGTTTAAATAAGTTAAATTATGACCCCAAACTGTGGGCAGTGTTCCTCAGTTGATATTGCCAGTGCTCAGTGTAATCATGTTGTTGAGCAGAGGAGAATGGATTGAGAGGAATTTTAGTAACATCGGACATTTGGTTTATGAGAATATGGGAATAAATTACTTTATGCCAATACATGCTGATGGATCTCAACAGGAATTTATTTTAATGTAGTCATTTGCAAAGGAATTGCAAAGGTCGATTACTTATCTACAGCTCAAGTAGGTGCTGCTATTTTAGGAAGACCTTGGAGAGTTGTCATTTGTTCGGACTCTCCTGCAGCGCCTATCTGAATTCACCAGGAAATGATGGATGGTTTATTGATGGAAATATGTACAACAATGCTGAATATACAAAGAGTTTGGTCATGTTTAGTCTGGGCCCTATTCTTCAATCTCGCCACTAAGGGTATCCCAACCAGGAATGCAAGACTGCTGACGGAATCATTCTCACTAGACCACGCTAGTGACACCATGGCAAGGAACGACAAACCCCACCCCCATTCAATCAAAGCCATGCCAATGACATTTCTTCCTGCGAATCTTGTAAAGTCCATGAGCAATAGGATAAGGATGACTGGAGTCAGCAAATTGGAGGCAGATGCATGATGGCTTTTTCTGAGACCTGACAACTACTCTGGAGTTGTAATCCTGCATCTGTGTCTGGACAGTCCTGCTGAGGGGTAACATAGGTCACCCTGAATGGGAAAGACCTTTAATAAATCACTCTTCATGCCTGGCTGGGAAACCACACCCAACAGGCCACTTCCCTTGCATAACGCCAAGGAAACTGTAACTTCCACTATGATTTTTAGAGCATGAGAATGCTCTTGATGACACCCATAGACTGGAACACGGAACATCACTTGTCTCCAGCCTGCTTATGAGATCTAGCATTGACATTGCAGCATAGAGTAAAACTCGACTCTCAGGAGAAGGGAAACATGAAGAGATGGATTCTGTTTGCCCATTCTTTTGGAAGAGAAAGGACGAAGGGGAGAGAAGAATCCTCAAGATTCGGTTTTGCTGTCAAGACCATGTTTGTCGGAGATCATCGACGAACACCAACTGCAGTCAGGGAACAACTTGACTCTCCATATCCAACAAGTTAATTTAAATTAATTTTGTTTACCAGCTGACTTGATGCTGACAGGGATGTAAGAAACTAATTTTATTGTCAACTAAAATAGAAAAAACCATCCTGAAAGTTCCTCTAAGAGACGAACTACCAAATTTTTGGGTAGCTCAACGCAAGTGACAATCATTTGTGGAGAATGTTTACTAATTTCACAATTGTGTTTTTGTTCAGATTTTGTTAGCAGAATGGTTTGTGTTTCTTTCTGTGTCCAAAAACCAATTTGCAGCTATTGAGCTAGCAGGCGAAGCTTGCCGCATTGCTAATTTTATAAAAAGAACAGCAACTGAGTGTTTTTCGCTGGGTAGAGACTCGATTGATGGTGAATTAAGAAATCTTTGCTATTATAAAGGTAATGACTGCCTAAATGATTGAGTGGCAGAATGAGTTATCTCAATGCTAGCGCATAATCGGAATTGCCAATAAGACGCTGACGGAAATTAGCAATGTTGACACACAGGTGGAATTTCCTTTAAGGCGCTAATGGAACCAAGCACAGAGATTGCGATAATATTTAGTCAAGCCATGGGCCAGCTTGGTTTTGACCAAGTTGGCTAGTCTTATTTAGCCAGATGTAATGAAGGAGATGTGTTGACAAAAACAAATTGGTAGTAAATTCAGTTTGGGAGAATTGCGCCGCCATTCCAATACATTGAATGTCAGCTAGCTAACCGTTGCTACCACGCAGATACTGGCCACAGATCAATTTGAGGGTGTACCTTGAACCGTAGGCTGCAGCCTTCAAAGGAAGCATTTTTAGGGGTCGTCACGTGATTCCATCTGCCAAACTCGCATCACATCATTTCATCTCCATTAAACAGCTTTGGTTTCAGCCAGACGTCTCTGGTTTCCCTAAACCGAACTCTAACCCCTCACCCTAAATCTGGCCCCAAACCTAACCGTAACCCTAAATATTAGTTTGGTGGATGGAAGTAAGTGGCAACCGATAAAATTGCAGCCTTCAAAGGATGCAGCCTATGCTTTGAGATGGACCCTTTATGTTAGAGACTGAATTCTAAGGGTGCATCGCAAAGCTTAGGCTGCAGCCTTCTAAGGCTGCATTTTTAGGGGTCATCACTTACTTCTACCTGGCAAACTGACTTTTAGGGATAGGGATATGGATACATTAATGGTTAGGGTTAGGTTTGAGGCCAGGTTTAGAGTTTGGGGTAAGAGTTAAGGTTAGGGCTAGGGAAACCAGTGATGACTCACTTAAACCAAAGCTGTTTAACAATGATGAAGTGATGTAATTTCAGTTTGGCAGATGGAATTCACTGATGAGCCCTAAAAATGCAGTTTTAGAAGGCTGCGGTCTACGCTTACAGATGCATCAGAAATGTGCGTGAATGCCTGTCGAATTACTCCAGGAATATATCCGCCATTCTCGCTTGGCCAGCAAATGTAAATTTTCAATACTTATTGAGTTTTTTAAGAGCTAGCTAGCTTGCTACTCCTTCGGTCATCCGTATTTTCAGACTTGACAGCAAACATGGAAAAACATAGCTTCCATCTACCGATTTTACTCGGTGCATCCCAAAGCGTAGGCTGCAGTCTTCTAAAGCTGCATTTTTAGGGGTCGTCACTTACTTCCATTCGCCAAACTAACATTTTGCGTTAGGGATAAGGTTAAATGTATGGTTAGGGCCAGGTTTGGTGTTAGGGGTTAGAGTTAAGGTTATGGCTCAGGAAACCAGTGACGACTCCGTTAAATCAAAGCAGGAGATGACATGACATACTCAATTTGGTGAATGGAATTAAGTGTTGATCACTAAAAATGCAGCAATTAAAGGATGCAGCCCATGCTTTGAGATGCACCCTAACTATGGGTGCATCTCAAAGCGTATGCTGTGACCTTAAAGGCTGCATTTTTTGAGGTTGTCGCTTATTTCCATCTGCTAAACTAACATTTAGGGTCAGGGATAAGGTTAAATTTAGGTTTAAGGGTTACAGTTAAGGTTTAGGTTAGGGAAACCAATTATAACTCACTTAAATCTGTTTTGCGGAGATGAAATGATGTTACGTTAGTTCGGCAGATGGAATTACGCGACGACCCAAAAAAATACAGCCTTCAAAGGATTCAACCTATGCTTTGAGAGGCACCAATAGATAGATGCTTGGTGCATCTCAAAGCATCCTTCGAAGGCTGCATTTTTTGGGTTAATTGTTTAATTTCATTCACCAAATTGACATGATGTAATTTCACCTCCGTTAAATTGCTTTGATTTAACAGAGTCGTCACTGGTTTCCTAAGCGATAACCTTTACTCTAACCCCTAACCCAAAACCTGGCCCCAAACCTGACCCTAACAGTAAATTTAGCCCCTTACTAGTCCCCTACCGGAAACAGAGGGGACTATAGGATTGCAATCCGTCCGTCCATCAGTCCGTCCGTCCGCATTCGTGTCCGCTCCATAACTTCAATACCGTATGACCTAGGAAAATCAAATTTGGTGTGTGGATGCATCTTAGGGAGAGGGTGTGTCATGTACCCCATTCAGGTCACTTTGACCTACTTTTTAGGAAATATAATATGCATACACCGGTAGGGGACTAGTATTGCGCAGCAATACGACATTTGCCGATAGGCGGTGCACTTGTTTAAGACTAGTCTGGGGCCATTTAGTGGCTGTTTTGGTAAGCAACCGGAACCAGGGCGACAGAGACAGGATCTGGACTTCAATGGATGTGCCTTTATGTCAAAATAAAAATACCAAGCTAATAAGATTAAGCTCGCAAGACAAAGCTCCTGTAGCGGCTTTAAATAGGTTATATTATGTACCCGACAAGTTTCTTGAAGAACCTCTTCTAAAACAGACTTTGGTACGTCCATGTTTAAATGAATAAAATGTTTCAAAACCGGAGACGGAAATCGATAGTGCTCCAGAATTTAAAGTTTTATTTTTAGTGAACACTTTTACTTTGGTGAATTTGGTGAATTCCTGATCCGCTCTCTAGACCAGAACCAGAATCCCGACAACCTTCTGAGTGAAAGGGAACCAGGCTCTTTTTTTTTTTTTTATTGAACAAAATACCAACAATATTCTCATACATGTATATAGTTATATAGTTCTCCATTTCAATTTTAAAAAGGGTAATATTAGGTTTACCATTTGCCCATTTCTGTTTGTGAATATGGTATTTCCAAAGGTTGATAATATACTCAGCAACAAAAGTTTCTGTGACACCATTTATGTGTGTGTTATAAATGACACGCAAAGATCTCAATGCAATCAATATGTTTATTTAACAGGAGAAACACTGACTTTTCAGTGCCAACGTCACTCAAAACGAAAAATGTCATTTTCATGCGTCATGAAGCACTTGTCTGACGTCTAACCAATTGTGACCTTAACACTTCAATCCCGGGTGTGACTTCCTCGTGCCATGATGCAAGCAACGCATCTCCGGCGCATGGACCGAATCAGATGTGCCAGAAATTGCTGTGGGATGTCATTCCAAATCTGACGTAGACGTTGTCGCAATTCCTGGAGTGTAGCTGGCGGGTTATCCAACCGCCGCAAACGTCGATCCATCTCGTCCCAAAGATGCTCGATTGGGGACATGTCTGGGGATCTGGCTGGCCATGGCAGGACATTGACATGTTGTTGCATCAGATACTGCTGTACAATCCTTGCAACGTGTGGTCTGGCGTTATCATGTTGCAGCGTTATTCCGGGATCATGTTGCATCAAAAACGGTACCACCAATGGCCGTAGCACTTCATCGCGATATCTTTGACCTGTCAGATTTCCATCAATAACAAGCAAATCTGTTCTGTTTCTAGCCGTGATCCCTCCCCAAATCATGACACTACCACCTCCAAAACGATCAAATTCCTGAACACAGTTGTTGGCATAACGTTCTCCACGTCGACGGTATACACGTAAACGACCATCACATCGGTTAAGCATGAATCTTGATTCATCAGTGAAGAGTACAAGATCCCACTGACGTTGGATCCACCGTCGATGTTGTTGTGCCCACTGTAGACGCAGTCGTCGGTGTTGTACTGTGAGTATTGGACGTCTTGCTGGCCGACGTGGGACAATGCCAAAATGACGGAGACGGCGACGGATTGTCTGTGCAGACAATCGCCTCAAACCAGGTATCGTTCTTGCAGTTATGGTTGCAGGTTGGAATCGATTTCGGAGATGGGTTGTTCGAATCCAGTTGTCCTGTCTGGGAGTGGTTACTCGTGGACGGCCGCTTCGAGGACGGTCTCTGACATGTCTTGTCTGCTGATGACGCTGCCATAAGTTCCAAATGGTGTTTCGGTGGACATTCAGGCGATGAGCAACTTCCCTCTGCGAGGTTCCGGATTCAATCATCCCAATGGCCCTCCACCGATCATTTTCAGACAGTCTTGGCATTTAGAGGGTAGAGTTCCTGATCCGAAATGGCTGTGTTTTCGATAAGTGATGCTTCCGTCGTTCATCAGGCACAATGTGAACATTCCAAAAATTCTCCTCTTTTATTGCCATCCACAAGCATGATTTACGCACATTTTCACGTGCAAAGTCATTTTCTCGCATTTTCATGATTTCCATTTCAATGTTGTGTTTACGTGTACTGTTTCAGTCTGATATCACTATGTATGACAATTTCATAATTGCGTTATGAAAAATAATTAACAATATTGGTGTCACAGAAACTTTTGTTGCTGAGTATATAAGTCATTTTTCGGTCAACTTCTGTATGTTTAAATATTAATAGAATGTCTTCATCCATCAGCTGTGGCTTCACTGCACATTTTCTAAAAATGAGGTTTTAGAAGTCACACCAAAAAATTCTTGCTGTAGATACAATCATAAAACAGATGTACCGTAGCTTCCTTCTCTGAATGGAACCGGACCCTTCCCCCTATATGAAGAGCCTGGTGACGCGAGGCTAATCTGACGCCGACCACGCTCCTATAAACACAGAGAACAGAGCGTGCGCTGAGGGCACCGCCCACTTTAGGAACAATGACTGAAAAAATTCCATTCATTCATTCTTCAGCGTTTGTCCGTCTTGTTAGTCAGGGCTCCAGTATCTTTGGGCAAGTTTTTTTTCTCTATGCTACCGACACGTATTTAACCAGAGAATAATAACAAATAAAAATTCAATGTGGCTTGCTATTCCTAATCGTTTGTTGATGATGTTGAGCGGTATTTGATGTTCTACCGACGAAAGAGGTAGGGATTTTTCTTCCTATCAACAGTTCTAAGGATTTTACAGAAGTTATCATTAAATTTTACGTCTAAAGTTACATATTTTTCGGTGCAGTGCTACCAATTGTTCGATGTTTGCTTTTACTTTTAATGTGATTTTTTTTGCCCAAACGAGCTGAAAGTTGTTCTTGTCCGGTCGTCACGCTGCAGGTCTTTCGTGGGCAGTCGGGTTATTGTTTGCTTCGATTACTCGTTGCCTTAAATATCACTTTTGTGGCATTTGCATGGAGTTTTGCAAATGATTTAATTTTAGTTATTCAGTCGTGGACGAACCAGGCCGAGTTATTTTCCCTCATGATCTAAATGCGTTACTCAGCCTTTCAGTCCAGTGGACCAGCTTCTGAACGACTCGGTTTTTCTTTTGGGAACCTCGGTAAACAATCAAAACGAGTTGCGCACTTGGTGTTTTCACGAATACGCCAATAAATCTGCAATTTTTAAACATGTATAAAAGGTCTGTTTCCGGCGAGAAATCTAATGCCAAACGACGAGACAAAATTCGTCGCTGTTTTCGAAGTTTGCAAAGTTGGCGTGAAATCACGTGGCCTGACCGGTGCGGCAGAAAATTTTCGGGTTTGTGTTGAACTGGCCACTGTTTCTAGTTAATTCCCGGGGATGTGCATTTTTAAACCTTAGATTAATAAGTGTACTTGACTCATGGAATGTTTTGGACTGCTACAGTATCGTAAATGGCGAGATTTGTTTCATTCTGTCGCCTGCAATTCAGCTGGCAGCGTGTTGCTTGTGATAGGTATTTTATACGAACGAAGGACACTGCAAACGGGCATGTACATGTGCGTTCACTGAGGGGGGGTCTCAAAATGTCTACATACTGTTAAATAATTACTTGATTGCTTATTCTTAGTTTCAATTCAGTATGCTCATAAAATATACTAAAGCTACCTTCTAATCAAAGTACATGAAGCCTACAGAAATTACTTCCTCACCCTGTAGTTATATAGGTTGAGAGTTGTAAACGGAGATCTTCAGGGATAAATACATTTTTTTTATTTTATTTCTGGACCCCCACCAAGGTAACATCGATTTCAACATGCACTGCTCGGCCAAAATAAGGTCACCACCTGGATGTAAGTAAGCAAATCGGTAAGAGCTTTTCAGTCTTACTGCAGTGATTGATACTGCTGTCCAAAATTAAACAAAACTACTTGTTTTCACATAACATATTCCACCCTCGCATCTCCTTTCTTAGCTTAAATCCCCTTATTCCCTACAGCAGATCAAGATAACAGCAGTGACCCCCCTCACTCTCAGCCAATCACGGTACGCGATCTCCCGCCGTCGCTGTTAATAGGAAGTTGTGATAACTGACAGGCTTCTAACCATTGACTGTATAAAAAGATGGACGCAGCGCCTGGGTCTGAAAAGTGAGGGCGATGCGGAAATCTCAAATTGCATTATATTTAATGGCCAGCAGATGGCGATGTCGATGGTTGCAGAAAAGTTCATTTTTAGCTCACCTGACGACGAAGTCAGATGAGCTTATGTCATGGCCTGTTTGTCCGTTTTTCGTCGTCATCGTCCGTAAACATCTCCGAATCCACTGGGCCTATGAAGCTGAAACTTGACAGGTACCTTGCTTCCCATGAGGACACCAAAGTTTGTTCAAGGTGTTCCGATTCGATTTCAAACATGGCTGCCACGGCAGCCATATTGAAAATCACATAACTGGCCATCTGAAAGTTAATAATGCATGTATTCAGCTGAAATTTGCTATGTAGTCAGTACTTGGCAAGATGCATCACATATCATAGGGCTTTTTCCGTATTTTGAATTTTGACCTTGCTTTCACCTTCAACTTTATACAACCCCTGTGAGTTACATTGAAATCTTTCAAAATCATCTTCTCCGAAACTACTGGGCCAATGAAGGTGAAACTTGACCGTTACCTTCCTGCCTATGAGGACACTAAGTTTTGTTCAAGGCGTTTCGCTCTGATTTCGGCCATATTGAAAATCACATAATTGCCCATCTGAAAGCTATTATTGCACATTTTCAGCTGAAATTTGCTATGTAGGTAATAAGTAGCAAGATGCTTCACATATAATACGAGTTTTTCCGTATTTTGAATTTTGACCTTGCTTTGACCTTCAACTTTGTATGACCCCTCTAAGTTACACTGAAACCTTTAAAACTCTTCTTCTCTAAAACTGCTTGACCAATGAAGCTGAAACTTGACAAGTATCTTCCCACCCATTAGGACACTATATTTGTTCAAGGCGCTTCCCTTGAGTGGTCAGGTGAGCTACAGGGCCCGTGGCACCATTTTTATTAATTATGGTCCCAAGTGGACTAGAATAAAATATAAAGCCAGAATATGCTTTCAGGGCGTGGCAATCCTCTGGTCCTTGTCTGATCCGGTCAGATCTAGAGCCACGCTCCTCCCAGGATCTTCAATTCACGCTCTCGTCCAATAGGAATCACATCCGGTATCAAATTGACAAAATGGTGCTGCTCAAATGGAGGCTTCCGAAATGGCGTGCTGAAACCAATGGGTGACGTCACTCTCGCCTCGTCCATCTTTTTATACAGTCTATGATTCTAACATGCCCATTGGCCCCCAGTAGACTCAGTGATTGGAACAGTTCCTTTTTCTTTTTGCTCTCGCTGAACACAGCACAGTGGAACTGTAACAGAACAATTAACATCTCTGTGTCCCCCTTCCCCAAAGTCCGTTACAATATGTTCCAGCTGGCAACAAGTGTTTTTTTTTTTTTTTTTTTTTAAACCCTATCTGGCATAGTGCATAACTTCTCGTGTTTTCAACGAATATGTTGGAAGACATATCCTGTGGTCGCGGAAAGGAAGTCATTCTGTTCCAAGAGGGTCAAAGTATTGGCCTGCATCAAACAAAAAAAACAACCGAAGGGATTTCTGAAACTACGAACTGCATAGTGCACCTTTAAAGGGGCTGTGTGATGATTACTGCACATGCTCAGAACTTTGAAAATTGTTTTGCCGGACAAGAAATCAAAGAAAGTGAATCCACTCCACCACAAGTCAAAATCTGATTCCATCGCATCTAATCCGTCATCATTTTTGTATTGTGTTTATGTAGTTCAGTTACTTAGGCATTATGTTTTTTTTTTTTTCTTTTTTTTTAATATGAAGGCATTTTCTCTGGAAATTTGAGGATTCAAAGCGATATGTTAGCACTTAAGCCAAAGGATAAGAAAATCATAAGCTGGTTTCCCAACACCAATAAACATCAAAGAATATCTCTTCTGTGATGTTTGGTGGCAGTTTTCAAGAAATCTTGCATTCTTCATATCCTTGACTAAAGTGTCAAAATAGCACTTTGAATCCTCAAATTTCCACAGAAAACTCTATAACACAAAAAGCATAATGCCTGAGTGAGTAAATTGTGTAAACACAACGCTCAATGAAGACACTTTAGCAACGATGGAATCAGATTTTGAGTTGCAGTCGAGTGGATTCACTTTGTTTGATTTCTTGTCCGGCAGAACAGCTTTCAAAGTTCTGAGCATGTGCAGTAATCGTGACACAGCTCCTCCTGAGTGTTTGCTGAAATCGTAAATAATCAACAGTCGAACTCAGGGCTGTTTGATACTGCAAGTAAGAGCACTTATGCCTGCACAATGCAAAGAGAACTCAAGGGATTGGGATTAAATGGCTGTGTAGCCTGAAAAAAAATTTTATCAGTGATGCTGCTTGGGGGTGGGAGGAGGAGAAGAGGGGCTTTAATTTGCTATGGGGTATGAAGATTGGACTTTGGTCATGTGGTCTGGTGTGTCCAGATTTACCCTGTTCCAGAGTGATGGACCCATCAGGGTAGGAAGAGAGGTGAAGTGATGCACCCATCATGCCCAGTGCCTGCCATACAAGCCTGTGGGGGCAGTGTTATGATCTGCTCTTGCCTCAGCTGGTCAGGTCCTGGTTCAGCAACGATATCTGCCCAAAAACTGAGGTCAGCCGACTCCATCAATATGCTGAATGACCTGGTTTTTCCATCAATGGATTTTTTTCTTCCCTGACGGCGCGGGCATATTCCAAGATGCCAGTATTCAACGGGCTCAAAACATTGTGAAAGAGTGGTTCAGGGAGCATGAGATATCATTTTCCCACATGGACTGGGTAGCACGGAGTCCCGAGCTTAACCCCATTAACTATCTTTGGGATGCGCTGGTGAAGACTTTACGCAACAGTCTGACTCTCTCGTCATCAAAATATTTTGGCAAAAAATTTATGAAACTCTGGACAGAAATGCATGTTGATACATTGCATAAGCTTATTGAAACAATTCCATTGGGAATGTGTGCCATAGTCAAAGCTAAAGGTGGTCCAATATAATATTTGTGCGTGACTTTTAGCCGGGGAGCGAATTTTGGCAAATCTGGACAATGCTGTACCTTTGAATCTATGGGACTGCATGGTCAGACTGAGGGTTGTTATAACAAAATGTAAATACAAACTCCAATTCTAATGAAGTTGGGATATTGTGAAACTTGAATTAAAACAGAATACAATGATTTGAAAATCCTTTTCGACCAATATTCAATTGAGTACACACTGATGACAAGATTTTTAATGTTCAAACTGATGAACTTTATTGTTTTATTGGAAATAATCACTCATTTTGAATTTGATGCCTGCAACACGTTCCAAAAAAGCTGGGACAGAGGCATGTTTACCTCCGTGTTATGTCACTTTTCGTTTTAACAATACTCAATAAGCATTTGGGAATTGAGGTCACTAACTGTAGAAGCTTTGTTGGTGGAATTCCTTCCCATTCTTTCTTGATGTATGATTTCAGTTGCTCAACAGTCCGGGGTTTCCGTTGTCGTTTTTGCGCTTCATAATGTGCCGTACATTTTCAGTGGGAGACAGGTCTGGACTGCAGGCAGGCTAGTCTATTGCCTGCAGTCGTTTACTACGAAGCCATGCTGTTGTAACACCTGCAGAATGTTGCTTCACATTGTCTCGCTGGAATAAGCATGGATGTCCCTGGAAAAGTTTAGCAATGTGAGTTATGTATTTAAAAAATATCTGTTGGTGAAGTATAACAAACATCATTTAACCACTTGTTTCCTGTATATTTACATTACTGCAACTCACGCTTGCACAATCTCTTATCAGTTATCGAAAATGCCCGGAAACGTGTGTACTCGTATTACCGCCGACCGGCTCGAGTCCTGGAGTTGTCTTATCGCGTTGCTCGCTTTGCATCTATACGCGCAGAACTGTTATGAATGCTTTCTGCTTTGCATCTAAACACAGACAATGGTTTGAGTTCATGTGACATAATGATTGGTCTTGGGTGATATAAGAAGTAACATGCATACATTCCATTACTTTCGGTTTGTACATTTTGTTTTGTTCATTTTCACCGTGACCACATGGTGACAGCCAAATGGACTGATGCTGGTCCTGCTGTGGCGAGACAAAAAGCTTGTGAAGATGGCAATACCTCCTAAACACATGTTGGATTCTGCGCTTGGCCTGTGATGTACAGTTTTGCGAAATTTGGTGGCATTGATCACTCTCTGCCTTTCATTAGCTAAATATTTGATATCAATACTCCAAACTGAGTCTCTTTCTTTTTTTTTTTTTTTTGGATTTGTCACTTCATTTCCTATGATGCTGAAATCGCTGAGGTGGAAATATGGGAAAAATGTTACATCATGTTGGTATTTGTTTAAAAAAAACTGCTTGAGGAGTGTACAAGGAAGCGAGAATAGTGGGCCAATGATGTATTTTCCGTTTAAGCTGGTGTTTTCAGTGTTTCAAATATGGCTCCCTCTTAACCTGCCTCAATAAGTCATAGGATCTGTGATTTAGGATTTGTCAAGCCAGCCCACATAAGGAAAGAGGGAGGGAATACCTGGCTGTATGCTTTCAAATTCTCCGGCAAATGCGTTGTCTTCTCCGTTTTACTGACTGCAGCTTTAAGAGTCTCACCTCTTGAGTTGTTCAAGGGCACCGCCTCCTCATGAATTGCTAAGGCGAATGTATTTTGAAGTGATGCATCACTTCTTCATGTCTTAAAGACAATACACCCCCCACTCGTCTTTTGCGGTACACAAAGTTCGGGCAGATCAACAGCGATTATGCAACGTTCCGCATGTGTGAATGTTTTCAAATTTATCTTCGCTCCTATTTTTTTTTTAAATCGCAAATGCGAGCAAAACTTGCACTGCACAGCCCTGAGTTATGTGCTCCCAGAGTGAATAAAGTTATTGCCTGATTCAGCCGCCTGCATAGGGTTACTGCTCCTCTGTGTGTAGGGGTTAAGTGGCTCTTACCATGCGGATCTGTGTCCAAATGTTCATATTTCCAGATAAATTTGGTTTTATTTAGTTTTTTTATGCTCTAAAAAGGGACGTGAAGTTCACTCTCTTGTAACCCTTACAGACTGCTGCTTCACAGAGCTCTGACCTGTCGGCTTGTTTTATTGAGAAATTCAATATTACACAATTCTGGTCAGAGGTTAGTCAGTATTCTCACCAGAACTGGCTCAATCTAACTCTCAATCCCTTCCCCTGTTTCCCTCCAGGAGCTGCACTTCTGCACACCTTTGAGCAGCAGTATGATGCAGGCAGGAGTCTGTCTGAGACGGGACACTGAGACAACACTACCAGAGCTCACTGAGCAGCACAGGATCAGACAGAAAGAAGAGGAACTCAGTGGACTGGAGTCTGTCCACATGGCAGAGTCAGAGACGGAGTGTGCTGCACCAGGACCCAACACACTGGAGCCAGAGTGTGTTACAGCACACAGTGGGGTCAGAGATGTACTCCACACACACATACCACTGATTAAAACAGAGACTGATCTGGGCTCCACACACTCTGGGGATCTTATTAAGATGGAGAGCCTTGATGGTACAGAGTTGGGATACGTGACCCATCCGCATCCTGACCAAATCAAAACAGAGACTGATGATGGCGATTACCTTAGATCAGAGCAGATCAGTGACTGGCCAGATATTAAATGTGTTCTTATTACACATGACCAAGTGAAGTGTGAATCGAGTGAGGACACAGGAACTGATCTCATGAATCCTGAGATGAGTGCAGTTGGTCTTGAACACAATGACCCAGGTGACCCAAGGCTAAGTGCAGTGCATCTAAATGTAAACTGTGAAGAAAAAATCAATGATCTCTCAACCCAAAATGGGAGTTTGAATTTTTGTTGGTGTGAAAACCATGAGAAGAACGGGAACAAAATAATCCAGGAAAATTCAGAGAGCATCAATAAAGCTATAACCTGTGAAATGAGGAGAACGACCATGGAACCCATCATAATTGCATCAACGAAAACTCCAAGAATCGTGAATTGCCCTCAGACATTTCTCATTAATGAAGGTGAAAATCTGATGGTGCAAAGATGTTTCAAGTGTGCCCAGTGTGAGAGGAGTTTTTCTTCGAAGTCCAGTTTAAGTAATCACCTGCGAATTCATACAGGACAGACTCATACAGCCGAAAAGCCTTACAGGTGTGCACAGTGTGAGAAGTGTTTTAGTTGGCAAAGTGATTTCGATAGGCACCTGAAAGTGCACTCTAGTGAAAAGCCCCACAGATGTAGTCATTGTGGGAAGTGCTTTTCTCGAACATCTGATGTTAAACGTCACCAGCTAGTTCATACAGCTGAGAGGCCTCGTAAGTGTACGCACTGTGAGAAGTCTTTTCGTTCGCGATTCAGTTTAAAAAATCACCTGCTAATTCATTCAGGTGAAAATCCATTCAAGTGTAGCGATTGTGGGAAGTGCTTTTCTCAATCATCACATTTAAAGGACCACCGAAGGAGTCATACAGGTGAAAATCCTTACAAGTGTACACAGTGTGAGAAGTATTTTAGTCGGAAGAATCTTTTAGATAAGCACATGAGAATGCACACCGGTGAAAAGCCTTATAAATGCACTCAGTGTGAGAAGTGTTTTAATCAGTTGCCTCATTTAAAGTCCCACCTATTGACTCATACCGGTGAAAAGCCCTACCAGTGTACGCAGTGTGAGATGGGTTTTAGCCGGAAAAAATATTTAGATAGGCACCTGAGAATGCACACAGGTGAGAAGCCTTACAAATGCACTCAGTGTTGGGAGTGTTTTAATCAGTTGCCTCAATTAAAGTGCCACCTAATGAGTCATACTGGTAAAAAAGCCCTAGACGTGTACGCAGTGTGAGAAGGGTTTTTCTAGAAAAGATCATTTAATTCAGCACCTGAGAAATCATTTAGTAATCATATAGTAATCAGTGTGGGAAGTAGCTTTCTGAAATGCCTAATTTAAAATGCCATCAATGACTCATACAGGTGGAAAAACTGTACCGTTGCATACATGGGGGGAAGTGCTTTCAAGCCTTATCTCATTTAAATGGCCATTGCAGAATTCACACAGGTACAAGTCCCCACAAATGTAAAGCAGTGGGAAGTGCTTTTCTCATTCATGTGGTGCTAGACACTACCTGACCATTCATTCATGGGAAAAGCCTTTCAAGTGCACCCGGTGTGGAAAGTATTTTTGTACACTGTATAGTTTAAAAAAAGCTCCTGAAAATTCATATAAGGTGAAAAGCCCTACAAATGTAGAGATTATGGGAAGTGCTTTTCTCAACTACCTACGTTGTAATTTAAAGCGCTACAACCGAATTCATACAGGTGCAATAAAACCAGACATTGTCGTCTGGAATAGGCAGGAGAAAAATGCCAAAATTATAGATGTCACTGTCCCCAATGATTATGGACTTAATAGAGCAGAAAGAGAAAAGATAACAAAATACCAAGATCTAAAAAATGACCTAAAAACAACTTGGTCATTGAAAGAAATTGATATAATACCAGTGGTGGTCGGTGCAACAGGGCTTATGAAGAAAAACCTGAAGAACTACATGGAGGCCATCCCCGGTTGTCCTAGTGCCCAGGAAGTACAGCTATCCGCAATCAAAGGAACGGTTACCATCTTGAAAAGAGCCCTTGGATACAATGCCAAAAATGCTTAAGGTGTAACTATAGACCCCAGGAAAGGGGCTCATTACACACTATAAGAAGAGAAATAAGGAAAATGAAAAGTGAGAAGCCAGAAAAGTGCACCTTATTGTAGTTCTTTACAGGCTTTGTTTTGTGACCACCTCAGCTTTCACTTGTGTGTAAAGCCCACAGAATGCATTCAATGTGGATGGTGCCATACCTCAAGATATATGTTAAGGAGAGACCTGGGAATTCATTGCTTTTTTAAAAAAAATCTTTGTGTGAACTCGGTGTTGATAAGTTTATTTTAAAAAGCTTGAAATGCTTTGGCCCTAAATAAGTTCAATAATTTTGCACTGCTATTCGTGGAATAATTGTATCATAACTACATATTTTCATGTGATGTAATCATCTAAAGTGTTTGTCAGCTTTATTTCCATGATATTGTTTAAACCCTCTGAACAGAACTTGAAACGTGTAAAAAGATCAGCTTTATGAAGTTCTCCAAAGACACTTGTAGTTAGAATAGAGACGAACAGTCATAGGGACTGCCCAGGACAGAGGTTGGGAAGCAGTTCTTGACGTTCTCACAGGATGATGCTGAAAACATTGGCCAAACTTTGTCTGTGCTGTCGGCGACCGACAGCAAGGGGTATATCCCTGAAATTTTCCAATCCTCGAAGCCCCCTTTATTAGATTCCCCTTTACTAGACCTACAATATGAGGCAAATTTGAGGTCTGTGTAAGTATTTGTTTCAGAGATATGGTTAAAAAATTGATTTTTTTCAATATGTAGCGCCACCTGGTGGCAAACCTAGGAGTGCATACTTGCCCAAAATCTAATCAGTTCATCCTCTCTATCATATCTACCGATATGCTAAAAATGAGAAGCCAATGTGAAGTATTTTGTGAGTTATTGCGCTAACTGATAAAATCTGTGGACACGGCGGGTGGGGCGAAACCATGATATCCCCAAAACTTGTGTTTCAGGGATATAATAATAATTCTGTGGTGACATTTTTAATGAGTTTTGCACCTGGGTACTTTTTTAAAATCAATTTTTGAAAATAGAATGTGAAAACGGTTTTTATACTGAAGAGATGTATGTGGTCGTGGTGCAGAGTACTCACTCGTTGATCTGAATATGAACTCGACACTACTGGTCTTCATCAGTTCTTTTCCTTCCAGTATAGAAACTGGTTTTTTGAACTCATTGTTCAATGAATAGTGAGTGAGATTGTTTTGCATTGTGAATGTGCCCATGTCTTGATCTAAATGTGTAAATAAACCCCTGTACTTCACCTTGCCTCCGTTTTCTCCTTCGCTCTCACTGTGGATGAAATAAACCCCTGTTGCACATAATTGCCTTTGAATTATAACTTTATAGGCAGTTTGGTTCAAAGGTTTGCATACCCTAGCTGAATTTGTGAAATGTTGCCATTTATTTTGAAAATGAGTCATCATGCAAAAAATTGGTCTTCTAATTTAAGTATGGTGATCATGGGAAGTCATTTATCATCACACAGGTGTTTAGCTCCTTTTTAAATCATAATAACTGAAATCACCCAAACGTCCTGGATTATGTTTACATACCCTTGCATGTTTGACCGTGTTATATAGACACAAGGTTACTCACTCGGGTTTAAATGGGTATTAAAGGTTGATTATGGAATATGAGCAGAATACCGACATCTAGTGTCCCAAGATCGTAGTCGCAACAACAGAAAATAAGTCCAGCAGTCAGCTTGCCAGTCGGCTATTCCTCGTGCGTTTACATGCTGTGGAGATCCTTTACCCGAGATCGAGCAGCCGCTTCACCGATATTGACTCTCGTCTTTGCCCTCCTCTGGTCACTCTGCTGCTCGGACGGATAACGCACCGTTCGCTGGGGCTCTGAAGTAGCCGCAGCAGGACTTGCAGTCTCGACGATTTTACCCCAGTGCCAGCCTAGCTGGGCCAAGCATAGAGACCGTATTTGGCAACCCGCAATGCCCCGGCCACTATCGGCTTGTATGATGTAAACAGGAAGTCATTGTCGAACCTGTCAAAATAACCTGATAACATTTCTGGCATCACCTGACGAGATCTTCAAACCATTTTTTTTTTTTTTTTTAAATTTGGCATCTCCAATCCCACCCAAATCTGGAATGCCCAATTGGTGAACTATGTACAAAGCTTGCTCATATGCGACCCCTTGCTGTGTTCACGACTCTCCTCCGAAGCACGTGCCCGTCAGCCACTGATTCTCATGCACTCATTGGTTGAATCCTCTAAGTTCAGAACGAGGGCTGAGGAAACCCGGACATGAACAAACCCGTAGTCTTCCTGACGAGCCCCCGTCTGGCCAGCAGGAGGCGCTGGAGCAACGAACAAAGCTGCTATTGTGTCCCCAAATTCGACAGTCCCTTCCCAATTTGAAACCGCGATAGCCAATTGTGCCCTACTCTGAAAAAGCTGCCGACCCCCTGCCGGACAACATTTCTTAAAACCACCCTTCGGGGGATCCAACCAATCTAGAACCCTTACATAACTTAAAACTATCCTTGGCCTAACCTTACAACTATCAATAATATATTTGTCTGACATTTTCTGAAATGCACGAACAAATCGAGTTAAAGGTTCTAGGTGTGATCAAGGTATCTCTTGGTAAAAATGAAGTGACTTCCAAAACCTGTACACTCATGGGTCCAAGTGCATTTAAAAATCATTTAATCACTTTCCAGAATGATCCAGAACTCACTGGATGCAAGAATTGAAGCTGTAAATTGATATAGATTATATTTTTCTCGTCGTTATCCAGGATAGACACACAATATTAGATGTAAGGACTCCATTACAGCTTCCTAGTTGACATGATCCAGAATGAATTCATACCATTTTTGAAGCCATAATACCATTCTTTTTTAGTTATTGCTTATGATTTTGAGTACATATCAACTATTGTGGGTAAAGGTTGATAATCTTATCCTATTTAAAACAAGGCAATCAGAGATAGCAGACCTGGCCCCAGCCACGGGCTGACAGACAGAGTGACAGACACACACACACACACACACAGACATGATCATTGCTCAACCTGGCCCCCTAGGGGAGGGGCCAGGTAACAAACTGTTCATTCTTACAAATGAGAGTTCCTTTGATATATTGATCTCTGGATCAATATTACCGGTCTCGAAAGTTCAAAAAATTTTTACAGGATTTATACAACTATATAGCGCAACTTTCTACAAACAATTTTAGGTGGGCAAGAATGGGAACCTACTGAAATAAGCAAAAGAAAAATAAGATTTCTATGAAATTTTGTGATAAAATTGACAAATTCTTGAGTAAATCATCTATAACTTTTTTGTTGTGGGGTTTCTGGGTTTGCATTCGGTATCAAAATATGCAGAAGGTCTTGCTGAAGATAATAAACAAATAATTGAACATATTTGGACTTGGTAACATGCTCAAAAATGAACTTTTTTGAGCATTGTCTCATAAAAATGGAGCATGTACTAAGTGGGCCATAGTTCACTTCCTGTATGCAAATCAGGCATATAAAACTTGTTTTCTGTGGAGTTACCAGATGTGTTTCATAATATCAAAAGCTTGTTGTGATCAGGCTGTGGGCATTTTTCCCTATACCGTGAAAGACCTCCTTTCAAAATTATTTAATTCAGGCTAAATATATTTGTATAGGGAGAAGAAATACTTTTGCACCCCTCTTAACACACCATGGATGTATTATTTTTGAAAAAATATAGCTTTTAATACGTATTCTCCATAATCACACCTGTGGCTTCATAAATTGTAATGTGTGTGTGTGTGTTGTCATTGAGTTTGTTAGCTCCTGAGTGGATGCCCTGATCTGGCTAGACACTGAGCCATGGGTAGCGGAAAGGAACAGTATTAGGACCTTTGTGACAAGATACTTAAGCTTTTTATAGATGGAAAAGGAAATAAAAAGATATCCAAAGACCAGAAAATGCCAGCCCGACCTGTTCAGTCTGTGGTTAAGAGGTGGAAAATTAGGGGTTATGTTTTTACCAAGCCAAGGTCAGGTAGGCCAAAAAAAATTTCAGCCCAAACTTCAAAGAGAATTGTTCAAGACACAAATCCGGAAGGTACTTTGAGAAATGCAGGATGCTCGGGAAAAAGATGGTATGGTCGTTTCAAAGAGCACAATAAGGAGATACTTGAATTACAATGAGCTGCGAGGTCGAGTTGTCGAGGAAGCAATTATTGGGCTAATCCAGTGGTTCTCAAATTCGGTCCTGGCGCCCCCCTGTGTATGCTGGTTTTTGTTCCAGCCACAATTGCAATTCTAGGATTTTAAAAAGCTATTACTTTGTCTTAGTTAGCAGCATTCAATGTTTAGAGTAGTAGTTTACCATCTTAAGTCACATTTGGATGGACACATCCATTCTGCTATGAAGAATAAAAACCCTTGAACATATTGTGCTTAATTTTCAATATTGCTAGGATTTTCAGGTGAAAACATTTTTAAACAGATTAGACTTACAAATTAGATTCAAATTAGACTCTGAGAAAATCAATAAGCTCCAAATTAGGTTTCTGAACACAAGTGTTTTGAGTTTTTCCCAAATAACCTGCCTGAACCAAATAATATCAACAAAAAACACAACAGGTGTGACTCCATTGTTTGCCAAGTAAATTGTCGGGTTTTGCCACCATGTGTCAAGAGTTTCACCAATGAGGAACCTTTTGATTATTTATGTTGATGAAATGTTTGGTTAAATTGTTTCCCTCTGCCAATATTTATCCTACAACATATGCCAATGTGGATATTTGCATAAATGCACCTAATTAAAACAAATCAACAGCTTGTTAAAATCCGAGAATTGCAGTTGTGGCTGGAACAAAAACCAGCATACACAGGGGGGCGCCAGGACCAAACTTGAGAACCACTGGGCTAATCCCATAAAAAAGCCCACGTAAAATATGTCAGACAACACCTTAACACACCTCACAACTTCTGGAATACTGTAATTTGGAGTGACAAGACCAAAATAGAACTTAATGGTCACAACCAGTCAAAAAGGTCCATGGTAAAAAATACTCAATTCCGACTGTAAAGCATGGTGGTGGCTCTCTGATGTTTTGGGGGTGTGTGGGCTCTAAAGGCACAGGGAATCTTGGGAAATTTGATGGAAAGATGAATGCACCATGCTATCAGAAAATACTGGCAGACAATTTACATTCTTCAGCATGAAAGTTGCGTATGGGAGGCACTTGGACTTTCCAGCATGACACTGATCCAAAGCACAAGGCCAAGTTGACCCTCCAGTGGTTACAGAAGAGACAGGTGAAGGTTCTGGAGCGGCCATCACAGTCTCCTGACCTCAGTATCATCGAGCCGCTTTGGGGAGATCTCAAATATGCATTCATGCAAGACGACTAAAGAATTTGTGGGAGCTGGAGCCATTTTTTAAGGAGGAATCAACAGTCATACTACCTGAGAAAATTTAGGGTCAACTCATTGACAACTATCACTAAAGACAGCACGCTGTTATTGATGCTAAAGGGGGTAATATACAGTGTAAAGAAGTAAGGGCATGTACACTTTTGAACGGGGTTCATTTAATTTTTTCCCCTAAATGTCATGTTTTATTTGATGATTGTGTCATTCTACATGACCTACAGTTGAATATGACTTCAATAATAAACAAAAGAAATGTGTTTTGCGTGGCCATTCTTGTTTTCTTTAAAAAAAAGTGACCTATTTTACAAATTCAGCCCGGGTATGCAAACTTCTGAGCACAGCTGTATTTCTCAGATTAAGGCAGTAATAGAATCACATGCAAATTTAGTTTTCTTCGGGAAAAGGCTCTTCCGACGCGGTAAAACCATTGATAGGCATTATGAAGAGTCCACCTCACGCATTAACTCTTTCTGCACTGCAATATTCTTTGGCCCAAGTACAGAAACACACTGGCTGCACGATATTTCAAATGGGCTACGTCTTTGGGAACTCTGCCAATCTCTCAATTTACATCGAAGGGTGTAGTGATTATGTTAGCTATTAGGCGAAGGCCTATGAGAGGGCTCCACTGCAGTGTTATTGGTGTCAGGAATATGGGCATGCGGAATTGGTTTGTTGGAAAAAGATTCACAAGTGTCAAAAATGTCAGAAAAATGGATAACTATTTGAGCACGCCAATGCATGTTTTCACTGGGGAAAAGCTCGCGATGGGGGCTGTTTTGGCATGAGAGAGGAAAGATTGCGCGGGAGGTGAAACATACAGGAGCGCAAGTTAAAATTCTTATGTAGGGGCAAAAAAGCATGCGGGCGGAACAGGATATGATGAGGACAGAACTTAACCCTTTGGGCGCCAAAATCAATTTTCAAATGCTTAAAAAATTTAAATATCCTGAGCTTTTGAAAACCTATCGTGGCGACTTGTTGAAAAGAGCTCCCTCGCGGAAGAAGGGTTGACTCCTCAAGAAGGAGTCAACCTATTTCAATTCTTTTTGGTACCTACCTTCCTACTGGGAATGCGCAGACACCAGTCGTTTTTGGTGACCTAACGGTGGGGGATATAGTCCCTTTAGTGACAAACTCTTGTTTTTACCCCTCAGCCCTCAAGGCTGACGGGGTATTGCTATCCTTTGTGCGGTTGGGCGGGCGGGCGTCTCCAAAAACTTCGACATCGGGCTGAGGGGTATTACGTGCATTGCACGCCTATTTTATTTAATTGTATCAGCGAGTGGCAAATGTTGCCTTTGGCGCTTTAAGGGTTAACTCGCTAGAGCAGGAAGATGAGGATGAAAACATGAGAGGCAATAAGGAAGTGATTCAATATGGTGTCGGGAGATTTTTCTTCATTCATTGTCATGGTGATTCAGTGCTGGTGAAATTGCAACAAAATCAGCAAAGTTGTTGGATGGTGGTGGATGCAGTTTGGGAAATTTTTGGAATATTGAATTTGAAGTGGGATGAAGCTCAGGATTTAAGGCTTGAGGGCTGGGAGTCAGATACCACAGAAGAAGAACTAGTTTATATTTTGAGGACCACCTGGCTGAGCGAGTTGGGCGTGGACAATGCAGAATGGAAACGACCGCATCAGCAAGCTTGCGTCAATACTTTCTGAATTTACTTTGCAAGGTTTTAGAGCCTTCAGAGCTCATGGGAGGGTGGAGGGGGAAAAAGTAGGGAAAAATGCCTCTGCAAAAAAAAAAAAAACACAACAAAAACTCTCTCCTTATGGGGTTTCTCAGTTCTTCCAGCAGTCGTGGGAGCCACACGTCACCAACCTGTTGGGAAGACACACTTCTGTCGAGTTCAGGCAGAGTGGCTGTATAAGAAGGCCCTGAAAGCTTGTTAACTTGATTGCATGCTGCTTGCTGCAGCCTTCTTCCCAGCCACCTCAATTGGACTGACCTCTGGTGGACAGGGGGGCTGCTGTCCAGGGTGCTGAATTGGCTATGACGTCTACTGGGAAATACTGGCCATTCAGGGCCTGTCCCAGTGGTCTGCGCAGGTGTGCTGGCCCAGTGTGGCACCACTCGGGTCGGGGCACCACAATATGGATAGGATTAAAACAGTGGGTTGGGGAGTTCTCCTGTGATCGGGAAAAATCAAGTACATTTGTCACTTAAGAGAAACTGAGTGACCCTCATTTGCAGTAATTAAGTGTGGTGAAAATCTTAATGCAATAGCTATTAGTGTTATTTGAAAAGTGATGAACAAGTTTCTAATAGGAAAAGTCCAGAACCTATAAGTTTTTTGTTCAATTGCAAGATCTTTGCCACTGATAAACTTGCTAGGTTTTTTCCATATCACAGAAGAGTTGTTTTTATACTTGGGTAATTCAAGAACATGCTCATTAGCATTGACGTTCTTATTTTCAGACCGAAAAGGTTTTATCCTACCTTGACATGTTTCGACGGGATACTTCCGTCTTCTTCAGAAGAGTCACTGATGTTACGAGTGACGTCTCTTATCAGCTGATGTTAGCGAGGCCTCGTGCTGTCCGGCTGCTCCTCCCAGATGGCACTCCAGGTGTGGGAAAGCGTGTATGCCCCCTCGTCCCGGTTCATGGTCCTGTGGCCCCGCTTCCTGATTTCGATTGCCTCCATGATCCAGCGGGCCCACAGGACCATGAACCGGGACGAGGGGGCATACACGCTTTCCAGAATATAAGACATGTTTTCAGTTACAGGTATTTCACACTTTTTTGTTAAGCACATAATTCCACATGTGTTCATTCATAGTTTTGATGCCTTCAGGGAGAATCTACAATGTAAATAGTCATGAAAATAAAGGAAACGCATTGAATGAGAAGGTGTGTCCAAACTTTTGGCCTGTACTGTATAATTCAACTTAAAAGAATTACAGCATTGAATTAAATTTTACCAGGTATTGGCTTGATAAAGTTATTTTACACGTTATTTTGACATGCATTGTTTTGATCATGGAGGCTTCGGTGTCACGTGGGGGAAACTGGCAGTTCTCAATGGCCCATGTAGCTACTAGGTTTTCCTTTTGTGAAAGCAACTTATAGGAAGCAGAATTTACAACAGTGCATAGTGGAATATATGGCACATTACCGAGTAACAATACCGCAAATATAAACTCAGCTTTGGAAAAAATGCAGTTACTCTGTTTAATTTTGTGCATTAGTTGTCTTCATGGAAATCCTCCGTATGTCCTAATGGCAACATTACCACATACTCTCACTGTCAGAATCTGAACCTGTCTATTCATGTGTGACACAGGCATGGGTATGTGCACATTCACTCGCTTCATACCGTAACCTGAAAGGTTACTAGTCGCTCATTTGAATCATTCCGATGCCGTAATATAAACTGTAAAAGGTATTCCAGTGTATGGTCCATGGAGCAGAAATTTGCTGTAAACAGTCTGCAGATTACTCTGCTGCCATGGAAGACTGACACCGGAAGGTCTCGTTTCGCTTCAGTCTTGTGCAATGTCCCTGTGATCAACGTAAGAATTTTCTTATCTTGAATTTTATCCTGAAGAAAGAAACAAAGGAAGAATGTAAAGAATGTAAACATCACATCACCTTGAAGACACATGACGTCCAAGAGCCTCGAACGGCAGACTTGACTGAATGGGCTTTGGAGATCAACAGCATCAAATATCATGTCAACAGCTGGAGAGTCCTGCCTTTCTACGAGGGAAAACAAATGAAACTTGAGATGAGTCAAAAAAAATAAGGTTCTACTATAAATATGAGATGAGTCTAAAAAAGGTAATGCCGTAAATAAAATCCTGAGTGTGTTACCAGAGAAACAAAATATTTGTAGACATGAGTGCAACAAGGGAGTTAAGGTGAGGTGTAGCCCAAAATGAAAATTTCCTTACTTTTGAATAAAGACTGGATTTAAGGTGAAAGAAAAAATCTTTTATGGAATTTACCTAATCATGCTAATTAGGTCACATGATCCAAGATGGCCGACACCCGACGTGTAGAAATACATAATTCCATTTTTCTCAAATCATTCCATGTATTGATTTGAATTTTTGTACACACTTTATGGACATCATATTGAAGGTTTTGAGCCAAAGGTTTGGGAGATTTGACAACAAATGAAAATTTTAGGGGGTCTAGAATTGGACCTCAAAATGCAGCCAGGCCTGAGGGCCTATGCTGAGGTTTTTAAGACACCCCGACATGGATATTGCTGTTCTCTTCGGCTCAAAACGTATACCAGAGTGAGATCTACTCACTCACAGGCTTCATGCAAATATCCTCCCTCGTTCTTGAGATATCTGCATTTATGTGGCGGAAATTCAATTACAGAGCAAATCCGTCTCAGTTAGATGAAGGCTTTTTTGACCAAGTGTCATCAATGTAACCACCAGATATTGTCAATGTTCAGTTATTATGCCTTCAAAAGCCACCAGGAATGTATTCTGAGAAGTGATATTGAAAAAAACTGAAAAATGATATTTTATTCAATTTTGGTAAATTTTAGGGTAACACCTAACCTTAAGTGCCATTTCGATGAAATCAAGAAAGACAAAAACCAAGATTTTTCCAAAATGCCAGAGACTTAATTATAAACCCCCATTTCCAAAATAGTTGGGACAAAGTGTAAATTGTGAATAAAATCAAAACACAATGACTATGAAATCACACCAGCCAGTATTTTATTCACAATAGAACAGAGATAACATAGCAAATGTTGAAACGGAGAAATTTTACAATTTTATCCACAAAATGAGCTCATTTCAAATTTAGTGGCTGCTACAGGTCTCAAAAAAGTTGGGACAGGGGCCTGTTTACCATGGTGTAGCATCCCTTCTTCTTTTTAACACAGAGTGGAGGCGTCTGGGCATTGAGGAGACAAGTTTCTTGAGTTTAGCCATTGGAGTTTGATCCCACTCTTGTTTAATACAGGCTTCCAGCTGCTGGAGAGTTTTGGGTCTCCTTGGACAGACCTTTTCATTTAATTATGTGACAAATGTTCTCAATGGGTGAAAGATCAGGACTGCAGGCAGGCCAGGTCAACACACGGACTCTTCTACTTTGAAGTCATGCTGTTGTAATAGCTGCAGTATGTAGTTTTGCATTGTCCTGCTGAAATACACAAGGCCTTCCCTGGAATAGATGTCATCTAGAGGGGAGCAGATGTTGCTCTAAAACCTTTATATACCTTTCAGCATTCATGGTGCTTTTTAAAACATGCAAGTGTCCCACACCATATTCACTAAAGCATCCTCATACCATCAGAGATGCTGGTTTTTGAACTGAACACTGATAACAGGAGGGGTGGGTTAGGGTTAGGGTTTCTCCTCTTTAGCCCGGAGGACACAACGGCCATGATTTCCAAAAAGAATGTCAAATTTGGACTCTTCTGACCACAGTACACTTTGCCACTTTGCTACAGTCCATTTTAAATGAGCTTTGGCCCCCAGAACACGGTGGCACTTCTGGAACATGCTCAACAATGGCTCGCGTTTTGCATGATAGAGTTTTAGGTACTATCTCTGGATGGCACGGCGGACTGTGTTTACAGACAGTGGTTTCTTGAAGTATTCCTGGGCCCGTTTAGTAATGTCAATGATGGAATCATAACGGTGAGTGATGCAGTGGCGTCTGAGAGCCCGAAGATCACGGGCATCCAGTAAAGGTCTTCGGCCTTGTCCCTTACGCACAGAGATTTTTCCAGTTTCTCTGAATCTTTTGATGATGTTATGCACTGTTGATGATGAGACCTTCAACGCCTTTGCAATTTGACGTTGAGGAACATTGTTTTTAAAGTATTCCACTATTTTTTTACGCAAGCCTTCACAGGTGGGAGAGCCTCTGACCATCTTTACTTCTGAGTGACTCAGCCTCTCTAAGACATCCTTTTTATTCCCAATCATGTTACACACCCGATGCCAGTTAACTTAATTACTTGCTAAATGTTCTTTCAGCTGATTCTCTGATATATTAATTGCTTTTTCAGCCCTTTTTCCTAAGCCCCAACTTTTTTGAGACCTGTCGCAGCCAAAAAATTTGAAATTAGCTCATTCTGTGGATAAAAATGTAAAATGTCTCAATTTCAACATTCGAAATGTTATCTTTGTTCTATTGTAAATAACATATTGGCTCGTGATCTGAAAGTCATTGCATTTTGACTTCATTTACAATTTACACTTCGTCCCAACTATTTTGGAAATGGGGTTGTAGATGAACCCATTTCTTTTGAACCATCTTTATTAATAAAGCAATAAGAGTTTTGCTTAAAAACCAATAATGTATTCATCTTTTGATTTTTTTATTTTGTTTATCCAAGACAGGGGACAGGTCAAAGTAATGAAATACTGGCATGTCTTTTCACTTTGATGCAAGTACTAGTCTCCTAAATTTTCTGCATAGTTTGTATGAATGATGTAAACAAATCAGTAAGCTTTCACCTCCATATGTTCTTTGTGGTGAGGGAGAGCACTGCATGCATAGAAAAATCTAGACTTAATCATACACACAGTCATCACCATCACTGTCATAATTCAAAAACACTTCAACATTTACAATTGACAGGACATAAATACTGATGTAAACTGATTTGCCAGCAGACAATTGTTATGGCCCCAATTTGTTATTACATTTATAACACAACAGCAACAGCAAGGGATGACAAACACAGTTTTAACAACTAAAACACATTTAATTTTTAACAAAGACAAAGACTAATAACAACCTACAACTAAAGACCAAGATTGATAAATAAGAAAAAACAGAAATAATTACAGTCCCTTTTTAGTGGGGTGGCTTGGTGATGTCCTGGATGAAGAAAATGCTCAAACACAGGCAAAGAAATCCACAAAAGAAACGTCACAGGTCTTGAACAGAATGGCAGGTCTGGTCATCTTCTTGCAATTTCTCCTACTACTTTACTGTCTCAATTCTTTTCCTTATATACTCTTTTGCAGACCCCACCCACATTTAGACCTCTTTTTTTTAATTTTCTGAGACTTGCCCCAGACATGTCCAGGACATGTCTAAACATGGCTCCAGTCTGAGCTTAACAAAAAAAAGGTAAATACTGCCATCTAGTGGCCTATATTCACATTACACCTCCATTCCAAAAGGGAAAAATTTTGACTCATAAAGGCAAAATTTTTCTTTTCAATACAAAATGGTAAAGTGAACACTTGTCTATATATACATATCATACACATTCAAACACGGGATAAGCAATCAGCAATTACATTGTCTGTACCCTTCACATGCTTAATTTCCAAGTCAAACTCCTGTAAAATCAAACTCCAATTCAACAATCTCCGATTCTTGTTTTTCATCTTACTCAAAAACATTAACGGATTGTGGTCAGTGTACACAATCATTGGCTTTTGTCCTGTACAAACATAAACCTCAAAGTGTTGTAAAGAAAGGACCAGAGCCAACAGTTCCTTCTCTATTGTGGAATAGTTCCTTTGGTGGCGATTGAACTTCCTGGAGAAGTATGCCACGGGATGCTCAATGTCATCAGAGTCACTTCTCTGTAGGAGCACAGATCCACAAGCTTGGTCGCTAGCATCGACCGCGATGGAGAACGGTTTGTTGAAGTCAGGAGATTTGAGCACGGGGAAGTGACACAGCAGAGACTTCAGGCGATCGAAGGCTCTCTGGCATGCATCATCCCAGGTGAACTTTACGCCTTTCTTCAGTTGGTTAGTTAGACTGAGAGCAATCTCAGCAAAGTTCTTGCAGAACTTGCGGTAGTACCCGATCATTCCAAGGAAGCGGCGCAAAGCTTTTTTGTTGTCAGGAACTGGAAAGTCCATGATGGCTTGGACTTTAGCATTTATGGGTGCCACCTTACCCTGGCCTATGACGTAGCCAAGATAGGTGACAGTAGCACAACCAAAGTCACTCTTGTTCAGGTTAACAGTCAGGTTAGCCTGGGTCAGGCGCTGGAACAACGTCTCTACATCTTTTAGATGTTCTTCCCAGGAGTCACTCCATGTGATCAGGTCATCGATGTATGCACCCGTGTGTGGCAATCCGGCGATTGTAGACTGTATCATCTTTTTGGAACGTGGCTGGGGCATTTTTCATGCCAAAGGGTAGGACTTCATACTGGTACAATCCAGATGGTGTGGCAAAAGCAGAGATGCTCTTGGCCCTCTCAGTTAAAGGCACACACCAATAACCCTTCAATAAATCAATCTTGGTCAGAAACTTTGCTTGCCCTACACTATCAATACAATCATCAATCCTAGGTATTGGAAACACATCCGTTCTAGTTACAGCATTGACTTTGCGATAATCTGTACAGAATCTAGTACTTCCATCAGGTTTTGGAACTAGCACACAGGGTGAACTCCAATCGGAGTTGGAGGGTCTGATAATATCATGTTTTAACATGTACTCAACCTCTTTCTCAGCAATCTTTCTCTTTTCAGGATTCATCCGGTATGGATGCTGTTTTATTGGTTTGGCATCACCAACATCTACATCATGAGAGGCTATAGTAACTCTCTTTGGAACATCAGGAAACAAATCCTCATATTTCTTGATCAACCTTTCAAACTGATCTCGCTGTGAGGGTTCTAAGTGCTGGAGTTTTACATCAAGATTTTGCAACACTTCAGTGTTTGACAATTTACATGAAAGAACTTCAGCTTTAATTCTTGGTTCATCATCTTGAAACTCCCCCTCATCTTCACACGTTTCGACCATTGGAGAATCTGAAGTGAGAGCTGCAACCCTAGCATTTCTGTCATGATAAGGCTTTAGCATGTTAATATGACACAATTGTTTTGGTTTTCTCCTATCTGGAGTCTTCACAATGTAATTGAGATCATTGAGTTTTGTCAGAATTTCATAAGGACCATGAAATCTAGCCTGCAATGGATTGGACTGCAAGGGAAACAACACAAGGACCTTTTCTCCTGGTTTAAACTCACGGCTTCTAGCCTTATGATCATACCAAGTTTTCATTTTTCCCTGACTTGATTTCAAGTTCTCTTTGGCAAGGTCACAAGCTGCACGCAATCTTTCCTTGAACTTGCTAACATAGTCTAACAGACTGATTTGCGGCTCTTCCTCTCGCCATTGTTCACTCAATAATAGCAAAGGTCCTCTCACTTCATGACCAAACACTAGCTCAAATGGACTGAATCTAGTAGACTCCTGCACTGCTTCTCTAGCTGCAAACAACAGCAAATGAACCCCTTCATCCCAGTCTTTCTCATGGTCATAACAATAAGTCCTCATCATTGTCTTGAGAGTGGAATGAAACCGCTCTAAGGCACCCTGACTTTCTGGATGATAGGCACTAGAAAGAATCTGTTTTGCACCTAGTTCATACACAACCTGCTGAAACAATCCTGAAGTGAAATTGCTACCTTGGTCTGACTGAATTTCCCTGGGAAGACCAAACAACGTGAAGAACTTTATCAAAGCCTTCGAGATTGCAGTTGCCTTGATGTTACGTAGAGGTATGGCTTCGGGGAATCTGGTAGATGCACACATGATTGTCAACACATACTGATTTCCAGATCTAGTCTTGGGTAATGGACCAACGCAATCAACAATGACCCTAGAGAATGGCTCCCCAAATGCTGGGATAGGCTGCAATGGAGCTACAGGTGAGTCTAACTGGTGTTTTCCAACTACCTGACAAGTGTGACAGGTTTTGCAAAAGTTGGAAACGTCTTTCCGAAGCCCAGGCCAAAAGAAGTGTTTCATGATCTTATCAACAGTCTTGTTAACACCAAGATGACCTCCTAAAGGTAAACTATGAGCCATTGTTAAGATCTCATTCCTATAGACCTTCGGAACAACAATTTGCCTGACCACTGCCCAATCTGCATTGGCAGGGATATCAGGAGGGCGCCACTTCCGCATCAACACACCATCCGTGAGATAATACCCAACTGGAACTGCATCTATTTCTTTATCAGGAAGGGCTCTCCTCTTTAGTGCACAAATTTCAGGATCATTAGTTTGCTCCTCAATCAACCGCTTTCTGGACAGAGACAAGTCTCCAGACACATCAAAATCACCAGACCCATCCGGCTGGCTGAATAGAGAACTGATAAAAGTATCTGATAAGTCCTCAAACGGAGAAACCATAGTAGGCCAATCAGAGTCATGAGGCGAACCACCTGAGTCCTGACTATTCAATGTGCTGGATGGCACCACAACATCTTCTTCTTTAGCCTTCTTGGCCATAGCACGAGTCACTGCGCAAGAAGGATACAGAGATGGGTCCTCATCCCCATCTTCAGTGCTCGGCTGTGAAGTAAGATGTACAGGGGGAACTACTTCGCCCCCAGCCAGGTCATTGCCTAGCAACAGAGAAACACCCTTTATAGGTAGACTTGACATAAGTCCCACCTTTACCGGTCCTGTAACTAAATCTGACTTCAAGAATATAGAGCGCAGGGGTACAGATACAGTCCTCCCTTCAATACCTTGTACAAGTATGAAATCCCCTGAAGCGGTCTCATCACGTAACTCCAAGGAGTCCATCAACAAAAGTGACTGAGAAGCTCCGGTATCCCTTAGGATATATATGGGGACAGGAGTAGTATGCTCATTCAGAGCCACAAATCCCTCTGACACAAATGGAAGAAATTCCTCCCTCACAAAGTCAGCTGTATTAGGCTTTTTAGCCCCACAAGAAGCAGGCAATTTAGCAGATTGGTTATCTACTACAGGGGTTTCTAACCTTGTTTTCACAAAGGCATTTGGTTTGGTATCCTTTTCTTTTTCTTTCTTAGCTTTAAGGAACCAACAGTTAGTTGTAACATGACCAGATTTCTTGCAATAACTGCAAACTAGACCACTTTTGTCACTGTCAGCTTTCACACTTTGATCAGACCTGTTACTGGATTTCTGAGCACAATCACCAGATTTGTCTTTGTCTTTGGGTGAGGAATCTTGGGTATCACCGTAACCCTTTTTCTGAAATTGGGACCATTTATTGTTACTGCTAGACTGAAATTTGGACTTATGAGTGAGAACATATTCATCTGCAAATTTGGCAGCTGATTGCAAGTTCAGTGCTTGCTTCTCATTAAGGTAGGTCTTAACATCATCCTTAACACAGTTCTTGAATTCTTCAACTAACACCATCTCTTTTAGTGAGTTGAAATCATCCTTGACCTCCATAGAAGTACACCAGCGCTCAAAGCAAACCTGCTTCTCATTAGCAAATTCAACATAAGTCTGATTTTCAGATTTCTTCAGACCTCTGAATTTCTGTCGGTAAGCCTCTGGAACCAACTCATAAGCTCTCAAAATAACCTTTTTGACAACCTCATAATCAGAGGAATCATCTGCAGACAAAGCCGAATAGGCTTGTTGAGCTTTACCCTTGAGGACAGTTTGCAACATCAGAGGCCAGTGTTCCTTTGGCCACTGGCAACTCTTTGCTACCTTTTCAAAACACTGGAAATAGTTCTCAACATCCTTTTCCGAAAATGGAGGCACCAGTTTTACCTCCTGACTGGCACAAAATTTATTTTTAGTTTCAATTTTAATTTTTAGTTTCTCCATTTGGAGTCTTTCTTCTCTATCCAACTTCTCTAATTCAAAATCTCTCTGTCTCTGTCTCTCTCTTTCTGCTCTTTCCTCTTTCTCTCTCTCAAATTCTCTTTGTTTTTCTTCTCTTGCTAATTTTTCTAACTCAAACTGCCTTTGTTTTTCTTTTTCTTCCCTCTCAAATTCTCTTTGTTTCTCTTTTTCCTCCCTTTCTTTTTCTCTTTCTTCCCTTTCTTTCTCTTTTTCCTCCCTTTCTTTTTCTCTTTCCTCCCTTTCAATCTCTAGCATTTTTAATTTAAGTTCCATTTCTATATTTGGATTTTCCACTGGAAACTGTTCCAGATCTCCTGGTGCAAACACATTTTCATCAATGTAATATTCAACTATCTCTCTAGCCAGTCTTGCTTTTCGCATGGCTGGTTTCACCTCTGTCAGCTCTAAATGTCTGCAAATTTCTAGCAGTTCTGTCTTTTTTAAAGACTTCAAAACCCCTACGGTTGGTGATGCCAAGAAATCATCCATTGCTGTTGTCAATATATATCTAGGAAAATTCACAAAAACAATTTCACAATTTGGAATGTTAGATTTTCAATAAATTACTCACACAATGGTCTATCCCGGACCTTGAGCCCCCAATTTGTTATGGCCCCAATTTGTTTTTACATTTATAACACAACAGCAACAGCAAGGGATGACAAACACAGTTTTAACAACTAAAACACATTTAATTTTTAACAAAGACAAAGACTAATAACAACCTACAACTAAAGACCAAGATTGATAAATAAGAAAAAACAGAAATAATTACAGTCCCTTTTTAGTGGGGTGGCTTGGTGATGTCCTGGATGAAGAAAATGCTCAAACACAAGCAAAGAAATCCACAAAAGAAACGTCACAGGTCTTGAACAGAATGGCAGGTCTGGTCATCTTCTTGCAATTTCTCCTACTACTTTACTGTCTCAATTCTTTTCCTTATATACTCTTTTGCAGACCCCACCCACATTTAGACCTCTTTTTTTAAATTTTCTGAGACTTGCCCCAGACATGTCCAGGACATGTCTAAACATGACTCCAGTCTGAGCTTAACAAAAAAAAGGTAAATACTGCCATCTAGTGGCCTATATTCACATTACACAATAATCTTGCAAAAAGAAGATGGCATTTTCTTCTGATCATTACCAATGGCAGAACGGCTTACATTCATTGTATCCTTCAGCTAAAGCTTTAAAATAACGTGTTGAATCCTTGAATTATCATAGAAAACTCCTTAATATAAAAAGCATAATGCCTGAGAAACTAAAATATGTAGATCCAATATGAAACAATAACGGATTTGCAAGGATGGAAGTAGATTTCGACTTGCAGTCAAGCAGATTCACTTTATTAGGATATGAGATATTCCCATCGTTGCATTAACTTTGAATGTAACTTGGTCGTGCGAAAAACTTTTGGTGGTAATGCAGCCGGTCATGGCTCCTTTAGCTGTTTAATGAAAACCTTCACAGGAGGACAGTAGGTACCGAGTGGATTTTTTAAATGCGCAACGGGTTTTTTTTTCCACTTGGCAGTATTGTCTGTATGTAGAGTTTTCTTGGCATTGGTCAAAAACTGAGGTTTTGGGAGCTGAAGAGGAGGGAGGCAGAGGGCATTCTGGACTATCAGCAGGGTAATCTGCCATTATCAGTTTGAACATAAAATATCTTGTCTTTGTAGTGTACTCCATTGAATATAGATCATAAAGGATTTGCAAATCATATTGTTTTTATTCACGTTTTGCACAACGTCCCAACTTCATTAGATTTGGGGTTTGTAATTTTCTGCTAATTGGTCTGTGGATTTCTAAATTAAATGTTCATTAATAAAATAATAAATAATTTCAAGCCAGATTCTGGTTTATATATTAAGTTAAAGGTGCACTATGCAAGTTTGTTTGATTCCTGCGCAACTATATTTTTGTCTCAATTCGCCGACATCTCTCCACAATCCGCTAGCTGCCTGCCCCTAATTGCACTGTAAAAAAAAAAAAAAAAAAAACCCGGGCTCTGGAGACTGCACAGGTGTCACAAACTGCAAATACAGTGCCCTCCATAATTATTGGCCCCCCGGGTTAAGATGTGTTAAAAGCCTTAAAATAAATTCAATTTTTATTGCAGAAACATAATCTCACACTGAAAATTGTAGAAAAATGTAACCTTCAACTCAAGTGAATTTTAAGGGGAAAAAAATCCCGAAGAAATAATTATTTTTCATATAATCACCTGTTCCACCATTACTGGCACCCCTAACAATTCCTAGGAAATAAATGTAATTGAAGCATTTCTGCCATTTCTACAGTAGTTTGCAAAGTTAATCAGAGTATCTAGGAACATTTAATCAGTAATTCATCACTTCATCACATTAATTCATCACAGAGGCCATTTCTCTTATCCACTCTTAAACATCGGAAAGACAGAGGAACACACCATTCAAGTAAGGCAGATTTGTGTCCACCTTCACAAATCAGGCAATGGCTGCAAGAAAATAGCCTCTCGCCTGCACCTGCCCATATCTACTGTCAGAGGAGTCATTAAGAAGTTTAAAACAACTGGAACAGTGGTACACAAGCCTGGATGAGGATGCAAGGTTATTTTGCCACCACGCACAGTGAGGAGGATGGTAAGAGAAATTAAAAGTTCTCCAAAGCTCACTGTTAAAGAATTGCAACAAATGGTAGCATCTTGGGGTCACAAAGTCTCCAAAACAACCATCAGGCGCTATCTATATGCCAACAAGCTGTTTGGGAGGCATGCACGGAAAAAACCTTTTCTCACTCAAATCAGAAATGCAAATGTCTGGAGTTCGCTAAGCGGTACTGGCACTTCAACTGGGACTGTGTACTTTAGTGAGATGAGACCAAGTTAGGCCTTTTTGGCAACAAACACTCTAAGTGGGTCTGGCGGAACACAAAAGATGAGTATGCAGAAAAGCACCTCATGCCCACTGTGAAGTATGGGGGAGGATCGGTGATGCTGTGGGCCTGTTTCTATTCCAGAGGCCCTGGGAACCTTTGTAGGGTGCATGGCATCATGAACGCTTTGAAATACCAGGACATTTTAAATCAAAATCTGGTGGCCTCTGCCTGAAAGTTGAAGACGGGTTGTCACTGGGTCTTTCATCAAGATGAATATGTGGCCAAATCTACACAGAAATGGTTCACCAGACACAGAATCAAGCTCCTTCCATGACCATCTCAGTCCCCAGACCTCAACCCTATTGAAGACCTGTGGAGTGAGCTGAAGAGGAGAGTGCAGAGGAGAGGACCCAGGTCACTGGATGATTTAGAGAGATTGTGCAAAGAGGAATGGTCAAGATCCCTCTTTCTGTATTCTCCCATCTTGTGAAACATTATGGGAGAAGATTAGGTGCTGTTTTGTTGGCAAAAGTATTAACATCAAGGGTGCTAATAATTGTGGCACACATGATTTGATGTAAAATAATTATTTCATAATGTGGGATTTTTTTCCCACTGAATAAATGCACTTGAACATAAGGTTGGATTTTCCCTCTCTTTTTCATTGTGGTCCTATATTATTTTGAAAAAAAAAACTGAATTTATTAGAAGCTAAAGAACACATCTTAACCAATAATTATGGAGGGCACTGTAAACACAAGGGACACAGGCTGTGCTCCATAACATAACAAACCGTCCCGGCCAATCACCGACAAGAGTTGACAGCTATGGAAGCATGGGAAGGAGGGAACTATAGGAGGGAGGGGCGGGCCGCCTCTGTTCTGTTTCTGCTTGAATGTCAACAGAAGTGAAAGTAAAGGAAGTGGCATAGTGCACCTTTAAAGCAGTGCAGTCAGTCTGACAAACATCTCACAACATTCTGGTCTCTGCGGCTCCCGCGCACAGATGTGGCCGGCTCTCGTTCTACATCGTCCTGCCCTACAGCTTCCATATTCCCTCCAAATGTGCTCTCCTTTCCAGAAAACTAACACAGGTGTAGCAGCCGGTTCTTGTCTGTAAACATTCCAGTGTGCCCACGAGGTTAGATGGAGACAGATAGAGAAGGCACCCTTCACAGCTCTGATTCGCTGCTCTTGTTCCCAGACTAGAATTGCTACCTTTCCCATAGTTTGCATTATTGATGAATGCAGTGTTGATACACTCATCATTCTTGCATGTGGACAGTGACTGCAAGGATTTTTGTGGATCTCGGGTAGATATGAAACGTGAAATGAGTGTGCAGGTTTGAATGTGTATAATGTATCTGTTCAAAGTGACTTAAAATTACTTCGCACAGTACAAAGTTTTCATACAGCTGCTCTTAACACGACACCGTTGTGGAATGGATTTTGCTTTAAACTTACAGGAAACACTTGAGATTCTGTAGATACATGCCGAGCATTCTCAGAATCTGCTCTCATTCCGAGAGTACTTCAGTGTATGTACCTGCATTTCAGTGTGTCTGGTTTATTTGCATGTGAATGGTTTCTTCAACTCTGCATTTAATGAGATCTGCAGTTTAAACCACTGTAGTGGTGCTGCAGATGTATGTTCTTGCAGGAGTCTCATTTCACAGTTAGTGAAAAAAGAATTTGCTCCAGTTTCATAAAAACTCCTTTTTTTGCAGCCATGTCATAGCAGGGCAAATGTATTTGATTGTACGCTAACTATGCATGCAAAATGGTTTATGGTTTAAGTTTCTGCCACTGTCATGTTCATTAAAATGGTACCCTGTTCGTTTATTACCCATGCCCGACGAGGGGGCGTGGTTATACAGTTTAGCACCGTCTGTCTGTGTGTGCGTGTGTGTGTGTGAGTGAGTGTGTGTGTGCGCGCGTCAGCTCGGCCACCACTGAAGCTAGGGTGATCAAACTTTGTGGGGTAGATGATCCTAGGGTACCCTGTCCAAATTTGCGTTTTGAGGTCGAAAGGCCAACAAGATGCGTGGGTTAGCATCTCTATAGAGTGCGCATCATTTAGTTTGGAACATTCCCCTGTAAAAGTGTTGTTGGCAGATTGTAGACTGTAATTTTTGTCATGATGTCAATGCAATAAAATTATATCATGTTCACTTCTAAAGTCAGTGTATTTAGCGGCCGAGCACCGAAGGTGCAAAGGCACCTGTTATACTTATAATTAATATAATTCTTATTATTATCGGGCATCTATGGGAGCCAATAAAACCAGATTCTACGAAGATGTGAAATTAGGTGCAGTCATAACCAACAGTCTTTGTGAAGCATATGACAAGTTTGTGGGCTGTGGGTCAATTGCACGAGTACCACCATCAGGCTAAATTTATCCTTGTATTTCTGGTCATAACTTCTGCACCATGTGTTGGAAATGTGATAACGTGACATCCCGAGAAACCTTTGGTTAAGTGGAGTCCATTTTTTTCTCACTCGATTTTCCACCATTTTGAATTTTATACAACGTACTCAAAAAAAAATGCTTTTTGAATCTCCTCCTATAGATTATTGTCATACCTTCACCAAACTTGTCTCAGATGATCAGTGTTCCATTTATCATTAACGTTCATTCTTAGAATGTTGATATTTTACAGTTACGCCAAAATTCATACATAAAATGGGCATATTAATCGCCCATCAGACATTTAACCTCTTAAAGCTGAATGCCCCCAGTACCGGGGGCGACCATTACGCATAATAAATACAGCATGTTTCCTAATGGCAACATTGTTATGAGGCTTATCCTCTTTTCGCAAAGAAACTTGGCAAGAAGCTTATGTTGACCATTTTTAACTCAGCCGAACACAAATGAAGCACCAAGCAAGTAAATATGCATGTAGCAAAACATAGGATAAAATTATATCAGCGCTGAATCCCTGGCATTTCTACTGAATTTGTGCTAGGCATACAAACGATACATGAAATGAAAGATGAAAGTTTGCAGAATATAACAGTAGAAGCCATGTCATCTTAAACAGACACCACACTCAAAGAACAGGAGGCATACGCTTTACATTCTACAGAGATAAGTAAAAATTTTTCTTACCTTCACTACTTTGTAATAAAGAGCTGTGCTAGCAGGTAAATCTGCACTTGGTATTGTTAGACCAATGCGTCCATGTTGTACCGAAACTAGGTCTGCCAGCTAGTCTCCATGCATGTTTTTTTTCATGTCACAGCTTCAAAGGATGTCAGGTCCTAAGCAATCCACTTGCACTCAATTTATTTTCCTCTCTGTGATCGGCTTGTGATGCTGTCTGTAAGAATTTGCGGGTGCTCATTTGATTCCATGGGATCTGATGTTTCTGCCAAGCCCTAAACCACCTTAAGAACCAATTTTTCTAAGGTTCAGACGGCCCAGATTGTTGACCCCCCTGGATTGGGCTGAAATTTTTTTTGTGGGATGGTTATGGTACCCAAATTTCAAAACCCAAACCGTTCCATGGTTGACCTCTTATAACCAAAGTTACAGCGCCCCCTATTTTGGACCCCCTGGGGTAATAACAAAAAAGTTACAAGTTCCCACCCCTCTAATTCATAACTTTGAGGGTGTCCCAGTTCTTATTTTCATGACATGGAGACTACATGGAGGGTACAATACAATAATACTGTTATTTTACTGGGACACCTTCAAAGTTGGCCAATAGGGGGGCGCTCAAAACACTCTGGGCTGAAAATGGCTTAAATTAAGCCTCCCATTATTTTGAAACTTTGAGGGTATCCCTCAAATTTTATTGCAGGTATTGTTCATTTTGGAGGTGTCTGATAGGTTTGTACTGTTATTTCAGTGGGACACCCTCAAAGTTGGGAGAAAAAGGGGTCCAAAAAGGGTCCCGACTCAAAAAAAAGGGTAAAAAGAGGTCTTTTCCGGACCCAATTTCTCAAAACTTTGAGGGTGAATTCATCAGCAAGTTATAGCATTTGAAAGGCATAGACCTAAATGTTAAAACAAAACAAGAAAATAACTGGGACCTCCTGATGTGGACTTTTAGTGACAAAAAACAAAATTGCACTTGGCGGCCGTCACTGTTCAAATACTAGGGCACCATAAGGCCTACCGATAGCCAAGTAGCCTACTGTTGAGCCCCAAACAAAATCAAATCCTTTTTCAAAAACAGTTCCTGAGGTTCTCTAGAGTAGCTGTATCTTTAATTTTGCTTCCATGCTGTTTGAGACTTCAGGAGTCACATGGGTGCACTTTTAGGTCACCGAGTGCAAATGCACAAACCAGTCAACATTGCATGCATGTTTTGGCTCATTTGCTCAAAGGAGGTGACAGGCTTCACATCTAAGCTAGATGTTTTCTCGATGTCAATTTCACTTTTACCCCGATAACCAGTTGGCTGTCTACCTAGCGAGCTATTGCATTACAGAGTTCGATATCACTTTTGCGTTGCAAGCTATGTTGCTAACTTGCTCGCAATTTCAGTTGACTAATAGCGATAAATTGTTGACTTTTTCTTGTGTGTTTATTTTATGGGCTACGTGTAGGGTAACCACATCAGTTGTAGTGAATGCTAGCTAATTGACAAGCTGGCTAGCAAACTAATGCACAATTCAACATATTGAGCGAAAACATGCATGCAGTGTTGACTGGTTTGTGCATTTGCACTCAGTGACCTAAAAGTGCACCCATGTGACTCCTGAAGTCTCAAACAGCATGGAAGCAAAATTAAAGATACAGCTACTCTAGAAAACCTCAGGAACTGTTTTTAAAAAAGGATTTGATTTTGTTTGGGGCTCAACAGTAGGCTACTTTGCTATGGGTAGGCCTTATGGTGCCCTAGTATTTGAACAGTGACGGCCGCCAAGTGCAATTTTGTTTTTTGTTACTAAAAGTTCATAACAGGAGATCCCAGTTATTTCCTTGTTTTGTTTTAAACTTTAGGTCTATGCCTTTCAAATGCTGTAACTTGTTTATAAATTCACCCTCAAAGTTTTGAGAAAGCGGGTCCTGAAAAGACCTCTTTATACCCTTTTTTTGAGTCCTGACCCTTTTTGGACCCCTTTTTCTCCCAACTTTGAGGGTGTCCCACTGAAATAACAGTACAAACCTCCCAAATGAACAATTCCTGGTTTGGGTTTGGGTTTTGGGTTTGGGTACCATAACCATCTCACAAAAAAAAAAATTCAGCCAAATCCAGGGGGGTCAACAATCCAATGTGTCTGATATTATCCTATTGTTAGAAAAATTGGTTCTTAATTGTACAAACCTAGCCTGAGATAGAGCCTTGCATTGCCGGTGCTTTAACCTGAGGGTCCATGCGCCATTGACTTGAGCAACAATATAAACGCTTCACTGGTTTGTTTTTAGTATTTCGGTATAATTATCTGCTAAATATTCAACAGTCGTTATCAAAGTAGTCTTCCGAAAGAATCTATGCTGTTACAAGTATACTAAAAAAATACAAGCACTAAATCGGAGTGCATGACATGTTTTGCTGACACACCATTGAAGTTTATAACGTAGCATACTCAGCTAGAGTAGTGGTTAAGATAATTCACTGCAGTGTGGAAGGTCTGGGGGTCAACTCCTGGCTATGCTGATAATTTTTTTGAGCAGCAGGGTCATAGTTCGTGTATAAGTGATTGCTAGGGTGTTCATTATTTTTGCTTTGTATGTCTTTTTTTTACCTTGTCTTTGTATTAATAATTTTGTTTATTTGCTTGTTTTATAGAAAATAAATCTGCTCCAGAGGAGTCAAACTTCATTTCCTTTGTACGCATCTTCCTCAAATGGGAAAATGCATACAGGATGGGCAGAAATAAAAGAAAGCTAATAATAAAATTATTGCAGTCAGATGGAATGTACGCCTTGAGTGACATACAAGTGAAATTAAATGAGTTTTACAGTTCGGTACCTGAGAGATCTGAAATTCCACTCAGTCCTAATTTGGAGTGGCCACCTAGACATTCCCAAAATAAAACCTTGCTAATTTTGCTCCGATTCACTTGAAGGGGATAAACTTTAGCACAGATAATGGTGAGATTGTGCTGTAATTTTTTAGAGGTTTCAGACTGCAACTGAATAATTTCAAGAGAGATAAAAGTAAAACTTTTTGAGGTGCAATAAAGATCTTTCATTTATGCTGTGTTCCATCTTGATTTACTCTGACTCGGTGACATATTCACTGATTTTTGCACCGTGATAAAACTCCCCATGATGTTACCTTCATCATGATACCAAGATTATTCAAGTTGACCAAGTCGTTGCTGAGTAATAGTTATTACATTTTGGGCATGACATTTCTGAGCCGTAGACTCAGGCTTAAGAGGGTTTAACCAATATAAACCAAACAATTGTGCTGTCTTAACCCTGTTAACACTAGATACATTTTTTTTTGTATGCTACAATACCGGCTAAAATGAAGAAGAGGCATCAACGGGTACTATTTGTTTCTTAGTTTTACAACTCTCATGTAAAGATTAGACATTAGATCATCGTCATCGCCTCCGCTGTCTTCACTGCTGGATTCTAGGGAGAAACCAAAATAAACACAAACATGAATGAATGAATGAATGAATACTGTTCTGTTGTGGAACAATTGAAGTTAAGTAAAAATCCGTAATAAAAAAAGTTTTGGGGCATTCCATGGTAAATGTCCTGTCTGTGACATTCTGTACGTGCATATATAAAAAATTTTTTTCGTGCATACAAGCATGAAATTTTATTGCCAGTATGTTACATTGATGTTACACACTGGCAAAATTTTTTAAGGCTAGTTTGCAGGAAAATTAAATTATATATGCACTTACAGTCTGTCAGGGACAGAACATTTACCATAGACTGCCCCTTCACAAAATCCAATATGCCCTACTTTCCACCCTCCACCCCATGTCCTTTTCACATAAGTACTCTGGGTGCTCTGAAAATTATTCTGAAGTTCTGGACAATATTCTTGTATCTATAAAGCTGACAATGTGAAATGAAAACTAAAACAGAAAACACAACTGAGGAATACAAAATAAATTCACGAAGTACAGTGTTTATGAACAAAATCTTCACTCGTGACATGGTTACTTCCACCCAGCCAAACTCCGCCCCCCTCCCCACGCCACTTCTCCGATTACGGTTTTCATACAGTGGCAATAAAATGAACGTAACGCACCAAAAAGCCAAGCAGCACGCTGGGAAGTCTGTCTTGGTCAGTTTCAAATAAAAACGACGGTGTATTTACATTCCTGGTCTTCGTGAAAGTCGCTGTCACTCACTGACTCATCGCTGGTTTCATCTTCAAAGTCATGGTCGGCAAGTTTGTTCTGTGTTTCACTCAATTCGGAGAAATAACGTTCCAGAAACAGCCCTATTACAGTGCCTCAGACAGCAAGAAATGAAGTCGATATGCTGCAAACCTTCTGATTGGTCTCTTTAACTAACCAGAAGGCTTATAGGTAATGTTCATCAGTGAGTCCATAGGACATTTTTTTGCTAGAACATTCAAACTAAGCCAATATCGTGGCCCGTCGTGCTTAATTGGGAAAGCCACTATCGTGGCCAATTGTGCCGAGAGGGTTAAAGGAGCAGGGTCATGATTACTGTGCATGCTCAGGTTTGACAGAGGCAAATGAGTGAACAAAGTCATGAGCACGCCTGAAAACCACCAGCTCGTACTGATTACAGTTTTACTCAAAACTTAACTACAAATTTCCATTAGAAAACTGCACAAATGAGCGCTATGGCAGACCAAAGCACCTCTGAAGCAGTGAATGTCCGTATTTTGTTTTGGAAACAGCATTTTAGTGCCTTTGTAAGTTGGATTTCAACCATATTTTGACTTTAGATGTGTGAGCTACATCTTTGGGTGACATGAAATCCAGATTATTCACTTTCCGTTTCCACAGGATAATGCCCCAAACTCTTGCCACTGAACTGCCTTTGTTTTGTAAAAGCTGGAAGAATAGTTGTCGTTTAAATGAAAGGTGATGTAACAAAGTGATAAACATGCCCCTGTCCCAGCTTTTTGGAACATGTTGCAGGCATCAAATACAAAATGAGTGAAAATTTAAAAATAATAATGAAGTTTATCAGATTGAACATTAAATATCTTGTCTTTGTAGTGTACTAAATTGAATATAGGTCGAATAGGATTTGCAGACCATTGTATTCTGTTTTTATTCACGTATCACATAACGTCCCCACTTCATAGGAATTGGGGTTTCTATGACATTGTCAGGGCAGAGTTTATGTAGCCGTCATGCTTACCCTTCAGCGACTTTTCCCGAGTCAATAACTTTGCTAGACACCGGAAAACCGGATTTTCACGAACCCCGGGAACTCAGAGTCTCTCAGCATGAGGCCCAATTCTACGAGAGCATTGGGCTACTCCCAGCACCAAGCAGCATCGGAAAAGGCACATTTATAACCCGCTTGTAAGGTGCAGTTACGGGCCTCACAACATCTCCGAAGATGACTGTAACATCGCTCGTACGGAAGAGGCACTAATCCCTTAACGGGCGTTTCCGCCTGTCAGCTTGAGTGAAAATGCGCAACAGTTCCTTTTCTGCAGCCAAATACTCTTTGCGGCAAGCTTGACCGGCCTTGGCGTTTATTCAAGTAAGTCAACTCTCTTACCGTGATCGAGTTTTGGCTCCCTAATTTCTCTTGAGCACCTTTGAAAGGACAGAAGCACAGAAATATAAATTAATGAAATCAGACGATTGAATCACAGTTTCTTCTCTTCGTGCTGCAAATTTAAGATGTATAAAAAAGATAAATTTACTTGTAAAATGCATTCTATTCCTCATTGAATGTTTACGCATTTTTGGCTCATGTAACATGATAAAATGTAACAAGATAAAAATGACAAGAAAAACAATGTCTAGCTTGAATTTCAAACTACATATTGAGTTGTAAAGGTAATATCTATTCTTATTCAAAGTAGATGTAGTTTTATTATCATAGGTTAATAAAATTTTCAATATCACGTTGACTTACATTCAGTTTCTCTTCCATCTCAATACAGTTTGAGAGTTCTAATAATCACATGAGAAACACAGAAAGTAACTCAGCTGTTCTGTGGTCATTTCACGTGTAGACATCCTAGAAAAAAAAAATCGTCAGAAACCATTATCGCAACTCATGTTACATGACAGACACACTGACAACGAGCAGAATATAAATGTATACGCTAAGATTTTTAATGTTTTGTTGTTATATCAGCAGAAAATATAGATAATCAACGGTCAAGAGACGCCTACCTCATATTTTTCAGTTAATTTCACATTTGGACAAATTAACTCAAGAAGTAATTCGCGCTTAGACTGACTGGACTTAAAATTCAACAATTTTATTTGTATCCAGACCTTTACGTCACTGGCGAGTTTTATGCATTGAAGTCGTTGTATATATTGCATAGACTACATCGTTCATAATCTAAAACAGTGTTCACGTCATCTACATGGGTACCCCCCCCCCCCCCCCGAATTAATTTCTAATTCATTTCACATTTTGTCCCATTCATTTTGCTATAATCTCGTAAAATCGATGATTGATGTATTAGGGGGAGGATGGGCGAGTCGTGTTTTATTCACTTGGCTGTTGAAATGGTCAGTAGGAAAGCATAAATGAGCTGAGAGGAGATTCGGTAAAACTTTCAGTTTAAACATCTTATGTAGTTTTTAATTGTGGGGATCAAACTGACCTCAAACCAAAAATGGGTTAGTAATCTGAGCATAATAGGAGGGTGAAGCGAAATGAGTATTTCTGCCTATAGGTAATTCAAATTAATTACGCTTCAGCAGACTGTACTCGCTGGATCCAAGAGGAGCAGATTTATCGAGACCCTAAATTTCACAACTGAGAACCAATTTTTAGACCGATTCTTGAAATGAGGAAAAACTGCATTTTTTAAGAACCTTCACGGAATCCTATTTGATTTACGCTTGTCCGTCATGGTCACGAGAACGTCGGCAATAAATTCGTCAGTAGTCCCTAGCCTACGAGTGAAGTAGGCCACTACCATAACAATAAGAAAACAGAGTAATTTAGGAATCCAACCTTGTTAATGTGCTCTAAAATGAAGTTAATTATGCTGCAGTACCTTGTAATGATCGAAAGGACATACTTTCACCTATCTTACATTTTTCGTGTGACAACTCGACAGACGAAAATGCTCCGAACAACAACAAAAACAATACTAATAGTAATAATAATAAGCTACCGTAATAAGCGAACGCTTAAATCACATAACAGATTTTGGTGAACGAATTATTCAAGTTGAAAAGGTTTACTGACGTACTTTGTATAATTTGTTGAGAACAAAATGACGTAACAACGGTCAATGAAAACCAAAATCATCAACCCATTGAGGGCCAGATTTAAAATCGCGATTAAAATGAAACTAAAAAACTGACATCAAAAGCTTGTTTAACTTGCGTATATTTTATCACAGCATGTATGCGCCCGGCATGCCTGTACACTCTCAGAAACAGGGGTACAGCAGGAGTCCATTTCCGTTCCCCAAGGTACATTCAGCACTAACGTACCCCCTAGGGCTAATCATAGGATCTCAAGATATCAGTGAGAACCTTTATAGGGCCTAAAAGGTACTTCTGTACGTTCCAAAGCAGAAAGGTAGGGGAGAGAGGGATTAGTTGGGATGCGGGGTTTGTTGAAACATACCACTTCCCTGAAGATGCAGAGAATCTATTGAAGACTTTGCTGCCATCTTGTGGAAGCCTATCACACTACCCTTCAGCCAAATTGTAATCTAGACCATGCTTGAAATTCGCGTGTTAAGGGAGATTTGTATGTTTTGTGCATCTTAGAGTGAAATTTTTACCTTTTGGAAATATTCACTTTGTTCAGTACACATGATAGGCCTACCCAAGAATGAACCCTATAGTGTGTTGATTGTTTGGAGGAATGTAAACAAAATGGGACAACAAATGCATAACATCCGATAGTTGCTCTACTGGATTTAGGTCAGGGGAATGAGAGGGCCAGTCAATGGCATCAATGCGTTTGTCATCCAGGAACTGCCCACACACTTCTGCCACATAAGGCCGAGCATTGTCCTGCACCCGGTGGAATCCAAGACCCACTGCACCGGTATAAGGTCTGACAGTTGCTCTATGGATATCGTCCCTGTGCCTAACAGCAGTCGGGGTACTGTTGCCTCTGAAACGGAGGTGTGTGAGAACCTTCAAGGATTTGCCTCCTCAGACCGTCACTTACCCGCCCTAAAATTGGTTGTGCTGGATGATATTACAGGCAGCATAACGTTCACCAAGGGGTCTCCCTACTCTTTTACATCTATCACATGCGCTCAGTGCGAACCTGCTCTCATCAGTGAAGAGAGCGGGGCGCATACTGCTTGGTGCTCTTCGGCGAGTTCCAATTGCGCTGCACGACAGTGGGCTTTGAGCACAGATCCCACTAGAGGACCTCGGGCCCTCATGCCACCCATATGGAGTCTGTTTCTGACAGTTTGGTGAGAAACATGCACAACAGTAGCCTGCTGGAGGCCATTTTGTCGGGCTCAGGCAGTGCTCCTACCATTTCTTTTTACACAAAGGAGCAGATACCGGTCCTGCTGCTGGGTCATGCCCCTCTCTGGCCTTTTACAGGTCTCCTTGCGTAATGGACGGCCTCCCAGTACCTCCTCCATGCTCTTGAGACTGTGTTAGGAGACAGATCAGACCTTCTTGCAACTGCATGTATGCATGTGTCATCCTGAAGGAGCTGGACTCTTGAATTTTCAAATGCACGAGATAAACACATTTTTTATTCTGGTATATATTTCATTTCTTCTTCAGAATGACGGAGAAAACTAAAATGCCGCACTTTTCAACGCAACAAACAAAATCACAGGTAGGGGTCACAGGTCACAGATCAAATCACAGATCAGTTGGAACAGATTTTACAAAAATGCTTATTTTCTAAATATGGTTATATTGAAAATTCTATAGCATGTAATTTTTTATACATATCTATGTGTACAACAATCTCAGCAATAAAGTTCAGCAATATTCAAAGAGGTTCATATAAAAAATAAGTCTTTGTGATATGAGTCGAGGTCTTCCAACTCACCTCACAGTGGGGTGAGTTGGAACATGTCATGGGGCAAATTAGAATACTTCAGTTAGTGAAGGGAAAATCAGGAATTGTCTTGACCTCTTGTCAAATTTTGACACTTTTTCCTCCCTGGGAGTGGTCCTGATGAAAATATATGTGTTGAGAAATAATCAAGGACTCTAAACTACCAAAATTTGGATGTGCCTCGCCCACATAATTCTTCAGTGACCCTACATGCCCTGGGCAAGTCTTGATCTGCAGTTGGACACAAAATAATCATTAGACCTCAGCAGTTTAGTTATCGATTTAATAACACATACTGATTACATAATATATATGAAATTATTTTTTTCCTAAATTCATTAAAAAAAATATAGAACTTCATCCAAATTGAAGGCAATTTTGCTAAGAAATAAAGAAGAAATCTGGGTTTTTTTAGTGGCTGTGCTTTTTGACCAGGCCTATTTAAGAACAAAAAGCTATTGAATGTTATCAGTTTTGAGCTTAAGGGCAGTAACATGTACCAGTGTACTTGTAATAAACAGCAGGGTTTGTTGGAACATGTTCTAACTAGCCCCACATCATGCTCCAACTAGCCCCATACTATAATCACCACAACACATGCAGTGAACACAATACACATTGGCACAGGTGAATTATTTGTTTCCCCATTTGATTTTCATTCCTCCAAACAATCAACACACTATAGGGTTCATTCATGGGTATCATGTGTACTGAACAAAGTGGATATTTCCAAAAGGTAAAACTTTTAATCTAAGATGCAAAAAACATACAAACCTCTTAACACGTGAACTTCAAGCATGGTCTAGATACTAATATGGCTGAAGGGTAGCGTGATTGGCTTCCACAAGATTGTAGCAAAGTCTTCAAAAATTCTTAGCATCTTCAGGGAAGTGGTATGTTTAAACATACCCTAAGTTCAAACTAACCCCCCTCTCCTCTACCGCTTTCCAATTGTTAACAGGAACGATCAGCAGCAAATAACCAAAAATGCAACCAAAATCATTAACATATTCTTGCATATTGTACATTCCTGTTTTGAATGCCTGCCTTGTGGTCGCTTTTTACGTCATCCACTGCTAAAAACAAGTTGAGCAGGACAGTCTTTCAAACCTGTGAGCATTAAATTCTACAACCTGTAGCACAGTTAAACCTGCTCTTTCACCATTCATATCGTTGTGCTTTTTACCGTCCTTATTGTCTTTCATATTTTATGATTTGTAATTTGGTGTTTGTAATTGTGTTATAGTCACTGTACATCTTAATATGTGCTATGATCTCATGTGGTACATAACAAATTGCCCTCTCGGGATAATAAAGTTTATATTATGTTATCCTACAGAACAGCTCAGTAATACCATTAGAGATGGAAATTGGTCGAGTACAGGTTTCCATTATAGGAAGCAAACAGCGCGTTACGTGTTATCCACATGAAAATGATGCAAACTATTTAAAGTTTTAATTATATCGAGGCTCGATAAGAAATATCAACTCAAGGCCAAGACACAAGATGAATCTTTTGTATAAGTAAATTTTTGAGCGTTACTGGGGGTTGATAAATATCCTATTTGCATTAGGGGTGATTTTCAGTAAAATTTTACGTTTTGGCTTTGAGCCAAGGTCTTCAGAAGCGTCGCGGGTGTTATTGCAAAATTCAAAAGCAAGTTTTTGAAAAGATGGGTAGAGATTGTGGAAGATGGGCTGGGGCATCGGCAGGCCCAGATGTCTATTAAATGTCTTTGTGACGCCATATCAGCTACGCACAATCACACTTCACACTCCATGGTCATTCATGCCAGGTGTGATTTGGAATCAGCTGTTGGGCAGGAATTAACTACACTTGAGTGTGACATGAATTGAAACACCTCAAACATGACAAGAATATTCCGCACACAAAGCAACATAATAAAAATGTTTGAAGAGTTTAATTGGCTCTCCTTTATCTGTTGATGTTAACCTCAGAATGTCCATGTTACGGCAATTTTTATTTACCTGCTTGTTTATATGGCATGATCATGATCTTTCTGCAGCACTACTGATGGATTTAGTTTGGCGGATCTACGGTTTCTACACTAGGATTCTGGCAAATGGAGGTATGTGTAATGAGATCAGCATTTTCTGGAGCACTCTGTGAAAGATGCTCGTTGAATTACTTTATCTTGGCAAAGGCATCTGAAAATGGCCGCCCAGTGGCTGAGAACATTCTATATTTTTTTTGTCCAGTGGCCACCACGAGACTTGGTGTCATTTGAAGCACTGATTACTAAAACCCCACAAGTCAAGTCAAGTCAAGTGTGACTTATGGGGTTTTAGTAATCGGTGCTTCATTTGCTTAAAACACTAGTGCATGGGAGCAGGACTCAGTTGCGATACCATTATTGCACAGATGAGCCTGAGATGTGTTGCTTCGTACGATACACAGTTCTTTGTCAGGGGCAAGGGAATAATTGCTGTTGTTTTGGCTATGAATGTTACAAGTGTAGATTTGTTATTAAATCATTAAGTTGTGGTTAAAGCACATATTTACTGGTTTTATTTCAGTACATCTTGGTTTTTACTGTGTAGAAATTACATTTTTTTAAACTAAACCACAGAAAAGCAGGGGCTCAGCCCATAAACTTGAAAGTCTCTTACTGAGTGACTTTTGATGGTTTTTCGAGTGTCAGGAGTTTCTCCATTGGCCATTGCTCTTTCAAAACGAATACCTGCAAACACGATTCAGCCATTTATTAGATATGACCAAGTCTTGTTATCCAAAAAACATGAAGTATCAAACGTATGAAAAGCTGATATGAATACTAAATATGCCATGGACTTTTTACTGTTTGACCGCATAGACAAGAGAACGGACCCATGGCTGCTGGTCTACTCCCCGATCCCAGTCGGCGCTATCTTCGTCTTCTACATCTTCCTGATATGGGAGGGGCCAAGACTCATGAAGCGTAGAAAACCGGTGAATCTAAAAGTTGTGCTCATCATCTACGACTTCATGTTGGTGGGCTGGTCAGCATATTTGGTTCATGAGGTAAAGTACAGTGTGGTGGTCAGCTGGCGTGAAAAGATGTTTGACCGTGAATGTCATGCCTTACCTGTCCTCCATCCATGAACCCTTCGAGCTCTGAATGCAGTTTCAAAGAATTAAAAATGTGATTATCCTGAGCTGTTGAAAACCTATCATGTGTCGACTTGTTTAAAAGAGCTCCCGCAGACAGCATCTGGTTTAGATATCTTGCACAATTGCGCAACTATATTTGCCTATGGCGCTCAAAAGGTTAACTCAGGCTTAACATGTCATCTTCAAAGTAGGTGCGGGGACACGGTTGTGCATTGGTTAAATGTGCTTGGCTTGGGACCAAAAGGTCTTGAGGGTCAATCTATGCCACGGCTTTTGCGGCATGTTCTTGGGCAAAATGCTTCAATTCCTCAGGGCCAGACTCCACCCAGATGTATAACATGGTACCAGCAGTAGTCAAGAATACCGGAATCACCCAACTGAGAGCTGGGGGGTAATCAAGGATAGACTATACCATCCCATCCAGCGGGAGTTGCTATATGCTTAATCGCTATATGCAACTGAAACCGGGGTTAAGCACCGGCCTGACGAGCCACTGAGGCACAGAACATACTTGCTGCTTTTTCAACCTGGGCACCATGGAACTGTACAAGCTAACATGTAGAACGGTAGATAATGAAGCTAACGCACACCTGAAGGTGTATGGGTACGTAGGAGAAGACTCAACGTCGGCCAAATTGAAGAAACAAAAAAGTCCCGCACACTGTCCTCTCCGCTTGCAATACTTCATTGAATGTACATAACGTTACCTTCGTCCGGCGGTAAGAAAAGCATGTCGACCCGTACCTCAATTCCTGGCACGTCTGTGGAAACACTACCTCCACTACCTTTTGATTGAACCAGGGTAAATTTTGGCAGCAGGCGTTCCCCAAATCGAGGTACATTTAGATGCTGTATATCGAATTGCACCCTGGACCCACTTTGCTGGTGCTCAGGTTGAAGATGTCCCTTTCTGGGCTTGACCCTTTGTCATGTGACACTTTTCCTCTCAGCCTATTAAAGGGTGTTGGATGGGTAGGGTTTCTTTCGAAACCATTATGCAACAAAGGATTAACTCTGTCGGCAGATGTCACTAGTGATTTTTTTCTTCTTGGTTGAAGAATTCTGCTGATGAACAAATTTTGGGGAAGGCAACAAAATGATAGAATGGACTTTGGTTTCCCAATTCTGGTTTTTTTCTGTGTGGTACGTCCAAAACTTCGCTACTGGTCTCCCGACCTCCCAGACGTTTACAGACTGTTGTTAAAAGAAGATGGGCTGCTACACAACGTTAAAAGTTCCAACTTTATTGAGATTGTATTGTTGCCTTAAAATTCAAAATAAGCTAATATGTTTCATGAAATGGTTAAATGTCTCACTTTCAACATCTGATAAGTTGTCTATGTTATATTTTTAATAAAATGTGGGTTTATGAGACTTTCAAATCATTGCATTCTGTTTTTATTCACGTTTCACACGTCCTAACTTCACTGGAATTGGGGTTTGAAGAATACAGTCTATTGGATTCACTATTTTCGCTCTTGGAAATAAATTATTCACAATTACTTAATCTGAGTGAGGCCTGCCGCAGTGCCCAGATTATATCCGTGTTTGAGAGACTCTTGCTCGGTTTGGAAACAGGTCGATGTGCTTTGACGCATTACCTTCTCTTTGCCCCCCAGTTCTTGGTCTCCTCTTGGCTGGCAAACTACAGCTTACTGTGTCAGCCTGTGGATTACAGCAGCAACCCGCTGGCCATACGGGTAACGCTACTCCCGGGAGTGTGTGCTGTGTGCGCCGTGGGTTTCTCTGGGCTTATTCCTGTTGTTATTATTTATATTTTCCTTTTCTCCCTCCCTGTTGGGGAGAAAAAAAAAAACTTGAAGAAAGGAGGGAGTTTTCTATGGAACATAAAGTGGCTCTATCGAACGCTTTAGCTCCCTCCAACACCGTTTCGCAGTGAGGCCAGTTACAGACGTTTGCTGGTGCGGCAAGTCGGAGGAGTCTGATTCACGGTTCAATATTCAATTCTACTCAATAATTTATTTATATATTTTTTTGTCTAGCGCTTTTCACAGGACTGTCACAAAGATGCTTTACTGAGCAAGAAAGGGAAGTGCCCAAAAATACAAGTGTGGCAAAAAAAAAAAATCCAGAAACAGTGGTAAGAAAAAAATGCCCTGTAGGAAAGAATCTCAGGAACGACCCGACTATAGTGGGAGAGCCCATCCTGGGCTGGGAATGATATATCGGTAATGGTGGGGTAGTGCCGTCTCACAGCATGAAGTTTGTGGGTTCGAATCCGCCTTGGGCCTCTCTGCGTGGAGCTGCCATGTTCTACCTGCGTTTGGTTCCTCTGGGTTTTTCCGCTAATCGTTCCATTCACCCCTCAGTCACACTTTAGATGGAGTGGTGCTCATAAAGGCTTTATACAGCATGTATAATGCCTTCATGAATGAGACATAATGTCTTCATAAATCATACTTAAGCAAATGTCATGCTGTCATGGTTCTGTGTTTGTTGTCATGCTTTATGTTCATAGTCATGTCTTTTCCTTATTCTTTTTGGTTTTTGTATTCTCCGGTTTTCAGTTCATGCCATTTTAAGTTTCATTGCTCTTGTCTCCTGTCTCTTATCTAGGTGGTTTAGTCCGTCTCCCCAGTCTGTGTGCTTCCCTGCTTTGGGTGATTTCAATGGTTTCTGGTGTTTCATATTATTACTTCAATTCTCGTTTACTTCCTTCGCCTGGCTCTTTTAGATTACTAACAACACTAACATTTATATTTTGTATCATAGTCTACTAAACCAACTAATCCATGTATATATTACTAACTTACTAACAAGCACTTTGGTTAATTTGTAAAGCTGCACCTCTACTAATTAGTACTAATTCCCTCTCAGCAATCGCTCTGTTCTAGTCCCCGCCTCTTGGTCAGCTTTACCCGTCTCCCTCTGCGTTTCCATGAGATCTCTCACACGTGCTTAATTGCTTTCCTGCACTCATTGTCTGTGCACTTAGAACTCCTTGACCAGAACTATTTATCTGTTATAGGTTGTCTACGTGAATCCCGTCCGTGTCTTGGCTTTTGGCAGTTGATGTGGTTTAGGATTTCCCCATCTGTACCTTCCTTTGTAATTAGCTCTCATCCAATTCACCTGTTCCCTGCATGGCATGTGACTTCCCTTCCGCCTATTTAGAGTCCTCACTGCTGTTATGACATTGTCAGAATGTTGATCAACATTCCTTTGTGCAGAGTCTCGTGTGCCAATAATTATCGTTTCACTTCGACTGTTTCCTCCAACCTTGATTTTTGCCAAAGCCCTTTTTGTCTTGTTCTGTATTTCTGGATTTTTGACCCATTTCTGTATGACCGCGTCTTCTACGTTTGGATGCCCTGTGTATGAGATAAGATAAGATTAGATAAGATAACTTTATTTTGCCACCTGGGCATTTTAAACTACACATAAACATGCTGACGCATAAAAACCTCTGGGTTCAGTCTAAGAAATTTTACATGTTCTTTTTTATCTGCAATGCGATGAAAAATTTCCTGCGATAGGTGCCAAAAGCCATGAGGAGAATCTGGATTTTGCTTTTTGAAAAAGTCCACACCTGCTTTGAAGGAATTTAAGCTTGGTGAAAACGTAACATTATAAGGTAAATTATTCCAATATTTGATGACCCGTTTACTAAAAACATCTGAACCCAGCCTTGTATTACATAATGTTGAATAACACAGATTACGTGTGCTATAATGCTCATTTGTTTCAAACATCTTGCTTCCATAGTTTACATGGCCATTTAAAATTTTATAGGTTTCAATAAGATCACCATAGTTGTTGTCATAGTTCTGTCTGTCAAAAAACTTCTTATAATCTCATAGACCTGTCCCGATATTCCGTAGGCCTGTAGCTTCAATAATAGCCTTTCATGGGGAACTTTGTCGAATGCCTTTTGAAAATCCAAATAAATCAAATCAACTGGGTCTCCTCTTTCTAGAATGTCAATAAGCATTTGTAGAGATTCCTGCAAATTTGACAGACAGGACCTTCCTTCCATAAACCCATGTTGGTACTGGCTTATAAAATCCTTAACATGATTATATAAATGCTTGCTTAGAAGCCTCTCAAAAACTTTACACAATATACAAGTTAAGGATATAGGCCGGTATTTACCAGCATCGCTAAATGACCCTTTCTTGTGCAAGGCAACAATAATAGCTCTTTTCCATGCCTGAGGTAATCTTGCAGTACTAGTTATTGATCTAAATAAACTTACAATTGCATTGACAAAATCACAGTTTTCAGCCAGGATTCTTATTATTTTAGGATGCACTCCATCAGGCCCTACTGCTTTAGAGATATTCAATGCCAATAATTCCCTTTGAACATCCATATCATGAATGATCAATGGGTTAATTTGCTCTGTTATTATATTATCCAGCTGACAATCGTCTGTAAGACCTGATTCTAAAGTGAACACTGAAGCAAATGAATTAACAAGCACCTCTACAGCCTCTCTAAGACTGGATGTCAACTCTCCATTAGACTTTCTTAAATTAAATACAATTGCATTAGATTTCTTTTTGCAGCGCAAGTAAGCAAAGAACCTCTTAGGATTATGCTTTATGCCTTTCGCTAATTTGACTTCAAAAATTTTCTTTACTTTTCCATTGTCCAGACTCATAAGATCTTTGTGCCTCCATTGCTCCCATAAGATTAATATATGAAGGCGAGGCATCAAAAGTATGCCAGGCTAGATCCTTTGCTTTCCTCGCACGTCGAAGTTTAGAGCATTCCCATAGTGTCTTTTTCAATGGTATCCCTTCCCTGGTGGTTTTCAGTGTACAAGTTGGTACACAGATTTCAATAATATTTGATAACTTATGCTCTAATTCCGAGCACTGCAAATCTACACAACCCATGCTTGAGAATGACCAATCTATTTGCAAACCCATGAAAGCCACCTTGGTACTATCACAGCCTGCCCAGTTATATTTAACTGAGCTTACATATTCTGCATTGTCACACAATTTCAACTCCACATCCACAGTCAAGTGATCACTCCTCCCTAGAGGGGGGCCAAAATCTATGTTATGCACAATATCAGGATCTGAAGTTAAAATCTGATCCAAGGTTGACTCCTGTAACACTGAGTTCACCAGCCTTCTACGTGTCACCTCATCCGTAATGTGCCACGAGAGACCACTGTTCACAATACGATCCAAGTACTGTTTTTGATTGAGTAACTTTTGACCAGTAGTATTATCTGGGCCCTTAACCATACCAACAGCCAACAGACATCAGGAAGGTTCAGATCGCCCAAAACAATAACTCGATCATTTTCAGCTGATGGTAGCTTAGTGATTTCATGCCTCATAAGTGCATCCTCCTCATAGGTGGATGATGGTGAACGATACAAAGTAACAAGATGCAAATTTCCACAGTCCAAGAAAACGGTCACTCCCATAAAGTGGCGAATTTGGTTATTATCCATTTCTTTAACAGTGTGTCTTACATGTGCATAGATGCAAAATCTACCATAGGGATTCTTATAATTACTGTACAGCTTATAGTTGGAAATCTCAGCATCCTAATGATCTTCTGTAAAACGTGACTCTGTTATACAGATAAAATCTAAATCTTTCTCAAAAGCAATACCCCTCAGCTCACTGCTTTGGATTTTCGACGATGATTTTTTTGCCTGCTGTCTGTGTACCGTCTCACTTCTGCTTTTCTGGTTCTGACCCCGGCCTGTCTAGTCCACTTTGTTTTTGGATTTCCTTTTTTGTGGCTTTGCAATTCTTGTGTCTACTGGTACTGACCCCGCAATCAATAAAGGCGTACAATTTTTGGATTTCCTTCTCTCGCTTGTGGTTCCTGAACGCACCATCACACATGCTTTGTAAAGGGTGATGACAGATCTCATATAAGTTAGAATGTCACTTAGCTAGAGGCTGAATACTATAAAGAGTGACATTTTCAGCTAAGTGACATTGTCATTGTCGCATCTGGCATCACATGCTGAATAACGATGATATTTCACCCTTTACAATGTATGACAATACAATTTGCTTACGTATGATTTATGAAGACATTATGTCTCATTTATGAAGACATTATACATGCTGTAAAAAGCCTTTCGGCGCAACTCTACGTCTAAAGCGTGACCCACCCCTCTCTGCTGATCATAGGCGCTGGCAGACAAGAGCCACTCTATGTACACAGGTACTCGAGACCATCAATAGGACATACACTCAAAATAGTTATCGAATATACAAAAGGAAGTGGTGCCTGTAAATGATTTAGAACATGGACGAGTTAAGTTCCATCACTGTTTCCCAGGAGTTGTATGAAATAAACTCCTCAGCCAAGTCTGATGTGCAAACCGCTTAATATACTTCCCATAGTATCTATCCAGCAGTCAATAAAAATGATCTCTTGCGATGTAAAAAAAAAAAAATCATTTTCCTTCATTGCATCCAGTTTCGCTATAATAGCCTAAATGTATCCCTATTAAGTAGTGAAAAAATTAGCTTTCTGAAGCAAGAATTTAACATGGTATTGACACTATGTCATTCTACTGTCAATTATTGTCATCAGATATTAAAAAATACTTGATACCCTACTGTTTGTTTATGCCTAGATTCATCCCTTATAGAATTCAGAATCAATTCTTTTTAAAATAGAATTCTTTTCAATCTGGGGTTGCATATTGCCTGCTTTTTCCTGATAATGAAATGTCTGTTTTGTAAAATAAAGTATATTTAAGATATTACAGATATTGTTTATGAGTTATACTTGCTCCTTATAGGCTGAGGAAAGCATTTATACAAGCTTGCATTTTGCTTGTATTTGCAGGGTGAATGTTTTGACTGTATAATAAGCTTTTTTTTAATGAATACATCTGCTGGCTGATGGGGCCTCTATGAACAATGGACACATTTTTTATCTTTATAATAAGAGAAAAGGCACGTTTGTAGTTTGGAGAGGTTATTGATGACCACTGATGTCCATCCACGCCTAAATTGCCGAAGTCATGCTAAATTCCTCTAGAAAATCATTAATTACTATTTAACTTCATGACTCAAAAGTTAATTTGTGTTAAAAATATGATTATTTTATGATTTGACTGAGCACAATTTTTAGGGCTTGGAGAGCACGGAGGGCCACTTTTGTTTTGCTTCCCTTATTTTGCTCAAAAATGATGAAAATACACTGAAATATGATAGTATTCTAAAAGCTGCAAGTGTCTTGTTTTACTTCAGCCAATTTTTAGTGGCCACTCTCTGTGAAGCTCTAATCTTGAATTATGAAGACTTAAATATGGTAACGCATAAATAGCCAGATTTGGCTACTGTGCAAAGGAGCTAAAACCTCATTTACATGCCCCACCCTCCCGCTCCTGTCCCCCTGTCTTTCCAAAAAAAAGGGTCAAGGGGGACTCACCGACCCCCTGTGCCACAGCGAATCCTTTTCCGAAAATCTTCCCCACATTGCAAACTGTGGCATCATCGTCCATAACTCATTGTCCATGTACAAAATACTCCATTCAGTTATAAACGCCTGCTCTGAAAATATCCTTGTTTACATTCAACTGATCGGCTTATGGTGTGGCTCCCAACTTGCGGACTGAAGTTATCGTAGTGAAACCTCTGGGATCATAGAAGTGGTCGAAATAACCCCATGATCTTGGTGCAATGGTGGCTGAATGGTTGAATGATTTGGGGTGATTATCTAGGCCTGTGCTCTCCAACCTTGGTCCTGGAGACCTACCATCCTGTAGGTTTTCACTCCGAACAAAGCACAGAACATCTCATTCCTCAGTTACAGATCTCAAAGGGCTGCTGATGTGCCAATTCAAGTGAGCTGAATCATGGGTGGAGTAAAAACCTACAGGATAGTCCCTCTCCAGGAACAGGGTTGGACATGACTGGCCTAGGATCTCTGAAATGAGTTATGTGTTCATTTAACTGCTATTTGCATATCTCTAAAAGACAGACTATGATTACAGTTATGGTGAACAGCCAATGGCACATTGCATCACAGTGTGTGACATAATGCAAATTCTACCTAGTATTTTGCTTCAGAGATTTTATAACCAATAAATTCAACTTGTACTTTAATTAGGAGCATTTTGTGTCTGGTGCATTTCATTGTCTATCCAGGGTGACAAATACATATTGTATTTTGCAACCAGAACTTAAAGAAATTCTTGTAAAACGACACATTTAGGCAGCAAAGTGTCAGTCTTAATGAAAATGAAAAATGAGAATTTAGCTTCAAATTGGAGTCCAAGGTACCCCAGTCTCGACAAAAGATGATAAGTTAGGAAATTATTTTCCAGAGAAAGCAGACTAAGCTATTTTTTTCCCGCTTACATCTGTAGATGGCCAACGTGTGTTGGTGGTATTTCTTCACCAAAATATTTGAACTTAATGACACGGTGAGTTAAACACTCGTTTACATTTTGTCTGACATATATTCTATACAATACATATTCTGTTATTATGCATGCTGCTATTATTTTGCTAATTAGCGGGGTGTGTACTCACCTTGAGCGGGATGAACTTCGCTCCCTCTCAGTTTCTCTTGCGCTCCTTTTCTCTCACCGCTTCATTCTTCCATCCGCCGTGCATTACTCTATCCCTGTGTGTCGCTTCCTTGGGTGTGGTCCTCCATCGTGGCAAAATCTTTCCAACCTCTGTTAAAACCTCTTAAGCCCCAGCCTCTTTTTTAGGTTTCTGTTTGAAAATGACATACCCAAAATGAATAGAGTATATCTCTGCTTGTGTAGCATGAAGTATCAGAGGCAGACATGGAAATGTGGAGAGAGGGTTGATTTTCTGACGCTGCTCGGATTTTGATATTTGAACATTAATATGCTTGGCGTTTGAGTTGTGCTTTGTTGTATGTAAAAATGACTTATATGTGCTTGTAGCAGAGGCTCTCCTGTTTCATTTGATGTGTAATATGACTATATTGCTACTTAATTAGCACGGCGTTGTAGGTATTTTGCTGCGGTGAGTCTCAGGAAGAGGTTAAGCTGGATTTATGCTTCTGCGTCGACTCCACGCAAAGGGGACGCCATCGCCTCGATGCTGTCGTGGACCTTTCGAAGTTCTGCGTTGAGGTTGTTTGCGTCGTGCGGTGCCGCGAAGCAATTCACTAATAACCGCCCGGCGGCTTCGGGTTAAAACCTCCTTGGGTAATAACAATAATCCCTACATCATACACCCTGCAAAATCACTTCCCTTGGTAGTGAAAACTCTGGTGGGCAGCAGGGAGTAGGGTTTTCAATTAACGGTCGTTTGGAATGTCCTTTGACATATTCTGTGGCTGCTGCCTTTTGCTTATGCAAGTGTAAACAAACGCAGCCAGTTCACGGGAGAACGGTTTTCACTGGCCAGTTATCAGTTTCGCGGCAGCTTTATAAGCAACCGCATCGCTTTCGTAAGGTGACAAATAGCCGCGGATAAAAATTAAAAACGACATAACTAGCGATAGCCATTTGACTGAAGTAAACCATCAAGCTAGGTTCGTCAGCTTTCTGTGCGCAAGGTTGCTACTAGCCACCGTTGTCATTTTCTCAAGTGACGTTGAATCACACACATTACTTGGGTCGGGCCGGACCAAATCAGTGCCCTTGCGGTCTGCGTTGCTTTGACGAGCTGTTAGAAAGTTTTGTAGCTGCGCCGCTGGCGATGCAGAGGCTCTGCGGTGGGGGTTCACGTTGCCGCAGAGATTCTGCGTAGCGACGGTGTCAGTTCGATGCCGAAGCATAAATCCAGCTCTAGCCTCCCTTTTCCCCTTGTGACAAGCTCATTGTCTCAGGGTGGCAATGGAACTGCCAGTCAGCCGCACAGAAGGCAGACTTCATCTTCACTTACGCCACCTCCCTCTGCCACCATTTTCTTTCCCTTGCAGAGACCTGAATCACACCGCACAACACTGCCACCCCGGCAGTCCTTGCGTCTCCTTTCTCTGTTGCCGTACCTCCTGGTCAGCTTGTCATAATGGCGGCGCTTGAAACTTGCGATAGATACCATGAAGTAATGTGGAAAATCATTATTGAAATAATACATCAGATGCAAAAGTAGGGTCATTTTCACAGACTTCTATAGGATTGAACTTCTTTTTGCAACATCGATGTTGCCATCTGCTGGCCATTAAATAGAATGCAAATTTAAGAGATTTCCACATTGGCCTCAGTTTTCAGACCTGGGTGCCGCGTCTGTCTTTTTATACAGTCTATGATGTTAACTGAGGAACAAGTAGCAAATCACTTGAGCTGAGACAATACTTATGAGCTCATTTCAGCTGTGCAACACAGCTTTTAACAATCTGGGTACCCAGCTGCCCGGCAAATGGCCACTTCCTTTTCTCATAGATACGTCAGAGATGTGTGTTTGCATATATGCCTGCAAGCCCGTAGCGGGAGGCCCCACTTCTTTGCGTTACGGTGCAGTGGCTGGCATCAAATTTAAAACATTGTTGATAGCATACCAGGTTTCCAAAGGGTCTGCCGCAGCCTGCATTCAGAACCTTATCAAACCCTCCACACCTGCAAGACCCCTCCGTTCCTCCATTTCCTGCCAACTGGCACCCCCCTTTTTCGCTCCTGCTCTTTCCCAACTCATCAGCTGTTTGTCCGGGCGCCGAGATGGTGGAACGACATCCCCATGGAAGTCAGAACAGCAGAAACCCTGGTGTCTTTCAAGCGCCATCTTAAGGCTCATGTCTTCAGACTATACCTCTATCCCAGCCTCTGAACCTTAGCAGCTGGTATGCTCTTTATAATTTGTGACTGTTTCTAGCAGAATTGCAACATAATCCAAGTTCTGTGGCTGCCGCTGGCACGTGGGACTTCTCCCACCTCCTGGGATTTTCAGCACTTTTGGTCCTTCTAAAACGCACTCTTTGTTGTGAGTCGCTCTGGGTAAGAGGGTCTCCGGAATGCATTTAATGTGGTTTAATATCCCATGTTTCATATGCTCAGTAAATAGTATATTCTATAAATCGTATATATTGTGTCTTGTACTGTATGTTCTGTATGCTGTATTGTCTTTATATTACGCTGAAAGAACTGAGATGGCCCTTCTCTTGCCGTTATTTCTTTAGATATTCTTCATTCTGAGGAAGAAGAACAATCAGGTGACGTTTCTGCACGTGTACCATCATAGCACCATGATGTTCAACTGGTGGGCCGGAGTGAAATACTTGCCCGGTGGACAGTGTAAGTCCAGCTGGATTCTTTGCAGCAAACATTAGCCTCGTGGCCAAAACAACTGACTGGGACTCAGTTTGACTGCTTGGTGGTTCAGTTTGGACTCTTTATTGGTGATTCAAGTCCTATTGTGGTTCCCATAAGATCAGTGTAGCTCATGGGCCCTTGAACAAGGCCCCTAACCCCACATTGCTGTAGCGTGCATTAGCCCCTGCTAAGTCTAATTGACTGTTGGTAATTTAGCCAAGCGGCCGCTAAATAACTATAATGTAATGTGAAGTAGTGATATTGCCTCGACCTACCAACTTTTCCACTCTTATGTAATACGGGACGTGCCAGAAGTATTTGGACTGTGGTGCAATTTTTGATTGAGCTTTCCTAAACTTTGATTATTGTATAGCTGTGTCCCCACTGTGAGAACAGTGTTGGAGTTTCAGTCCTTTATATCTGCGCCACTGGTGCCAGTGTCCAAATATTTTTTGGGCCTTGTTTTTAACCTATTCCATATTAACCCTTTAAATTCAGGATCAACCTTTTAGTGGCGCGCATTTTGAGTCACTGTATCTAATTGAAAGATGTGTTCAATTTAACTGATTAGATTTTTTTCCAGCATAACATACCTCAAGTGAGTGTTGGAGATGCCTCAGTCAGGTTGAGTTAGTTCAACACGTCTTAATTCAACACAGTGGCTCAAAATGTGCTCTACCGAAAAGTTGCGGCAGTTGAAGGGTTCAGAAGGGTTTGGTGTGGGATTTATAGGAGCAGGGTATGCATTATATCATTAACTAAAGTGATTTTTATGGCTATGTGTGCATGTTTTGTATTTCCCACAGGGTTCTTGCTTGGTTTGGTGAACTCCTTTGTGCACGTGGTGATGTACCTGTACTACGGTTTGGCGGCGCTCGGTCCTCACATGCAGAAATATCTTTGGTGGAAGCGCCACCTGACCGGCCTGCAGTTGGTGAGTCACAGTGCCAATCTGAGACAAACTGTGCCGGGCGGAGCTCAGCTTGGCAGAGGCTATCTGAGTCATCTGTCACGGCTGAGCCTGAGGCTCATTGACACCCAGCTGAACTCTGGGTCCACAAAAAAATAATCCGTAGCTAACTCCCTCACCCATATCTCTAGAATTTTGGTGGGCTCCCCTAGCTGAATCCGCCATTAATGATGGTGAAGAACCACTACCTGTGAGGGCCTTGTGAGACCTCAGACTCTGGACAATATGAAGTGAGCTATACTCCGCTCAGGTGGGAAGGCTCTCTCGGGAGTTTCTCGAGAGCTCTCTGCCTTAACCACCAAAGGCAAGCGAAATTGAATGTTTTTTTAAAGGTCCTCTATCTTGTAACCGGGTGCACAGTCAATTAGCAATTATGAGCCACTTCAAAATCTGTTCTATGTGACACATTAGAGGGAGAGGGAACTGATTCACTGGATGTCTGAAGCTGGGGTGCGTTTCCCCAAATTCCTAGATGTTAACTTACATAGTTGGACCCATTGAATGTGAATGGACAAACTATGTAAGTTGCTAACTTAGTTAGCAACTACGCTTTTGGGAAACGTGCCCCAGATCAGTCCTTTTTGACTCTGGGCTGTCACTTCACCATGTGATGTCACAAAGGATAAGATTTTGAGATGACCTCTCTGTGTGAGAGCAAAACGCTCTTAAGTGACATTTTTGCAAAAATTTAGTGATGCCTTCATTTGCTTGCAAAAAGACTGTATCTGCCCTTCAGCAGTTGGTTTAGGTGCTGTCATCTTTTGTTCATGCTTGCAGTTCAAAATTCAACAATTTATGCACTTTGATGAAGTTGTTATCCTCTATTTTTACAGATGTAGCCATTGTGTAGTTACAAGGGTATTGCTCTCACGCGACGACTTGTGGTGACTAACCTGGTGACATGACTGGGAACATTTACAGTGTGTGTATTGTGTATAGCACGTAGTACGGGGCCTTTAAGGACAGTCATGTTCTAGAACCTCCTTTGTGTATATGACATAGGAAATTGCAATGTGTAATTGTGTGTGTGTTGTGCTTATGTGGTTGGGGCTTTCATGGGGAGTTATTTTCTAGAACCTTCATGACCGCCCAGATGGCATTGGAAATTCAAGTTCTTTTATGTCTGTGTATATGTGTTGTGTTTGTCGTTTATTGCATGTGCATGCATTTGGAGGGAGGGGGTTATTAGTGTGTGTGTGTGACTGTATGTATAGTGTGTGTGGGGAGGGATATGTGTATGTGTGAACTACAGGAGGTGAAATGTGTGGAGTGAGATAAATGAAACAGCGAGATGACGGTGACTGATAGATAGATAACGGTTGGTCCTTTATTACAGGTGCAGTTTTTTGTCCTTCTGGTCCACACAGGCTACAACTTCTTCATCGACTGCGACTTCCCCGATTCCATGAACGCAGCAGTCTTCGCCTACCTCCTCGGCCTCTTTATCATGTTCAGCCAGTTCTACTACCTTAGCTACATCAAACAGAGGTCCAGGCTATCATTGGCATGAGCGGACTGCAACAATGACAAAATGGAGGGAGATTTCAGCATGACAGTGTTGGATGATAGAGGACCTGTAAAGGGGTATTAACACTTGTGGTGGCACCATCACTAAGAAATGCGGGCAGAGCGCCTGATGAGGCCGACATTCCGCCTGCCAGCATAGCTTCCCGCCACTCACACTAATCATTGAATTATTAGTTCGGTCCTTTCATTGGTTCAGTTTCACCTCACTTCACTATTTAGTTCCTGCCTTGTTTCATTTACTTTCGTCGATCAAACCATTCACCTCCCTTTCTCTATGCTGGTTCGGTTCTCTCCCTTTCGGGAGACTAAATTCTCTCTTGATTGAGAGCTCACGCTTTCGCGTGACATAATTTCTCCTACATTTAACTTGTAATCGAAGTTTGCATAGCTGCATCTCTGTGCATTTTATTAACACTTTGGGCTTTGCTAAATTCCATCTCTCAGGAGTTTGTTAGCTTTGCTAATTTTGTATTTTACATTTGCCATTGTTTTCTGTGTCCATTTGTGAACTTTGTGCATTGACTAATAAACCAGTCGTTTCGCCTGCTACTCTGCACTTGGGGTCTGTCATTATTCCTGCATGTAACAGGCCAAAGCAGAAACTTAGAGGTGTTTCATAGGTGGAAAGCCAGGCGTAAATAGCATCAGAGCTGATGTTATACAGCGAAGGTAGCTCTGAATAGCATCATTCGTGCTGGCAGTTACATTGGCATGCTGCAGTTCATTCATTGCTCAAACTGTTATTACTACGGTCGACGTGGGAAAGCAAGCTAGCTGTAACTAAAGACCAATGGAACACAGTTTTATAAACAAGTAGTGGTCTACGTCAACACTGTTTATGACAGCATCATTTGTAAATATTCTAATTTTAGAGCATATGCAATGTTGATATGGTAAAGCGTTTGTGACATTGTTGCGCTAACATCAGTGGCGGCGTTTTGTAGCGGATTTTCCGAAGATTATTGGGAAGAACTGCCCTGTGAGGGTCAAACAATACTGAACATACTTGCTATTCGTCGTGGGGTGAAATTGTTCATTAAAGTTCAACCAAGTTGAACTCGAGGGGGAATTTCACTTGAATAAAAATGAAGGATTCTCATCACGCTGGAAGACGAATGTTTTAAATCATCAATGGTCCACGTTTGAATTGAAGTGAAAGTAATTTTGTAGTGAACCCTCGCATGTACATTGCGAATGTGAGCACCCATCAAGAATGCTATGAATCCTGTTTTTATACTACAGTAGTTCAGTCTTTTTTCTATTTCTTTACTGCGGGTAAGACTATGAGTTGTGTATAAGAATGATTTGTTTGTTACTTCGGGCTGTGCTCTCGCTGACGTTCGCCATATAATTTGAGAAAAATTAATTGGAAATTGTGGACTGCTTATTCATTTGTCTGGTTTTCCTTGGGAGCACGGAAGAAGAAGGTCGCCGTCATGCTACGCTTCGGTTTTGTCTGAGGTCAGGTGCTACAAGCGGAGCAGGATTTTGATGTCTCTTCTGAAGAGGGGTAATGGAGGCAAAACTCTTAAACGAAACTCTTCCCAATCACCCATTTTCACCAGCCATCCGACATTTTCTTCACTCATTCTCTAGCTCCATCTTCTTTCCATCAGGAAGACACAATAGAAATTAAGAAAAGAACAAGCGTGGGGGGTGGGGCGGGGGGGTGCAGATGAAACAGCCTCACTCTTTCAAACGTCATTTCGAAGCGAGCAGCGCCGGGTGTAGCAGCTCGGGAGCAGTGGAAGTCGAGGAATGGTCTCGATGTTCCTTATCTGGAGCTACCTTGGGGAAGCCTAATTGTTTTTCCTCGCTCATTTTTGCAAATTCGCAATGATGGCAGACCTCAATCGATTTTCAGGTCTGAGCAAAGAGGGGGAAAAAACAGAGCGAAAACAAGCGATCAGAACGGGCTCACAGTGTCGGGACATGACCTCCGAGCTGCAGTGTGGAGGATTGTGGGATATGTACTGGGAGGACTGTGCCCCACATTTGCTGTCCCCTCCATCACCAGGACTGTCTCCCTCTTGGCCTCCATTACAGCCTCCCTTCATCATCTGAGGGCAAACTCCCCCCCCCCACACACACACACACACACACACTCTCATCTCCTCCCCCCAGTCATTAGAGATGGAGTCCTGGCCACGCTCTGGCGGCTGCTGCAGATAATCCTGACTGGGCCTACTGCTCTCCAGTCCACTTATTTATCTAATCTCCCTCTCTGACACTTCATTTGTCTTATAAATTATTGGCTGGGCGTTAGCCAATGGCTGATGTTATGACTTGGAAAAATCACAACAAAGAAAACTGAAAAGTACAACTAAAACAAATTTATTCTTTAATAAAAAAGTTGTACAAAAAATGATCCACTATTTAAATTCTCTAATAACACTCTGCCACTATTTGACTGTTGCCAAAACAAAACTCTGGTCTGCTCTCTTCTGCTGTCTCTCTCTTTGTTGTCTGTCTCTGCTGTGCTTAAAATCACAGCCTTTTTATAGTCTAGCAACCTTCCAGAAAGATCCACAGGATTCTAGGGAAATCCCGCCCCCTCCAAGCAGGAAAGTGCCAGAAGCTTCTAGAAATTACTAGACTTTTCTTAATGATTTTACAAACACGCCACCAGATGGTGCCAATGAACAAAATAAATATAGCTGACCAGCAGGGCAGCAAAACAGCATGTAACAAATCTTCATTTACAAATGGAATATAAAGCTGTACAAAAAATTATCATACATAACACTGACCAGGCCCAAGGTCCATTAATAGGTTCTGTGCACCGCCCACTACTCTTCCTCTGTCTGTAGTAGCAAACATGACACACCGATCTGTGAGGGCAGCAGCAATTAGACAAGTGCGCCGCCGCCTTCTTGCCGTAAAGATGCGATACAGAGTCTGTGTGAACTGAAAAAGGAGCAGCTTACAGGCAACTAACTCAGTCGGCTCCATGGCAACAGAAGCTTCCTGTTGGGTTGTTGACAAATGTTGAAGTGCGGAAGAAATGCAGGGGTCCTTCCAATTCGAAACAGCCGCAACCCCTCCCCTCCATTGCTGTCCCTCGCTCGGGAAGGGCTCCCTTGCCCGCTACGTCACTCTGAGGGCTTACTCGATTGGAGGGAAGATGTTAAGGGATCTTTTCTTTTCAGGTAGAGTACTGAGGTGAGTACATCACAACTACTTAGCTTTTGGTGTCAGGCAAAATCCCTATAGAAATTTACAATGGGGTTTGGACACTTTCTGACATTGCTTGAACTCAAATTGAGTTTATAAGCTGGTTTGCTCCGAGATTATCCTACAGCAGAGGTGGGCAGCGAGTTTTCACACCAACGTCTGGTCTTTAATTAATTGATTGTCTCAATTAGCCAAACAATTTATGAAATCTGATGTTTCATGCGCATTTCTTTAAATTATCATGAAACTACAAAGACTAGTCTTGTCTCCCTTCATAAAACATTTTCTTTTGATCAAATCATTGCAAAAATCTATATTTGTGCATGCAATCAATTAACGCAATTAGTCAGGGTAATTGATAGGAATAAAAACCTGCATACACACTGGCCCTCCAGGACCGTGATTGCCCACCCCTGTCCTACAGGGTATACGGATGCAAATGCTTACATCAAATTTGCTGTTTATTGTCAAAAACTTTTGTGACCTACATATCTACTGCACAAGTAGCCGGTGGCGAGTAGCCTGTGATTTGTTCCTGGCCAATGGGGTACCGCGATTTCAGCAAACATTCACAATGTTACTTGACGGAAGCTGATCAGTGATCTAAATCACCATTGGCTATCTCTGGGAAACCGATAAACCTCAACCAAGTGAATGTATTACATTGTCCCTTGTACATAGCAGGCTAGTATTAGCTGGCTACATGGCTAGAAATAAATGGATAACTGTGAATTTCTATTATTTCGCCATTTAGCCGGCTGGGATTTATGTGCGCCAAATATGACAAGCTAAGCCAATGAACTACCGAGCTAGCCAGCTAGTTACATCTGGTGCATGTAAATCAATAGAAGATAGCAAATAGGTTACTGTAACTTGCTGTTATTTAGTAAGCTAGCAATCATTTATATGCACCAAATATAGCTGCTAAGCTAGTGAGATAGCTAGCGAGCTGGTTAAGTCAATAAAAACAGTGAATGACCATTATTCATCTACTTACCCAGTGTTGAACTAAAAGCATTTAGCTAGCTGGTATTCAATTGCACCAAAAATAACGTCAGCTAACTACCAAAGTCCGTTAGCTCGCTGGCTAAGTTAGCCACTGACAGCTAACTATATTTGGTGGATATAAATCCCTGGAAACAGTGAATAGCTATTATTTTGCTACTTAATTAGTGTTAGATGAGCAAGTGATCATGACTTAGCTACATAGTTATGTCAGTTATGTATTGACAAGGCTGAGTAGTTAGTTTGCAAGCTACCGAGTTTTTATGCTTACAAATGACCAACGATGCTTGGCTGTTGACATAAATTGGCACTACCTACAAAACTTGATGTCCAGCCCAATAAGCAAAACTGGGCCTAAGTACACTTTAGAGTAGCTAACTGATTAGCACAGTCTCACCAGGCTAAGCAAACAAATATAGTAAGGTGGTGCATCATTCCTAACGCATAGTTATGAACTTGTTCTCCACAGGAATCAGGAGTATCATGGGACTTGTAGTTTCTTTAGTCTTCAGGCAGGATTAGCATGGTGGTGAAACATTAAAATTATTGAAATTATAGTCCACAACAGCCAAGAAAAATGAAATTTGCAGTCACTCGGAAATATGACGCAAAATCTAGAAATGATGGAGGCTTGAAAACAACGGGAAGTGCTTCAAAAATGAATATTCAAAAAAGTCTGTGGGAAAAATGAATGGGAATTTTTACTTCTGATACCTGCCTGACATGGTCACCTCAGTAGTCGATTGGAATGCAGCCCAAAACCGCGACCTGGGGATGGAACATGGTCACTGCACGCTAGCTCCAAAACCACCTGCAAGCGCTCCTCGGTCCGGTTCTCTTTCGGCTCTCAGTGAAAGCGAGGGTTCGCCACACTGCTTGGAAAAAGAAGCCTCGTGAACAAAACAAGTGAGTTTTCTTGAACCCTGATTATACACTGGAAGTGCTGAACAAATGGAACGAGTACATACCAGCCAAGAAGAACCTGAAAGAGGCAGGAAAACGCTTCCAGACCCCAACAACCAGAATGCAAGTTTTCTTAGAAACAGGTCCTGTTGCACATAAAAATGCGACACAAGCGGTGGAGGAGCTGTGAAAATAGGGTTTTACTGTGGGTGAAGTTACTTGAGACAGAATCCTCCCCTTTGCTTGATTAGCTGTCAGACGATTAACTAGTTTAGTAAGACTGTTCGGCAGAATGACGGGCCAGTTTATGTTTCCTCGGCGTTATTACTCAGTACCTACAGACAACCGTAACGCCTGACCCATTGCTGGGACCGAGCTGCTAACACCTCAAGCTGCTGACATTAACCCATACTACCATTGTAACATTAAATTTAATTGAATCGACATAGCGACATGCACCTAACATTACTGTAGCACTAATTAAAGCAGACATTTGACTTTATGTTGTTACTTACCTGTCCAGGAGAAGAAGAGCTAACGTTAGCTCCGAGTCAAACTGTAGCCCCTTTAGCTTTTGCAGTGCTCTCCACCTTGGAAATGCAAGGCCAAAATTAATCCGGGGTCTGTCCCTTTCTTTATCCGGCAACTTCTTCACCAACGACAGTTGTTTCTTTAGAAGTAAATTCGAAATCTGCTTGTCTTCAGTTTCGTTCCGCTCTCCGCCATTTCGCTTTGAAAATGCGCGCTGCCACTGCTCAGAGGCTGTAGCCCTTCATAAGGAGGGAGGGGCCAAGGGCTCTGAGAGGAGGGAGGAGGCGGTGATTCACATGAACGTACATGAACAAGCAGCCGGACTGGGCTTGTAAACAAGGGGCTGGAGATCCACACAGAGAGCGGGTTTGTGAGGTCCTGCTACTCCAGATGAAATTACACCTCTCGTTCTTCACACAGCGATTTTTAAAATTTCTTCTATCTAGAAATGATGCATTTCCGCTTATCTTGGATTGATTGAAGTTTGCTGTTCTATAAATGTACATATTCTATACTTCCGCTAAAAGACTTCGGGTGAAAAATGGTGGGGAAAAAAAAAGGTGTGATTATTTCGCTGATGAAACAGAAGCCTCTCATTCTTTCTTTTTTTTTTTTGATCCATGTGTGATGCTCTATCCAAAATTGGGTGAATTTGTCACTATTTGATAATCATCCCATGACCTTTTTTTGATTTGTTGTTGGTTTCTAATGTTTTGTTCATGTTTCACTGTCTATTCTAAATGTGAGCGGCAGTGTATGTAAACCTGTCCAAAGAGAATGATCTTTGTAAAGAATACAGCCAAAAACCCTCCTGGTGATTAAAGTATATTTCTGCCCCCTTCAACATTTTCCTGGTAGAAAGGAGACAGTGGATGGAAGAAGGTGCCAGTGGGCAGTTTTTAGGCTTTTCTAATAAGCAGTTGGTACATAAGAGCATTTTTTAATTATATTGTGCTCCAAAGTGGAAAATAATTAATGCCAAGTGATATTATTGCTGTCATTACTGAAGAAAACCATGAGTTATTTATTGACAAAAAGGAAACAATCGTGTACACACCATTCCGGAGGATCTAAGGAAACATATTGGGCAGAGCTCTAACATATACGGGGCAGTGCAGTTTTCTTCACTGGGAGGTTGAAGTTCCATGGATATGTGGATTCATTGGGAGCATGACATTCCTGTGAGTATGATTAGCACAACATAATGTGTTCCTATTTAGTTTTTTAAAAGACCATACAATGTGGCGGAACCCATTGACGGACACACTCTTGTGGACCCTGAAAGGGCCCCAGCAAATGTACACACACACACACACACACACACACACACACAGACACAGACACACACACACAATATTCCCCCTGTATATGTGACAGTTGAGGGGAACCTGTCACTGGAAGTGTCTCCTAATAAGTACATGCCCTGGCTACCTTGCCAATGAGCCTGGCTCTTTGGCGATGTGGTCAGCGCGCATGACTCTTACCCGGGAGTCTGGAGGTTCAAGTTCCTGCCCAGGCCCTCCTTCGGCCTGCTACATATAGTTTATACTTAGCTTGTAAAGTGTTACCGCTGAGGCATTATTACCCCCCTGGCATATCATCCTGGGGGTTGGAGGTATATGACTCCTGTTTGCAGGCCGATTGATTTAGCTGGATAAAGAACGGTGCCCATACTGAGCAGCAGGTCATTTGTAACCCCAGTGAACATGAGCTGGCCCAGGCAGAAGAGACAGATATACCTCCTTATTCACAGACAGCAGTGTCAACGCAAATATACAAGGGTTATAAGCTGCTGATGTGTTTTGGTTTTTTTTTGCATTACTTGACATATGTTTACAGCTATGAACCTGGCTCAGTTCTTTCAGTTGAACTGTGATTAGGATAATTTGATTTTAGAGTATTTCAGAATATTTTACCACCACAGTGTCCACTTGGATGTCGAGTGGACAGCTTGCGAGGACATGCGGATAAATGAAAACGCAGCGTGTCTGCGGCTGCGCTTGTCTCTGTCTCTCTGACTCCCACCGGAGTGAGTGGCTGATGTCGGCACTAAGAGTCGCAACGACTGAAAAATCTATTCGGACTGGAATGAACTGAAAAGCCAAGGCCCCAGAAGTGTAAGCCAGCAGCCAAAAGAGCACAAGATTGGACGTCCTTTTCTGCCCGAATTCTCTTTCGGTCCTTTTGCAGATGGGAGGCGGTGAATGCAGAACAGCTGAGACTAACGCAAAGCCTACTGGGCCTTACTGGGTGTAATCTGAGCCAGACCACAGAAACATTCAGCTTTACAACGGCTTTGGCTGCGCAGTACACTAAAACATTCGATTCTCGATGATAGAAATTTCACAAATGAAAAAAAAACAAACAAAAAACAATGTATTTGAAAACTTTGCTTGCAACTTCAACATCCAGTTTAATTAAAATCAGTGCAATTTTATTTGCATAGCACTTTTTACAGAAAAAATATCAAAGGCACTTCACAGCGTAAGCAGAAGGATTAACGTCCTGCCTGTCCTCTCAGATTGTTGGTTTGACTCCCAAATGGGGTACCACAGACGACCCCTTGAGCAAAATTTCTAAAACAGGACTTTCTTCAGTAAATCTGTGGCTGCACACATGTAGTTTATCCAAACATAATGTTGGGTGTGGGGTAATCGTGTCCGCATAATGCCTAAGGGTCTGCGGTTAGCACACAACATATTCACCCTTTATGCAACATGTAGCATGCAACAACAAACAAACTGTTCTCTGTTCGAGTCAGGGCAATATGTCGGTTTAGTCAGAAAATATTTAACTGCAGTGTTAGGAGGGCCACTGCACACCCTAGTTTCTCCATGTGCTGTGAAGAGCCGTCTACATAACAGTTGGCTCATCAAAAAAGCTCAACAATACGAAATGGAAAGAGTGTTATAAAATGTGATCTTCTGGTGGGCGGTGCACCTGTTGTTGTGGAGCTCAGCTGGGCTTGGCAGTTTCTTTTCACTCTCAGTTAACACGGCCAGATAAACCCCCACGGCCAAATGTTCAGGTGAAAGAAAACATCGACAAATGGTCCCCAGCCCTGCGAGAGAGGGCCTGTGTGTGATTATCTGTGATATCACACAGGGTACAAACCTCACCAGTCTGTTCACGACTTTTTCCATCCAGCTACAGTGACTTTACTCATACAGTACACTAAATGTTGGTGTTGACACACAGTTTTATGTGCATGATTATAGAGACTCTTCCTTTAGAGTTTTACCTCTATAATGTCATTTGCTTGGAGTCAAAGAGGAAATGAAAGAAAACGAGATGTCATTCGCTGGCAGTGTGACAGATGTTCAGCTGAACATCCACGATTGTAAATAGTCATCCTTCTATTGTCATATCTGAACAGAAGTAAGAGCTTATTCAACAGTTGGCCTTTCCATTATTATGTCTGTGGCCGCGTTTCAGACAAACGAGAGTTAAGACCTGAAGCACCTCGCGCTGTTCGTCGTCATGGTGAGGAGAACGATCGTGCGCTTAAGTGGGTCTGCGACTCTAGTCCTTGGCAGTGTTCGTCAGCGACAGTAATGCAGCAGGATAAAGGATAAAGCCAGAATGGGCCTTGGGGGCGTGGCTATCCTCTGGTCCTCATCAAATGCGGTCAGATCCACTGGTAGATCCACCCCTCGCTCCGCCCTGGACCTTCAATTTAGGCTCTCGTCCAATAGGAATCACATCTGGTTTTAAAATTGGAAAGAAACGTTCAATGTTCAAACAGTGGTTTGCTGCCTCACAGCAAGAAGGTCGTGGGTTTGAATCCAGCCTAGGGCCTTTCTCTGTTGAGTTTGGATGGGTTTTCGCAGGGTACTCCGGTTTCCTCCCACAGTCCAAAGACATGCATATCAGGTTAATTGGAGACACTAAATTTCCCATAGGTATGAGTGTGAGAGTGAATGGTGTGTGAATGGTGTGTGCGCCCTGCGATGGATTGGCAAGCTGTTCAGGGTGGGTCCCTGCCTTTGCCCATAGTCAGCTGGGATAGGCTCCAGCTCGCCCCGTGACCCTAGTGAGGAATAAGCGGGTATAGAAAATGAATGAATGAGACTTGTTCAATGATATGTTGAAACCAATGGGTGACATCCATCTTTTTATACACATTTGCAGTTGAGGTATCGCTCGCCCTCACCCTCATTTCATTGGTCTTTCTGAAGGTTCAGGAGGAGGGGACAGGGAATTAGAGACTTTAGAAACACCAGGTTAAACAGTGTCCGTTGCTACAAATGAGACTGAGAAAAAACAAGTGGTGCCAGACACAACAAACCCCGCCCCTCACACATACTTTCACCTAAGTGTACGAAATTCAAAAGAGATCTATTCTGGGTCAGTGGCGAATCCCTAAACCCAATTTGGGGTGAATCTGGCCATTAGTTTTGATGCTAGAGTGTTAACAAACAAACAAACAAACACAGAAACAAACCAAACCGAAAACAATACCCCTTGCCCTCAAAAGCGAAGGGGCCATGGGGTTAGTGTTACAGAGCAGGTGTTTATGTGCACTTCCTTTAAATATTGAAATGTACAGCTTTATCAATTTTATAGGTCCATCCAAACAATCAAATTGTGAAAATAAGTGAATTCTGAATAATCAGAATTGAGGTAACATGACAAATATCGTCTCAGCCAAGCATAATAAGTGTAAATTATTATTGTAAGCGTAAATGAATTTGTTAGAATTCTCAAACTCATTTTTCAGAAAGATATTCAAAATAATACACTCGGAGCCATAGCTGCAAATGAAGAATGTTGGGCCATTGTAGACGTTTTTTGAACATCTTGGATCTTTGTGACCCTACAAGACATCAAAAAGATGTCCACAATGACACGTTAGAATTTAATTTTAACCTTGTACTGGGGTCCTGAAGATGTCAGAATTGGACGTTCAAAAGATGCCATGAAAAGTAAAAAAACTTTATATTCCGGTTCCTCAGAGGACGTCACTTCAATGCGCCACAAAGACGTCCATTGGACCTACCTTCGCTCAGTGGGGTAACAATCACTTCCGCTCGTTTAAAACAATGAAGTTTCAGTACACAAAAATATAACCTGGAATAAAAGGGGTAAAGGGCTAAGCTAACCTGGGTTTCTTAACTGCACTCTCTCTCTCTCTCCCTCCCTCCGCAGGGCTGACACCATGCGGCTTTTGGGCTTCAGGGCTCTGTGCCTGACTGCTCTCCCAGGGCTGCTGTTGGGGGAGCCCATCTTTGTGGAGGGGGAGAGGGACTCCTCCAGAATCTGCAAGCCCCCGCCCCGCTGGAGGACTGGAGAGGAAGTCCCCATGGAGAGGCTCCTGGAGAAGGTGGGGGTGGTGGCTCTGCTCAAAGCCAGCTGACATTTCTGCCTCACGCAGGCCTCTCTGTAAGAGCTTAGCTAACGTGTGTGTGTGTGTGTGTGCGTCTGTGGCGTGCGTGCGTGCGTCAAAGCATGCCTTCATGGTAGTGCCTGAGGCCTCTCTTACATCAGAAGTGAGAGGTTTCATTAAGCGCATTGGTGTGCCTGCATGCATGTGTGCCAGCGTGTGTGGCCAGTTCTGTGTGTCAATGTTTTCAGATGTGTGTGAGTGTCTGTGCATGTGTGTGACTGCACCTTCGACAGTGTGAGAGCGTCAGTGCGTGTACGTGCGTGACAGCTCGGCAGGGGCCGATTTCACACTGGATGAGGCAATTTTCGCCTCTGAAGTGCTACATTTGATGCATTAACACAATTCGGCTCCGTTTGAATGGGGAAATGATTTCGACGCGAGAGCATTAGCCGAGTTACCTATTGGGCAAGTGGCGTAATCACACGGCTGCCTTCTCATATTCCCCATTTAATGATGAGTTCATTTCCTTTGGAAATGAGATATTGTGAGCGGTTCTATTCCGCGCGGCAAGAGCGTTTTTCTTCCGCGCACCTTCTAGGCCCGCTTGACATTTCATCCCCTGCCTTTCGCGGGTCTCAGCTCTCGGAATAAACCATTATCCTGATTTGCCGCGTATCTTTAATTGAAGCAATTTTGCTGAGAAAGAATAAATTTATGTTTCTCTCGGAGGGCTGTCGAATTGGATAACCTGGCAAAAGTGGAAACTACATTGAAACGGCTCTCTTAGGGGAGGCATTTTTTTCTATGTAAAAGGAACTCTTATTCCTAGCCATAGCCCATTTAGTGCAAAGACAGATTTAGGCTCATAAGCGGTCACAAATTTCAGCGTGGTGATATATGTTCCGTCTTTCTGTTCAAATTATTATTATTATTTTTATTATTATTATTATTATTATTAGATTTGGCTTTGATGCGATTCCATTTGACAGTGGCTCTACCTCCGAAATGTTTATATGAACTGCATTTAAAATACACACAAATACACTCATGTTACATGATTGAAATGAAAAACCCAAATTATTTGTGCATTTAAAACCTTCATTTAAGGACAGCAGGCACCGAGCGGGGATTTTCTTTTAATGCGCGATATGCATCTTATACCATCAGATGGCAGTGTTGTCTGTATCGACAGATAATTGAAAACCTATGTCGAAAAGCACTCTTATGGACTGACACGTTGCTGGTCTGGTTCCTGTGCAGTTTGGGAGGCCTGTGTGACAAGCATGCCCGGGGCCGGCTGAAGGACTTGGACTTCATTGTCTTGAATGAGCGTGGGCCCGCCAGAGGCATCTTTTGGGAGCTGAAGAGGAGGGTACAGTTCTATCTGCAGACCCCGCTGCAGGATGTGTAAGAATACCTGCAAAGAGACAATTGCCTTCACAATCCGAATGGCAATGGTTTGATGTCTTCAGACTGAATAGAAACAAAATTATCAGCCAAAATACGCTTTTGGCCTTTTGTGTGACCTTGACATTAGATAGACCTTTCAGGTCTGAAAATTTGGACAAACCTCAATATTTTTTGTTTTATGAAAATATATAACCCCATCCAGCTAACGCAGAATCCAAAGGATGTACTGGGTGTTGTAAAATGAGGCCATTTTCATGGTTTTCAAAATGTACATCAGAAAAATGTCAATTACTTCACAACCCTCTGACTGATGGACTGGGTTGCACTCATGTGTTATATATTCTCCATTCCAAAAAATGAAGGTAGCTGTATCAGTCAGTTTTTGTCCGTAAACATTCCTGTTCACTTATGAGGTTAGATAGAGACAGATAGAGACGGCACCCTTTCCAGCATTAATTGGCAGCTCTCGTGCCCAGACCAGAATTGCCATTGAATTCAGCGACACTGGCAACGAGGCGATACAAAAGACAATGCGGGGCGTCGGTAAACCGGATTTTCACGAATCTCAGGAACAGTGAAAGAGTATCTATCTATCTTCCTTCACGGAGTCAGTCTGTTCGCTCGGCATCTCCCCCATTCCCCGTGGACATCGGGCTACTCCCAGTCCAAAGCTACATTGGAGAAAGCAATTCCCCAACCCGCTTGTACGGATACGTGGACGGCCGGAGATGACTGTCGCGTCGCTCGTCAAGCACCGGCTTAGAGGCTCGAACTAACTCCCTGACTGGTGTTTCCGGCTTTCAACTTGAATGAAGTACATGACAGTTCCTGCTCTGCAGCTGAATATTCATCGCGGCGAGCTTGACCGGGCTTGCTTATGTTCCAGGTGAGTGAACTACACCTTCCGGCATCGAGTTTTACTCATTTGACTTGCGGGTGTAGTTAAATTACTCTGTACCTTGGCCACTGTCGCAAAAGCATGTGGGACACTGGGGTGGAAACGGCACCGGGAAAGAAGAGGACTAGTCTACATCTTACATGTAATACAATCATTACCGAATTGGGCTACCAGTTCATTTTTGCACCATTTTTACTATATACACATGTTCCGCTGGCAGAATTCAAATTAGCAGAATTATTGACAGTTGGTCTGTAAATAGCCCAGCTTCTGAGGTTGTATTAACGGATTGGCATAATGCGATTGCTGTAAGTAAACTCCTGAGCGTGATCAGATGGTTTGCCTCTCCCAGTGAACGTGATTTGCAGGCATTTCTTGCCATTGTATGCATTTGAGGGAAACATGCAAACAATATTTACTCACAATGCGCTTCTTGTTATAAATATGATACATGTGCCTCCTATCATTAGATGGCGTATGTGTTGCATGATGGAATTTGCGGAAGCGCAAATGGTGAAGCTCAGTGTCTTGGTTTGAAGCAGCCGGTTCCTGTCATGGTCGTTTGTTGTTCATGTGTTTGTCACCGTTAAGCTGCATATTAAAAATACTAAGTTAGACATCTGACATCGTGAAACTGCTTTTGTGATTGTTTAATTACCACTAGCAATTACACCTGCCATTGCTAATAAAATGAGAGCTCTGCGGTCCAGTAACCCTTACGAAAAATAAGTTTATTCAAGTGTGCTATTATTAGTATACTTCTTCTAAACTAAAAATAAGAGAGTATACTTTCAGTTTACTTTTGATGTACGTATCAGAGATTTACTTAGCCAAGTAATACTTAAGTATACTTGGCTTATACTGACAAGTAGGCCTACACAGAAAAGTCTAAACATATTTTACTAATACTTGTACCTAAAGTTTTGATTATTATACTTTTCCCGAGTATATCTCAAAGTATTAAAATATTAATGCATAATGTTCAAGTATACTGGCTTGTAGTTAAGCTACTATCAAAAAATAAGCACATTAAAATATTTTATCATACATATTGGCTTCTTTGAAATATACTGTACTTTTTACTCAGTTTTTACTATCTCATGGACTTACATATTCCACATGAACGTTTGCAGTAACAAGTCAGCTTTCGGGCAGCATAGCAGACGGACTTGAAACATACTCTCACAAAAGACAGTATACTTCAAGTTTAAGCAGTATAAACTTAAAGTACCCACCTAGTTTACATCTAAATTTTATTTTGTAGTTTTATTTTGTACTGTACACTACAAGTCAACTTAAGTATATTGTGACCTAACTAGCAGTATTCATCTAGCAAACTTTTCAATTTATGAAAGTATACATTCAAGTATACTGCAAGTAAACTTACATATATATAGTGGTAGTTTATTAGCTGTATACTTCTAGTCAACTTTTCAGTTCATGAGAGTATACTGTGAAGTATACTACTAGTAAACTTAAAGATGAAATATTAATTCACTAGTTATATACTTCTAGCACAATGTCTGATTTATAAAAGTATATTTTGTAGTGTATTGAAAGTAAATTCAGATGTACTACATCTTGTTATTCAAGCCAACTTTTAGTTAATGCAAGTACACTTTGAAGTATACTGCAAGTAAACATATAGGTAGACTACAAGTCCACTAGTTCCTTACTTCAAGCACTCTATAGTTTAAATTTAGTTTTAAACTTTCAGGGAGCTAAAAGGTGTGTTTTTTTTTACTGAAAGTATACATCAAAGTCCTCTTTAAGCTAACTTAACATCATACTCACAACTTATGATTATTGCAATCTTAAATACATAATATTACTGTTGCTATTCAGATATTATTTAATGTAAGTGATATGGAATCAGTGACACCAGATGCGGGAAAAGGGAATGAGGATTTATTTAAACCAAAACAAAACAGGCACGAGGGCCAACAAAAAACTTGGCCCAAAGGGTTGCAAAAAACAAACTAAGGTAAGCTACACAGAGCTATAAACAATAAATGCAAAAGGCAAAAACAAAAGGCACTGGAAACTCCAGGCGAGATACTCAAGAAAAATAAATAACAATACTAAATATATATATATACAAGACGAGAGGCTAGGACAAATACTAGGGAACTTGACAAGAACTAGGCTAAACGAGACGCGACTAGAAACAAACTTGAGACACTGTCTGCCAGCCAACTTCCACCGCATCCAGATAAAGGCTTGGAAATCATGACATGAGGGGTAACACCTGGAGAGAGAGAAACAAGAGGCATGGCAAGATCAAGACATGGACAGAGATTGGATGACATGACCTGCTCATTAAGAGAATGAGCGTGCTCAGCTTAAGTACCAATTAAGTATGCAGTTTGGAAGCAAGCATGAATGTTAAGAACAGAAAAGCACAGCAAGATCTTGAAATAGCAAAGCAGGAATCATGACAATAAACTCCCCGTCTACATTAGTAGTATTAGTAATGTGCCTATCTAAGAATTACACCAACCCAGTGAGTGTTAGTAAATGTTAGTAACTTAAAAAGTTAATTGCCAATTAAGCTTAGAGAGGCCCGAATCCAGCACAGCATGGAAGGAAGGGGAAATACCAAGGCCAACCATAGCTCAGAAATGTGCAACAACGAAGGCACGGGGCGGAACGCAGACAAGCGGTGGAGTGGCATGGCAGACCTGGCATGAACAAAAACATGGAAAAGTAAAAACATGGACATGGAATGAAACTTGAAGTGTAAAATCCTGAAACAAGAAACTGTTAAAACTATGGCATGAACATGAACATGAACTATGAAACCATGAAACTTGAACTATGGAACATGAAACTGTTAAAACCATTAATACTGTTCTGGCCAAAGGCCAGAACCCTGGAACACAACAGTACCCCCCCCTTACAAAAGCGGCACCTGACGCGGACAAAAAACACCAATAACTAAAATACATGAAGCCGCACAAAACTAAATACAAATCCCACAAGACAAATAACTAACGAGAATACTAAAGACAAAAACCCTATGACACAAAACACCTAACCAAGAAACAATACCACAAGAAACACTAAACACAAACAAGATTACTTGGATCTCCAGCAAGCTGGGGCTAAGGCTTGGGCTATGGCTTGGGGTGATGTAACGGCTATGGCTAGAGGCTATGACTATGGGCTATGGCTTGGCTTGAGGCTATGGCTTGGAACTATGGCTTGGGCTTGGGCTTATGGCTGTGGGCTTGGGACTATGGCTGTGGCTATGGCTTGGCTTGAGACTATGGTTTGGGGCTATGGCTTGGACTTGGACTTGGGACTATGGCTATGGCTAGGCTTGGGGTGTGACTGGTGGTAGTCACGGATGAGGTTCTTGTCTAGTATGTGCCTGGCCGGGACCCAGGAACGCTCTTCTGGGCCGTACCCCTCCCAATCCACGAGGTACTGGAGGCCCCGGCCCCTCCGTCGGCAATCCAGTAGAGCTTTGACTGTGTAGGCCTCCCCTCCGTCGATGAGCCGAGGAGGAGGCGGAGGCTCAGGTGGGGGCATGAGGGGGGAGGTGGCAACAGGCCTCAGGCGTGAGACGTGGAACACAGGGTGGAGCCGTCGCATGGTGGATGGGAGCTTGAGCCGGACAGCAGTGGGGCTGATGATCCTTTGGATTGGAAACGGACCCAGGAAGCGAGGAGCCAGCTTTCGGCTTTCCACCCGGAGTGGGATGTCCTGCGCAGCTAACCAGACCTTCTGGCCGACCCGATAGTGAGGGGCTGGGCGCCGACGCTTGTCTGCCGTGGTCTTCATCGTCTTACCCGCCCGAACCAAGGCGCGGCGAGCAGACAGCCACACACGGCGACACCGCCGGATGAATGCCCCGGCTGAAGGCACCCCGACTTCCTCCTCCTGGCTGGGGAACAATGGAGGCTGGTAGCCCATACAGCACTCGAAGGGGGAGAGGCCGGAGGCAGAGGCGGCGTGGGAGTTTACGGCGTACTCGACCCAGGGTAGCATGGTGGACCAGGATCTTGGGTTGGTCGAGCACACGCATCGGAGGACCGTCTCCAGGGTTTGGTTGGCCCGCTCAGTCTGTCCATTGGTCTGTGCGTGGTAACCGGAACTGAGGCTGAAGGAGGTGCCAAGGGATGTGCAGAATGCTTTCCAGAACTGGGAGGTGAATTGGGGACCACGATCGGATACTATATCCACAGGAATGCCATGGGGACGGACAACATGCTGGATTAGTAGGTCAGCTGTGGTTTTAGCGGAGGGGAGCTTGGGAAGGGGCACAAAGTGGGCAGACTTGGAGAACCGGTCAACAATGGTGAGGACAGTGGTGTTTCCATGGGAGACAGGCAGGCCAGTGACGAAGTCCAGAGCTATGTGGGACCAGGGACGGTGAGGAATGGGCAGGGGTTGGAGCAGACCAGAGGGAGGTGCGTGGGAGGACTTGGCGCGGGAACAGACTGAGCAGGCAGAAACGAACCCCCGGACCTCTGCTGCCATCTTGGGCCACCAGAAACGGCGCTGGATAAACCGCAGGGTCCGGCCGACCCCAGGATGGCACGACAGGTTGGAGGAGTGGCCCCACTGGAGAACGTCAGACCGGGCAGCTGCAGGGACGTACAGGCAGTTGGCAGGGCAGGCACTGGGCGTAGCTGCGCCGTTCTGGGCGTTGCGGACCAGCTCCTCAATCCGGAGGCACACATTGTTGACGAAACATGTTCTGGGCAGAATGGAGCTGGGCTCTCCCTTGGCCGAGGAAGCGTCGAAACGCCTGGAGAGCGCGTCAGCCTTGGTGTTCTTGGATCCTGGCCTGTAGGCCAGGGAGAAGTTGAACCGGTCGAAAAAGAGGGCCCATCTGGCCTGTCTGGGTGTCAACCTCTTGGCTGAACGGAGGTACTCTAGGTTTTTATGGTCCGTCCAGACCAGGAACGGAACCCTTGCCCCCTCAAGCCAGTGCCTCCATTCCTCCAGGGCCAGTTTCACCGCCAGCAGCTCCCGGTTCCCGACGTCGTAGTTGGACTCCGCAGGCGTCAGCCGGTGGGAGTAGAACGCGCACGGGTGTACCTTCTGATCATTGCTGGATCTTTGAGATAGCACCGCACCAACCCCGACATTGGAGGCATCCACCTCCACAATGAACTGCTTGGCGGGGTCGGGGGTGGTGAGGATGGGCGCGGTGGTGAAGCGCCTCTTCAGCTCACAGAAGGTCACCTCGGCTTGCGGAGTCCAACGGAATGGCACCTTGATGGAGGTAAGGGCCGTTAGGGGAGCTGCCACGGTGCTATAGTTCCTGACGAATCGCCTATAGAAATTAGCGAATCCCAGGAAGCTCTGTAGGGCCTTGCGGTCCTTGGGTGCGGGCCAGTCCACCACAGCCTTGACCTTCTCCTCGTCCATGCCCAGGTGGTTAGGGGAGATGACGTGCCCCAGGAAGGAGGTAGTGGTGGTGCTGAACTCGCACTTTTCAGCCTTAACAAAGAGGCGGTTTTCGAGGAGGCGGCGGAGCACCTGGCGAACATGGCTTGTGTGCTCTGTCCTATCCCGGGAGAAGATCAGGATGTCATCCAGGTAGACATAGACAAACCGCCCGATCATATCTCCAAGCACATCGTTCACCAAGTTTTGGAACACTGCGGGTGCGTTGGTCAGGCCGAATGGAACCACCAAGTACTCCCAGTGGCCGCTAGGGGTGTTGAAAGCGGTTTTCCATTCGTCGCCTTCCCTAATGCGCAGGAGGTGATAAGCATTCCGCAGGTCCAGCTTGGTGAAGATGGCCGCCCCTTGGATCACATCGAATGCCGAGGACATCAGTGGAAGCGGGTAGCGGTTCCTGATGGTGATCTTATTTAGGCCTCGGTAATCGATGCAGGGGCGCAGGGAGCCGTCCTTCTTTTTGACGAAGAAGAAGCCTGCCCCCGCGGGAGAGGAGGATGGACGGATGATGCCAGCTGCAATGGACTCCCGGATGTACTTGTCCATGGCCCCCCTCTCTGGCTCAGACAAGGCAAAGACACGACCCCTAGGAGGCGCTGTGCCAGGCTGGAGGTCAATAGCACAGTCATACGGACGGTGCGGGGGCAGGGACACCGCACGGGACTTGCTAAAGACTGTTGCTAGGTCGTGGTATTCGGGGGGCACTCTGGAGACGTCTGGCCTCCCCTCGGGAGCTGGTCCACCCACAGAGCAAGAAGGTCGGGAGTCGAGGAGGCAGCTGGCTGAACAGGAGGCACTCCACTCCCGCACCTCATGGCGGGCCCAGTCGATCACCGGCCCGTGTAGCGCCAACCAGGGATGACCCAGGACAATAGGGGAGCGAGGTGTCTCGGTCACGAACAGCCGGATCTGCTCGCGGTGGTTACCGGACGCCAGCAGCTGGATGGGAACGGTCCGGAAGGACACCTTAGCTAGGGGTTGCCCACCCAGCCCTGAGATGGACAATGGGCTGGGAAGATGGCATAGGGGAACCCCCCACTCAGCAGCAGCTCTGGCGTCGATAAAGTTTTCCTCAGCCCCCGAGTCAATGAGGGCGGTGGTCTTGCGGGAGCGGCCCTCCCAGGTCAGGGTCACCGGAACGCAGGTCCGGCGGTAGGAGGAGGCCTCCTTGGATGAAGCACCCACCAGTACTCCTCCAGATGCTAGGGGGCGCTGTCTTGACTGACAGCCTCGCACAGCATGACCCTGCTGGCCGCAGTAAAAACATGCCCCCGACCTCCTTCTCCGTTGGCGCTCCTCCTGGGTGAGCCGGGACCTCCCGATCTCCATGGGAGATGCCTTCCCAGGAGGGGGTGTGGTGGTGCTTCTCCTCGGCTGGTCCTGAGGCGACACATGACTGGGACCCGGGGGTTGGATCTGACCAGAGGGGGCAGGACGTCGACCAGGGCCAAGGGTGAGCGCCCTCTCCTCCAGGCGGCTGTCAATACGAAGGGCCAGGTCGACAAGGGCCTCTGGAGACTCTGGGATCTCACAAAAGAGCAGTCGGTCTTTGACTGGTTCGGACAGCCCCTGGAGGAACACGTCACACAATGCCTCCTTGCTCCAGCCAGAAGTAGCTGCCGCCGTTTGGAAGTCGATGGCATAGTCCGCCACCGATCTCCTCCCCTGCCTCATCCTCAGTAGCTCTCGCCCTGCAGCTCTTCCCTGCTTGGAGCGGTCGAAGATGCGCAGCAGTTCCTCCGCCAAGGCCTGGTAGGTGGTAGTACAGGGCAGCCGAGCCTGCCATGCGGCAGTTCCCCACAGGCGAGCCCGCCCCGTCAGCTGGGAAAAGACGAAGGCGACTCGGGCCGGCTCCGAGGCGAAGGTAGAAGGCTGCAGAGCGAAGCACATCTCGCAGGAGGTGAGGAAGGCCCTGCAGAACCCTGGTTCTCCGCCGTACCGCTCAGGTGGTGGAAGGCGAGGCTCAGGACCTGGGTGCGTGACTGGCTGCAGCTGGGGTGCTTCCGCTCCGGGCTGTAGCACAGGTGCAGGGGTGGCAAGGGGCTGGGTAGCAGGCATGGTGGGAGCCTGGCTGGAACCCGCCCAGGGGAGGCTGGCTTGCAGAATGGCCAGCGCAGCGGTCAGCTCCTGAATCTGCTGCCGTTGCCGCAGCAGCTCAGCCTCTCGCTGGGCGATCCTGCACTCCATCCCGCTGGTGTCAGGGAGACAGTGTCTACTGATATGGAATCAGTGACACCAGATGCGGGAAAAGGGAATGAGGATTTATTTAAACCAAAACAAAACAGGCACGAGGGCCAACAAAAAACTTGGCCCAAAGGGTTGCAAAAAACAAACTAAGGTAAGCTACACAGAGCTATAAACAATAAATGCAAAAGGCAAAAACAAAAGGCACTGGAAACTCCAGGCGAGATACTCAAGAAAAATAAATAACAATACTAAATATATATATATATACAAGACGAGAGGCTAGGACAAATACTAGGGAACTTGACAAGAACTAGGCTAAACGAGACGCGACTAGAAACAAACTTGAGACACTGTCTGCCAGCCAACTTCCACCGCATCCAGATAAAGGCTTGGAAATCATGACATGAGGGGTAACACCTGGAGAGAGAGAAACAAGAGGCATGGCAAGATCAAGACATGGACAGAGATTGGATGACATGACCTGCTCATTAAGAGAATGAGCGTGCTCAGCTTAAGTACCAATTAAGTATGCAGTTTGGAAGCAAGCATGAATGTTAAGAACAGAAAAGCACAGCAAGATCTTGAAATAGCAAAGCAGGAATCATGACAATAAACTCCCCGTCTACATTAGTAGTATTAGTAATGTGCCTATCTAAGAATTACACCAACCCAGTGAGTGTTAGTAAATGTTAGTAACTTAAAAAGTTAATTGCCAATTAAGCTTAGAGAGGCCCGAATCCAGCACAGCATGGAAGGAAGGGGAAATACCAAGGCCAACCATAGCTCAGAAATGTGCAACAACGAAGGCACGGGGCGGAACGCAGACAAGCGGTGGAGTGGCATGGCAGACCTGGCATGAACAAAAACATGGAAAAGTAAAAACATGGACATGGAATGAAACTTGAAGTGTAAAATCCTGAAACAAGAAACTGTTAAAACTATGGCATGAACATGAACATGAACTATGAAACCATGAAACTTGAACTATGGAACATGAAACTGTTAAAACCATTAATACTGTTCTGGCCAAAGGCCAGAACCCTGGAACACAACAGTAAGTAGACGAGAGGTTACTTCATGTACTCTACTCATAGACAATGCTTAAGTGCATTCTGCTTTAATTTACAGAAGAAGGTACTTATAAGAATTTACAATGAAACACATTCTCAGGATTGAGAACAAAATTAATTTCTTTATAAAAATAAAATTTTCAAACACAATATTGTGTTGGATGCCAAAGTATAAGAACACAGCAATGGCAACTCTTATTGAAATCCCTATTCAAAACAAAAAAAAAAAAACTTTTTCTCTCATATGGAACCTGAAATATACATAAAATATTAATTAGCAATGCCTTCAGCCTGACTAGGAGGCTGAAAGACTCAAGCAAAGGCTGATGAAGTATTCCAAATGAGTACAGCGATGAGCTGTTTTTTGGTTAATGGAGTTCTGTATCACAGTCAAAAATATGACCGACCAAAGAAAAGATACAGCAGTACTGTAATACTTGAAAGATGGTACATTTTGTTTAATAAATGATTTAATCATTTTTAAACAACGGTGTGCAAAAAGAAAAAAGATTGTTGCGCTCAAGTCAACAAAATAAACTGATGAGTACTACAGGTGCGTAGAGCTTATTTAGTAGGAAAAAGGAGAAATGCTGACCGCACACTGTGAGAAAGGAAAACATCAGTCTAGCCTGTAAAAAACCACAATTATGGCAGCTCACATACCAGTGACAAAAAGTGTTACAAGTGCACAAAAAAAAAGAGAAAAATCAAACGTTTCGGTCCCTAGCAGACCATCATCAGTGCGGAGCTGGCTAGACTGATGTTTTCCCTTGTCACAGTGTGCGGTCAGCATTTCTCCTGTTTTCTAAACAACAGTGCGGACATCAGAGCCCTGCATATTGTACCTGTACCCGCTGTGTTTAAGTTGAGATATCAGTTCAATCTAGCTGGCCATTATGGGCAGATTTTAAAGATATATGTACACAGTATTTTCAAAAATGAGATTAAGAAGACTGGAACTTCAGTGCTATCTGACATAGTGACAATGAAATGTCTGTACTAGTTTTAAAACTCGCAACCCTACCACAACTTGATCTGCAGGAGGAGATGTTGGTGGGCCAGTAGGTTGGGATCTTCCCTCTGGTGGAATAATACACAATACTCCATTGCTGTGATGAGGATGTTGTCTGTCCATTGAGATGTGAACTTGAAGTCCTGACTCATGGTGGTCTTTAAACATCCAATGACACTCTTTAAGTTTCCTAGCAGTATACCTTACAGTATACTTTCATGAACTGAAAAGTTTACTAGAAGTATACAACGAATAAACTAGCAGTATATCTGTAAGTTTACTTGCAGTATACTTAAATGTATACTTTCATAAATTCTATTATGCTAGAAGTATACAACTAGTTCACTCACAGTATACTAAAAAGTTCACTTGTAGTGTACTTGCAGTTTAGAATAAAACTTAGATGTAAACTAGATGGGTACCTTTAATTTACTTTGCTTAAACTTGAAGTATACTTAAAAGTATAAACTTAAAAAATGTTCCAATTTAGTCCGAAGAAGTATAAAATTAGTATACTTTCTAGTACACTACAAGTACATGGTCCGTTGTATACTTGCTATGCTTATACTCAAGTATACTTAATAAAATAAACTTCAAGTATGCTACTTTTTGCTAAGGGAAGACAGCTCAGTAACACCATTATGAGCAGTAATCAGTCGAATACTAGTTTCTACTTGGCGGCAAACCGTGTAATGTGATATCCACATGAACATGATGCAATCTATGCCAGTTCTGATTATGAATAATATGTCGGACAGTAATTAAAATGAAGTACACTTTAATGTGGCACGAAAAGCTTCAAACATGACAAGAAAATTCTGCGCACTATGAAAATACTTGAAAAAGTTTTGAACTGGCTCTCTTACCTTATTGATATTAACCCCAGAATCTCCATATTATCACAATATTTATTTACTTGCTTGTTTATTTATTGGCACTTTCATGAATGAACACTGGTTCTTTTTGCAGCACTATCGATGGATCCAGCTTGGCAGAAGATCCAAGGTTTCTACAGATGGATTCTGGAGAATGGAGGCATGTGTAATGTGATCAGCGTTATTGGGAGCACTCTGTAAAAGATCCTCATTGAATTATACGATCTTAGCAAAGCCCCTTGAAAATGGCTGCCCGGTGGCTGAGAACATTCTTTATTTTTTTGTCCAGTGGCCACCTCAGGTCTTGGTGTCATTTGCTTGAAACACTAGCGCATGGGAGCAAGACTCAGTCTCAGTTCCGTTATTACAGAGTTGAGTATGAGATATGTACGATACACAATGACCTCTCTATCCTCAGGGACAAAGGGATACTTGTCGTTGTTTTCGCTCCGCACGCCACAAATGTAGATTTGTTATCAAACCGTTAACTTGTGGTTAAAGCACAAATTCACTGGTTTTATTTCGGCGTATTTCAGCACTGGTTTTACCGTGTAGCCTATTCATTACCTGTTTTTATAAAGTGCAGGGACCAGGGCTATAAAGGCAAAAGTCTCTGACTGAGTGAGTGATGCTGCACCATTGTTTGATCAGGTGTTGACGTTCCCCCATTGGCCGTTTCTATTTCTTAACGAATAGCTGCAAACACAGTACTGTATATACAGTCCAGCCATATATCAGATTTGACTTAATCTTGCTGATCCAAAAACTTTATCAAGCGTATCAAACGCTGAAAGCTGAATGTGCCAAGACGTTATATTGTGTGACTTCATAGACAAGAGAACGGATCCATGGCTGCTGATCTACTCCCCGATCCCAATCACCGTCATCTTCCTCTGCTACCTCCTGCTCTTATGGGCTGGACCGAAACTCATGAAGCACAGAGAGCCGGTGGATCTCAAAGCCGTACTCATCATCTACAACTTCACCATGGTGGGCTGGTCAGCATATATGGTTCATGAGGTAAAGTACAGTGTAGCGGTTAGCTGGCGTGGAAAGTCCTGATGTCTGACCGTGCGTGCCATGTCATACGTTTCCTCGACCCATGAGCTCAGGCTTAAATTGTCATTTTCAACATGGGGGCAATCAAGCTGTAGCCAGTGTGCTCATCATCACGTAGGTCTGTACCTCCGTTCCTGGCGTGACTGTCGAAACGCACCTTGGCTCCATTACGTTTCGATGGAACCAGGGTACATTTTGACAGACATTCCCCGAACAGAGGTACATTTAGATATATGGAAGTGCACCCTTGGTGCGCTTTGCTGGTACCCGGGTCGAAGATGACCCTACTTGCTTAACCCTTGGTTGCATGATTCTTTTTCTCTGCCTATTAAGAGTGGTGGGGAGGTTTGGTTACTGTAGTAACCACTATGCAACAAAGGGTTAACTCCGTTCGCAGCAGATTTCTCCTATGATTTCACGTCCTGGCTAAGAAATTCTGCTGATTGACACATTATGGTGAAGGTAACCAAATGCCGGACTTTGTTTTTCAGTGGCTGGGCTTTTTAAGTCCAGCGCTGAGCCTTTATTTTAGCTACACCTTTGTGGAGTTGAGTCACAGTGTAGCACAGTGATGTGATGACCTGCAGCAACGTTCAATTCAATTGGGTAATATAGAATATGGTCTATCGGATTTGCTATTTTTGTTCTTGGAAATAAATAATGTATAATAACTAAATCTGAGTGAGGCCTGCCGCAGTGCCCAGATCAAATCAGTGTTTGAGAGACTCTTGCTCGGTTTGGAAACAGGTCGATGTGCTTTGACGCATTACCTTCTCTTTGCCCCCCAGTTCTTGGTGTCCGCCTGGCTGGCAAACTACAGCTTACTGTGTCAGCCTGTGGATTACAGCAGCAACCCGCTGGCCATACGGGTAACGCTACTCCCTGGAGTGTGTGCTGTGTGCGCCGTGGGTTTCTCTGGGCTTATTCCTGTCGTTTGTATCTCACTTTCCTTTTCTATCTCCCTTTCTCTCGCCCTTGGCTCTGCCAACTGGGGAAAAGGAATAAAAGAGGAAAGTTTCTAAGAAATGTGAAGTAGCTAAATCGTGAGCTCTGCCTGCCTCCATCGAAATTTTGATGCGAAAGCAGTTGCAGACATTTACTGGCACGCCAAGTAGGGAAAGGCTGATTCATGGGTAAATATTCAATTGAATTCAATTCAAATTTATTTGTGTAGCATTTTTCACAGAGGGGCTGTGTCACAAAGACGCTTTATAGAGCAAAAAAATGGGCAGTCGCCAAAATAGCCCGTGGCATAAACCCCAAAAAGCTCTCAGTCGGGAGAAAAATCCTCAAATAGTGGTTAGAAAAAACTCCTCAAAGGGAAAAAGATCTCTGGAGAAACCTGGCTATAGTTGGGGAGCCTGTTCTCTACTGGCATTAATTTGTGAGTCACTAATTACAAAAAAATAATCTTCACTAAAGCGGCTTTCTTACTGGACGCGAAACGAATTTTTCGCACAACAGATTACATTCAAAGTCAATGCAAAGACGCAAATACACACAAAACGCCGGTATTTTTCCTGTGAAAAATGCGTTTCGCGTCCGGTGTGAAAGCAGGTTAAGACTGAAATTGTTTTATCGGAGCTAAATCGCTGAGGTTCAGAAGCAGGACCAAAGCTCAAAAGCGCCCGTCCGCTCGTCTCCTACGAAAGCCTTACTGCCTGCAGTACCTGTTCTGTTATGATTTCGTTTACATGCCCCACCCTCCCACGCCTGTCCCTCTGTTTCTCGAGAACAGGGTCCAGAAGGGTTCGCCGACCCCAGGTGCTGCAGCGAATCCTTCGCCAAAGTCTTAGCCTCATGACAAACTTGTCGCATCATCCATCACTCTTTGTCAATCTGCAGTTTACTCCATTCGGTTGTAAACACCTGCTCTATAAATATCCCTGTTTATATTCAGTTGACGGCTTGATGGTGTGGTTTTGGCCCGCAGGCTGAGGTTATCTGAGGGAAACCTATGGAATCTCAGAAGCGATCGGAATAAGTCTACAATTTTGGCTCAATGGAGCCAGCGTGATAGTATCCTAAATCAAAACATGAATAAATCTGCTTTTTTGAACAGTTTTGGGTGATTAATTAGGCCTATAGTCACTACCCCTGGTCCTGGAGAGCTACCACCTTGATTTTCTCCGACCAAAGCAAAGAACCTCTCATTTTTCAGTTGTAGATCTTGAAGAGCTGCTAATTAGCCTGGTCAGGTGTGCTGAATTGGGGTTGGAGTAAAAGCCTTCAGGATAGTCGCTCTCCAGGAACAGGGTGGGAGATGGCTGACCAAGGCTCTCTGAAATGAGTTATGTGTCCATTTAAATGCTATGCGCCTATCTCTGTATGACAGCCTGTGATTAAGGTTATGGTGAGCTGCCAATGGCACATCGATTTTTTTGACCAATTAATGCTACTTGTATTTTAATTGGGAGTAATTAAGCATTTTGTCTGTTATATTTCAGAGTGCATCCAGAGTGGTAAAATGCATATTGTATTTTATTGCAAGAAAACAAGATCTAAGAAAAAAATGCCTGTACAACTATACATTTTGGCAGCACAGTGTTAGTCTTTCAAAAATGTAAAAAAGGGAATATAGCTACAAATTGGACTCCAAGGGACTCCAGTCGAGATGAAAGACAATAAGTTTGGAAATTACTTTCTGGAGAAAGCATAATAAGAGATTTTGTTTTGCCTGCATCTGTAGATGGCAAAGGTGTGTTGGTGGTTTTTCTTCTCTAAAGTCGTTGAACTCAGCGATACGGTGAGTAAAACACTCATTAATATTTCGAATATTATATATTCAATATTATACATTCTGTATATTATATAATCCATGTATCATATGCGGTGTATATTATATATTTTGTGTCTTGTATATTCCATATATTGCATTATCTTTATATTGCATTGAAAGAACTGAGATGGCCCTGCTCTTACCGTTATTTCCGTTAGATATTCTTCATTCTGAGGAAGAAGAACAGTCAGGTGACGTTTCTGCACGTGTACCATCATGGCACCATGATCGTCAACTGTTGGGCTGGAGTTAAAAATGCAGCCGGCGGGCAGTGTAAGTCTAACTGCATTCCTGTCAGTGTAGGGTGGACATTAGCCTCGAGGCTAACATATTTGACTGAGACTCAGTTTGACTGATTGGTGGTTCAGGTTGGACTCTTTTTTTGATGATTCATGTCCCAGTGTGTCAATGATAAGATCTGTGTAGCTGTTGGGCTCTATGACCCGCATGGCTTCACGTGGGATCAGCCCTTCCTAAGTCTAATTGACTTTGAGTAATTTAGATGAAAGTGACCTACTTAGTAACTGTAATGTAAAGCAATGATGTTGCTTTGACCGACCACCACCTTTCAAAATCCCTGTGTGGTGAGACTCTTGCAAAGTAAAATATTTCTACAGAATTTATAAGTCCCCACTGGACTCAAATGTACTCCAGTACAGTTGAATCAACTCTGAACATTTCACACCGCCATATACTTTGAAATGCTTGCCCGCAGCCCAGTAGGTTGTTAAGGCTTGGTGTTAAGGCGAAAAACTAAAATTTTTATTTCTGTGGGGGTTATGGAAGTCGTGAATAAGCCACTTCTGAATGTGGCATTAAGTAATTCCAGCTTATTTAATGCATCAAAGATTTATGAGAAGCTTCATGCAGCGACGCGGCAGTTGACAGTTATTTTATGGCAGTGATTTGAGTGCAGCATTTCCTGCGTAGAATGGAGCCCTGCTTATAAAGAATAGCTTCACGCAGTGAGCTCCATTTTGCCCGTCTCTCAGTAATTTCTATGGAAAAGCTGCGCTGATGTAAGTTCTCTCGCACTGAATGGTGTCTTTCATTCTGTGTAGAAAAGTTCAGGAGTAAAATGGCTGTTCACTTTCGAAAGGCAGAAAGCACAAAAGCGCTGGTCATGTGAAGAAGCTCGCCAATTTGGGAACTTTTTAATATCGCGACCCTGGTTATGAAGGGCTCCAAATATTCTGACCCAAATTACTGAGGCTTTTGACAATTATGACCCAAATTAAGAAGACATTTCTCTCGAGACACACATTTTAAAGACTGTATTGAAGGCTTGACACTTTACTTCAATTGAGCCATCTTCTATTTCTTAATACGTGAGATTGCCGCCGGGCATCCGGTCAAGGATGCGTCTTCAGCTTAGTTCTTCTATCATCTTTTCACACGTTGATTTTTTTTGCTAACTCATGCATTTATCACGGAGGGAAAACATGAGTCCCGGAAATAGTCCAACGCAAATGGCAATCCGGGGGAGGGGGCAGCAAGGATTGATTGGCGCGTGAGGAGGCTGAGTCTCTGGGGATATGAAAGCTGCCCTGCAAATTTCCTGAGGAAATTTTGATATAGAAAAGGTTTGGGTCTATCTCGGAGAGCAAGTGGCCTGATGAGGATGAATGTGGCCGCGATCCTTCACCTTCAGCTCAGCTGCTCTGGTCCTACCATCAGACCCAAGTGTGAAGACAAGTGTGACTTGTCCAAAGGGCCACTAGGTACGTGAAAACTGCTGGTTGACTATCATCACAATGGTTCTAACCTGGTGATTTTCAACCTCGGTTTGCCACTTCTGACAGGCTTAGAGTCCAGGCAGGTAGTAGCGGAGAAAATGCCTCCAGAAGTGATCAGCCAGCTCTTAACTATGTCTCCATCTAATTTTGCCCATCAGTTTTGACTCTGGGTAGTGCAGTTTCCGAAGAGATGGGGCCAGCGGCTCCATGAGGCGTTAAGGTGTGATTGGTCCAGAGTTTACTGCTTGTGGACCTGAGATCTGAGGGGAGGCGGCTCGCAACTGAAGGGGCATTGCTCGCCCATTACCGCAGCTTGAAGCCTCCACTCACCAGAAGATTGCAAAATCTTTCTACCAGAGCTTTGGCATGCCTCTGCTAGTGCATTTGTCGCGCAGCATGGGCTTCATGTAGTCCTGAAGGGAAGGACCTGCCGCTCATACATGCTGGGTGTATTTTCATTCTGGAGTTTCCTCTGCAAGAATTGAAGTTGGGGTTTGTCTTTTCAACCATACTTATGAGACAATTACACACACTGGTGTCTGTCATGGTTTAGGTGGCGTGCGTGTCAAGGACTTTTCTTTGTGGTGCTCGTTCTGGGACGATTTCGAATTTCTTCTCTATCGGAGTTTTTACCCAGCTGGCTGATTGAACCTGAGCAGCGCCTTCCCTGAACTCTATATAAGTCAGGAGTCTGCCACGCCTCCTTCGCTAGAGTGTCTGATTTAGTTAAGCACTTCAGCCGAAGATTTCTCTGGTCAGTATTTCTCTGACGGTTTATCTTCTAGTTATTTAAGGAATTCCTATCTGGGATATTTCCCTTTTCTTCATTCCCCTCTCTCATCTCTGATCGCACTATTTTAGGTGCTTTGTTTTTTTTCTTGGTTCCCGTGATACTTCTTCTTCTCTCTCCCCCTTTGCTTCCTTTTCGTCGGATGCTTGGGTGTCCTTTTAGGAAACGCGAGAGCTGTTCCTGTCATTGGGTCTGTGTCTTTCTCCGTGAGTGTATTGGGTCTGTGCTGCTCTGTTTCTCTCCGCCGCTGCCCTTGGCCTCCTGCTTCTATCGGCGTTTACGGGTTTCCTTATCTGGTAGCTTAGCTGTCTCCACTGGCCTGCCCTTCTCTGGCGGCTTATCATTCAGATCATGCAGGATGAGGACGTGCCGAGGGCCTCTTGTCTTGCAGGTTGCCTTCAAACTGGACTTTGCGGCATGATGGCCTTGGTCGCAGCGCTAACATCAGTTGTCGCTCTTTATTTAACCTCCTTTTTGAAGTTTGGTAAGCCCTGGGGAGTTTTCACTGCTGTTAAGGAAATGCTTGTTGTTGTCGCACTCAGAAGATAAGTCGTTATCTTCCCTTTGGCAGTGTTGTCACCGGGCTGTGATGTTGCTTCAACTCTACTAATATCAGTTGACTTCCTGATTCCAAGGAGTAAAGAGGTTAGCTTGGAATGTCTCTTATCCTTCCACTGCTTGCCGTTTCCTTGCGTCATCCTGTTGTGAAGTGGCAAACCTGGTATTATTCTGAACTTGCATCTCAAAATCCAACCAGTTGGAGAGGTGTAGCAGCACAGGGATAGGCACCTTCATTAGGTGTACTGTCATTTTGAAACTGCCTCTCAGGTCATGGGGAAACTTGCTTATCAGTCGAGAGGCACGGAACCCACTTTGCTGCTCAACTCTTCCTTCCCTCCCTGACTGCTCAGGCATCCCAACCCGGGAGTGCACCTGGAGACCGAACATCTGAAATGTTCTCACATCACCTCTGTGGACATTTGGTCCATCCATGAGCTCCACTATTCCTGCCAGGGCAGGAGCCTTTTCTGCAAAGGCTCTTCAACATCACGACCCAAATAAGAAATGTAGTGCTTCCGCAGAACTTGTCAAATGCTCGAAATGGACTATTCTTTGGAAATTTATTGGACTACACTCTCACACTGGGACTCACCTTGTAAACTTCCAATTTCCCAATTTTGTTCTCGACTCATGGCGAAAGAGACACTTACCTTGTGTATTCACCGAGCACTAAGACCTTAGGGATTTTGGATGTGTCAGAGAGACATTCAAATCGCCCAGGGCCATTGGCCAAATTGCCGAGGTATGCACTCATTGAACTTCCCTTGCAGGTAGAGTCATGACAGCCCACATGAAGCTTGCCATTGTATTGAATAATCTAATCCAGCGGAGCCAGTTATTGTTGCAACATTGTTCTGCATAAAAGGACAATGTTATAGTGTGCAATGAAATGAAATGCAAGCATACTGCGGGCAGAGCTGTGGAATAATTTGACAGCTTTCCATTTGTGGTCTATTTCTATGACGGCAATTCCACTCCTGAAATTTCACATAAAGGATGCGTTTACATGAGCACCAAGAGTGTAATTGCAACATTCTGAAGGATAAATATAGTTATTTTATATAGAACCACTTGGGAGCTAAATTGTGAGGTGTCAGGATGATCAGAATATTGTAAAATTTTGTCTTTCTGCGTTTCACAAAAGGGTGTTGAGCGGACATGTCTGTTTGAAAATGCCCGATATTAATGAAAATTCATGAGGAAGTGGTTCTGTACAGATGTAATTTCAATGGCGTCATTAGTGGGGTCAGGGCACTCTAAGGGGTTTAAGGAATTTTAAAATTGTCCCTTTTGTTCGCCCAAAGTTCGTCTAGGATTTTCCTCGCAGCTGAATTGTTTTATTCTGTGTGTGGGTACTGCAGAGGAGGAAGTATGTGGCGCATATCTGAATTTCAAACGTCTCCGTTTTAATGTGTTTGACATTTCAATAATGCTTGGCTGAGCTGTGGTTTGCATCAAATTCAATCATTATATTCAGGTGCCATTCAGTCCTGGGGGAGGAAATCTGTAGTGTTCATTTGCACAGTGCTTCAGTTCCCATCCTTAAATACTGGAAACTTCATAAACATTTGGACTTTGAGACTATTTTAGAGGCTTGTTACTCCTAAATTTTGATTCTTGTGTTGCTGCGTCTGTATGGTCTGAACAGCGTAGGAGTTACAGTCCTTCATAGATGTGCCACTGTCCAAATGCTTTTGGGCCTTTTTTTTTTAAAACAACTATTCCATATTAACCCTTTGACTGCCGGCTCAGCCTTTTGGTCGAGCACATTTTGAGTCACTGTATCCAATTGAAAGGTAAGTTGAACTTGACTGATTTGATCTTTTCAGGATAACTTGCCTCAGCTGAGTGTTACGGATGACTCAATCAGGTTGAGTTAGTTCACATCTTTCAGTTAAATACAGTGACTCAAAATGTGCTCTACCCACAGGTTGTAGCAGTTAAGAACCATTTTTTGAGGGATTCATATGAGCAGGGTATGAATGTTATCAATGACTAAATGGATTTTCATGGCTCCGTGTGCCTGTTTTGTATTTCCTGTAGCGTTTATGGTCGGTTTGGTGAACTCCTTTGTGCACGTGGTGATGTACCTGTACTACGGTTTGGCGGCGCTCGGACCTCACATGCAGAAATACCTTTGGTGGAAGCGCTACCTGACCAGCCTGCAGTTGGTGAGTTGCAGCATACAAGCCGTGCGAAGCCAACCTGAGCCGTGCTGTGCAAATTTATGTCATTTATTATCACTATTCGCTGTCTTCTTGGTAAAACATAAATTCTGCTTCTGATGTGAGATGATTTTGGCTCACTGCTTGATTTGTAAAGGGACAAGATAAATTATTTTACCCCATGGACTAATCTAAACATGAGTCAAAATTGAAGCACTGATTACTAAAACCCCACAAGTCAAGTCAAGTCAAGTGTGACTTATGGGGTTTTAGTGATAGGTGCTGCAATTATTTCACATCAGTGGCAGAATTTTTGTTTTACCAAGAAAATAGGCAATTGAAATAAGTGGTCTTAAGTCTAAATACAAGATTAAAATGCTTGGTAAGGTTTTTTTTTCTTTTCGTGAGCCCATAAAATATTGCTGCATTTTTTCTTTGTGTTTGTGTGTGTGTGAGTGTGTTCATGGTCGTGGTGTGTGTACGTGCGTGTTGTGTTTATGTAGTAGGGTCTTTTATGAGGAGCTATTCTCTAGAACCTTCTTCATTGACCAAATGGCATTAGAAATTCAGGTTTTTTTATGTCTTAGTACTGTGTGTGTGTGTGTGTGTGTGTGCGCGCGTGTGTGTGTGTGTTTGTGTGTGTGTGTGTTGGAATGTTTGCTGTGTATGCCTTTTGCATGTATTTTAGGGGGGGGATGTGCTCAGTGTGTGTTTGCGAGACTGACCTTATGGTGTGTGTGGGGAGGCATATGTGTGTTTGTGAAATTCAGGAGGTGAAATGTGTAGAATAAGACAGAGTAAACGGTGATTGATAATGGCTGGTCTTATATCACAGGCACAGTTCGTTATCCTCGCCGTCCACACGACCTACAACCTCTTCACCGCCTGCGACTTCCCCGATGCCATGAACGCAGTCGTCTTCGCCTACCTCCTCAGCCTCATTGTCCTGTTCAGCAATTTCTACTACCAGAGCTACATCAAACAGAAATCCAAGAAGAAGACATGACCAGACCTTTCAACATGCAGCACACAATGTATAAAACAGAATTCACCAATAAACTTGTGGCTTTCATCCTCCTCCTCAGTCATTACGTCACACTGCATCTACACGGCAGACGCTCCTATTCAAAGAGACGCACAATAACTGTGAACCAAAGGTCATCGACACAACTATAAAACATTAATCAGATAAAGGACAACTCACACAAAAAAGCCATTAATCCACTCCCATGATTTACATGCATAATTCACGCAATGCACATCCAGTGCAGCTAAAAAGTTTTGGAATCACCAAGAAATGTTTATTTATTTTTTGTTTTTGAATTACATTCTTTTATATACCATGAAAGCTTCGATCCAGCACACTGTTAACGATGTCGCAAATTACTATTACTGATTGAAATGACGGATTTTTAATGCAGACTTTATATATGACGGCAGTTATAATTCTCAGCAGCGTGTACCGCTGCAGTGTTGAGATGGACGGAACGTTCAGCATGATGGTGTTGGATGGTAGATGATCTGAAACGGACGCTGGATTTTGGGGGTTCTGTTGAGGATTAGTGGAGGCAAAAACTCCTCGGGACTCTCAATTCCTCGTTTTTTTTACCCTCTGACCGTTTCTCCCCTCATTTTCTTCCTCTTCCATCTTTTGAAAATCAGATTTTGTCTTCTGTCCATCAGGGAGACGAGACAGGAAATAAGAGGAAAACAAGGTGAAACGGAACGTCCCCACTATTTCAAACATCGTCTCAAAGTAATGTCAAGTACGGGCAGTTTCAGGTGCGGCAGGTGGGTAGTGGTGGATTTTTGAATCGAGGAACGCTCTCGACAGTCCGTAACTGAAGCTACCCTGGGGAAACCTTATCATTTTTCCTCCCTCATTTTCACACATCTGCGAAGCTAGCGGACCTCAATCGATTTGTGGGTCAGTGCAAAAAAGGTAAAAAAATGGGCGGGAAAAATAAGCGATCAGAACGAGCCCACAGTATCGGGACATGACCTCTGAGCTGCGGAGTGGAGCATTGTGGGATGTGTACTGGGAGGACTGCGCCCCACTTTTGCTGTCCCCTCCATCACCAGGACTGTCTCCATCTTGGCCTCCATTACAGCCTCCCCTCCGTCATTTGAGGGCAAACTCCCCCCCCACACACACACACACACACACACTCTCATCTCCTCCCCCCAGTCATTAGAGATGGAGTCCTGGCCACGCTCTGGCGGCTGCTCCAGATTGAAATAAACCCGACTGGGCCTACTGCTCTCCAGTCCACTTATTTATCTAATCTCCCTCTCTGACACTTCATTTGTCTTATAAATTATTGGCTGGGCGTTAGCCAATGGCTGACCAGGCCCAAGGTCCATTAATAGGTTCTGAGCGCCGCCCACTACTCTTTCTCTCTCTCTCTCCCGGGCGTCTTGACAAGAGGCCATGATTTCAACCCCGAACCCTCCCCCCCTGACATTTACTCTTACTTGCCTGCGGGGGCAGCATTGAGCTGATGATACTTATTGACTGGCCTGAGTTGTGGTTGTAGCAAGCGGGACCTGGGGAAGGGCTTTCTGTCCAATCACAGCTGAGCCCAGACGAAGACCAGTGTCTGGTGGGAAGATTGACACGATGCTTGTTCTTTAGTGTCAGTCGGTTTTTTACCAGAGGAAGTTTCGAGTGTGCTCGTATCAGGACCTCCCAGCTGTCTCAATGGATTTCACATTCAGGCCGCACTTGTAGGCAGTTTGTGCTTCTCAGCATTTCTCACACTTTTATGGTTCGTTCACAGCTGCGCGATGGTGGGATTCGTCGTTAAAGCTCTCCTTTATAATTCTTACAGCTGTCCCATAAACTCCTCAAAGCGCCATGTCAGCGGTGGAGAGGTGGGTGACAGATAGAATCTGGCAGCGGAATGAGCAATCGCTGTCTGCCAATTCGAGCGCATCCAACTGGATACGGGCTCTCGCTCATCATCCGAGTACTTTAAATGATGCCGATGCGTCGTGGTCTGTGGAAAAGGTGCCGTGCTGGTCGCGCGGCTGTCTCCGTGGCACAGGACAAAGCCCAGTCGCGACAACGTGAAGTGCCTTTCCTCTCTCACGTTGAAGAGCCCCTCCGGCTCTTCACATACAGTACCAAGACATAAAATACTAATGTGCTTGCAGTTCTGGAACCATCTACCCTCTCAGCAGGTGGTGACCCCATTTTAGCAAATAAAAAAAATAACAGGGGGTGGGTGGGTTGTGCCGAGTAATATAATTGAAGCACTGATTACTAAAACCCCACAAGTCAAGTCAAGTCAAGTGTGACTTATGGGGTTTTAGTACTAGGTGCTTCAATATTGTGCCTTTCTCGCCATCTCTAGCGAGCCTCTTAAGTAGACATGCTTCAAGTTGACGGCACCCAACAGCTTTGTGACGTTTCCCTTCAGAGACCAGTACTTCCTGGCTTTATTCGCGTTACACTGAGTTTCATTTCTGTGACGCCATGAGCCGGAGCGGAAGTAAATCTGGCCCATATTTCTGATGTTATCCAAATCGCACGAATCGCCGGAGCGTCAGCGAGCCATTCTCTCAGGAATGTCAGCAACAACCTTCAGACTAAACTACGGAAGCGTCAAACTCGTAAGCTGTAGATTCAGGCGGTTAAGGCCTAATTCCTACGCCTAAAGTTTTATGTCCAAACTGTTTGCGATGTGTTGGAAAGCAATGAGGAAAACATGTAGCACTTGAAGGTAAATTCAAAGGGAAATGTTAGTAAGAACAAAGCCTGAGCCTTCAATCCTATGAAACGGAACTCGGAAGTGATTGGACAGAAAAAAGCAGCCTGTTTTCGTGGTGGGGGTTGGGGGTCGGCTGCATTACACCCCAGCCGTAAGACACTGTCCAGTGAAAGTGCCCTTTCTCTCCTGTGAACACGCGTGTTCTGCGCACAGGCTTTGATCACGGAGTCAGGTGCGGCCTTTGATTTACAGCTGGAGCGTGTTTATTGCGGGAGACGATTGAACACAGAAAACAGCTGACGGCTCCCCACTCGTGGGGGTCTTGTGTCACCCACTCAACCTCTCCCCCCCTCCGCTCGATCCCAATTTCCTCTTCATAGGAGAGAGATGAAGGCTGTACTTTAATGTTGACCTCATCCACTCTCGATGGTTGGAGAATACAAAAGACGGGGGGAGGGGCGGGAAGCAATACTCTTGGTGGGGGGGAAGGGGACGCCATTTTGGCTCAAATCTGCAGCGGAGCTAAACAGTACAGGGCTTCCCCTTTTGTTCAAGCTGCACTGTAAACCCAGATAGCGTGGTGCACTCACTTGTTTTGTTGAAACTGATGACCTCAATAAAACTGTCAGCCAACTTTATGAACTTGTGTTCACTGCACTAGAAAATGTGACTAGAATAACTTTTACCTTATGTTTTTTACGTACCACCCACACAATGCAATTACGTAAGTTGGCTTATATAATTTTCGTAGGGTTTTGAGTTTTAAACCTATCAAGGTTTACGGTGTGTCCACTTCTGAAACTGTGATGCTCAAATCGACAGTTGATGGAGAGGGGTGACACGCGATTATCTACGCCCTCACAAGCCAGTTGTGAGCTTAGTTCCTTCGGTGGAGTCAGGACTGCGTATAGATGTCTCTGTTTCCTTTTTAGGAGATTGAGCTGGACAGCACTCAGCAAAAACTAAGTACTTTTTAAAATCCTTTTGATGTCGAAGCTGAGGGAATTACTCACAGCTGACATGTCAGCTGTAACCCCCAGCACAGATCGCAGATATTCCTCGGGCCACCAGATGCGCGACTCCCCGACTTCCTCGGTTCCAGATTTGATGTTATCCGTATCGTTGAACATCTGTGAGGAGCTCAAAAATCTGTGCTAGCGCCCAGCTGCACTCGCGTCTGTGTGCCCGATCGACTCAGCTTGTGCGAAAAGCTGCAGCACCTTGTGTGTGAGAATATGGACACAACACTGAATCGCTTCATTTTCCTGAGCAGATATGACTTTGCCGTTTAAGACGAATTCTCTCTACCTCTTACTGTTCTCATTCTGAGCTGTGCTCACTCCCTTATCGCTGAGTGAGCACTGTTAAATATCCCTTTCGACTCCTATCATAATACGTACGATTGCAATGGGAAACTTGAGCACTTTTAGAGCTGAATTCTCCCCATTATACTGATAGACTCATATATGGATCCATCAAATGCAGCTGTTATGTTCAAAACTGTAGAACTTCAGCGCTATTATAAATTGTAGATGATATTCCAAGTATCTCCTGCTGAATTACGGGGGACTGTGTATGAAATAATGTTCAAGGTGTTGATGTTTTCCATTTGATGCAATCTTGTGCCCATTAAAACGATTGCATCCTGAGTTTGAATATTTCTCGCAACATTAGTGTGATGCGCCTTCATTTTAGCATAGCAACCAGCAGATACAGAATATGTATGTGACCAGGTCAGCGAACATGTTCACCTGTGTCCGGGACAAGGTGACCCCAGTCCCCTGCGCCCCAACTTATACACCCTATTCCCCAAAGACACCAGACCTCCATTACTGTTAATGAACCACCTTCGTTTTTTTTTTCATTTAATCTTTCAAATGTAAATATGTAGAACAGATACTGGATGTGTTACACATCCCACGCCCCGAGACTTACATTCACTGGCCACTTTAATAGGAACACCTGTTCATCTGCTCCTTAGCACAAATATCTAATCAGCCGATCACATGGCAGCAACTCAGTGCATTTAGGCATGTGGACACGGTCAAGACGATCTGCTGAGTTTAAGGGGTTGACAGTGAAAATTTCAGCGTGCAAAGTGAGATGCACATCGGCCGGTCTTGTGGTGCCTCTACTGTCAGTGAAAGACACATGAAGTCCTTAAAACCAACCTGAGTGAAGCCACCCATGGGCCAGGCATGCCCTAGTGAGAGACAACCAATCAGTGACAGCCAAAGAACTGTCTGGGGGCAGGGGGCTTATGTATGAATCCTGTTACTGCTCTGCTAGCATTTTAGCACATTATTTCAGCCTTCAGCCGCTGTTTCTGCTCTTTCCTGGGCGAGAGAGAGAGAGAGAGAGAGAGAGAGAGAGAGAGAGAGAGAGAGACTCCTTGTTTCTCCAAATCCCCTCAGCTCGCTCTCCACCCACTTTTTTTGCAGTTGGGGACAGTAATTATAGTGAAACAAGGCAGTTGTGATGGCGCATGATGCTTGACGCATGAGATTGGCGGATTGGCAGGCCAGACAATCGGAGTAAACGGCAAAAAATAAGAGACCGGGGGCCTGTAAATGCAGTCGTGTGTCCTTTTACCCTTCAAAAAAACAAAAAAGAAAGACTGCCACTTCATTACCATTCCAGAAGATGAAATTGGCTTTGTAGGCTAAGATTGAATGCATTTACGCAAGGTTTTGAGCCGATGTTTTGACCAAGAGATACCCTGCTGGCCCTTGTGAAAATATCCTATACTTATTTCTCGGTAATACTATAGTATATTGGCATAACTATAGTATGACTATAGTTTGCATAGTATAACTAGAGTAGTACTATACCCATCATGTAATAACTATAGCATTACCACAGTCAACGGAACCATGATATTACTGTAGTCCACACAACTGTATTGCTGTAGTTTGAATAACTTAAGTAAAGTAATGCCCCACTATGGCGAAAATACCCTCCATTTAGTGTAGGATAACTACAGCTCGGAACTACAGTAATTTTTCATAAGGAGGAGAGAATGGATTTCCAGATTGGCTAACGCTCAATGCTTAGCTGACTCAATCATAAAAAAGCGCCTGTGTGTGATTTCATCATTTTTGTTTCGCGTTTATGATGGGCTTCACTGGAGCGAATATCGGCTGTAAGGAGTGGGCTTAAGTGTGGAGACTGTACACAAATCACCCCGAGGATTACCTGTCTGTCTCAATAAGACGAGTGCAGTGCGGGGCATGACAAGCATCTGTGTGTGACTGTATCCAGCTCCAGGGCAAAAACCGCAGTGGGAGACAGAGAGTATTTTTATAGTGAATAATCAGCTGGGGGGGGGGGGCAGTTTTTAACATTTACACAGCATTAACTCTTTCCCTGCCAGAGTATTTTTTAGTTGACAGCCACTGCAAGCATTGTTTGTAATATGTGTTTATCTTTCAATGTCCATTGTTTTTGGAAGATCTATAACACTGACCCCCCACTATGTAACTGTAAAAATGTTGATTGCGGGAATATCTCATCAATAAGGGGGGAAGTATTTCATTATTTTTGACAAAAAATGTCTTCAATGGCCAGGACTGGGTTAAAGGGTTGCATTGTGTGCTGTGCTTAAACTCAATAGCGGCCAACGCAGTTCCCAAATATCTACAGTCCTGCTTGGTTTCAGTAAACTGTGGCTCACTGAACTCTACTGGCTTGTGTTTCAACGAGATCTTCACCATCTGTCGAATGAGTTGTGCTTTGTCTGAGGTGAAATGAAACCCTACAGGACAGCGGGTTTTCTCGAGAAGGATTGGGCAGCCCTCATTTTGCGGGCAGGAAACTGTATTTGTGACTCAAATCTCCTGAGTTAAAATTTCCTGCCGGAGAGATGCTGTTGTCCCCCTTGATTGAGTCACTTAACCCAGACAGGCTTCAGTAATCATCCATCTTTGCTAATGGACTGCCTATCGAAATGTAATCTGTAAAGGTTTGATAAGAGCGTCAGCTAAATTTGAGAATCCAAGTAATGAAATGAAGGAACAGACTCAAGCAAGACAAGTTTGAAATGTGTGATAGGAACTCTACCTCTAGCAGAGATATGCCCAGGCTTAGGTGAGTCTGCTAACTGCAGAGTAGGGCTGTGCCCAAAATCTCTCAGTCAGTCACTATTCCCTACTCACTTTAAAGGGGACTCATATGTAGGTGACTATATTGTGAGCTCATTGGCTGAGGAAAGAAATGCTTTTGGACACCACCTGGCTTGTTTTGTCATGGCGGTTAACAGCGTCATTGCTGTTGCAAAATTAAATCGTACCTGTTCAACTTCAGCTGAAGGATTTGGACGTGCTTTTGTAATAAACGGACAGAGTATATTTCCCGCCTTGTTTGTGTTTACTATTACGTTTTAAATAATAAAATTTGGCTTAAATTTTTAATATCACCTTCTATTTGTTGTCCTCTAACTCGTCGTTATTCATTTTAGTTGTACCTAAATGTCTGTTTGTAATTTCTCTCCCTACATTGCGTGCGCTGGCCTTAATGAAATATCCTGTGTAAGCAAACAGCCATCCTGTGCTGCTTGGATTCCAATTTAAAAAAAAAAAAAAAACAAAAAACATTTTGTAAATGTCTCGTCCCTGTTTTCACAAAGTTAAATAAACCGAACTCTGTTGTCTAAGCGCAGCTCTTCCGGAGCTTTTCGGTTTGTGTGCAGTGCATGATGGGACGTGACCATTGGATGTTCACTACGCTTCGCAGTGGATTGTGGGATGTAATGAGTTCACTATATAGGGGAAAATAATTCTTGCAAACAATTCTGCAGCACTACAAAATGGCGAACACACTACAGTATATAAGTGTCATGGTTTGGAGCCGTTGAGAGCTTTCTTTGTTGCTCTCGTCCAGGAAAATATCGTTTTGCTCCCAATCGGATTCCTGTGCCAGCTGACATTAATTGGGGGCTCTAGTTCCGCCTTGCTTCCGTTGCTAGAGTGTTAGTGTCATGTTTGCACTTTAGCTGGTAAGGTCTCTAGTAAGAGAGTTGATAAGGGTTTGGTTGCATATTTGAGGACAAGTTTTAGTCAGCAAAGGAATCTTCCGGTTCTTTTCCTTTTCTTTTCGCCCTCCCGAGCTCGCCTTGCTTCCTTGCCTCGGAGGACACATAGGTCCGTTGGAAGCGCGAGTCTCGTATTCTTATTTTATTCGCGTCTCTCTCTCAAATGCTGTTTCCCCTTTTATTCTGGCCACTGCGTTTGGAGTCTCAAACTCACCAGCCATCACATACAGTGCACTATAGTGAGCAGTGAGGGATTTCGGACACTGCCTACGTCTTCGTGCCAGTTCCACTGATATTCGCCACTATTCAATTCAGCAGAGCTTTATCGGCATGACATACGTGAGGACATATAGGCAAAGGATGAACAAATGTTGTGAACATAGATAGAAAATGATATAATTTGCTATAACAATGAAAAAAGTAACAAAAATGACGAAGTTCATGGAATATGAGGAAAAATTTGTGGGGTAATTGCAGGAAGTTTGGGATTTTGAGGTGAATTTTTCAAAATATCTGTGTCAAATTCCCTCAAATTTTTCACTCTGAAGGAGCAGGTGCGTCTCTGTCTAATGCTGTGTTCCATTTAACTCGGAAGTCGGCGGTCGGAGCTGGGAATGACGTCGCAGCTGAGTTATCAGTGTTCCAGTTACAAAGTCGGAAAAAAGTTGCCAACCGCCCTAAACCGGGAAGAAGAGTAGAAAAACAAGATAGTCACGTCTACGAAAGCTGTTCTCGCGTTTGCCTTGTCCGAATATAAGCAACTTCTGGACAAATATGCGGTCCTTCTGCAACCTTCAAACACAGTGGATTTCCATATTTATATACATCGAACAATGTATGTGGCTGATTTAGTGCGACAAACACGAGTCAGAAGTAATAAACGGAATATTACAGGAGCTTCTAATTACTGTTTACACCTGGGGCAGCCGTCTTTGAATGTTAATTCGGGGGTAGTGAAGATTCTCCGACTTTCCGAGTCAGAAATCCAACCTCGGGTGGCATTCCAGTTGAAACTTCCGACTCGGAACTCGGAAATTCTGACTTCCGAGCACAAATGGAACACAGCATTATCCTCACCCGTTATACAGTGACCACATGTTCTCTCCTCTTTGGGTTTCCATGATTTTTCACATCTTCCCTGTTCTATGGCTGGACTGTGGTCACTGAGGCTGTACTTGGTCTGTAATGGCTGTACATAGATGACTAATGGCTGTAAGTTATGTATATAGCTTAACCCTATCAGGAGCATAATCACATGTGATTAGAATGAGGCTGTTTACCGTTTAGAGCCTGTATCTGTTTTGAGTGGTAGACTCATAATTGGACCACCTGCCCAACCAATGAACACCTGTTTATCCATAGCCCAATCATCGCCTCCATGTTGGTTAACATCAATATCTGAGGTGTCCAGTCTTCTCCACAACAGGCAAGTTTGAGTGGCAGGTTTTTAGTTTAACGCAGCACTACAACACCAGATTCAGCTAATTTACTGGTTGGGGGCTTCAGTCAAAACCTAGATAAGTTGAATTAGGTCTGTTATTGTTGGCTAGTAGCAAAATCCCAGCACCCACTCCAGCCCTTTTCAGGTAAGACCGAACTCTTCAAATCTTACCAGGGTTACGTTTCCCAAAACCGTAATTGCTATCTATGTTCAAAACTTACATCCTCTTCTCTAGAAGTACATGGCTTTGGGTCAAACTATGTAAGTAGCCAACACAGTTAACAACTAAGCTTTTGGTTAACATGCCCCTGATTAGAACGGTTTCAGACAAACATTCAAATGTCAGTCGATTATCATGACTTGGGATACTAGAGGGATTCTCGAGTTCTTGAATGCTAACTTAGAATTTTGAAAAAAAAAAAAAATCAAAGCACTATTTTTAAAGCATTAGGCCCCGTGTCCCCCAAAGCGTTTTTCCTGCTCTTAGCATATGTTTCTAATTGTTTGCAATGGCAGCGCCACGTATTTACGCTCTGCTAAAAACGCCAGCAGCAAAAAGAGGCGTTTTATTCTGGTCGCCGAGAGCTGAAAAATGTTCAACTTCGGGAAAACTCTGCGCTCCTCAATGTCACCTTTTACCCAGCCGTCCAATCACAGTGCAAATAAGATGAAGTATATACAAAATCACAAACTTGCAACAAATAAAATAACCACTGCCTGTGCACATTATCTGTATCATAACAACCAATTAAGCACTGAAAAAACGCTTCGCCTCCAAGGTGCTCTCAAGCGCTCCCAGCTGGGCGTTTTGAGTGGAGCGCCTGGCGTTTTCAGCTGAGGAAAAAACGCTTTGGTGGACACGAAGCCTTAGCATAGTATTTGCTATGAAGTCCTGATGCCGTGGAATTGTGTCAACCGCTGCATCCTGCTGGCATGTGAGTCTGCCGCAGCGAGAGCACATGGCTCTTTTAGTTGTAACCAGAGCTCCATATGCAATGAATATATGAATGCTTCAAATCTGTTGCACACACATCTTAGGACCCATCTCCTTAGATGGTTATCTGGAGATACCATCTGGTAGCCGAATGTGTTCTAGTCCAGGATGTTCAGACTTGATCATCCTTCATCTGAGTGATTGTGGTTGGCCTTAGCATTTTGAGGAAATGGGCTGTGAGAGGGATGTACTGGGAGGTTCTTTGAAGATCACTGATCTGTAACATTGGAAATGGAGTCCGGGTGATTGGTGGTAATGTGTACCGGGAACATGTGTGCTCTCCCACATAAAAACACATACGCATGCAAATGTGTGTGCTTGCATCTGCGTGACTACATGCATGTTTTTCATATACATGTCCACGCATAAGCGCAAAGACAACCACACATGCAAACTCACATGGAAACACACGCAAAAAATTGCTCTCTCGCCGCACACTCGCTATCTCTTCCATTCCTTATTCTCTTCCCCATATACACATACACACACACATACACACACGCACACAGAAATGTACAGGCCCCTACACCACAGACATGCTCACAGACAATTGACATACAGTGACACACACTTTATAACATAAACTGCCATGATTCCATACAAACAAAGCCAAGGGAAATACTGAAATCAAAAAAGGTCAACGACACCATCCAGTCTCTAATTTTACATCAGTCAGCCATTATTGCCAATTGATTAGTTGAATTTCAGGTGATAAACCACCCCTCAGTATGTTGACTCTGGCGTTCCACTTCTCCTCCTGAGTATTCGGAATGGATATTCTCTTTGCCTCTCGATGACACAGCTCAGTCTAAAAGAAAACTGTCACAAAACTGATGCGTGCGCAGTCACGCTGCATGAACTGGAAAAAATCTTGTCAAGTTTGTTGTTGATGGAAGTTGCTTGTTTATATTGTGGTTTATCATAGCCATCCCTGCACTGTTCTTTCCCAAAAAAAAAAATTACTGAAAGCAGGATTCATAGTATATCTTAGCGAAGTTTTATAACATCCATATTCTGTGTGTGTGTGTGTGTGTGTGTTTGCTAACTTTGAGACATTTGTTTATGTGCTGTTTCGTCTGGCCATCACAGCCATCTTCCTGGATGTTCTAGAAGGCGAACATACACTCGTAAAAACAGCGCGGCAGAGTTTTACAAACAGAACACAGACAAATATCAATCAACAACATTTGTGTTCTCGTCAAGGGTTGCTGCTGAGATTTTTGGTGAGACTGCACAAGTGACATCGATTTTGGGAGCCATCCATTTTCACTGAAAGCATCTTCTCGGATCCTGTAAGCACCCACTGCACATGTTCGGTCGTGACGGAGCTCCTTTAAGGCCAGGCTCCCCATTTCCTTCATCGGCTGAAAAAACTATGGCACCATTAATATTTAATAATGTGTGGGACCTGGGAGAAACCACAGAGACCTGGTCTCTGTCTGTGTGTCATCTGAAATGCGCCCGGATGCAGCAAAAGCATTTTAAATTAAACCAATGGGGCGAAACACTGCACCTTAGTGCTTTTACTCTCTGAAAAATGGAGAGTGGTTTTTTTTTTCCTGATCTGTGGGGGTAATTTCAGGAAGGGCGAAGGACAGTTATTTCAAAGTTTCAGTTCAGCCCAACAGGACAAATCCAATGAAGCCAACATTCCACACACAAGCTGCCGGACCTCGGCAGGCCTTGTGAATTTGTGTTGGAGACAAAATATATATGTAATTCCATGGCGACTGTTCAAATCACTTCCCAGCTTGAATTGAGAGTTTCAGATGCCTGGATTCTGGTTAACTGGCGCCCCCCGGATGCCCTATCAGGAGAGGATGTGATCTTCATGTTGTCTCTTGGCTTTTTTTACCCCACCTCTGTCTTTGCCCGGATGAAAAGTGTGAAAATGTTAGCCGCCGGCTCATCTTAAGTGGCTTGTGGAACGCTAGGCCTCATGAAATGGCGTCCAAGGGGAGTACTGCGTTGCCTCGGCACACAACAAGCGTGAGGTCATTAGGCTTTTGTTGCTTTGACCCACCAATGACCTTAAATAGACTGACCCACTGGAGACAGTGGTGAGATGGCTAACTAGTCAAGGTTCATTTGAGAGTGAGATAGAGAGAGTGAGAGGGACAAGTCTGCTAGCCTATAATGCCAGAGCGGTTATAGCTAAAATAGAAAACTTCAGAATTGTGGATTTTGTGCCCAATTCTTCACCCAGGAGGTGGAGTGAATGCGTAAAATCATCCTGCCGAGCTCACGGGTCAAAAAACGCATGGTCAGACTCATTGTCTCCTGTTCGACTGGCTTTCCCTCCTCAAGGACTGTACTCGCTATTTCCTGACCTCACAAGTGGTTGTGGCCAAGTATGTTTTCTCCAAATAAAAGTGGGGCTTTGTAATCCACATCAGCTCAGCTTAAATAAGTGCTGAGCGAGGCAGTCTCACCCAAGGTGACTTTCGCTGTTTACAAAGCACACATGAGTGCAGCTGGACTGACTCGTTTAGAGGCAAGGAACCGTAGCAGGCAGAGAATGGAACCCTTTTCACATTAAGTCTCAGAGAAAGAGGTAAAATATGCATCTAAAAAGTATGAGGGCCCTGAATTTAGCCCAAATTTCATGGCCTAATTCATACAGATGCTGTATATGAATTGACAATAAATATTCATGTTTGGTAAATATTTTTGGTGTTTTAGAGGTCTGCATTTGATATCACATACGTGTTTGCGATTACGTTAATGTCAGTGTGTGCACATTAGCATTGATCTTGTGTTGAGTATCTCTGCCTACTCGTGTGTGTGTGTGTGTGTGTGTGTGTGTGTGTGTGCGTGTGTGTCTGTCTGTTTATGCATGTCTTTTTGTGTTAGCATTGTTCTTGTGAGTGCTATTATCTGTCTGCTTGTGTGTGTTGACGTGTGTGTGCTTGTGCATTATTACTGTCAGTGTGTCCTCATACTGTGTGTGTGTGTACGCAAGCATTAGAATTGTTCTTATGACAGTATCCGCACAATGTGTGTGTGCATTCATTGGTATGTGTGTGGCTTTGTGGGTGGGTAGTCGAGCTGTGCACATTAGCATTGTTCTTGTGTGTGACAGTATCTATGCTCACTTGTATCTGTGTGTGTGGGGGTGGGTAGTCCCTGTGTGCTCCCCGTAATTGAACCTGACAGCGCAGCGGCTGGTGAAAATACACTCGCGTGTACTGGCTGGTGCCTCGGCCTATTAAAGGTCACTCCACCGTCCCCCGCCTTCCGTCTCCCAGTCCCCACACCTCGATATCACCCCCACATTCTCCCCAACCACGCCCTCCTTCCTCAGCTGCCATCTTGTCAGTAAGAGGAGAGGGTTTTCCCCTCAACCGCCATTTTGAATTCTTCCGGCAAAGGTAAACAGTTAGGTCATGAAATGGAACACTTGGCTAACAGGGAAACCAAGTTGGCTGGAGAAGATGTCGGTGAAATTGGTTCATTGCTGCCAATCCCTCTACCTCGGCCTCGTCAATATGCTTCGCTTCAGCGGCTCCTGCGGCCAATAAAATGCAATTTTTTTTGTCCTGGTTAATTTCCCTTCCCCGTGTGGCGAAATTAGGGGGAGGGACAGAGGACATGGGGGCGGATTACGCGATTTCAGGCACATAAATCTTACTTGGCCGGCTTTCCCGGGTCGGCGCTCCGGCTTTCAATAAACGGTCAATATTTCAGAGGTTTGCGAACGCACCAGCAGGTCACTGCGGAGGTTTTGCCGGCCTGATATAATGACTCTTTATTTTTTTCTCTTGGTGCCTTCGGCAGAAAACAATGTCGGCCGTAATTGGGATCCGCGGCAGCAGATGGTAACTCCCACATTTATAAATGAGGGGTCGCGCCCAACACAAGCTCAGGGTCGCGCCATCAAGACGCAAGATCGATAGGCATGCCCGCAGACCTGCGCCAAGGTGAGAGAGGGTAATGAGAACTGGCTTCAACCCGCGGAGCCCGGTATCGAATTTGTACCGCCAACCTTTCAACAGTGCAAAAATTTGATCTCATGTTCATTTTATGTTGTTGTAAGATTGTGGGCGGTACACATGTACTTTGCTTTTGACTTCTCTTTTTTAAACCAGATTTGGAAATCAAGTTTTTGTTCTCAAAGATTTATTTTGTTTAAATTGCTGGGATTTGTCAATTTGCCGGAGGTGGTGGCTCATGAAGTCCTGGCACATATTACATCCATCTATGAACTCAGCCACCTGACCTCACCAATCAGCTCTGCTGCTTTGTGCAAGTTCAGGTGGTTGGAATGAAGAGCCGGGGCAGATTTTTGCTTTCTGGGCCTGGATTTTACACACAGTTCTTATGCCAGGAAGTTGGAGACTAATTACTGAAATCAGATGGCCAGATTAACAGATGCCTGGACTCTGCCGTTAGGCTTTGCACCATCTTCATCCTTCAACTTCATACAAAAAAAAAAATATTTGTTCACATAGCTTGACTAAGTCGTGTTACTTTGACTGAGTTCTCCCGTTTAATCCCACTGGTCTCTATTTGCTGTTGGTTTTGGGCAAAAAATGCAACTTTGAACTTAACCATTTATGTGCCTGGAATATATTTAGATGATGTTGTTCTAAAACTGGGAAGGAACTCCAGAAATCTAATAATGTCCATGAGGCTACCAGAGCCTATGAAGGGGATCAATTATGCTTCATGGCTTTTCGCTTTTCCTTTAACGTATTCTGTGGCTTTTTATGCATGTAAAACTTCTGAAAAGTTACAAAGCACAAAGTCCACGCCAAGGTGAGCTGTTCTCTCTGAGAGAAATCATAACTCCTGTATTGCCTGAAACACCTTTGTTGAAGTCCTGCGTTTTCTTCAGTAATGCTGGGATCAGACTACACAATGTTTTTTTTTCTGTTCTAAAGATCGCTATGTTAGATTAAGCAATTATAGAGGTATAAATTCTTTCTGTGAAGTGGCCGAGAGAAGTGGCATACTACACGATGCAACATGACCAACTGTCATCTTCAGTCTGTCACGACGTGCGCCGTATTTTTCAAGGAATGATGTGTAATCTTTCCCATAATACCTTAAAAACTATCCCTTTTCAGAGTGTGTATAGACAGTATTAACCGGGGTAAGGTATAAACATGCCAAAATATTTATGTTATTATTGGCGTAACCCAGCTATCTAATTAGGGTTTATCATAACTGGAAAAAGGGCTTAATCGGTTAATGTGGCTTACATGAGTTACGGCATTACCAGAGTACTTCAATACCTCCATCAGAAACTGAAGTATTGAGGACATGAACTTAAACGTTATCACCGCGTTGCCGGATTAATGCTACTGGCAGTATTCGCTGGTTTGCTGAAGTGTCTCGGCTACTACTCGCCAGATATCAGCTTTATTCCCTCCGTCATAATACAGTCTCTTGAGGAAATATCAAGAAAGCACAGATGTTGTTGCCATAGGACAACGAACCTTTCCTTCGTTTCACTGCTCCACCTTGCAATAACAGCATCACTCTTCTTTCTCTAGGCTGTGTTTACAAATGTGCGCGCTGCGGCTTCATCTCTTCCTGCAGAGCTCTGTCAGCTGTGCTCCTATTGGTCAGCGACGCAACCCGTCGTGGAAGACAAAGAGAGAAATTAAATATGGTTGGCTTTCTGTCGGGGTGTCGTGAGGCTTCGCAGATCCTGCGACGGTTTTCGTCCACTCTGGCACACTGCACGGCATAAAACGATCAGTCTTTGCCCACGATGACCATTCATCGTTTCCAATCCCACCCAACACCCTGAGATTTCCAGATCGGGCTAAAATCGTGCTGAAATCGTGTAGTCTGATCCCGGCATAACTTGCCAACATCATGATCCAACAGTCACATCATGGCTGACTAGCAGCTACCCTGCCACATCAAGGAAATGTTTTTTTTCTTCAGTTCAAAAACAAATTCCCTTCATTCTGACTTCCAAAGGCACATGAAGTGATGAATCGATGATATAAATTTTTTGCCTCAACTCCCCAACCTTTTATTGTGTTCAATTTACCAAAGACTACTTCCTGAACTGAGGTTGGCCAATCATAGCAGAGTGGGCTTGAAGGGAGGGGGGCCTTAAAGAGACAGGAGCTAAAATAGCCTGTTTTAGGCTGATTGAGACTGAGGTGCTGCAGACACAGCCTGTGCAGCTGTAACTGGGTGCTTTTCGACCACAAAACATGCATAAAGCACGGAAATGAAAATATTAAACTGATAATTAAGAATAATATGGCCTCTTTAGAAACAAATGTCTTTTCACCTGAAATGATGAAAGCAGCAATGGCCTTCATCCTTGCAAATGGATTGTCTTTCCCCTCCACTGGCCTCAGAACAGTACACTAGCTCACCACTCATAACTTTGATGCGACACTGAGGCCGCGTCATCGAAAGAACACAAAGCTGTCGAATTGCATGTCGGCCGCAAGCAGATACACATTCGCTTGAGTGTCGTTCTCAGCCGCCGCACGTTTATATCTTGCTTTTGAGATTTATGTCCGCCCTTTCGCGGGGAGACGAACAGGAGCGTTTCATCACGCGCGGAGCATCATCCAGAGGGCACTATATAATAAGGCATGATGGAAGCGATCGTAAGTGTCAGTTTCGCCGGTGTCAAACACGGGCCAAAGACAGTGTGATGCTGCAATCACAGCCCCACTGCTGTTTGCGCCCCGAGGTGTCTGTGCAAGGCCCCTCGATTCAAGAGATTACTTATTTTATAGCTACTCAGTCGCCTGGCCTTGTTTTGCTCTTTTAAGCATTGAGGCCCCCTCCACCCCATCCTTTCCCCTTTATCTCGATCATGGCAAACGCAAAGTCTGTCCAGAGCCCACGTGGCTCATCAGGCCGGTGCATAACCCCGGTTTCTGTAACATGGAGCAACTAGGAGTATTACTGCTCCCCCTGGATGGGATGCTAGTCCATTGCAGGTTACCCTTCAGCTCTTGGTCAGGTTTCCCTGACAATTCGCTGATACCCAATTATTCACCTGGTTGGAGTCGGGCACTGTGGGAGTGAAGTGTTTTTGCCCAAGGACACACCGCAAAAGCCATTGCAAGGTCTTGAGCTCGGGACCTTTCGATCCCAAGTCAAGCACACTTAACCACTACGCCATTGTGTCCCCCCAATTTTGATCATGACCTGAGTTCAAATTGTATTTTTTTAAATATATATTCGGATACATTTCCTCTTGGTGTTTTTAGGTATACCTGTGCTTCATTTCTCTTGCTTGCTACATTTGAGCCTTTGATGGGGCCAGGTGTTTGTGCCTATGGGGTTATTTGACCTGTTGGAAAAAGCTAAGGTGGCCCAGTCTTGCAGTGGGTAGATCAGCGATGGATTTGGCAAACTGTGGTTCCTCCCTCTCACCCACTTCCGTGCTAGGATGGGCTCCGACACTCGTTCCATGGGCCCCTAACCCAGGATAAGCCAGGCTGATAATTACCTCCGCCAAGAAGGTTATGTTTTTGCCCGCGTTGGTTTGTCTGTCTGTCTGTCTGTGTACAAGATAACTGGAAAAGTAATGAATTTTGTGGGTGGATTGCTATTACATCACGGATGGACCCTATTGATTTGGACAGTGCCACGGCAGCCATCTTGAAATCGTACGTTGCAGATACCTTAAATTTTTTATGAGCCATGTTCCCTCAGTAAGATTTCGATTGTGCTGCCTTGGCAATGATTTGCACTCTCATAGGGCCTCTAGTTCTTGGAAATGTAGTTGTTGTGCTGCAGACATGCTTTGTCAAATGCAGAAAACAATTGAATTGCCTGTTGCTTAGAGTACTTCACACATTGTAAGGTAAGGACGGGACAATATCCATGACACCACCCTGCATGAAATTTGCTGACTAATAGATGATACCTGATTTTAAGTCATTTTGGGGCTCAGAGTCCAAATATCACATGAGCGATTGGCTGTCACGTCAGGTTTTGTCACAAGTCACTGCCCTTGGTATAACGAGAATCTGGTTCAAGCAAAGTAAGTCCCTGCTGTTTCTCATGAATTAAACACTCCAAAACACCACCACGAAGTATTGCATCATCATGAGAAATAACCCCACCCCAAGTAGCCTTTGGCCAATCCCCTTTCCCCTTTTTGCCTGTTGCACGATGGCTGATTACTGTTGATGCCAACAGAGAGACTGCCCTGAACGAAATTATTCGTGGAAATCAAAGAAAAGAAAATGTAATCCCCAGGTAAACTGCATTTTGTTTTATTACATCTTGCAGAATGCTTAAAATCTAACTGTGTCATTCGGCTTTCATTTATCATTGTGTATTCTTAGATATGTCAATATGAAAAAATGAATTTGCGATTTGTCAAAAAACCTGACATGATACACAAATTTTTAGGGCAAATTTGAAATCAGCGCCTTGGAATTATATAAAATTAACACAATTTATAAAAGGAGCAGAGAAAAAGTTTCAAAATGCAGGGCGGTGTTATAGTTACCGAAGTCTATTTTCTCAATTTTCTCAAAATGAACATTTTGTGACTGGAGTTCTGTTGGAACCAGGGTCTGTAAATTGACTCCATTATGATTGGTATTTGGGTTCAGGTTAGAGCCCAGAGCCATATTGTCAGACTCCCCCTCTGATGAGTGAGCGCTGGGGGCAAAGGTCAGGGGCTGTGACATCACAGGGGAGCGCTCTACCCACACTCTCCTGCCAGCCCCACCCCCTTCCTGCATGAGGGTCCGTACCCCCATACTCAGCATACATGGAATGAGCAGGACCATGAGTCACCATTATTCACGAGCTTAGCAGCTAGATCGGCATTATTCATGAGACCCGCGGCTGGCGCTCCATTAGTCATGAACCGTGTCACTGATTATTCATGAGCTGCTCGGCAGAGGCCACATTATTCATGAGCTGTGATGTCGAAGCTGCATTATTCATGAGCTGTGCCGCTGGAGCAACATAATTCCTGAGCCGTGAGCTGAAGCTGCATTATTCATGAGCTGTGCCGCTAGAGCAACGTTATTCATTAGCTGTGCTGTCAGAGCTGCATTATTCATGAGCTGGGAGGGGCTTGGCTCTGCTGTGCACGGTAAAACACTTCAGCATCGTAGTGTGTGCGGGAAGGGAAAAATAAAATAAAAACATGCAACTTATGCGTCTGGTGTCTGAATTCTGCTGAGCACATCGTATGTACAGGGTCACCCGGAGCTTAAAATAACCCTTCTTCTGGGCTCTCAGAGGAGTCGCTTGGTCCCCTCGCCAGCGATAGAAGCAAATTACTGCGCCGTTCCACGTTATTAAACATGACACTCACTGAAGATAATAGAGCCGATCTCCATCTCAATTCAAAATCCTAATCTCATCTCTGTGATTAATAGGTAGAGATCTGCATATCAAGGGCTCTTGTTAATTCGCTCAGGCGAATCCCTTTTTTGTGATGTGTCTGCAGAAAGAAGAAAAAAAATGTAAAAGTCTGTCCTCACAATAATTTTTTCTTTCCTATGCCTGCGATTTCGCCCCCGGGGCCTGGAGGGATATGAAGACTTTTTGGGAGGGTAAGGAGTCGGGAGAAAGCGAGAGGGAGAGGGGGAATGAGAGAGAAGGAGAAGGATGGAATTGAAAAGTGGAGAGCGGGGACGCAGGTGGACTGGGGATTTGACCAATGAGAGAAAAGATGAAGTTGACAGGCGGTCTGAGGCTGATGAGGGGTTGTTTCCATGGTAAGGAGGGCATCGTGTGGCGCCTCTGATCAGTTTCAAAATGGAGGCCGACTCCTCGTTGGGAGATGGGGGTCTCTTGCTCTCTCCTTTCTCGCCTCTTCTCTTGTCTTTTTAAATCCTGCTGTTTCTCTGTTAGCTGCTCCTAATTTACCTCCCTGAGGAATTTTACGTTGTGATTTTCCGTTTGTCCGCCAGTGATGCGTGTCCAAGACAACTTACATTTTTCAAAGTTATCTCTTCATACCTCAGATTGTCTTTCATAACAGTTCAGGGTAAGAGCTTATTTCAAGGCTTCCATGATTGATTATGATTACCCACAATTCCACACTGCTGCCACGGCATAGACTATCTCTAGCTGTCTGAGATTAAAAGCAGCCTCTATGTTTTCTTTTTCCAGCGTGTCTTTGCATTTATTTAATAACAAAATATCTGTAGAATCTTTCAACATAATTTGGATGCCCTGCAAGACTGAGATATCCTCTGCGCATCCAGAAATTAATTTTGTCCCCCCCCCCTTAAAAAAACCATGAATTTTTGGTCATAATCTGAAGAACCATCATGTTTGTCTGTGTTCTGTTCAAGTGTTGTGCAACCTAGGCTATAAGTGCAGTTGAATAAAAAAATACTTATTTTTGAAAATATTTTTGCTCAAAGTCATTTCTCATTCAAGACACTTGTACAGTATTCTGTCCAAAGATGACAAACCTTTCCTTTATTTCTGCTGCGATTCTGACGGAACAGGAGGATTTAGATGGATTCAAAGTAAAAGGAACTTTGGTATTTAAGATAAGGCACCAAAAATGAAGACAGTGCTATAAATTCATCAGTTGCCCTATAAATGTAATGGAAGTGGGCTAATTATTGCTGGGCTGGTTCTTCCGTCTTGAATTGAAGTGACTCAATCATTCTATCAGTCACCGGCGACTGTGTTTGAGTTCCGGACACCCACAGCCTTTTGATTTTTTAAAGTTCCCTCAACATAACGCACTTTGTCACTGGCACATTGTTACATCTTTTTAATCTGAAAGAGGGATTTTGACTTCAATTTCTTTGATGAAGATGGTTATATTTGACCATTGACAACCTTGGAAAAGGGTCTAGATTTCAATAAATTGAAAAGTTGAGAATGTACAAATATTTATCATCGATTTTGTCAGGTACTGATCGAGTGGGGTTTTACCATTTGACTGGGATTAAATGCGCAGATGAACATGTATTGAAAAAAGGCCTTAAAAATTGACAGTTAGGACAGGAAGTATATTAATGCATTGGAAATAATATTATTGATAGTTTGAAAAGATAGAATAATACTATTACCTTGTAAGATATATCTCAAATGGTTAGCTAAGGCACAACAGTAATTGAGAAATTGAGAGATATAGAAAGTCTGGAGAGGTACTAAATGAAAGCTTTTGAAACTGATATAAAAACTTTGGAGAGGTACTTAATGAATGTATTTGAAACAGAAGATATTATTGAAAGTTAGGAATGAGATGTCGTGAAAAATTGAAAGGATCGTAAAAAGTCAGTAAAGATCGTACTGCATTGTCATTGATCATGAGCAAAGCCGGAACCATCATCAGGTTTATCAGGATTATCACTCGTTTTCCTCCTGGGTTGGTCCTGTTATCGACTCGTGCGAATTCTGTTTCCCTACTTCCTGTCTGCGACACTTCCTCTTTCCCCTTTCCGGCTCCTAAGGTCTGGCCCCTGTTTGTTTTGACACCCATGTCACTTTAATGGTGGGGTCTCGATGGATGTCAGTGGTGATATATGGAAGTAGTCTAGAGCATTACTGCATGTGCTTCCATTTTGTGTCCAAGTCATTGTGCTTCATTTGCACACAACACGACTGAAGGTACTAGAGCCTTGTTATCGCGAACCTTAAAATAAATTTCATTTGAAAGTAAGATGATCCTCTCACGTCTTAATGTCAAGGCCCAGCTCAAAAAAGCCATTTTTTTTTTTCATTCCAATCAAACGTGTAAATAAAAAGTGAAAATTATCCTGAGTCAAATTAGACGGCAACTGCTATTCTGTCACAGTCTCCTCTGCTTTTCACACAACAGAGGTAAAGACAGAGGTGAAGATTCACAGCTTCAGTGTTGGAAAGCAGTGTTTCTTTACTTTCTAATTATAAACTGCAATTGATTGATCTCTTTATGAGGCATCGTGGATTTAAAGCAGTGAAAGAGCGAGTGCACACATCAAAAATGAAATTCAACAGGTGCGGGATAAAACAACTCAAAAAGAAAAACAATCTCTGATATCGGCACAGTGTTTTAAATGCTCCCCAACAACCACAACAAAAAAAATTATATCAACGTTTCGACCATAAAAACTTCTTCCTCCTGTACTACCAGTATTACCACTAGAGGTACCTGACGAAGACCTTTTTATGGTCGAAACTTTGTGATAATAAAGCTTTGTTTGGGAGCATTAAAAACAGTGTGCGGATATCAGAAATTGTTTTTCGTTTTGCATCGTGGATTTACACGGGTTATGCAAAGGTCCTGTACTCGGCTTCGGTGATTGGACTCCTTTCCACAAATACTCCCGCCAAGAGATGGAAACTCCTGGGGTTAGATGGAAAAATCCTGTCAAGTTTTACTTTCCACAAAGGAGTTCAACCGACTGATTTCACTTTCATGCTAAGCTACTGACTGAGGAGTTGTTCCAGTTAGCAAACTCAGGTGTTTGGAGTAAACTTCCAAGGACGACTTCGACTCTGCGTCCCTGAATCGTATATCTCAGCCCATTTGGTTTTGCTTATGGTATGAGGATCCACGCGGTACGTTGCCTCAGCGCAGTGATCTTTACAGCGGTGGACATTATCTGAAACCTTTAGCAATCACCGATGTAGAAGGACAGGAAGCAGGAAGCTGCGGGCGGCCCTTATCTCCAGCCAACAGACCCCACTTCCTGTGGAGGGGAGAGGAAGAAAGGATGACAGCCCTGGGATGTTAATAAAAATAATAAATCATTCTTCCCATGTTTATAAAGTGGTAAATGGAGCGCTGATATTCTTCTGAGGACTCGGATACATCCCGGCTAATCCTCCGCTGTTCCTGATGCCTTGCTTTGATCGTGATGTTGCTAAAATGTGGATGCAGTGCCATGAGAATTTAATGTCCTTTACCACTGGCGCATTAAAGTAGGCCTGCCAATGGGCTGTCCAATGATCTGCGTGAACGGCACCTTAAGAGCGTCTCTGCCAAATACTGTTAGAGTTGATTTAACTCTTGAAATAAGAATGATATCTACAACCTGATATTTTACTGCAGTGGTTAATGCCTGTTTAAACATGCGGATGGACCATTAGGAATGCAGATTCACCTGTGCAGGTTGAGTCCACTCAATAATAATTATTCGCTGACCTAAGCGTCTTATTCGGTCACCACGGTTGAGCTGAGATCTCTTTGAATGGCGGATGTTAAAGGAACAGTTCATCCAAAAACAAATGTTTGTCATTTTTGTCTCACCTCCATGGCAGCTGAAACACATGTACAGTTTGTTGATCCATGAAAAATGTTTTGAGTATAACAGCAAAACTCCATGGCAGCCTTCTCTAAAATAACTAAAATAGTATTTATACTCCACTCAGATATTCTGTTAAAGTTGAAATACTACTGGATACTTTACTGTAATGAAGAAGCATTATTTATCATCTCATAATCTGCAAATGCAGGTCCGAGACCAATGCTAGGGGCTTATTGCGATTTTTCGCTCCACTAGTAGTCTCTTTCGTTGGGATTAGATATTTTACCATGGTTATATTTGTATTTCATTTGGTATAAAATACAAGTGAGCATAATTACTTAGCAGCACGTACGTGCCGGGCTTCAGTTCTGGATAAATATGGATGTTTTCACGGCAAATTGCACATTGAAAGATCTGATGAAAAGAACTGCTGACAGCCAATGAAAAATGGGAATTAAACGATAACAATGCACTGGCAGCTGTGTCTCATTTTACCTTAACAACAAAGAAACCGGGAAAAAAAATGTGGCAGCGGACGGATCGCGTCAGGACAAAAGCACACAGTGGTCTCCCATTAAACCTCTACCACTCAATCAGGGACACAACACATCAATTCATTTTGTCACGTGTCAAGTGGGGCCAAGCGATGTAGCCGAGGCGGATGTGATTGTACTGACTGCGATAATCTATCTGTCTCAAAGCCATGGCTTTCAAAAACCTGCGGTGGATACCATAGAGAATATAAGGTCCTCCAGCTACCCCTGATATTGTTGTTTACATTACACTTGCATTTTCGATGCTTTTTTTCTACACTACATGTCAAAAGTTTTTGCACCCCAATATTTTCTGTAATTGTGACAATTTTTTATATCTTGTTCTTGTGTAATAGTCTCATATGTAATTATTTGTATTATCTTTGATCATTATTCTCATTGTAAAGCACGTTGTGATCTTTTTCTGTGAAGGTACTACATATATAAACTTTACTTACTTATATTGATTGTATAACAGAGAGGTAGGGAAATTTGAAGGCAAATGTATAAACCGTGTTTATAACAAAACAAATTCAGAAAAACCAGGACCAGTCATTTTGTCAGTATTCAAACAGATCAGTAATGATGGTCTAATCCAGTGTATCCCAAACCTCTCCTGGAGTCACACCTGTCCTGCAGGTGTTAGATCTCCCGGCTCCAGCACAGGTGAGTCACATGATCTGCTAATTATCAAGCAGCTTCAGAGGGTTGATAGCGAGCTGATAATTTCAATCACCTGTGCTGGGGTCCTTGTGGATTTTTCTTGTAAATGTATTATTCGTAATAAACAAGGTTTGGGCTCCAGTGATTTCTTTGTTGTCGACATAACATGTAAGATAAAGACTTGAAAAGATCTTAGGTTGCGCAAAAACTTTTGACTGGTAGTGAATAGTACTATAAAGCTGATTAGACTAAGCACAAGCCAATGCTCCTGGAATTCTGTGGGGTTAAGGGCCTTGCTTAACAATGCTAGCCTGAGTTAACTATGGTTGAACCACCAACCTCCCAGATCCAGGTGGAACACCTTTATCTACTAGACTAGACCGTGGCCCTCTGCTAATTTCACCCTCTATTTCTTGTAAGGATGTCACAACATAGTAATGTCATGGTGATCATTATCCCCCTGGGGAGATAGACACACCTAAAGACGTGCTTATGCACAGCCAACGCACACACTCACAAATGCACACACACAAACACTCTCTCACACACACACACGGACATGCAGATACTCATAAATGCACTTGTGCACACACAAACACAAACACACTCAAGTGTGCGCGCACACGCACAAATGTGCTTGTGTGCACACACAGACACTCACAAGTGCACACATGCATGCGCGCACACGAACATGCGCGCAAACACAAATGCCCACGTGCACGCAGACACACACATACACACACACACACACACACACGTAAACACACATGCGCACACACAAACGGGGCCCACGCGCATACGCATACATGCACACACTCTTGTATTTCATCTCGTTGTCAGTCACTGATCGGGAATTTAATTCCGTTCAGATCAGCTGCACAACAGCCGCAGGAATCAAGGCGCTGTCTCCAGTCACTTCGCAAAAACAACTTTTTAAATTTCTGACGGCTAACCTCAGCGATATCCGCCAATCCACGGCCCCCGGCCAGAGAATGCTTTGTTAATTAACCAGTTCATTCCCACAACATGCAGGAGGAACTTCAGACTTTGCTTGACTGAATTTACAGGTTACTTAATGGGATGGGGGAAGGTAAACACTTACAGATCGGCTGCGAGAGCTGACTGAAAAGGGGTGGCCTTGAAATCTTGACGCTAAGGGACAGTAATAACCTACAGCGCCAAAACAGGACTGTCCCTGGTGAATAGGGATGTAAGGCTGATGACACACCAGGCAACACCATCTCCGGAGTGGCTTTCTTTGGATGCTTGTTTCCTCAGGCGCTGGCGTGAACCATGCAGGCAGTCTTAATAAGGACCATCACTTCCAGAAGATTTCCCAGAATGCACGGCTACATCAGAAGCACCTGGGGAGCTTGACTATAACTGTGCTGTCGCTCTGTTACTTCGCCCCACGGAAACTGGTGTCATACATCCAGGAAAGGTCATGAGAAATACCTCGCCGTGTCGGTATCGGAGATCGCTCAGCCCAGGAGAAGAACAAGAACCTTTCAGATATCTGTGGTAAACTTGTCCTGACAAATAAAAAAATCGGCCTGTCCGCTGTTGCCTGCACCCAAAGTACCCCGTGTCACAAACTGAGATGATAGCAGCTTGAGCACATCTTGTACTAGCCTATCTGAAAAAGCCCCTCTTCCTTTCTGAAGGAACGAGACAGCTCTGAGACAAATTGTGTATGGGGATTCAAATTGTGATTACAATCATGTGAAATAGATCATTCCACCATCGGGAGAAAATAACCTGGCCAACATAATGAGGGGGTGAGACTCGACGCGTGATTGGCACTTTGGGCATAAATACCCTGGAATTATCCGTAATAACCATGGTAACTGAGTGGTAATTGCCAGAAGGTTCTCTTGTCTTGGAGAAATAGCAGGAGAATAAAGGAGCCGGAATGGCGTCCTTGCGCGCCGTTAAACCTACATTAATTGTGCGCATTGTGAGCATTTGTTTGTGCCACAAAAGGAGCGCCCCGGTTTCGTCTCCGAGGGCTGCGTTCGGTAACCAAGCCCAGAGGCAATTAGCACTGAGCTCTCTGAAATGCGTCTTCGCCCCTCTGTTCGCATTGAGAAAGGGGAATCGGATCCCGAGCGCGATTCCAGGACAAAGCGCGTATAGGTTTGCGGAAATGACGCGACGAGGCAGACGTTCCATGTCAGCGATACAAACTTTTTATGATCCGCCGTGCGTGGGTGACAGAAAGGTGTCAGGTTGAGCCGTCTCCTGTAATGTTAGGATGCTCATTTTGAGACGCAGAACAGTTCCCCCCGGTGGACTACAGCGTCATGCCTGCTTTCTTAGTCCCTGTACATTATTAATGTAAATAAGGACTCAACAGAGGAGGGACAGGTGTGCCTGCACTGCTGTGTGAATGTTCAGGTGTGCGCTGCTGAAGAAACTGCCTCGTCTTAGGGTGATGGAGATGTGTTCACACAGGGCTGTAACTGTTATCTCAGGCTGAGAAATGATGACACTTCACGTGTTACCAGAAACTCATTGATTAGTCATGTGATGTGTTTTAGCATCGATGAGAGTGGACAGGAACTAGCATTGATAAATGCAAGTAATGAATGTTTGGTTTCCGCTAATCATGGTCTATTTGGGAAGTGATGAAGAGATGAAAATTCATAGCATTTTCAGGATAACTGAGACATGAAATAAAGCATTTTTTCAATATACTGTTATTGTGAAGTGTTACCAATTAAATGTCAAAAATTTAATGGCTGTAAAAAATGAGATAATGCACCTTTATGATATCAACCAGTGGTCCGCTGTGAGATCTTGAACACAAGCCAAGATGTCAAGGTTTGGAACATGGCTACCCAGCATTTCAGTGCGTTTTATGTCCCATCAGGCCGAGCATTTTCAGGCAAGATGGCAGATTATGGACTTGTTGAAAAGGGACAAATCAAACAAAACAGCCATTGCTGTGGGCCAATCAAAATGCTGTGATACAGTAAAAAAAAATCCAAAGGTTTTTGTTCTGGTTTTTTTCTTTAGAAAATTTAGATAAAAGTATAAATATGAAGTTAAAGTGTGCTCGACCAGCTTTAATATGAGAGTATTTACATGTGTGTTCAGTGATCTTAGGAATTGCGGCCATTTTTGTGCGCATAACGCGTGTCCAGATACTTGCGGACTGCTCTGAGTCACTTCCCCATTCACTCTGGCTGCTGCTGTGGAGTGCAGTGAAGCAGTAAAACACTCGACGAGAAAAAATCTTTTTTTAAACAAGTGTCTGTGGAATTGTTAATCTCACCTGCATCACAGGTTCTCAAAACGCTCGCAATTGATGCCTCTCAATTCGCCTCATTTACAGCGAGCACCACTTAGGACTTATTTGCAACAACCTTGGATGTCTTCGCTCTCTCTCTCTCTCTCTCTCTCTTTCACCATCTCCCTCTCTCTCTCGCTCTTTCTCTCTCCCGAGATCACAGCCCACTGTCAGAGGAGATAAGTTTACTTTTTTGCCTACTGCTTTTTCGATAGTCTGTTGTCCAGACTCCAGAGGCTAAAGTGCTCCCCAGGGATTTGTTTGCTAGCTTAAGCCGCATCCGCTAACGAGCCCTGATAACATCTTTGCAGTTGTTGGGCCCTTGACTGAGGCCCTTAACGCACACAGCTCCTGAGAGAATTGACCCCGGCTTAGTCTGATAAGATCAGTCATTTTGGATAAATCTGGATAAATAAATAATTTATTATTAAAAGCATCAGCTCGGTAACAGTCATGTAGAGAGGCTTTGGCTGCTGGATCTAAAGCACCCCACCACTGACTTTCCTGGAGTTTCAGACCTGCTTGTCCAGGCTGATGATAGCTCAGATATCCCCTGTAAAAAGAGCATGTATGCGCACACGCGTGCGTGTGTGTGTGTGTGTGTGTGTGTGTGTGTGTGTGTGCGTGTGTGTGGGGACCAAATGGCCTGCCATCATGGAATACCCATTTCTTCATCCTTATGGGGACATTTTTTGTTCCTCACAAGGTTTTTGAGTTATTTTAGAGTTAGGGGTTAAGGTTAGCATTAGACTGAAGTCAGGGGTTTAGGTTAGAGTTAGACTGAGGTGAGAGATTAAGGTTAGGGTTAGCGTCAGGGTTAGGTATGAAGTGTTTATGGTTATGATCAGGGTAAGAGTGGGAGTGTAACTCTATGGGATGTCCCCAAATAACATGAAAACACAACGTGTGTGTGTGTGTGTTTGTGAGTGTGTGTGTATGCCTGTGCATATATGTGTGCGCACATGCGTGTACAGTATGTGAAGTTCTGTGTGGGAACATGTACCTCTCATCTCTCTCTCTATTTCTCTCTGTGTTCCCCACACACTCCTCCTGTCAATGCTTCTCGTTCCCGTGACGACAGGTACCCCCCCCCCGAGAATGTCTGACAGCAGCAGGGTGTCCCTCAGTCCCTCTGTCCCTCTATCCCTATTTCGCCTCCCACATCCAAGAATCCGTCCACGAGGCAGGCCGTCGGAAAACAACAGGACCTTTCACACCGGCAAACAAATGCTCTTCCGCCTCTGATGGCTATGATCCACATCGCGCTCTTAGCGAAACGAGGAGAGCCCTGCCCTCGGTATCGAACCACATCGATCTGCTCTCTCGCTCCACCAGCCTCCTGAGGCGGCTCCAGCTTAGCGAGCTAGCGCGGCGCTGCAGAGACCGTTACTTAACCTCACTGTTACTTCCTGTACTTACATATCGAGCTCGATCGCCTGTCAAATTACCAGACGCCCTCTGCCGAGTCGGGACTTCGGTAATTTGCACATACGGTTGGGGTCCATTTCTCGTTATTTCGTTGTGTAAGAACACATCTTATCAGAGAACATTCTCTACTCTCTCACCAGCACTGCTTTCCGTGTTTCTAAATCGCACACAATGAGCCATCGCAATTCTGCCCAAACCAACCCATCCATGCCTAAAACTGCTGATAAAAAAGATGGTAGGAGAATGAAAAGCAACATCAAGCATTAACGGTCGAAGCGCAAAGTGTTGCGTCACGCGGTGAGCATCACTGGTCTCAGTTGCACCCCCCTTCTCACACACGCACGCACGCACGCACACACACATACTCGCAGACGAACGATCCTCACATCTTTTTGTAGATGAATCCCAAATGGTCGAGCTAGTCAAGAAAGCAATTGCGCCACACCCAAAAATTTGTCATCACAAACTGGATTAGTTATTTGATCCGCAGGGTGGAGATGGCTTACAGTGTCGGGCTGTGAGGAGAGACTATCGAGGGAGAGACGATTGGGCCCACAGGCCTGACAATAACTTTGTGCTCGCTCTCCATCGGAATGATTGATTCTGAATATATGATTCTTATGGGTGCTTTAGTCAGGGTGTGTGTGTATATATATATATATATATGGGGGGGGAGACAATTTGATTGCCAGTCATAGGGCCCAAAAATACTAGCGGCGCCCCTGGCTACATCTGTTTGTAGCCCACTGAATCCAGTTTGACAGGCCTACCGAGCATTCAGTCATTCATTTAGTGGGCACAGCAAGTATGCATCTCCACAGTATGTACAACATTAGACTATAACATTAAATAAGTAGCTAACAAGTTTGGTAGTGTACAATTTTCAACATTTTTCACATTTCCTCAGTCTGTGGAGAGCAAAATCAATTGTGGGCAACTGAAAGCTATGACGGATTGAGTTGAGCTCGAAAATCAAACTAACTATGGCTGCTTTCCTTGGCTGCTTGTAACGGAGCCTCCAGAATCGAACGGGCTTTGATGATGCCAAAACCGACCTGTGCAGCCCACCTAGAACGCGGCCTCGGTTCTGAATCCAGCCAGGGAGAGCTCTTGCTCCTCCATCGTCTAGAAAACAGTTTCTCATCTCAGGCGCCAGTACCCATAAGGGATTGCACAGCATCCACTGGTCACACGATGCAGATTTATGCCGAATACTTTAGCTATCAGGGTAATGTTCGCCTACAGTTTGATCCATACTATGATAGGACATACTATGATTCTCACATACAGATTACCGTGTACTATTGAGTAATCATGTATGAGTATTTGGACGGGTCCAGTATTTTCAACAGTGCTGTCGGCAGTAAGATTGGCAGGACAGAATCCTCAGCTTTTAACAAATAATTACTTTTGCTGTTCCTGTTCACTTTGCTTGATCAGCAAGTAAGCAATTTAATTTGTCCAAAATTGGGGATGACTGGGCAATTTCTAATTACACAAATTAGTGCTATCGTTAATTGCGCCACAAAGTCAGAAAAAGATGACGTCTTTTAAAGATTCCTAACTTTAACTAGTCATGAAACAGTACAGATTTGCATAAATGTGTTTGAAAGCCTTATTGTAAGATAAGCCGTCGTGCGCAAAACGGAAAATATTTTATATGTTGCATTCAAGGTTGGCGTGACACACTTAACAGGATATTTTACACATAAATTCATGCTTTTCAAGGTTTTAAACTAAATCGTAAGTGAGCTTAAAGTAATTGAATTAATCCTTCAAAACCTCTGATAAAAAATGTAACGACTGGAGATGAAATTCAAAGGAAAGACTGATTTTTCCTCATGAACAACCTCACAACGTAGCCCAGTTATCTCCGTAGCTTCATGATCTCTTAATCATCGCAAGCTACTTATTGGATATGATTATTTAATAACTGAATTATTCGAGTGTTAATCAGGCTAAGTACATGGAAGCAGGTCGTGGCGACGTCACTGGGTGGAGTTTATCAGCGAGCGCAGAGTTAAGGTCCCTTGGAGGAGGTGTGTTTGTAGAAGTGCGGATGAGGGGAGGAGGGAGGTGGGCGGTATTTAGGACAGGCAGGGGCTGCACTCCCTCCAGCAGGGAGGGTGTGGGGGGGAGTGGGGGGGATCCGGGCAGGCTGGCGTACAGACGCGGACAGGAATGAGTTGCGACAGCTAGATTAAGGTGGGAGGAAGCAGCTTATTACACGGCTGATTTGTTTTCATATCTCAGCAGCAGTGGGAGAGAACGCGAGGGGGGGGGGGGGGGGGGGTATGGTGACGGAAACAGAATGAAAACAGTCGGCGGAGAAAACAGGAGAACAAGAAAAGGGAAGAAACCGGCACTGAAAGGAAGAGGATGGTGAAAAGAATGGAGGAACAGAAAGGATAGTTATGGAAAATGAGGGGAGAAGAGAGGGAGGGATTAAATGAGGCTGTCGAGAGGAAGAGACGGGTAGATGAAAAGACGAGAGGAGAGAGAGGAGAGGGAGGGAGGGAGACGAGGAGAGAATCGATGAGGGGATGAGTGAAGCCTTCTGTCGGCTCTTGAACACAGAGTGACGGGGAGCTGAGAAAAGTTATAACCCGGACCTGAATGTCACTCACTGGGACTCATCGGGGCTTCGACGGACAGGTGAGATGGACACAGGCCAGGAAGAGGAAGAATAGAGGAAGAGAAGTGGATTGGACGCAGAAATGGAAAGACAGCAGAACCGATCGGAGTTGAGCTGAGTGCCCACCGAAGTTCCTCACTGTCCTAGAGTCGGTTCATTTTGCTGCTTCACTGTAACAGCATGTACAAGTTAGCCAGAGGCCCCCTTTTGTGGGGTAGATGGGATTTGTAGTGAAATGAAGAGCAAATCAGGGGGAGGACACAGATAAATGTAGCCTGGGCGACATGCAGCCATAGAGAATGGAGACTGGACAGAAGGGGTTAATTGTGAGACTTTTTTTTGGCCAGTATAATGGCCGGCCTTCAGCGCTATCATCAGTTTGCTCACAGAAGAAAAGAACTCCCCAGTTAGCAGACCCACTGCAACTCAACTCCAGGCCATTGTTTTACTCAAGCAGGAGTCATGTTTTCTGCCTGTCCTTTTGCTGCTGACAATAACCGTGTTCACATCTGCAAGGTTTCACAAAATGCATTTCATGCTCCTGATAAACAAAATATTCAACTATTCTTCTCTTGTGGTATTCAAAATATTCTGAACAAAAATATAAACGAAACAGTTTAGTCATTTCAGTATTACGCATAACTATTTCTGAGGTTGACTTAGTTGGGTTTATTTATGTGACTAAGGCTGTGTGCCACTGGCCTGTGTGTATTTCAGTCACCTTCTCCTTATCATTGTCAAGTTCATGCCCTTTGTCAAAATTGGCCTGTCAGGCAGTTGGGGCCTGATCATCCAGAGCTATTGAAATCAGGTACAGTCAGCCCAGGCACATCCTGTACTCTGGTCAATAAAAGGCCACCCCAAAAGTCTCAGTTCTGCCATTGTTCAAAATGCCATTAATGACTCGAGCCATCAGGGAGCTGCCATTGGAATGCTCAATGCAGGAATGTTTCTCAGGGATGTTGAAAGGGCTCTAAATGTCCACGTTTCAACAATAAGTCACATAAAACACCTTTTGGAGGAATGAGGCAAGACAGCAGATGGCCCGCATGCATGACGACCATGTGTGACAACCCCCACCCAAGACCGCCATATCTGGAGTCTTTATCTCTGCAATCTTCTGAGTAACTCCCATTGCAGATGAGACAGCTGGTCCCACCATCACCCCATTTTTGCTGAAACCGTGAAAAATAATCCCCAGGAAGTCCATATCTTTACATCTTTTGCCCTGTGTGGATTGGACCTCTCCTCAGCTTGATGAACAAATTGGTTCGACTAAGTGAATGGACACGTTTGATGGCCAATGGCACAATGGAGGACTGTTTTCTTTACAAACAAGTCAAGTTTCCAACTTCACTGAGCGGATGGACGGAGGATCGTTATGCTGACATCATTGTGGTGCACAAGGTGGCACATGGTGGTGGAGTGCTGGTTTGGGTGGTGAATATTCCAATGACATTGCACCAACTGCAGTTGATGAACAGCAACTTGAATGCAGTGTGATTTCACAATGAGATGCTGCTGCCTATCGTCCTACCATTCATCCATCAAAACAATAACCATCCAGCATGACCATGCCAGACCCAAGTCACCCATGTATGAACAGAATTCCTTAAGCCTGAAAACATTTGTGTGCTTGAATGGCCGGCTTATTCTTCCGGATTTGTCCCCCTTCCAGCATCTTTGGAATGTCCACAAGCAACAAGTTCGTCATTGGTTCCCATTTTCAGCTAATAGCAGCCAACTCCACACAGCTCTTGAAGAGAAGTGGGAACATGTCCACCAAGTCACCACTGACCATTTGTTACAGTCCACACAGCAGAGATGTGTAGCAATGCAGCGGGCCAAAGGCAGACAGACCCAATATTGATTTGTGAAATTTGGACAATAGACCCCATCCCCTTTATCATCACGCCATTGCGAGATTTTTTTTTTGTTTTTTAAATCATTGATCGTAATGTATTGCAATATAGTCATACAATCTGTCAACACTCAATGAAAGTATACAAAGAGCTTCTGAACATGGTCATATTTCTCTCAATAAGAAGGGTTGCGTTTATATTTTTGTTCAGTGTAAATTTTTACGCAAGTGGGAACTTTAGACAAAAAATGTGGCTTTTTAATGAGTGATTCCACTTTATTCACAAAGTTTTGTTTTACACATTACTGTGCTTTTCCAGTCCTCCGTAATATGTTTGTGAACAATCATTAATTAATAGCCAACTTACTGCAATAGCAAGCACATACAAGCCCCATTAAAATCAGCGATCAATAGTCCTTCACTGGCCGTGGAGGAATAATCGTCTCTCTGCTTTATGCTGTGTCTGCCTCCCAAACTGAGGGAGTGATGTAAGAGCTTTTGAAACATGCACTCCGAAGCGGCAAGGCGAGAATCAAATAAACGCGAATGTCAATGACGAATTTACTCGACGCAGCCCAGTTTGGGAACGATGGTAACAAGAAAAAGTACCGAGAACTGAGACAGCAAAGTAGGGTAATGTGCTAAACTTGTTGATTTTCATTATTATTTTTTTTTTCTTTTTTTCAAAATTTTTGCGATCCACAGATGAACAAGTTCAGATGATCTCCGGTCTTAAGTTGGGACGATGGCGTGTAATTGGTGAGGACCAGTGCAGTTGGACGTAGGCGACACGCCTCCTCTGCCCTTTATTAAAATGCCGGAATACACCGTCAAGTGTCACGACGATAAGTTAAGCAATAACGAAGGAGCAGCGCTTCAAAACAGCAAGAAGAAGTACAACAACAGGAAGAAGAAACTGAGTGAGTTTTGGTCCTTCGTGCCGAGGACAGAATACATTGTACAGATGAAAAATGTGGGATTGTTTGCTGTACTGGGTTATCAGTATCCAAAATTAAAATAGCAAACATAATGTTCAAATGCTGCATCCACTTTCATTATGCGGCCCTTGACCGTACCTCTTTGAGGCCAGCGAATGCGAGGGAGTCGTAACCTCAGTGTCGCCGCGGTGATGTTCAAGGGCTCACGCACACAATGGATTTTAAGTGGCCTGACGGACCTCGTTCAGACTGCTGCCCCGGCCTGGGCCTCTCTTCAGAGCATGCAGACGGCATTAATGATCAACCCCTGATGTCATTCCTTATATCATGGGCATATTATTAGAGAGCACTGAAACCAGGGGAAATCTGATATTCAGTATACGTATTCTGGAATAGCTCAAGAGCTTTGAACAATGAGAACCTTCAACTCCCGGTCCCCTCTTACAATTCTGCCGAACTGCGATGCTGTCAACTCGTGAATCTGCTCAAGACCGTATTTAACAGAGCAAGTACCCATCATCCTTTAGATGCAGTAATTACAGCCATGGAGTATGCGAGTGGTAAGCCCAAGTGATATGGTTGTTCGAGAGCAGTCCTTGAATATTATACCAGAGAGTGTATCATCTCGACTTATACAGCACACTTATTCCATTTGGTTTGCCGTCTGCTGCGGCGTACATAATCGAGCCACTCATGGAAAAGCAATCCTTTTCTCTTATGGAAAAAAATCGAAGATAAGGTATGTGATATGAGTGGGCTTTGCATAGCCGTTGCAATCTGAATGACTAAGATTTAAAGACTTTCCAGGTTGCTGCTGTCCAATGCCAGCCCACTGTTTCGCTCGTGAATTACTCATTTCGAGGGGCCAGGCGTTTTGCCCTTGCAAGGCAGGGGACGCGCGCGCGCGCACACACACACACAGCCTGAAAAACAGACATCTCTTTCTCAGAAAATTGCGCGTCTGGAGGCATCGGTCTCTAGCGCGAGCTTCCTTTCGTTGGCTTTCGCTTACAGCGGAGCGGCGTGCTTAAATGCGCCGTCAATGCCGTCGGCCTATTCTGAGGAGGATGTGACTCACTCTGGATAGGAGAGAAAGAGAGGCCGCTTTGTGTGTAAGTCTCATTGACAACCGCGGAAATAATTACCTCTTTTTCAAGTATTGCTGAATAAATTGCTCAATAAAGTTTTTTTTCAGTTTTATGCGCTGCGGGCAAACTCAATATTCTCCTCCTGGTCTTTCGCTGGAGAGGGTGAACTAGGAGGAGGTTAATCAGGGGAATGTAAGAGGCGAAGTGGGAATAAGTGGGGTTTGTGACATCACCAGTCCATCCCTTATTTAAGTCTTGTGTGTCATTTTTCTGCAGGTATGTGCATGCAATTATGAGCATCCCTGCGTGTGTGCGCATGTGTGAGCATTTGTGGGCATATATGCACGAGTATTAAAGCTCGTAGACGTGTGTCTCTCCGCGTATATGTGCGTATGTGCTCATAGCCTGCATGTGCATTGCGTGAATGCGTGCATATGCACGTCCGGTCTCGCGCTCACGTTCCCGACGAAAACACGTTGAAAGTCAGTGCGCTCTGCCTGTGCGCTTGGTGACACCAGCGTGCCAGTTAGTTAATTCGCCCTGCGCGGCGGCTCTCCGCGGTGTCATTACCGCGCGCTCCGCATGACTGCGCTGCTAATGCACGCGCTCAGTCGGCATCAGAGAGGCGCAGCGGCAAAAAAAAAAAAAATTGACTTCTTTTTCGGTCGCTGCGCCCCGCCAGCTTCGTCTTCTCACCGAACCAGCGACAGTGTGTCTAAATCTTTTTTTATTCCTGAAAATGGCGTGAGGTTAATCATCAAAAACATAGCAAGTTTCACACCGCTGGTATTTATGGCAATGTGCTGTTTTTGTTCAGACCGGTACGGATGCGAACTGAGTCAATACTGCAGTGATTTTTAGAACTGTAGTACGGTAGTATTAGCATCGTTCCCTCGCCAAGATGAGTAATATTGTCGTTCCTGGGACCAGTAAACCTGAGATTCAGGAACAAACTATCTGGTCCCTTATGGAAGGCTGTTGGTGCCTCCATCTGCTTTGGAGACGTGCCCAGCAAAGAGCTGCTGGTTAGACCTCTTTTAAGCAGTTTCTAATTAGCATTCCAAATAATATGAATCATCGGAGTGGATCCGTTTGTCACTGCTGTTGAGATACTTCGAGTGTAAAGCCTTTTTTTCATGCTTGTTATATTTTGTCCTGGGCCTATGCATCTATGCACCTATGTATTTAATACATGAGAGCATGAGTGCCACTCTTTACCATATCTATTGCCTGATTGTTAATTCGTGGTGGCAGTTCACTGGGGTTGCTTGTTGATTTGAGCGTTGAGCTGGCACCTGGAAGGTTCTTGGATCAAGCCCTTGTATTGCCACAGTAGTAAGCTCAGTCTGACTGTTAGACCCACGAGAAAAGGTCATAACCCTATGTTGCCTCTGTCGGGATCTGCCCTTATATGGTCTGCTCAACTGTAAGTCCCTTCAGATGAGACAGCCTCTAAAATCACAATGTCCAATCAATCCGATCGTCCTCAATTTAAATGTTTTCTGGAGGTCAAAATGTCCAGTTACTTTATCATTTATGATCGTTGACAGCAGCAATAAAAAATGACAGGTATTTTTTGTTTTGCTTGTTTTATTTTACAGTAAAATATTCTGAGATTTAAAGATAAAATTAAAAATAAATGTATAAACATTGATGCGCAAGTACAGAAAAACAAAATATACAATTGCCCTTTAGTTTGGAATAATTTTGATTCTTTATCTATCAAGAATAAATCACTTCATGGAAAGAGGTAAAAAATATTTTAGTCTTACTTCATGTGCAACAGTGTATTTTAAGGTAAATAAACTCTTACTGCGTACCTTCATATGGCTTCAGTTGGATTGTGTGTGCTCCGTTAGGGTCAAATTCATGATGCACATTTCACTGTGGGAGGGTTAACTTAAATTAACTGACCCCAGATAGTGAGTGTTATGTTACCGCATCACGAAAAGCAATAAACTTAAATTTACCGTAGTAAATGGCCACTCTAACCCAAACAACAAACATGGCCGCCTTACTCTTCCCTGCCCTATAGAGTGACCTCACCTTCCCATAAACCTCCTTATCTGTGGCGCAGCCTTGATCTGAACCCCTGGAGCCCTCATCTGATTGGCTGAGAGGGCCGTGAGGACATTTTCTCCGAATTGAATTTGGCTTGCTTCCCCTCATCTGGGAGTTTGGGTTCCCCGCTCAGGGCGGCCATGTTTGTTGTTTGAGTCGCGGCCCCATTTGTCAGTCTGGCACTTTGTGTACATTTGAAGGGGAGGAGGGGAGCAGCGTTTGTGCTCCCTGGGGCGGAGGGGCCACGCGGGGTCCTCTCCTCTCCGCACCTCCTCATTACCTCCGGGCCCTCTCCTCCCCGGGGCACCCTCAGGTTGGACCCATTTTCACCGGGTCTTCTCACGCATTTCCTGTCTCTTGATCCGATGCCGCCGGAGTAAAAAGATGAGTCAGTTGATGGGAGTATTTTAGCTAAAGTACTTAGGCCTAAAATCTCATTGCCATTGCTTTTTTTTTTGGTAAATAAGACAAATATGTTGCTAATGAGGCAGGACAACTGTCACACATTTTTAAATTTTCCAAGGGATTAAGGAAATTTCACTTTCAATTTCAAGCAAAGAAGCAATGTGAAGCATGTTAATGATTTCAACTCGAGGCAAAAAGATTTGTGGAGTCATTACAAGACTATAACTCTTGTTGAGATGGTTTTTTTTTGTAATATGTGGCCTTTTTGTCTTAGAAGCACAGACATATACTGTTGGTTTTGCGCCTCGGTGCGCTATTTTCTGTGCTGCATTTTTTGTCTGATAGTGAGCAAAACTTCTTCAGCGTGGACCGTCAGTGCTGGGCGGGTTATCGAGGTTTGGGTGGCGATGGCAGACTGGACTTAGCGGTAGTCATGTAATACACATGATCTAATTTTAGCTTTTCAATGAACTTCATGAGTTTTCATTCGATGAACATTGCTACAAAAATGTGTGTCGCAGCACAAGTAAGGAAGTAGCTCAACAACTCAGTCTCCTATACAAACCATCACAGTCCATTTCAGCTCAAGGCATTTTGTTTGAGGTCAAGACCACATCGCTAACAGTTTTCTACAATTTCCTTAAAGTAGTACACATGCTTAACATTGCCCTGATTTCCTTAATGTCCTTGTTATTGAATTAATTACAAAATATACAGCTTGACTAGTCTCGGCAAGGGGTTTGAACCTGTCGTGTTTCCAGTCAGTGATTTATAAAACAGCTGACTTATTCTGGATGATCAAGATTTAGTTCATGACAATATGTGATGGATAAATCTTTTTTATTTTTTTCTCTTTGCTTTATAGAAGCACAAATACGTCAAACTCCAGACAGGCTTGTCAATCATTCTTTTTGTGGGGAGTTGTCACTTTTGAGCGATGTCAGTGTTCTCAACAGCAATCATGTCATGGTTGTGATGTAGGCTTACAGAATAAAATAGTCCATCTTATCTGGTCTATGGAAGGATAGAGGGGGATGGTTACCACTGTGTTGTTAGACTTTTTCTCATTGCTTTGCATGCATGCACTGGTAAGTAATAACTTCACTGTAAAATCCTCTGTTAATTCAACTCAAACAGAATACGCAAGTTCAGTGGAGACAGTTTGTTCCCAGCTCTAGACAAGGAGCATTTTACTGTGGATTAGCTCACTGGCCGTGAATGAAATGCTAATGAGTGATGGCTGGGACAGTGAAATGTATTTAAAGTGTATACTCTGCGCGTTTGATGTGCATACTGGAAGTGTGACTTTAAGAGTGTGAAGCTTGCTCATTTACGCCTCCTGTGCGGAGGAGGGTGTGTGTGGTCTGTCGGACAGAGGCCTTGTCGTCGTATAGCGACACCTCGCACTTGCGCGTGTATTGTGGCTGTGACATGGTCTGTCCCCTGCTGACTCATTTGTGTCAACCACAGCCGTGCAGCCTGCAGTTAGTGGAACATGAAGTTATCGTCATGGGCTGTGAGGCTGTTCCTGGATTGTTTGTCCAATCAGAGACAGCCATGGATTCCGCCGCTAGTGGAACATGAAGTTATCGTCATGGGCCGTGAGTAAGTTAGTGGATTGTTTGTCCAATCAGAGGTGAGGTATTAAATAGCGTTGTTTGTGGGATGCTAAGTAGCATGGTCATGAAGGATGCGCGACCCTCCACGGCACGCACACTCACACACACGCGCACACACGCCTCCTACACACGATGCCTACCCCTTATTCCATTCCAGAGAAGCGCCCAATCAATAGACTCTTCCTCCCTCAGGGGTACACCTCTTAGAGTCGCATCGCTTGAGAGGGGCTTAGTGAGCTGGGGTGGGTTGGAGGTAAATGTCATCTATGGATTACTGGCGCCCCCGCGCTGGGTTAATTAAGTGGGGTCAGGCAGTTCTCGACCCCAGTTCCCATGAGCCTCTGGAAGCGTGTGAAGGGGGCGTGCTAACGCGACGGGCCGCGCCGCGGTTCTACAGGAGATACACGCTAGCTAATCCCAAGATTAGGATCTGGAGCAGTCCTGACCAGACTCTGGGGGGTGGGAGTGTAGGGGTCAAAGGTCAGAGGTCAGGTGGTGATGCTTGTTAGCGTAAGCAACGGATTGAGAAAAGGTGAAGTTTAGGGGGATTGCAATTCCCGGATGACGGCCTGCTATTCATGGAGTAGGTGGGTAATGGCGGAAATGTAACATGCTCTTTCATGTTTAAATTGTAACCCTGCGACAGAAATGTTCCACGTCATGAGAGTCTGGGCCTGAGGCGCAGGTTTGCAGGAATTATTGTTAAACCGCTGTTCGTGAGAAACAGGTGACCTGTAGCCTGGTGGTTAGTGAGCTCGACGCCTCAGAAGTGTGTTGTTTCTAACCCAAGTGTCGCCTCTGAATGGGGTTTATTAAATCACTGCTCTCAAAGTCCTAGAAATGCTGGTATCTGACTCTCTCTTTACCTGGAAATCCAGGCGTAAAGACAGCCTGGCCAATCGCAAGCTCTAAATGGTCAATTAACTAGTTCATTACCTGGGAGAAAATAAAACCTGGACTGGATTTGTATTCAAGGTCCAGATTTTGAGATCTCTGCGCTGTATGATTCGGACAGCTTTTTTCAGAAGTTCTGCACCCAATCACATGCACTTTGCGTATCATGCTCCTCTGGATAGGAGAATCTCCTGAGTGACAGTTATTGTGACTATACTGGAACCAACAACCTTCTGAGTCCCCTAAGCCCGGGGCTCTCGGCTGCCTGCTGTGTATTTGAGCATCTGAACTGTGCGCTATGACTGTGACAGGAATGAAATACTGCATTTCTGCACATTGGATGAATGCGTTGTTTTTTGTAAGTTCCCGACCCGAGATTTTATATGGTGACTCATATGTAGAGACTCGCGAGAGCTTCAAATCACTGACTCTGTAAATGTGATACCCCTAAAGGAATTTAGAGAGAATTGTAAAACTGTTAGCCTGCTACATTTTGCAAAGTTTCCGGTCGATTGGCCTTGCAACTTTTCAATGATGCGGAACTTTACATGAGTGAAGATGACAAGTTAATGAACTGACTCAGATGACTTTTGTTTCAAGCTCTTCAGGGAAATTAAGAGAGCAGTTGCCAAAGTGTGACACTGTGTCACGCGTCAAACTAAAATCATGCAGAGCATTCTGGTGCGATACCAATTTTAGCATGATATCATGCCTAGCATTCTGGTACTATAGCCCATTTAGCAGATATGCAGAGTATTCTCGTACTATAACCCATTTAGAAGATATTGTGCAGAATCTGCTTTTACTGTAGCACTTTTAGCAAAATATCATGCATCACATTCTGGTTCAATAGCCCATTTAGCAGATATGATGCAAAAAATTCTGGTTCTATAGCACATTATCTGGTACTATAGCACATTTAACATAACTTGCAGAGCGTTCTGGTACTATACTGATATCATGCTGCGCATTGTGGTACTATATCACATTAAGCAATCTCCCACTTAAGTGATCAGTCTTTCATTACGGTCTCTGAGGACTGCGATGCGTGCTGTTGTTACGCCTATCGCATGTGTTTTTCTTCGCTGTCTGTAATGTTGGCCATATTTGTGCTGCCTGTGATGTGTCCTGTCTTTAATTTCGGTTCTTTGTTCCGCGGTGTCGACCATCTTTGGTCTGTCTGTGGCGTTGACTATCTTGGTGGTCTGTGCGATTTGCTATCTATATCAGTCTGAGGTTTCGGCTATTTTTGCACCGTCTGTGATTCTCACTCTATTCGTGTTGCCAGAGATTCGTTCAGCTGCTGAGGTTCATTATCTTTGTGCTCTGTGTGATTTTTCATCCCCAGATTCTGTCCGTGTTGCTGGTTGTCTTTTTGTCATGTTTCAATAACGTATTTTGTATGTGACTTTGTCATTTTGATCTCCATGCCGTGTGCGGTTTGTGGTATATTTGTGATGTCGGTGATTGGTTATCTCTTTTTTTGTGATGTCATCTGTACTGTGTGTGCTGTGCGTGAATTACATTTTTGTTTGCTTGATGTTGGTTAAGCGCTATGTGCGATTTGCTAGTCTTGTTCTACTGTGCTTACTATCTTCTTCCTGTGTGTGATTTGCTGGTCCTGTTTTGTGGAGTCGACTGTATTTATGCTGAGTGATTTGTTATCATTCTTCTGTGATGTTGACTGTCTTTTTGCTGCGTGTGATTTGCTATTCGTGTTCTGTGATGTCGACTTTATCTTTTTGTTGTGTGATTCGCCTTTTTCTGTTTTGTGATGTTAGCTGTCTTTGTTCTGCAAGTGATTTGCGATGCCTGTTCCATGGAGTCGACTGTATTTATACTGTGAGTGATCTGCGATCACAGCTCAGTCGGTGATGTTCGCTATCTCAGTGCCGCCCGTGATTTGCTAATTCTGCCCCGTGATGCTGACCGTCCCTGCCCCGCGTGTGATTTGTGGGGTATCTGTGCTCCCGGTGATTCGCTCGTTCTGTGCGCCGTCTGTAGCGCCGTAGATCTCGGCGAGGGGCCCCCGCGCGCTCGTCGATGTCTCCGCGGACCCGTCGCTCCGCTGATCAAGCGCCTGCCCTTTGTCTTGTCACACCCAATCTAAATTAAACAGCGCCGAACAGAGTGAGGAGAGGGGAGGAGGGAGAGATGGAAGGACCGGGGAAAAAGGAGATATAGAGGGGAGGGAGGAGTGCGAAGAAGAGGGGGAATAAATCGATGTGGCAGGAGGAGAGAAGATGAGAGCAGGAACAGGGAGTGAGTGGAATTAGGGCAAAAATACAGTCAGGGGAGGTGGGGGTGGCTGAGGAGCGGGGGAAGATTGTGTCGGACAGGAAGACGGGAGAGGAGAGAGAGAGAGGGGGATGTGCGAGGAAGAACAGCTTCAGAATGAAAGAGGACAGAAAGGAGACGATGGAGGGAGGGAGGGAGGGAGGGAGGGCGGAGAGAGAGAGTGTCGGCGGGGGGGACTTATTGGCAGAGCTGCATGTGAGATCGAATCAGCTCAGCGGCCTGTGCTGGAGTAACTGTGCAGCGCAGTTCGCCATGACACAAACACAGGCGCCGCACGAGGCAGCAGTCTGTTTTATGGCCTCCATTTGGCGATTGTTTCTCGCTCGGCCGGTAAAACACCTGGGTCCCGCCGGTCGCCCGTAGGCCGGCTTCATCGGCGATGGACAGCCGGAGGGTCGGCGCTGAGTATCGGGGGGTGGGGGGGGGGGTGGGTGTTATTTGATGGTAGTGCCCCCCCATTGAAGGAAGGACGGGGATCATTACCCGAGCAGAAGACGGGGCGCAGTCAGTCCCCTGGATTCCATTAAGAGCGGGGCACCGCGGTCGTACGTAACTGCACCCGCGGTGCGAGTCGGACGTGATTAATGATAATTGATTTACTCGTGTGTCTGCCATGTTAGGGATGTTCTGGAAGAGTCCATGGGATCTCGCCTCCTGACTGTTTCAGTATGGGGCGGACAGGATGGCGATTTTCCTCATTGTGTCTGTCCAACCCCCCGTCCGCCTCGACGACTGGCCCGCACGCTGCAGTGCACTGTGGGATACCCGGCCTGTCAGCTTTCATTTCACCCAATGAGCACACGCTCTGACGGGCGGAGGAGGTAATTAAGTGCAATTTCACAGCGCTGCTGGTACGTCACGGTTTGTTGTGTTTTTGTTTACAGGGGAATCATTAAATGTGTGTCCTGAACCGAATACAGGCTGTTTGTGTTTGTCTGTTTTCTTTTTTACAGAGGTGTGTGTGTTTTTTTTTCAACAGCGAGCAGGTGAACACACTCACACACACACACTCACACACAAACACACACACTCACACACACACACACACACACACACACACACACACACACACTCACACACACACACACACACACACACACACACACACACACACACGGGTCCACATGAGCATTGTTGTGGTGCAGCAAAAGAGAGAGAGAGAGTGATGGGGAGAGAGGGAGAGAGAGAGTGATGGGGAGAGAGGGAGGGAGAGAGAGAGAGAGTGATGGGGAGAGAGGGAGGGAGAGAGAGAGAGAGTGATGGGGAGAGAGGGAGAGAGAGAGAGAGAGAGTGATGGGAGAGAGGAGGGGAGGAGAGAGAGAGAGAGTGATGGGGAGAGAGGGAGGAGAGAGAGAGAGAGTGATGGGGGAGAGAGGGAGGGAGAGAGAGAGAGAGAGTGATGGGGAGAGAGGGAGGGAGAGAGAGAGATGGGGAGAGAGGGAGAGAGAGAGTGATGGGGAGAGAGGGAGAGAGAGAGATGGGGGAGAGAGGGAGGGAGAGAGAGAGAGAGTGATGGGGAGAGAGGGAGAGAGAGAGAGAGAGAGTGATGGGGAGAGAGGGAGGGAGAGAGAGAGAGAGTGATGGGGAGAGAGGGAGGGAGAGAGAGAGAGAGAGTGATGGGGAGAGAGGGAGGGAGAGAGAGAGAGATGGGGGAGAGAGGGAGAGAGAGAGTGATGGGGAGAGAGGGAGGGAGAGAGAGAGAGAGAGTGATGGGAGAGAGGGAGAGGGGAGGGAGAGAGTGATGGGGGAGAGAGGGAGGGAGAGAGAGAGAGAGAGTGATGGGGGAGAGAGGGAGGGAGAGAGTGATGGGGAGAGAGAGAGGGAGAGAGAGAGATGGGGAGAGAGGGAGAGAGAGAGAGAGAGAGAGCTGATGGGGAGAGAGGGAGGGAGAGAGAGAGATGGGGAGAGAGGGGAGAGAGAGAGTGATGGGGAGAGAGGGAGGGAGAGAGAGAGAAGAGAGTGATGGGGGAGAGAGGGGAGGGAGAGAGTGATGGGGAGAGAGGGAGGGAGAGAGAGAGAGAGAGTGAATGGGGGAGAGAGGGAGGGAGAGAGTGATGGGGAGAGAGAGAGGGAGGAGAGAGAGATGGGGAGAGAGGGAGAGAGAGAGAGAGGAGAGTGATGGGGAGAGAGGGAGGGAGAGAGAGAGAGAGAGAGATGGGGAGAGAGGGAGAGAGAGAGTGATGGGGAGAGAGGGAGAGAGAGAGTGATGGGGAGAGAGAGAGGGAGAGAGGAGAGATGGGGAGAGAGGGAGAGAGAGAGTGATGGGGAGAGAGGGAGGGAGAGAGAGAGAGAGAGTGATGGGGAGAGAGGGAGGGAGAGAGAGAGAGAGAGAGATGGGGGAGAGAGGGAGAGAGAGAGTGACTGGGGAGAGAGAGAGGGAGAGAGAGAGATGGGGAGAGAGGGAGAGAGAGAGTGATGGGGAGAGAGAGAGGGAGAGAGAGAGAGTGATGGGGAGAGAGGGAGAGAGAGAGTGATGGGGAGAGAGGGAGAGGGACTGAGAGAATGACAGACTGACTATAACTCATTTCAGTATCAATTTAAGCTGTAAATTCAATATCAACTTTCAACATGCAATGCATTGATTCTTTACCAAAACCACCGCAAAAATATTTCCACAAAGAGGAAGTCAGCAGAATTCAAGTCAATGTACGACTCACAATTTGTACAACTCCAACACAAAGAGAATTATGACAGTGTGTAAAATTCACTAAAAAACAGAAAGCAGTGACTTCTGAATTTATTTTGACTTGTATTTCATCGCAAACAGTATGAAGACAAGATATTTAATTTTTGTCGCGTCAGCTTCAATTTATCTGGAAGTTTACATCCACTCCTGCTGTAATGGCCTACAAAAAGAGTTGGAATGGATGCAGTTTAGGACTAATCCTGAGGTAAAACAAAAAAAAAAATTAAATTTGATATGATTTAAAACAGCCAGTGTCAGCTGGTGATTGTTAGTCCAAATGCAGAATCCAGGAAAGGCCCAATCCTTCAGGGGTACAGATGGACCAAGGATTGTCAATTTGCCCACAAATGTGCGATAAAATCATTGAAAGGTTTAACAACGTTTTTCAAAGAAAAACTGGAAGGGATTCTGATATTTTACTCTGAAGATAAATGAACATTTTTGGGAATCCAAACCATTTTCTGTGCCAAATAGGCAAGGGCAAATATTAAAGATCTCTGATCGATCAGATGACATTAAATGAAGAACCATTATATATCAATATGAGATGTGACCACATTGGCTCAGAATTACCTTGGCAAACTATTGCCAAGTATTACAGTATGTTGTTATATCCAAAAATGTCAATTAAAACTTGACTCTGCAAGAAAAAAGCCTGACGTTAACAGTGTCAGAAGCATTGCTGATATATTCGGACTCAGAGGCATCTATGATGGACCGTCACACCATGGAAATGTATTGCAGTCAAACAAAATAAATACTTCAGCTTTTTTTGGAGGAAATGGATGCCTTGTAACGCAGACTAAAGAAGAAAAGGGCCATCAAAACTGTTGCCAACAACAAGTCTAAAAAAACTGCGATGTCATACGAGGTTGTGTTAGTGCCCTTGGCAAGGGTGACTTGCACCATTAATTTGGAAAAATAGACTGAGGTTTTGGAGCAACATATTCTGTTCTACAAAGAAAAAAGCTCAACTTAACTGTAGTGGCCTTTTAGATGATAACGTTAAGGCGCATTTCAGAATTAGCTCTTACTTTTGTTGAGATAAGATAATAGATGGATGACCTTTTACAGTCGTGGTTGGACAGGGGAACATCCGTCACACTGCTAGAGAATAACATGTAGATTAACAATTTCATTCTTTCTTCTTTGAGTCTGAGCAAACTCCATTGTAGAAGTAAAAATATAGAGGAAAGCAAAATCACATTCTGCATGTATTACTAAGGCATAGTAAGAAGAAGAGGGTCCGGGTGCTGGACTGGCCTGCCTGCAGTCCCAACAAGTCCCCAATAGAGACTGGGTGGCACATTTCAGAAATCAAGATGTGGTAATGAAGACTTTGTGCTGTTGCGCACCTTATGACTTGTTTGCAGGAAGAACGGAACAAAATTACACCTGAAACTCTTAATCACTTGGTTTTTTCGCTTTGTGAATGTAAAAGTGCTCTGAAAAGGAATGGCAATATTCCAAAGTGGTAAGAACTTTAATGTCCCAACTTTTTATGCCCCCGCCCTCCAAAGAGGAAAGGGAGCATTATGTCGACACCATGTCTGTCCGTGATCCGTCCGTCCGTTGTCCGTTAACTTCGTTTTCGTGGGATAACTGTAGAATCCCTCATCGTATTGATGCCATTTCTGAATGTAATTTCTTTCTAGCATATTGGGAGTAGCTAGAGGAAGGTTCCTTTCGAAAACCAGCGTTGTGCGATATCTAATATGGCCGCCACAGCAGCCGTCTCAATATGCCCTTGATCAACATACAGGCGGGGGCATATGCCACGCTCTGCATTGCTCTTGTTCTTTAAATGTTTTGCAAGAATCTAAATTGATATGTGTTTACTTTGAAAAAAAGATGAACAAAATTCATGTGGTGAAACATCAAGTTAGAGCGCTGATATATTGTTTTCAATGTTTTCTGTTGTTCAGGCTAATGTAACATAACGTTCCAACATTTCCTGATCTGAGCTGGCATTTTCCTGCTTGGTGTAAGTTAAAATACTTCAATAACTTGCATTTAGTGGTGGAGCAATGAGCACTCCTTGATCTCGAGTTTTTAGGCAGGTCTACTCAAAGAAAGTTCCTACGAGAAAAATGCAGAGTTTAGCTGGCATGGTAACCCATAGCTGAAGCCTGCTTACTTCCTTCTGCGCTTTAGGGCTGCAAACTATATCACTGTATCACACTGAATAATCAGGCAGCTTATTTAGAATTTTGTTTATTAGTCAGTATTGAATGAACCAAATTTACAGAACCCTTTCTTTGGTTTAGTGTGGCAAGTTGGAAATGACAGATGTATCAGCTGCTATGGTGCACAATGCCATGATCTGTCACAAGTTATACTGACAAAATTATGTCATGAATATATATATGCACTCAACGAAAATATAAACGCAACACTTCTGTTTTTGCTCCCATTTGTCATGAGATGGACTCAATGATCTAAAATTCATTCCAGATACACAATTTTACCATTTCTCTCAAACATTGTTCACAAATCTGTCTAAATGTGTGATAGTGAGCACTTTTGCTTTGCTGAGACAATCCATCCCACCTCACGGGTGTGCCACATCAAGATGCATATTGGTTTCATGGATACGGGTATGTAAGTTACCCTATGCAGTACATCCCATCGGATGACAGCATTTACTATGCGCGCGTGATGTTTCAATTTTTGCGCTTTAAATCAAATGTACGCTCAAGACTACAAAGTCTGTATGCTTTCTCCTCAGTCTAATTCTAGTTTTAATGAAAAGTCACGAGTTTGTATTTAATGACTGGGTGGAGCGATGAGACCTGGTTGAGGTAAAACCAGCGATGAGCGAAATAAATCATTATGAAGTTTTCCAAACAACATAAAAGTCAAAAGTTTTGCTTGAGATAATGACTGTTAATTACTTTTGTCTACCGTTATAAAAATGAGAGGATAACCTTTGAAAACCCAATCCTTATGTTGCGTGAGCATTAATTGTTTTCTCCTATATATATATACAGAGGCCCCATTGGAACTGTGTGGGAAGATGTAAATTATCTGTCCTGAATGATAATAAATGCTAATTTGTTCTGATAAACAACCAGTCAGTCAAGTGTAGCAACTGCTGGTTGGCTTGCGGCAGGAGAACTGTACACATACAGAGGTCTTCTTCAGCGTACACATCCATATGGCGTGATGCTAGCTTTCGTGCTTTAAGCAATAAACAAGAAAGAAAGATATGGTAGGAAGTGCCGTGCGTTTATGGAGAAAGTCACAGTTCCAATTGCTGTCGAATGAGGAGCAACCTGTGCGTTAGAACTGAGAGAAAAGTAGTCCGTTGCTGGACCTGAATCTAAATGGTCATTTCTCACAGCATGAACTGCGACTTTTACTGTATGTGACTGTGACTGAGAATGACTGACATTCTAGACTGCAAGCAGTTGTGCCTGCACCCGGATCAGCGCATACATGAGCATAAAGGGATTGTGACCGTATGACTGACTGTGCGCAACTGTAACTGCCATTGGACGTGTTTGTGCATCCCTGGCTGCGAGACTGTCTTTATGCGGCTGAATCTTCCATTTCTCGAGATGACAGCGCAACTCTATGCATGACATTAAGGGCCTGATTTACTAAGACCTTTAGCACATGCAAAATCTTTTCTACTGTGCTAAACCAATAACATTGCCCATGATTGGCCAGGGTGGTTGCCTTGCACTAATCAGTGGCAAGGTTTCTGGTTTTGCACTGTCAAAATGATTTTGCATGTGCTAAAGGTCTTAGTAAATCAGGCCCTAAGTGTGTATCACTGTGACTCCATGACCAAGACTTTAGTGACTATAGTTTTTTTTAGCTTTATTTAACAAGGGGAAATTCCAATGCTTCTCTTTCTAAGGACACCCTGGGTGCAATGGCAGACAGACCAGCTGAAACTGATGAAGTTTCGAGAGAAACAGGGGTACGGCCACTGGAGCCCTTTTTGGGGTTAAGGGCCTCGCTCAAAGGCCCAACTGTAGAGTTCCTTACAGCTTTATCTCTCCAAATCAAGTCTGAATCCAAAACTCGCTGGGGGCTTGATCTAGCAGCTCTCCAGTTACCAGTCAAGAAACCCCATATGACCACCCTGCCACCCCAGTTTGTTGATTTTTCATCCCAGTGAATACATATGATGGTAACGGTGCATGACTGGGACTTTTCAGTTCTCGGGCGAAACTTCTAACCTTACCCTGTCCCCATCTCAGTTATTTAGATCAGGGACACTCACTCTTTTCCAGAATGAGCTGGTGTAGGTGCAGGCTTTCATTCTAAGCAACCAGTCACACACCTGATTCTACTGATCAAGGGTCAATGGCGAAAGCTCTAAGAGTTGATCAGTTGAATCAGGTGTGAGACTGTGGGGTTGAAAGCCTGCTCCTATACCAGCTCATTCTGGAAAAAAGTAAGTATCCCTGATGTAGAACCTCCAGAGAAAGACCTTGCTCTCCTGGACAGAAGACAGCGCCCTCGGTTTCCTGTATGTGGAACGTGGGTTCCGGTGAGAACTACACTCTGAGTCCACGCTCACAAATATTCCAGTGTCAGCAACTGAGGGAGGTATTACGAGGCATTCTACTCATATTAATGGTGATTAGTACCAGAAACAAAAGAGCAACAGCCCCGCCGCTCATGAATATTCATCACCAGCTGCATTCTGCAGGACAGCAGCAGAGTCTCAGCGACGCGAAGACGGAACTCAGGACGCCGGGAGTTACCGTAGCGTCGGAGAAAGCAGCTGTTAAACCGAGGAAAAAAATTGCGGGGTGTAGCAACTGGTTTAGGATGGACTGGAGGCAGAGCGAAAGGGTACCTACCGACTCATCCCCCTTCTCAAGAAGAGCTGAGTTTTGAGTAGAGAGCCTGAAATGAAAACAACACCGAATGGCTTTAACCCTTAGAGCGCTGAAATAATTTTTTTTAAATATACATTTAATAATCTTGTGCTGTTGAAAACTTATGAAGTGGCGACTCGTTTAAAAGAGCTCCCCTGCGGGATTTAATTTTGATATCTCACGTAATTGAGCAACAATAGCTGCGTCTGGTGCTGTAAGGGTTAATATGGAAATAAATTTAACAGCCGCGACGGTGGTAAAAATGGCCGAATTTGCATCGGGAGCTGGTGCTTTCACACGCAAAGCTTGTAGGTTCCACTACTGAGCGCACAGGAGGCCAGGTCGATCATAAAAAAACCCCCTCTCTACCCTCCATCCTCCAGCCAGCGCCACTTCTTTGTTTACTCATTTGCTTATGTCATGAGTGAGGACTACCTCGGCCCCAGACCTCCTGGCACAGACAGCATCTCTGTGGAACAGGGGTGCCTGTGTCCTTGCGCTTTTGTCTGTTTTCACACTTCCAGGACGGGGAGAATGTTTTTATTTTTTTTGGGGGGGGGGGGAGGAGGTTAGAGGGGGTTCGTTAGTGCCTTTTCATCGCTCGTCCCGTCCGCGTTTGCAGTCTTTGCAAGCGTCACCTCGGAGGGCAAATTAGGTTTAAAGAGATGTAGTGCTGCTGTGCTGAGGCCGCTAACTGAATTAAGGTCTCGCGTGCGCTCGTGGCGGAGGCCGGGGGTTGGCTGAATGAAATGTTAAACACATACGGGCCCATCTGCCACGGTCTCCGAGCATCTAAAGGCTGTGACTTTCTCTTATCCGGCCCTGTGTTCCCATCTAATGCGAAATGTACACAAGAGATTTCTGCTTAACCTGCTGCATTTCTGCTTTTTGTAAACACTGGGCGTCAGCTAGCGGAGTAACGAGTGGAGATCTTGGGAGGAAAGACGGCTTGAGTCTGGTGATATCAGGCAGCAGTAACTCAAAGGGAAAACAGATTCACTCAAAACATTTTTTGGTTCAGCTGTGCATCAACATTATTCATGGGAAATTTGGCATCAGTAATTTGAGGTAATAATATTATTTGTCACTGATTGAAAACCAGCTTGTCAGTCTGACTGTTCCATGTATTGGGCTTGCATTCTGCACCCTGGTCATTGTTCTCCTGTGGAAAATGAATCCGCGCCAGGAAATGTTCTTACTCCTGAAAATGATCAGCCCCCAGCAGAATGTCGCACTTTTTAATGCTGCGTTAGTGCGATATTATGGTTGCCGCGTGTGCAGATAATCGACGAACCGAGTCGATGGAACCCTGAGAAACTGTATGAATAAAAACTGGCCTCCAGGATGGGTCTTGCACCAGTAATTTTCATTGTTTTTGGTAAGTCACTTTTCATTCCACTTAATCTGCAGAGGACCTATAACTTTCTTGCGTACTCACACAGCCTCCCAGGGGGTTGGCCGAGTAGGCAAATGGCCTGGGCGGAGGACCCACTACCTTTAAGTAATGGGGAGGGGGTGGTCCAATGAGAAAAATACAGCATACTTAAAATTTAACTTTACTCTTGACTCAATTTTCCTGTTACAGAAACTTACAGGTGATCATGTGTAGTCCTTGTATATTGTTTTTCTATAATTTGGATCATTTTCATAATTTATGTATATCTGTGGAATCATGTTACCCCCCCTGTGATGGTACAATCCACGGTTGAATTCTGGAACCTTTGCTGATGCCTGATGGCTGTCAGTGCTTATTGAGAACAAAGTGCTGAATTAAGACGACAAATATGAGCCGAGCCCTTAACGCCCATCAATCATGGGAGCTCAATCTCTGGTGACTCTGTTTGAATTACCCCCCCCCCCTCCCACCCCCGCCAAACTCCATAGATTAACTATCCCACCCCCCTCATGCAAAGAGAGGGAAAAGGCCTCCCGGGGTTTTCCGAGAGAGAAAGATGGTGAAGGATGGGTATGAGGCACAGAGAGAGGGAGAGAGAGGGAAAATTGGTTTGAACTTTAGATACTGAAACTCTGGTTTTAAAAAACTTAACCGTGCACTCTTATGACCTATTTTTCAAAACAACTTCAGTTGTACAATTAAAAACTGTGCTTGTTGTGGATGACGTGTCAAAAACAAATTAAATGTGGCATCGAGTACCGTTGACATTTGATCTAAAGCCAAAAAAAGTTTGGTCGAGTGCAATCAGAAGACGTCTCAGGACAGAATCAAAGCAGGAGCCAAAATGTCAGCGCAAGTGACCCACTTCAAAAGTGTTTCTGAAAACAAAGAGGGAGTGAAGGGGTGAGACGCGTCGGTGAAACACAGAGAGAGAAAGAGAGGACTGGGTGAAATGAGAAAGGAATATAAATCAAATAGTTACAAAACAATAGCTGAGAAGACAAAGAGGGTGCGTTGATAACAGCTTCCGCCAGCCCAGGTGCGAACAAATCAGGAAAAGGACAACTCTGTAAATGAATTTCCCATCAGCCCTTGATGGGAGAGAGGGAGGAGCCTCGCATTTTTATGGAGGAAGTAAAGTACTAAAAGGCCCATTAGCTTCACGCTAATTGGACAATAACCTCTCAACTTATAGAATCCCCCTCCTCTTAATAGGCTGTGGGCTGGTCAATACACAAACCCCTCCATCTCATTCCATTACAAAGCAAGAAGACACAAGTGATAAGTGCACCCATTTGATATACGACGGGGTCTGTAAGTATCTGGATAGAGACTGAATTTTACGGAGCCCTAAATCTTACCCGCTCTGGCCTGTGCGTATGTGAACACCCTCAAGATTAAATCTGACAGCCTGACACTTTAATTTGTCCGTATTTCACAGCCTTTTCGAAATTCGCCACTGTCCGATGATATTTGGGCCTCGCTGTACTTGAACGACAACTGATTGCCCTGACAGTATTTCTAGACCTGTGACGGTGTGTATACAACAGCATAAAGAATATTGCGAATACATGAATATTTACATTCAGAAAAGACCATCATATCGATTAAATATATCCTGACTGCAGTCATTTTTGAGTCTACGAACAGCTAAAGTGAACATCTCTGTCCATGTCTCCTCGCTCTTGTAAACGTCCCATATACTTTTGTTCTTTTTTTTGTATACCTTTATGCTGTTTACAGTATTTCTGTACGTGTAATTTTGCTTGTTATTATTTCGTCTTTATGTTATTTTTGCGGTATTGAGTGCGTTTTCATGATGTTTTAACCCTTTGAGCGCTGAATACATTTTCAAGGAATTAAAAATGCTGTTATCCTGAGCTGTTGAAAACCTATCATGTGGCGACTTGTTTAAAAGAGCTCTTTTAAACAAGTCGCCACATGATAGGTTTTCAACAGCCTCTGATTTCGATATCTTACATCATTGGGCAACTGTAGTTGCCCACGGTGCTGAAAGGGTTAATGCTGCGCAGCATGTTGTGCTATATTTGGAAAGTGCCATACCAACAAAGTTAGGCCATATTAAAAAAATAGATGGTTAGCATACCTGCCTAAACCCTTCCACTTGCATTTTATTTTTCATTTTAAAAAAATCTGTTGAAATCATGCCCAAAAGAATGTAACAAAACAAAATCAGAATCCCTGTTTATGGAGCAGGCAATCTGTTCAGCTTTTAATCACTGTGCCACTTATGGCTTCGGCTGATTTGAGTCTTCGTGTACTTGTGATTTGGGTTTGTTGCGCTATTTGAAACTTTTATAATGATGAAATAAAAATTTAAAAAGTCCTCCAGCCTGCCCTTAAAATTGACATGTGAAGGATGCTGACCGACTAACCAACAGAATTGGAATAAAATTGCAAATTAGATCATGACAGTGATGGCGATTGAGAAAAGGCGGCCTCAATGCTGTGGTCAATTATGTCGTAAAACCTTCCACAACAACCTGAGAGTGGGAGTGCTTCAGAACATACAGTAACTGATTAGCGTGAACTTCCTGTTCCATAGTCAGAAAATTCAGAACGTGACGGAAAAGCGTTAAGCCTTTTGAATCAGCCAAGAGCAAATTCAAGTCAAGAGCATCGTTTGCATTCTGAGCGAGACTCACGTTCATCCCAGTGAGTTCCCTGCCTCGCCGAAACTTTAAACTGCATGTCAAATATTGACTGGGCGATGAGTGAATCTGCTCATGTACTGATTTCAAGAACAGATTTGAGGATGTCAGGGGTTTCAAATCGACTCTGCGTTGCATGCCCGTGTGCGAGTGCATGCACGTTTTGCTTCCTGCTGGGGATCTTTTCTGGTGAAAGCACCGACCTTATCAGTGGACTAGTAGTCCTTATAATGACCAGAAGCCAGTCCTAATGCAGCTAAATGTCTTTTCTGAGGCCATGGTTGAGGTTAGGGGTCAGGTGTGAATTGACATTAGGTTTGAGTCAGGTTTCGGCATGATTTGGAAAGGGTTAGGGCTTAGGTAAGGATGTCCATAATGAATAGAAGCCAAATCAATATCCAAACAAGGATAGTTATGCAAACTTGTGCTTGTAAGAGCATGCGAGTTTTAGGAGGGAATCGATCGGCATTGAGGGAGGTGTGGTTTGACCGGCACATCTGTGGCCACCTCTTATTCCCCTCCCTATCTGCAGCCCTGGGGGCGGGGCAGAGGCGGGGCAGAGGCGGGACAAAGCACACAACTTGTCACCAGAGCACTGATGCTGTTTCGGATGACAAATGTGCCGTCCCTGAGCCTCGGAGATCCGTCCCCTGTCCACCCCACTCAGCTCAGCTCAGTTTGGCCGCTCTCTCACGCCCTGACGAGTACTACCTCCGAGGCGTCAGAGCGCTGAAGGCCTGCTCAGTGATCACGCGGTGATGAAAGATGTGTCATGAACCTGCGATAGTAATCATTTTACACATAAAGGGAAGGGCTTTTTATCCCTTTTTATTATGTTGTGAGGTGACAAATGACAATTGGAATGTAGTCAACTTTGCTGAGCTTTCTAATTCATGTGAAAATTGTAATTATATGCTTGTATATACGTTTATATGTATATACTGTATATATTGTAGAATATTGTATATTCCCATCTAAGGTGGATGAATTAAGATGAATTATCGTACAGTTACACTGTCGGCCTACTCCAGACATAATTAAGGAATTTTTGGAATGACATGTTATAGGTATTTAATGCGTGTCAGTGAACAGAAATAAAAAATTATATGTTTGGCTGAACTCGTTTACTGCCTGTGGCTGACATCTGTGCCGGGTTGCCAGATTTCCTGTGAGACCGGGGGATGGGCGGGCGGGGTTGAATGTGCTCACCAGCTGACAACATGAAGACGTGATGATATGAGGTGACATTGCAAGCTTTAAGCTGGTGATTTTCTCTAGGAATCTGATGGTTGTGGGGAGAGAGAGGACGGGAGCAGCGGACGCTAGGTTGCCATGTTAATCCAGCTGCCGTCCAATTAAATCTCTCACTCTGAGGTTACTGCCGTTAGCTATAATCTGGAAGAGCTGAGTTTCCCGTTGTTCTAATTGTTTTTGCTTTTTTTGTGAGCAAAATTTCCAGTGTATAATTTAGTTGAGTCTTGGCCCCAAATGTGACTAGCCTGTTCGCCGGGAAAGGACACCTGTCGTGTTTGTTTTATGTCTGGAGTGGAGCTTTTGCGCGGTGCTTCTTCAAACTAGCCAGGCTGTTGCTTAGCGACAAAAGCCCATGGCCGACTAGATAAACAACATCAAGTCAGGTCCAACCTTTAGCCATTCGGGCAAAGAACCGAGACAGGAGTCAGCGTAGCATACAGTTGTGCCCACCTGATGATTTTTCCACTGCCTGGTCAGCTTCCACAAATGACCAATCCCTGCTGGGATACAATCTAGATACTCTGCACTGCCCAAACAGATTCATGATTTTAAAAAGCATTGGGGTGCACTCACTAATTTGGCCACAAGCATTTTGAACCTAGCTGAGGTTTGTTCTACGCATTAATGCTGGCTATCTTGCAAACCTCAAATCCTCATTAAGCGTTGAGTATGTGCATATGAGCTTGCACTAGACAGATTTATTTTTCATTTACAAATGAACAGATGTAAACTTGTTGGTTTATTTAACAAATAAGTGACAAATAATCATGTTTCCCAGAACTGAGCCAAAGAACTGAAATGCTCGGGACAAAGCACGTGCGGTATACCGGCTTCTGGTCTGAATATAACCCATCAAGGGCTCTCGGCAGTTTCGTATCTCTTCACGAGCTTTATGTACTTTTGCGAAATGCTACACAAAACTCAACTGGAGGCCTTGACGTGCAGAGACCTGTGTGCCGTACGGGCGAACCTAGCCTCGCAGCGGTGAGTGAAAGACAACCGAGGCGCTTTGAGCGCTCGACCGTGCGTCCCGAGCCGCTGACTCAGAGGGGGACGGAGGGACAAGAGGCGCTCCCTTCGTCTGTTAAAAAGAGTGACTCACTCCACGAATGGCTGAGTCTGATACAAAAACCCGCTCCCATTGGTGGCCTGCAGCACTGGAGGGGTGTGGAAAGGGGGGTGGGGGTGTCAGAGGTTGGAGGCGTAATGAGGGGGAGGAGAGCAGCCAATGGCATCCTCTCTTTTCTGCAGTGGAGATAAGAATCAGGCCCTACAGGTAGAGCTGGGCGCCTCTCTCAATGTAGCCATTATTCTCCAGTGCAACGGCATGAAAACCACAGCTATGATGTCACAGGATTTAGGGAGATTTGGTGGGGGGGGGAGAGGGGTGCCCTAAGGAGCTTCCGTAACGTCCCTCATCGCCCCCATTCATCCCCGGCCTTGTGGGAGAGAGAAAGAACCGGAAAAAAAAGAGAAAAAGTCTCCCATTGAATCTCGGAGCTGCAGCGCATTCTTTGGCTGAGGAGGCGTCGGGGGGCACGACGTCAGGGCCCGGGCAGAAAGAAGGTTCCGGGGGGCCGGAGAGAGCTCGGGTCAAGGGTGGGGGTTAAAGCTGCGACAGAGGGACATTGTCTTCGTCAGCGGCCGCATCGAGCCGCAGCTACAACAAGGGGCTTCCTCATCGTCGGGTATTGGGGACCATCTGTCGTGCCTCCAGCGAGGCCGTCTGTCACAGTCGCTCTTGTAAGAATTCGGAGGGGGTGTAATGAATGAAGGAGCCACAGAACGCATTAAGATGTTCCGTTTGGAAGCTTCTTTACGCCAGCCGTTCCCTACGCAAGCACGGGTGAAACGTCCGGCAAACTGGAGGGGCACAGATGCAGGAACGAATGCGATTTTTACACCGGTTTTCCGACTCATTTTAACTGGCTAATTTCGCTAATTTTATTCACGTCCTGCTTTGCCTTCTGATATTAACCCTTCGAGCGGCGAAAACAAATAGTGTTGCTCAATGATGTAAGATATCGAACTCAAAGCTGTTGACAACCTATCATGTGGCGACTTGTTTAAAAGAGCTCCCCTGCGGGAGCTCTTTTAAACAAGTCGCCACATGATAGGTTTTCAACGGCACAAGATAATTCAATTTATAATTTTTTGAAAAATTTATTTCAGCGCTCTGAAGGTTAACAGTGCTAAAATGTTCTGTGAACAGGGTAACAGCACTACTGCTGATCTCTTGTTCTGGGAAGAACACAGACTTGAATATTTTCTTCTAAGCAGCGTCATGGCTGGTTTTCACTTTGAAAGAAGCAACACACAAGCATGTGTATGACGTACGTGTGCACATCCCCGTATGCAGAAACACAAACACGCATGCAAGTGCACCCACAGGGGCACAAATACATATCGACTAGACTTAGAAATACAAATGCATACAAGCTCAAATGCACATAAACATAGGTGCTTACAGACATGCATGTCTTGGCTTTACATCCCTCTGGGTGCCTAAAACATTATTTTTGCACCAAGATTTCAATGCCCGCCAACCCTATAATCAACATAATTCTAGACTCCTTCCCTAATCCTGACCCTTATCTTAACCCAGACTGACAAACCCCCCACATTAACCAGAATTTTGCCTTAATTTAAGACCTTGCCTGAATACCTCATCTTAAACTTAGTCCTAGTCCTAACCAGCAGCATGATTGTAACCTAAGACTTAATTCTTTCCCCTAAATTCAGAATTAGGTCGTTTGACCGTGGGGACCTGAAATATTTCCCCATGGAACCATTTTTCTTATACTTTACAGTCTTTGCGGGGTTGTAGTTTTGGTAAACAAGTACATACACACTGACACACACACATACACGCACAAATACACACTTCCTGGTCTGTGGCTTCGGTCTTGAACGTGCCATAAACGTGCACCGAACGGAGCAGATTGGCCCTTTATCTGCGCCGGGTAAAAAGGACAGCCCATCCCTCTCGCGGTATGAGGGGGTCTCCTCATTCCACATAATTTCTAATGAGACGCCCTCCTTCTCTCGACAGCCATTCTCTCTCTCTCTTTCCCCACCATCAATCTTTTTCCAATTACCTGCATCCCATCCTCACCCCCCTCCAAATCCATTGTAATTATTGTCGTAGCATCCGGCCATTTTCTCTGCTGGTTGTGTCTGCTCTGCGCATGGGGATTGATGTCGCCGGCACCATTTTACAGCCAGCAACCAGGCAGACAGAGCAGACACAGCAAAGCATTAGATTTGGAGAATAGAGGCATCTTTGGCAGCGGATCAGTGGGCAATGAAGTATTTGGCCCGGAACGGGTTTGCTGAAGTCATCTGTGGGAGAGGATTGACTGGCTAAATGGCCCCTTTGACTGTCTGTTGGCATCTGTGACATTTGATTGGTTGGCTGAGTGTTATTTTTGACGCTAGACTGGATTTTTCGAGACATCATTCACGGCTTGGAGACGCCATCTTAGACACCAAATAGCCTTTCTCACGGTCAAGTGAGTGAGGTAAAAAGTGTCCTTGACACTTGTTTGGCTGAAGGTCGTCTGTAACATCCTGCTGCTCTGTTGAAGGCATCTTTGACACTGGGTAGGCTGGCAGGAGCCATCAACGTAAAAATGTTTGAATTGCTTTTTCTTTCTGACGTTGAGAACCCAGTGCGGGACCACAGATTGTTTCACCTGCCACTTGCGCACATGTAAAACAGCCTGAGCAGGCAGAGAAGCAGTCATGTGTTTGACATATTGAGATAGGTCCCTAACAGGATTTATAAGAATAACGTCCAATCAGATTGGCGCAAAATGCAGACGGTGGCGTGGCGAACGAGACAAATGGGCACAGTGGAGCCATAATTGTGCACCAAAATGGCGTATGCCCGTGTCGCTTGTCATTGTTCCAACCAATCCAGCAAAGAAAAACACGGAAGGAAGGACCAAAGCTGTGAGGTGAGAATAAATAGCATACAAACACTTACCAAACAAATACGATTTGCTTGACAACCAGCACACCTTAGCCGCCAAAACCAAACTGAAACCCTGCGGTGCGCATGAAATTACTTTACTAAATCGTAACGTCATATGGTCAGAGGCCTTCTGTAGAACTTGGCATGCAGTAAGAGAGAAATAATGGCTGTGCCTAGCGGGACTGCCACTATCGCTCCCAGATCACCGTGACTATATTCGTCCGCTTCACCCCGCCCTGGGTATGCTTGTCTCAGAGAACGCAAGAAGCTCATGCGCACCCTGACCATTTTTTTTGTTTACTGAATAATTTCCCTTGTGCGCAATAACTCCCACCAACTTCCACCCAAACACCGAGCCCAACTTATTTACCTCCGCAAGCACGCAGTCAAGTGCCCGGCTCAGAAAGTGCCCATTTTTTTTTTTTAGCCTGGGCAGTGGCATAACCTGCAGACCATGAAAGAGGGAGGGGGGGAGGGCGAGGCCCCTGTTGCATGCTGGGAGATTTTATTGTGGGGGCTGGCTTTTCGCTGAATGGACAATCAGATCCCCGCCGAGCCGCTCCTTGTCAATCAAAGAGAAGGGTCCGGAAGCCTCGCGCGAAAGGCTGAGACTGTATTTCTGCTGAATAGGAAATCAAGTGTCATTAGAGCTGAAATACTGTTGCCTTGTCCCTCCTTTTCATTCCTGTCCCTTTCTCTTCTGTTGAAGGAGCCGCGGTGCTTCAGCGCCTGCGAGGTGTTGTCCCTGAATGGATGGTTAACTAGCCGTGTTGTCTTTAATCGCGGGGTTTCCAGAAAGCTTCTGAAAGGAAAATAAAAAAATAAATAAATAACCGATGTGACCTACAGGAATGAAGAATTACCAGACACAAAGAGTTTGCCGCGATTCATCCCCCGACAATCTGACCAGATACCGCAACCGTATTCAGGGCTTTTTTCTTTTCTTTAATTTGAGAGAGAAAGAGAAATGACTTCTCTTTGAGGCGTATGACATTCTGTGGAAAACTCGAGTTTTTGATTCCAGAATAATTTCTTTACCGTGTCGCCTCTACAAAGCGTTTCTGAATAAAAGCAATTGAAGAAGCGCAGTTCCAATGCCGAATGTTTGCCAAATGACATAGTCCTTTCCTGTTGAAACACAACGCCAGAGCAAAGTCACCGAGGCCCTTCCCTTGTCGACAGAAATGTGATTTGTCGGAAACATTGCAAATCTAGAGAAATATGAGCAGATGCGGTTGTGTTTAATGTGGGCATTAAATGAGGTCATTCTATAGTCTTTGTTTGATAGTGCCTTGTGATGGTGGCGGCTTTTGTTCACGATGTATTACCAGCTGAACTGACACTGTTAATTAAGCCCTTTCTTTTCAACCAACAGTAAAACTCACTGGGGAAATGAAATGTCAAAGCCGTTTGCGTCTTACATTTTTTTCTCGGTGGCTGCGACCAATTTATTCATTAAAGGCTCAGTAATCCTCAGTGAATGAAAATTCTGCTCTCCATACTGGATCTTAGAGCTTTTCCTCGTTCATGTTAGTGGGCTAGATATGTGTAGGGTAAAGTGTGTCTACACACTCTCCCAGCACACACGCCAGACACATTCCCCTGACACACACTCCCAACAAATTTCCCTAACGCACAAATCCAACACATTCCACAATAAACAATTCTAAAACATTCCCCCTACACACACTCGCAGCACAATCCTCCGACAAACACTCCCAACACATTACCCCAACACGTTCCCAACACTCTCCTGAAACACAGCTGGGATGTTAGCGAGCCCAAACAGCATAACGAAATACTCATAATCGCCCAGAGGTGTGTTGAAATTTGTCCTCCACTCATCTTCTTCTCGTATACGCACAAGATGGTAGCCATTGCTCGAATCCAGCTTGATGAAGAATTGGCAATCCTGGAGATTTGGAAAGGCTGAATCCATTAATGGTCAAGGATAACAGTTCTTTATAGTTACTGAAATATATTTCACTCCTAACTGCATTATCTGGGTGTGTTGGTCCGACTTTGAGAAATTTGATTTTGTACAATTCCAGTCAGACATGTTTACATGTATTTTAAAAAGTATGGTTTAAGTCAAACAGAATACATCAATTTTTTCTAATTTTCATGTAAACACAGTCAATGACTGAGTCTCATGCACATATACCGCAGCTGATCTGTGCTCCATGATATCTCTGTGATGGGGCCTTGTGCACATGTTTTGTTGCTGATCCGGGCTCCATGAAATCAGGGTAACAGAGCCTCAAGCACATATTCAGCTGTTGATCTGGGCTCCATGATACTGCAATGACTGAGCCTTGTGCACATACTGTTTACTGCAGCTGATCCAGGCTCCATGAAATCACAATGACTGGGCCTCATGCACATATACTGTTGCTGATCTGGGCTCTAAGTGATTGCAATGACTGAGTCATGTGCCCATATACTCCAAATGATCTGGGCTCTATGAAATCTTGATTACCAGACCTCGTGCACACACAAAATACCATACTCCATGATATTGTGATGACCGGGCATCATGCACATATGCTGTAGCTGATCTGGGCTCCGTAACATTGCAATTTATTTATTAAGCTTTGACAGAAGTCAGGAAACGATCACACAGTTGACTAGGCACCTATTGTGAGGCAATCATCCCAGAACATGTAGACAATTGAACAATATTGAGCAATGACTGAGCCTTGTGCACATACAATGTTGCTGATCTGGGCTCCATGACATTGCAGTGACTGGGCCTTGTGCACTCATAATGTAGCTGATTTGGGCTCCTTGAAATCACGATGACTGGGCCTCGGGGCTGATGAGGCCAGGTCTGTCCCATCGCTACAGCCCCTCTGACTCTGGATCTGAATCCAGATCGGCTGAAACAGAGCAGGGCCATGACCTACCAGCAAAGTTACTGGAGGCAGAGAGTCAGGGAGAGCTGCGTTTTGGAACAGAATGTCTATAACGCTGAAGAGTAATGTAAGAGACTTGTATGTCTCAAAAACTACTGCAAGTTAGTTGATAAAAGTAAGTGAGAATATGAAAGTTAGCAAGTAAAAGCAAGCAATTGTGACTAAGGAATTAAAAATAAATAGTGCCGCGAGTAAAAGTGAAATTAAGTAAAAACAAATTATGTTAGGAAGTTAATGAAAGTAAGCAAGTGTTGAGTAAGAAGTAATGAGTGAGTAAAAGTCAGTAAATTGAGCACGTTTGTAAGTAAATAAATAACTATGCTTTGAAAGGCCTGGTTAACATTCTTGCACCGCATAGTGCTTAAACAGAGGTCATTGTGACAGCTCATGAGTAGCCTGAAGAACAATGAGAACCATTCATATGAGCACTATGTGTTCCAATATGCCCAGCAGAGAGGAAAATGTGTGTGTGTGTGTGTGTGTGTATACATGTGTACGTGGGTGCATGTGTATTTGTGTGTGTATCCGTTATGTCTGTGTGTGCCTGTTTGTGTGTGTGTGTGTGTTGGTGTACGTGCATGTGTATATGTGTGCGCGTGCATGTTTGTGTGTATGTGGACATGTGTGCGTGAAATTGTATGTTTATGTGTGCATATGGGTGTGTGTGTGTCCATATGTGTGCATACCTTAGTGTGTTTCTGTGTGTGTGAGTGCGTGGGCATGCTTACAAACTCGCTTTAAAACCACCCTGTTAGGTCGAAGCAACTTTTGCCATTTCCCAGAACACCTTGCTCTCAGCGCATGATTGGCTGGAGGAAAAAAAGAGTGAAGAAGCGATTTTCAGAACCTAACAGGAAACCAAGATTCCTAACGCCTTCGGTCATTTAAAACCCCAGATCTCTCCTGTGCCCGGTCTGATCCAGCCCTCCGATAAGTTCTTGTATTATTCACAGCGTTCGTGCGGGACGCCTGAAAAAGGACCCCGAGAATGTCTGGATTTACATCTCTTCATTACCAGCCTGATTAATTACACCCCGGCTTTCAACAGGCGGGTGTGAAATATTCAGCCCTGGATATTTGTGCAGAAAAGTGATGCTGAACAGAGGCGACAGAAAAATGTTCTGCTTTTAGCGGGAAGTGAACATTTCACTTGATTAACATTTCCAGGAAAAAAAAATGTCTGTGCCAAAACTTTAGCATCTTGGCCCCAAGTTCTGCTTCCACTGTAGCGTTTATACTTCCTAACCTGGACTGAACTCCCTACAATCCCACTTCCATGCTGTTGTTGACGTCTCCCGCAAAGGCAGAGGAGATACTGTTTTACCTTCCGTCCGTAATTTGGTAATTCCGTAACCCCATGACAGTGTGAATCCGAAACACCACCGTCTCAACTCTGAAACAGTTTCAACTGTAGGTTTTATCTGGGGGCGGGGGACATCATCAATGTGAGATCCAATGTATTTTCAAAATATTTGTGCGTCATATTCTGTGCTAGCTTATTTCTGATTCGCTGGTTGGGCTATCCATGTGACACTGCCTCTGTCGACTGTTAAGGGGTGACAAACACCATTCTCTGCAAATGCCCATGGACAGTATTGAGTGGGAGGTACACAGTTGGTATTGTTCCCATGTGAAAGGGCCATAGAGAAACAATAGCTGTAGTGCTTATTGGCACGGCGAGTAAATGGTGTAATGTATAGAGGGGATAGCCTGGGAGCCATTTTGTGAAAGGCGGTGTGGAATGCCGTAGATCTGAAACACAGCATGGAGACGACACATCTGCCTCAAAGGGCCTTCGCGCTGCAGAACGTGTGAGGGTAACGCAGACCTCGCAACGCGACTGCGGAGCTGGTGTGCTGAGATGTGGGCTCTGTTTATAATCTATAATGCGCTGGAGTGCATTAGTCAGCATGACAAATTGTTGAGGGAAAAGCCTTTTTGATTTCGCTCTCCTCTGAGGGTGGGGGATGTTGTAACTGTGAGTAATTCTGACTCTGCTAAATACCGGCAACCACCTCCCTTACCCCACAGCCAGATCATTTGAAACTAAACAGATGTATAGAAAGCTATCAGTGCAGCTTGTCCTGTTTAAATCATTCGAATCAAAGAAATGTTCCACACTCTCTGTAATCCTTTTGAAAGGCAGGCACTACCAAGCGGTCGAGCCAGTTTTGCAAATAAATAATTTCAAAATGAGTACTTATTTGAGGCCAAGCCAACCGAACGATGGTTAAGTGTCCCCCTGTACAGTAAATCTGGTTCACGGACCATGAATTATCGAGCCAGTTAAGTTTCTAACTGTCTAGTGAACTGGTGTGATGAACATATACTCAGCAACAAAAGTTTCTGTGACACCATTTATGTGTATGTTATAAATGACACGCAAAGAACTCAATGCAATCAATATGTTTATATAACAGGAGAAACACTGACTTTTCAGTGCCAACGTCACTCAAAACTAAAAATGTCATTTTCATGCGTCATGAAGCACTTGTCTGACGTCTAACCAATTGTGACCTTCACACTTCCATACCGGGTGTGACTTCCTCGTGCCATGATGCAAGCAACGCATCTCCGGCGCATGGACCGAATCAGATGTGCCAGAAATTGCTGTGGGATGTCATTCCAAATCTGACGTAGACGTTGTCGCAATTCCTGGAGTGTAGCTGGCGGGTTATCCAACCGCCGCAAACGTCGATCCATCTCGTCCCAAAGATGCTCGATTGGGGACATGTCTGGGGATCTGGCTGGCCATGGCAGGACATTGACATGTTGTTGCATCAGATACTGCTGTACAATCCTTGCAACGTGTGGTCTGGCGTTATCATGTTGCAGCGTTATTCCGGGACCATGTTGCATCAAAAACGGTACCGTCAGATTTCCATCAATAACAAGCAAATCTGTTCTGTTTCTAGCCGTGATCCCTCCCCAAATCATGACACTACCACCTCCAAAACGATCAAATTCCTGAACACAGTTGTTGGCATAACGTTCTCCACGTCGACGGTATACACGTAAACGACCATCACATCGGTTAAGCATGAATCTTGATTCATCAGTGAAGAGTACAAGATCCCACTGACGTTGGATCCACCGTCGATGTTGTTGTGCCCACTGTAGACGCAGTCGTCGGTGTTGTACTGTGAGTATTGGACGTCTTGCTGGCCGACGTGGGACAATGCCAAAATGACGGAGACGGCGACGGATTGTCTGTGCAGACAGTCGCCTCAAACCAGGTATCGTTCTTGCAGTTATGGTTGCAGGTTGGAATCGATTTCGGAGATGGGTTGTTCGAATCCAGTTATCCTGTCTGGAAGTGGTTACTCGTGGACGGCCGCTGCGAGGACGGTCTCTGACATGTCTTGTCTGCTGATGACGCTGCCATAAGTTCCAAATGGTGTTTCGGTGGACATTCAGGCGATGAGCAACTTCCCTCTGCGAGGTTCCGGATTCAATCATCCCAATGGCCCTCCACCGATCATTTTCAGACAGTCTTGGCATTTAGAGGGTAGAGTTCCTGATCCGAAATGGCTGTGTTTTCGATAAGTGATGCTTCCGTCGTTCATCAGGCACAATGTGAACATTCCAAAAATTCTCCTCTTTTATTGCCATCCACAAGCATGATTTACGCACATTTTCACGTGCAAAGTCATTTTCTCGCATTTTCATGATTTCCATTTCAATGTTGTGTTTACGTGTACTGTTTCAGTCTGATATCACCATGTATGACAATTTCATAATTGCGTTATGAAAAGTAATTAACAATATTGGTGTCACAGAAACTTTTGTTGCTGAGTATATTTTCTGTTGATTGTAGAACTTCCACTTCAAAAAAAAATAAAATTCATTTGAAATTTTGCCCAAAGAAAGGACAGAGCCTGTTTGATCAGATCATTAATGTATTCTCATTTACTAATTGCCTGAAGAATACACTCCGAAGACATAAAACACAAATCAAACACAAATCTGAGAGAAAAACATTTGGTGACTCTCATCACTGGCATCAGTGACGTTGTCACACCCAGCATGTTTAAAAGGAACATAATTAGATCAATGCACAATCCAAGGGCCGAGCTTTCATCTTTTTTACCTGTATTGTGGGCAACACCGGGCACGGCGATGTGGGGGCCTTTTCGCAGTTGGTGATGTCAGGAAGATTACAGTCATTCTGCATCTGAATGCACAGTACTGGGGTCACGACACTTCGCCATAATGAGGGTTGCTTTCCATGTCTGGTATTACTGTTCATCAATGCAGGCAGGCATAGTGCCATTTCTGTCCCGACCAGTAGAGCTGTTAGGCAGGCAAGTCTAATCTGTTTTTTTGCATGAGGCTCAATGTCCTGCATCTGTTGAGTATGTGCTGCCAGATTGATCCTTTTAAAATTATATGATAGGAATATAAGCTTCTATTGTTCTCATTCTGGGTAAACATGTAAATCTTTCCAGATTCCTCAACACACCAAGCTCTGATTATGAAAAGAAGAAAAAAGATGGATGTGCTTACTCTTTCTCTCTCTCTCTCTCTCTCTCTCTCACGCATGCACACACACACACACACACACACACTCACACAAACACACACACACTCACACCCACACAAGATCTTCCATTTCTGAGTTGATGACTAAATTTCCTGGGCAAAGATTTGCAATAGTTTCCAAAACACTTGAAATGTCACTCCTGCAGTTCTCTTTTTCCACCAGTAGGGTGAGCACTGTGATTTGTGAAGTATATTCAGATGGCAGCCGTCTGACCTCATCAAGGTACATGCTTCGCAACCAGATAGTCAGTGGCAGGCTATTGTGTTTCCGCTGGGTTAGCACGGAGATGTAACAGCTGGAGGGCCGAGTTCCCATCTCGAAACCCCCGTGGAGTCTACCCTCGGTCTGCGGCAAGCTTTAAAAATGCCCTTTCATCATTAATTATCCATGTACTTGATAATTGGGGTGTACAAACCCACCAAAAGTAAGGAGACTGTTGAGCAATTTAGGTCTGGGTGCTGGTGTCTTCCTCTGTGGCTATCAATGCGTATGGCACACGTGTTACATATTCCCCACACTCTACACCCTGGCTACAGGCATGGCACTAGGCCTCCATTGGTCGATGCGGCACGTCATGTGACACCCAATCTGCACGGAATTATAGGGAACATGAGACCTTTCCGAGGTCTCTCCAGAATAGATCCCGTCCCAAGAGCCCTGACTCTAGATCAGTTTCAGCTCCATCCTCAAAGCCTTGACAGCTTGCTGCTGTATCAGGTTAACTGGACCTGAGTCACCGCAGCGGGGTTGCCCTTTAGGAAAGGCAATATTGATGGCATAAGGTGACTTAATTCAGTCCAGTCATCCTGCGTGTGACTCATTGCTGAAAATGTTCTGCAGAGATATTGAGATTTATAGATTGCCTAGCGGGAAGGCTTGTCGTACCCTCTCACTGAACCTTATGATGTCATAAAGGATTTATCTGCCAACCAATGAACATCACTGTATGGGTTCCCTTATTTCTAGGAACCATTGCTGAGTTGTATTAGGCAAACAGTTATGTGTTGCCCGTTTACCGTTAGCTGTAGGCCAGAGCCAAGCACTGACGTAAATCTGCCTTGTCTGATAGGTAAAATTTGAGAGGGTCTTTAAGTTACTGGCTGGCCATGGTACCAGGACGGTATGAGGGATCTAAAGACCTGAATTATTCCTAGAAGTGAGTACCACATTTGAGAATTGAATCAAAGATTTAACTTGTTAAATTGAACAGTGATTACAACACTTAAACATAACTCCTCCTTCCAACCAATCATTGGGAGCCTTATATAATCTTCCAAGATCATTTTATCGAGGCTTTTGTTCCAACAGGTTACTCCACAGGGGCTCGAGTTCTTATCTAAGTGGTCATTTCAGGCACTTTGAACTTTACTTTTCTCTCGGGTTTTCTGAACTTTTGCACCAGCTTAAGCACTTTGCGTACGTCCCCCTGGATAAGAAAGTCTTCTAAATGCCTGCGATGTAGCGGGCGAAAGCAGACAAGCTTTATCCCCGTAAGAGCTTCACACAGGATAAAAGCATGCTGTAAGCATATCCGCACAGAGTGCTGTGCCAAGTAGGCTACTTGAATCTAATTTGCAGGGCAGTGGAAAGACGGGCTCTTGTGCGCTTCTGGACAGAAAGTCGAGCTTTGAACTCAAGGGCAGCACAGGAACTCGCCTGCATTTGATGTGCACCCTTCGTTCTGTTTCATTCTTTGTCTCACACTGGGTTGCTCATCCATTTCTGACAGTCCGTCTGATATGAATTTTGGAGGGCACTTCAGGGGGGTGGTGGGGGTGGGGGTCTGTACCACGTGAGCCCCGAGCAACTTTAGACATCAGACGAGGAAAATGTCCTCCTTACAGCAGTAATGAGATTTAAAATGGAGGAAGGGAGAACAATTATGAGAGGGACTCTGTCTATGAGTCAATGACGGTACATTGTCCCAATGCACTACTTCGATTTAAAATAATTTAAAATTATTCATAATAAGCATCATTCTATTCTATAAAACCTATTTAATTTGAACATATTTCCGGTTTATCATAAAAATGATATAAGTTTTATGTTTTGCCATCTCAAACCCTCAAAATGTCAGTGGCGCAACCGTCCGAACAAGTTAACACTATGCAAAATGAATTAAATATGAAATTAAAAATATTAATTTGGGGGCATAATTTTACATTGAAAACCTTTCAAATAAAAATACCCACCTCCTACAATAAAGAATCCATAAGTTACTTTTAACACCCTGCTCAACTACAAAATAATAATGTTTTAGGCAGAGTAGACACGCTCAGGGATACTTACTAAAAAAATCACTGAGAAAAAAAAGAGGGAAGTGTGTTTCTTTTCAAGAAACCTTTGGTTGCGCCACTTAACATTTTTTTGGCTGGGGAAATTGCAAATAGAGTCTAAAACTGTGCTTAAATGTTGTGCAAACATTAATACTTGTTTAAGCACACTCTTCCGACTTCATATAAATGTATTCTGTACATTTTTAAAGATTTATTTAAAAAAAAAAAACATTTTTAAAAGACTTCCCAGATAGCAAGCTCCTCTGCTCCGGATCTGAGCCGGATCAGCTGGAGCCGGGGCAGATCCGGGGCAGAGGTGCTGGCTATCTGGGTTATTTGTTATTGACCCCTATAATCAACCAAATTCACCCCAGGCAGGACATGACTTTGAGATTCAAGGAACCCAACAAACCTTAAATCACTTGAAAGGGCATAATCCTCAAAATCATTTCAGAGGGGGAGAATATATGGCCGGCGCTTATCCGTATGTTTCAACATCATCAGAGAAATGATTATTTTAAAAAGACATCAACAATCAATAGTACTATTTCTAACATACGCAGAATTGTTTTGAAGATAAGGTCAGCTTCCTTTCAATTTGGTAGACAAACAGAAATTAGTTATTTCACCATAAATGTAAAGCTGTATCAGTGCACCTGTGTTAGCATAAGTTAAATTGAAGACTCCAGAGCTATAACTAGAGGCAATGCAAGAATGCAAACCTCCACCAAGGCAGCACAGTTAAAATCCTGCTGAGTGAACATGGTTCATGAGAAATTTAAAGATAGGCTCCATCCCTGATGCGAGACCAATCAACCCACAAAATTTGAGTGATATCATTGGGAGCGAAGTCCAGTAATCAATTGTTAGATGATTGCAAGATGGCTGCCGTGGCGGCCATATTGTTTGACCGATTGCAGTCAAAATCAATAGGGTCCAGCCCTGATGTAATATCAACCCACCCACAAAAGGGCAGAGATATCCTTTCATTTCTATTTGTGTTATATTGTACACAAGAGGCAGACAGACAGACAGATAAACCAATGCTGGCAAAAACATAATCTCCTTGGCAGGGGTAATGTCTCCAGCCACATTTTCACATCCCATGTGGAAAGGATGGAAGAACGACTTATATAGTTACCGGAGTTGATTTTCTCAAAATCGACATTTTGTGACTGACGTATTTTTAGCACCGGGATCTTAACTTACAGCTTTGGTAGGACAAATACCAAATGTGTTTAAGCTGTAGGCCTTCTTGAGTAGTCCAAAATGTGACTCAAGTACTTTTAGCGCTAAGGTCTTCAATTTTAAGTCAAGTAAACTGACTGAATTCAAGTAGACTTGTTCCCAGCTCAGATATTTGCCCAGTTTACTTATGCAAAATTTAAAAAAATACAGGCTACACCTCAATCGATTACATAGTAATACGTAAGGAATCAAATTGGTCTCCTGGCCATACAACTGTTTTACATGACCAATTTTCAGAGGGAATGTGTAAGGATGTTTTATCATTTCATACAACGTTGTATAATTGCACCTGCGAAGATATGGCAAAATTAATCTGACCCACTCTTGTCCAATTTTAATGTTGAACTTGAAATGGCGTCTTGTTTCCTTTCGCACGTCAAACAAGAGCCAATTTTCTCTGGTAGTTTTGTTGCAATTCGGTCAATTTAAAGCAAAACTAACGGCACATTTAACTTACTAGCGTTAATTATTAAAAATACTTCCATAAAACGGTGACAACATGCGGGAGGACGCCGCCAGACAACGCAGATTTCAATGCACATTTCAGTCTATCGGCAAAGATTTCGAGAAGCTTTTCACCACAGTTCGCTGAGTTTGAGAATGTGTTCCGAGGTAACTTGGGTATTCCGGGGATGTGTATTAGGATGTATGTAGACACTGGCAGGTATTTTAGAGCAAATGTTGTGAATTAAATTTACAAGTCAATGGCTTTGTAATACTGTCCCACTTCAATGAGATACATTTACATATTCCCAGCAAAATGCAGCCAGGACATTGAAGAATTTAAATTTTTGAAAAGGTAAAAAAAAAAAAAAAAGACATCTTGCTGGCCATACAATCGTAGTTTCCTCGTGTATCATAGCTATTTGGCTTATTGTCTGTGAGGTTATTTATTTATTTATTCATTTATTTTGGTTTACGAAATCTAAATCTTTCTGGTCTTTCTCTGACTATTGTGGACAAAGAACACACAACAGAAACTAAGGATACTACTACTACTACTACTACTTTTTAATGACTGACCTATTAATTGCTTTAGTTAAGACTACTTTTGTAATGTTAGCTTTAATACCATAATGATATTATTATTATTATTATTATTATTATTATTATTATTATTATTGGTAATAGTAGTAGTAGCAGTAGTAAAAGCCCATCTACATGACACGTTGGCTGGCTAAAAGCCGTAAGTAAATCTCTCATATAAGAATCGATGGAGGTTTACTTCAGAGGCTCGCAGTGAAAAACAGCCAGATGTTGAAAACTTGCTCTCCTCACCATTTGCAAAGTTCTGTCGGTTCTGCGGGCTGCAGCGATTGTTATTGGCGGTGACGTACGACCCCCCGCCCCCTCCCCTCGTGCGAAGCTGCTGTCTCCGCGATTCCCAAACTGGTCTCTGCTTTCAGTGTTTATTTGGTCGTCATGGCGGAGGGACGTGGAGAGCAACCGCCTCAGCCGCCGCTTCACCTACCTTTACCCCCGGCTAGCAAGCGGCAGTGCCTGCGCCCTGCTCCTAGAGGCCCAGGCCCGGGGTCTGGACCGGGCTTTACAAACTCTCGGTTGCACTGCCCGGAATCTCTATTGGACTGCGCCGCTAAGGCCGTAGCGGAGAAATGGGCCTTCGAGAGGGTGGAAGAGCGCTTCGAGCGGATCCCGGAGCCAGTGCAGCGCCGCATCGTGTACTGGTCCTTTCCGAGGAACGAAAGGGAAATCTGCATGTATTCGTCATTTCAGTGCCGTGGAGCCGGCGAGGAGGGTCCCGTGGTGAGCTCCGTTGCTCCCGTTGGATCTGGGGCTGTCCCCGGTGGAGTATCCAACGCTGTGGGAAATTCAGGGGCAGGGGGCACCGGAGATGGACTACCTTTCCGCAGGGGAATCCGGCTGTTGGAGAGCGGTTGCGTGGAAAATGTTCTGCAAGTCGGTAAGTGGATCGATCACAGCGCGCAGCCCGCATTTCGGGTCTGGGTCCCGGGGTTGTGAGTTTCCACACCACAGTCGAACAAACTTCTCAAAAGAGGAATTGGCTGCCCTGGGCTTTGTTTCGAAACGGATGGGAAGTTTTTTGCGTTGCATGAAAAGTTGCTCAAATATGAGTTTTCTCTCCTAAAATGAGTGTTTCGTGATCTAAATTCGGCACAAAGACACTTTTATTTGCAACAATTCTACCCGTGTGCGCGCTGGTCAAAGGAAAAGAGGCGAGAATCCGTGTGAGCTTATTTAAAATTTAAAGGGCTGCCTCTTGCCGATTGAATAGGCGGTTTCTTGTATTGGAACCAGAACGAGTTGGTCATGTGGATCGGGCCAAAAATGATTGTTATTTTTTTGGTCCTTAGATTATTCCGTTTTTCTTTGCTTTCCCATCTGCGAATTGATGGTCACTGTGTAGCACCGTGTTGGACACAATTCTGGAGGTTTTTCCCGATAAGGGTCACATTCTTCTCCTGCTCGATGGATAAACGCAGCCGCTGTCACAATGGAGCTGTATTGACCATTGATAAGCATTTTTATTCTGTCTTTCTAAAGGCAAAGCGTTTATTTAGAGGATGTTTTAGTGTGTTTGGAGGAGGGGGGACGGCTGCACCGCGGCGGCAATTGAAAATCTTATTTAAATGTAGCCAGTGTAATCCGCTTTGATCTTTTTTTTCCTATCCGTCTTTTGTTTATTTGCTCTTGTCGGGGCGAGACAAAGGATTCTTATCCGATTTATTTCAGCAAATGTTTTCACCAGCTCAAGCAAGCAATGGCAAGTTATTTAGTTACAGAGTGACTTGATTGCGTGTGGTTTTACGATTAAAGCGAATTTCTTCTTGTAGCCCGGTAGTCCTTGGGTACCGGGTAGCCTGCGCTACACAATGGCTCGCTGGTTATGATAAATGATCGATACCCGCCTCGTTAAAGCCAAAGCGATCGCCACAGAAAAGCCGGCATTGAAGGGCTTTTCTTGAACGCCAGTCCTCTCAGTCCTCCAATCGGTGTATTTATGAATATGTGCGCATTTAGATATCTACAGTTTTATTGTACGAGTGATCCTTGTTGATGTTTATATCCTCACCTTCAGAAGTAGGCTGTCTATTTACGGGGAATTGTAGGTGAGGGAACGAGTCTGTTTATATGTTATTTATTTATTTATTTTTTTTGGTATACATCAACTGTGGAATTCAGTAACTTATGTAATCAATGTCGTTGTATTCAACTTACTTTTTTAGAGTTTGTGTGTGTGTTTTTTTGCCTCTTATAAGATGCACAACCTCAACCAAATGTTCACCAATTCTTCATTGTGCATCGACAAAACAATAGCTTACCCATTATTTTCTTGGTTGGATTTTCCTGTAATGATTTGTCATGGCCATGGCATTTGAAATGGATGCGTGTCAAGTTGATGGTCAGAACAGAAGTTAGAAGTTGCACTTTAATTGTTGCCTGTCTAAAAGAGAGGCTACAGCTATTCAGTGAATGTGGAATAAATCTTTTTTCTCACAATTATTCAACCCTTTTATAGAATATTTGTGGTTCTCCTTTCCAAGGTGGATATTATTGGAACCCCCCCCCCCCCCCCCCCCCCACACACACACACACACACACACACACACACCCTCCAGTTGCCGGAGGTGCCCTGAATTATGGGAATGCAGGCTTGACATACCTTTACTCTAATAATGAAACCCGGATTCATGTTATTCTAACAAAGATCTTCTGTGTGGCTTGAAAGAGCCTGCATTTCTGGAAATGTGATAACTTGGCTGTAAGGAGGTTATGTGGGCACACACTTTGAGACCTTGAAAAGATCATTTCATGAAAGGAGCCACTCACTGTGCTAGTTTTAAAATGGAACACCAAAAGCTTATTTTTGTTACTGAAAACTTGTTGGTGGAGTCGAGTGATTTCGCAGTCTGTCTAAAACTAAACTCGCACCCCTCCCCCCTGTGCATGCTTTGGTACTGGCGTACAGAAGAGTAGTTTTGAAAAGTTAGCTGGCGTCTGAATGTGCTGTATGCAATGCAAACATGTTTTCCGTATCTGGCTGTATAGTTTTATCACAAGGACTCTGGTGGGTGAGGGGTTGTGGCGTTGCGCAGGGAGCCTTTCCCTCAGTCAGAAACCCAATGTCAAATGTGATTGTCCTTTAATGTGATCTAATGCTGTGGCACGAAGATAAAGACAGCAGTTGTTTTAAGCGAGCTGCAGATCAGGTTCGTCCTGTCTGCACGTCCTTTATGTTTCGGGTAGCTACATCGCTCCTCTATCGCCGGTGTAGACGTGTTTTCAGTTTTCGCCCAAGCCTGAACAGTGGGACAGGCTGGTGTTCGATGCCTGTGTACGATGGTGAGACGCCCCACCCCCCCCCCCCTCGCCTGGTGTGTGTGTGTAGTGCTGCGTTTCTTCAAAGCGTGCATTAAAAGGTGTAAAGATACGCAGTAGTTGGCCGTGTGCAGACTCCTGTGGGAGCGTTGGAGATGGGCGGAGTGTCTCGATTTCCTCCTGCCGTTTTGATGAGTTCTCTTAGCCTGTCCAATGAGCTGTGGATGTGTCTGTGTGCGTCTGTGTGTGTGTGTGTGTGTGTGTGTGTGTGTCTGTGTGTGTCTCTACACTTATCCCCTGGTCCTCCTGTCACTCTGGCTGCGTTTGTCACCAGTGGAAAAGCCCTGCTAGTTCCTGTCTGCTCTCGCTGGTGCGATTGCTATCAGGCAGTTTTCTGTTTCACTATCAATCAGAGCTCTCTATTTTTGTTCAGGTTTCTCCGTTTCAGTTGACAACGGCAGTGCGTCTGTTATTTTGGTCACTTTCCGAATAATGGTGGGAAAGTCTTGTGCTAAAACTCTCCTCTCTGTCACATGTGCACCCAACTGGGTCATTAAAAAAATCTGCCTAAAGGGATGTATGAGGCATATAAATGGTCTGTGGCTGGATATTACATGTGTCGTTGCGCACAGGGTGTGTATTTAGCTGAGACAAGGTTGGACTGCAGTAGGGTCAGGTAACTGAATTTGTGCATTAATGAATGTACACAAACAGAAGTCAAGTCCCTTCGCTTGCGTGTGTTTATCATGCAAAATTCAGTTCCACATCCTGCAAAATTCCAGCTCGTTTGCTTGCATCATTGAATCATCTTGCTGGATTTTTTTTTTTTTTTGAACCTACACAGGTATTGTGATCATAAACGAGCATCATCCTCACTCGGAAGTTTTGAGATTTATTACTTGCTTCCTGAATAAGGAGAAGAACCGTTGTCCCCGGGACGCTTGACCGAGATGTGAGTTTGAATGGTGTTGGCTCAGAATTGGCACAGGGCTCATCGGCGTCGGTGGAAAATGCGCGTGCGATGCGTAATCTGTGGAATGGCTTTCACGCGGGCCGGCGTCCAATCGTTACGAGTGTTTTTGGCTCCAGTGTAATTTCCCGTGAGTCCTTCTCAGGAAGTCTGGAGTGAAATGGAAAGGGATATGTTTTCGCGGCGTTTACGTCTGGGCTCTCTGCCGTTTCAACTCTGCTATCCTGGAAGTGGCGAACAAAGGGCTTTATAAACATATTTATGGAAAGCGACAGACGCCCCATCTCCCAGCATCCCTGCTGTCCTCTCCCTGGATGTAGTGGGTGGAGACAGGGGGAGAGAAAGAGGGAGAGAGAAAGGGAGCGCGTAAATGCGATGGAGGGATGTGCTTTTTTCCGCAAAAGGTGATAATCGTTTGTGGCGCGGACGTGATGAGCCGTGAATTCTTTTTTTTCTTCTTTTTTTTTAAACTATGCTTTTCACAGCCCCCTCTCTCGCCGTCGCTCTCCTTCACGAGCTGTTAAGATTTCCTTGGTAGGATGCAGGAACAGACACAAAAGTGCGCAATTCTGTCGCCTCTCAGCCAGCTGTCCCCCACTGTGATTGGAGATGAGCAGACGAGAGTCGGGGGGTTTGGGGGAGGCAGGGGCGAGCTCTGTGAGGAGTTTTGTTTCAACACCTTTTAATTTTGGATTAAATTTTCGCCTTTCTTCTTTTGTTCTCCCCCTGTAGTGTGCCGGCGCTTTGTTTGAGCCTTTGAATGAGTTTGATGTGTGTGGAACAGAAAGAGGTTTGGATGCATTGTGCCGGCGTGAATTAGCAGAGAGCGGGGTGTGTATTGCAGGCCCAAGGCCAGAGAACAGGCGATAGAATCTTTGAGCTCTCTTTCTCTCTTGCGCTCTCTCTCTCTCTCTCAAGCTGGTGGGGAGTTACCCAGCCTCCTCGTGGTCTTGTCCTGGTGTCTTATAAGCCTGACTGGCTAACTCGTGAGTTCAGGTTTTGACACGAAGTCAGACAGGCTGTTTTCTGTTACCTCTCAGAGACTGGGATATAGTTCGTTGTACTATGTGCTGATGTCACAGAGACCAGGACAAGCCATGTTGTCCCATGTAGCGATGTCACGAAGATGGCGAGTTGCTGTGTTGTTCCATGTGACGATGTCGCAAAGACAGGGGCATACTGTGTTTCATGTGATGGCGTAGTGTCACATGGTCGAGGTGTGTTCCGAGATGTCGAGGCATGCGCTGAGAGGAAACGAGGAGTTCTTGTAACATCATCCAGGTGCCGAGGAGGGTGGGCTCCTCGTTCCTCATCCGTGGGTTCCCCCCCGGCCCGCGTCATAAATGAGCAACTGACGCTTCTGGGTGTTAAACGGCAGTTTAAGGCGAGACCACCCTGATCACTGCTCCCTAATTGCGCAGCGGTTAGCTGCACCTGGGCTTGGAACTTTGCAAATTTGTTTTGAAAGTTTTGGTGAGTGGGCTTGAATCTTGACCTTTTGTCTGGGTCCGCCACTGATGTCTCGTCTCTCACTCCTACTTGAAAAATCACGGCTCAGGTCACCTAACACATGGGCCCTCAGCATCTGCTGACCTTTTTTTTTTCTTTTTCCCCCCCACTCTGTTTTGCTGATGGTACATGCAGTCATAATCCTAATTGCTTATACATGTGCTCAGGGGGCGCACTGTTCTCGATCCAGATGCTTTCACCTCTGCCTGTTTGTGAGAAAGGGTTGGTTTTGAAAGTTTACAGGGCGAGCGAGGCCTGCCCGCGCACTAAACGGCTCATTTCAGTTTCCCATTGTTTGATGTGGAATGCGGACGGTGACCGTCCTCGGCCCACAACCGCCCGCAAAATTGGCCCCGGACAATTTTCGAAACGAGAGGCAATCAAGGGGCGGGCGGCATTCCACACACGGCCTTGATTAGGACCTCGCACAAAGTCGGCCCTTTATAGGCCGCGAAAAAGAGGGGTGGGGGGGGTGACTTTAAACACGCAAGCGCCCCCTCCGCTCGCCCCGAGGGTGTCCCTCCTCCCCTCTTCTGCCGTGTCATAGTCTTATTGAGTCCTCAGAGGGGACAGGCTGGGGTTTTGAAGCCGGCTTTTGGGGGGGGATTACTGGGTCATGCATTGTTGCCCAGCTGGACTGCGCTCTGTTGTTCTTTGGGGGAAGGGGGAAGGAGTCCAGCGGGCCCCTGCTACATTCACACAGAAAGCTGTGGGGCGCTGGCCCCCTCTTTGTAAAGTCTCAATAACTCCCAAAGTTGAGCCGAGGAAGGGAATTCCTGCGGGACTCAGCCCAGTCGTCCCCTTTCTAAGCAACAGTTTAGCACGCATGTAGGATCTCCGGACCTCAACCCCCAACTTACTGAACCCACAAAACGCCTCCCTCCGCCCCTCTCCAAACCCCTGAGAGGAGCCCGGCCCCTGTTGTGAACTCAGGAAGGGCCTGACGAAGCGGAAGTGACTCCTGCTCTCGAAGCGGCCACCCCCCCAGCCCCCAACCCCATGCAAACGCTAAATGCACCGCTGTGTCATTCTTCAGTGCCTTTTGGGGATTATCCATTCGCGATACTCCCGTTTGGATTTCACAACGCTCCAGCACGCACCTTGAAGTGTAGTTTGCCGACTGACGGGATGTTTTTCTCCCCCACACTGAAACATTTCATTTTTCTTTCATGTTGTTTATGGGAAGGCATTTTGTGGGCTGTTCTGAAACCCTGTGTATTGTCTTTTCATTTCTTTACATGCTTTACACTCAAGACTGCTGAGGCGATTGTGTTTTTCTTGGCTTTGTGCAAGCCCTTTCTGTTGTAAAAAATGGTTCTTATCTTCGTTGTAAAATTGTGCTCCAGTCAAATGGAAATCATTTACATTCGCCGTGTTTTTTTTGCATAAGCCATTTCCCTTCTCCCTTTCATTCAAAACCAGATTTTACGCAGTCAAATTTGTTGGAAAATGTGCTGCATCCCTTTAATTCTCCACGCGGAAAGCATTTTTAATTTGGGGAAAACAATGTTCCTAATTAGATTTTCAAGTTTGTAATCTGATATTTTTGGCTGTCAGATCGGATTTCATGTCGGCGGAGATGAAAGCGCTTGTATGCCGAAGAAAGTTCCACTTAATTACATTGTGAACCCTGACAGAGGGTTGTTGGGGAAAGTTAATGAATATTTTGGTTTATTTTCCCTGGTGAACTGCCACAAGCATTTCTCTTGAAGTGTAAGGGTCACAACTGGTTGACTGTTTTCGTACTTTAACTTTGTTTGCGTAGGGTGACCTAGCGTGAGCGTAATTTAAGGCAGGTGTTTTGCAGAGCTGATTGCGTGGGTTTGTTTTTCTACTTGGTGTTGTGCGTTTGCTTCAAGTGTGCAAATGTCAGTGTGACTAACGAAGGGGTTTGTTCAAATTAAAAGCATTTGTCTGATCTGTGCGTCTGTTTATGTAATATTGTTGTCATTGGGAAGGGCTAGACATACTGTTTAGACTTATTCAACAGGAACAGTGCTTCAGTAATGACTAGGGGACACACGCGCCTCAAGGCATGCTGGGAACAATGTACTGAAATTGTTATAGTGGTTAATATGTCACGTGTTTATCTTTTGAAGATATGACATGGAGCAGATCTCCTTTCTCAGAACAGTTGTAAACCAAATAAACCAAGTCAACTAGGCTTGAACTTTGATAAATAGTTTAAGAAATACTCATTTCAATGTTGGAATGTTTGTAAAAGTGATTGCCTGGTGTTCTTTCTTGGCTGAGTTTGTAACCTTAAGACCGTGCAGTTCAGCCAGGACCATGGATGGTTGTGACGGCAAAACTCTCCAAAAAGTACAAAGAAGCATTGGCTGCGTTCTCATCCAGAATAAGCATCCATGTTTTGGTTGGAGAGGAAATGCATTAAAGGTGCTTTTGGGAAACGAGTCGCTGGGCCGTGTTTGACTCGCCCTGACTCGTAATTGTCTTGGTCTGAGCACAAATGTTTGCACGATGCTGCTAATTCAATAAAATTGAAAATAACATTCCTGAAACGTTTTGACAACCCTTTTCTTTGTCTCTGCCCTCTTAGCCTTGCTGCCCAGTCGCCATGACTTTCCATGCAAAATTGCTCTAATATTTTTTTTTTTTTTTTCCTTCCAAAGCATAGATTTTTTTTTTTTTGATTACGAAGTGTTGGGTGTCTTTTTTTATTTATTTATTTATTTTTTTCTCTTAATGGTTTCAAATCTTCGCCTTTCAATCGTATTGAAATGCAAGCGTACTGACATTCACATCCATCTACGTTTTTCTGTAGGCTGTAATGTTTTTAATGCCTGTGGGTGGACATCCTCAGTAATGGTAAAGCTGTGCGGTCTCTATCAGAGCGTTGTAGGTCATGGGTTACCTCTAACCCAGGTGATTTACGGTAAACTGCCGCATGTGTGGTGCGGCCTGACGGCATGTGAAATGGCACAGAGGCTCACTGTCTATGCAGGCGGTACGTCACATGACACAGGAGGCTGTTCTGTGGGCCCCATTGTGGTCAGTCACTGTCCTATGAGAAAAACAAAAGGTCGCTGTACCCCCCTCCCCCACCCTCACCCCCCGCCCTCATTGTTTATGCAATAATTGTCATGATTGGCCCCACTTATGCGAAAGGCAGTGACGGTTAGCACCTGTCATGGTTCCGAGATGGCGTCCATGACCCGCTTTGGGACTGAGTGAAACCCCCAAATCCCCCTCATCAGCGCTGCAAATGCGTCTCGCTTTGGAGGCTAATTAACCCTCCTCGCCGCAGTCTACTGGCCACACCCCTTGGACGCTGCACAGATGATGACCTGGTGTTTCTGTTTTGTTTTTTTTTTTTGTTTTTTTTTTCAACCTCAGCAGGAAGTAGTGGCGGGCCCCTGTTGCCGTTCTCAGTCTCACTTCCTGCTCGCATCACGGTCAGAGGTCAGTCACATGACCCCGAAGCGTGACTGTGCCCAGGAGCCAACGCGCATGGCACTCTCGCGCGCCATGGCAACCGTCTTTTTTTTTTTTTTTAATCCCTTCTCATCGTCTTCGTTCCCGTCTTTATCCAAGCGGTCTAAGAATAGCGCAGCGGCGGCTTTCGGAACTGGAGCATCACGTCCGCGACGGGCGCGCTAACTGCTAATTCCGCTCAACCTTTCCCAGGCGCTCAGACGGACGGCGTTTAATCAGGGTAATTAATTTCCTGCCCGCTAGACTGTAGGAAAAGTTGGCGAAATCTCTCGCCACCGAAATACTCGCTAAAGCCCGCCCCCCCCGGACTTTCTGAAGGACGTCCGCGTAAAACCCCTCTTTTCTGTGTCAGAGTTTTGTCGTTGGCGAGGCGGGAATGAACGTAAATGTAACGCATTAACGAGTTTCCTGCCAACTGACCTCAGAGATATGGGAGCTGAACCCTTAAAGCACGATTATAAACTAACCCTTTGAGTGCTGAAATAAATTTTTTAAAAATATCTATAAAATGATCTTAGGTTTTCAACAGCACATCATGTAGCGACTTGTTTAAAAGAGCTTCCCTGCGGGAACTCTTTTAAACAAGTCGCCACATGATAGGCTTTCAATAGCTTTGATTTTGATATCTAACATCGTTTAGTAACAATAGTTGTATTTAGCGCTCTAAAGGTTAATTAGACTGGAAGTATGCCGGCGAGTGACTCGGTTTAAGAAAGGCTGTGATCCCCACATTCGTACTCCAGGATTTGGGTGTAAAATGCTGTACAAGTTACTGATTCTCTGCTGTAAACTCTTATTAATTTATCTCAAATCCTGTGTGGTTGAGCCCAGAGCCAATGAGCAGAAATTGTGTCACTGTTCATTTTAGTTCTAACGGACGGCCCCATGCGTGCTCGTGGTCGTGTGAGCGGTGTAGGGGAATAGCTAGGAGAGGCTGCCTGGCCTACTGTACAGGCCTGGCCTAGATGCTAACGGTTCATCCCTCGTTCCTGCTACAGTAAGCGCTAACGTTTGCTCACAACGCACTCCTGGCAGATTTCCTGCATGCGGGGGGGTCGCTTAAAATCCGCTGGCTCCTTTCATCCAATGTGTTCGCCGAATTGCTTCGCTCAGATGAGCGACTCTTCTCTCGCTCCCTCGATCCACAGTCGCACACTGGCCGAATTATCCGGAAGTGCACCGTAAGCGCAGGGAACGAGAGCATCGTCACCGCCGTTGGCGCGGTCCCAAAGGTTGGAAAATCGATGGGATTCACTCCTCCGCCTCCCCCCTCCCCACCACAGCCTGTTTTGGCGCATTGCAGCCTGATGGCTTGTGATTGAGTTAATCAGTAATGCGGTTAATATTGCAGGCCGGGCGGGTCCTGGGGGGGCGGCCAGAGATGAGCAGAGTGCATTTATGGGGGCGGGGTGTGCGGGGGGATGTGGGGGGATGCGGGTGTAATGGGTTCATTGAACTGTTACAGATCCCCTTTGTGCCGGGTGCTCCCCCGGGCAGCCAGGGGGCGGTGTGGCCCCTCTAGGCGCCTTGTGTGCCGAGCTCCATTCAGCATGCATGAGCGAGTCACACTGCAGATGGTTACACACACACAGACACAGACACAGACACAGACACAGACACAGACACAGACACAGACACAGACACACACACTCACACTCACACTCACACTCACACTCACACTCACACTCACACTCACACTCACACTCACACACAGGCACACAGACTTCCTCAGCGTCCCAGAGAAAGGATCCACACTGCCTGCCTCCATTTTGAAACCTCTTGTTCAAACGCCACTCCTTTCAGCCAATCGAAGCTGATCCTGTTCAACCAATCATAGCTGTCAATGAACCCTCTTTTTTTTTTTTTGCCTTTGGTGGGTTGGGTCAGGTGGGGTTGCCGTGGTGAAAGCAGTCCTCCGGTCCTCCTATTCTTCCTTTGACAGGCGATTCCAAAGTCCAATCAGCAGGTCTATTCTCCAGGCAGGATGTGATATCTGCACATAATAACTGGCTTTCAAAGGCGCGCACGGGCGCTGCACGTGAAAAGGACCCTAAAACCAGTGGTTGAACTGGAGCACAATCCATACCCTCATGCGTGGGAGTGGTCTGAATGATCTGGACTCCATTCTGGCTCTGATTGGACCGGTGGGCAGGAGCTTGGCGCTCTGAGAAACCCCATTGGCTTGGGGTATGAAGGGGCTGTGCTCCCATTCGCGGCTGACGCTGCCTCATTTCTGTTGTAATTGCTCAACTAATGCTTAAGAATGGCTCGGGCACAAAGCCGCGGCGGGGTGGGGGGAGACTAGTGTCAGCCAATCAGATCGCAGGATGGGATAACGTAGCCTGCAGGCGAGATTTAAAGGACAGAAGGGAGATCAAATCGCATTACGCCAGCAGAGTGGGTTTTGGGACTGACCCACATTGTCTAGCGAGTCGAAGGCCTCCGCATCCAGGGCAGTAACGCTACACCGCAGTGCTAAGAGGCAAAGGAATGAACACAGCCCCTTCGACCTCCCCAAAAACTGCGTTACCCCCTCCGAGCAAGGCCCAGTGGAGAAGGGGGGCCGTATTGCTTTTGGGGGGTGTCCCATGTACCCTGCCAGAAGGAGCGAGGCGAGATCGGGACAATAGCTGACAGAGTGAGCTTTTTTTTTTTTTTTTTTTTTTTAAAGGAGGGTAATTCAGGCCTTGCCCACAGGACACACACTGCCCAAACTCCTCTTTTACCAGTCCCCCTCTCTGCATACTCCCGCTTTTCTCTATTGTCCAAGGTCTCAAATCACTACCCCCATGTGTGGCTAAGCTGACCCCCTCTGTCGCAGCACCGTACTTTTGGGGTTCCCACCTCACTGCACCCCAGTTTATCCTCTCCCCTCATTCATTCATTATTGTGTTTGATGGCGCCATTTTGTTTTTTTTTCCCCCTCAAACCTTATTGCTGGTTAATAATCAAACTTCACTCTCCCATTTCCCTTTGACTACAACCCCCCCACTTTGCCTGATGGGGATTTGATTTATTTATTTATTTATTTCCGTTTTTCGCTCCATGTGAATTTGGCAGAATTTTCTGCCTCAACAACTGTGCATTTGTCGTTGAATGTCTCCTGCAGATGAAGCCAGGCTGTGGAGCCTTGTTTTTCATCGAAAAAAAAAGGTGCATAACATTAATTCGAACAATTGCAAATGACAAACATGAATCAACAGTTGATGATGATACCACTGCAGTGAGAATAATGATAACCGCAGTGTAAAATGAGAGGGTTTGTTCGCTCCGGATTCCTGTGAGAGCAGCGTTTGTGTTTTGTGTTCATCTGTTTAATATCACAGCGTGTGCGTTTGGGGTCCTGTATTTTGTACTCGGTCTTTTTTATCACAATTATTTTGGGAGCTAAGCCTGTATATTTGTGTTTCTTTTTTTTTTTTTTTTTTTTCTTCCTCAGGATTTCAGCCTCAAATGTTCTCAAAATGTGCATACATTTCCAGTGTACAAGTCTATTTAAAACTATTGTTTTTTTTTTAAAATTAATTACTGTAATAATTGTATTACGGATGGCAGTTCAGCTGATAAAACTGTCTCGCACACAGCGCAGCTTAGAGACGAGTGTCTCCATTTTATCTCAAAACTAGTTCCTGACTTCATTTATATCCGCTTCAGGATGTTCTCAACTTGTTCTTAATTTTTGGGCATTTTTGAGCCTCGACATTCTAAAAAGTGCTTGTTGAGTCAGTGGGTGATTCAGGCTGCATCTTTTGCATCAGTTGTGTTGTGTCAGCATAAATCAAGTTTGAACCAGCCGCTGATTGACTGATGGAGAAACGTCATACACCAGATCCTTAATCACTTATTACGTGATGCACCGCGGTCAGACAATCCTTTCGTGGACCACAGAAGTTGCCGTTACCCATGAAAGTTTGGACCGAAAGAAAATCGGTCTCCATCGCTGCGTTTATTGTTTATTTTGGATCATTTTTTGGGATTTATAGTTTCTTCAGTTTCTTTTCAAGTCATTTTGCTTTGTTGTTTGCCCGTTCGTTGCAGTCAGTGATCGTGTATCTTACTGCAATGTACCCTGCATTGTTTATTAGGTGATATAGGGTCTTTAATACCATCCAGCCTGAAGTTCAATTTTGCTGCTCGCTGTGAGTTTAAAAGGGAAAGAAATGGGCCCTTGACTTGCAGTTACACGGACTAAGCGGGGACCAATCCCACCCGTAGCAGTGTGGACCTAGGGGCCTTTCTCAGGGGCCTAACTGCTGCGCTGTTCTTATTACGGCTGGACTGGGACTTGAACCAACAACTGTCTGAGTCTCGATCACACACTAAGTGGGAAACCAGAGGCACCAGGTTACAAGCGGCCCTGAGCCAGACCCACCTGACCGGTGAGTCCCAGCCAGATCTGAACGCCACTCCTCCTGCTCGGCTCATAATTTGGGTGAGGTTTTTTCACACCATGAAAACACTAGTTTTTCTGCCCAAGGAGCCACACTTGTGCGATTTAAATCTGTTCATCGTGAACAAAAAAAAGTCTAAATTGTGGAACATCTGCTGTTGGCGTGAGAATGTTCAGGAGAAATCGGCGGGACTTTGTTGGCATCACCTTCAGAATGGGGGGGGGAGGGAGGGGGAATGGGGGGTGTGGTGTGTAATTGATGCCTTTCTTATCTTTGCGACATGCGTCGCTATTGTTTTGGAAACGCCCCGGGGACGTAGATTTTAATTAACTGTCTCAGCGTTATAGATAGAGCCACAAATAAGTGGCGCTACTCGTGGGCATGGAATTTTCCCTCTTCCATTTTAAGAAAAATCCGTGAAGTATGAGACTTATTTGCCGTTTCGAGCACCAACAAAAATGTAATTGCTCTATTTATTTATTTATTTATTTATATATTTATCTGCCTTGCAACAATTACAAAATGACCTCATTCAGAAGTTCTCGTTCTGTGAAACTGTTCCTGGATTGGAGACTTGTTCTGCATTTAGCGGTGACTGGGCTGGGTTGGGTTTGCATAGTACCGGCCTGGGGGCTGCTAATATTGCTTTCAGTATTTCAAGGGCTAACTGCACTGGGGCGAACCATGTCTGACGCGTCAGGTGAAAGACGACGGATCCGTTTAGCTGCGGAGGGCCGTGTTCACAGCATCTCCGCCTGCGTCCCCCCCTCAATCTCGTCGGCCCCCAGATGGCGCGGGGCGCGTCATGAATATTTAAGCAGCCGCAAGCAGTGCTCAATTAGCCTCGTACCCACTGTGTCACATTGGGGCTCGGGGTCCAAATACTTCATCTGATTCGATTAAAAAAGGCTGTTAATTAATTTTGGAACAGTACTGCTGACTAGATCCCCACCCCCCCCCACCCCCTCCTCCCCAAATCCCCTGTGTACACCCCCTCCCCACCTAAATTAAATTGACTGCCACCACGGTTCACCTCGCAAACGTTACAGATGCTGTCAGGCTGGTGGAGTTGCATGAACACGGTCGAGGAGGGTTTGGTTACTTCCGTCTTTCTCTCTGAAACCCTCTCCATTGTGTTGTCACAGATGTGTGATGACTGAACTGTCCAATCCCCTACTGCTGCTGTAGAATAGAATACCAACTTTATTGGAATTATTAAAAAGTCCCAAAATGGATCTAGCCCAAAGGGTAAAATATCTGTCATCTCAGGTGAACCATCACTTGTGTGTCTGGGGGTGGAAACGCTTTGCCTGTGGTTTAGTATTTCGCATTGTTATAATTTGGTATTCTGGTTTAAAAAAGATAACCGAGGGAAAAAAAACTCGTAATTTGACCTTAATGTGAACGTTCTCCCCAGGCGATAGAGTTGGCGCAGAGAATGAACATTTTGTTCTTATGTAAAATGATATGAGTCTTGTTCGGCATGTTTGGGTCCTGAATGTCTTTGTAGTGGTAAATCTGACTGGGTGAGCAGCATTTTGTTGAGTTTTTGATTTTGAAAGCGTCGTAGGTTGCGTCGCGGTCGTGGATGTGTGACCGGTGTACAGTGTCTGTTGGCGAACATACGGGGGCAGGGAGGTGGTTTCATTGGCCCAGCCCCTGTGCTCAGGCAGCACACCAATAGTTACACCCCATCCTCCCAACAGCCAGCCAATCAGATTGTGAGAGTGTCGGCAATGAGGGATGCAGCCCCACTAGACTGTGGTACCGGTTTTCACGAAGGGTGACAGAGTTGGGGAGCCCTAGTTTTGGAACTGGACTGGATTTGCTCAGTGCGTTTGTGTTTGCCCACGTGCGCCTCCCGCGAGCGATTTCTTAGCGCTGGGTCAGCCGTCTTCCTGTTCCTCACGGTGCACTGGCAGCGCTACAAACAGGACGCCGCGGTCAGCATTGTTAGCTGCAGCGCCCGGGACCGCCGTCTTTCTCTTGACCCAGATTTCACCAGGTTTGTTGTTTGTGGGCCTGCCCGTGAAGGGGGTGGGGGGTGCTGTGCTTTTAGGTGTAGCAGAAAGAGAACTTCCTGGACGAGCCCCCATCCTCCTCCACTAATGAGCCCAGCCAATCATAGGTGGCCAAGTTTTTTTTTTTTTTTTTTTTTTTCTCTTCATTGCATATTGCCAACAGTCAAACGAACGCCCCACTATGAATGCACTTCACTCGGAAGTTGCGTTGGCTCTCTGTATGTTTTTCTTGGAAATAAATGAGAAGTATTTTATGGCGTCTCCAGGAAAAGTGTTCGGTTCTCGAGAGCTGGAGAGATTTGGCTCTCCTGATTTCTTTTCTTTTTTTTCCCTCCTCAGTGGTGCCGGAGCATCTGTTTAAACAAAGGACTTCACTTGGCGGAATTGCCCCGGATTGCGGGGGTTGAAATTTGGCTCTCTGGGTTAAAAGTTGAATCACGGGTGGATTCAAGCTGTACTTTCAACCCAGACATCTCTGCACTAAAGCAGGCGCTCGCCGTGTCCTGAATTGCGGTTCTTGTGTAGCATCTAGCCAGGCGGGGCGCAGGTTAGCGAAGGTCACTTGGCCTGTGTGTGGGTGGGGTTTCCTATCTGTTGCTGTGGTGATGGGCAGGAGTTGTATTCCAGGTGTTGCGCTGGGTGTCTGCAATTGGATGCTAAGACCATCAAATTAGGTGATAGCCAAGCATGTGCCACCGAGGGCCGAGAGAATGCAGGTTTTAATGCCAATCAATCACTACGTCTGCTGATTACACCAGCTTCCCTCCTCTTGTGCTGATCCGGGAAGTCGGCAGGCATTGTGGTTGACTGGAATGAAAATGTCCAAACTCTTGGCCCCCCATGGAACATGATTTGGTGAATGCTGGTCTACTTGGAACCTGGCATATTTAGTCTGACGCCACACTGGTTTGTAAGCTAGTCACGCCAGCGCAGGCTCATGGAGAAATTCTCTGCGTCCTCGTCTCTTCCTCGTTTTGCCTCGTTAGCCAAACATGGCGCTGCATCCCACCTGCTCCTGCCTCTTCAATGGCGGCATCAATCAAGGTGCTTGCCGAGCATTTCAGAACGGGGTAAAAGGCAGCGCTCTGTTTAATTTCTAACTTCAGTTTATGAGGTGTAAGTGTACGGGCAAGAGAGAGGCTCTGGGCTCCAGAGGCTAACGCGTCAGCGTTATCTTTGAGGCTAACAAGGCCGCGCAAACGAGAGGCTCATTTTTTAGCCACTTGCACACTGAACTGAACTCCTCGCTCGCTCGGATCTCTCGACTCAGGCTTGGGGCGTCAGGACGTCAGCTAGCAGCGGTTTCTCATGCTTGAAAGGCAGGGCTGCAAAATTAAAAGCGGCGCTGGAAAAGTGAGGGTCGTTTGTAGTCTTTAAAAACGCTGTTACAGTCCTCTGTATTTACCGTCTCTGGTTGTGATGTCATTGACCTTTTCTGGTGCTATATGGTGGTAACTTGAGCTTTATCTCTGACAGAGTCCCAGTTGCAATTTATCTGAACCCCCCCCCATCCCAGCCCCTCCCACCCTGCCTGCTGCATGAGAAACCCTTTCTCAGCAAAGTTGCCCAGCTCGATGCTCAGCTTCATACGACATCTACTGCAGGCGATGCGCTACAGTGATTATTTACTGCTGTCAGATTCCTGACATCTTTATATCTGGGGCTTTAAATTAGATTTGTTGGTATTTTGTGCACCGTAAATATTTAATAATAACGCCGGATACTCTGGATGCGTAAAGATTTATTTTAACTGGCCGCATAAAGATGAGATGTGGAAATGTAAATAAATATTCGTCCTCGGGGAGACGCGCACTCCGGAAGACGAGGGGCTGCCTGAGGTTTTTACTGGCCCCTGGTCGAGGGAATTCCCCTGGATTTATCTCGGATACGCAGCCTGCCAATCTGCTTCTCTGTCATCGACCGGCACGCCTGGCAGGGGATCGTATGATGAGAGCTCGGCTACTCTTGCCTGGAGTCGTCACCAGGGATTTGGCCGGCCCTCTTTTTCCATTAGAGCCACTTAACTGCAGGCTTTGTGCCTGAATAAAAGCCTACGGAAGGTTTGAGCCAAAACCCAAAGCTCGCCGCCGTGTTCACATGCCGAAGGTCCCGGGTTCGAGGTTCCCAGATCTCATTAGCGCTACGCAAAAATGCCGATCCGCTCACCCTAGTCCACGGCGAAGCCTGTACCCGTAGCTTGCAGACCTGTGTCACTTTTGAAGGTGAAAAATGACGCCCCTTACAAAAATATTAATCGCCCTGTCGTGGCGGTAGTTTGCATTCCTCAGTCGGAGGGGGATGTGGGGGTGGAGGGCGGTGAGCGTTATTGTGTGGCGGAAGAGCAGCTCTTTTCAGCCGACTCTCCCTCTAATAAGCGCTCACAATATAAATATCAATAGCCGGGCCCCTCGCGGCCGACTGGCTCTCTGGTTTCAGTATGCTGCAGTAATGAAGGTCCTCTTCCGCCGCAGGAGCCGGTCTGATAATGCCTCATTACGCACCAGCAGCCATTTGGGCTCTCAGGCAGCTGAATAAACAGATGACTGAAGGGGGGGGGGGACTGGAAGAAAGGAAACTGGAGGTTTGGGGAGGGGGGGGGTGATGCGGGGGAGTGAAAATGACGCGAACAGAAAATGCAGAGCAACCTGTCACTTCCCCTGGCGACACGCCGAGGCCCAGCCCGAGCCTGGGAGGGAGTTCATTATCAGTCTTCTGGTCCTCTCTGACTGTCTGTGTCAGGGGCATGCATATATATATATATATATATATATATATATATATATATATATATATATATGCAAGCGCACACACACTCACACATATATGCACATGCACACGTGTACACGCACAACCCTTCCCAAACCCTTACCTAATCCATCATATTACTCAGCTCCTTAACTTTGAGACTAATTTTAATACCTGACCATAAACCTAGGCCTAGTCCTAACATATAGCACAATTGTGACTCTTAAACCCAGCCCTTGGTGCAGGAGTTTGCATGTTCCTCATTGAGACCAAATAAAAAAAAGGCCCCACAATGATTTTTTTTTTTCCAGAATTAACTGTACTTGTCGGGTCCAAGTGTTCATTTCCTGCAAATGTAGCTTCCAAACACGCATGCGCACACGGCTTGGTGTGGAGGGTGTTGGTGTCAATGTGGGTTGATACACTGCAGGACCGCGCAGATGCACACGATCTCTGATGCGCACCACACACACACACACACACACACACACACGTCAAGCACACACACACACACACACACACACACGTCACACACCACACACAGCTCACGCTCAGCTACTCATTTGTATTTGGCCCTGCTCTGTTGCCCTCAAATTCATTACACTGGGACCCCTGTCTTTTTCACCGGGTAACCCGCTTGCATACGCACGCACGCACGCCTACACGGCTCAGTGTTGGGAGAGGAGGTGTTTGGCTGTTGGGGGGCAGGAGTGGGGGGGCGCTCAGTCTTTTTGTGCAACTGTCCCGTTTGGGTTTGCATCCCTGCTTCTCAGACTAACTGCTGGGGTCTCAGGAAGTGAGCAGTCATCTTCCTGTCTCTGACCTCTCGGAGCTGTTTCTGCGTGCCTGCGTGCGTACGTGCGTTCGTCCGCCCGCCCGCCCGCTCAGTACGGGCCTTCTTTCGGACAGGGCGTACTTGTCCGGAACTCATACCCTCTATTCAACGGGCGTCCCATATCGCAATATGAGTCATTCCACCTTCACCGTCCTACAGACACTGTCATGTGACAAGGAAGGAATACCTACTATGGAGAGCTGTGGCATAGCTGCCGTTTCCCGTGACTGCTGTTACTAAGGCCTGACCTCTGAGTCGGAGTCGCCATTCCGGCTCAGTAATTGATTTCCTCTGTTCTGATTACCGCACATGTCTCAGTATTGCTGCTGTCATCCTGCTCTGTGCCAGGAGGGGATGTGACGATCCAGCTCCTGCCTGTGTGACACAATTACTTGTATATGGATGGGCCCTCATCTCCCTTTTTTTTGGCTCCTACGTGGAACCGGAAGCTGTTACCCGATTGGTGAGAAGGTAACAGGCGGAGCCTCACTCCTGAAAGGGGCGGTCTCAGATTAGGGATGGCGTGACCTTAAATGAGGAGCGTTTTAATGGGAGATGGCATTTGGGCTGAACCGGTGTATTTGAATCTGATGTTTGTGTTTGTATGAAGTGAACTGTGCAGGAATTTAGACCTTTAAATAACTGTACACCCCTCGCCCCCCCACTTGCTAAAATTTTACCCAGAACAAGATAGTCTCAACCCTTCCCTTCATTTATTCGGTCTCTGTACAGTTGGAGGGTATGGGAGAGATGGAGAGAGATAAAGAGAGGGAGAGAGCATGAGGAAGGAGAGAGGAAGAGTTGGAGAGCGTGAAGGAGAGCGTGTGTGAGCAAGAGAGAGAGAGAGTTTGAGGAAGTTTTTCTGTCGCGGCAGCAGAAATGAGCGTTTCTCTTATCAGTCGGCCGACGGCGAATCCTTACAATGGGATTAAAGTGCGATGGTCCGGAGCAGCAATTAAGCATGTGATGTAAATCTCCCGTCGCCGCGGCGCGGTACACGGTCCGCGTTTGATTTGTTAGTCGGGGCCTCTGTAGTTCTGAGCGGACCGGCTCGGTGGGGTGAGGATGGGGGGAGGGGGGTAAAGTTTTGGCTGGTGTGCCGATGGTCGCGCACATCGATGCGCGATTAGACTGCTCCACATCAGCAGATGTAGGAAATGGGTTGTCTTTCATTAGGGCGACTGTCGTGATGCATTAACCATTTGGATGTGTGTTTATCTGTGTGCATCTCGGACTCGCTGTGGGGAAATCGCTGATGGTTGCAGTTTTGCCAGATCAGAGCCCAGTCATTTATTAGTCCTTTGGTGACATGGGACCTGTGTCCAACTAGGCTTATGCCGTCAGAGGCGACGGCTGGGGGTATATCCCTGAACGCCCCCAATCCTCCAATTCCCCAATCCTTGAATAGACTTGCATTAGAACTTAATTTCAGGTCAGTCGGACAAATGGTTCTGAAGATTTGGCCAAAATGGTAATTTTCCATCACAAAGCGCCACCTGGTGGCAAAATATTGAACCATAGAGTTATGATGTCATCATGTTCACGTTCTGAGGTCATGACCTTGCAGTTGCATATAGTTTCATTTCAATTGGAGAAATAGTTCCAAAGATATAGCAAAAATGGTGAATTTTATGTGACAAAGCTCCACCTTGTGTCAAAATCTTGAACCAAACGGGTATAATGTCATAGTGGGACACATCCTTAGGTCCTGACCTTTCATTTGCACTTGATTTGAGGTCAATCGGACAAATATTTCCAGAGATATGATTAAAAACAGTGATTTTTTTTTTTTTCCAGTTTTTCTCCCCGGTGGCCAATCTAGAGATCGTAAATTGTCCAAAATCGAATCAGTTCTTCCTATTTATGATACTTACTTATGTGCAAAATTTGAAATTTGTAATTGAAATATTACTGAAGTTATCGCGTTAACGTGTGGCGGCGGCGGTCGGACCAAAAACATAATATCCCCGGAACGCAATTCGGCGTTTGGGGATATAGTAATCAGTGGCTGCAAGTGAACAGCGGGTGAAATCGGGCCTGCGACTGATGGTGTACGGGAGGATAGCTGGCCAATAGAGTGATTAGACGGTGAATGGAAAGTGAGGTGAATTGTGGGAGAATTGCTGGCTGGTTGGCTAAGGGGGAAAAGCAAGTGAATGAATAGTGGGAGAATTGCAGGTGAATAGCTGGCGAAAAGAAGGCGAATGGCAGTTGAATAGCTGGAAAATAGCTGGTAGATAGAGGGTGAATAGCAGGTGGACCGAGCACAAATGGCGGGTGAATAGCAGGTGACTAGGCGGCGAACGGCAAGCTAATAGTGGGTGAATAGCAGGTGAGTAATGGGTGAATTGCAGGTGCTTAGCAAGTGAAGAGCTGGCAAATAGAAGATGAATAGCTGGCAAATTTAAGACAAAATGCTTGTGAATACGGGGCGGTCGGTGGGTGCGATACACTGTTCCCAATCCTGAAAATTCTTACTGCAGCCGCCCGGAGCTGCTCCCTCGGCAGAGCTTTAATCTGTGAGGTAATTTAAAGGAATATTCATGACAGTCATCTTCTGTCATCACCTCATCCAACCCCCCGTATCCCAGCCCCTGCGTTCTGGGCTCGGCTGAAGAATCGAGGGGTGATTGAAGAGCCGGTCCTGGATAATTCCGTCTGATTGGGCTCTCGTTCTCTCATTATCATCCCGAGCTCTGGGTTTAGGGAGGTGATGGGGGGGGGGGGGGGGGGGGGGGTCACGGAGGGTCCCGTGTGAACAGGCTTGTGTTCTGCAAAACTGCACCTCCCATATCCCACCACACACACACACACACACACACACACACACACGTGCTCACACACACGTACTTGCTGGCTGTTTTTCTCTGTGCATAAGTGATTGTGCCTTTGACATCGGACAGGCTGAGGAACACGTAGACGAGACGCTGCAGAATTTTATCAGCATCCCGGAGACTTCCCCAGGGCTCCCGCTGCGAGGCAGCTCTCGATCCCAACTCCGACCACAGAAAAACACTCTGGCTCAGATTCCTTAACTTTGATTTCCACCTTCAATAAAAGAGCTGCCTTCCAGGCACGGGTTTCCAAACACTTGTACTTTTTTTGCCAGTAGAACAGGATTTCTGATCGTTTGCATTCGGCAAATGAAGTGCGCATTCGCTGCTGGGGTAGGTGCAGTCATTGTGCTGATTTAAATTATTGTTGACACTCATCAGAAGGCTGTTTTAAAAAAAAAGTGAGCTCTGGCCCCGTTCCCTTACTCTTAAAGGTGCAAGATCACAAATACAGTGTCAGAATGTTCTGGGCTCTGCAGAATTCATAATGATGACTGGTAATTGACGGCAGTGGTATTCTGGAACGCCGACTCCTCTGAACATTCCAAGAAGCCTCTCCTTGGAAGGCTTTGGGGTTCACTGATCTGGGATCAGCCCTGTTGGGAGTGAGCGGGATATTAGCACTTGCATGTATGTGCATGTCGCTCTGTCAGGAACATGAACTGCAAGGTTATTTAAGTCCCTCTAATTCAACGGCTCCTCAAAGGCGCGGAGAAGAACTGAAATGTATCCTGTTAAACTACTAATTGGTTCAATTAGGCAACTGAGGTCTCTGGAGTTAAATCCAGACAGACTGTGGTCTGTCGGCCCCTGATACGGGGCTAGAAGAAGCGGTAAAAACTAGGGGGGAGTGTCAAGGTTACCCCTGTTGGCTGGCTTTATGATGAGGTCAGAGCGTTTTGAAGCAGGCATGACCAATCAGGAGCCAGGCCTCGTATTCCGCGGCTTCTTGGGAATGTTGTGGGATTTTCCGACCAGCTTTACCAGACCTCACCTTCCAGGAAACAGCGCCGTAGGCGAGGGTGGAGACTGGGAGAGAGGCCCTGGGCAAATTTAGCTCTGTTTAGCTGGAAACGGAGAATCGGAGATGTAAATTTGCTCAGGACGAGACGTTTGCATGTTCCCCCTCTCTCTGTCTCTCAAACGTCAAGCATCAAACATCACCGTCGATTGTTTTGCAGTCCTCTCCGACTCCACCCCTTTTGGTGATTGTGGCTTTTTTCGTGAGATGGACTGCGAAAAACGACGCAGCTCCGCCGAAATTGTTCCTCATCAGGGGCTTGTGCAATCACGGGCCTTTTGTTACACTTTTGGGATCGCAAGCATTCATCCGCACCGAGAGAGCGCCGAAAACCCACCCCACCCTGCTGCCCATCGCCGCTGCGACTGCCTGCCATCAGTGGGGGTGGTTGGGGTATGGGGGCTTTTTTTTTTTTTTTTTTAAAACCCCCAGATGTGGCGGCATCCTGCGTTTGTACGCGGCTGAGGACGCCCGCCCCAGCACTGGGTTCGGATGTCAGCAGAACTCCTGGGGAGGCTCTATTAGTGGGTCCTTCTAAAAAACTTTTCTGATCCGCTGTTTCAGTGCGTAACCACAAAACGACCTAAATCCACTCCGAGTCACCAGTATCTGGCACCAGGTCTGTCGCAGTGAGAGAAGGCTGGAGTTCTGCTCGCTCTCCTTCAATGAAAAATGTATATTTCAATTTTATGTTTACAGTCTACATTCAATTTTAACTTAAATGCACCCACTTCCCAAAAAAACAGAATGACGCCATGTTGAACCCCATAACCTCTGCAGCTCTGTATGTCGGGCTTTTTGTATACAAAAGAACCGGAGAGCCTTTAATTGCATTTTTCTGCTGACTTCAAGGACAGGTGGTTTTTGCGGATATCCGCGATAGTCAGATGCGCGGAGGGCTGCGAGTTCAAAACACTCGAGCGCGTTGGCGGCGAGGCGGTCGAGAGTGAGGGCTGGAGACTGCGCACGTGTAGACTCCAGCACCTGCGATCGAGGGGGGGCAGGGAGGTGGGGGGAGGGGAGCTGGATTTCTCCGCTGAGCGCTCCGAGCTTCCGCTGGGATTCCCTCAGCTGGGGAATTCCCGGGAATGGGCCGGTCCCCTGTCACCCATCGATGCTAACTGTTTGGGTCTGCTGTGCGGAATCTGGGAATGTCTCTGACTGCAGTTTTTCTGTCTGAGTGTGTGTGCGTCTGTGCGCGTGTGTGAGTGTGTTTGTCTGTGTCTGTGTGCATGTGTGAGTGTGCGTGTGTACTGGTGCTCACCCTGGTCTCAGGTGGCCCCTATGTGTGGGCCCTTTTTCGACGTGGCCCCTGACTGTGTGTGGCCCCTCTGTCTGCAATTATTTACATGATGTGGAAACCACGCAGAAGGCATTTTGCATTCAAGCCCCGCCCACCAACATCATGGTAATGATGTCATCACCCCACGCCCAACATGGCTCTTCCCTTCCCATCCTGCTCACGCTGAAAACACTCCATTTGAAAGCCACGAAGCCTTTTAATTGTCCAAAAAATAGATTTATGGTTCATTTTTTCATGGCAGTGGAACTGAATTTCTTTCCTTCTTTGTTGCTGGTTTTCAAAGTCCTTCTCAAACAAACAGTATTTCAGCGGTAATCAGGACCTGAATCCGTCTGTCCGCAGTTCGTCACGCGGCGGTGTTGCATATTTATTCCTCCTGCTTCTGTAACTGTGGGTTTCTAAAAATTGCCTGTAATAATTGTTCTAATAATAAATGTGCTGGACTGTATAATCGTCAGGGAAGCTTTGTCGCGCATGAATGAGGCCGTGAAGCTTTCTTCAGCCTTTATTTTGTCTGCGGAGCTCAGAACTCCTGTCTGTACCCAACATCACTGTATTCATGTTCTGCCATGTTCTGCTCTATATGTGCTGATTATAATGGCTCCTCTGGTATATAATTAGCATCACTGTGTTGCTGTTTCACTGACGGGTTTTTTTTCTCACCCCGTGGAGCGTTAGGGGCCTTGTTGGAGGGCCCGAACACAGCTCTGATCATATTGTGGCCCCACTGAGCGCCAGTCACACACCTTAGTGAGATGAGCCCGTGTCACACCAGGTGCACAGTAACTGCTTTGTGTTTAACGCAGTTTGAAACGGGCATGTTTGCTGGCTCTCGCACACCAAACTGTCTTTTAAGTAAACTGTTGCCATCCCTCTGTGTTCCCATGACCTTACACCTGCCAATCACCGCTGTGACCGTGGCAACGGCACGCCTCCGGCCCATACACCCAATTTTACATGATGCCTCTGATTTTTCCCCCTGGAGCCTTTAAACAAATACAATATCTGGCATATTTTTTGGTTCTTTTTTCCTAGAAAACTGCTGAGATATTTTACTGTCAATCAAGGTTGTTCCTCCTTTTCATACGGCCTTTTATTTCACCTCCGACGACCTTCAGATATGAGTTTTAAATGGAGGAGGTGGGCTGAATTGATGCATGCTAATGAGGCTATTCCAATGGTTGCATTTAAGAGCTCGTGCTGTGATAATATCAGGCTTATAAGGGCGTTTTATTCACAAAAAAAGGCCATGAAATACCTGCCCCGACACCTGAGCTTTAAAAGCTGCTCATCATATCGAAAATTGCTGCCTTTCTTGTGAAATCCCCCTCTTTGTCTGTGGGGCCTGAGGCCTGACTGCGCAGGAGATTTTCAGTCTGAAAGCAGAGATTTGGGTCGTGGTGATTGATCGGTTTGGCAGGGAGATTGATTGTGAGGAAGTGTTTTGGTTCCTTGCTCACACGTTACATTGCCCAACTGGGCAATGCAGCTTGAGGGAGTTCTTGAACACTGGCTTAGATGTTCTAAAAGACAGCACACTGTTCAAGGGGTTTGAGGTCTGAGGTCACAAGTATATGATTAGAATCCTTGTAACTGCATGTTCTAATGCTTTGATGCAACAATTGCCATTGGTGCTTGATGTTAGTGGGTTTCTGAGAAATAAAAACTGCTCATAGTAGGCCTAAACCAATGATGTTGTCATTTAGTGTGGTTTCCGCACTGCTTATGTGATGGATCCTGTATATATCTCAGGCTCTTGATTGGCTCAGCCCAGTGCTGTAACTGGAAATATGCCCCACCCCTCTCTTCCTGCCCCCCCCGACATGTGCAGACAATTAAAAAAAAAAAAAAAAAGCCCCTCGGTTCTGATTCTGCTATTTATACCTCCAGTCCGAGACTCCCGGGCTGATTTATTAACGAGGCCTCGCCCAATTAAGACAGATGAGCCTGCTCTTAAGGGTATTTGTTCAGGTAAGATCTCTGATTAGCATATCTGATGGCTCTGCTTCCTCGCGCTGATTAAAATCTTCCCTTGCTCCCCGGGGCGACTTTAAAGGAAAAACTGCAGAAATTAGAGCCGTATATCAGGAGCTGCGCGGCGAGGAAACGATGCCCCCGCCTCACGAACGGCTCCCTCAGCGGCACCTCCCCTCTGGGGATCCACCCGCATCTCCTCACTCATTTATTTTTGGATTTTCAGGATGTATGAAAGGATTTATTCTTTTCAGCATTTCAGATGGGACTCGCCCCACACACACACATGCCCATACACACACACACACACACACACACACACACACACACACACACACACACACACACACACATACTCACATCCTTGTACTTATATCTTTGTGATGACATTACATTGACTTCTATTCATTCTTCCTGTGTCTCTACAGCCTTTCCCTAATCTTAAAAATAAGCAACACTTGCTGAACCTGAACCCTGACCCTAACCTTAACCCTATCTGTAATTCTAACCTTAACCCAAACCTTTACCCTAACCTATCCCTAATTCTAACCTTACCCCTGACCTTAACTAATTAGTCACAATCTGCCTCTGTAGTTCTGAGGACAGGGAAAAATGTCCTCACTTCTCAATAATGTCCCCACTCAGATGGAAAAACACATGGATCTTTCTTTGTAGCATGTACAGGAACACACACACTCAGACATACAGACGCGTGCGCACACACACACACACACACACACACACACACACACAATCTGACATGCAGGCACACACACACATGCATGCTAACACGTGCCTGCATGCACATGTACACGCACACACCACATACACAGACACAGACACACACACATTACAACACATTCTGTGAGTGAGGGTTTTGTAGTCTTGGCTCTGGTTGTGCTGATTGTAGGATCAGTGGGTCTGCGGGACAGATGAGGTGTGTGTGTGTGTGTGCGTGTGTGTATGCGTGTGTGTGTGTGTGTGTGTGTGTGTGTGTGTGTGTGTGTGTGTGTGTGTGTGCGCATGTGCATGTGCGTGTGAGCGTGTGTGCGTGTGAGCGTGTGTGTGTGTGTGTGTGTGTGTGTGTGTGTGTGTGTGTGTGTGTGTGTGCGTGCGTGCGTGCGTGTGTGTGTGTGCGTGTGCGTATGCGTGTGTGTGTGTGTGCATGTGCGCGTGTGTGTGTGCGTGCTGTCAGAGAGGAGAGCTTTCCTGCCCCCCCCATTACCCTGAAACACAGGCCTGTGGGCGTCACTCAATTCAATTCTGCAGTGCTTTATTAGCATGACTGTATGATAACAATGTTGCCAAAGCAATGAACAATGAAACATAAGATCTGAGTGAGATAAAATAAATGAAATTTTCTCTCCTCCTCTCCTTCCTCTGTTCCTCCTCTTCCCTCTCTCCTGCTGCGGTTTGTACCCCTTTTCCTGAGGAATATCATGCCGCTCCGTTCGTCTGTAGTCCCCTCACTTTGTATTAAATAAATTAATGGCGCTGAAGTGTCCGTCTGGCTTTTGTTTTCAATGCATGACGGTCACATGATTTTACTCCTGTGATTTTTTTCGCCCGCGCATCAGCGACTGACTGGAACATCGGTTTTCGTCAGGTTTGGATAACCGTCCACATGACCACCCCTTCGTGGTGCAACTGGATTTTAAATGTGGGTCCTGAAAGTGAGGTGTCCTGTGCAGTGCCTGTATTTTCGCTCGAATTGTAATGAGTCCTGATGCTGCCGTTGTGCATTTTAGCTCAGGCTGTGCAGGGGCGACCCGCGGAGAGATGACAGTTTATCGCTCTTATATCGCCCCCCTCTTCTCCTTAATTCTCACCTCATCCTGCCTGACTCCCCACCAACCTGTAATCTACTTGTCCCACGCTCGGCTGCTCGCAGTCTCCTCACCGACCCGTCCAATCAGCTCTCCTCTGACAGCCCGTGTCTGCCGCTTTGAGGAAACCCTGCTCGGGTAACCAGGAAGAGCTCCCTCAGCCAATTATGAGCCCAGCTCCTCATTACCGCACCGGGGAGCTTGGGAGAGGGCCTGCATCATTAATTCATCCCCTTCGGTGCGAGCGGGCCTCAGACGTCAGGTTTGGGAATACAGTCCTCTCCGGCCTTCCCGGCGTTCCGGCAAGTGGGAGCCAATTTGGGCACCATGTGCGCCGTTATGTGCCGCGTGCTGTCAATGAGGTATAATTGAGTCCGAGATGCTTGTTTTTATGGTTAAGGGTGTGTATTATACAACACTTGTTGGTGGCTACTGTGCTTCTTAGCGGCTAATGGCATTGTTGGCTACGGTATTCCTTAGCAGCGATAAGGATTGATGGCTACTCTCCTCTCTGGAAGCTCATGGTATTGACGGCTACTGAACTCCTTTGCTGCTGAAAGTATTGACGGCTATTGTCCATCTTAGCTGTTAATAGCATTGGTGGCTACTGTGCTCCTTAGCAGCTAAAAGTATTGATAGCTACTTCCTCTTTAGCTGCTAATGGTGTTGGTGGCTACTGTACTCCTTAATGGCTAATGGAATTGGAGGCTACTGTACTTTTTTGCGGCAGCGTTAGTGGCCGCTGTACTCCTTAGCAGCTGAAAATATTGATGGGCACTGTCTTCTTTAGCAGCCAGTAGCGTTGGTGGCTACCGTACCACTACTTGGTCTGCTGCAGGTGCGTGGCTGAAGCTAAGCAGGTGTGGGCTTGGTTTGAACTTGGCTGGTAGACCACCTGGGAAAACAAAGTTGATGCTGGAAGAGGCCAGTGGGTTGCGATCTTCCGTCTGGTGAAATAATTTCCAATGCCCCGGTGCAGTGATGGGGACACTGTACTGAAGGAGAGGGGTGGCCATTCTCTGTGACCGCTCTCTGCGGTCATTAAAGGTCCCATGACACTCTTCGACCAGAGTAGAGAGTTCCCCGGTGTCATGGCTAAATTCCCATCCTGGCTCTTTTAACCTGCCACCTGATCATCCTCTGATCTTATCGTGGAGCCTGTGGTGATGTGTGGTGAGCTTTCTGGTGCAGAATAGATGCTGTCTCATCATCCAGGTGGGTGCTGCACAGTGTTGGTTGAGAGATGAGATTTACCTCATATGACTATAAAGTGCTTTGAGTATCTATGAGAAGGTGCAATACAAGTGTTCATTCGTTCATTCATAGTGGTTAGTGGCTAAGGCGGCCAGTGTACCCCTTAGCAGCTAAAATTTTTGATTGGTGGCTACTGACCTCTATCAGCTAATGCCATATATGGTTACTGCACTCCTTCTGGGCAATATGGACAAAATATAACATCTCTATTTGTGACTGAATACCTCTATCAATATTTTGCTGATATTATCAGGACAAATTTTGGTGCTTTCGCAAAATATTTACACAATGATATTTCTGATGACCGTTTATTCGTAATGTTGACATAACGACCAAGCAGGTGCAGGCAACAGCTCCAGCTGTCTCGTAAGAGCAGAAAAATGCAGCCCTCTACTGTAATGCAGCTTTTAAAACCTGAAAAGCCCACACTTATCTCTTATCACAATATTACTATATCCAAAATCCGTGACGATATTTTACTTATACAATATCGATATTTCGCCCAGCCCCAACTCCTTCGTTGTTAACAGCATTAGTAGCTATTGTACTCCTTGGCAGCCAGAGGTATTGATGGCTACTGTCTTCTTTTGCTGCTAATAGCGTTGATGGCTACCGTGCGCCTTAGTGGCTAGTAGCATTGATGGCTACTGTTTTCATTAGCAACTAAAACCATTAGTAGCTATCGTCAGTCATCCTTAGCAGCTAATAGCTTTGGCAGCTACTGTGCTCCTTAGCAGCTGACAGCATCCATGGCTACTGCGCTCCTTCGCAGTGAATTGTGTTGGTGGCCTCTGGACTGCTTGGTGGCTAATCGCACTGGGGGCTGCAGTGCTGCAGTGTTAATGTTGCAGTGTTAATGTGATGTTTGGCACCAAACAGAGCTGTGCTAAAGCCCAGACTGTTTTCAGGAAATGTGCTCCGTACACTAGGCTTCCTCCACCGTCCGATCCGTCCCGCTCTCCGTCAGTCTCATTCGCCTGCTCTCTCTCTCTCCCTCCGTCTCTCTCTCTCTCTCTCTCCACCCTGCTCTTTACCCCTGGTGTAGCTTTCCTGCAGTAATATAGCTGCCCGTCTCCCACGGAGAGATGAGTTGGGCCGTTTCTCTCCCTCCCTTCCTCCCTCGATCTTTCATTTTTATTTCGTATTGTAATTCAGGGGCTTGGCTCTGTGCCCGACTCCTTTCCATTTATCTCTCTCTCTCTGTCTTTTCCTCTGTCCCTCTCTCCTGCTTTCCTCCCTCTGACCTCTTTCACTGCCTGTCTACATCATTTTGCAGGCCCCTCGTTCTCTCTCTCTCTCTGTGTCTCTCCCTCACCCTCTTTCTTTCCCTCTGTCTTTTTTCTCCTCTCTCTCTCCCTCTCTCCCCCACATTCCGCGGGTTGTTTTTGGCCGGGCTTGTTCACTCATTGTGTTCGGCACGTGGCTGTGGAAGGGGGTGTGTGTGTGTGTGTGTGTGTGGGGGGGGGTGAGTTGGGGCCGCTCGCCCAGTCTGACACCCGTCCTGCTCAGTCTGATGCTCCCTGCTGGGGGGACCCCAGAGCGACTGTACATTACGGGGGGGGATGTGAGGGGGGAAACGACTGCTCGGCACAGGAGTCCCGCAGAACCTCCCGGACAGACAGGGTATCCGTCTACCCCTCTCATCCAGCTGCTATTTTGGGAACCAGCGAAATCCACATCCTTTATTTTCCATTCCCTGCCCTCTCCCTGTGATGCGTTCCAAATAGGCCACGCCCGGGGGCCCCCCCCCCCCGCCTGGTGTGGAAATGGCGAGCGGGTGTTTCAGTCAAGCGGAGGAGGACTGTGGGCGTTTGCTCGGTGACGCAATTTTTAAGGGCTGTCTGTACTATTATTTGAGCCCATTTACAGACACGTTCAGGAAACGTTGTACGGTGTGTCGCCCTTTCAATTTCCAGCCCTGTACAAATACCTCCGACCTACAGCTGTTGGCAGCAATAGCTGTGTGTGTGTGTGTGTGTGTGTGTGTGTGTGTGTGTGTGTGTGTGTGTGTGTGTGTGTGTGTGTGTGTGTGTGTGTGTGTGCGGGCAATGATGAGCGTTGATTAATATGTGTGTGTGTTTGTGAAGGAATTAGGGCGACATCATTTCTCTTTCATCACACCTTGGCTGTGATCGAAGCGTGGAGAGCCTGTTTTTCTAAGCCGTAGGCTAATGAAGGACGACATGCTACCTGTGTGTACCACCAAATGGCTCCTAAAATGCAACCAGCATGTAGCACTACACGACTCAAGACTATGCATTGCATGCATGTACCACCAGAAGACTTGAGGACAAAGGTTGTACCACATTTTGCTTACTTGGGCTGTAAACTACGTCCCTTATATGACCATATGCCTTAAAGGGCTACACACGTGTACTTCCTCATGATTCCTTTAGGGCTGCAAACAAAACTCCACCACAACAAGGCTTATTTAGCAGGAAATGTTGCTTTATACCACCATGTGTCTTATAAAGGGCTACACACGTGTAACTCCACATGACTTATTTAGGGCTGCATGCATATTCCACCACATCGCTAATGAACAGCTTCGCACCACAGGTGGACCATCTTAGCGGGTGGCTCATCGTAGCATTTGGCTCAGCCAGCACTGTTCGCATTTCCTCCTGGACATTTAACGGCGCGCTGGCCGTCGCTAGTCTCCTTTGCTCTGTTTGTTTTTGCCGACGCGCCGCTCGGTTTGTCTGAAACCATACAACTGAACGCGGGAGACAGATTATCAAAGAGGGCGTTTTGAATAATGCAAACACCGTGCGTGGAGGAAGTAGTTTCTTTTGAAGAAGTAATTGATGTCGTGAGGGGTGAGACGTGAAGTGCCGGAATGAGCTTTTACAGCTGTACTGTTCTCGGACTATTTCGGGCTGCATTACGTAATGATTGAGAGCACGTCGAATGAACACTGTAAAATACCGTTATTAATTTTTTATGAATACCGTTACGGCCTAAAAGTTAACTGTTTACTTGCCATTATTTGCTTTTTGAAGCACTGAAGTTTCCTCGTCATGCATTCCTGAACTCTCTCGCCGCTCAGCCCTGCGACGGCTGATCTCTGCTTCCCTCCCGTTTCCTCCGGTCCTGAAGCTTAGAGGCGCCTCAGTACCTCGAGGCCGAGATTTCGGCGCTTTGCTGGCCAATCGGAGGGCGGAGTCTCGGTGCCAGGTTTAGTCGGGTCCAGCTGGCACCGGACGCGCCTTTGTCTGAAGGTGTTTCATATTCTCGCCGCGCGGCGCTGAGCGATGTTTGTGTCCTTGTGTCGTTCCGCGATAGCGCTGACCTTGACTGCGGAAGCGGCAAACCTGGCACCGCGTTCGTGTGGAGAGCTGCCATGTGAGACTATCGCTGCTCTTTAAACTGCCATCCTGTGCCAGTCTTGTGTTTTAGCGCTGGAGCTCTTCGCGGTTTTATTTTTATTCTTATTCTTTGGTTCCCTGAGTGAGGCTGAGCGAGGGAGAGCTGGAGATAAAGAGGAGCGAATAGATTTTTCATAAAACCTTATTGTTCTATTTTTAGACTAAATTTTGAAACTGCTGTCTGTAAACTCGATTACAATCGACCGCCGGTTGTCTTTCGGCAGACTGAATTCGTGACCGCTGCGTTATTGTGGCTAGTTCTAACTGATCGTTTTAAATGAAAAATAAGTGCATTATCGCCAGCCAAAATACTGAAATGGTCGTTGAAGGGAATCGAAAATGCGGCGACAGGCCGAAAGGGCGAGACTGTGTGGCGGAGGGAGGGAGTTCTGAAGTACCGAGTTTGTTTCAGGGCTGATGATGCGATTTTGATCGCTCTCTTGATGGGCAAGGTGAACTTAAAATGACCCTTGCAGGCTGCCTTTCTTCCCCAGTATTCCCTCTCCGTACATATGCACCCCCATGCCCTTCCATTGGGCAGCCTACTTCAACCAGGGTGGAGAGTGAAACTCGTGAATATTCATGACTTTGGCCCCGGGGCAACCAATAGCGGTTCTTACACGGGCATCATTTGTATTTAAGTGGCCCTTGGTTGGCCCTCTTCGCTTGGGCGCGCTGATGAAATGGGGCCCTCTCTTATTAATCAGGCTCCTTTGGTACGAGAAACAAGGGTGGTCTAATAGCTACTTAAGCGAACGAGCCTCGGCCGAGCCAGAGGCCCCTTTTGGATGGGCCGGGGCCTCATTTGCCTGCCTATTTCCAAGCGAGGATTTAGCCTAAGTGAGATTGTTTCTGTGTTATTAGACGTCCCTGTGAACTAGCGGAGGAGGGGCTGGTGCGGCTCTTGGTTTAATTACTGAGAAAAGAGGCTTTTAACAGCCGCAGAGCTGCCCCCAGTGTGTTTTAAACTGTACCTGTGCGCTGCGTTATGTGAATCACACGCTCTGAACCCTTCTTTTAGTGCGGAGGTGAACTTGCGAGCTCTGCTTCAAGTCGGCCTCGGCGGAGCGTTCTCCACCTCGGTTTCTTTAAACGGAATTCAGAGCAGGAATGTAGCTGCCTGTTTTCCATTGTTGAGGCAGAAATGCATTCTGGGCTGGCAGTGGTCCGTGAGTGGTACCAGGTCTTGCCAGGGATTCTGTCCCTTTCCACAGGAGACGTTTATCTGTCTGTTGTGTGCCTTGGCACAGTAATGAGGATTAATATGATGGGAACTGTGGCACTTCTTATTTGTGTATTTCTGTAATCTGACATGAGAGAGTTGGACCAATGATTCTGTCTGCTTTTCCCTAGTTATGATGCCAGTAGCTGGGAGGGCCAGTGGAGTGACAGTTGGGGATGACGGTGCCTTGTGGATGGGGCCTTACATTGATTGACAGACTATTTTGTCTGTGTCCACTCTGGATTTGTTACTCTCATGATGTCATCAGTCAGTATGCATGATGCTGGAGGGAGGGAGCTGTTCATTATCTGGAAACTTGAATTAAACACCTGCACCTCATTGTGGGAAATGAGGGCATAAGTGGTGTACGTTGGGTATTGTTGTCCTGTACAGGCAGAAATCGCCATCCATTCTGTAATCTGCTCAGCGGAACGTGGGAGATCTCCCCTCTGGAATGGAATGAAATGAGATGCAAATCTAATCGTATCCTGCCCTGGGGACAGCCCCTCCCCCTCCCCCTGCCCCTCCCCCTGCAGCGCTGAGCCAGGACTGCAGTTCAGCTCCATACACTCCTGATTACCAGGGAGGTATAAATCCTGTCCTTTCTGTTTGACGGAGGTCAGACCCGAGGCCGCGTTCAGATATAAGCCTGTATGTAAATGTCTCTCTCCACCCCTCCCAGTCTTATCGGGGCCTGCAGAGTGCGAGGCGGCCGTGAAGCGCCCGACTGAAAAAGGGTCCTCATAACTTACTGCGGTGCTTTCATTTCCCCGTTCCTGCTGAAGCTCTGACCCTTCCCCAACGCACGGACGGGCTTTTAACTCTACTCTCCTGACTCTGCGCGCCATCCCCCCCCCTTTACTCCCTCCTTCTAAATCTCTCTGTTTTTTAGCCCGTTTAAGAGCGGCGCTTTTTGGAATGCGGTTCCGGTATTTTAAGCTGATGATCTAGAACAGGGGCACCCACTCTTGCGCAGAATGGGCAGCTGTGAGCAGGGTTTTCATTCGTGCCATGCAGTTGTACTCCTTATTCTACTAATCAACCCCTGGAGCCTTTGCTAAAGATCTTGGCCGCGTTCGGAATGTACTCTCACCCCTGTATTAGACACTATTTAGTGAATGTTCTACGCTGAAAACATTATGAAGAGAGTGATCGAGCGAGTGGATCTGTGTGCATTCCGAACGCAGCCCTTGATTAGTGGAATCGGATTTGTAGCTGCATGAGTGAAATGAAAGCCTGCACCCACACTGGCTCGTTCTGGATAAGACTGTTCTCGAGCATCTGGTGTTGCCCTCTGCTAAACAGTGGCGATTGTGACATCAGCATTGGCGATTGTTCAGTCTGGAGGATTCTGATTGTACGTTTGTAATTTTGCACCTTTAAAGGGCGAGTGTAAGGAGAGTGCATCTGCTGTGTGAGGCTGCGACCTCAGCAATCCTGCTCTCTATATAGACCCCTCTGTGCTTTGTTGCCATGCTATGGATGGGCGAGAGCCAATCAGAGTCCTAATAAAGTAAAGGCAGGCAGGCATTATTGAGAAACGACCCTGAAATGGGAAAAAAAGGCTGATTTTTATTCTTTCTGGCTACCAGAACTGGAAGCCGCATGTTGGCCGGCTTTACCTTGTATAGCGCATGTTTGGCTTCTGAGTTTATTGATCAGGTGGAGGCTTCAGTGTTTGTGTCCTGATCGGCTTGCCGTAGCAGAGCTGCTTTTCTCATGCGACTGAATGGTGGCCTTGGCCCTTTCTCAGGCGACTGGCGCCATTGTGTGCCAGTGTTGTCCTTTTTTCCTCTATCAGTGAACACTTGAGCACGCGCTCGCATCTTACAGCGGCGGAGCTTTCAGTAGCGCCGCCTTCTCTGTGCTGCGTTTAAACTACTTACTTCTTCCAACCCAATTTTTATATATGTTCAGTTTATTAGTCATTATAATGTACAGTCAGTGCAATGAAATGTATTTTCCCAGAGGCCTTCTCAGCCCTCCAATCACGGTAAAGACAGAAATAATAAGACACTCTGACAAACATACATCCTGAAATAAATATCATGCGCACACATTAAGTGTTACTGTTCTTTCTCCTTCCTCTAGTTTGATCCCTCTATTTCTATTCCTCCTTTTTCTCTTTCCCTCCTCTTCTCTCTCTCTCTCCCTCCCTCCTTTTCTCTCTCCATCTCTCTCTCCCTCCTTTTTGCTCTCTCCATCTCTCCCTCCTTTTCGCTCTCTCTGTCTCTCTCTCCGTTGCCCTTTATCAGTTGCGGCTGGAGGCCCAGAGCCCAGCACCCAAGCTGACGCCTGCTCACTGCTGTTAGCCCTTTGTGGGTAACAATAGCAGGACAGTCCCCTGCCTGAGGCCTGCACGGGTCTGTCCCAAACAAAAGGGAGCGGTGAATGGGGCCCAGGGGGCTTGGGATGAAGCAGGTCACTGCCAGATTAGGGGAGGGGAGGGGCCAGGCTGGAGGATGCAAGCTCATTGGCTGCCTCTGGGTGAGTGGGGGAGGGGAGACTAATCAGAAGGGTTTAGGGGGAGGCGGGACTACCTCTGATGGATGCTGTCATTGGGCAGTCGGAGTTCCGCGTTGTCACGGCACTGCGCGAGCGGGCTTGCGCTCCGCTTGATAGCCCTGTTCCTGTTAGCATCTAGGTTGCGTTCGCACATTCATTACATTGACTGTGACCGTGTTACGGCAATTGTTTACACAGTATGACGACCACTGTAGCTGTGGCTAGCTATGAGTCGTTGTATTTTGGACAGTTATGCGGCTTTAATGGGCTGTGATTCTAGTTTGTTCGCTCCAGACGGATGGGATTGCTCTCCCATGTGAAGTACAGACTGTCTGCGCTGAGAGAGCGCGTCCGCATCCAGTGAACTGTGTGGGTTTACAGTCCTGTTACCGCCCAGAACAGGAACAGTGCTCTCAGAACTTGGCATATCGGTGGACTTTGACTAAGAATAGGTCTGCGGTGTTGTCTTTAGTTAAACACAGGGCGTGAGTTTGAGGCGGGATGCTTGAGGCCCAGCGCTCGAACGGTTTGCGGCTGAGGCCCACCTTCCTAAGTACATATTGACACTGTGTGCGACCTCTTAGCCACACGCCAAACGTACTCGCGCTGTTAGCCCCGCTCGTCGGCTTCTAAGAGTCTTTCTTTTTAGAATCTTTTAGAGCCCGGCTGTGTTTTGTTGCCGCGGGGCGAATTCCGTGCGATGTTCCTCTCAGGAAATTGCTGGAAATCGAGTGGAGAGGAAGAGGTGGTGCTGGGGAGTGAAGTGTAAACTTTGTGTGTGTGTGTGTGTGTGTGTGTGTGTGTGTGTGTGTGTGTGTGTGTGTGTGTGTGTGTGTGTGTGTGTGTGTGTGTGTGTGTGTGTGAGTGAGGAGGGAAGGAGCTAATGAATGCTAGCGAGAGTTCGAGGAGAGGGAATCGCTGCCGTTTGCCGGGTTGCCTCCGATTACGCCATACGCAGATCCTCGTGTGCAGTGCGGACTAACCGAGCCGTTAAAATTGCCTCTTTGTGGCGGGAGGCGTTTTGATCATCTGAGCTGCGGCTTCGTTTGTCGCGGGAGACGCCTCTCACTTTTATACCATTTCACAGTTTCCCCAGTGAGAATTCATCTGTTAAGAAGCAGAAATTTTGGTTCTGGTCTGTGTGGTTTTGCCTGACCAGCAGACTGGTTTACGGTCCATGGCGTTTCTCGGGAAGCAGGGGGGAGTTGCAGGGGATGATGGGAAAGCCGATGAAGCCCTAATCCTGCTCCCTTGGGTCAGGTGAGGAGAAAAACGGTCCTGACCTCTCTGGTTCTCTTATGCGCTGAAGATGCCTGTTGCCAAATCTGTGTTTCAGTGGCTGGATGTCATGCGGTGTTTCGCACTCCTTGATCAGCACCCAGCATCCTATTTTTGAGCCAGAATGGCGGCTGTGTTCAGGCTTATTTTTAGTGGCTGGATGTGGGTGCTGTTTATGTTAGCTTGGTGCTATGGCACCTGATCTTGCTAATTAGCTGATCTGGGTCTTTCGTCACGACCTTGATAAGTGGGACCTCGTGTGTTTTTGCTGAACTATAACAGACTGCTGCTTCCGCTCCGTCCTGTTTTTCGATAAGATTGGACGCCCCCGTAATACGGCCTTCATTTGGTTTTAAAAGCATGTGTACAAAAGCCATGTTAGTGGAGTAAGTGCGTGTCCAGTATTCGTAACGGCCCCTTCTGACGCTTCCAGGTAACTCCGCAATACTGCTGCAATGTTATAACAGCTACTAAATGTTCTAAGGATGTTGTGGGAATGTTTAGGTTTCGTCAGCAGGGTTGTGGGTCTGCTGCGTGCCCTTGGGTCGTTGTGCCCCCCAAAAGACTTTCGTGGGATGCTGTGCTTTTAGACGAGAAGAAATTCTTGCGTCATCACCGGAGAGCAAGAAATAATTCATGGATTTTTTTCCTTTTCGGCACACGGCCTGATGGGAACCAAAACCAGAACAGATTTGATAAACTGGGTGATTCAAACCTTTTTCTGGGCCCTTAGAGGCCTAAATTCGCCCAAAATTGCTCACAGATGTGAATTTATCATTGTAGTCGGCTGTTTTTTGGTGATCCCTCCTCACGCTTGAGTTGAAGAGATGCCACAAACAACGGCTCGTCTCCGTTTGTCGATCAGGCTCCTGTTTGGGCCGCTTTGGTAGTGCTGGGACAGGTTCGGGGGTCGCTGAAGGGAAGAAGGGTGCACGTCGGGGGATATGTTTGTGCTCGGACGGTCCCTCCTGGACGAGCGCTCCAGCCGAAGTAGCACTCGGTATGCGCCGATCTGAGTTTGGCCCGGTTAAACGAGCATAAATATTCCGGCGGCTTTTGATGAGGGCTCGATGGAAGCCGTGGAAAAAGAGAGGGTAGCGGTTGGGCGGCAGGGCGTAGGAGGGTTATTGAGGTGTTTCCAGTTTATATCATCCTCCCTCCGCCCCGCTTTCCGGAACGTTCTCAGCCGCACAGCTTTCTTTTATCTCGGGCGGGACATCTGTGGGCGCTTACAGCAGGAGTAACGATTCATCCGCCGGGATGATCCTTTACGGGCGGAGAGAGGGAGAGAGAGAGAGGAGGGGAGAGAGTGAGAAGGAGGTAAAGAGAGAGATGAGAGAAAGAAGGGAAGGAGGGAAAGTTGAAGGGGGAGAGGGGAAGAGAGTTTGAGGTTGAAAAGAGTGAAGGGGTAGAGAGGGGACAGGATAGAGGGATGAAGAGGGGGGAGAGGTATTGAGAAATGGAGCGAGAGAGAGGGGGAGAGAGGGAGCACTCGTCCTCCTCTCCTCTACACTCCCCCCATCCTCTCGGCCGCTCGGCTGCGCTCATGAATTATTGCAGCGGAATGAGAAAGGGCTGCGGATCAGTCCGGCCTCAGATCTTCAGCTTTCGGTTCATATAAACCCCCCCCCCGTCTCTGGTGCTCTCGTGTGGTTCTGATTCTCCCAGTACAAAGGCCAACCCCCCCGCCCCCACCACACAATTTTACTGGAAACCGTAACCTTACCTCCCCCTCCTGAAGCCTGAGAATGGGGCAATAAAAGGATGATTATGGAAATGATGTGGAAATGAGAGGGGTGCATTAGCGTAGCGAGGCCCTTACGTAGCAGAGCGACTGTTAAAAGTTTTTATTACTATTTATTTTTGACAGAAATCGATTTTTACGGGGTTTATAGCGAGCGGCAGGTATACGAAAGGGCGCTGGAAATGATGGATGGGCCCTCGGGATCAGGACGAAGAGGGCCCCGCCCCTGGCTCGTACCCGGGGCCTGTGGGGATGAGATAGGGCAGTGGGTGTGGGGGGCCGAATCAGATTTTCGGGGGCTCGTCCTACAATGCTACATTAACCTCGCCGCTGCGGAAACAGATGGGGTTCAGGGGGAAGCCCCTCGGAGATGACGACCCCCCGCCCACCCTACATGGCTGATTGGAGGTTAATGGCTTTGGGCTGGGAGGGGCCTCTCGTCTGATTGGCCGGAAAGGCCCCGGGGTGGGTGTGGTGGAACAGGGTCCAGATGGTGCTGATTGAGAGAGGGGGCGGGGGGGCGGGGAATGGAGGGAGTTTGGGGGTGCTCTCCCTGCGCCTGTGCGGCTGCTGATTGGGGTTGGAGCTGGGGGGGGGGACCCCAAATCAGAGATGCGTCCTGATGTACCCCCCCAAAACCACTTCCTTAATAAACCAGCTGTGGGAAATTCGCGCCGTAATCAGGACTCGTTACTACCAGATGGCGAATGGGGTCCTCTGTGGTGCAAATCTTTTTTTTTTTTTTAAACAGGAAGAAGTGGCCCGGATGTGCACTGTGGATTAGCGCTTGGCATCTCCAGCGGCTTCAGTTCACATGTCTGAGCGGGGCCTCACTTTTTGAAAATTGGGGGGGGTGTAGCTGCCATGGTTATACAGGCGAGGATGCCCCCCCCCCCCCAGGGTTTTTTAGTCTTATTTCACAGTGGCTGGGGTAGGCAGCGCAATCCAAAATGGAAGATGAACTCAGGGACCCCTCTGTCTGTGGCGGGCCTTTGTGCGGCGCGGCGAGGAGCGTGCTCGAGTGTCTGAGCTCCCGGGGGCCGATTGTGCTGCCGTCGGAGCATATGATTCCCCCCAACCCCTCGACCCCTCCCCAGGAAAAGAGCAGTCCGCGGTTGACAGCTCAAGTCGGCCGTGCAGAAACGGCCCCTCCTCTCCCGGGAGACCCTTCAGAGTTCGGCCCAACCCCCTCTCCTTCTGATCTTGATGACTCCCAGGATATCGCCCACTGCCCTCGCGAAGTCACCCGTTTCGCTGTTGCTTATTTACTATTTATCATGGACCGGAGGAACTCTGCATGACTTGCGCGTGTAGCTATTGGCCGTTTCTTTAACCCTTCGAGTTCCCTGAGATTATTGGTGCAGTTTCTTTTTAAATGAATTTTTGGGAACTAGTTGTGATGATGTAACAGTCATCTGCTTGCTATTTAATAGATCAATGGACTCCTGGACCTCTGGCTTATAACTCTGGAACATTCTGCGGGGTAAAACAAAAAAATCCTCTTCAAAGGGTTAACTGCCGGTTCAGGAAACCTTGTCAGAGTTCCAAGGACTGTTTCGCGTCCAAAAAAAGCTCAGCTGTGTAACAGAACTGCTGGAAATCCCTGTGCGCCCTGAAGTTTTCGTTCTTATTGGTTTCACCTGGCCTGAAGAGCTCACAGATGTGCGGTCTCTGCTCTCCTGCACACTCCTTTTGTCTAAGCGCAGTGTGTGTGTGTGTGTGTGTGTGAGTGTGCGGTGTAAACTCTGTCAGTGTGGTGCTGTTTTGCTAATGCCATGCGAGTTGTGTCCTGTGGGTAGGACTGCGGTGACCTGTAATGGCAGGAGTGTATGCTGGGTGCCGGCTGGGCTATGTTGCGTAGCGGTGCTAAGGCCTATGATTGCGCTTCAGCAAAGACCAAATGACTGTTGGTAATGCGGCATATGGTTCTGTTTTTGTTGAACCTGCTCCTCCCTGAAGCTAGAGGGCGCTCTGTTGAAATACATCCCCTGCTTTGGTTGGTCTTATTTATGGACTGTTGACAGTTCAGCCTTGTTAGGATGCTGCGGCAAAACGATAGAGAATGGCAGAGTGACCCTCAGGAATGGGCGGGGTATCACTCCCTCCTCCAATTAGAAGCTAGTATCAGCCCTGCCAATCACTCTCTCCCATGTGGCTAGTGGCCTCAGGCCCCGCCCACAGACCTGGCTCTGTGACTCTGTTCCTCCCTCCCTCGCTCTTTTCGTCTTTTCCTCCCCTGTTCGCTTAAGCACTCCTGTTCCAGCCTCCCTTCTGTTCTTCTCCCTCTTTTTTCCTTTCTCTTTCTGTTCTTCCTCTCTTTCTTCTGAGAATCTGTCAGCCCAGGTAAAGAGCTCTTATTTTGAAGGGCCCCAACCCCCATCTCTGCGCTCCCTCGCTCCCTCTCTCGCTCGTTCGCTCGCCCTGGTTGTGGCAGATGAAAAGATCAGCAGAGGAAGAGAGGGCCACATTCAGCCATTTCCCCCACCCTTTTCTGCAGCCTGACAAAAGGAGGTAGAGTGCAGTATGGGGGGTGGCGGGGCCCCTTGGGGGCCTGTAAGGCAAGGAGGGCCCTTCAGGGCCTTCAAAGGCAGATGTCTACTCTCCACAGGAGCCCCCCATCCCCTCCTCCTCGCCGATCCGCGATCGCTCTGTCAGTTCCAGCCCAGCTTTGGCCCTTTAGCTGGCCGCCTGATCTTCAGGAGGGCCGTGACTGTGCCAGTTTAAAAGGCATCGCCGAGAGAGACCTCGCATGGCTGTCGATTTTACCGTCTCTGCCTGACTATGATTGGTGGGTTCCTCATCATCATGGTCGCAGCTGAACCCTTCTGTTTAGTTTATCCCGAGAGGGGCCAAGCTTCTCAAATTTAAGGGGATATAGTGTTTGTCCATCGATTTACCTTCTCTGCTGGAGTGTGAATCCCTAGACCTGGAGCTGAGATGCACAGTCATGGATTCTGATATCCAGTATCAGTCCAGTTCTGGCTTAAGTAGCTGGATTGAGTGTCCATGATGGTGGGCGGATCTGGTGTTCATTATTTTAATGGCAATTCAGTGCATTCATACCCCAACATTGACTTGAGGTTTAGTTGGGAAAGCAATCTTTTATTCAAGCTTGATGTTGCCTTATTCATGAAGGAATGACCCCAGTTTCTGTGACACAGTGATGTATGCAGCTTATTAATCAAACTCTGGTATCATATTGGTTTTTGGTGTCAGCTGATACCCAAAACTGAGGAATCGGTGTCAGGACTGAAGAGGTCAGATCGGTGTGTCTGTAACTCAGACCTCCGGTTCACATCGACATCCGAGCAGCAGAAGCTTCTTCAGTCGAGGTTATGAACCCTGTTCCTGGAGATCGACCGTCCTGAGCGTTTTCACACCGACCCTAAGAGACGACACCTCATTCCGCAGCTCGCGGTTCGCATTCAGCTGCTAATTGGCTGAATCAGGTGCCAAATTAGGGACAGAGTGAGAGCCAACAGGACTGTAGGTCTCCTGGAATAGGGTTGGTTGAGCTCTGCTGATAGAGATGACCTGGGCGGCACGCATCTGGCCCTCCTCTGCAGTCATTCTCCCTCTCTGTCCTAATTTTGTGAAGACTGCGGCCCTGCATGTCTTTTTAGCTACACATATAAGTTACTGTTTTTTTCTAAAAATATTCAGCTTCAATGAAATTCTTCTTCCCTTGAAATTCGGAGTTTGTCACGTGTGGTTTGGCTAATCTTAGCCTCTTCTCGTGCAGGATTTCTGGCTTTGTTGGGACCCAGGGCACGTATTAATGGAGTTTGTCTCTGCAGAGCTGTGTGTTTAAAGGGGAGGATAGTCTGCAGTTTAAGTGTAAGTGTTTGTGTGTGTGGTCTGCAGTTTAAGTGTGCGTGCGTGCGTGTGTTGAAGCGTAGTCAGAGGGCCTCTTGACGTCCTGGTGTTGAGCTGCCCTCTCTCGGCCTCTGCACCTGTCGGCCATGTTCTGGAGTCTCTTCCTTCAGCGACCGGAATGGGCCTCTGTGACACGTCCTCCTTCCAGCCATGTGATTGGCTCACCTTTGCACCCACCCATCCAACGGGTGTTGACTGTTGACGATAGGTTATGAGGCGGGAAAAGCTTAGCCTCTTTTTTTTTTTTAAGAAGAAAAGGCTGGTCCTGAATTGGAGGGGTGTGACATAACCGGACGTGAAATGGCGGTCTGAAATCCCCTTTCTGGATTAAAAAAAAAAATAAAATCTCAATGGCCACCTAATAGGCTTGGCAACTACAAGTGACCTGGCCAGCCAATGAGCGTTAGTCGCTGACTGTAGGCCAATGATTAGCCACGCTGTTGTTGCCAGGCTGTGCACAGAGAGGTGGGTTAATTTTTGACCCCACCCCCCCTTTTTCTTCGACCCCAAAATTCCTGTGTGACTTCGCCGAGAGGGCATTCTCATGATGGCGGGAATTTACGGGATCAGATCCCTCAGCCCTGTGACCGCAGTGGGCGGAGAGGATTGTGGGTATACTGGTATCTTTTACACTTTTAACCCTCGGCCTTTAGTGATTGTACCTCTGGGCTGCTCGACCAGTCGTCTCGCGGGAAGGGCGTTTACGACTAGCAGGGACGGCCAAGTTCATCTGACACACAGTAGAGAGCATCTTACGACACAGAAGAGCACCTGTCTTTTAATTTGAGCAGCGAGTGAAAGAATATTGTAGGTGTCATCAGAAAGGAAAAACTGCTTGGCTTGTGTTTTTCTTTGTAATTTAGAGGGTTCTGTAAGCCCACTGAAAGTTGCCATCCAAGACTGCAAAAGTCTCATCAGTCAAACTACGCTAAACTTCGGTTGAAAAACACCACGTGACTGAGCCATAATGGTATGTCTTCAGACGGCGAAAGCAGCTTTTGGTTTGCTTGGGAAGCGGCTCTAGATTTTTTTTTTTTTCTTGACCCAAACATTATGGTGAACATCTGTACAAGGAAACCCTTGCAAGCCAGCCGCAAGGATTGTAAAATACAACGTGTCATGGGCTAATCACACAGGGCTGGTTTGGCACGCGAGAGCGCCCAGTCAACTCGAATAGCATCCAGTGCATGACCGTGTGCCTCTCTTCCAACTGGTTAAGAACGCAAGGTTTTTCTGTGAGGTTGCGCTGATGCGGCGTTGAGCCAAAATGGCAGCCATGACCTGTGCCTCCGAGCCTGCATTGGGCTGGTTGGAAACTGCTTTGCCTTCGCATTCGGAGGGCTCTGTGCTTGGCACAATTCAAACAGCCGGCTTATGAGAGGGAGAGAGTTTCGTGCGCGAGGATTTCATGGTTCGGAACGCAAATCCGCCGCCTTCCACAAAGAATGGAGAGAGCAAATCTCTTTCTCTCTCACTCCCTCCTTACACTAGCACATAAAAGAAGCTCTGAGCCTTTTTTTATGCGCCATATTGGCACTGAAGTGCGCATTGTGGCCTGACTAATTCACAACACGCAGGGGTGAGCCTCTCCCTTTCTCTCCTTTTATCAGAATGAAAACAGACATCACTGTAAACTCCCCTTAATCAGATGGGCCTGTGCTTTTGGCTCGACCTGAAAGGAACTGGCAGTAAATTGGAACTGGGATTCCTCAGGAAAAAAAAAAGAAGCACGAGGTTTTTTTTTTTGGGAGGGGTTAGGGGTAGAAAGGCTGAAGGAAGGGGGGAGAGCGTTCGTCTGGAAAAGGCTTTTGTGGGATTTGGCAACGGGACGGTGAGCTTTACACATGCTCATTAAGAACCCTGTCTCCCTCTGCCGACCCTTCCCAAAACCGTGGAGTGTGTGTGTGTGTGTGTGTGCGCGCGCGTATGTGTGTATGTGTGTGTGTGTGTGTGTGCGAGTACGCGTGTGTGTGTGTGTGCCTGTGTGTCTGTCCGGATGGTTTTGCAGTGACAGGGCATTCAACAGGGCAGGACGTGTTTCGGGGGCTCGTCCAGGGAACTTTGTTTAAAAAAGCACGGCTCTGCTCCGCCTGTGGGACAGACCCCCTCTCCGTCACCCCGCCCCCACTCGAGAATGCTGCTCCCTTTTGCCTAGCGTCGCTGCTCGCCTGAGGAGATGCACACCAAAGCATTCTGGGTAATGTGGTTTCTGGCTGCGGGTCATTGGGTGCAGATGTGAAGTGGGTTTATGGGTTTAAGGTCAGGGAACACACCCCGGGCTTTGGCTGCCGATTTACCAGCACAAGCCCCCTTTTATCTCTCTCTCTCCCTCTCTCTCTCTCCATCCTTCCCTCACTCCCTCTCTCTTCTGTTTGCTCTCTTTCCTTCTCTCTTTCTTCTGTTCCCTCTGTCTTACTCTCAGCCTGTCACTCACACACACACACACACATACACACACCATAATACAGGGGTGAGATGCTGACGCTCTCCATGCTCTTCGCTTCGCTGGAAGGGCAGTTTGTCTGGCCCTCTGGAGTCTCTCTGCCCGTTTCCTGCTCCACACCCCAAAAATACACCCTCCGTTAATAATTCACCACTCAGTCAGCAGCAGAGCGCTCAATCGGTGACACACACACACACACACACACTCCTGTCCTTCCTCTGCACAGTTGATTTCTTCCTTCACACCTCCTTCTGCATTAAAGTCTTAAATATTTATGAAATTAGCTGGAAAATTCCCCTTTAATTACATACCGAGCCACTCGAGCACGGCCGCCAAATAATTGACTTCTCTCTCTCTCTCCCCTTCCGTCCCTCCCTCGCACAATTAGCGCGTTTTTCCTCCGTGCTCTTGTGCTTCTCGCTTCCTTATCTGAGTGCGCGGCACGGCGATGCTTTTTATTCTGTTCAACACCCCTCACCATGCTACTTCCTGGATCTGATGATGGTGCAGCGCCCTCTGTGGTGTGGAGGGCTACTGCAGCTCAAATGCAGTACTGTAGCCAGTAGAGTATCTACCAGAAGGAGGGAGCTGGAGCAGTTGGTTTCCATTCTCAAAACTCTGATCTATTGCGCCCCCTAGGCTCAGGCGTGACTCAGTGCAGTTTGAGGGCATGAAGGGAAGACCCCTGGGGGTGTCTGTTGAAGTGGCTGTAAGGACTGTTTATGGGTGCTGTCAGTGCTGAATAAGGTTCATCGAGGGAAGGCTGTTTGTGGAAAAGATGAGAAGAGGTGAGATATATTTCACTGAAGCCTGTGGGGTAATTTGTCCTCTGCGTTTGACCCACCCGAGTTACTTGGAGCAGTGGGCAGCCACACTGCAGCACCCGGAGACCAACTTCAGTTCTAAAGCCAGAGCCTTGGTCAGGGACACTGGTAGGAGTGTTCCTATAGTGCATGTCTTTCTAAAGCCAGAGCCTTGGTCAGGGACACTGGTAGGAGTGTTCCTATAGTGCATGTCTTTCTAAAGCCAGAGCCTTGGTCAGGGACACTGGTAGGAGTGTTCCTATAGAGCATGACTTTCTAAAGCCAGAGCCTTGGTCAGGGACACTGGTAGGAGTGTTCCTATAGAGCATGTCTTTCCAAAGCGAGAGCCTTGGTCAGAGACACTGGTAGGAGTGTTCCTATAGAGCATGTCTTTCTAAAGCCAGAGCCTCGGCCAGGGACACTGGTGGGAGTGTTCCTATAGAGCATGTCTTTCTAAAGCCAGAGCCTTGGTCAGGGACACTGGTAGGAGTGTTCCTATAGAGCATGTCTTTCTAAAGACAAAGCTTTGGTCAGGGACACTGGTAGGAGTGTTCCGATAGAGCATGTCTTTCTAAAGCCAGAGCCTTGGTCAGGGACTCTGATAGGAGTGTTCCTATAGAGCATGTCTTTCTAAAGCTAGAGCCTTGGTCAGGGACACTGGTAGGAGTGTTCCTATAGAGCATGACTTTCTAAAGCCAGAGCCTTGGTCAGGGACACTGGTAGGAGTGTTCCTATAGAGCATGTCTTTCTAAAGACAAAGCCTTGGTCAGGGATACTGTTAGGAGTGTTCCTATAGAGCATGTCTTTCTAAAGACAAAGCCTTGGTCAGGGACACTGGTAGGAGTGTTCCTATAGAGCATGTCTTTCTAAAGCCAGAGCCTTGGTCAGGGACTCTGGTAGGAGTGTTCCTATAGAGCATGTCTTTCTAAAGCCAGAGCCTTGGTCAGGGACTCTGGTAGGAGTGTTCCTATAGAGCATGTCTTTCTAAAGCCAGAGCCTTGGTCAGGGACTCTGGTAGGAGTGTTCCTATAGAGCATGTCTTTCTAAAGCCAGAGCCTTGGTCAGGGACACTGGTAGGAGTGTTCCTATAGAGCATGTCTTTCTAAAGCCAGAGCCTTGGTCAGGGACACTGGTAGGAGTGTTCCTGTAGAGCATGTCTCTCTGGAGGCAGAGCCTTGGAACTTCCTGAGACTGTTTTTATGGGAATTTGGAGGAATTCTCCACGTGTATTTATTTGGTTGTGTGTGGTCAACGTTTAGCCATTACTTCTCTCAGCGTGCGCACGCATGCGTGTGTGTGTTTGTGTGTTTGTGTGCACGCGTATGCGTATGCGTCAGTAAATCTGGGTTTGTGTGATGAGCAGTGCTGCAGTGGATTCATGCATCAGAGAGTCGATTTATTGTCATTATCTCTCCATCACTCAATGCCAATTCCCTTAGTCTCTCGCTCTCTCTCTCTCTATATCTCTCACGCACTCTCTCTCCTCACCTCCATCTCTCTCTCCCTCTTTATCCTCATGTTATCTTGGCAACATTCATAAAGTGTTAAAATGAAGGCGTATCAAATTCCTGTTTGTCCTTGTGCTTTTTGTTTTATAAAAAGGATTGGAAAAATTGGTTTTCTGTTCTATAAGTTATAATAAAAGTAAAATAAATCAGAGCTGGCGGATAGCTCAATTGATTAAAGCTCTGCATTGCGAAGCTGAAGTGACTATCGGGGGCTGCCAAGCTGTCACGGAATTACAGTCCCACTACATTTTGGGTTGTAACTCTACAACTAAACAAGATAAAATCAAGTATGATGTGTCATATTGAAGGTATTAACTTTTTATTTAATATTATTTAGTGAAAATATATTTTTTGAGAAATTTTCATGGAAGAAACAAGCAAAAACTACTTTGTCACGAAATTACACAAAATTGACGTGGTTTTTTTAATGTTGTGTTTAACTATTCAGAAAATGATGTTCCTGCCATAGTTAAGTTATGAAACTTCAATATGTTCATATTTAAGGTGTTTTTTGTTAATACTGTAAGTTATAGAAACAAAAATTGACTAACCCTGCTTTATGGGCAAGAAATTTCAAAAAGTCAATGTCACGGAATTACAAGAGGCAAATTGTCTCGGAATGACAACAATAGTATTAATTAGTTTCAATGTACTTATTTCAATATATTATACATGTATGCATAATTATTTACATTTTTACAGTTAAGCAATATATTACAATGAGTTTTCCACTTATAATGACCAATCATAATACATACTTCAATTTTATGTCAACATTGGCTTGGCGGCCCCCTATCATGGCGCAGGTTCGAGCTCCGGTCGTATCAACTGGCAGTGGTCGGCTCGGCAGCTTTTTCGGAGTAGCGCACGATTGGCCATTGTGCTACAGGGATGCAAATTTGGAAGGGTCTGCCCGGAAGGGCAATATAAGTTGCATTGTTCGATTCTTAAGCACCTCCTGTTGGCCAGACGGGCGCTCATTAGGAAGATTCTAAGCTTGTTCATGTTCTGGTATCCTCCGCCCTCGTTCTGAATGTGCAAAGATTCAACTAATGAGTGTATAAGAAGCGGTGGCTGACAGGCGCGTGTTTCAGAGGAGAGTCGTGAACGGTCCTCAGTCTCCTGAATTGGCAGCAAGGGGTCGTATATGAGCAAGCTTTGTACATATTTCACCAATTGGGCATTCCAGATTCGGGTGGGATTTGGGATGCCAAATTAAAAAAAAAAAAAAAAAGTAAAATAAATCTCAGTCTCTCCCTCCTTCAGATCGTCTGCCTCTCTGTTCTCTCTCTGAATGTGTGTGTGGTGTCTGAAGAGCTTGTTACCTGATGAAATAAAGGTGAATAAGATCTCTCTCTCCCTCTCTCTCTCTCTCTCTCTCTCTCTCTCTCTCTCTCTCTCTCCCCTGTTACAGGCTTCCATCTCAGCGGCACGGTAACAGAGCCTGCCTCCCCATCGGAGCCTGAGGTCACGCATCGTGTGGCCATCAGCTTCGACCGCTGCAAGATCACCTCGGTGACCTGCGGATGCGGAAACCGCGACATCTTCTACTGCGCCCACGTGGTGGCGCTGTCGCTGTACCGCATCCGCAAGCCCGAGCTGGTGAAGCTGCGGCTGCCCATCTCAGAGACGCTCTTCCAGATGAACCGCGACCAGCTGCAGAAATTCGTCCAGTACCTGATCACCGCCCACCACACTGAGGTGCTGCCCACTGCGCAGAAACTGGCCGATGAGATCCTGTCGTCCAACTCCGAGATCAACCAAGTGCACGGTGAGGATAATCCAGGTTCTTGGGCGCGGGATTGTGGATCTCGAAGCCCATAAATGGGGATCTGTCTGTCTGAAGACCCTCACCTCCGTTAAAAACAGAAACTCAATGCTTGCATTAGCACGGATGACGGATTTTTGCATACTAGGCATGTTCAGAAAGTGCTGGCGTGATTTTGCTTGTTATAACCTTTTTACTGGTCGATTTTCTTCCAGCTGTACTGGACCACTCGGTGAACTTTACGAGTAAATAAAACAATTACAATAATGAAACAGCAATTCCTTTTAAAATCAAATAAGACACTTTTTTTGCATTAACTCCTTACTAACCCTCAGAGCGCTAAATGCAGGCTATTTTTGCTCAAGGATGTAGCAAAATATCAAAATCAAAGCTGTTGAAAACCGCTTTGAAAACCCTGCGGGAGCTCTTTTAAACAAGTTGCGACATGATAGGTTTTCAACAGCACAAGATAATTTTGTTTTTTTTTTTTTATATAAATGTAATTATTTCAGCCCTGTAGGGGTTAACGATTCCTGCGGTAACAATAAAGACTTCAGGAAGATTATGAATAATGTCGCTCTACCGGTAAGCCAATGGTGACGGACATGTGACGAGGAGAAGGGTTAAGGATGTATGTTGGTCACACGTCTGTCAGTCATGAATCGCGCTCAGTGTTTTAGTGCAGTGACCCTGACACGAAAGGAGGGGTAGTACAGTTGTTTCTCCTGAAGATCTGTTGAATGTCTGGCGTGTGAAACGAATGGAGCGTAAACATAATGTGGTGAATGTGGTTTTTTTTTTTTTTTTGTTTTCGTCGGGCACTTGTTAGGGACATCCTGGCGCATCCTAGTATGCTACGAGTGGGTGAAATCATTGGTGCTCGCGGTGCGTTAGCAGAGCACATTCTCCCGTTAAAAACGCATTAGAGCCTTTGACGTGATGCTACGCTCTCGCCGTCTCAGAACCGACCGCTTTACAAAGCCAGAGGTGGACCGAAAGAGGCTCTCCGTTTTATCACCTGACTGTGCTCGACACGCGCTCACACACACACACACACACACACACACACACACACACACAGTGGAAGACGCATCTCGGCAGACAGGATTAGCTCCTGAGGTGTGCTGCGCGGTGGCTGAGTGCTGATTGGCTCTCAGGAGCCGTCAGGTGCTCCATGCGATGGCGAGCTCTCCCCGGCTCCTCAGCTCTCTGCATTTCTGAAGGTCGAGGAGGAGTTGGAGCAGGAATCCGAAGCGTGGCGTTCCCAACCGTGTTTTTAACGAGAGACTCTCTCATTCCAGCGGGAACATGGGGGTCTGGCGGAACTGGATCCTCCCGATGCTAACAGAGCTAATTAGATTCCCTCCTGAATTATTAGTAAAATTGCTGCAAACTGAGTTTGGGTTATAAATGATCCTGTATTGTTACCTTTGACTTAAGGCGACTAGCGGGTGTGTGGCGGGTGAACTTCGACCTCTGACAGAAGACGACTAATGTGCATAGCTGGTGAAGCTTGGCTTGTGATGAAGGTGAATAACGGGTGAATAGCAGGGGAAACGGAACCTCTCGCTGAAAATCTGTTGCGGCTGTCCAAAGCGTAATGGCTCCAAATTTTAATGTCCATTTGCGAAATGTCCTCCTGAATTATTTGAACAATTCCCCAATGCTGATGTGCAGGTCAGTATGACACAGCCCAGCTCACTGGCAGTGGTGTGAAGCAGGTTGGAGCTGGAGTTGTTTAACATGCAGAATGTGGAGGCGATACGGAGGGGTTAAACATGTATACAGGGGTTAATGTGCAGACTGAGTTTTGGCAAAGCTTCAGTCGCCCGGCTAACTAGCGAGAGCTCGGCAGATCAGACGAGCCCCCGGCTACAGACCCTGGGCATCATTTCCCCGTCCGCAGGCTCGTCTTTTTAATGATGATTTCATTCTCTACTGGGCCCAGTTAAATGTGTGGTAATAAACCTCCGGGTTATTTCATGTTTATGCACAAATTAAAGGCTGTTAGACATTATTATTATTATTATTGACAAATATACAAGGTCCTGCTTGAAGTTTTAAGGACCCGCATTAGAAGACGGCGTACTGGGAGTGTAAAGTACAATGGCTGGCAGAACATGCCAGGTGAAGCCTGTTGTTGGTCTGACTCATGCTGCTGAAATCCTTCCTGTGCGTCGGGCCTGTGCAGCGAACGCATGCGACTCTCACCTGTAACTCCACTCTGAGGGGTCCTGCACAGAGCTGGAGCCACACACTGGCTTCTCTTCCTGTGTAAAACAGTCATATCGGCTTTCCCGCCGTGGCGCCACGCGCTAATGGATTGCATTCGCGAAGCCCTCGTCGGCTTTTTCTTTAGATGTCAGCGTGTCATTTCGGTATCGCTGGCGCGCACGTTTGCCTGCTGTGTGATGAAGCTGATCTCGTGAAGTTATAATGTGTTGTTGCCCATCTTAGTCCATCCGAGCCTATTTGGATGCTGTGTTGACTGCGAAATGGAGAACTGAATATCTTTTTCACACGCCTGTGCACACAGGCACTCACACACACTGACACACGCGCACACTCACACATGCACATGCACATGCACAAACGCATACGCACATACTCTCACACAGACACTCTCACACACACACAGACACACACCCTCACACACGCATACGCACACACTCGGTCATGCACAAATGCATACACACATGCACACACTCACACATGCACGCGCACACACACACACACACACACACACACACACACACACACATATACATACACATGTGCAAACAATAACCATTTCCAAGGGCGGCGCGATGCGGTGAAGAGCTGTGTCAGTGCACTGTAGTCGTCTCTGCAGGAACAGGAGGCTCTGATAAAGCCCTTCTAAAGGTTATTGTTCTCCGCCTCCGTTGAAATTCATTGTGCATCTTATTTTTCCGCGTCGAGTCTTGGAAACGCTCTCTGCTGCTGAGAAATGTGCTGATGTCCAGTGTTCTGTCGCGGGGGGGAGGGAGGGAGGTAACGGATAGAGGCTTTTCATATCAGGGCTATTGTAAGACCTCTCCTCGGCAAAGTGATTTCGCCTAATGCATTCCTGCCTCCTATTGAAATGACTGTGCGGAAAAATGACAATATTACCTGTCAAAGCCTATTCAAATGCCTTCCAGAAACATTTTCATATTTCTGCCTTTTTGTTTTCACATTTTCTGATGCCTGGTGAATGAATGTATGAATATATCAGCGAGAATTTGACGGTAGCACTGGATAGAGAGGGAAGATAATATCGGCATGATTTGTACGATATGGATTTGAATGCCTGTAAAGTAAAACTGATGGTCTCCTCTCTGACCTTTTTTTTTTTTTTATTGTCTTCATATCCAGTATAGAGCTGAAAAGCAGACAGTGTTGATGTTTCAACATTTTTGCTGCACACTTTGAGCAGCAGTACATTTTGCTCCTCTGCGGAATTATTTACGCTCAGTCCGTCATTCTGAGCTTTTTAAATATTATTCGCTCGCGCTGGGTGCGTAACGCGAATATCCTCTTTGAAATGGGTGTTGTTCATATTTACAGGTAAGAATTGCTTGAGGTCTGTTTTACTTGCGTTTGTGTCTGACGTGACGTGTTTGTTTGTTTGTTTGTGGTCCCCAGGGGCCCCGGACCCTACGGCGGGGGCCAGTATTGACGACGATAACTGCTGGCATCTGGATGAAGAGCAGGTTCGGGAGCAGGTGAAGCAGTTCCTCTCGCAGGGAGGCTACTACGGCTCCGGAAAGCAGCTCAACTCCATGTTCGCCAAGGTGAGCGGCGCTGGAGTCGTAGCACCACTTACCCACAATGCACTAGTGCTCCTCTGGCCGTTAATCATGGGCAGTCCCGAATCTGATGGATAATGTGTTTCTCTAAAACCCCAGTGTTGCTAAAATGAGATCAGTGCAGCTGTTCGGCCCTCGAGCTGGGCCCTTAAGCCCACACTGCTCCGAGGCGGATTGGCCCCTGGTTTAGCTTATCAGCTGCCAGTCGCTTTTTGGATGTGGGCGTGAGCTTAATAACTAATAACAGTAATAATAATATTATCCTTTATCTGTGAACCAATTAAATCTAGGGCAGATTGTCCTCTGTTTTCGACACGTTGTGTCATTTCCACAGAAAGTAATTATTTTTACTCCATGGCTAAAAAGTGCACGTTTCTAAAGTAGTGCTACGCACAGTCTCCCTGGAGACGCACCATCCTGTAGGTTTTTATTTTCTATCCTATTTTGGCACACCTGACTCAGCAGCGTGCTGAAATCTCTGTGTTTTGTAAGAGCTGGACTGAAACCCTACAGGATGGTGGAGCTCCTGGAACAGGGCAAGTTTTTTGGTGTCTTTTCACAAGGGTTGGTGGAGAAAACCTGTGTCTAAATATTTATGCATTTTGGTTGTATAGAGTCTATATGAGTTGCGTGGTCAAAGGGGGCAGTAATCTGGTTCGCTGTGCGCGTGTGTCGTCGTGGTGACCTTGACATCTGTCTCCGCGCAGGTGCGAGAGATGCTGAGGATGCGGGACTCAAATGGCGCTCGAATGCTGACGCTCATCACTGAGCAGTTCATGGCCGACCCGCGGCTCTCCCTGTGGAGACAGCAGGGCACCGGCATGACCGACAAGTGCAGGCAGCTGTGGGACGAGCTGGGTAAGCCTCTGGACTTCATTTCCCACAATTCTGTGCGTGCGTCCACCCACTTCACACATCTTTTTTTGTGAGGCGACAGGCTGCGCTAGCACTGTTTAGTTAAATGTGCGACAAGTTCAATTTCTATAAACCAAAGTCCTGGACCTTCTTCCGCAGGACTTCATCTCCAGAGGGTGACGCGGCTGCCAGCTTTATCCACTTCCCGCAGCATTATTATTGAATATTTGTTTGCAGCCAGACTTTTCAATGTACTCCACATTGCTTTTTGTACATAAAAATGTTCATTAATATCAAAACCAAATATGTGATGAATGCTAATGAATGACTGAGCAAGAATCAGCAGCCTGGCAAACACAGAATGCTCTCACGATGTTTCTGGGACGCTATGATGAGGTCATGACTGCATAGCAGCACATTTTGAGAAGGTTTAGCGTTAGCGAGAAACGCTAAGAGTCCAATGTACTGATCAAAGCCTGCAGTCTCCCTATATTAGCAGTAAATTAGCTACCACAAACTTCCCTCTCATAATGGTGTGCAGGCTAAGGCTAATCCTTCACCTGTGTATGGAGAATTCTCAAAGAAGAAGGTAAACTGGGGCGTCTAGCCTTGGCCCGTGCCGATGTTAACTTTATCCACCCCGGCCTGGCGAATGGAATTTCCCTCCTGAGTGTGGAACGAGCAGGTGGAAACGCCAGTCGGTTTCACCTTTACCAGCAACGGTTGGAAAAACTCAGCAGGGGTGCGTTTCCCAAAATCACAGATGCTAACTTACATAGTTGGAACCATTGGCTGTGAAAGGACGAACTATGTAAGTTGCTAAGTTAGTTAGCGACAGTGCTTTTGGGAAACGCATCCCAGGTCGCAGCGTACGGGGTGCGGCATGCTTGCTGAAGCGGGCGCAGTAGAAGGCAGGCAGTGCCACGTGCCACTTGTGCGAATGAAACCATCGCTGTATCACGATTTTAAACGGCGATGAGGTGGAGAACGCCCGCTGCCCCGCCATCTGTCACCCGTAGCGACGACCGCTGAGCGCCGCATTCACCCGTCCGGCCCACTCGCATCCGCTCCAGCGCGGACCTGTCGGCCCTGCCAGGTACACCGCGGTGCTCCCGTCCTGCGGATACTGCCGCTGAAACATCATTCCTGTGCTGCCGCTGCGTTCTGGCATCTTCCATCTGGATTATTTATAGCGTTAGCAGGTGTATGAATGAGACCCTGAAACTAAACTTTGAGGTTGGAGATTCAAGTAGAGAGGCCTCATAAAAGGCTGCCCTTAGCTTGCTTTGAAATATCTTGGCCATTGCAGAGTGTCGGCGCTGAGAAAACGCAGTGTGTGGATTGTAAATGTGCATTGTGCGTCAGGGTTAATACCTGTGAATTTTTCCTGTAATTTGGTGTGTGTGTGTTATGCATGGTCTGTTTGTCGTGGATGTTGATTTGCTGACCTGTGGGTGGGATTTGGGGGTTGCCCCTGGTGCATTGTGGGCCAGATTTCCTTTTCTGTCAGTAATATACTGTGTGTTTACTGAGTGACCTGTGTGTGGTGGGTGTGGTTTGGCTGACCTGTGGGGCGGGGTTTGGGGGTTTCTCCAGGTGCATTGTGGGTATGTATCGTGCTGAATCCGCACTGTAAGAGTGAGGAGAAGAGCGGCTGGCTGCGGCAACTAAAGAAGTGGAGCGACATGGACGTCTGCCCCCTGGAGGACGGGAACTACGGCAGCGAACTGCCCAACATCACCAACGCCCTGCCACAGAGCAATCTGAACCAGGGTCAGTCCTGTGCACTCGCCTTCTACACCGGTTTATTTTCCTACACCTGTATAACTGAACCAGGGTCAGTCCTGTGCGCTCACCTTTTACACCTGTGGAACTGATCCAGGGTCAGTCCAGTGCACTCACCTTTTACACCTGTAGAACTGATCCAGGGTCAGTCCTGCCCACTCACCTTTCACACCTGGATAACTGATCCAGAGTCAGTCCTGTGTGCTCCTCTTCCACACCTGCAGGGTGACCGCGGGGTTTTAAAAGGTATTTAAAGGTAGTAAATAAATTCTGCAAAAAATAAGGCCAATAAAAGGTAATAAACGCAATATGATGAGGTTTTAAATTTTCCATTGACCCCTAAATAAAACTGAGTTTTCAATTCATGTTAAATATGTAACTGTTGAAATTTGCCTGAGTTTATTTAATATGTGCGAGCAGGACCTGCGGCGATATCTTTGACGCTGACGTCATATTCTGTGGCCTGGGCCATTTATGGTCACCGTCACTCATATATATAAAACTGCGGGACACGATGCAAAAGTCTGGTGGTTCAAGTTAAGAGAAAAAATGAATTTTCGTGGTATGAGGCAGTGGACAGCATAATCGGCCAAAAATGCTAGGGCATAAACATCAAGCGTAAATTTTCTTGACTGAATCCTCGATATTTTTACTCACTAGAATCTTTCTCTGGGTCCCCAAACATCAAGGTGAGGCGAAGAGGTGGGCGACTGATTACGTAGGATATTGGTGGAAGTTGAATACGGAATTCTTTCTCTCTTGCATTTTAGGCCGATTATGCTGTCCGCTGCCTCATACAACGAAAATGAATCTTTTTCATAACTTGAGCTGATAGACTTTTACACGGCGTCACACACTTTTGAAATAGTGCGGGCGCATTTTCTTTAGTTTTTCGCGGCCTTGTTCTATTGTTCTGTGATAACCAAGTGAATGTAACTACTCACAAATTATTCCATAAATCTCTGGGTTTCAGACATGTGCCATGTATCAGACAGCGCAGGTGGGGAGTAATCGACAGATAGCAAGGCTGGGCGAAATAGATGTTTAATAACTGGATGTAAAGTGCTCGGATATTTTCTTTAAATGATGATCCGTTGACAAATTGAAGTTTACCATTGTCGTAACTGGTAAATGAAGTTAGCTAGCGAGAGCGGCAAATTTTTAAGCGACATTACCATTTCCAGGACGTTCGTGGTTTGAGCAAAATACTGAAGCGGCTCAAGTTACACGACGACTATTGGCTTTTGAAGGCTATTTTTACCATTTCCCAGCTATGAATTTAATTATGAAAAGTAACTAGATTTAGGTTTTTGTTTGGCCTCTCTGGAACAACACTTCATTAAATGTGTGCATATTTCAGGGTTGCCAATTTTCACGCATTTTATGTGACACATTAATCACGTCCCGAGTCACGTCAGCATGAAAAATAAATTCTGCCCACTTGAATGCACCTTCAGGATCAGAGCTCCCGGGTACCGTACGCAGCATCAGTACAATCGGATCCTGACCGATTTGAGTATTAGGAAGGGTTACAGGCAGGCATCAACTTGCTGGCGTTAGGCAGAGCCCGGATTGGGTCCGTCATGGCGTATTTCTAATTTGACACAAGGGGTGCATCTCAAAGCGTGGGCTGCATCCTTCGAAGGCTGCATTTTTAGGGATCGTCACTTAATTCCATCTGCCAAACCGACATGACATCATTTCATCTCTGTTAAACAGCTTTGGTTTAAGTGCGTCATCATTGATTTCCTTAACTGTAACCTGAACTCTAACCCCTAACTTTAAAACTAGCCCCAAACATAACCCTAGCCCTAAATTTAACCAAATTCCCTTACCCTAAATATTAGTTTGGTGGATGGAAGTAAGTGACGACCCCTAAACAACAACAGCAAACTCCCGCCCCCACTTGTGATGATGACAATGGTGTGTGTGTGTGCGCATGTGTGTGTTTTATTTAAAATATATATCAATTTAATCATCTTGTGCTGTTGAAAACCTATCTTGTGGCAACATGTTTAAAAAGGCTCCTCTGTGGGAGCTACATGATACGGTTTCAGCTTTGAAATCTTACATCATTGAGCAACAGTAGCTGCATTTAGCGCTCTAAGGGTTAAAAAAAAAAAAAATCTCAAAACACCTGACCGCAAACACGCCTCCTCAGAATAGCAAAGCATCCAATCAACAGCCTACATCCTCCCCTGCCCCTCCCCCAATCCGGCACACGCTCAGTTTGGGGGTCTCATCTGCTGTGGCTGCACCCCATCTCACTCCCCCATCCACCCCCGAACCTCCCTGCGTGGGAGAGGGGGCACCTTCGCGCACGGCTAATTGCCCACAGAAGAGCCAACTAGAGCTGACGAGAGAGGGACGACAAGCGGCCCCGCCCTCCCTCTCCCCCCCGTCCCCCCCCCCTCTGCGGGCCAATTAGAGCGCGGCAGATGGAGGGAGATCGGCGGATCAGCGGGCCGTTTCGCCCGTCATGGCCGTTCGCGCTGCGGCGGGTCCTCGCAGACAGATCGCGGAACAAAAACCGTTCGGCGGCCATTAGAGTAAAGCCTTCCGCTCAGAACACACGTGATTCACGAAACAGTGTGGATGTTGACAGGGGGCCTGTGTTCGGCTACAGGCTAACAGGAGGCGCACAGGCGAGTTCAGGTCTGTTACTGGAGAGCTAGCAAAGGTTTAGCCTGGTAGCGGATTTCCTGTCTTTTAGCTTGGCTTTTTAAAATTTAGACTGGTTATAAACAGGTAAAAAATCTAATTATACATGTAACTTAACAAGACTAGATCAAAATTTAGCTGATGGCTGGATCGTTAATATTATCACAGTCGTGATGCTCATTTCTATCAGTATCTTAATGTGCAGCCAAAAACACTCACCTGCCGAAACTTACCTAAATTTTAAAATGCCCTTCTAAAAGACTGGTAGACGGGTGCTTGGCAAAATCGCTGAGAGCAGCTCGCGGTTCTGCGAATCTGCAGAACAGAGGGGGCATCTGTGATATGGCACTAATGTCAAGCATCGCATCAACTTCCTGAGCCTTTTAAATGATCTGCGGCATTTTTAAGTTTTATGCCCACATATTGCAGTACTCTCTCGGCGCAAACACACATTGGTACATGTACACACATCATCAACGTAACGGTCTACATGATTTTGATGCAACATGTAAGTTGGGTTGTTTTCCTGTTTCTCCATTTTGATGTTTTCATGTCAAGACCGCGCTGATGAAACTGACCCTTTTTGCGGTGGGATTGTGGAGTGTAGATGCGACGCTCGAACTGAGGTAGCGTCACGTGGCGGTTGGTCGCTGGGGTTCTGCCGCATGAGTCTGACTTCACCTCTCCTCCTCCAGACTCGCTGGCGCGACCGCGGCGGACGGTGTTTACGCGGGCGATGGAGGCCTCGGACCTGCACTGGCAGGACAGTCACCTACAGCGAATCATCAGCAGTGACTTCTACATGTCACCGTCCTATCAGAGAGAGGGGGAGAGTCTGCTGTTCAACCCGCAGGGCCTGCCGCTGTGGCTGGGTGAGGAACCGCTAACGCACCACACAAGTCCCCTTACATACATGCACACTCTCTCTGGCATATTCTGCCCTCTCATTCAAACTTATCCACTCAGGATTTAACCCATTCACGAGTATGCACTCATATTCATATTTATACACGGAGGACTTAACTCATGCACTCATATACTCTCACTTTCATACTTGTACACTCAGACCTTAACTCATACAAACTTATACTCTCACATTCATATTTATACATTCAGACCTTAGCTCATACAAACGTATACTCTCACATCTAAACCGCTGAAAAATGAATTGGTGAGGATATTTGTTTTGCACCAATCATAGATGGCATTCCTGTTTTTGCTACAAGGTTTTACATTGCTAAAGGTCTTATGAAATCTGGCCCTTGGGCTTTCACTCAAACCTATTGACATTTATTGTCAGAATTTCACACATTTGCTTGTAAATATAAACTCATACTTGTGCCTCAGGCACGCTGCGTGACAAGTACTCTCAAGAACAAACTTTACACGCGGACTTCCGCTGAGGCGAACATGTAATCGCAAATTCAAATGTCTACACCAGGAGTCCCCAATCTTTCCCAGAAAGGGCCACTGTGGGTGCTGGCTTTCATTGCTACCAAGCACTTACACAGCAGATACTACTAATCAACCCCTGGACTCTTTGCTAATAAGCTTAATTAGTAGCATCAGGTGTGGAGATGCTTGGCTACAATGAAAGCCTGCAACCACACTGGCCCTTTCTGGGAAAGATTGGGGACCCCTGGTTTACACCATTTCTTTAACTCAAAGTTATACACACCTTTACTCTTGAATTCAAATGTTTACGCTAACTTCAACTTATACTTGCACGCACATACTCACTAGTGCACTCAAACCGGACCACATACTCATGCATTTGTGTACTTTCAAATTCTAATTTGTTCTCCAAGGCTTGTGTACTTGCATCAACACACACACGTGTGCGCGCGCACGCACGCACACACACACTAACACACTCGGGTTTGCACAGGCTCGTTTGCACACTTTCAGTATTCGTTACAGGTCGCAAGTCTCATGTATCATGTGACCTCCCTTTCAGACCATGTTCCTACGGCGTGCGCGAGGGTGGACGCGCTGCGTTCGCATGGATACCCCCGCGAGGCGCTGCGACTCGCAGTGGCCATCATCAACACCCTGCGGCTGCAGCAGCAGCGCCAACTCGACATCTACAAGCACCAGAAGAAAGGTGAGGCGCCCCTCTTCAGCGCCCCCTGTCCGCATGGATGTTAAATTACCCCAAAATTTCCAGATGGCGCAGTGTTATCTGTGAATGACCCATGGCAGGGAAAAAAGCTTAAAGCCTACGTATGTGACTTCATCATATTTTCTGCTCTAATTCCCAGTTAATATGATTAATTCCAGTGTTACAAGGGCAACATGAGCAGCTTGAATGATAATTAAATTACTGTTGTTTAATTGATGAGCACAAATTGTGTGATGGTATGATTTTTTAAAAAATTTATTTTGAATTCTGTTTTGACGAGAGGGCACCTCATAACTCCATTTTTTTTTTTATATAAAAATTTGGCATCTCCAATCCCACCCGAATTTGGAATGCCCAATTGGGGAACTATGTACAAAGCTTGCTCGTATGCGACCCCTTGCTGCCAACTCAGGATAGTGAAGACAGTTCACGACTCTCCTCCGAAGCACGTGCCTGTCAGCCACTGATTCTTATACACTCGCTGGTTGAATCTTCGCAAGTTCAGAGCGAGGGCGGAGGATACCCGAACATGAACCAAGCCGGAGTCTTCCTGACGAGCGCCCGTCTGGCCAACAGGAGGCGCTGGAGCAACGAACAAAGCTGTTATCGAATACCCAAATCCGGCAGTCCCTTCCCAATTTGTAACCCTGTAGCGCGGTGGCCAATTGTGCGCTGCTCTGAAAAAGCTGCCGACCCCTGCCGGTGGGTACGCCGAGGCTCGAACCCGCGACGTGGTGATCACCTCTGCACTGCAGCGCAGTGCCTTAACCGTGTGAGCTACCCGGTTTTTTTGTGCTTTTAATCGTAAGACTCTCTCTGCCATGAATGCATCGTTAACTGCGCTCTTATGAAGGAGACGTCTTTGCATGTTTTGAGGAGGGTACAAGGTCAGGGATTGTAATGCAGTTGGCGGTATAGGAGGAGTGAGGAGTCTGGAGAGAATTGGTCGCGAAAAATGATTACCGCCATCTCCTTTCTTCGTCTTGCAGTTTAACCTTTTTCTCACTAGACCTCTGAGGACGGATCGCTGCCTCGAGCCTCCAAGACTGACATTAAAACTGCAAAATATGCTGACATTCGGCTGATTTCTTATCTGACATTCCGCTGTTTATGCATGTGGGACTTTTTGAGTCTTTGATCCAGGCTTGTCGTTCGGCTTTCATAATGCATGAATATTTTAGAGTGCAGCTAACATGTTTGCGAGCAAAATTTTCTAGAACAGAGCTGAATAAATTGATTTTGAGAATGGCGTACTGCTTGTGCGAAAATGCACATATTTACGTAAATTTAGCCTCTGTCCGTGGTGTTTATTTATTCTGTCTGTATTAAGCATTCAGACACTGTCTGGTGTTGTTGTGCATGGGTTTGCGTATAGGGCTTTGAATTATGGTGTCCTTAAAGAAAATACTGATCTGAGCTTCTCATCGTGCTGGAGAATCAGGGCGGTTAGAGAGGTGTGGACCACCTGACACCGCTGGGATATTCACCACAACCTTCCCCCACCAGCGACGGCCCCGCCTGTGGGCTGTATTTGTGACTGTCATTTGTGTTAGCATGTGCATTACCGTAAAAACCGAGCTGTTTTTCGTTTCAGACCTACTACAGAGGGGCGTGACCACGACCACTAATCTGGAAGGCTGGGTGGGCCATCCGCTGGACCCGATTGGCTGCCTCTTCGGGACCCTGACCGAGACCTGCCGCGTGGATGACGACAGCGCCATGGATACGGGAGGTACGATGACGGGGCTCTTAGCAGTGGCCTCCTGGCACTGAGGTCAAGGGTCATGACAAAAACTGTTTCTCAGCAGAGTCATAAATTCGGGTCCAGAGACCTCTAAAACTCAACTCCAGCATTTTGTACCATTCTCTTGGATTGTGATGCAATTATTCAGCCAGGAAGCCGTCAACTGTAATCAGCTGGCTAAGTTTAAGGGTGGTGGTAAAACAAGGCAGGACTCTAAAATCCTGACCCCGGACTCCACACCTGTGCCTCTCCCACACGTACACCTAACAGATCCTCACGGTCATTACGCTGGGGAAGTGCCTTAGCGACTCTTCCCTCTCGGATCCTTTGACATGACATAAACCAGTGGAGCCATATATTATTCTATTGTTTCTGTGCCCTCAATGACTGGAGCACTGGGTGCTGGCATTCCTGTCCCTGAACACAGGGATGCATTGTGCTTCCGGAACAATGCGGGCAAGTGGCACGTACTCCACCGCGATGGCGTGTGCGCCCGGGGCTGCACAAAGCGTTGGCCCGCGGCCCACTGTGCGTCCATTGTGACTTCACAGCAAAACTGGAAACATCTGGCGTTTTATTGCTGGGCCGGGCTCTGCAGCGGAGCTGAATTATTGGCTAAGGCAAAAAAAATGGGGTTGGGTTGTGATTCCGAGTGAGGCACGGTGGTCACTATTTATCCAGTACGTGGTTTCTGAAATTGTGCCACAATTCTGTCCCATAGACACATCTCCGTGGTCTCAATAAGCAGCACCATATGCCACGTAAAACACTGTAAATATACAGTACAGGCCGACTAGACATAGAAAAATTAATAAACCGACTGGGCTACATTTCATATACAATCAGCGCAGTCTAAACAAACGGCATTACATCCTAATGACCACCTGGCATAGTCTAAACATACAGCACTTCATCCTATAGACCAATCGGCACAGTGTAAACATACAGCACTGCATGCTGTTGACCAATCAGCACGGTCTAAACACACATTACAACATCCTGTTGGCCAGTCAGCTCAGTCTAAACCCATGGCGATACATCCTGTTGACCTGAGAGGGAGTTGGCACACGGATTATAAAACTGATTGGAAAGGAGTTTCTTTTACCTGCTGTCTCACACAAACATGCACACGTACACACACACTCACACACACATGCACATGTACACACTCACACACTCCCACACACATGCACATGTACACACACTTGCACACATACACACTCAACACACGTACACTTGCGCATACATACACACACTCACGCACACACTCTCTCTCTCTCACACACACATGCACAGGCACATACATACGAAAACGCAAACACACACACGCGCACAGAGATTGTCATTAAAATTGATTTTAATATGTTTATTTTCTGTGGAGATAAAGCCAGGGTCATGATCCTGCCCGATAACAGGATTGGACGGGGGATAAACAACCAAGTGGATTTAGACATGGGGCTCCAACACACAGCAGCAGATGTTGGTGTTTTTCCGTGTGTGTGTGTGTGTGTGTGTGTGTGTGTGTGGGGGGAGGGGCTGCCTTGTTCTTAATGAGTCTCAATATCTAAATGGATGAGAGTCACAGTGAAAACAGAAGCTCCTATTGAACACTGTTATTGTTGGTTAGAATGTAGCTCTTTATTTTGCTCGCTATATTCCACCACCATTACATTACAGGCCAACAATTTGCGTCAGTAAAAATGCGCCCGACCGCAGCGATTCTCTGCGCATGAATAGGGGAGTAATTAAAGAGCTCTTTCGCTAAAATTTTGTTAGATTAGCATGGCAAGTCGGCGGGGATGGATATGAATTGGAGGGTGTGTTGGGAGCATTTTCGCTGTCCTGCTCCACAGTGGCTGTCATTTCATTGTTCGCAAGAAAACAAGCGTTTGAATACGTGCGAACAGGCCATTCATTACATGTAGACTGAGTAATTACGCCCGCTAATTAGTACAGTCTAGTGCACGGCTGTCCTGTCTCATTTTAAAAGGGCTGGAGTGTGTGGGTTTGTTTTTAGCTCTGCAGTAGCACACCTGATGTTGCCTTCCCAGCTTGTGATTGATGACCATAGTTAGTTGCTAGGCATAGTTGCACAGTTAGTTGCTATGTTGTAACTGTTGGTTAAAACAGAAACCTACGCCCACGGTGGCCCTGTTCTGATAACACTAGACGCCTGTAGCTTTGAGAATGCAGCTGCCTACTGCCTGCTCTGGAATGCCCCTCGCAGAGTGTGGTTGGATTGCATGGGTTCTCATTGATGCTGGTGTTAGATCACTTACTGCACATTGCTAAAGTCTAAAGTAAAATGTTTCCAAAAATCACAAAAACTCTGGATATCTTAATACTGAAAAATAAGCCGTAAATCTTGAAAACCAAAATCAACTCAATTCTTGGTTTGACTACCCTTTACCTAAAAATTAGATGCACTCTCCTGCTGTTCCATAGTTTTCAAAGATTTTTTGGCTGTTTGCTTGTTCTAAGCATATTGCAGAACTTGCCAGTCCTTCTGCAGACTGTGTCATGTGCTCCAGTGTCTCTTGTTAATCCCAGACAGCCATGATGATGTCAAAATCGGGCCGCTGATGAGGTTTTGTAATCAATATCAGCCGTCTTTAATGAAATGCAAAAGTTATCTGGATAATTGTTTTCAAATTATTATTTGGCATCCGAAATCTGCATTTTCTCATCAGCAAAACTGGTGTGGAATACCGAAAATAAGCTCCCAAAACCAAATTCAGATGGGAAAATCGAGGGTGTCTAGATCTCTCGTGCAGTACTGTATATACGATAAGACCGTTCTTGGGTGGATAATCAAATGCTGATGTGTTAATGGATCTCTGAATTAGAATAACACAAATGAGCAGGGGGTTGAGACACGGTTTATTTTGTTGAGGGGGTGGGGAGACGCGCGGGGGGTGAGAGATGCATTTTATTACGTTGATATTGCGCACTCAATCGTGCATCTGCCAGTACTCTGTAAATTCCATAATCTTGAAAATATCATAATCTTGTATCCTCATCTGCTTGCGGCCAATGCACTGCATACATTGCATACCCACTTTTTCCGCCACTGCTATGATGTCACAAACACTGGAATTCTAGAGCACTGACTTGAAAAGGGCGAGAGCCATTCCAAATAACCTGCTCTTCGAAGAGTTAAGTTGCATGATCTCAATCATGTGATTACAGTGTTCTAACCAGGAACTTTATCATTCAGATGTAATGATTCGATCTGGAGCTTTACAGCACTGAGATGGTAGTGGGGTGGGGTGGGGGCGGGGCATTCCGAAGAGGTTGTTCTTCAAACATCTAACCCATCTGTTCCTGCTTCTGACAGACTCTGGGGAGCCCAAGCCGCCGGTGTACCAGCACGTGCCGGTGTGGGGCAGCGGCGAGGGCGGGGAGTCGTACCTGGCACTGGCCCTGGAAGTCGCGCTGATGGGCATGGGGCAGCAGCGGGTAATGCCCGAGGGGCTGTACGCCCAGGACAAGGTCTGCCGGAACGAGGAGCAGATCATCGCCCGGCTGCAGGAGATGGAGCTGGACGCGGTGTTGGTGCAGGCGCTGAGGAAGCAAGCCATTCTTCTTCTGGAAGGTACGGCGTCCGGAGAGGGTCTCATCTGACCCGGTTTCCTGCATCAAAGTCCCGCCCTCGCTTAGCCAAGCCCCTTCCCCTGACTTAAGGCCCGCCCCTGTGCCTGACTGTTACCTGGTTACCTTTCCCAGGGGTGCACGTACGCCTGCATAGTTTCAGCGGTGGCTTTTTTGTCGTTAAATTCCTCGAGGTGGAGCCGTAGCATTTTACGCTTGTCCTCTAGCGCCCCCTCAGGCCACAGGCAGGCGCTCTGTCCTGGTGATGAGAGCTTGTTGTTTTCTGCGAGTACGAAGGGCAGCGAATCTCCGCATGCCTCCGGCGAGCCCTCGAGTCCCTCATCTGCATTCGTTTGCACTATAAAAGACATGAAAGCCCCACAGCTGGGCTGCTGGAGAAGAGCTTTATTTTAATTTTCTGTGTGTGTGTGTGCATGCGTGTGCGCGCAGGTGGTCCGTTCAGCGGAATGGGGGAAATAATTCATCGAGAGAGTGTCCCCATGCACACTTTCGCCAAGTACTTGTTCTCTGCCTTGCTGCCTCATGATTCGGACCTGGCCTACAAGATCGCTCTGCGAGCAATGAGGTGAGTCCCCCTCGTACACACACGCCTGTAGCAGCCGTGAGGTCTCCAGTGGTGTGAGGTCTTTAACGGTGTGCATTTTATGAGTGAGGTCTCTAATGATGTTAAATCTAAGAGCGATGGTCTCTAATGGTGTGGATTCTAAGAGCGAGGGTCTCTAATGATGTGAAATCTAAGAGCGAGGGTCTCTAATGGTGTGGATTCTAAGAGCGATGGTCTCTAATGGTGTGGATTCTAAGAGCGAGGGTCTCTAATGGTGTGGATTCTAAGAGCGAGGGTCTCTAATGGTGTGGATTCTAAGAGCGAGGGTCTCTAATGGTGTGGATTCTAAGAGCGATGGTCTCTAATGGTGTGGATTCTAAGAGCGAGGGTCTCTAATGGTGTGGATTCTAAGAGCGAGGGTCTCTAATGGTGTGGATTCTAAGAGCGATGGTGTCTAATGGTGTGGATTCTAAGAGCGAGGGTCTCTAATGGTGTGGATTCTAAGAGCGAGGGTCTCTAATGGTGTGGATTCTAAGAGCGAGGGTCTCTAATGGTGTGGATTCTAAGAGCGAGGGTCTCTAATGGTGTGGATTCTAAGAGCGAGGGTCTCTAATGGTGTGGATTCTAAGAGCGAGGGTCTCTAATGGTGTGGATTCTAAGAGCGAGGGTCTCTAATGGTGTGGATTCTAAGAGCGAGGGTCTCTAATGGTGTGGATTCTAAGAGCGAGGGTCTCTAATGGTGTGGATTCTAAGAGCGATGGTGTCTAATGGTGTGGATTCTAAGAGCGAGGGTCTCTAATGGTGTGGATTCTAAGAGCGATGGTCTCTAATGGTGTGGATTCTAAGAGCGATGGTCTCTAATGGTGTGGATTCTAAGAGCGAGGGTCTCTAATGCTGTGGATTCTAAGAGCGATGGTGTCTAATGGTGTGGATTCTAAGAGCGATGGTGTCTAATGGTGTGGATTCTAAGAGCGAGGGTCTCTAATGGTGTGGATTCTAAGAGCGAGGGTCTCTAATGGTGTGGATTCTAAGAGCGATGGTCTCTAATGGTGTGGATTCTAAGAGCGAGGGTCTCTAATGGTGTGGATTCTAAGAGCGAGGGTCTCTAATGGTGTGGATTCTAAGAGCGATGGTCTCTAATGGTGTGGATTCTAAGAGCGAGGGTCTCTAATGGTGTGGATTCTAAGAGCGAGGGTCTCTAATGGTGTGGATTCTAAGAGCGAGGGTCTCTAATGGTGTGGATTCTAAGAGCGAGGGTCTCTAATGGTGTGGATTCTAAGAGCGAGGGTCTCTAATGGTGTGGATTCTAAGAGCGAGGGTCTCTAATGGTGTGGATTCTAAGAGCGAGGGTCTCTAATGGTGTGGATTCTAAGAGCGAGGGTCTCTAATGGTGTGGATTCTAAGAGCGAGGGTCTCTAATGGTGTGGATTCTAAGAGCGAGGGTCTCTAATGGTGTGGATTCTAAGAGCGAGGGTCTCTAATGCTGTGGATTCTAAGAGCGAGGGTCTCTAATGGTGTGGATTCTAAGAGCGATGGTCTCTAATGGTGTGGATTCTAAGAGCGAGGGTGCGTAGACTATGAGTTTGGCCTCTAATGTTAGGTGTCGAAAAAACTTGGCTGAAGATATTTTCATATGGTCAACAGCATTTTTAAAACAAGTAAAAATAGTATCCAGGGCCCGTATTCATAAACTGTGTGCAAGTTATGTTGTGCGAATGCTTCAGTACGTTGGAGTTCAGTACACGCACAGAGGAGGTTTTCAGAATCGATGTGCAGGGCTCCACTTAGCTGTGACCTGCGTAAGCGCCAAGACTGGGAAAGACCCTCGCAGTATTCCCTCTGAGCGTGCGCTTTGCTCACTGGAAAAGTGCAGTGTATGAGGCTGTAAGAAGCCCATCTCTGTTCAGCGGGAGAAAAAAAACTGGAACTATGTGAAATGTTCCGCTTCAAACACTTTGTTGGTCTAGCCATATTAAAAAACAGCGCCACCACGTTCATCCACCGGTTCAATCCACTCACTCACTTCGCCAACTAAATCTAAGATATGTCGTCTTTCAGAAAGGTACTTCGAGTACAGCTCTACTCGAAACGGCCATTCCCTTCGCCATTGTTGACGAGCGCGCAATCTGTAAAATGCTGCCGCCAATTCGGATTTTGTCCTCCGAATGGGTGTAGTACTAGTCCGCGGCATACTTGGACTTACGCATGAAGTTACGACTCACGTAGCGCTAAGAAGGGTTTATAAATACCAACTTTTTGCCTTCAACTACACTTAGCATTAAGAGCGTCCGTAACGCCCTCATGTACGGATTATGAACACGGGCCCAGGTTAGCTGCTGAATGTGTGGAATCACGTCAGTATAAATTCCGTTTAGAAAGCTGTTCATTGAAGGGAAGTGATGTTACAGAATTTGTTTGTGTGGACGCTCACTGGCCTCGAAATGGAAGAATAAAAAGCGCTCCGAGAACCTCAAAATCTTTGCGTGATGAAACTCGCCATTGCAGTCTTCCCCGGCTCTTTCCGAGCACGGCAGTATTGGCAGGTAAATCCTCATCTGCGCTGAGATGTCATTATCCCTGCCGCGCCCTGCGGGTTCCTGTTAATACAAAATCAATAGTGAAGCTTTAGGGCCAGTCTCCCCCTGCTTCTGCTGCGGTCCTCCATTTTGGCTCCTGATCTGATGATACCAGTTATCGGAAATATCTTGCATTGCTGGCTCACATCGCTGCTGCAACGGCCCACCATTTGGCTCAAGGTATGATAACGGTGGCCTCACCGGTCGGAGGACAGTTCTTGCATTGCTGGCTCACATCGCCGCTGCCACAGTCCACCTGTCCACCATTTTGGCTCTAGCTATGGTAACGGCAGAAGTTGGCTCTGGTTACGGGACCACAGTTTGCTGCATGATGGTAGATTTTGCGCAGCAGGAGAGATCTCGCAGACGCTGAGTGTGACATTTCTAGCGCGGCGCCTGACCCGATGCTGTTAGCCTGTGTGGAATAAGCCTGTGAGATAAAACCTTCCACTGGTGTGGGCAGCTGAGTTTCACCTGATTCAGCTAACGAGCGGAGAGCAAATGCGGCGTTATGAAACCTACAGCTGTGTGCGTGTGCGTGTGCGTGTGCGTGTGTGTACGGGGTAGTGTGCGCGTGCGTATGCTTGCGGGTGTACGTGTGTTTACACTTACTGTTTAATGTTTTTTTTTTAGTCAGTATACCCATAATGTTCTCTGCTATGGTGGGAAGAATGAAATGCTAATGATTTCCCTCCATCTGTTTACATTATTTTATTTTTAATTAACTTAAACAAGGCACGTGACTGAATTATTACATCCCCCATTATGAATTTGTATTTCATATATTGTGTTTATGCGGAGTAAAAGGACATAAGACAACAACGGAAAGTCTGTGTGAAGTATTTGGCCCCTCATAAGGTATTTCATAAGTGTCGACCTAAATAAAGGATTTAAATGTGTGCGTGTGTGTGTGCGCGTGTGTGTTTCTTACAGACTACCTGTGCTGGAGTCCACAGCCCCATCAGGCGACGTTGGTCACCCACACCACGGCATCTCCATGGTGCCGAGCCGATACCCCCGCTGGTTTACTCTGGGACACCTGGAATCGCAGCAGTGCGAGCTGGCCTCCACTATGCTCACGGCCGCTAAAGGTGAAGCTCCGGCCCAAAAAAATAGCCCCTTCACAACACTGAGACCAGACCCCCCACCCCCCCACCCCCCCCACCCCCGCCTCGTGAAGCCATCATAATGAAACCAGAGTCTGGGTAGATGCCAAAGCTACATGACCGTGTACATTTCTGCAGAGCGCTAAAGAGCGCTAGCCACTTCCTCAGCGCTGCAGGCGAATATTATGACTCATCTCACGAGTTTTCTTTCTTCTGTGTCGCCACCAGATCTTTACGGCGTCCGTTTTGGTGGGAGGTCGAGTTCAGCGCGCCAGCGATCGTGCTCAGCGAAACTTTACGGGTCTTTGATGTGATGACACCTTTTACTCGTGCTCAAAGCTATTAACGCGATGTAGAATTGCTGCAAACACCGCGACTGGTTTTGTCGTCGATCGAAGCTGCGTTCACATGAAATGACTGCCTTTTACTGTGAGCAAGGTGCAACTTGGATCAGAACGACTTCAGCGCGCAACTGGTGCATCACGAATCTTTGTTATGTTTTAACGCAGTGAAGCGGGAGTAGATAACAAATTTAAATATTCGGTGGGGAAAAATTAAGCAGCATCCAAATCTTAACAGAAGTTCCAGTGCACCAAAGGACAAAATTAACATAATCAAACACTGCCCCGTTCTTGAAAGTATGGCTCAGACATAACCTTTGCTGGCATACAAAATCAGTTTGAAAAGAATTTGATCTTTACTTCACATTTTATTTCCTTTAAAATTAAGGATATATTTTTAACACATTTAATTCTTTTAAAGTATGGGCCTACTGACCTTTAAAGATGGCTAGGAGGTCTGTATCTGCCAAAAAATGCCCCCTGATGTCTGAACTTTAATTGGACGGAACAGAATCAATATCTGACTAAGATGAAACCCAAGTTTTGAGAAGTGCCACCCAAATGCTAACATTCAGCATGTGCGATTAAGCACCGTTCATGACGAAGCCTTTTGACTGTGAAATGCGCGTCAAGCAAGCAAAAACGTTCATACGAATGTACGAGAATGCATGAGTTCAGGACATGCCAGTTTCCAGAAAATTCAGATTTTTGACTTTGGTGGTGCTTAACTTTAGCCTCAGTGTATACGTCATGAATACTAATCGGTAATTACTCGCCAAACCTCTTCATCCCGTGGTGTGAGTGGGAACATGGGGGCTTTGGCGCTCGTTGACGGTTCAATTCCCGGTCTCTCAGGTGACATGCTAAGGCTGAGGACCGTGTTGGAAGCCATCCAGAAGAACATCCACTCATCCTCACTCATCTTCAAGCTGGCCCAGGACGCCTTCAAGATCGCCACGCCGGCCGACAGCCCACCCGACATCACTCTGCTCAACGTGGCGCTTGAGCTTGGCCTGCAGGTCAGAGCCCCACCCCCTCTCCTGTGATTGACAGGACTGCTCACTGAGAGGTTAAGACAGACAGGGGCCTTGCTATGGACTTAGGAAATGTGACCTTTTTACATTGGAGACGAAAGCTTGACTGCATGTTGCAGTGTCTGTTATGTGTGTGTGTGTGTGTGTGTGTGTGTGTGTGTATATGTATTGTCGTATTATCTGTGCCTTTTGCATACGTGTTTGAGTTTTACTGTTCTTTCTTTGATGCATTTTTGTTGTGTGCCTGCGTGTTTGTGTAGCATTTGTGTTCATGCTGTGAGTGAGTGAGTGAGTGAGTGAGTGAGTGAGTGAGGGAGGGAGTGAGTGAGTGAGTGAGTGAATGAGAGTGTCAGGGTGGGAGTGACTTTGTGAGTGATTGAGTGTGTGTGTGTGTGTGTGTGTGAATGAGCATATTCCTGTGAGAGGGTGACTGAGTGAGTTTTTATGAGGCAGAGTGAGTTGCTCGGTGTACGTTAGCTTAACACAGAAGCAGCGCTAACAGTAGCAGTGCCCTGTCGCGTATAGCGCGCATAATGAGCCCTGACATTCGCTCCGCAGGTGATGCGCATGACTCTCTCCACCCTGAACTGGAGACGCAGGGAGATGGTGCGCTGGCTAGTCACCTGCGCCACCGAAGTGGGTGAGTACCCCCCCCCCACAACCCCCAACCCCCATCCTCTTTCCGCCAAACAACCGTAATCTGTACAAATGCACCAATTACAGAGCCTGGGTTAATGGCCTGCCCCGAGAAATGAAGGGCTTTGTTATAAGTCTCACAGCTCACTGGAGAGCCGGCTGAAATCATCCACTCGTTTATCTTCGCTCCGCCGGATTGCGTTTGTTTTGGTCGGATGGATTTGTCGCCCAGTAATCTGTGGCTCGGCTGCAGATGGATAATGGCCGCCGATTGTGACAGTGGTGGCGGTTATTGTTTATCTGCCCTGCTGGCATGAAATGTTACCTCAGTGTTGTGGTAAGGTTTTGTGTTTGCTGTTCCCATGATCCTTGTGGACCAATCACCTGCGACATGTTGTGTAAATATGGAACATATAATATTGTTTACTTTATGCTGCGTCTGGTTCCAAAGAATACGTGGCTCGGAATTGTTGACCTGTGCTGAAACTAATTGAGATCTACCATGATACAAGAGATGCACCAATACTGACACTGAATATCGGTCCGATACAGACTCAAATAGCTGGATCGGGAATTTGTCACAATGGGATGATCTGGTATCGTATACCATTATTGCCTCTCGGCCCGAGTTTCGGCCAGAGGGGTGTTGTCGTCACCTGCGTGTCTGTCGTCTGTCGATGACTTTGTCCGGGTCAGTACTCAGGAACTAATGATCGCAGCTTCACCTAATTTGGGATGGTAACTCACTATGACCCATCGATGTGCAACGTCAGGTTTTTTACTGGATTTGACCTTTGACCTTGGCCGAGGGGTATTCAGCAGAGCATTATGCTTTTATTATATAACAGTTTAGTACATTTATTTCCATATTTATTTGCTAGTTTGTTTTACAAAGTTAGCCCTGCCTGATGTTGCCTTGCATATAAAAGAATGATCCCAGTCTCTTCCATACAGCTACAGATTGTATTGATTGCCGCAAATTGTATAAGCCACAGATAGTTTAAATTGCCACGTATTGTATAAACTATGGATTTTATTTATAGCCATTCATTATATGAGCCATGGATAGTTGAGATGGGCACATATTGTATAAGCCACAGTTTGTATTGATAGCCACATGTTGCAGAAGCCACAGATAGTATAGCTGACCACACATTGTATAAGCCACAGACTTTATTGATGGTTAAATATTGTATAAAATTCAGTAGTTTTAAATAGCCACTTGTTGTACTAGCCAGAGATGGTTTAGGTGACCACATATTGTATATGCATCAAATTATTTAGCTAGCCATGGATTGGATTGGTAGTGTTGGTTAGTCTTTGTTGGTGGCTCAAGCCCCTCCCCTGCTCTCTCCTGATTGGCTGTTCTCTCCCGCAGGCCTGCGGGCTCTGGTCAGTATCCTCCAGGGCTGGTACACCCTCTTCACCCCGACGGAGGCCACCAGCATCGTGGCGGCGACAGTGATGTCACACAACACCATCCTGCGCCTCAGCCTGGATTACCCGCAGCGAGAGGAGCTAGCCAGCTGCGCGCGGACGCTAGCGCTCCAGTGCGCCATGAAGGACCCTCAGAACTGCGCCCTGTCGGCTCTCACACTCTGCGAGAAGGATCACATCGCCTTCGAGACGGCCTACCAGATTGTCATTGACGCCGCCTCCACGGGCATGACCTACTCGCAGCTCTTCACCATCGCCCGCTACATGGAGCACCGCGGCTACCCGTTGCGCGCCTTCAAGCTAGCCTCACTAGCCATGACGCACCTCAACCTGGCCTACAACCAGGACACGCACCCGGCCATCAACGATGTGCTCTGGGCCTGCGCCCTCAGCCACTCGCTGGGGAAAAACGAGCTGGCCGCCATCATCCCCCTGGTGGTGAAGAGCGTGCACTGCGCCACGGTGCTGTCGGACATCTTGCGGCGGTGCACAATGACCGCGCCGGGCCTCGCTGGGATTCCTGGCCGGCGGAACTCGGGGAAACTCATGTCCACAGACAAGGCCCCGCTGCGGCAGCTCCTGGACGCCACCATCAGCGCCTACATAAACACCACGCACTCGCGGCTCACCCACATCAGCCCGCGGCACTACGGCGAGTTCATCGAGTTCCTCAGCAAGGCCCGAGACACTTTCCTTCTCGCTCAGGACGGACACATACAGTTTGCACAGTTTATCGACAACCTCAAACAGATCTACAAGGGCAAGAAGAAACTGATGATGTTGGTCCGGGAGCGCTTTGGCTGACCCCCCACCCCACCCCACGTCTGTTGCTAGGCAACGAGGGATTGTGGCCAGGGACAGCCTTCCAAGGGGGATTATACTTGACTATTTTTTGTTCTTGTTTTATTTTGTGATTTTCGAAAAACCACCGTTCACATCATCATTCTACCAGGTAGAAAAGTTATGGGAGGGTTCAAAAGGGGGGGGGGGGGCGGCAAAAAAAAAAAAAAACTTCTACAGGTGTGAACAACTGAGGTGTTTTTTTTTTCTATTTTAATTTAGATAAAGGAGAAAAGGAGTAAAAAAAAAAAACATTGTACAAAACAGCGGCAAATATAAAGGGGGGAGGAACCGAATGACCTTTGGGACACGGAGCCAGAGAGACGCTCTTCCTTGTGGCGAGCGATCGTTTTTTTATTTTATGTTTTTCTTTTTTAATAAAAAGGAGTTTCTTTGTAAACATCGAAAGAGGCATACCAAAACGCTGGCAGGGCAGTGAAGTCGTCGTACCTCTGTTGTGTTCCAAGGATCAGCTTTAAGGCCCTGGAAACGGTTCGGAAAAACTGGCCCTGGGGTGGCGGGTTGGGGAGTAGCGCCGTAAGCGCGTAGCACCAAAAAACCGCCGATCCGCACCCTTTCGCCTCTCAGCTTTCCTGACTCTGGACCAAGCCACTACAAGTGTGAATCCCCTCCTCTTCCGCCTCCTGCTCCAGCTTATTTACTCGAGTTTGTTTTCCCAGCTTTTTCCACATTCAAATGAAGGTACTTTTCAATGGGAGATGAAAAGATATACCGTATTATTCCAGGTTAATGTTCCCACGTGCTCTTTTTTCGCCATATGCTGTGTTGTTGCATCATTGCGCATCGCGGTTAAGGTCGTGCGAGTGTCATGCGTCAGTGGTTCCTGACTGGGGTCGGTGATCGCGGCCTCGCGTAACTTACATGGCCGAAAACCTGCGTATTCCCGCTGCTCACAGTGCTCTTTACCGTCTCGGCGTCTCTGGAAAAAATATTACTTGCGGAAGGGAGAGGAAGGACTAGGACTTGCCTGTACTTTCAAAATCCGGGTCTGTTGTTATTTTGATATGGTGACTTTTCCTCAAATTATATCTAATATTTTCACTTTCACCCTCTGTGGAGATTGTGAATGTAATATATGCATTGATGAGTGGCGGAATGTACGGCGATAAAATGAGCCAGAATCTCTGCCCGTGAGAAGCGCTTGATGCTGACGGTCGCGAAGCCTGTCGTTGGTTTTACCGTGTAACCTGAGGGAACTTGCAAAAGTGTGAAAGCATTCAAACTGGTTTTTTAAGCATAAAGTTCACTTGTGGTTTCATTATCATACTAAGGTAAACGGTCCAGATTAAAGACCTTAATGTGGAGGTGTCTCCTCTCCAGAAATTCCTGAGTGTCCCCCTGTTGGTTGGTAACATTATTACACCCTTCTGTTTAGTTTTTTTTACTCTTTTTTTGAGGTAATACGGTAAGGAACGTAAACAATGCTAAATGCTTAACTCCGTTCTCAGGGAATCACTTAAAGAAACGAAACAAAAAAAAATGGTAGCAAAAGCATTTATGATATTGTAAATATGAAAGTGTCAATTCAAAAAATTGTAAAGTTATAATTATTTATGATAATTGTATGTCTTTTTTTCGGATACTTGAATTTGTTGTGGGCTGGGAATGTGATTAAGACATTAAGAGGAAAGACTTCAAGACATTTCTCAGGTGCTCCTGTGTTTTTTTCGCATTTATTTTCTCTTTGTTTAGATTTTTTTTTTTATAATTTCTGCAAAGTGTGCAAGAGGAAGCATGTAATGTAGAGATTCGGAAAGGACAAGAAAAATAAACACGAGCAGAAAGCACCAGACTATGCAGAAGTACTTAGTCACTTCCCTCCTCCCCTATTCTGATTTCTGATTGGAGATTGTTGGGGTCGAGGTTTAAGGGGCCATAAGCCATCACCCTGCTCCACAGCGACAGAAAGGCAGCACATCTGCGTGTATTTATAGTTTGTCCTGAAGGCGAACCAGGTTGGATTTCGCCTCGCAGAGAGAGTTATACAATGTTCTTTTCGGACATTAGCCATTGTCTTCTCAGTATCTTGCAGTATGGTTGGCGGTAAGTTTTTTTTTTTTTTTTATTTATTTTTTTTTTTTTTTTTTTTAAAAGCAAAAATTTTTGTTCGTTTTTTTTTCCCCCCAAACATTTTCAGGTCCACTGAATTCATTGTATTTGCGGGCACAACTTCTCCCAGCTGCAACACAGTTCTGTGGGTTGTTACCTGGGCATTGACCGCTTACAGCCTTCCTACTGTAGTCTTTCCACTAGTTGAATATTTTCTCCAATTGTTCAGTTTATTTGAGGGAATGCAAGTTGAAAACATCAGGGTGAAATCCCCTAATAGCAGTCATTTAAGTCCCCTAGTGTTTGTTATTTATATATTGTTTTATTATTAAATATCATTTCCATCACCACTTCCTAGATTTGGTGTTGCCGTCTCCCTTCTATTCGACCTCTGATGTTTGACGACATGGCCACATACGTGCCCGGTTGCGCTTTGTTCAAACATAATTGAAACGGCCGCCGCTAGACTGGGTCACCCACTAACCTGTCGGGAGGGGGGGATTTTTTTGTGATAGGAAAAGGAAAATCTTGCCTTTATTGCGAACATGTGCCGCAGTGCATTTTGGAACTGCCTGTTGAATTCACGTCGAAATGAGCAATGTTTCCCCTTGGCTTCCTGTTCGATAGTTATCCTCGTCCAATCACAGCAAAAAAAAAAACAACCTTTTTTTCCCTCTGGTTTAGATTTTTTTCTCTCCACACCCGAAGTGTCTATATGTGTACCAGTGTTTTGACCTGTCCCTAGAGTTTAGAAGGAAAAAATAAGCGCTGGTAGAGGTTGTTCACTAGTTTATCTACTGTTTTAGGTTTTAATTTAAGAGAAAGTGTTCGTCGCCTCTTTGTGCTACTGAATAAATAAAAAAGGAAGGGATCCAGTATTTGTTGCCACAGAAGTATCGTTCATCTACACTTTTTGTTTGTGCAACCTCTTGAGCTAATGTCTATGAAACAAAAAGTTTATTACTATTTATGTAATGCTACTACCATTTTATATGATTTGTGTTGGAATCTCAGTGCTTTTCTATGAATAAAGTGTGAAACACAGACTTGCGTTGCCTTCATTGGTGTCGTCATACCCTCTGGTCTTACACGGTTCTTTAAACTCCTGACCATAACACCATTAAAATCCTTGCTGTCATAGGTAATTTCCCGTCGAAGAAACGCTGGTGCAGTCTTTGATTTGGTGGGTCATTCCCTACCATAGACACAATCCAGGCTGCACTAGGTTATAACCCACCAATGCAGTCATTGCAGCTGTAAATCATTGTCCATCTCTGAAACTCAAAAACAGTGAATATGGTAAATCATTCATCACCATAGATACTTCACTACATTCCTGGATATGGTAGATCATTATTGACCATAGAAACTCCATTACATTCCTGGATATGGTAGATCATTATCAACCATGGAAACTCCACTACATTCCCAGATATGGTAGATCATTATCGACCATAGAAACTCCACTACATTCCTCGATGTGGTACATTATTCCTCACCATAGATACTCGACTACATTACAGAAAATGGTAGATCATTATCTACCTTAGAAACTCCAATGCAGTCCAAGATGTGGAAGCTTCTTCCTCATCTTAGAAACAGCACCAAAGATCTGGATGTTTTAGGTCAGAGGTGGGCAGCGAGGGCCATATGTCCCTGGTTTTCACACCAACTTCTGGTCTTCAATTAGTTGATTATCTGAATTAGCCAAACCATTTAGGAAATCTGACGTTTCAGGTGCAGTTCTTTAAATTGTCATGAATGACCAAAGACTGTTCTTGTCTCCCTACATAAAACATTTTCCTTTTATTGAATCATTGTGAAAATCGACATTTGTCCATGCAACCAATTAACTCAATTAGTCAGGGTAATTGATAGGAATAAAAACCTGCATGCGCACCGGCCCTCCAGGACCGGGATTGCCCACCCCTGTTTTAGGTCATTTCCAACCATAGAACATCCCTAATCTGCCAGATGTGCGTGGGGTATTCCCAACCATAGAACAACCACTAGAGTCCAGGGTATGGTTATTCTCTCTTAACCACAGAGTACCTGCAGCAATCCTTGATGTGTAGGGGTCATTCTTAACAATAGAATAACTGCTAAAGTCCTGTATGTGAGAAACACTCTGACATCGGCTGAAGTGCTGCATGTAAATAGCTGGTGCCCCGGTTTGGGGGCGCGGAACCCGAGGCAGGTGGCTAAGTGTTTGCGTTCTACTTCGGTTGTCTGGCTGTGTAAATAGCAGGGACTGGCCTGTCCCTGACCAGACGCCTGGACCGGGGGGCGGGGGAGTGTTCGCAACCCATCAGCTTTGAGCGCCGCTCCCCCCCTTCAGTCTCCGTGCCGAGCGGGCAGATTGATCGTTCCTCCAAATGAGCCTATTAATTATCCGCACGGCAGCAGGCGACTCCTTACGGATTCTGCCCCCTCCCCCCTCCCAATACAATCTGGTAATGTGCTAGCGTATCATTTGAAGCAGCCTGTTTCATCTGTCTGCTTGCGAGGCGGGGGGAGATGAGAACTGAAGTGCATTGTGGGAAGGGGGAGCAGGTCCTGAGTTTGACAGAGGGGGCGGACGAGACGCCGTAGGGGCAGAGCACCTGAATCCATCTGTCATCAGGCTCCATCAGCGGACGTCTGCTCTTGAACATCGGCCTCCAGTTGCCTCCTGCTGCCGTTTTTTTTCGTTCATGCGCTGCCTCACTTTCCATTCGGCAGCCCTTCATGGACGGCTGGTCCAGAGCCGGCGCCGAGGACGGCCGACTCGCCAAGGCCGGTCTGGCAGAGAGCAAAGGGCAGGTCGTCAGGAGAACCATTAGGCAGTAGCGTCCCATCGAGATGGGAGTAGGGGGGCGAGCAGTAGAGGGAGACGAGGCCAGTAATTGGCCTCCCTACCTGGCTCCAGTTCCTTGCACCGTCAGTCAACATGGAGGGGGGGATGGTCGATAGCTAGTGGACTGGGGTTAAAGGAATATCCCCCATCGCCCCAAAACGATCCCCTCCCCGGGCACCCCTGTCGTCCTCACGACAAATGCCCCATCTCGTCATCCATCCCCTCCCACCCCAACTTTTCAAAAAACCCCACAGAAGCCAAGTCTCTGAGCCTCCATTAAGCGTCGGAGGTGTTGGCTGCCTTTGCAGGTTGCCATAGTGATAATCGGCTCCCCGACGGCCGGCCGTCCGTCTCTGTCAGAGCTATAGACGGGGAGCTTTGTGAAGCCTGGTGTTGCGAGGGTGGGGGTGTGACAGGTAAAGATTCACCCCCCCTCCACAGGCACCTGCGGTGGGACGGTCCTGCTGTCAGCACCATCACACAGCCTCCTGCTCTTCTGGGACCTGATTTGGAGAGCTTTGTTCATGCGGGATGCTTCTCTCTCACTGTCTCCCATTTCCCAGCATCCTTCAGTAATTGGGGTTGTCGGATGATAACTGCGGAACAGGGGGAATCGGCGAAGTTCTCCTCATTCCCGCTCCTTCTTGTTGTCTACAGGCCCGCCGATCGAGAAAACGGATATACTGCATGACTGTCTTGCACGAAATTGACGATGAAGAAGGCAACAGATATGACGAGGACCTACTACGAGCTGTTGCTTCCTCCAGTTTGAAAAAGATTGCCCACTACAATTCCCTTTCAACGTTATTTTACAAAAACTGCCTCGAGTCTTTGCTAACTTGGCTTGAAATTAAAGTTTGAAATGAAGTCAGCTTTCAGCTAATAGCACCCAGTTCAGGCCTATTGCCATCGAATTGGAAAATAATGACACAACGCTGATTATATTCAAACTATTTTGAGTCATCCAGCAAAGTCGTCAGACCTGAAAAGCACACGGCCTTTTTGTCCTTGCTTTGTTTGCGAGGGGCAAGTAGGCCCAATAGTGTATAGGCCCGCTCCCGCAGAAAACTTTCTCCGAATCTGCATTAAAGGCCGGGGCCGCCTTTCCCCATCGCTGCCGCCGTTAATATCTAAAATCAATCACGGCCCGGGTGCCTCCCATCTGATAAAGCACTGATATCGCCGGGTCCTGACAAATGATGTACAGTCGACTGTCTCCGGCAGCAGATTGGATTTTCAGGCCTGCTGATTTGCTGAAAGATTGTTCCTGACCCCTCCCACAGGCTGTGTTTTCCCCCTTTGTAAGGAGGCCTTGGGGATTTTGGCTCTTTAAAGTGTATATTCATTTTTTGCAATTAAACACAATGCCCACCCCCTCTCTCCAGAGCATCTCGCCACAAGCTTGACAGAGAGGGAAGAACCTGGCACAAACGCAAAACAAAAAAGTATAAAACCCTTCGCTTTGTTTGAGCCCAGCACACACGCAGATCGGGGGCTTAAAAAAATCCCCCGGCCCTAATCAGCAAATTGATTCGAGCTTGTTTTTCTCCCCGAAGGCTTACCGCACCTCGCGCTTCAATCAAGGCCCGCTTGATCCCCCCCGATTTTGACAACCGTGTGCCGTCCGCGGCCAAATGGCGGGAGGCGGCAGCTGTTTATAGCTCAAACACAAGGCGAGCCGCGAGCCTCCATTGTGCTCCAACTAGCGCCGTTGATTGGATATTCAGACGGAAGCCGCGTCTTTCTCAGGTTCGCCGAGTGAGGGCCCATGGTGGGCCCATGCGACCGCAAACAGCGCTCACCATCTTTCACTCCAACAATACAGTAAGAGATTTAAAAAGCATCGATTTTCTCCATTTATAGATTTATATTTAACACGAATTTGTCTCCAGGATGTCGGACTTCTTTAAACCATTCATTTATGCGCGTAACACACTGAATACAGTTTGATTGCAATGAATGCGTACAGTTGGCCAACTACCATTTATGTTCAATGCGCTCTGGAGCTGGAGAGCGGTAATTACAGAAATGTACACTCAGGTATTCTGGACAAACCAGAGAAGCCTGATTTTTTGCACAGTAAAGCAGTTGTTTATGTGGGCTTCTGCGTCCCAGCATTTCTACAACAGCAGCTGGATTTGCATCATCCGCGCATCTATTCATCTCCAGTGCTTACAAAACGAGCCCACTTGGGATTAACTTGTTTTGATAAGGGAAGGAGATCGCAACGACGATAAATAATCTCGCCTGTTTAAGCCAAAGAAAAACATCCTCTTCCCGCTCATCGAAATTGTTTTTCTCCCCCGCAAGTGTTTCCCCAGACAAACTGCCATCAAAGAGCTAAAATTAAAATGAAAAAAAAAAAAAAAAGAATTACATATATACGCATTAACGCCTTTTTACGGTGGTGTATGGAGATTTAGTCCCTTGTTCAATTCCCCTCATCTCCCTTTATTTGGAGAAAAACACTCAAGCCAGGTCAAAAAATATCATTTTTATTCACCTAAATTTCATGAGGTGCATTGCTGAGCTTCCAACTCTTCAGACCAAATCTGATAAAAATGTTACAAACGGCACATTACCTCCACCTTCTACAATGTTCTCTAAGAACACTACACCAACTGGCACAAACTCGATTGACTACAATGACCTTTCTTTCCCCGTAGCACCCACGATGTCGTCTAAATGCAGCCCAACATCCTCCACAGGTTGACTGACGGAATTGACAATAGCAAAAACTGGTTTCCAGCTGACCTGTGGGTGGTCTGGAAGTATACGTGGGCGAAGACTGTACTTGCACTGAAATAACATAAATGGCGCTTTTACGCCTAGCATTAGCCACGCTAATAACAGAGCGATCAGTTGGTCCACAGGGAAACGGAGCAGTCACAGCCTTGGCCCCACCTCCACTTGGAAACCACTGTCCCGGCCTGTGGTGGGTGGGCGGGCGATGGGACGGGGGTGAGGGGTGGGTGGGTAGTTATTTTAGAAGCTGTCGAGAGTGAGAGTGGACAGCCTCAACGAAGGCACCCACGTGTTCTGGGTCCATATCGGGGTAAAGGCCGTGCCCCAGATTGGCGATGTACCCCCGCGGGCCGAAGCCTTCCAGCATCCTCTTCACAATCTCCGCTATCCTCTCCTGCAAATTCCACAAATCATGCTCTTTATTGCACAATTAAAATTATAGGTATGAAATTAAAAATGTAATTTTTACCAACTGCTGGAAGAGTTCATCACAGACAGTAAAAGTAACCAAACTTCCCACCTCATCTAAACACCATTCTCATTATTCAGCAAGTGTGCAGGTTTGTTGTAGCGAAGAGAAACTGTGTACAGAGGTTGTGTGAGCTGAGTAGTACACCTTACTTTATGGAATACAGCATGATGTCACGCTGTGGTACGGGCAACACCACCATCATTAGTGGCATTTCATCATTTTTCATCCACTGAATGTTAAAAAAATGTTAATAAATGAGTAGAATGGTAGAGATTTAGCATCCCTGGGAGGGTTAGTGTCTGACCTTGGGTGCATAGAGAGCACAGGGGTCCATGTTCCCTTGCAGGGTCACCTGTCCTCCCGTTCTCTCCCTGAAAGCACAGCAGAATCTCACACTGAGTCAACATGCAGCCGCAAGACTCATCTCCTGCTGCTCGCTCAGAAGCACAAAAACCCGAAAAGCAGCACATCCAGGGATCCCCACCAACATTTTTTCCTTGGGACAAAATGCTCAAGTTGATAAATGTAGGAGCTCAATGATGCATCCCAGTTCAAACTTATGCTACTATATTGTGTTCCACATTACAATACATCAGTGTTCAGGAGTTAAACTGAGCCCTGAAGTAAACATCTCACCCTGGTTGAACAGACATTGCTGTCGAGGAGTGGGGTTCATCATCTCGGCTTTGCTGGCCTGAGCGATGAGGAGCTCACCTTGCAGACTGAGGGTCAATGGTCCAATCCAAGCCCACTACTTCATACCCCGACTCAGCAAGATCCTCCAGGGCGTAGTGGCCATCTTTAGCAAACACAATCTAGACCAGAGAGGAAGACAAAGCCAATTCAGTAGTGGCAGCGCCTGTTGTAGCAGTGCATACTACCATTAGATGTGACGTGATGACATGGCGTGAACAGGCCATTTTCGTTCAACTAGACTAACCTTTTTACAATCAATGAAGTGAAGCCAACGCTTCAGATACTTAAGCATTAAGTTATCCATCACTGTATCAAGCCTGTTCTTGAAAGAGGCAGAAACTCTGGAAGTTATGTCATGATCAAGCAAGCTATTCCATCCTCTGACCTCTCTCCGCCAGAAAAAAGGCTTCCTATTGGAGGTGCTAACTTGACCTTCGTTCACTTCCATTCATTACCCCTAGTTTTAGCAAACTGAACTTAATAATCATGCAAAGTAAACTTTTACATATTTAAAGACCTCAATCAGATCACCCCAAAGTCTCCTTTTACTGAGACTGAAGTGATTAAGATTCTTCAATATTTGCTCATACCTTACATCTTTTATACCAGGAATTAATTTTGTGGCTCTTCTTTGAACCTTTCCTAAAGCCTCTTTAGCTCTCTCGTTTCCAAGTGTGGCCTGACAAGTGCTGCATACAGTTCAGGGGAAGCTGCGACTTAAGTCCAGAAACTAAGGAGCAGGACTGGAACATCAGCATCAGCTACGGTTTAAACCCCACTGTAGCCATGGCAGTGTAGCTGTTGGGCCCCTGAGCAAGGCCCTTGGCCCCACGTAACTCTGGAGGGGTTGGTGCCTGCTTAATCAAAACAAGTGGAAGTGGCTTTGAAAAAAAAAAAAAAAAAGCCCCATCTAAAGAATGAGAATGTAGTTCAAAGATGACTGGGCATTTCCCCTACACTACTTACACCTACAAGTTTGAACGGGTCTTTTTTGAGGGGAGTTGAAACACTGCTTAATAATCATAACATTCAGGGTTTGGAAAGTCAGTGGTTTTAGCCGTGTAACTGGGTCCTGCACTGCAAAATACAGATTGCTGGACTAAATGAAAGCAGTAACCTGATATTTGGACATTTGAAGTGTCCACCAATCAGGGTCTCTGTAATCAGTCAGACCCCACTAAGCAAATTCAGAAAGAACAAAAACCAGACACCAGGTGCCACTCTAGTGTTAACAAGAGTAGTTTGAGATCGTAAACTTTGGCCAAGGCTGAAAAATCCCCCATTCGTCAACACCCCAGCAAAACATTCTCGGTATTTTTTTTCCTCAGGGTAGCAGCTGCAACAATATTCTGTTAATACTCAACTGAATCTTCATTTGGGCAATAATTTACAGATGAGTAAAAGTCTCTACCTTTAGGATATTTAACAATAGTGACATATGTTCTGAATTTGCACCACAATTTTACGCAGATCCCTGGATCGAGAAAGATATCCAGATCTATATTGGTTTGTGGCATTTTCTGGGCATCACTGAGAGAATACCCCAATTCTTTAGCATTTCAAATCATTATGCATTCGTGATGACTCAAATTGTCAAATTTGGCCCTCTCTCAAAATGCTGAAAAATACTGGATCCAGAACTGGATTTAGATCACTCCCAAAATCGAATCATCTCCAAGTCGGGCGAGATCTGTCCATTAGCTTTTGTGCAATTCCGCTAACCAACTAACAAAGTAACCAGCGAACACGATCAATCACATATCCTCCATATCAGGTAACTACAACCCCAGTTCCGAAATAGTTAGGACAAAGTGTAAATTGAGAATAAAATCAAAATGCAATGATTTTCAGATCGCATTAGTCAATATGTTATTTACAATAGACCATAGGTAACATTTCAAATGTTGAAACTGAGACATTTCACATTTTTATTCACAAAATGAGCTTATTTCAAATTTTCTGGCAGCAACATGTGTCAAAAAAGTTGGGACACAGGCAATAAAGGGCTGAAAAACAAATGATATACGAGAATCAGCTAAATGAATATTTAGCAAGTAATTAAGTTTACTGGCATCAGGTGTGTACCATGATTGGCTATAAAAGGGATGTCATAGAGAGGCTGAGTCTCTCAGAAGTAAAGATGGCCAGAGGCTCTCCAACCTGTGAAGGTTTGCGTAAACAAAAAAAAAAATAAATTTGTGGAGTACTTTCAAACAATGTTCCTCAACGTAAAATGTCTGTGCGTAAGGGACAAGACCTAAGACCTTTACTGGATGCCCGTGATCTTCGGGCCCTCAGACGCCACTGCATCACTCACCAGCTTGATTCTGTCATTGACATTACTAATTGGGCCCAGGAATACGTCAAGAAACCACTGTCTGTAAACACAGTCCGCCGTGCCATCCACAGATGCGACCTAAAACTCTATCGTGCAAAAAAGAAACCATTGTTGAGCATGATCCAGAAGCGCCACCGTGTTCTGTGGGCCAAGGCTTATTTAAAATGGACTGTAGCAAAGTGGCAAAGTGTCCTGTGGTCAGACAAGTCCAAATTTGACATTCTTGTTGGAAATCATGGGCGGTGTCCTCCGGGCCAAAGAGGAGAAAGACCACCCTCCCGTTATCAACATTCAGTTCAAAGGCCAGCACCTCTAATTGTATGGGGATGCATTAGTGCATATGGTGTGGGACACTTGCATGTTTTAAAAAGCACCATGAGTGCTGAAAGGTAGATAAAGGTTTTAGAGCAACATATGCTCCCCTCCAGATGACATCTATTCAAGGGAAGACCTTGTGTGTTTCAGCAGGACAATGCAAAACCACATACTGCAGCTATTACAACAGCATGGCTTCGTAGTAGAAGAGTCCATGTGTTGACCTGGCCTGCCTGCAGTCCTGATCTTCCAACGATTGAGAACATTTGGCACATAATTAAATGAAAAGTCAGTTACAGGAGACCTAAAACTCTCCAGCAGCTGGAAGCCTGAATTAAACAAGAGTGGGGTCAAATTCCAACAGCTATACTCAAGAAGCTTGTCTCCTCAATGCCCAGACGCCCCCAAAAGACAAAGAGGGGATGCTACACTGTGGTAAACAGGCCCCTGTCCCAACTTTTTTGAGACCTGTAGCAGCCATCAAATTTGAAATGAGCTCATTTTGCGGATAAAATTTTAAAATTTCTCAATTTCAACATTTGCTGTTATCGATGTTCTATTGTGAATAAAATATTGGCTGGTGTGATTTAAAAGTCATCGCATTTTGATGTTATTCACAATTAACACTTTGTCCCAACTATTTCAGAATTGGGGTTGTACATCAGTTTCAGAAGGGATGTCAATGTATGGCCTCTAGGGAAATCCTGGTTACAGCCAGTAGGGGGTGATCTTCCCTGAGGAAATGGAATACGCATTAGGTCCTCTCACACTGGTCATCAAAAGTCCCACACCCATTATCACAAACTTTTCAAGGGCAGTTCCCTGGATTCCCCAGGGCCCCGAGTGAAATTCCCTATCCGATTCCCATCTGTTCCTTCAACCATAGTGCCGTTTAATTGGGCAACTTAATCCTCACTGCTTGACTAAAATTAATGTTTGGGGACTGGAGTATAACCACACAAATCTAAGGCTGGCATAAACAAACTGAAACACAGGGCACAGAACATCAGTTAAAGGTGAGCAATCCATACCAGCTCCACCTTAAAGTGTTGTTTCATATACTTCAACAGCAATATTAATGCAAAATTACTCGGGTCATCCAAGTTAACTCATTCATTCATGCGCACAATTCGCTACCACGTCGTCTCACTTCAGGAAAGAGGTCCTCCTGAACTCCCTTTTCAAATAATCGCACACCATCTAGTGGATAAAAAACAAACTGCGCCATCTACTTCTATAAAAACTCCATGAGCTTTTTTTTCCCGTTAAACAACCACTGAACGTTTCACTGTTCTTTTTCCTCGAAATGACATTGGATTCCGCGTCGAAGAAAATAAATTACGATTTAATAACGCAAACTTTCGAGTAAGAAGAATTTCTCAGTGCCAGTTGGATATACATACAGTACATGCCAAAAGTTTGGACACACCTTCTCATTCAATGCGTTTCCTTTATTTTCATGACTATTTACATTGTAGATTCTCACTGAAGGCATCAAAACTATGAATGAACACATGTGGAATTATGTGCTTAACAAAAAATTGTGAAATACCTGTAACTGAAAACATGTCTTATATGCTAGTTTCTTCAAAGTAGCCACCCTTTGCTCTGATTACTGCGTTGCACAGTCTTGGCATTCTCTTGATGAGCTTCAAGAGGTCGTCACCTGAAATGGTTTTCACTTCACAGGTGTGCCTAGTCAGGGTTAATTAGTGTAATTTCTTGTCTTATCAATGGGGTGGGGACCATCAGTTGTGTTGAGCAGAAGTCAGGTTGATACACAGCCGACAGCCCTATTGGACAACTGTTAGATACATACATAATTCCACATGTGTTCATTCATAGTTTTGATGCCATCAGTGAGAATCCACAATATAAATAGTCATGAAAATAAAGGAAACGCATTGGATGAGAAGGTGTGTCCAAACTTTAGGCCTGTACTGTATAATATAAATGAAAGAACTGGTTTCAGAACAAATTCCTTAACCCAAGAACACTAATGTCAGCAGATTTCCACATCAGCCACAGTGGGTGATGGTGTTACATGAACTCAAGATGAGTGTTCTAGGGTTAAGGAGCAATTCCGGGCAGTGAAATTTCAGGAAGTATGCAATTGGATAAGCAAGTCAAATGTTAAACCCACTTCTGCTTCTTTCACCATAGAAACATCGCCAAGTTATGGCCCATTATATCACACACTGAAACGGCGATGTCTGCACATGCGTTTATTTAATCATGACTTGATTACTGTAATTCTGTTTACCTGCCTCGACAAATCCTCTGCAGACCAGCATCAACATGTCCAAAATGCCGCAGCAACACTGCTCACTCGATCGAAAAAGTCATGTCACATCACCCCCATCCTAGTCTCTCTTCACTGGCTCCCAGCACAATTCAAGGTCCTGGTGCTTACTTACAATGGCCTTCACAGAGTAACCCCAGTTTACATCTCTGAGCTTCCCCAGCCAAACTCGCCCAGCCGGTGTCTGAGCTCGACCGACCAGTTGCTGCTGGTGGTGCCTCGGAGCAGGTTAAAGAGCGAGGGCGACAGAGCCAGTGGGGCGGAGAATGCTCTCCACCAGGACCTGAGAGCCCTGTCCTCTAAACGCATTTTCAAAAATCTGTTGAAAACACTCCTGTTCAGAGATATTTGGCCAATTTCAGGACATTTCCCTGCCGTCTGTTTTCTCCTTGATGTATTAATTGTGTCTGATGATGACCGTGTACTTTGTGTGATTTTATTTATTTTTTATTTTTTTATTTTACCTCTGTTAAGCACTCAGTACATTCGTGCTGGGACGAGTGCTAAACAAATGAAGTTTTGTTTAGTGACTGACTTAATGGGGTTTACAGACTCAGGACTGGAGTGGAGGTTCGGTACAGGAGTCAAAGACTCACCATGGGCACACTTTCCCGACCCAAATCCTTAAGTCGTTCTTTGACGCGTCGGGCGATGTCTCGCAGGTAAGGCAGACAGAACTCCTTAAACTGCACAGGCCCCAAGATTCCTGCATGAGAATCAAACACCTGGAGAGCCTGCATTGACAAAAAAACATACTCTACTTCAATCAGGGAACATAATCCATTACAGTCAGAGAACATATTCCCATTTCTCAAACTCCGAGCACATTCCACATCCTCAGTTAGAGTAGAGAACATATTCCACTTTCAGGGAAAATATTCCACTCTGTCCATGAGAGCAGGATCGTCATGTTCCACACAAAGCCACCACGCTCCCTCCATATTAATAGCTCAGATCAAAACAAGTCACTCCATTACATTACGTTTATTACAATTAGTTTTCATGTTATGAACAATAACGCAATCCTTTGCCTGACAAAAACCAAGACCAGGCTCTGGTTGATGAGTCATTGTTTGCAGGATAAATGGAAATCATGGTTGGGAACTAATTCTGACTGTTTATGCGTGCTTCTGCATTCTTCTGCCCCAAACCCTCCTCACCTGAGCCCCCGCTGCCACCTGTCCCAGCAGGTAGTCCACGATGACGGTGGTGAGCTGGCCCAGGAGCTGGTGGCTGGCCTCTGAGTGAGTGTACAGCCAGCGTTTGGCCTTGGAGTACGTGTTAGAGCCCCCGCCCTCGATCATGTAGGCCATCAGAGTCCACTGTGGAAAGAGAAGGGGTGAGACAGTTCAGAACTGGGGCGGCAGGGTACTCCAGTGGTCCTGCTGCCAACTGTAGGGTCGCTGGTACCAGCCTCCAATGGGGCCTGGGAATAGCCTCAAGAGGTGTAGTTGGGAAAACACCACTGTAGGGCCCTCAAAATTTAACCCCTGCCTCTCTCCTTCCCTTCTTAAATGTAACTGTTCCATCTGCGTTTCTCCCCAGGCATCTTTGAAAGAGGACCTTGCTCTGAAAAGAATTTCACACGTAAACCAAGGTTTTCAAATCCACCTGCACGGATTTGTCATAAAAACATTAAAACATAACTATTCTAGGCTCTTCAAGAGTAATCTAGAACCTGTCATGGAGGTCTACTCTTCAGCAGCCTAGAATAGTGATTCCCAACCTTAATCCAACAGGTCCATTCTGCTGTTAGTTTTTACCCCATCCCCATTAAAGCATAACTCACTCAAAAGCAGGGCAGTTTTGAATCAGCTTGCACCCTGACTTTTGAATATACGAGCTTAATGCTATGAGTGCAAATCATGTGCTCAATATTACTCATGTCATTTCTGTACAACCCAAGGCATCTGATCTGCCAATGACTACAATCAGGGTTAGTGAATCATGAGCGGAAGCAAAACCTACAGGGTGGTAAATCCCCAAGATCAGGGCTGGGAACCACTAGCTTTGAATGTAAAACCCAGTGTTTCCAATATGCAGACTTTTCTTACGTGACACTTGGTGTGTTGCTTCCTTCCTTTGCACTAAAACAAACACAGCAGCAGACTCCACACAGAAAGGCCCCAGGCCTGACTCAAACTCACAACCTTCTTGGGTTGTGCTACTTAAAGCACCGCAGAGTGGACCCATTTTCCCCTCACAGTCTATGCTTAAAGCACAGCACAACAGAGCAGCAGTGGCTTGGCAGTAAGACCGTCTCACCGGGGCGCCAGTAAAGCCGATAAGCGGGACCTTGCCCTCCAGTTTGTGGCGGGTGAGAGTGATGGCGCTGAAGACGTAGCCGAGCTCGGCCGCCACGTCCACTTTGGGCCGCAGCCTCTGCAGGTCGTCTGGGCCCTTCAGTGGGTCCGGGAACGAGGGGCCTTTTCCAGCCACCATCTCAACTTCCATACCCAGGGCCTGGAGACATAAGCACACATGAATACAAGGTCAAAGCATCACAGCCGCTGCTATAAATACCAGTTTTGTGAAACATGTTTTTTTTGAGACTGCTTCACGTGGGGTTGATTAAATTCTGAGGCGATTTTAGAGTTCTGTAGATATCAGCTACTAACCAAGAGCTCACCTGTCCCTGTCAAATAACTCTGACTAGGGGCCAGAGTTTTGTTTTTTTTTAGCAATTTTAAGTAGTCTCATGCTGCCTGTCAGCATTCAAATTCATCAGAATCATCTTTGTAAATGTTTTGGAAAAAGCTTCAGTTTTCTTAGAAGACCCTAGCTCAACTACAGGCATCTCTACAGCTTTGTATACAACCAAGCAGCTTGACCTCAGACAGTGTATGAAGACAGACGCACCTCCACTCTCCCCCACTGAATGGAGCTAAGAGAGGCGAGGGAGTCTTCAATGGTGCCTCGCAGACTCTGATTCTCACCTGTGGAACCACGAGGATGTCCGAGAAGATGATTGCAGCATCGAAGGGGAAACGCCTCAAAGGCTAAAATAAAGAAAACCAACACCTGAGTTTAAGCTCTCCCCTTTCACCCAACGAGCTGGTCTACTGCACTGAGAGAGAGAGAGAGGGGTATACCTGCAGAGTGAGCTCACAGCAGGCCTCCGGAGACCGGCACGTCTCGAAGAAGTCCTTCCCTGCTCGGAACTCTCGAAACTCTGGAAAAGGGACACGCTTCAAGTCAGAGGCTGTCACGTGCTGAGGGTCATGGCTGAGGCCAATGCCACAGCAACTGGGTCCAATCAAGATGAGACTTGATTGATACATTGAGACTTGATATGGCCCCCCCTAACTTTTTCAAAAAAAAGTCTGTTCTGACTTACAAGATTCAATGGTAACTAATTATATAATTCTAACCCGCCTCAAAACGTGATTACTTTCACAATAAAATGCAATGCGTAAAATTTCGTATTTGTGCAATATTCCACATTCATTCATGGCCCATAGAAAACATTAATAGTGAATTTAGAGCCGGGAGTGCAGAATACATTCCACATATCATATGCTTTGTACAAAATTGGGTAAAATATTACATCAACAACTGGACACTACATTCTCAAAACATACATTTCTTTTTCCTGAACACACCCCACGTCCAGTTCAGGACAACATAATGAGTTACTCCCAACAGTCCGTTTTTGATTTCCTTCCAGAACAATCAATACATCTTATATTAGTGGAACCTAAGTTTCACACCAAGTAACACAAAGGTAGCCATTATAATTTGGCCCATCAGCCCAGTTTGCCATCATTCCGCGAAGAACTGCGAAGACCAACGTAAAATTTGAAAATGGAAGTTCATGACCAAAACGGTCGATAATTGGGATTACCTGGCAGGTATCGGCCGGCCTGTCTCATACACCATACCGGCACTTGCGGCGTTTCCTCGCCACGGGCTGCTCGCAGGAAAAGATCATTTTTCAGCTCGGGGAAATCCTTCGGACTGAAAACCATAATGCGCAAACCGTCAGGTCTTTGCAACGATAAAACGAAGAAGGCAGAGCGGGTGGCCGAGCAGCAAAATGCTAATACTTATCAGTTACCCTGGAGCATAAATTGCGCTTTAAGAATCTATCAATGAAAACTTGAGGTAGATCACGGGATTGAAGTCTGTTGTTACCAGTCCTTCGTGAACCATTACAAGCCTGATATCAGACCACCACCCCTCTGTACTCTCTGAATACAAACCCCGATACAGCACAGAGATACGAATGTGTTCATGAGAGATAAACCCCCTGTCAACCGATAGAATAACCGCTCATTGATTCAAACCGTTTTGCGTAATGTCACATGCGTAAAAGGCTCCGCGCCATGTTCACAGGCCAATAACACAGCCAGCACGCAAGTTAAATTCTGACTCGTTCGTATAAGCCAGCCAGTTCACCATGAAGCCATGTCTTACCCAACTCGGTAGGCAGTAACTGGTTTCATAACGTGATCGCTAGTAATGTCTTCCTCATAGGCTCATATGTAACATCTGATGGTCGGTCAGAGAGATATTAAATTGTTCTTGTGCCAAAAACATAGCTACATTCACGGCTCTGCAAGAAATTGACAGGACAATACATAGTGTGCCAACACTAGGCAGCAGAGTTAGATAATTTACTAAATATGCTCTTACCTAATCATGCTGTCCATGATGGCAAAGAGTCAATTGTGCGTAAAACGTAATCTGGTTGCATGGACTACCAGGCGCAGACTTCAGCGAGCCAGCGTACTGAGCGGAGTCATTCTTCAGTCACACCCATAGATACTCATCAAGCTGACATTTTCCCTGAAACAGGACAACTCAGATAAAACCATGTGGCAATAGAATAAGGCGTGGTCGTGTGATTAAAGCCACTTCTATATTCAATTTTATTCTAAATCACCGAATCTCCCTATTTTTTTGTTTATTCTTCTTCCCATTTATCAACCGTGACCCGATTTCCTCCGTTCGGGAATTATTTAATATCGAGGGCAGCTCACGTGGTTTCATCTGTCGTGTCCTTTCGCTCGCCACTATTTTGAGATGACAGCACTGCCGCCCCCCAATGTAAATTTTGGCTTCCTGAAAGACGCTACGAACATCAGCCGCTATGCGTCATTGAAAATGATTGTCAATATTAAGGTTTGTGTGAATATAAAATAAAAATTGTATCGCCGTAACGCCTGAGTCAATCCAGGAAGAGTACGTAGTCACGTGTTTAACGGTTTCCGCATAGGTATTTGTGATCTACCGTAAATATTGAAGCGTGAGACCACCTAAAAAATTAAGTCAATAACACCTATCCATTACACAGCAAAATTGATACGTGAGCGATTCGTAATGACTCGTAAAACAGGTAGCAATATTGTATTACCATATAATTAAATGAAAAAAATGCTGGTTGGCAGTTAAGTTCGCTTCAAACGGGAATTCGAGCGATAAAGTTATAGAATTGTGATTGGAAATTCGAGCAGTCAATCTGCGAAACTGCGGAACGATTGCTGTTACTACGACAATCTCCTTGCGTGCAGTGCATTGGGCACGGAGCGGTTAGCTGGCTTAACTAGCTAGCTACCTTTGCTCAGTGGGGCGGAAGCTTACTCAGCCGTCGGGAGTAGCCATGCCAAACAACACGGTCGGAAGCCTAAAAAGGAAAATACGGCATCTGAAGGTACACATAGGCGGCAGATCAACCACACGTCGGGAAACAGTGCGGTAACCAGCTACACTGTGCGGTGGTAACGCATAAAGGGGAATGTTCTGGCCCAGAACGCTCTAATTTTGTCGTGTTTATTAACTAGTAGAGGGGAGCTCTCTGGTCTGTCAAGGGGAAAAAAAATCAAGGGACACAAAGTCTCATGTCAGGTGACGGGGGCTCGGCTGTGATCGTACACTGCTGAACTGGCCACTTTGAGAGATGTCAGCGGGCGACAATCCTCATATTCTACTGGGGAGGATTCGGTTTTTGAACGAGTGCATTGAGAGCTTCAGGAACAGCGAGCCCCTCCCCGAGGCGCTGTGCTTCGTACCCAGGGAAGTGTGCTACAAGATCTGCAAAGACTCGTCGGCCAGCTCCAACGTCTCATCTTCGTCAACTGGCACCTCATCAGTTGGGAAGACTCTGATTTCGGTCTGGGATGGCCCCTCTCAAGCCCTGCAGAGTAAGAAACTATGCAAATTCACCATCGAGCCAAAGAAGGGGACGTGCATTCGGACGACAGGGGAAGAATATTGCAACAGTTATGGCCTTTGGGTGAAAATAAATAAGGTGAGTTACCGGCCAATCGAAAATTCTTCACTTCCTGGTCAGTGACGTCATGCTGCTTGTTTCGTATAAAGTCCTCAGATTTACATTTTTAGCTCCAGGGAATCACGAGACTGTTTATTTATGCGCATCGATAATGAGTGATTTTAATTAATGAATTCAAGTGGTTCCCACACAATCTAATATTTCCCCATTTTTTGGGGAGATTCGAAGTTCTCGGCTGAGGATGGTTTTGACAGATCCACGAGCACTGTGTGGAACGACTCTTTGAAGATACTTTTCAGCTGATGGTGCACTTTCCGGTGTTATGCGATTAGGTTTCATACACTTCCACATGGGTTCAATAGGCCCTTAAGTAGGCTCAGTGGAAACTGTCATACATTCAGAAACCGGTTCCTCCTCCTCCTTAGCCTTTAATCTGCAGCATTTGGGCGAACGAGGCATGTTGCCGAGATTAATGGAAATGAGAATTTAAAATGCTGTTGGACTCATGGTTTCCCCCCCCCCACAATCCCTTCATTTGCCTAGATGGTGCTATTATCTAAGGATATTCTGCCCAATGAGTCATAGGCAGAAAATGTAGTCAGTTACATAAACTGTGTGCTGTTTTGAGGTTTTGTCTTTAAATAAACCAGAATTAGAGTTTCCTGTTTGAGGTTATTCTGTTCTCCGTAAAATCTGTTTGTCTCATCTTAGTGCTTTCTTCTAACCCAGGGCTTATTATGTTGCTTAAATTCCTGTAATTTGATTTAGATATGCATTTCTGTCTGCCTTATTACCTTCTGTTCATTTTGAGCACTCACTGTATTTTGCAGTGGCTGAATGTGTTTCACATGTTGTAGGCCAAGACTGTACTGGAAAGGTCAAAGGTTGTGCACTTTATTGAGTACGGTAGACATAAATTGCTTCACTTAATAATTGTGAGATGTTACCTAGGTGAACTCGGGGTTATTCTGCTAAGTATAAAGTCCTACACTTCAAAGTTGGTTCTTGCTCTGTGACAGATGAAACAGTTCATTTTCTAAAGATTTTATGGTATATGCTGGGTTAGAATTATGAAGGACTGGATGGGTTATGTGTGTATGAGGCCCTTATACAAAAACAAATGCCCCCATCTCATAATAATTTAAATGGTATAATAGGGGAAAGGTTCTCTAATAATGCAATGCAGTTTATTTACTCTTTTTACCTGGTTAATTGTATCATTCGCGGTTGACACAGCTTCAAGAGAACCTTGCCCCTTTATAATACGGTTTGCATTTGATGTAGGTAAATTGTGAATGGTTTTACTACATGATGTTGGTACTATAACATACTGTTCACAATGAAACAAAGTTTGTGTTTTTTTGGTCCAAAAGCCCCCTACTGAAGAAGCTGTGTTATAATCTGTGCGGTGTATGTATGACCCTGTAGAAGTGCTGGCGGTAAAATGGTGGGTTGTTTTATTCATTTATTTATCCTATATTTAACCAGGGAAGTCCCATTGAGATTGAAATCTTTTTTTTAAGGGAGCCCTGGGGGTTGAGGTGGAGAGAGAGAGGGCAGGATGTACAGCCAATTAGATCAGGTGACAGGTTGAAAGAGCCAGGTTGGGAATTTAGCCATGTCACCGGGTAACTCCCTACTCTTGTCGAAGTGTGTCATAGAACCACGGTTTAACACGTCATCTGGAAGATGGCCTCTCCTTCAGTACAGTGCCCCTATCGCTACACTTCCCTACCACCAAAGGGAAGATCGCCCCCTACTGGCCCACCAACTCATCTTCCTGTAGCATCTCATTTCCCCAAGTGGTCTCCCATCCAAATACTAACCACACCCACTCCTGCTTAGCTTCAGCTACACAACTAGAGCTGAATGAATGGTGGAACAGCTGCTTGTTGTAGCTGACTCTGTCGGACCCTCCATGTACAGGAACAGCTGGAGGAGCATCGGAGCGGGCTGGAGGTGGACGAAGGCTGGATCCTGGTGTGCAAACACACTGAGGGGGGCGACCGTCTGGTCCCCGTGGAGTCTCCCGAAACCATAAGCCGGCAGCAGCAGCTCTTCGGCTACGACTACAAACCGTGCACCAGGTCTGTCCGTCCGCCTGTCCTGCTGTTCATCCATCCTGAAACTCCCTCTTGTGAAGTATATGGGGTTTGGGCCTTTGTTGAGCCTAAGTTCTAAAGCACGGGTGGGCAATTCCGGTCCTGGAGGGCTGGTGTGTATGCAGGTTTTTATTTCTATCAATTACCCTGGCTAATTGAGCTAATTGGTTGTATACAAAAATAAAGATTTGTGCATTGATTAAATCTTAGAAAAATTTATTTTGCAGGGAGACGAGAACTATCTTTGGTGATCATTCATGATAATTTAAAGAACTGCTGCAGAAACGTCAGATATCATAAATAGTTGGGCTAATTTCGATAATTAACCAATTAAAGTCCAGCAGTTGGTGTGAAAACCAGGGACAAATGTGGCCCTCTTTGCCCATCTCTTGTCCAAAGAATTGGTGAGTGTTGAAGAGCGATACTCTGCTATACAGTATTGAATATTCTGCACACCCGTATACATATGAATATAATACTTTATGTAGATACTTGTCACTGGAACAGAATGTACCAGTGAGGGGGTGGGTAACCATATGGTCATTCTTGCCTGAGTGAATATCTCCTCATCTCCTGATGAACTGACACAAATTGCCTCCTATACTTCTGAATTTATTGCAGGTCTATCCCCAATTAACAATGAGAGCACTGAAATAGATTTTTTTTTAAAATGAATTACCTTGTGCAGTTGAAAACCTATCATGCGGCGACTTGTTGTTGAAACAAGTCGCCTGATGATAGGTTTTCAAGAGCTTTGATTCTGATATCTTACATAATTGAGCAACAATAGCTGCATCTAGGGCTCTCAGGGTTAACGTTCATTCATATATTTGTGTGTGTGTCTGTGTTTTGTCTGTGACTAGATCCTGTTTGGTTCTGGTAGGGCTGTCATTCTGTTCAAATCTCTAGCAAGTCGATACTAGTTTATGTGAACTCCCAGCTTACTGAGGTAGTGAAATTAACCAAAATTCCTCTTTCGGCAAAGACCGAAAAGGGCAAGTAACCAGCTCGCCTGTACAGAGCAGCATTAGTGTTCTTTGGTAAATGCTCATTTATAGCAGGTCCTGCGTCCTCTCAGCGGCTGGGATTGTTCTGCGTTTGTTTTTTGGGGACATACAGCTGAAGTTGACTGGTATATTGGTGGTCATGTGGGTGTTTTGAGAGGAACACCTTGTTGTTGGGGTGGTGGTCTTGTAATGCACTGTGCTGAACTAAAGTTTTGGGTACATTTAAAACAACTCTGTGTGACAAAGATGCTTCCAAAAATCTGCAGTTGCTGCAGTTCCTCAGCTGGTTCGCTCTCACCTGTCTCTCTGTAATCCCAGACCGCCACGCTGATGTTGAGATCAGGGCTTGTATGAGGCTACGTTTTGTGTATCACTTGTCCAAGGAAATGCAAATCTTTTTTCACACTATTTTGGCATCTAAAATTAGCTTTTTGTCTACGGCAACAGTTACGTTGAAAACTAAAACTAGACACCATGACCAAAGTAAACCAAAAGCCTCGGAGGCTTAAGACTTTTGCGCAGTGCGGATTCATGGTCCACGAGTGCTTTCTGAGAACATGACCTTGTGACCCCCCCACAGATGGGAGCAGGTGGTGGATGCCGTGTACCCCCTACGGCTGGGCTGCAGGCCCAGGATCGCTGAGCGAGACGAGGCTGCCGTCGAGAAACTCAGGTGAGCCGGTGGGGAGGACAACGGCGAGGGTTCACGCTTAAGCACTGAGGCTTTTAGTTCTGCTTCTCAAGCTCAAATGACTGTTTTCACTGTCTGAGAAACTTTGCCAGAAAAGCACACATCTTGAAAAAGTTCTCTTACTTATGACCCGGTCACTTATTCTCGTGAAATAGAGGATTTGTTTAGTTCTGAGGCTGCCACGCTTATTTTTACTCCAGGTGTTAATCCAGGTCACTTATTCATTTTTTTTTGTTTTTTTTTTATGTGGCATCTCTGATCCCGCCTGAATCTCTTATGTCCAATCGGTGACGTATTTATGAGCATGCTTGGCTCACGCTGCCATCTCGGTAGCGCGCAGACTGTTCGCGGTTCTCCTCCTGTCAGCTGTTGCTTGTTTTTCGCTCTTTGCTTTGACCCTTGCAAGTTCAGAATGAGGACGGAGGAAACCTGAATGTAACTGACAAGCGCCCAGATTGCCAGCAGGTGATGCTGGAGCCTCAAATGATGCTAACTGCTAACCCAAAGCAGCCGTATCCCTCTCATATCCCTGAGCAGCGCTGAATGACCTGTTCTCATTACTCTGTTGTATTATTTGTTATTCATTATTTCTTTTTATTAGTCATAGTTTAGATTGACCAGACTTGGGTAAAACATGGTCTTGTACAGCTTAAAAATAAATACTAATTGGAGCTATTACGTAATGTAGAGGCATTCTTCTCTTTTCTAACTCTAAACAAGTCCCTTAAGAATATCCTGTAAGAGTTCAGCTGTCTAATGGGTCTAAAAGTGTTCAGAACGTACAGTTTTGAGAATCTTAAGCCTTAAGTACATGATGGAGCCTGTGATCGGAGTTTTGACTGCGGTAGGTCATGGTCTGTGTAATTTCAGCCGTAGATAATTCATTGAACGATTCGCCGATGGCTCTTTTAGATACGTGCCCCCGACATGGACGTTCGAGTGCGACGAGGATCTGGTCCATTACTTCTACGACCACATCGGGAAGGAGGACGAGAACCTGGGGAGCGTCAAACAATGCGTGATGAGCATCGACGTGTCGTCCTGCTCGGTGAGGGCGGCCATTTTGCACGTTTCCCTCGCGACCTGTTCACTCCGAACAAAGGCAGGCTGTTGCAGTGTTTGAAAATGCCCAGCAGATCCATTAGTGCTCCTAGTGGTGACCACATTTGAGCTGAGGGAATGAATCAGCATTGTCTTGAGAGATGTAGGCTGTATGTTTTATTTTTTAGTATTTATTTTGTTTTTCTCGGCTTGTCTCATAAGCTGTGGTTTAACGAGAGATGCTCTGTGAATTGGAATGACGTGCGGGCGTGTGCAGTGTGCACCCTTCCTGGCAAATCTGGTTTTGTGTGTCTGTGTGTCTGTGTGTGTGTGTGTGTGTGTGTGTGTAGTCTTGTACTTGCTTCACAGTGGGAAACAGAAAATGTTTTTTTTCCCTTACAGAATGGGCACATTTTGGGAAGTGAGGACATCAAAATTGTCCTCACAAATATGAAGGCAAATTTTGACTTATTAGTTAAACTTAGGGGTAAGGTTAGAATTAGGGATAGATTAAGGTCAGGTTAAGGGTTTTGGTTAGGCATACAGTGCTTATTGATAAGATTAGGGAAATGCTGTAAAGACACAGAGTGAATGCAGGTCAATGTAATGTGCTCACAAGGATAGAAGTACGAGGATATGCGCGTGTGTGTGTGTGTGTGTGTCTGTGTGTGTGTGTACTTATCCATATGTAAGCTCCATATCTATTTAATTTGAGCTGTCTTGGTATCTGTGTGCTTGCATATGCATTACAGTCAGTCCATATATCTCATGCCTGCACATACCTGCACGCATTTCCATACATGCTGAATATGTAAATCACGTGTGCTTGTGTGCTCGAGCCGCTCCTGTGTGAGTGCGGATGTTTGCATTTGTGTGTGTGTGCACACACCCCTGCATGATTAATCGATGCCGCATCGTGCTGTCGGAATGTGTGCTTTTTTAAATTGTAATTACTCGTCAGCTTGTTTGTTTAGCATTTATTTGGAATTGCTCAGCACTTGTTGACGTGGCTTATACTTCCTGTGTAGCCTACACTGCCATGTTCTTCGCTATGAGTCACTTGGTACATTATATGAATTTTTCTTTATTTGATCTGTGTGGAACAGCAGTTCTATTGGCCTCTGTATGCTGGTATTGCACATTAGTTTGGATAATGGTGTCTGCTAAACTAATGTAATGTCATACGTATGTGTGTGTGTGTGTGTGTGTATGTGTGTGTGTTTTCTCAGGAGGATCCTAGCGGTGGTACTAGCTGCCTGACGGACGGAGACACGGACACATACTGGGAGAGCGACGGCATGCAGGGTCAGCACTGGATCCGCCTGCACATGAAGAAGGGCACTGTGGTCAAGTAAGGGCTGCACCTCCGGGGTTAGACTGTAGTGTGCTGGCCAACGGCACGCTTTCACGGGGAAAGGGTTAGAAGAGGGTCCAATCAGAGGGTGCATCTCCAAGCGTAGACTGCAGGCTGCATTTTTAGGGGTTGTCACTTATTTCCATCCGCCAAACTCACATTTAGGGGTAGGAATAAAGTTAAATGTAGGATCAGGGTTAGGTGTGGGGCTAGTCTTAGGGTTAGGGATTGGAGTTAAGGTTTGGGTTAGGGAAACCAGAGACGCCTCGCTTTTGCCAAAGCTGTTTAACAGAGATCAAATGATATCATGTCAATTTGGCGGCTAGAATTAAGTGACAATTCCTAAAAATTCAGCCTTTGAAGGATGCTGCCTATACTTTGAGATGCACCCAGAGAGCCTCTTTGATGGGACATCCCTGACTGATGTTTAACAACACCATGTTGGCCAACAGCACATTTCCACAGGGAAAGAAATAGGTGAGGGTCAAATTAGAAAAGCTCTTGGTAAGGGTAGCCCTTCTGAACTTTAAAAACTACATATTGGCCAACAGCGCACTTTCACAGAGAAGGAGCCGGGAGAGGGTCAAATCAGCCCCTCAAAACTTTAACAAGATCGTGTTGGCCAACAGCGCACTTTCACAGGGAAATACATGGGGGAGGGTCAAATCAGAGGGCCACTTTTTAGGACTGTGCTTCAGTACTACACAAATGGTCAATGGAAAACCTCTACTGGATATAAATCAGAAAATAGAGATTAAAAGAATATGGTGTGGTGATGAGGCGAATATGTTGTAAATGAGATCTTAATCGCCCCCTGCAGGAAGCTGATATTGACGGTGGACTCGACAGACGATAATTACATGCCCAAACGAGTGACCGTGTTCGGGGGAGAAGGCGACAATCTGAAGAAGTACAGTGACGTCAGCATAGACGAGTATGTGTTTCCTCATACTGTTATTTGCACCGAGTGACCATCATCGAGCTTCGTATTCAAGGCTCATTTCTCGATCGTCTCGGGAGAAGTCGCCCTGTAGTCCCACAGCAGTTGACTTCCGTATAGGTGACAGGAACATGATTCTCCATCTAAGTCCATTGTGACCTTTATGTAAAGATACAAGGTCCTCCATCTTTTTTTCTCTCCAGAGAATATATGCGCAGTGTGTGTGTATTTCTTCTCATCAAGTTATCTTTTTGTGAGCTGATTTGTTCGGCTAGTGTGCTGTTTGGACGAACGAGAGATATCTTCTGGTGAATTAGGAGCAGGTCATGTCACTGTGCTTAACCATTGGAGCGCTGAAATACATTTTTTAAAAATTTGAATTTAATTATCTTGTGCTGTTGAAACCTATCATGTAGCGACATGAAAGGTTTTCCGCAGGTTTGATTTTGATGTCTTGCATCATTGTGTAAGGTTGTGGAAAGCGGACTGCAGGTGTCATAATGACTTGGTCAGTAGTTCTTCTGTAGTCTGGAATTCACACATAACAACATAACATAACATGAATGGCAAGAACAGGCCTTTCAGCCCAACTACGCTCGCCAGTTTCTTTATACTATTGCGAATGTATCCCTGCAGATACTAAATGACTCAATGGTATCTGAAGGCAAACTTAAGATTTAAATCACATGCAGATTAGCACATGAAGGGTCTTAGGAGAGTGTGAGAGTGTGTGTGTGTGTGTGTGCGTGCGTGCGTGTGTCTGTGTCTGTGTGAGAGTGTGTGTGAGTGTGTGTGTGTGAGATGTGTACCATGAAGGGGGCTGATGAATTGTTTATGGTGTATTCCTGCGTTTCACACAAGGCATCATGGGAGAGACACCAACCTTCCTGAACCTCTAAACAGAAGCAGTGTATTAATTGACGGACGCTGTTCATGTTTTTGTGATTCAGTGCATTTTCTAGCCATCTTGCCAAATCTCCATCATCAGGTTGGCATGATGGTGCGGCGAAATGGCCCAAAGCTGAATTTGCATCTTGTTCTAAGTAACATCCCCCACACTGGTAGCGCACGGCAAATTTTCATGCGAACATTCTTCTGTTGGCACGGAAACATGTTATGCAAGATATACTTTTATAGATCGATTTTTATGGTTCTTTATCAGTGCAGTCAGAAGTTTGTTGATGAGTTGAAATGCCTCTTGGGTGATTACAAAGTTGCTCTTGTGGAAAACAATTTATCGGGTTTATTGAATACTAGCCTAATTCTGCAGTTGATTGGCAATACTTTGCACTGAGATGCATTTGTAACATTCCCAAGTACAAGACTGCTGTTAAAAGGTGCTTTATACTTGCCCTAATTGTCCCCCGCCGCGCGAATGCGCGAAGCAGCGGGACATAGTATTCACGACCGTCCGTCCGTCTGTCCGTCCGTCCCGAATCCTTGTCAGCGAGATATCTCAAGAACGAATTGACGGATTTCCTTCAAATTTCATATCAACGTGTATTACGGTGGTGCCCCGGCGCCAGTCGATTTCGGTGACCTTCGCGTCACTCTCAAGGTGACACTGAGACACTGTTCATCTTGACATGATTTGCCATTTCCTGGCGGGGGACTAAGACACATTAGTGGCAAATACTTGTTTCATATTTTTATTAAAATAAAATTGGTGCACAGTTTGTACTTCAGCAGTCACTTTTGTTTGGTATGTATTTTTTAACTGTCATGAAGAGAGTAGGAAATCTTGGCCTGGCCTATCAGAATCCTTCCTTACGTGATGTCATCTTTTCATCATAACCCTAGGAATCTGATTGGAGAGGTGTGCGTACTGGAGGATATGACCTCGCACTTGCCTATCATCGAGGTGCGGATCGAGGAGTGCAGAGGTGAGAGTTTGATCGCGGATATCGGGTGACACGTTTTATTGAGAGGAAATCTGCTCGGAACCTGATCTGAGTGTTTGCAGCATTAGCGTTTAGACTGGTGATTAGAGTGGACTATTTGCTAAGCGCTCGTGGTGATTAGGTGTCTGTATACAGCGGCTAAAGTGCTAGTGTTCCTGCTCTGTGGTTTCGGGGTGAAACGTGAGCCCAGGCCGCGCTGCTGTATCCCTCAACGCTTAGCACTTAGCCTGAATTCTCTGGCTGTATTAATCAGGGACGTCCGACTCCGGATCTGTCCTGCCTGCTGGCATTTACCTTCCCTCCCACCCAATCAAGGCCTTGCGAGCTCTGTGTTTGGACTCTTCAGCCAATCAATGATGTCGGTCACTCAGAAGTGCTAAAGACGGGGCAACCTGCGGCACTGTAGCCCTCCATTCCTGGTGTAAACAATTGGCCTGGCAACCCACGCGTGGAGTTTCAGTCACAATGACTTATTGTCATGATATAAAAAATAAAAGAACCTGTAAATTTCTATATTTTTAAAAAATCTGAACATTCTGTGAGGAACATGCGGAAGAACATGTCTTGAGAGCACGCACCGCACACATGCTAACTCCACCCCAAATCTGATCACCATATTTAGGAGAGAATCAAGTCCACCATTTCGCGAAATCTTTTCAAGCCTGAAGCCGCTCGTCCGAGGCTGTTGTTCTGTGAGGAACCAGTAGACGTGCACATGCTGTGAAAACATTGCACACTGCAGTCACTAACCTCCTTACGGAGAATGAGATGGCTGCATACAAGTTAAGATGTGACCGTACTGGCCTGGTGACTGCTTTTTTGTTTGATTGTTTGTTTGCGTTTTGTCCCCAGATGAGGGGATTGACGTGCGGATACGCGGGCTGAAGATCAAGTCGTCCTGTGAGCGGGACCTGGGGCTCAACGCTGACGTGTTCCAGTCTCCAAATCTGGTGCGCTACCCGCGACTAGAGGGAACCCCGCCGGACGTCCTGTATCGGCGAGCGCTTCTCATTCAGAGGTGTGTCCTCATCGTCTCGTCTCATTGGCTGCTGAGGACCATTAAGGGATGGTTCTCACCAGTGCCGCTGGGGTTGGTCCCAGTTTAGATCAAGCAGGCTTCATTTCCCATCCATATCAAAAATAAATATATTCAATATTGTTTCCCCACAAGAGCAGGTTGATTGCATGTCTTTATTTAATTTATTTTTTTTGTCAACTGATGTTTAGTTAGTGTCTTATAATTGCCAAGTAGAGAAACATTTTGCGGATGAATCTTGAGCAGGTTACGTCGCTGTATCGTGCACTTGGTAGACAACTTGACTCGCCAGCTTTACTGAGCCGACTTTGGCTCAGCAATTTTGTTTATTCACTCATTTGTCGTTTTAGTTATTTTTTTTAATCCAAAATGACTTTCAGTCGATTAGACTTTGCGGGGACCAAATTGCCCCCGAGTAATGTGGGATTAAAATGTCAACAGGTGAGCTACTTTTACACCAGAAATTTACTCTGGAGTCCCATTCAAGCAACTTGGCCTCTACTGTATATGGGCTGCTCTGACCATGGTGCTGGAAGACTGCCCTTCCATGTGCTGGAATTCCTCTCGCGGAGTTCGGAGGAGAGTAGATGGGCTGTGTTAAGGTGACCCGGTTCAGTTTGTGCTCCCTCTGCAGGTTTATCTCCATGTTGGACAGCCTGCTGCCTCACCTGGTTCCTGCCTGGGACTACAGCATGGGCAGCTTCAGTCAGATCCAGGTGGGTACGTCACGGGAGGCCAGCGCCCGGGGTCCATGCAGGTTCCACAAAACATATCTCTGCTGTCGAATGAATGCATTACTGTAAGCTTTTATCAGAAAATGACTCACAGTTGATCAGTCTAAGCTGGGGCTAATCCCCCCAATTCAATGAGGACTTGAGGGCCTCGTTCAAGGGCCCTACAGCTTTACTGATGTCATTGTGGAGACAACAGGGGCTTGAATAACCAACCATTTTGCACCCAGTGAAACACCACAACCAATAGCTTTGGGCCCACATACTCCCAACGATACAAATGTATTTGTTTATTCTTACACTTGTATTGGCTCTGAACATGATGTTTCTCTGTGGTCCTTTCATAAACAACTCAGTTCTTGGCACAACCTAGTACTCTGTTCCTAGCTTAGCTTAGCCCTTGGGCCCCATCATGGCAACAGTGTAAAAAGTTGGTGAGTTTCTTGCTGTGATTTGTAGTGCTTGGCTCTACGCTTTGGCCCTTATTTGCCCTTAGAACACGTGAAGCTGCATATATGTAGCCTACAGGCTATAACACATCTGACTGTGACTGGAAGGTCGATGTTTTAAGCCCCAGTGTAGCCACAGTAAGATTAGTACTGGTGTTGGGCCCTTGAGCAAGGCCCTTAACCTCTCATTTCTCCAGAAGCGATTGGCCCCTGCTAAGGATAAATTAACTGTATTGGCCTTTTTGCATCAAAGATGAACAGAAAAATGAAAGGGAAATGCGTCAGCTGAAAAATAATCTCCCAATAATCTCCATGAGCCTATCCGCTCTGGATCGGAAACTTTGCTATTTTTAAACCATTTCGCCATTGAGGAGTGTTCTGCATTTTTCATTAGTTTTTTCTTTTTTTCCTTTGTTTGAAAAGACCCGACTTTGCTTCGGTTCAAGGTGGCCAGTAAGTAAGTGTGATATCTGATTCTGGTCATGAAGTGATGTTTGTATGACTGAAAACTCTGCTGTTCCCTCCGTTCCAGCATGTGAAGCAGTTCTTACTGCTGTCTAAGCGTCGCTCGGCGCTCATCACCCAGTGCCTGAAGGACTCCGAGACCAGTAAACCCAACATAATGCCGCGCCTCTACATCAACCGCCGCCTGGCCATGGAGCATCGAGACAACCCCTCTCTGGACCCCACCTGCAAGAACGCCGTCTTCTCACAGGTAGCTAGCTGTGTTCGCATTCACTAGCGTGCACAGGCCATCTATGTACCTTGGGCAGCGATCTTCTCACAGGTGGCTGCTGTTTTAGCATTTGATGACACACGTAGGCCTGCTATATAACCTGGGAAGAGCAGGGATGGGGGACTGGGTTTGTGACCTAAATTGATTGATTTTCATTGAATTTGTGTGTACATCATCGACCGTAAACGCCATCCACTGGATAAAAGCATTAGCAATTCGTATTACTGTGTGGTCATCGGTCTCGAAACAAGAGACATCAAATGAAGTGCGTCAACTGAAAACAAAATTGAATCATTTTGAAAATATTTCATGGCAAAAGGAAGTCAGCCATCTTTGGTCAACATGGCAGATATTAATGTATTATCACCTCATCGAAGCAGTTCTGCTCATTGATTGCTCTCCATAAGCACTGCTTCACCTTTTTTTATTTTTTTGCAAATCTATACTGCGACTGGCTTTGATGTGCAAGGACCTCTCATGGCAAACATTTATAGAAGCTTCAGCTGGTATTGGCTCTTGTCTCTGAAGTTTGAAGGGTTAATTCCATGGTTTGAAAGCACTGTCGGACCCTTGAGCGAAGTGCTTCACCAGAATTGCTTCAGTAAAATAGCAGGCTGTATAAGTGTTGTGTGAGAGTGACCCTTGTAAATGGCTGTGGATAAGAGTGCCAGTCCAATGCCTGCTGTATAATGCAATATACGTGGCTGTCTGCTGTACTGGGCTCTCGGTGAGAGAACCTGATGGCTGTGATTATTTAGAGTGTGATTTTTATCATACGGCATGGCCTGTTTATTGGTAAAATGCACTCTGAGCGTTTAAAGGGAGTTTGTAGCAACAGTACTCCATTAGATGCCATTGTCTTGAGGCGGATTCATGAGGGGTTGTTAAGGACACCATCTGGTAAATTTTATTTGACTTCATACTCAGTCTACATTTTCAGATCACGCGTAGGCTGCTGTATAGATGCTATTAAACCGTTGGGTTTTGCGTATTACTTGGAATTTAAGTTCCAAAGTTTAGTGTTGACTTGTGTAAACCAATGCAATGGTGACCTTATAGCTGGGTGGCATGATGCATAGAGCTTTTACCGCTGAAAGCAGAGTTCATTGTGTCGTCAAAGATACTCGCCTTGGGTCTTGTGTTCAGAATGATGCTGTGGATTCTTTCATTTCACGCAGTGGCTGAGGGCTGCTGATTGAGCGTTTTCTGGTTGTAGGCGTCTTTTTTTAACTTTCTCTGTCCTGATCCGTTTGCAGGTGTATGAGGGTCTGAAGCCTTCCGATAAGTATGAGAAAACGCTGGACTACAGGTAGGGCTTCTCCGTATCACGCTAATATCCTCCAACCTTCAGAAATGGGGATATGATGTACTTATCACGGTTGGTTTGTTTATCAGATGGCCGGCTCGTTACGACCAGTGGTGGGAGTGTAAATTTGTTGCGGAGGGAATCATCGACCAAGGTAACCCTAAAATATTGACCGAAACTCCCACCTTGTCATTATTTTTCTGTATTCTTGAGCTCTTGGTTTGATGTGAAGACTGCTGAGAATGACAATAAAAAGGCTTACTTCTATTTAGTGTACCTTAAGATGATCTATTATATGGTAGCTGTGTATAATAATGGATCAGGAGCTGAGATTGGGACAGGGTTGCAGGAACAAAGGGTTTTTTTTTTTGTTTGTTTTTTTTCCTGAACAATCTGTTAGCAGACTATAGTCTACTGGCTAAGGCACGGTCTTGAAATACTAAAAGTTCTTGATTCGATTTCCCCTGTTCTGCCTCTGTAAGATCTGTTCAACTGTTGGACCTTTGCCCTCAGGCTCCTGCTCAGTCATTAATCATTTGGAACTTACTTGAGATTAAAGGCTCTGCTAACTTGGCACAAAGTGAAAAATGGCTTCGTTAGATATCTAGCCGTATGAATCAATTATACTGGCAGAGACTGTTGGCAAGATTCCTTGGTTCTCCATTGAAGTGTCTATTAAATTTCTGTGCTAAAAATCTACTTTTGTTGTTTTGTAAAGATTGTGTGACGCTGTAATGGGTTCAGTAGTACAGTACTCTTTGTGTGACCATATTTGGAGTTCCCTCCTGTAAGCCACTCCCTCTGCTCCTCCCCAGGGGGCGGGTTTCGGGACAGCCTTGCCGACATGTCTGAGGAGCTGTGTCCGAGCTCTGCTGAGAGTCCAGTGCCTTTACCGTTCTTCTCTCGAACCTCCAACCAGGTACCACTTTTACGGGAATACCCTGCAGTTTGTTATTGCCAGGCTGGTGTACGCCTGCTAATGCAAATATATAATCGGCCATTTTTAGTAGCAACTCGATGCATGATAATGTGCAGACATGTGAAATTGCTCTCTGGCTGGTTCCACAAACTTGGCAAAGGCATTCAGTGAACTCCTATGACCCTCACAGTCACCAAATATCCCTCCAGTGGAGGGCCTTTGGGATGTGATCGGATGGGAGATTTACAGCATGAATGTGGAGCTGACAGATCTACAGCAACTGCTTCATACTGTCATGTTAACATGGAAGAGAAGAGTTTCCAGCACCTATTGAATTTGTGTCATGAAGAATTCAGGCTATTCTTGGGGCAAATGGGGGGTCTTATCCAGTATTAGAAGGGTGTACCTAGTAAAGTGGACACTGTGTGTGAAATGTTTAATTCAATTAATTATATTTCCTGTCAGTCAGAGGAAACTCATCTGAAACGTTTTTATTTGTGATATTTCCACAATCTCTGTCAGTTTGATGTAATTTCCAAGTAGAAACTTGTAAGCAGCTTGGGGGCTGATGTCTATGGATCTTTCCGACATGCAAACCCTTTTATGACAGGATTCCCTTGTAAAAAAGATCTTTGATCTCAATAGGACTAACCTGGTTAAATAAAGCCTAAATAAAAAAATATATATCACTCAAAAAACCAACAGCATGGCCAGTAATTGGTGGAAAACCAATATCCTGGCCAGTCATTGGCCATGTTGGTGGTACTCCCTGTAATCGTCCTTGCTAAATATGGTCCGTAGTGTATTGAAGCTCGTAACTGCATTGAAATCCATGGTTGAGACATTGGTGGGAGGAGGGTGCTAACTTTTCTGTCCCGTGTCCCAGGGTACAGGTGAGGCCCGGGACTGCTATGTGCCTAACCCCTCCTGCAAGGAGTTCCACAAGTTTGAGTGGATTGGCCAACTCATGGGCGCGGCGCTCCGCGGGAAAGACTTCCTGGTTTGTGATGTCACTTCCCTCTCATAGATTTGGTGAATGGGAGGTCATGTACTCCTGGAGGAGTATTCAGTGAGCTCCTTAAGTATTGGGACAGTGAGGCAGTGTTCGCTGTTCTTCATTTTGATTGGATGTGAGAACGGACAACATTTGAAAAATGGGAGGTTGAAGTAATGCCTTTCAGCTTGAATTAGTTGGTATTTATGACTATTTTTTGTTTTGGATTTGCAGTACTTATCATTTAGTCTTACTGTCCAAGTACTTACTGACCTCACTGTAGTATGATGTTGAGTCAAAAGCCTGAATTCCCCCTTAAAAAATAACTCCCTGTGGTGGGCAGTTATTGTAATGACTTCAGGTCAGACAAGGTCAGACTTGTGTCATGACCTGCAGAATTATGATGCATCTTGTGTGAGTCTGTGGATGATGGACTGTCACTGTATAACTGCATTCTTGCTGAGGTTTTTTTTCCCACTAGGCAGTTCTGTCTCTCTCCACTGTTTGAATGTTTTTCGTGCCACGGTCTTTTATTTATTTATGAATTTTTTTTTTTTTTTTTTGACTTCATGTGTTTTCTGTTTTGGGGATTTAATCCAGTCATCTGCTGTTTTACTTTGCAGTAAAGCCTCTTTGTGACAGTCCTTCTGTGGAAGTATAATAATAATTAACCCTTTGAGCACTGAGTACATTTTCAAGGAATTAAAAATGCAATTATCCTGAGCTGTTGAAAACCTATCATGTGGAAACAAGTTGCCACATGATAGGTTTTCAGCAGTGTGTGATTTTGATATCTTACATCATTGGGCAACTATAGTTGCTCACGGCGCTGAAAGGGTTAAGTTCCCCACAGATAAAGGTGAAGTGAGTTGTTTGGGAATGGCGTGTGGTCTGAGCAGCGTCTGGTGCTCCTGCTGTGACAGGTGCTGGCTCTGCCGGGGATCGTGTGGAAACAGCTCACGGGAGAGTCCATCAGCTGGGGCAAAGACTTCCCGGCTGTCGACTCGGTGCTGGTGAGCATCGCATCGCTCCTGGAGCTGCCGAGCTCTACTTTAAAAACTGCAGAGTCATCATATGGACCTCCCTTCTCCATTATTGGCTCTTATTGACATTCTGTCACAGCTCATAATGTCAGAAGGCCGGACCTGTTCATCGCGTCTGTTATTGGTTGTGTGAACGATTGAGTTTATTTTCTTTTGCTCCCAGAATACAGAGGTGTAATGGTGGGGTCTGTCAACTCATTCTGAAAGGGCCGGTGTGAGTACAGACTTTCATTCCAACTATACAGTTACACAGATGATTCTACTGATAACAGTTTTAAGCAAAGACTCCAGGTGTTGATTGGCAGAATCTGGTGTGTAACTGCATGGCTTGAATGAGAACCTGCACGCACGCGCCGGCCCTTTCTGAACAAGTGTCAGAATCCCTGTGTCAGGAATATCCCTGTTCAAAATGGGCACTGAACAGCCATTAACACTGTAGTAGAACTACAGCTGCCAGAATCCAGCTCTTAATGTTCTGCATCTGCAGTATTTAAGGTGGAAGTGGTTTCATATTGGCTTGAGTTGAATTGTTCACAAGCAACAGTCACCCTATGAAGATTGCGGTGCTTTGCTTGAAGTCATAATTTTTCACTGTGGTGTCCAACTAATGTTGAAAACCCCCTAGACTTTGCTCAGAAAAAACTTTATCATATTGCTGTCATTTAACACTCTACCTTTGATCCCTGAGAGGGCGTCTCAGCGTGTAAAATCAATGTAGGGGCAAAATAATGCAGACTAACTGACTGCAGTCATGTCAAACAAAGTCTTTTAGGGACTACAGTGTAAAGCATTTCTGTTTCTGGCCGCTAGCGAGTCGAGCGGAAGGTAAATCTGAATATGGCCTTTCGAGACTCCAGCATAAAGTACATCTGTTTCTCGCTTTTATAGACAACAGTTTATCGTATGACTTTTTTGCCATCAGTGACCCCAGTGTGAAGTGTCTGTATATGGCTGTATGGCTCCAGTGTAAAGAATGTCCCTTTTTTGCCTGCAGGTACTCTAGTGTAAATTATGTCCCTTGTTGGCTGTTAGAGGCTGGTGTGAGGTTTGTGTTTCTGGCCTTTAGCGACTCCCGTGTGACGTATGTCTGAAATGGCCTTCAGCCACCGTAGTGTAAAGTTCATCCTGTGATCTGATGGTTTCCGCGGCGATTCCTCCGCAGGTGAAACTGCTGGACGCCCTGGAGAGCATGGACAAGGAGACGTTTGAGTTTAAGTTTGGGCAGGAGCTGACGTACAGCACCCTGCTGAGCGACGGAGAGCTGGCGGAGCTGATCGCCAACGGCAGCAGCACTGTGGTGCAGCACGAGGATCGAAAGGAGTTCATTCGCCTCGTGCAGAAAGCCAGGATGGAGGAGAACCGCGAACAGGTGTGTGTGTGTCTGTGTGTGATGTGTGCGTGTGTGATGTGTGTGTGTGATGTCTGTGTGTGTGTGTGTGTGTGTGTGATGTCTGTGTGTGTGTGTGTGTGATGTCTGTGTGTGTGTGTGTGTGTGTGTGTGTCTGTGTGTGTGTGATGTCTGTGTGTGTGTGATGTCTGTGTGTGTGTGATGTGTGTGTGTGTGTGATGTGTGTGATGTGTGTGATGTGTGTGATGTGTGTGATGTGTGTGATGTGTGTGTGTGTGTGTGTGTGTGTGTGCGTGTGCGTGTGCGTGTGCGTGTGCGTGTGCGTGTGCGTGTGTGTGTGCGTGTGTGTGTGTGTGATCTGTCAGAGCACGCCTTTTTTATTCAAGTCACGCTGTGGCCCCAATACGATATGTACAGCTGTTGGGCCCTTGAACAAGGCCCCTACCCCACATTGGGCTGGGTGAGAGGCTGTTTATTACCTGCACAGTAAATGAACAGCTGTAAGTTGCATTAGATAAAGGTATCTGCTTAATAACTGTATATAATAACGATTGATTCTGCTTTCTAAGGAGGTCACAGTGGTTTTGATATTTGGGGGGGGGGTGAGGACAATTCTTCGGGGGGAAGGGGGGCTTTGGGGAGTCATTGTGGAAACTACAACCTCAATTTTGCAAGAATTAGATGCAAAGATTAGCACAGAATTAAGTTGTTTCTACATTATTATTTGCCCACATTCAGTTGAAAATGGCAAAAACAATAATGTTTCAAATCCATTGCGATGGGGAATAGAAAGACAAGAAATATGTGGAATCGTGCGGAGAAACACTCGTTTGGAACATATCACAGGTGTGAATAGGTGGCAGGTGAATAAATTATGATTGGGTATTAAATGCACACTTGTGGAAGGCAGAGTCCTAAACCTACGAGATGGTTCGTGGTTCACCACTTGGCCAAAAGCTGTGTGAGAGAATGGTTAAACGGTTCGCGGACGTTTGTCAACTCACGATGGCGCAGAATTTTGGGATCTTTCCATCGAAAAGTCCATAACTCTGTGAAAAGATTCCCAGATTCTTCTGTTTAAAAAAAAAAAAAAATTTTAATAAAATTGATGAGGTAAAACGATTCATATTTTGTTTTTGTACTTTTTTCAGTTGAATTCTGGTTGAAAAGGATTCCCAAATTACATTTTGCTGTTGTTATTGTATGCCTGTACGTTAGTATCGGGGGGTAATATGGATCAGCGATCATTCCGCGTTTCCTGCAGATATTTCCTTGTTAAGGCTCTACAGATCAGTTTTTCGTTTTCATATTTGGTTTGTACCTTTGATGAGACGGCAAGAGAAAACAAGGTGATTTTGGGATACATCTGCAGGAGTGGGTGACCAAATTTTCTGGTTTACATTTCACACACTGTCCCAGTGTTTCTGGAATCGAGGCTGTAATCTCTGCATATCCCAATCACCTCCATAATATTTTGCTCTTGAAATGTTCAGAGAATTGGATTTGTTAAAAGTGGAGGGAGAGGCTTGTTCTCATATCCCCCCCATCTGCTGTGCGCCCGTTACTGTCAATGTTCTGGTATAAAATGCCTTTCGTTGGTGTTCCAGATCGCTGCCATTCAGAACGGCCTGCTGAAGGTGGTGCCTCAGGCTGTCCTGGACCTGCTGACGTGGCAGGAACTGGAGAAGAAAGTGTGTGGGGACCCTGAGATCACTGTAGAAGCCCTTAAACGCCTCAGTGAGTCCTGCATCTTCCTCAACGCTCAAAGGCTACACGTCCCAGAATGCTTTAACACAAATGCTGCCTACAATTCCCAAGCTGATATGGCGCAAAAGCCTCCAGCATTAGGGGACTGAATGTTGATATTGCGAAAAAAAAAAAAAAAAAGCTTTTTTTTGGGGGGGTGGATATAAAAATGGAGTCCGTCCGTCCGACACGTTTGTTGTCCGGGCTATAACTTTGAAACTAATCATCCGATTCTGATCGTATTTGGCATCGAGGTGTAAAACCACATAAAGGTGTGTCGTGAAAAACAATTTTGAAAATAATTTTGTAATTTTTCACGTTTTGGGCAAAAAGCGCCAAATTCGTGGGAAATCTGTAATCTGTCGTGTCCGGGTTATAACTTTGAAAATAATCATCTGATTGTGATCATATTTGGCATCAAGGTGTAAAAACACATAAAGGTGCATCATGAAAAACTATTTTGAAAATATCTTTACAGTTGTTTGCATTTTGGGTCAAAAAGCATCAGATTTGTGGGAAATCTGTAATGTGTCCTGTCTTGGCTATAAATTTGAAACTAATCATCCGATCGTGATCATATTTCGCATAGAGGTGACATAAAGGTGCGTCATGAAAACAATTTGTATAATTTTCTGAGTTTTCTGATGCATACTCTCCGGCCTATTTTTTTGCAAGGAAATTAACAGCTTTGTGATTAGTGCAGTTCTTTGGAAATCTAAATGCATATAAACATTCTCTATTCAAAAATGCAATGCCAGTTGCGGGGGATTTTGCTTGACAATGTCAGCAGCTTGTTTTTTTTTTTTTTTTTTTTTGGGAATGCGTAGGAAAACCCAATGACCACCGTGAGTCGTAGAGGCATTCATGTCCAGTTCTTATTCTTAAAAAAGTCAACATAATACTAGAAGTAGTCTTAAACAAGCAGCAACCAAACATTGGAAGCTAAAGTGGATCTTATTTTTTAATAAACATTCTTGATTTGAACATTAGATGAAATATTTGTGTGCTAAAAGGCCACCTGATGATATATCTAGTAGTTAACAGGCCTATCATGAGAGTAGAGTCACAGTAAAGTATTTAGGCTACTTGTAGTGGTTTATTTATAGCAGCATGCATGCTTGAATCATGTTAAATTTTCGGGACTTATGGCATCCTGACTGTATCTCCGTCAGGACATGGATTGTGGCTCTTTTAATAGGGACTGCGGATTTTATCGGAACGTCTGGTCACCCTACATTGCCCGCAATGAGACATTGCCTGCCATAGTGCCCTAAGGCTAACACTGCACTCTGTGCAAACAAGACCCTTAAGCGCTGGGCTGTGTTGGAGGTTTAAGGGAAAGTCATGGTATTATTTTAGAATTTGTTTTTTATGGAATGTTAGAGCAGCATGTTTGTATTAGGACATTAGGAATAATAAAGATAAATGATAAATAATAAAGTTTAGTGATATTCATACTGCCATTACTTTTTCCCTGAACAGCACGATATGAGGACCTGGAGCAGACAGACACTCGAGTGCAATACCTGTGGGAGGCGCTGTCCAACTTCACCAATGGTCAGTAACCAACTATAGAGCACCAGTATTATCTAGCACACCAGCAGTAGGCAGCCTCCGAAAGGGGGACTTCCTTATGACGATGGCTTTATATTGTATAGTCATGATTGTTTTACAGGCTCGTCTCTTCCAATGAGTCACTCTTCAGGGTCCAAGTTCTTGTCTGTGTGGTCAGTTCTGCTGTTTAGAGCCTCACTTCTCTCGAGGGTTCTGTACGAGCGGTTTCGTACCTACAGATGCACTTTGTGTGGTTCGTCACTGTGGATTAGAGTGTCTGTTAAATGCTGGTAACAGACTGTAATTCCGTGGAATAAAATGACGGCTGTTTTTTTTTCCGTCTACCAGAGGACCGCAGCAGGTTCCTGAGATTCGTTACCGGCAGAAGCCGTCTTCCTGCGCCAATCTACATTTTCCCCGATAAACAAGGGTAAGCATTGGAGCCTCGCGAGAGGAGTTTTTCCATTCGCTGCGGTGTTAGACTGCACTTTGACCCGAGGGTGTGGTGTTCTTGAAGTGTGTGGACAGCGCTTCCACTGTGTGTGACGATGAGCCTCCGCTTTTCATTTCCAGGTCTGAGACAACCGATGCACTTCCACAATCGTCCACATGTTCGAGCACCCTCTATTTGCCAAACTACCCAAGGTTGGTGGAGTTTCCCAGCATGCAATTTGCTCTTTATCCTCCGCCTATTCAGGGGTGCGTTTCCGGAAATCGCAGTAGCTAACTTGCATAGTTAGGCCCATTGACTGTGAGGACAAACTATGTAAGGTGCGAACTCAGTTAGCAACTACGCTTTTTGGGAAACGCACCCCAGGTGTTAACATATTCAGTGTATTTAAAAAAAAATTAGAAAATTCTGGCTTCACAAGCTAGTTTAAAATAATGGTTCGAGCTCCAGTGTAACAAAAATAAGATCAGTGAGGTGGGCTCTTTACTCCCAAATTACTTGACATAAAAAGCTTGAACTAAATTACTGTCATGTCAAAGCACAGGTAGAATCTGCCGGGTTGAAACCGTTTGTAGTGTTTATGTGGGTTTTCGGTCTGTCTGATGTAGTGTATGTATTGAACTGTCTTTTTGGTCATGAACATGTCAGCCGTTCTGTTTTAATCATCATTGATAACCTTAGCAATGTAGATAGACTTTGGATTTAAACTGGCAGTGTCTTGTGTGGCGAGTGTGTTTTTTTTTTTTTTTTTCTTTCTTGAGATCATTAGTATTGGCTAAGTAACTGTAATGCTTGAATCCATGTTGAATTTCGCTGCGCATTAACTGCTGTCTGCCTCCTAACTCCTCCCCTGTTCCCCTGTGCACACGTCTCTTTGCCTTGCAGTGCGAAAGTTTGCGAGGAGAAGCTACGCTACGCCGCGTATAACTGCGTGGCAATCGACACCGACATGAGCCCCTGGGAGGAGTGAGATGCCACACAAGATCCCCACAAATCACCCTCCCAGCGACAGTCCTGCGCTCTTTCATTTTATACACTTTAGCTGTCGCTAACACTGTTAATATCACCATATATACCCAAATGCCATTCACAGCTGTATATAATAAACAAGGAAAATTGTGGAAAAACATGTTGGGTTGTCTTGTGTACTCTGTTCACCGTTTAAAGGATTACGTGAAGCATTCATGTGACTCCGACAAATGAAAATAGGTGAATGGACCTGGCAAATGATCGTTTGAATTTGATAATCTTATTGATCACATTCCATTACGAAATTCATAAGATTAGTGAGTATCTTGTATGGTAGTGAGATGAAGTAACTAACCTTTCAGCTCTAAGTAAAAGTTTAACATGAATGTTCATGCGACTGGAATGAACTGACCACCTCTAACGGCTTTCGCATTGTGCCTGTGACCATGAAAGAGTGTAGTTAATCTGGAAATATAATTTTCCACAAATATTATAATATGGGTCCTGTATGTTGCATCATGTATATTGGTGTGAGTGTCGGAAGAAACCAGTAGAAATTGTCGTCTCGGGCTAGCATATCTGTTTGTTAATTTAAAAAAAAGAAAAATTAAAAAAACTCCAGGAAAAACATGGGCTTTAATATTTGCCAGGCAATGTAATCTCTTTAGCTGATTTAACTAATGTCAGCTGGGGATTTTGAAAGCTGCAACTCCACGCCGGTGTTCAAGCCACAAGTAAGGGAAATATAGCGCTGTGAGAAACTATTTGCCCCCTTCCTGATTTCTGATTTTTTTGCATATTTGTCACACTTAAGTGTTTCAGATCATCAAACTAATTTTAATATTGGACACAAGTAATCGCGTAAATACAAAATGCAGTTTTTAAATGATGATTTCCTTTATTGAGTGGGAAAAAGCTACAGAATTCAGACCTCCCTGGCCCTATGTGGAAAAAGTAATTTCCGCCTAAACTTAATAACTGGTTGTGCCACCCTTGGCGACAATAACACTATTCAAGCATTTGCGATAACTGCCAACGAGTCTGTCACATCACTGTGGAGGAACTTTGGCCACTCTTCTTTGCAGAATTGTTTTAATTCAGCCACATTGGAGAGTGTTCGAGCATAATCAGCCTGTTTAAGGTCATGCCATCTCAATCGAATTGAAGTCCAGACTTCGACTACTCCACTCAAAAACCTTCATTTTGTTTTTTTTAAACTATTCAAAGGTGGGCCCTTGAAGGTGTGTTTCAGATCATTGTCCTGCTGCATAACCCAAGTGCGCTTGAGCTTGAGGTCACAAACTGATGGTCGAACATTCTTTGGGATTTTCTGGTTGAGGGCAAAATTCATGGTTCCATCAACTACTGCACGTCGTCCAAGTCATGAAGCAGCAAAGCAGCCCCAGACCATCACACTACCACCACCATGTTTGACTGATTGTATAATGTTCATTTTATGAAATTCTGTGTTCGTTTTAAGCCAGATGTAATGGGATGCACACCTTCCAAAAAGTTCAAATTTTGTCTCATCAGTCCACAGAATATTTTCCCAAAGGCCTTTGGGATCATCAACATGGTTTTTGGCAAATGTGAGATGAGCCTTTGTGTTCTTTTTGGTCAGCAGTGGTTTTCACCTTGGAACTCTCCCATGGATGCCATTTTTGCCCAGTCTCTTTCTTATTATTGAATCCTGAACACTGACTTTAACTGAGGTAAGAGAGGCCTACAGTTCTTTAGATGTTATTCTGGATTCTTTTGTGACCTCCTGGAGGAGTCATCGATGCGCTCTTGGAGGAATTTGGTAGGCCGGCCACTCCTGGGAAGGTTCAACACTGTTCCAAGTTTTCTCCATTTGTGGGTAATGGCTCTCACTGTGCTTCACTGGAGTCTAAAAGCCTCAGAAATGGCTTTGTAACCCTTTCCAGACTGATAGATTTTAATGACTTTGTTTTGCATCTGTCCTTGAATTTGTTTAGATCGCGGCATGATATGAGATCTTTTAGCCTACTTTACTTTGTCAGACAAGTTCTATTTAAAGTACCTCTCGTATATCTGTGAAGCATCCTTAAGATGGGGATACGATTGTGTGAGATGTACAATTCTTATTAATTTGTAGATGTTTGTAATGAGTAACCGTAGAGAATCGTAAGGTGCGTCACTATTCACAAGGTTTCTTAGAATGTTGTAACATTTTTGAACATGTTGAAAATTTTCAGTGGTCAAACATGTTCGTAACTCTGTCATAACTCATTCGTAGACATTGTAAGTTGTATAGATGTTGTAGCTCAATCGAATCTTGAAAAAAATGCACAAAACTGCACGTCAAGCTGCGAATATTACGACAATGTTAGGGCAAAGATACGAATACGTTACGACAGTTATTCTTAACTTATTCGTAGGCAATCGTAATATTTATATAAAATCACACACGTTCGCATGATATAGTATTCGCACACAATCTTAAGAATGTTTTGCACATATATGAGAGTAGCTTAAGTGATTTCCTGATTCAGCAGGTCTGGCAGTAGTCGGGCCTGGGTATAACTAGTGAAAATGAACTTTTTCACATAAAGGGCCAGGTAGGTTTGGATATTTCCCTTGGTAAATGAAATCATAATTTAAAAGCTGCTTTTTGTGTTTACTCAGGTAATCTTTGTCTAATATTAAACGATAAAAAAATCAGTAAGGGGGCAAATAGTTTTTCACGGCACTGTAATTCCTATTATAATGTAATTTAGGTGGGGAGCTTGGTTGTTTCTATGTCCAAGTTCTATTGTTAGGCATCATATGGAAGGAGTGAGAGAAACTGATTATTCGGGCCTAATTTACTTTAACTTCAGCCATGTGCAAAACTGTTTTACTGTTCTATACTGTATACTGTACTATCATCTCTCCTGGTTGACCTGGGAACATTTTGGGGTCCCCCAGGAAGAGCTGAAGGAAGTAACTGAGAAGGGAGATGCCTGGGTCACTCTGCTTAGAATGCTATCCCCACGTCCCGGCTCTGGATAAGCAGGAAAAAAATGGATGGATGAATGGATGTACCCTGAATCAACAACATGACCTATAGCCGCCCATGTTATTGGCTTTGTAGCTGTCATTCGCTGTGTTTTTAGTTTTGGTTCCCAAAAAGATCTTGCAGGTGCTTAAGTGGCAAATGAATGAATTTATTCTGCACTTGTGGGCTCAGGTGTTTTTCTATTTGTAAACGTCAACTGAATAATGGAGCGCTGGAAATAAATAATTCATGCACTAAACATACATGGAAACTACTGTTTTTTTAACGGAAAAACTTTAAACTATCTCAAATCAAAGTCGAACAAAACAACGTTTTAACTAGAAATTTCACTTCCGCCACGCATTGTTTTTTCGTTCTTCTCATCATATGCCACGCAGCGACTTCACGTTTTTACTCGCGATGTACGACAACTTGAAACTGGCCCATGAGCCTTTGCGGTTCCTCTTTCTAGCCAGCGCCTGAGAATGGGTACGTTCTTTTTGGAGGATTCGGTGTGACAATCTGTGCGCATCTCCATCGTTATTTGCGGTAATATGGTATTTAAAATGGGGAGATGTTAACTATGAATATAATGTACAAGCTCACGTTGGTATTGCGTGGTTTAATGCACGGATTTTTGTTTTGTTCGGATGTTTTAAAATTTTTGTGGGTTCGCTACGTCTCAAGATGGCCGCTCGCATGAGTTTTCTGTGTTGAGAAGCGCTACTGTCGTTGTATAAATTGTCTGGATTGGCCTACATGGTGGTATAAATGCGCATTGATCGCCAGATCGCAGTGTTCATGTATCCTGCCCCTGGTTTATGTTTGTTTTTGTCTGTTGTGTTCTGAGCTCTTTCAGTAGGACTGTTAATAACTGACCAGGGCCGCTGGTTTACCACGCTGGAACCATGACGAGATGCTTGATAACGTTAGTTTGTTCGCATTTGGAGCTGAACTGCTTACGGCACATTGGAAATGTGTCCCCAACTGGCGAAAATTATAGTGACTGGCAAATCTGGCCCCTTGTTTCTAAAATACTGCATGTTTAAGCTCCGTATCGTCGGCTATAACCTGTATTGTATGGGCCGTATTTGGAGAACATTGATTCCACGTTTCCCAGGCCTGCAAGTAATCGGTGCCGTTATATGGGGGTGATTTGAGTGTGGATGATGAATCTCTTTTTGCGGAATCCGATGTTAAAATGCGGATAATCACCTTGGAGAACTGAACACTCAACCATCTAACCTGAGATGAATTTGGACGCCGTTTGGCCGTGTTTGAAGATTAACTGCTTCCGTCTCCCTGCTCGACAGGTATTTCCAGGGACAACTGGCACAAACGCCGCAAGACCGGAGGGAAACGGAAACCTTACCACAAGAAAAGGAAGTATGAATTGGGACGCCCTGCCGCCAACACCAAGGTGAAGTAGGAAAGACCACGTGTTTTGCACGTTACTGCTGTGCTCTGTTTTATAGTCCGCTGTCTCGTGGGTATTGTGGATGATGTAAATTTAAACCTTAGGTGGGCTTTGTTTTGACCGTTTTGGTCAATGCTGTGGCCCTACCAATGCAAGGACTTGTCATAGTTACACTGACACATTGCCCGGATATGCAGGAAGTCGACCTTCAAGTGCAAAAACCACTGTACAGTTGAATTTGTTTTTTCTGCAGATACTTATTTCAAAACTAGCAGTGCTGTCATACGATGTTAAATGCATTTCTGGTCTATAGTGCTGTTTGGCTGACTTAAGCTGGCTCAGAGCTACTCTGATAATTGTGAAGCCCAGATCTGAATTTTTGCTGTTTTCCCGAAATGCTTCCGATCTTCTGCTTGTTAACAGTATGCGCCTACCTTTACAGATCGGTCCTCGCCGTATCCACACTGTGCGAGTCCGTGGTGGAAACAAGAAATATCGAGCTCTGAGGCTCGACGTGGGAAATTTCTCCTGGGGCTCAGAATGTGAGTTAAGCAGTCAGTATATCGAGGTTCCTTGACAAATGACCAAATTTGGCTACGGTTGGTGTTCACGCACTTTTTTTTCTCTTGCATGTGCTACAACAGGTGTTCTTAATGTTATCCAGAAAGGGCAGGTGTGTGTGCAGGCTCTCATTCCAGCTATGCAGTTACACTCCTGATTCTAGAAATTCACTTGTAGAGTTTTGTAATGCCTTCGTCTGTAGAATCAGGTGCGAAGCTGATTGGTTTGAATTAAATCCTGCTCCCACACCGGCCCTTTTCGAATAATGTTGAGGACCCATGTGCTCGCAGGGCTGTTTGCTTGAGGAAGTCTCTTGCATTGGTCTTTCCGTGATGATAACTTTGACCAGTTCTGCTACTGAATGCAAGCGATGAGACTTAGGAGTCTGAGAAAGACTGGAGGAGATTTCCTTACAGCAGTGTGCTGAACTAAGAGCAGTGTGGGTCACTTCGGCTGGTCTTCTATAACCATTGAATGTAGTTACGCACAAGCATTACCCCGAGACCTGTCAGTATCCTGAGATAATGATCTGTGAGGTTGATGTGCGTCAGTGAAAATGTGCTCAGATGTGAATATTTGGCTGCAGGCTGCACTCGTAAGACCAGGATCATTGACGTGGTGTACAATGCCTCCAACAATGAGCTGGTGCGAACGAAGACGCTGGTGAAGAACTGCATCGTCCTGGTGGACAGTACCCCCTACAGGCAGTGGTACGAGGCCCATTACGCCACCCCCCTTGGCCGCAAGAAGGGAGCCAAGCTGGTACGTTTGAGGGCCCTCTCTTTCTTCAACTTTATTACAGCTGTGCAAACGTCTTTCTGTGACGATAACTTTGTCCAGTTCTGCTACTGAATCCCAAGCGATGATATCGAAGACTCTGAGAAAGACGAAAGACTCTATAGCGGAATTTGAACTTGGGATGTGAAATCTCATTTGGATAAATGATTGTTTTTAGTTAAATGGATAGCACTTTAGCCTTATAGCAGAAGTGCCTAAGATATATTTTTGGCCAAATTGAGGCATCGGCTGCCTGATCTAGTGTTTGATAAAATTAAAACTTTTTTTTTTTTTTTTTTTTTTTTTTTAAACTTAAAGTAAATGAAATCCATTCTGTTAAATAATAATAAAAAAACCTTAAAAAATGAGAAGGCAATTTATGCTATGAGGTTAACAATTTGATCTGGATATTCTCCTTGTGTGATTCTATTGGCTGACGTGCATGTCCATCATGCCTGGGCTGAACTGCCATTGGCTCTTCTCAGACTCCTGAAGAGGAGGAGGTCCTGAATAAGAAAAGGTCGAAGAAGATTCAGAAGAAATTCGACGAGCGAAAGAAGACCGCCAAGATCAGCACTCTCCTGGAAGAGCAGTTTCAGCAGGGAAAGCTGCTCGGTAAGTTTCTGCGCTCGAGAATGGAAACATTTGTCGTAAATGTCTGCTTGTGGGGCTCAAATGTTCCTGCTGGATGACATTTACTCAGACTGGGCTCTGTTTACGGCGAACACTGACTTCACCCCTTTATCCAGCCGTTCAGTGTGGAGTTACTGCTACCTGCAAGGACTTTAGTGTGGTAATTCTGAAATGCAAAGGTGACTAGAGATGTACGGATTTCGAAACTACTGGATATTGGTCTGATACAGACTCGGATAGTTGGATCAAACATTGCTGACCATGGGCAGGTCTGTTTTTGGATATTACAACTATAAATAACTCCGTACATTTACATCTTTGCATTAGATTTTCTTTGTTCAACATTGATTTTCTAACTTTAATGTCCAGTCTAATGTCTTGAAAGAATGATCCTAGTCTCCCATACAGTGAGGCGTATAGGTTGATACGCAAAGCCCAGGTATTTGTATTGAGACTGCAGGAGTCGCATTGGTGGATCCCTGGAGATGACCAGTTATGTTGACATTAGGCCAATGCTCAGAAGTTAATGAGGCTCATAAATGGCTTGGATAACACTGAGCTGAAATGTTTAATGACTGAAAATAATGGAATAATAGAAGCTTGTTATCTTGGGAACCTTGTCTTCATGTGATGAAATCTAATCCAGTTCTGCTACTGAATCCTCAGCGATGAGCCTGTTATGTTTCTGATGAAGACTGACCGTTAGCATTGTGTTCAGTGCAGTTTTTTTTTTTTTTAAATTTGGCATCTCCAATCCCACCCGAATCTGGAATGCCCAATTGGTGAACTATGTACAAAGCTTGCTCGTATGCGACCCCTTGCTGCCAACTTGGGATAGTGAAGACAGTTCATGACTCTCCTTCGAAGCACCCGTCAGCCACTGATTCTTATACACTCATTGGTTGAATCCTGGTAAGTTCAGAACGAGGGCGGAGGATACCCGGACATGAACAAACCCAGAGTCTTCCTGATGCGCGCCCGTCTGGCCAGCGGGAAGCGCTGGAGCAACGAACAAAGCTACTATTATATCCCCAAATCCGGCAGTCCCTTCCCAATTTGGAACCCTGTAGCGCGATAGCCAATTGTGCGCTACTCTGAAAAAGCTGCCGACCCCTGCTGGTGGGTACGCCGGGGCTCGAACCCGCGACGTGATTGTCACCTCTACACTGCTGCGCAGTGCCTTAACCGAGTGAGCTATCCGGCAGCTCTGTTCAGTGCAGTTAAATGTCAGGGCGAAACTACCGCCTGTGCATGGAGATATACGATCCTATTGACTAATCCGGCGAGCGATTTGTGGACGCAGCCATCTTGTGGCTACGTCATTACTGCAGTGACAATTCTGTTTAAATCGCCTGCTTGACAGGTTGTGCTGCTGGCAGAAGTGATGTAAAATATGGCAATAGCATCAGTAATTGCTGAAATGGCAGATTGGGTGGACGATGTCAGTCAGTGGCCTACCGCTACCGATAAAGGTATAGATTGGTCAGTTTTTAAATGTTTGTGTTAATAATTAGCCTACAGCAATATAACTACAGATATATTCCAGATTATTTTATATTGACGGTCATATTAGTTATTCAAATGTTTGCGTTAATAATGCAGCAATGAGTTTTACCACATTATTAGCACTAGCAAGTAGCGCAAACATTCACCTCAGCAGCTTAGAACCGCTATCTGCTGGCGACCGTAGTCCTCCTTTGCAGGGAATCAGTGCAGGGAATATGGTGCTAAACAGGGGGAGTCACTGTGTGCCAAAGGTGCGTAGAGTTTGCATATACTCTTATTCCAAATGTCAATTTTCCCACTGCTATTTGAGCAGCCGAACACAGAACATTTTCTTCCCGGCATTTGAGTTTAGAAAAAGAAAAACTTGTAAATAGAGAGGGCTAAAATGTTCAGTGCCACCGGCGCTCTCCATAGACATCTGTTCATTTCCACTGACATTTGGACTGCAGCAATGGCGGCAAACAACTTCCGGGTTTCGCCAGAATAGTCAATAGGTTTCTCATTTAAACTCTTAATTTGGTACACCTGATTTACAGTTAGTTCTCTCGCTGCTGAGGAAGGTGCGTTTTGAGGGTTGGAGTTAACCTACAGCAGGGGTCATTAAATCACGGCCCTCAAGGTCTGGAGCGCTGCCGGCCGTCCCCTCTCCCTATACCTGGGAGTCGGGTGTGAAGCTGGCCAGGCCAGAGTCACAGTCAATTACTTGGAAGAAAAGAGAATCAAGACTTGATATGGATTCAGGGTCCAGATTTGGTGATCCCTGCCCAATAGGATCACCAGGGCTGCGTTTTCAATAGTCATATTGCGTCTTATCGTCTAATTCCTTACCACTTAAAGGAAAGGTGTACAGGGGAATTAATTAGGGCTTTGGAAAGGCAACCGAATGCGCTAAGCAACGTGATCATGTCATTCATTCATTTTCTTGATTATGAATGGATGGAAGTCACATAAATGTACAGCAGCCCCATGGAATAATGGGACTGGTCAATCTTTCTTTTTGAGAAGGATGTTGCGGTGTACCATATGCTAAAGGTGAAGCGCGGAAGCATTAAGGCACCTTTTACATTTAGAGAATTCAAACGCGCTCATCAGAGCTGCCATGTAAACCATTCCAGGTCATTTTCTAGGAGTTGGGAACTTTCTGTAGCGGAGTGGACTATTCAAATGCAGCCCAGGAATAGGGTTTGGCTGTCCTTCATCAGGTGACTGGGGCACTGGTGGCTAGCAATGGCTGCTAACTGGGCAGTGAAGGCCCTCGACTGCTTGTGTTTAACGTGTCTCTCCCCCCCCCAGCCTGCATTGCCTCCAGACCCGGTCAGTGCGGAAGAGCCGATGGCTACGTCCTGGAAGGCAAAGAGCTGGAGTTCTATCTGAGGAAGATCAAGGCCAAGAAGGGCAAATAAAATGTACAGAGAAGTTTGATACTGCGCCAATAAAACCTTTAAAATTTCCCCCATTCTGTGCGTCGTCTCTCTATTTATCAATTTTGTTAGAACTGGGAGCTGAAGCTAAACGGCTCTGCACTGTTAAGTGACTGGTTGGCCCGTCCATTGGCTTTCCAATCTCATTCCGGTGCTAGATCAACCTCAGTTAGCAGAAGGGCGGCACTCGATAGTTGGTGCCTTCCTTTCGAAGGCTGAGAACATGTTACGCACGGCTGCTTGGTGCTTACTGGCCAATACAGCTGGAGAATTTGGGTAAATGCAAATCATTTGATCAATAAAGTGCGTGAACCTCCGTTGCTTGTTTTGTGTGGTTTTTTTTATTTGTGTGTGTGTGATGGGTTGGCATTTTTGGGTCAGTGCTGGAAAAAATTCCAGGCAGCTCTTCTGTGATCTGGAAAAATGGCGTAAGCTTATCCGTGGCAAAGATCTCGCAATTGAACAGACATGATAGGTTCTGGACTTTTCCGAACAGAAAAAAATTACTTGATTTTTGAAAGTTCAAATGACACTAATAGTTAGTGTTTAAGATTTTCACCACACTTAATTACTGCAAATGAAGGTTGAACTCGGTTTCTACCAAAAGTGACATGATGTAGGTTTTTCCAGATCACAGAAGAGCTTCCTCTAACATCCTTTCAACCATATCCACAAAACGCTGGTCTAGGTTCTGGCTGTTACTCCAACCAAGGACTTGGATGCCTGATTCTCACAATCGAGAAGTAGGAATGACTGGGAAGGTTGGAGTAGAATCAGGTGTCCAACTGCGTTGTTGGAGCAAAGTCCTACATTCTCATCAGCTCTTTGTGGATAAGGTCGAGGACTTGTGATATACTTGTGCAAAAAATACTGAGGAAACGAACACTTGGAAGGTGATGTCCATTTTATTTTACACTCAATGGAGCTTCCCTGACATGATTTCTGAAATCTCTCATGAGATTTGGAGGGCTGAGAAGGTTGGGCAGCTGTAGAGCAGTGCTACCACAACTGGTTATAACCTCCGACAGCAAACCTCAGATACCGCTGCTTGACCTGACCTAGCCTTCGAAAGGCAGGCTGGACGCTGTATCTGTGTACATGTCTCGTGGTGCATTGACTCTGTGGGTCATCTCAGTACTGGTGATCTTGCAATGATGACTTGTTTTTTGGAATCCACATGTTAAATAATGGTGGGACAGTTTCCAACCAGAAGATAGATGTATCTTGCATTTCCATGGTTTCTGAAAGGTTCTACCCATTTTTGTGTTGTGCCGTTCATAAGTATTAGGACAGCAACCTTAAAAAGGGCCAACATTTACAGTATGGCTGCCAATAAATGCAAAACAATCCTCTCAACTTGTTCAAATTGAATGTGCTGAGCTTAAAAAGTCAAATGATCTGACTGAATGGTTTGCGGTGTCTGTAGGACAGGTTACTCAACCTGTTAAGTTACCCAGATATTACAATAACAGTAAAGGCAAGTTCTGAGTTTGGATTCGGTGCAGGTGAATACAGAGGCTCTCAGTTGCTCGGCAGGTTTTGTGTCTTGCTGTTAACATTCTCCTTGGGCATGTATTCCTGTGTTTCCCAGTCGGGAGTGATGCTGTTGCCGCGGAGACGCAGCAGTAGTTGCCCCTGACTTCCGTGGATGTTGTTCTGGTGGTTGGTTGCTGGGGCAACGGGGAAGTAGAGTTGATTTTGGTGCTTCAGAGTTGGGGTGGTTGGGGTTTCTATGGTCCGCAGGTGTAAGGAGTCCTCACTCCCCCTGTTCGAGTAAAGGTATGTTAGTCCTGTCACTGCTTAAGGACTTCCTGAGACCCTTGGGCTGTCATAGCAGTTTACAACCGTCTCCTTGGCGCCCCCTCCAGCCAGATCCAGGTATTAAATGTTCTCATGCAATCACCTCTAGAAGTTAAAAAGCTGTTAACTTGATACAGCTGGAAGAGTAATTCCTGGATCTGGTTGGGGGTTTTGATGGCTGGGTTGCGAACTACTGGTCACTCACATTAACCCTTTCCCTCCCAAGTTTTCTTGAGAAATCTGGTCCTGTCAATAGAGCTCTGTTTTTTTGATGCACTGAAGCGTGTCTCTTGAGGGAAAGTGTGAAGGGCTGATTCTAAAGATGGAGAAGTAAATAAATTGACCCTGATACATTGAAATGTATATCAGTTGTGCATTTGATACTTAATCAGGATGTGACAAATTCACACACATTGTATTGCGATCCTCAGCACCTGTTGGAGTGTGTAGTGTGGACAAAGATCTAGAATTTATGCTGCTTATGACATAAAATTGACCCATGTTTGGCAGGTACACAATTAAAGCTGTCTGGAAAAGACTATTCCCTGATATTTGGCTTGCGCACTCTTTATAAATGAAAAAACTACAAACTATTCACAGTATGTAAATGTGAGGTTCCTCTAGGAATTAAACTCCGAACATCCTGACATCTTATCAAAGACTTTTTTTTTTTTTTAGGAATTTATGTGGCATCTCATTGCCAGGGTCAATTCAATTTTTAGGCGCCTTGGTCAAAGGCCCAATGGCAGAACTTCATCTTTGTAACTGAATCTCTCCAGATGTAAGTTACAAGCCAAAAGCCATGTGATCGATCCACCCTACTGTCGCTCCTGGAGCTGCCTACCACCAGGCTATCTTGCTGTGTATTATTTTTGCATAATTACTAAAGATGATTGACAGCTGAAGTCCTAATCGCCTGCTACACAGGAGTATAACTGTTCTGGGAGTTGAACATCTTTTCCCACTTAATTATGTCTGCATACACTCGGCTCCTAAATGCTTCTCCATGACTCTTTCCAAAATAATTAAGCGCTTGAGTAAACAAATTGCTTCATTAATGAGAAAAATATAAACACTCCTCCCAAATTATGAATTGAACATTTAATTGCCGGTCTGGATTTCACCCGTGAATTGGGTTGAGTTGGTTAATGAGCTAATAATCGGAAACCTCTCGAAGACATGATCGTTACGCATGTATCCATTAGCGTTCATTTTCACAGCGGCAGTTGATCGTACTGTTGGAATTCTGTGAGAGCTTTGAAAAATGTCATTTTCTATTTGTACAAACAAGTCCGATATTAAGATTCGCTGTACGTTAACCTCACTTGAAAAGTTGAAGGCTATTGTAAAAGTTTTTATTATTATTATTATTATTATTTATTATTTTAGGAGCAGCACAGTGGTTAGCACTGTTGCCTCACAGCAAGAAGGTTGTGGGTTCGATTCCGGCCTGGGGCTTCTCTGTGTGGAGTTTGCATGTTCTACCCGTGTTCGCGTGGGCTTTCCTCCGGTTTCCCCCAACCACAAAAACATGCATCATGGGAACACTCCCATCAGTACCCCTGACCAAGGCACTGGCTTTAGAACTGGAGTTGGTCCCCAGGCGCCGCTCTGTGTTTGCCCACTGCTCCTAACTATAGGATGGGTCAAATGCAGAGCACAAATTACCCTAGAGCAGGGGTGGGCAATCACGGTCCTGGAGGGCCGGTGTGTATGCAGGTTTTTATTCCTATCAATTACCCTGAATAATTGAGTTCATTGATTGCATGCACAAATATAGATTTTCGCAATGATTCGATCAAAGGAAAAATGTTTTATGAAGGGAGACAAGACTAGTCTTTGTAGTTTCATGATAATTTAAAGAAATACGCATGAAACGTCAGATTTCATAAATGGTCTGGTTAATTGAGACAATCAACTAATTAAAGACCAGACGTTGGTGTGAAAACCAGGGACAGATACGGCCCTCGCTGCCCACCTCTGCCCTAGAGGGTACCCCAAAGTGTATCTCTCATCTCTTATCTCTTAATTCTGACCGTCGTACAAATAGTTAATGTACTGCTTGCTCAAAAACATGACAAAGATATTCAGGTCTCATTAGTTAAACCAACTCTTGTGTTTTGAAGTGAATTAACAAACAAGGCTGGTCAGGCTAAAAAGACTCTCAGTGAGACCCGTACATATTTGGACAGATATGGAACTGTATTGAGTTTTAATTCCTTTGTGCTGCTCTCCTTATTGATTTAAAAAATTACAAGCGGTCATCTGTAGTTAAAAGGTATTTTCATCTATGTCAGGGGAAACCATGTATGAGTTACACCATTTGTTAGTGGGTCGCGGCCCCTTTTCAATGCTTATGGACCTCACTGTATGTTTTATTAATGACTGTATCCCAGTATGTTGAAAAAGGTCAGAAGGGGAACAGAGTTTTAGCCCCACCTCATATCGTAGGTCGAGCCCATAAAAGGCTTTAGGGTCTCGGCGGCTGTGGCTAGGCTACAGGGGATTGTGAATCCTTCCTCAGTCCAGAACTTGTCCTTCTCACTGGGAGGTAAGTTCTGGTACATGTCATCAACGGCTAGCATGGACACCTACCCGAAAAAAGCACATTTACATTTACCTAAAGCTATACAAACACTGAGGTGAAATTTGGTGGAACACATGAGGAGATGGAAGGTACCAGAATGCAGTGAGGTTATTTTTTTGTGACAATTTTGGTTTGGTGGCTCAAAACTCCTGTCCATTGCCATTGAAAACAATAAATATTAGGTTAAAGCAAAGACTTCATCGGTAAGATCTATATTCAAGTCATTTATCAACTCTGGAATCACAGTTACCCCAGTGACACTATCCAAATACTTATCGAACCCCCTGTATCTTGAGATGAAATATTGCAAACTATTTCAATGCTTTTAAATGAAATGTTTAGCCGCTGACCTGAAAGTTTCGATCGATGAGCTGGTTTGTTTCAAAATCGTCGTCATCCTCTCCAAAGGGGTTGATGATTAATTCTCCCACCTTTTTAAAACACAATGAGCAATACACACTGTTTGTTAAATGATAAAACACAAAATGGCTCCTGCTTGAATATGAAGCCAGTGAAGTACTGTAATATGAGCGCTAACCTTCAGCCAGCCGAAATAGAAGAAAAACTGCAGCAGGGTGAAGACCGGGACGTACATGTCCAGAGCGTGACCCTTATATCCTTTAACAGGATTCAGAAACTGCCGTCCGACCAGGCAGGAGGCGAAGAAGGAGTAAACTGCCAGTGTCACCACCTGTAGTGGACATGTGCAGCTCACTGAGTGACAAGGTGGCTATTCTGATGAGACAATCTGAGATTCATCTCTAGTGCATTAGGATTAAGAAGTCAAACAATTTTCACCATCCATTAGCCTTAAATAAAAAACGGAAAGCAGAACTGGCCTTGTCTTAGCAACCTCTCCCCCGTGAAAGTCACGACAGTCATGCTCAGTATAACAACATACACTGCCCGGCCAAAAAAAAAAAGTCGACGTTTGGAAATTATTGAACAAATTTTATAATTGGATCATTATTGCGGTTATTAATATGTTTCAGCTGGCAATAATCATTTTTACCCTGACTGATGAAACGCGTCACAACTCATTTCTTAAAAAATCATGTTGGAAGACACATCCCCTGATGGTGAAAAAGATGTTTCAGTATTTCAGAACAGGCAGGTTATTGGCCTGTATTTAGCAAAGAAAACCATGAATGACAAAAACAAGTATGAGGAATCATTTTCACAAACAAATTTGCCACCACAAAGTCCTGACATTAAACACAATAAAAGTTATTGGGATGTGCTCAAGAAAGACCCCCGAGTGCTTCAACCATTTTGTCGAGAAGACAAGATCTCGGCCAAAAATTATGGCATTTCTGATTGAAAATCAATGTTTCTGGCATTACATACGGTTGTCAAAACAATGACAAGACGTATATGCTCTGCAATCAAAGCTACAGGGGTTCCAACTAAATATTTCAGTGTGCGACTTTTTTTTTGGCCGGGCAATGTATTTTTACTCACCTCTACACGTTGTTAAGCACAATGCATTATAGTTTTACTTTGAACTCTGTCTAGTCCACCCTAAAAAGTAAATAATTGTCGTGTACAGGGATCGACAATCCAGGGGCCACAGAGTAAAAGTCCTGCCATGTTTTACGTCTACCCGTGATCCCAGCCAGCTGATTTCAGTCATTCTGTTCTACCTGCTGGCTGAAGGTTTGTTCTAATAAGCGAATCCAGGAGGTGGGACCGTAATACTGGGGAGGATTTTTATGCTTATGAGGCTGGATTTTCCAATACTAATTATATGGAAGTAGTTGCAGTCAGCTGCCGTAACAACCAAAGCAGCCACAGTAGAAGTCTGTCGGATATTAAAACGTCCTTTCTGAGTGTCGACAGATTCTGCCTCTATATCCCATCATGTGGCAGGGTTGCATAACGGCAGGTTGTTCGACTAGCAACTTTAGAGTTGCTATTTCAGGATCCAGGTGGGATTGTGATTCTGACTTGAATCTAAAGAGATGAATCTTGAACGAACTCAGCTGCAAGACCCTTAGTCCCAAAACTTCACTCCTGATTCTGCCTCGATAAGTCCTCAGCTGCAACTGCTTTCCCTGGAATTTCTGTGGGAATACTCATAGACAAGAGGCATGTTCTCAATAGAACTTGCCTGGTTACATAACGGAAAATAAAAATGAAGAAAGAAGTTTTACCTGTGTGTACACGAGGGGGATGCTGATCCAATCGTAATGAAAGAGCAGACTGCACTTCGCTCTGTAGTTATTCAGTTCCTGGGGGAATTAAAGGAGACACACAATGCAGTGTATTTCAGCAAGAGTAAATCACTGAGGATGCTTCTGTGGCATTCCACAGCAAATAATAAACACTTAAATTATAGAAGTTCTGTATCCGGTGTGGTATAAGATGTGTAAAATTGCATCTTTGGTCAGCAATAGATAATTTCTCTTTTGCTTGTGAAAGACACAAATTGCCCAATAGAAGCTTACTGTCCTTTCTTGGGACATGCTGAAAATGTGTTCTTTTGAGAACAAAAATATACCTCCACTGTACCTTTAACTGAAATGAGCGACTGTTTTTAGTGCGAAAATACTGACGACAAGGTTTTGAAATGGACTGCCGTGCCAATTTATCAAACTTGATGCACTTGAATATGCCTAATATTACATACGTCCATGAGTAACCGCAGGGCGATGTCATCCCTCACACGGCCCTCCAGGCGCGCCTGGGCAGCCAGATTTGAAAACCACGTTAGCGGCATCCAGTACTTGTTGAAGTCTGAATACAAGCTCTCCAACTTCTTATTCTCTTCTCTTGTCATAAAGCCTGTGTGTAGAAGTGGAAATCCAGAATTAGAATGTAATTTTGTAATTTTTTTAGAATTTTGTTCCAGCCCCCTTTGTTTGTTAATTAGCCCAGCAGTAGGAAATGCTGTCTGCTGGCTGAGTTTACAGGAGGAAGAAAAATAGGGTGGGTCTTCTACTTTCTGTCCCCTGGATTTTTAATTTCTGCCTGGGTGCTACAGAATGGTAACTTTATAACCAAAAGCTTATCAAAATATACATGCGAAACAGCAGCATAGTTTATAGTTTGAGTAGGCTTTTGTTTCTGGGTGCAATTGGATCAAGTAAAGAAAGCAATAAAATGTGCAATGTAATCAAATGAATTTTGTATGAGTAAAAAGACTGACATTTCAACAAATAATCCTGATGAGATGTAGTTTTTATTTAGGTAAATGCCTTTTCAAGTTGGCCAAATTATTTTAATAACTACAGGTACATTTAAAAAAATTGCATGGAGTTTGCAATTAGTGTCGGTCAATAGAGCGATATTTTCTGAAATTGTTCCTAAAATATCATAAAGAAAACTTTATTTTCCTGTTAGGGAACTTCATTTGTGGTGAGGCTGACATTCATATGTATCCTTACACACATTAAAAACACATTAAGAAAAAAAAAGATGAGAAAAAAACCCATACAATAAATAGTTAAGCTGAAAGTATTATAAAGCATTAAGATTAAAAAGCTTGGACTGGGATAGCTGGAATAGATGGGGAAGTTAGGGGGGGGGCATTAATGTTCATTCAATAGATGTTCAGAAAGGTAGACACGGCTCTCTTGGTTTTCAGCGGGCGGGATCGGTGTCTCTTCCCAGAGGGTAGCAGCTGATACTGGTTGTTGAGACTGTAGTCTAACCCTTTCATCGAACTTCACACTCATCTAAGTGTACAAATATTGTACACAATTACTACACGTTTTATCACCTGCATCCACGACATCGTCCAACGTCTGGAAGCGCCTGCGCACGCGCGTGCTGATGGAGCGGAGAATCAGGACCGAGGACAGGTTTGCGTATCTCATGAGCGTGCGGCGCAACAAGCGCCCGCGCTCGTCCGTCCCGTGGACGTTGCCGGACACCACCATCATGAGGTTATCAGGCAGCGGGAAGCTGGTGTACTGACCCCACCAGCGGTTAAAGGCCAGCGTCACATAGAATCCTGAGAAGAACGCGAAGAGCAGAAATAATTTAAATCGGCTTTGTCAGTAGCTATCCTGTAATTGTAGGGAACTGAAAAATTCACAAAATAAATAAATAAACAAACCAACAGGCTATCCGAAGAAGTTCATTTCTATAATAAGTAGATGGTCAATTTCAACTCATTACCAATATGATATGTCTCATATTGGTGTAAAATGAAAAAAAAAAAAATTTCTAGCTTCAATATGAGACAAACCTATATTTAGGCTATTTATTTATTTTAATTACTTCTATTTTTTTTGTGCATTACATTGTTGATCCAATATTTTCTGAACAGTTGCATAATTTGCAACAAAGCAAATCAAATACTCATGAGAGTTAGTCATTTCTTACCTAGTACAAATGACATGGGGATAAGATTTGTGAACTGGTCGCAGTAAATGGCTGTTAGCTCAAACAATTCCTGCTGTTTTGGGGTCAAAAAGAACCTGCAGAATTCACATGAACAAACGGAGCATGAAGTAAATGTATTGTCTCAGTCCAAATTTGAAATACCGTAATAATGCGTAATAATGCACTTGGCAGTAAAAGATCTCATTAAGACAATCTGACTGTACCTGTACATGATACTAAAGATACAGTAAAGCCCACCGAAGAGCAGGAACTCCTTGTAGAGCAGTTTGTAGATGCTTCCTCTCCATCTGAAAAGCAGCTTTGAGAAGCCACCAAACCTGGCATTGGCCACCTTGAGGGTGTATGAGACAGTCATGGCTCATTCCAACACGGGCTGTTTACAGGGGCATAAAATGTCCGCCAAAAAGAAAAAAGGAGACTGTTTTAGGAGTTCACCACTACCTGTTCTTTAAGTGGTTCTTTAAGTTTTTTTACATTGATGAAGTCGCCCAACCAAGTTTGGACGGTGCACAAGGTAATATAAGGTACATCAGTTTTTCGACAGCGACACTGTATAAGGCTGCTATGTTGACTGGAGTCATGACACAATATTTATGAAAATGTATACAAATTAGATCTCGCAGTTGCCGCTTTGATCACAAATTAATTTGATATGCTTCAGTAAAGGGCCGAATAAAAAAGTGCCTCTCATGGCTAAAAACAAAAAAATGACCAAAGGCTTATAAAAAAAAAAAAAGACCAAACATCAAAAAGTAAGGCAACCAGCATCAAAGCGTTTGTGCATTTGCTCAATATCAAGTCCCAGCGGTTGCACAAACGCATTAAAGAAAGAACTTGGAACTTGAAGCTGAGCCAACTTAAAAATGCTTTGCTCATTGAATGCACATTCATTCAAAACAATACGACTAAGATCAATTTCTGTGGCACCTGTGGTGTCCATCTTACCTGTGAGGCTTCAACCTTTCCAACTCCTCGTCTCCTCTGACTCTCAGCCCTGAGAAAGAGAAGTCTGCCCTATCCTCTCCTTTTATTGCTCACCTTTTTATTTCACTCTTTCATTCACTCCATACATCAGTCCTAATTTATGAGCTGGGTTCGCTCCGGAGCAGTAAAACTTTCACCCTCAGCTGATGTGCGCAGTTTGGGAAACCACTTTGCAGAGCAGCAAAGGGCATTTTAATCCTGATTTTGGGTGAAAATGCATCTTTGCAGTTCCTGGTAAAATATAATTTTGGATGGTGGGAGGAGGTTACGGTTTTGGCTGTACATCATTGGTGACGGAGAGAAGGCTGCAGTAAATGCCTGAGAAGCCTGTTAAGGAAAATTCAGAATCAGTTGTAGGATTAAGTGTAGGGTTGCATATTATGATCTAAAAAAAGACAGTTACTGATATTTCTATAAACTTTTGTTAGTAATCTGAAATCTCACACTGTAAGAGGTAGACCAATTATTCAGGAATTAGGAACAATTTGTTAAATAGTGTCCAAAATTTTGAAATTCTTGGGGCAAAATTATATTTGTAAAAATTTACAGAAAAACTAATTATTTCCACTGTCAGACAATTAAATTAAAATCCTTGCATGTTTGGCTCTTTCTGGACAAAACGTTCGAGGAGAGGTGAGCCGCGTGTGCAGGACATTTATGGCAACTTCAACAGCAATCACCATTTCCCCTTGTAGGGGGGAAAAAAACTATTCTTCCCAATGTTCATTATTTTGAAGGATTTAAGTTTTTTTTTTGTAAAATAAAAGACATATTTCATTTTTTATGATTGAATGAAAATTGAAGCACTGATTACTAAAACCCCGCCAGTCAAGTCAAGTGTGACTTATGGGGTTTTAGTAATAGATGCTTAAATTTTTAGTGTCCCCAAACTTGACTAGCATTGCACATCAAGATTTGCCCCATACATCCTTTCAGATAAATGAAAGAAAAGGAGGATCTTGTTGTGATGTAATTGCTAAAGTCGAGATTTCGATGGGAACATTTCCCCTTTTGTTGAAGCGCAGTTTTACAGTGTTTACAATCAACTTTCTCACTGGGCCCAAGCTAATTTTGCCTTCACTTGGAGGTATGATGTATTGATTCTGGGTTGTATAACATCATGCGTACTGACACATTGATTTGTGATTGACTCTGTGACAGCTTTTGGGACATTAGTCACATGTTTGCACAGGTGATACGTTAGCTCTGTTCTGATGAATACAACGAGGGGCTGTCCGTGGTTCAAGAGTTTTACCTGTGAATAGATTTTCAGGCAAAGACAAATGAAAAACTTACTTAAGCTTTGTACTTCTGAAAGAATACAGTTAAAGAGGCTATTTGAAAGTAGTTTGCTTAAATCCTAAAATTTCAAACTGAAGACCTCCAAAACATTTGATCCTCTTTTATGACCATACAATCTGACAAAATGCAGCAGTATGATGTCACACTAGGGTTCATTCTCATTTCACTCAGTCTGCTGAGTGTATATAACTGTTATGTACAGCTATGCTATGCTAACACCGCAATTTAATCGAGCAGCAAATGACGCAGAAGCTTCTGAAATTTTGGTTCAACAATGCTATGCTAACACTGATAATTATTCAAGCAGCGAATGATGCTACAGCTTCAGAATTTTGAGTACAGCTAAGCTATGCTAACACTACTAATTGTTGAAGTAGCAAATGATGCCACACCTTCATAAATTTGAGTGGGCCAACAGCTATGCTACACTAACACTGCTAATCACTCAAGCAACAAATGATGCTACAGCTTCGGAAATTTGAGTACAGCGATGCTATGCTAACACTGCTAATTATTGAAGCAGCAAATGATGCCACACCTTCTTAAATTTGAGTGGGACACCAGCTATGCTACAATAACATTACTAATTATTTAAGCAGCAAATGATGCAACAGACAGCCTCAGAAATTTGAGCACAGCTATGCTATTCGAACACCACTGTTTAATCAAGCAGTGAATGATGCAACAGCTTCAGAAATTTCAGGAGGAAGAATATAAAATTAGTTAAAATATATGAATCTTTGGCCAAATATACACTGCATGGCTTATATTTTCAGTAACTCAACATGCAAAATGCATATAGGTAGCTTGATACATCAAATACATTTCAAGTTCAGCATATTCGCAGATGCAATGGTATCATATTTCTCAATGTAAAAAGTAATTTTATTATTACGATATAGTGATTTTTATGCTTCATTTCAGTGTACCTTAATAGGTAGATCTTGGGTTCTGTTGTATCAGTTTGTACTTTAAATCAGGCAATGATTCGCTGTCATTATGCAGTGTTGATTGTAGGCCTGCTTTGGATTTAAGGAAGTTCCAGACTGCAACAGCAGCAATTTGTCAACCAGCCCTGTTTCATGGGAGACCTTGTGGTATTTATGGTCTCTTCAAAAATAAATAGTTGTAACTCAGGGCACACAAGAGCATCAACTGAGTCCTTGAATGGAAGGAATGGAGAAGTTTTTAGCTTGCTGTTTTGCAGAAGTCAAATAGAACACACTATCTGGATAAAAATTGTACGCTAGTTAATTTGTACTTGCAAGTTGAAATGTGCGCTCTGTTTCTGTACCTTGTATATTACATGGGTTTATACAAATACACCCTGCGAAAAATGTGCAATAGGAATCCTATAGGACAGTTCAATAGGATTCTATAGAACTTTAGTACCTGAAGTCCTATAGAAAAAAAGTTCTATATAAAACAATTCCATAGAAAATCCCTGCCGGACTTTTTTTCTTCAGTTTAGCATCTTCAATCCCACCACAGCTTGGAAGGCAATAACAAACAAAACAACCATTTTATATCACATTTCCCAGCAATACTTTCCCAACTTCCATCCCCGTAGGACAAAGACCATTCGTGTGTTACTCTGATCAGGGATTGAACCCACAGACTTCTGCTCTGTATATCTGCATATCTAAATCTGTATATAATCTGCAATCACATGCATGTGAATGGAAAGGAATAATTTGATTGAATTTTTTAAAATAAGGGAAAAGTTCAAAAGGTCAAACTTTCAACGTAATTATGTCTTCGTAAGCAAATGAGGAACATAAGTTTTCCATTATAGCATAATAAAGTTGTAATGCCTTACATTTATATTTTTGAATTGCTGCCCAGGAAACGGAAGGAGGTCTTCATGTACCGTAACTGAAATACGGCTGAGTCGTGCGGCCAGTCAGTCAATCAATCGTCTGATCAATGAGTAGGTCTGTGGCTGGTGCCCCAGGTGCCCCATGTGCTTAAACACACCTTAAACTTAAAAGGGACACAATTTCCTAGCTACTTCAGTATCGTAGATATCACTGCATATTGCACATTTTCAGAACATTAGTCTGGTTTCTCACTTCTAGAACCCAGGTACACATTAGATAAACTGACCCTTCGACAGAGCATTGCAAGGATTCATAAGATTTATTTTTATTTAACCCTTGTTTAAGATGTCTTTCCCATTCAGCTTTTGTTCTATTAGAAGGTCCTAAAGACCATCAAAGTCCTATAGAACAGGTAATTCAACTATGGTGTTCTAAAGGAAGGTCTTATAGAACAGCAACAATCTTATAGGACTTTCTTTTCCATAGAGGTGCTCTATGGCAGTGTTCCCCAACCCTCTCCTGAAGGCCCACCTGACCTGCATGCGTTATATTTCTCCCTGCTTCAGCGCAGGTGATTCAAATGATCAGCTCGTTAATCACCCCCTAAAGCTGATTGACGACAGCCTGATCATTTGAATCACCTGTGCTGGAGCAGGGAGAGATCTAAAACAAGCAGGACAGGTGGGCCACCAGGAGAGGGCTGGGGAACACTGCTCTATAGGTTTCTAGCAAATTCCTATAGAACACACGGAAAATCCTATAGAACATGCTGTTCTACTAAAATGTTCTATAGAGTTCCATTGATGGTCTATAGAGCTACTAATTTGATAGTAGCTACAGCACATTTTTTGCAGGGAAGAAACAGAGGTCAGATCCTATCAGAACCCCATCTTCCCCTGTTTAACCAAAATATCGTCATTCAAAGCGTTGTCGCGCATTATGAACACAAGGGGGCTCTTAAACTTCGGTCCCTCAGTAAGCACTCAGGAAACGCGAACTGTGCCCAGTTCCGCTTGATTAAATGCCTGGTTAAAAGACAGGTCCTTCTAAAGTATTTGTCTGCGCTCTATATATCGCAGCATTACTCCCTGATGGGCTGACTGGATTAACGCGGACTCGTAAAAATGCCGAATGACGACAATGCAATTAAACAGTTTCAATCGCAGCGTTCTATCGCGGGGTGGAGCGCAGTGAGCAGAGGTCGCTTGGCTATTTGTATCTGCTGTCAGACTCCCATAATTCTACTCGTTTCAGGCCATTGTGTACCTGTTGTTATTTTAAGCGTGAATACCAGAGGTAAGACATAGCCTGTATGTGGCGATGGGAAATCATGTTCTGAGACGGGCTCTTAATGAAAGGACAGAGCTGGCAGCGAGTAAAAGACTGCAGAGCCCCCAGATCACCGTTACAGGGGAACAAAGGCCGGTTTTCATGGGAACAGCGATCAGCACTTTTGGGCCAGTATCTGCTCAGGGTGGCTTGACGGTTCGCAATCAGCTAATAATTTAGATCTAATGGATAGCGGCCCCCAACCCCCTCTCTCGGAGTACGAATTGTGGAACCGGGGAATCTCCAGAGCTCTTAGCAGTGCTTATGTTTACTGCTGCACTTAAGACCTGAGGTAGAGTGAAACCATTTCTTCCTGCGTCTCCCAAAATTTGGCAGGGGGATCTCAGTACGTCCGTACAAAACGTGTTATGTCAATGAGTAGGTGTGTGTGTGTGTGTGTGTGAGAGAGAGAGAGAGAGAGTGATGTACATTCAGGGGTCAGAAAGTTAAAGTCAAAAAGGCAATGTTTCAGTTCCTCTCATGAATTCAGTCTGCTGATTTCAAAAATTGATTAACCCTCCTGACTGAAGGCTGGCTCTTATAAGACAATTCAGGTGGTTGAACAGAATACTGGCATGGATTTTTGCTTCATGTCCAATGTGTTAAGGGGTGCTTAAAATTTATATTACTGATGGGTTAAAAAACATGAACACACACCGTGAAACTGCCACTGACCTGAATATCTAACTAAAAGGACTCCAACACTATTTATGTTCCAAATATAAGGCTGCCGTAAGGCTCCAACGAATACCTCGGGGTATCAATATACTTTTATACAGGCAAATAATGCGAAACACCAAGTCAGCCGCTTCGTTGCATTTAAATTTGCCAGATCATCGGCTTTAGGGACCAACATTTAGGACACGACCTGAAGCTCAGCAGTGTTTTCAGTGTCAGTGACCTGTGATTCCATGAAGATCAGAGAGCTGAGAGAACCAGTTCCAGTGCTCAGGTAAACAAACGGCGTAATTACAGACGACCACAAGCACTGATCTCAGCAGGTGTGCAGGTTCTCAGGGAACGTACCTGCAGGATGGCCTTTCAATCACACTTTCACTCAACAGACTTTTGTCTCTGACAACCATAACTCCACAACCATAAGTCATTTAAAAATAAAAAAAAAACAACAACACACAAAGAAAAACCTTCAACTTTTGCAGCGTAACCCTTTCCCTACAGAGTTCATTCGAGAAACGTAATCTCAAATTTCCCATAACAAACAAGTGAAAGCACACTTTAGGTTTAGGTTAAAGAACTCATAAGTACATAAATATTTTAGATCCTGGATATTTAAGCTTTCAAAACATACGTCATGTAAGTCTGGTAGCATAATATACCATCAAAAAAAGTTTTATATTTGTCCTCAAAAATTTCACCTGAAAACTTTAAAACCTACACTGATTTTGCATTATGTCCCAAATTCAGTATATTTCTTTCAAACTAATCCTAGGATATTTTGAAGGTCTCCTGAAAAGAATGGTTGATGATAGTTGTTTGGTAATTTGAAACGAAATGTTACAAATCTGGAAAATGTTGTGCAACGATTGAAAACTCATAAGTTCACAAGTCCATTTCTTCATTTTTCATCATTTCATTTTTCAAAGCCATTTTTTCCATTGCACATCAACTGATAAAGCTCAGTCGCTTACGAGGACTGCTCTGAGTTCTGAGTATTTTTAGGATGAACTGAAGTGGATCGCGAGAGAAAATGGGTGGAAAACCTGATTCCCCAGCTTTCACAAAGGGGAGAGGTAGAGAAGAGTGATTGTTTTTAAAAGCCAACCCAAATGGTTGTCAAGTACACTTTAAAATTCAAAGCAGCCAGAACACAATTTTTTGAGTTGATAAGTTTTTGGTTTTACCAGTGAACACATCTCGTATCTCCCCCCCATATCAATATTAATGCAAATCATCTTCATAATGAAATCACTTCACACCATAGTTTCATTAAAACCAAGCAACAAATGCAGTAGAAACAAATATTTATTAATCGCCCAATAACTTAACATAGCTACTCAATCAAAAAAAAAAGCAATGAATCATCCAGAATGCAATTCACCAGTGATAAACAACAAGTGGATTTGAATAATGCAGTTGAATTGCATTTTAAGGTTCAGAGTGATGGTGTTTGCGCTTATCTCATTATAACACTGCTGTGGAAGTTCACAGTTAAGAACAATGTTATTTCATTAAGGCACAGAGGATTAAAGAATATCTACAGATGCAATAACAGAGGCGTAATTCTGGGGCCAGTTTACTGCGGTTTCGCTACTGCTCACTGCAATTACGCCGCTATGTCCAAGTTTGTTCGCTACTATAGATAAATGCAAGTTAAGAGGATTTATATTACGTAAGGATCAACAGTAAAACTTCCTAAAAGCTATTTGTATTGCAGCTGAGAATATTTTTTCTGGTTCTGACTTAGAACGGACGATCAAACAGAGATTGAATCGGCAACAAAAACTTTGTTTGATTATAGTGGCGAAAGTACTTGGACATAGCAGCGAAAGTACCGTGTGCAGAAGTGAAAAGCCAAAGTAGCAAAACAACCGGTTACCCTGGAGCCATATTAAAATATGGATGACCTATAACCCCAGAGCACTACAGCCCTTCATCATCATTTTCCTCCCACTGCTTCTCACGAATTTCGTATTTTGCTGTTGGGTTTACAACATACAAACATTTTTAGACGCAAATATGCGGCAGACAGAGCAGGGTAGTCTGTATAAAAACGCTGGATTGCCACCACAATGAACCCATTTGTGACAATGCGGCTGGGTTATTTTTAACTTCCAGGAACCTCCACACCTCTTCCCCCGGGTCAAATTAGCCAATAGATTTGCGTTAGCACAGCCGACCGCCCTCTACAGGGTTTGCTCGGCTAGTGGTGAGCCTGGGTGGTCGTTGTGGGCGAGTGTGTGTGTTTGTGTGAGTGTGTGTGTGTGTGTGTGTGTGTGTGTTTGTGTGAGTGTGTGTGTGTGTGTGTTGGGGTCATAGAAGTGTTGAGAGATAATGGCCTTATTTTCTCCTGCCCTTAAGAAGTGCACACTGCTTACTCTCCTACATCTGTGCGCGGATGGCAGATTATCCCTATTAGCATTTTCCATTGATAACCTGCAGCAGAGCTAATCTCATTATGGACAGATAGCGAGATGCTATCTGCTGTTAGCACACATTGTCAGTCTGCTTCCATGAAATGAGTGGATTTCAGCACAAAGATGAAAAGACAATACAATTCAGGGAATGCTACGCTACTAACATGCATGCATTTTGTGGGAACAAAAATTGCACTCAATAAAATAAGTGCGTCATTGCTGGGTAGAGCTTAATATTATTGCTGTATGTAGATAATGAATAAAGATAAAATATGCAAATATATAACATTATTGTTAGAAATTTGCTGCTTATTTTGGTGTGCTTGTATATGTCTTTACATTATTCAGAACAATGAAAACTTCCCTTCAAATACATTTAATAAATAACATTTTCATAAAATCAATACCATTCAGTTATCCAAAGATTATGCTTTCCTTAATAAATTTATTGACTTAAATTTTACTTAAAAGACATCGAGTTAGCAATGAATAACCCACACACATAAATGCATTGACAAGAAAAAAAAAATATATTGAGTGAAAGATTGAGCAAATCTTACATTCGTAGGCAAATATATTTACTTAGAAACCAACTTAACAGTATAGATTAAAAAAGAGAACAATGAACAAACTGCATTCTATTATATTAAAACTGTAAAACTGCAACTGTAAAAACATTGGGTTAAGCAAATATACAACTTGAGTCATCGTTCACTAACGTCCAGTCCTGAATTGCTACGGTTACACACTCCAAAATGTGCAACCTTGGTATTCATTCTCAACTCACCAGGCACAGTATTAAAAATTCCCCCCAACCTTTCATCAGGGGAAAGGACACTTACAGCTCACTTCTCACAGTGACCGATGACGCTCTTTGGCTGTGACCTCGCGGCTTTTGCGGTCCGATGAGGGTCCGAGTGAACTGGTCGGATACGGGGACCCCTGCCCTGGGGCCCCTAATCACGACAGGTCCACGTTCTCATAATCGCCATGGTCAGAGTCCTCCAGGTCCATGCCCGGGACGAGGCTGTAGTATTCGGTGGACTGCGCCAGATAGGCCTTCTCGCGGTCTGAGGAGTCTTTCAACACTTCCGTCACGCTGACAGTCTCCACGTCCGTCCGCTCGTCCGTGGCCTGGCTCTCCGGTCGCTCCTGGGTCCCCAGGCTGGGCGCGGAGGGTAGGTCCTCGGACGGGGGCGCCGCCAGCGAGTCGACGGAGCCCAGCGTGACCTCCACCTCCTCGTACAGGTCCCGGCTGCTGCTCAGGAGGTCGGAGGACGGCCTCAGCATCAGCTGGTTCTTCAGGAGCACCTCCTTCCCAAATGCTCCCACCAATTCGGGTGTCCCGGCAGGTCTAGGACGCCCCCTTCGCCGCTCATGCTCCGGTCCGCTGCGGTGCTGCGCGGCGGCGATGACGGCGACCGGCTCGGGGGTCCACTTGGCCGGGCGGAAGCTGGCTTCCTTCTTCCTCTTCTTCCGGCCGCAGCACCAGCACACGCCGAGGATGAGGAGGAAGACCAGAGGCACCAGGATGAAGAGGAGCGTGAGGCCGGGAATTCTGCACACGTCCAGCGTCCGCACCGACCACACGCTCTGGCCCTCGAGCCTTGCCGGGGAGGAGCAAGTGAGATTCCCCACCACCCCCTCCCAGCTGCTCTCGTTCCCCCGCCGAGCCCCCAAGGACTGCACCAGGTTGCACGAGCACTCCCAAGGGTTTCCGGAAAGTTCCAGCCGCTCCAGGCTGGGCAGGAACGCGCTGCGAGGGAGGACGGACAGGCGGTTGGAGTTGAGCCGCAGCTCCCGGAGGCGACCGCATCCCCGCAGGAAGTCGTCCGGAAGCCGCTCCAGGAAGTTCCCCCCAAGGTCCAGTGCTCTTAGCGTGCTAGCATTAGCCAGGAAGCCCGCCGGAAGTTCTGTCAGCAGATTACGGCCCAAATGCGCTTCCCTCAGCCACCCAGGCAAAACTGCAGTATCCGGGATGTGGGTGATGTTACAATCCGACAGGTCAAGGACTTCCAGGTTCCTCACGTTAGAGAACGCCGCCCATGTCACGTTCTCAAAGGTAGATCCTGAGAAGTTCAGGCAGCAGGACTCCTGAGGTAGCGTGGAGGGAAACTGACCCAAAATGGCCGCCCGTGGGCACACACATCCCACTACCCCTCCGCCCATTGCACACAGGAGCAAGCAGCAGAGTGACACAGGCCCTGGAGCATAACAATGGGAGTAAATTACAACCTCAACCATCACCCACTAACACACGGCATTAAATACGTGATTTGCTGAATAACAAACACTACTAATCGCTACTGGCGATTGAAAGCCAGAGAGTTCTAGAATACTGGTCCTGAATTCTGAGGAAAAAAAACTATTAAAAAAATCCATTCTTCAAAAGGTTATAAATATCTCAGCCATTTGAATGCAAGAGTAGACATGCTGGATTTAAATCTGAGCATGACTTTCATTGAATATGGCAATGTAGCGCTGACAAAGGACTCAAGTGATAATTACACTCCATTAAAAATGCAACACAATGCTGGCACTTTTCTAAGCTCTTAGACAAACAACCAAGTCAAAAATAGTAAAGAGAAAAGCTCCAAAAAATTAACCCCTGGAAACCAACACCTCTGAAGTCAAATCTCAATAATAATTAAAAAAAAAAAAAAAAAAAACATAGTTACTCACAGAGCAAAACGAAGGCCGACAGACGCTGTGACATTTTAAGTTCATTTCCTGACAAAGTTGAGTGCGAACGGCCGGGTTTTCAGGAGGAGAACTGTTTACGGAGGACTTACAGCACACCGATCAGCCTCTCTGTTCCGCTGTACAAAGCACCTGCCGGCTTCACTCGGCCCCCAGGCAACTGTAATTACTGTAGCGGTCCCACTGCAGGTGTAAACAAGCCAGCGTTACCCGGCAACTACCTGAGGGCTCTCCTGCTGCCGTGCTGAGCCGAGACCATCGCCATGGAAACAGGCAAGAGTAGTGACAGGAAAAGAAAGACCACCTGCACCTGGCCACGCCCAGAAATGCTGGTGTTGTAGGGGGGGCGCGTCCGCCGACCGTGACGGACGAACTCGCTGCTATTGAATCAGGTGCGCAGGTACAAAATGCCGTTAGATCCAATGACAGAAGCCGCTGTCGTCAGGGGCACAGAACAGAGCTTGCGGCACAGATTTAGCAGTCTATTCCTGACCGAGACGATTGGGTAAAATGCTGCACGCGAGCACAGCCTGATCTAAACAGCAGCAGTAAGGGAGGGAAACTGGACACTTCTCTCAGAACAATTAAGAGTAGATTTGTCCCGGATTTCACCGGAGTATTCCTCCTCACATCGTTCATTGTGAAGTCCCATCCGCATCATTAGCAGAGACTAGACCTCTGGACTATGTTCTCTGAGAGGATGGTCGGGGGGGTAAAAAAAAGAAGCTTTTTCTCCCCATATTGCAGGACAGCGTCACATACACTTCTGTCCCTGCTGCCTGCAGCGCTTCACTGAAGCTACATCATACTTATACTGAGAGAAATATTCAAACCCAGGACGCCATGTTTTTATGGCCACAGCATTACATCATATGGAAAATATCTAGATCTTGTACATCATTTTTTGCACATTTCCCTGTAATTCAGCTGGATATATTTGGGATCTTTGGAAACCTTAGCATCTCTGCTAGAATTTAAAATGGGTTCCACAGGTTTGAATACAACCGCTGCTGTATTCCTGCTGGAGCCACATATGGGTCTGTAGGTTTTAAGAGGCTACGTTTCTGGCCTCATAAACTAACATCTAAAAATGCTCTATATAAATGCATATACTTGGTCGAAAGCCCAGCATTAATTCTTCTCTAACTAATGTCACAAGTCCAGTCAGAACCATGCAAACTCTGCAGGAGTCCATTTAAACATTTTACCTTCCGATTATATTTTAATGGGTACGCTGTACATCTTCACAGAGACCTTCAAAGCCTGTTATCTCAGCATAGTCCGGCTGTTTGCCTGATCAATGCAGAGTTTCAAAGCTGCCCTGTCCTGGCCATCAGAAAATCCATAGCCCAGAGACACAGAAGCGGCTATTTTCCCAGACTTTGTCATGGTCAACCCAGAGCAGACCACAGAGAACAAAGCAAGTCTTCAGCTTTTAAATGAGTAATGATGAGCAAACAGGGACGCTTTGCTGAGGGAGACTGTTGTCAGCTGTTCAGCACACATTAGCGGAGAGCAGACAGATTTAAAATGTCTTTGTTTCGACCATTAGACTTCCCTTACTCTTCCGCCTGTGGTTTTGAGGTCCCATCACAATACTGCGAGTGTAAATAGCCAGGATGGAATGTGCTTATGCTCCTGTGCCGATGAGCAACGGGGAACACATGCGCACACCAGTCTACGCTGACGTCCCTGTTAGACGGTTTATCCGGATCAGTTGGCACTGATAAGGTGGAAGGACAGGGGGTAGTTGAGCGGGAGTGGGTAGCTGAATTAATAAATAGCCAACAGTAGCCAATTGAAAAAAAAATATATGTGTAAATTCCCTTCAAGTTTTTTGAAGCCAAAATCATGTTTCCTCTCCAGACCCGGGAAATTTGAGTAATTGAAGGGTAGATTTCAGGAGCTGACTTTATAAGGTAGGATGTTTTCAAAGAAATGTGCCGGTTTAGTCACCTGCGCAACTTACGCATTTAACCACAAATAACGCTTCAATTCGTTTGCAGTGTGATTTAACGCTTAAAATAAACAGACAACTTGTGAGGTGAAAATCAATACAGCCAAGTGATCTTTGTTTTCACAGATAAGGAAAAGCTTCAAACTGTGGAGCTTAGATTGATCTGTAAATCAAAACTCAGGACAGTCTCCTATGGCAACAAATGAAGTCGACTGCTTGCATGATTCATTGTTTATTCAGAACCTAACTACCACGGTTAAACGGAGAGAATGACTTCAATCACAGGAAGCACGCAATAGCCAGAAAATGCAGCGACATCATCGAGCAAGTTTCGCAGAGACACGAGAAAAAGCGCGCACATAAGCCATATAATTACCGAGTGAATCAGATGTTCGTTTTTAGAAACATTTTGCAAAGTCTTCTAGGCTCTTTGAGTGGATGAAAAGGCCAGACTCTTAATAAAGTGAAATTTCCTCTAACATTTCCAAGTTGCAACAGTGATGATCTCATTTCGGAACAATGCAAACAGTTATACACCCTGTCCTCAACCGGGTTTCCCCTCCTGAGATTTATCAGCCAAATTTAATCCGTTATTTTAAAATCATTTTCTGACCATATCCATACTGGACTAATCCACAGCGGTGATGTTGGTGCTCGTGCACGACTTGACAACGGCTCAATTTATAAAACAAGTACCCGGGAAACTATAGCAGCTAATTACTAATAAAATTAGACATCTTATTTTCCGCACAAATACTAACTGGACTTGACTCAATAAAGGCTTTTGGAACCTAGTCTGTGTAGAAAAAGTGTGATGCTGTGGATCTCTGTAAGCAACTGAGAATTACTTGAGATGACTTGCAAGGACAGACGCACAAAACAGCGAACAATCTAAACCTACAAACTCATGTAACACAACCCAGCCGACAGCAGGCTTTATACTCAGCACAACATTATTTATACTCACCTTTGTAAAGCAACTACATAGCTTATCTAACGTTATAAATTTTACGAGATAAATGATTTATTGGCAGCCTTACCTGCAGATAACATGGCTGTTACCTGTCGCTGTGACGGGTTAGATTCGCTCAGACCGCTGACCGCGGGCGGACCAAACCCCGTCGCGTCAGACGGCCCCACAGTCCCACGCGATGGGCGTGTCTCCTCTCCGCTACAACTGTTCGGAATGTGACTTTTCCACTTCCGCTTCTGCGGCGGTCGTGCTGGCCCGAGCGCCCTCCTCCAACAATACACGGGTTAAACGGGCCCGCAGCTGGATTAGACATCTGAAAAGACGGATACAGGGAGAATTTGGCTCGTCAAATCACAGCAGTAAAACAGAGGTGTCGGCAACACATAATAAGAACAGAAATAGGCCTTTTCAAAAGTGACATCGGGAAAATTGCTAAATTTTATACTTACAAACCCCACTTCAAGAACGTTTGGCGTAATCTGAAAAAGTACACAAACAAGCAAAAACAAACAAGCAAACAAACAAACAATCAATCAAAAATACATAAGCGCACGTCCCACGGCACAGCCTATTCCTCTTATGCCAGAAAAAGTGCCTTTTTTACGAGACAAAAAAAAAACAGTTAAAAGAAGTCAGTGACAACACCTGTTTTCCGCCATATACAACTGTATACAACTGCATGTGAAACGAAGACAAAAAAAGAGTAAATAACATAAAATAAATTAAAAGTAAAACAACACCAATAATAATAATAATAATAATAATTGTTATTATTATTACTGTATAATTAAGCACAAATTAATATGAACCGCAATAATGATATTCAGCTGGGAAATACAATGCACTTTATTCTTGACGTCATATATCAGGTATTACTTACAGTTTCCATCCGCCATTCAGTAACTATAAATGAACATTTATGCTGTCCATATGATCAACAGCTGAATTCTAAATGACCTCTCTTTGGAGTCTGACTATGGTTTATGTTTTACAATAGCGTCCTCTAGTGGAAAGATTGCACTCTGCAACCTCGTCAGCTCACTTGAAATCCGCCCGCATCCTCGGAATTTTAAGGTTAGCCCAGTGCTCATCAACCCAGTTCCTGGAGATCTATCATCCTGAAGGTTTTTGTTTGCACCCTTAATTTGGCACACCTGACTTTTCTTTTTAGCACTTGAACAGGATCTCTTGGTATTGTCATAAGCGCTCAGTCAGGGTTGGATTGAAATGTACAGGATGGTATATGTCCAGGAACAGGGTTGAAGACCACTGGGTTTGCCGACGCCAGCTGACCCATTGGCTCCATATTATCCTCTGACTTATCATGTCAAGCACCTCTGGTTACTCACTCATTGTTTGCCTAAACTTCCCGGTCATGCCTAAGGTCTGTTCTTGGTGTATTTTGGAGCGTGGGAAAAGGAGCAGAATTTTTCTACAGATGGGATGATATTTATTACAGTCACCATTTGTATTATTTTCTGTGAAAGTTTTTTTTTTCAAATTGTCTTCAATTGCATCTCACTATTTTTATTTAGTTAACTGGAATTTCCCTCTTTCAATGATAGTAATTTAAAGCCCAAATACTGGAGAGAGGTCAAAGAGCTTGGATTATGGTTCTGGTACAAATTCTGCCTTGGATAGGGTTAGAGTTGTTGTAAGTACCAGTGATGAAGCATAATCAGAATTTTAAGATTGTTATATTTGTGAGAAGTGCATTTTTTAACTTGTTTGTGACAAAATTATGTTCTAATGACATTTTTTTTTTCACTGAAGTATATCACAGGCAACATTATGCCTTAAGATTTTCAAATAAGGGATGGGGTAATTCTGGTTTTGTAACAGGGTTGAGGTAAGATTAGGGTTATGGCTTTTTAAACCAAGGCTTCCTAGATTTTACTTCAAGTCTTTTTTAAGCACTTTAAATGGCCGGCCTTAGGGATAGAACAATGGAAATGATTAAATGTACAATCCCAATATGAGAAAATACTTTCTGTCATGACCCTCACGTGAATCCCTTTTGTGTTAGGTTTATTAGGTTTAGGTTTTATTAGTTCGCACCAAAAGAATAAAAGAAAACAGAAAATTACTCCAAAAAAATAAAAACAACGAGGTGCAATCGGAGGCAAGAGACCCAAAGGGCCTATTCAAGGCCTCTGCTCAGAACTTCACACTTAATCACTGGTGAAAGCGAGCAGCAGCATACATATAAACAAGAGTATACAAAATATATCATACATCTTTACAACTATTCGCCTTAATACATTTCATACTCACTTATATATACACATACATGTAAATGCATACACATACACATGTATTTATACACAAATACATACATATTAACAAAATCTCTATACAAACGAATAAAAATATACTCAGCAACAAAAGTTTCTGTGACACCAATATTGTTAATTATTTTTCATAACGCAATTATGAAATTGTCATACATGGTGATATCAGACTGAAACAGTACACGTAAACACAACATTGAAATGGAAATCATGAAAATGCGAGAAAATGACTTTGCACGTGAAAATGTGCGTAAATCATGCTTGTGGATGGCAATAAAAGAGGAGAATTTTTGGAATGTTCACATTGTGCCTGATGAACGACGGAAGCATCACTTATCGAAAACACAGCCATTTCGGATCAGGAACTCTACCCTCTAAATGCCAAGACTGTCTGAAAATGATCGGGGGAGGGCCATTGGGATGATTGAATCCGGAACCTCGCAGAGGGAAGTTGCTCATCGCCTGAATGTCCACCGAAACACCATTTGGAACTTATGGCAGCGTCATCAGCAGACAAGACATGTCAGAGACCGTCCTCGCAGCGGCCGTCCACGAGTAACCACTCCCAGACAGGACAACTGGATTCGAACAACCCATCTCCGAAATCGATTCCAACCTGCAACCATAACTGCAAGAACGATACCTGGTTTGAGGCGACTGTCTGCACAGACAATCCGTCGCCGTCTCCGTCATTTTGGCATTGTCCCACGTCGGCCAGCAAGACGTCCAATACTCACAGTACAACACCGACGACTGCGTCTACAGTGGGTACAACAACATCGACGGTGGATCCAACGTCAGTGGGATCTTGTACTCTTCACTGATGAATCAAGATTCATGCTTAACCGATGTGATGGTCGTTTACGTGTATACCGTCGACGTGGAGAACGTTATGCCAACAACTGTGTTCAGGAATTTGATCGTTTTGGAGGTGGTAGTGTCATGATTTGGGGAGGGATCACGGCTAGAAACCGAACAGATTTGCTTGTTATTGATGGAAATCTGACAGGTCAAAGATATCGCGATGAAGTGCTACGGCCATTGGTGGTACCGTTTTTGATGCAACATGGTCCCGGAATAACGCTGCAACATGATAACGCCAGACCACACGTTGCAAGGATTGTACAGCAGTATCTGATGCAACAACATGTCAATGTCCTGCCATGGCCAGCCAGATCCCCAGACATGTCCCCAATCGAGCATCTTTGGGACGAGATGGATCGACGTTTGCGGCGGTTGGATAACCCGCCAGCTACACTCCAGGAATTGCGACAACGTCTACGTCAGATTTGGAATGACGTCTCACAGCAATTTCTGGCACATCTGATTCAGTCCATGCGCCGGAGATGCGTTGCTTGCATCATGGCACGAGGAAGTCACACCCGGTATTGAAGTGTGAAGGTCACAATTGGTTAGACGTCAGACAAGTGCTTCATGACGCATGAAAATGACATTTTTTGTTTTGAGTGACGTTGGCACTGAAAAGTCAGTGTTTCTCCTGTTAAATAAACATATTGATTGCATTGAGATCTTTGCGTGTCATTTATAACATACACATAAATGGTGTCACAGAAACTTTTGTTGCTGAGTATATGTTTTCCTATACCTATATGTCAATTCCTCACAGTAAACCCAACTTGGCATTAGATTAGAATATGTTTCGTATGTAACATTTCACTAACTTGAGGCACTAACTGGTCTATTGTGTCTGTTCGCAATTCAGCAGCTTGTGTGTCTAGTAAGTCTATGTGTGTTGTGATTGGTTTGCGTCTTGTGCGTCTTTCGCTGCCCAGCTAAATCTTAGCACACCGTTGACTCCTATTGACCGTGAGATGAGAACTTAAAGCCAACTAATGGCGCTTTTCCACGACGCGGTGCCGGCTCAACTCTACTCGCCTTGGTCCGGGTACTTTTTTGGGGTTGCTTTTCCATTTGAGGATTGTACCGCCTCCGTGGTACCAGCTCGTCGTTGCGACTCAGCATGTTACCACTGCGACGCCATCCTCAGTTATATCAAGTTTACTTTTATTCCGTCGATTTTGTTAAATATTTATGTGTTTAACATCACGTCACCACGTTATGGCACTGAAGCCCGCCAGTGTTTCACTGTAATTTCTGTTTGACACTGTCCTGATGCGTAGGATAGCAGCTGGTGATGAGTCCGATTCGGTTGCGCATTAAATAACGTAGCCGACCACCTAAAAACGCAAAGCAATGATATCCGTAAAGGGCATAGAGTTTTCATAGAAAAAGGCAATATATTCTAAAGGCATTCATGTACCATCAGTATTCCATAATGTAAATACAACCAAAGGCAAAAATTACCCCACACAGAGGATGTTAATTTACCTTTTTTCCTTCATTTATGTGCAAGTTGCTGGATCGTAAAGTTGCATTCGTACTGAAATCCCAGCCATATGTTTTTTTAGTAAAACTTCTTTGTCTAATGCAACTTGTACTTCAGTGACAGCCTTCCCTGTAAGAAATCTTTATTGTCATTTAGTTCATTCAAACAATTTTCCAATCCTCATCGGGGTCCAGGATTGGGATTGAGTTCCAGTTAACTCAACTCAAGCCTTTTTATCCATCCAGGTCTGCAGGAATAAGCCTCCAGGGTCTAGGACGGCGACTGCACTCCTCTCAAGCGCCCTCCTCATCCTCTGAAGCAGTTCAGTGCTGCAAAGTCTGCACTAAACATGGCCGCATCCCGGGAGCAACTGGCCGATGACTGGCAGCCCAGCTTAGCCTTCAACATCCGTGATGAGCCGTTAATCATTATGTGGGGTTCCGCCCCCATTCCAGTATCCGGGGTTCCATCCCTGATCTGCACCATATTCTTATTAATAAACTACCGTTTGGACGGCATGTCTGACTCCACACTTGATTCCTGGTTTGGACCACATCAAATTTCCACTCTTAACAATTCAGGATAAGTGCTGGCCTCACATTTGCCTTTGGTTTACTTATGAAGAAACAAAAAAATGTTAAAAAACATTTTTTTTGGTAAAATCTGTTTCTTTAAGAACATATTAGAAACATTTTCTCTCATGCGTATTTTGGTTCCTGCTTGGATCAAGAAGTATTTTTTCATTACTTTATTTATTTATTTATTTATTTGTTGTTGTTATTCCAAAATAAAAGGTTTGGCCTGGATATAGACAGGAGGCATTTTATGATCGATGCCAGTTCATGGTCAACTTGTGGAGTGAAATAATTTCGTGACCGAGGTACATACCGAGCACTGGATAAAATGTAACACTGATTGTCCACAAGATGGTGCTATAAATGTAATTTACGTGATGGAATCTTGCGTTACACAGTCTATGGACGAATCCGTTCCCCGCGTTTACCTTTACTTAAATAACGGAGTATCACAGAAGAAGCACAGAATTCATCAACCCACTCTCACTGACACAAGGGCTTATAATATGAAAATTCAAAAACAATATTCAATCAAATAAACTACTCTGGTGCGCCGAATTAAAAGCAGCAATCCAATTTATTACAAAACCCAAAACCAGTGAAGTTGGCACGTTGTGTAAATCGTAAATAAAAACAGAATACAATGATTTTCAAATCCTTTTCAACCTATATTCAATTGAATACACTGCAAAGACAAGTTACTTAATGTTCGAACAGGTAAACTTTGTAATTTTTGGCAAATATTAGCTCATTTGGAATTTGATGCCTGCAACATGTTTCAAAAAAGCTGGCACAAGTGGCAAAAAAGACTGAGAGAGTTTAGGAATGCTCATCAAACACTTATTTGGAACATCCCACAGGTGAACGGGCTAATTGGGAACAGGTGGGTGCCATGATTGGGTATAAAAGCAGCTTCCCTGAAATGCTCAGTCATTCACAAACAAGGATGGGGTGAGGGTCACCACTTAGTGAACAAATGCGTGAGCTGATTGTCGAACAGTTTAAAAACAACATTCCTCAACGAGCTATTGCAAGAAATTTAGGGATTTCATCATCTACGATCCGTAATATCGTCAAAAGGTTCAGAGAATCTGGAGAAATCACAGCACGTAAGCGACAAGGCCGAAAACCAACATTGAATGCCCGTGACCTTCGATCCCTCAGGCGGTACTGCATCAAAAACCGACATCAGTGTGTAAAGGACATCACCACATGGGCTCAGGAACACTTCAGAAAACCACTGAAACCAACTGTCAGTAACAACAGTTCATCGCTACATCTGCAAGTGCAAGTTAAAACTCTACAATGCAAAGCGAAAGCCATTTATCAACAGCACCCAGAAACGCCGCTGGCTTCGCTGGGCCTAAGCTCATCAAAAGATGGACTGATGCAAAGTGGAAAAGTGGTCTGTGGTCTGACGAGTCCACATTTCAAAATGTTTTTGTAAACTGTGGACATCGTGTCCTCCGGACCAAAGAGGAAAAGAACCATCCGGACTGTTATAGGCGCAAAGTTCAAAAGCCAGCATCTGTGAGGGTATGGGGGTGTATTAGTGCCCAAGGCATGGGCAACTTACACATATGTGAAGGCACCATTAATGCTGAAAGGTACATACAGGTTTTGGAGCAACATATGTTGCCATCCAAGCAACGTCTTTTTCATGGATGCCCCTGCTTATTTCAGCAAGACAATGCCAAGCCACATTCTGCACGTGTTACAACAGCATGGCTCCGTAGTAAAAGAGTGCGGGTACTAGACTGGCCTGCCAGTAGTCCAGACCTGTCTCCAATTGAAAATATGTGGCGCATTATGAAGCGTAAAATACGACAACGGAGAACCCGGACTGTTGAACAACTTAAGCTGTACATCAAGCAAGAATGGGCAAGAGTTCCACCTGAAAGCTTCAAAAATTGGTCTCCTCAGTTCCCAAACGTTTACTGAGTGTCGTTAAAAGGAAAGGCGATGTAACACAGTGGTAAAAAGCCCCCTGTGCTAACTTTTTTTGCAATGTGTTGCTGCCTTTAAATTAAGTTAATGATTATTTGCAAAAAAAAAAAAGTTTCTCAGTTTGAACATTAAACATCTTGTCTTTGCAGTGTATTCAATTGAATATAAGTTGAAAAGGATTTGCAAATCATTGTATTATGTTTTTATCTACGATTTACATAACGTGCCAACTCTACTGGTTTTGGGTTTTGTATTATTTTTATTTTCATTAAAGCTGTGAGCATCATAATTCTGTTTGCAATGCATCATAATAATTTAGTTATGATTGGCAGGGGATGGTGCGTAGGGATTTCTCAGATGCTGCAGGTATCATATCGAGGGCAACGTAACTGGACTAAACACGATGTATTTAGTGTCTTGTATACAAGTGGGTCATATTGAAGATTTTTGCCACTGTTATACTCAGAAACCTTAAATCTGCTGACAAATAGAAATAGTTTTCAACTTACTCATAACTTCAGAACTTGCTGAGCGTAGACCTCCTGGGACATTACATTTTGATGTTGGCTGATAAAAGTGCAGTCATTTGTGATTAATGATTTGAGAGCATCTGGTTGCAAGAGGGCTTATCGTTAGTATCCACGCTTAGTTACTGCTCAGAGAAGACAGGCACTAATATATTCTCAGATGCCTCTCATGTCATGTAACAAATTATAGATGCTCCCTCCTGGGCAAAATAAAGTATATTAAATCAATATATAAATTGGCCGAGCCCAAAATATGCAACTTTTTATGGTCTTAGCAACAAATAATTTCCCAGAAAATTAGGCAGGATTAAATAAACGCTCTTGTTAAACCTTCTGTACCACTGTTTGCGTCTCAAATTTATTTTCCATAGTTTTAACATTTTGGGGAAAAAGTTGGAAGCTGCCTCACAAGAGGTGAATAAATGTTTTGGAGTTCAGGAGAATATTGTGGAAAGGTTTACTTCCCCTAGTGAATAGTTGTTGATCAGAAATTGTACTTCAACTCCTCTTTCAGTAAAAAGCATTCCGCAAGTTTACCCACGGTGCTTTGACATTTAAAGATACCATAGGATAGTTTTTCCTTTTGAGAGTAGTTGCTCAATCTACTTGGTTAATTCTGGCTAATGTCCTGACCAATTCTTTGATATTCAGATCATTAAAAAATCTTCATATTTTGCCATTTTGGGTTTGGTGCATTTTTTCCCCAGGTAACGCTGTCTATCGATAAAATCCAGGTCCGCCGACTGGATTGCCGCACTCAATACAGCAGCTTGGTTTTGGGCAACAAGCAATATCCCCAGAATGTCCCTCAACAAACATTAGAATGAGCAGAAAAATAATCAGATTAGCTTGAGAACCACCTGACAGCATCCGCACAAGATAGACAAAAACAAAGCGATCAAAAATAGCCCCAGAACAGCGCACACATACTGCACCATCTCTACAACCGCACATAGTAGATATAAACGCTGCCTCTCAAGACCAAGAAAGCCACGTCAGGCTTTGTCCAACTCCATTCGGCTGATGAACTTGTGAGTCAGCCCGGGAGGTGAACTCTTGTTTATGGACAGTTTAAATCCCATGACTCCACTTACAGGTATTTTAGATATTTTTGCTGGTTTTTTAGTTTTATTAATGTGTACTTCAAGCTGTTATGAGCTGGATATCGCATGACTTCTCAGGTGTTACCGGCATGTGACATGTCTACTGGGATACTCCTCATCTAAGTCCCCATGGAAACACGGTGTTTCAACGTGAACCAGTCCACTGTACATTTACACTGTGTCCACTAGGTGTCAGTGTATGAAAGGATAACCACCTCATAAGTTGAGATTTTATTGCCACTGCAGCTTGACATGAGAGAATTCCCTCACAGGTGAAATCAAGTTATGCCAGAAGAGCGTACATTTCGGAAATATACCGCTAAGACTCATTACCTTACATTGGGAAATACTTGACACATTTCGGGTGGCACAAAGGTGCAGTCATTAGCTCTGCTGCCTGTCAGTAGAAGTCGTAGGATCACATCTGACCTGACCCAGTCCATGTGACGTTTGCTTGTTCTCCCTGTGTTTGTGTGGGTTTCTTCTGGTGGGTCAAGATTCTTCCTATAGTCCAAAGATATGTCAGACTAAGTAACGATTCTAAACTGCCCACTGCCATGCTAACCCTAAAATGGTGACTGGCGGGAGTGTGTTTCTACCTCCTTCCCAGTGCATGCTGGGATAGACTACGGCCCACTACAACAGTGAACAGGGATAAGCAAGATAGATAATGGATGGATAGAGGACTGGATAAATCATTTACACGACACAGCGAGAAGCAGTAATATAACTTTAACCTGAATAGAAAGAAAGCTTTTCATGCCAGCCTCCTTCATATGCCAAGATACCTGATTTCAGTCATTTTTCAGAAAAAAATATGAACCTGAAGGGCTTTTCTAACTCTCCAGGCATTTTTATGCTGTTCAACTTTACTTATGCTTATTAATAATTGTACTTGGACATTTTCATACTCGCTCTGAGTCATGAATTTTCCTCAGTGAGTCACTGTTATGAAGTCAAAAGTTGTGATCCGTATCAGCGTTTTGGGGGAAAAAAGACAAGGGGGAAAATATTACATTATGGAATGGTAATTTATTCTTTTAAAAAACAAATATAGATATGAACAATTCAGAATAACTGCTTTAACTTTAAACAAACTGTACATTTTATACACATTATTGAATACACTGATCACAACGATTTTACATTATTATGCAACAAGGACACCCACCGACTTCCTTCAACTGTGCAAAACAAAACAAAACCAGCATGCAAAAATAAAACAAACAAAATGCTACAGTACCTGAGGCGGAGAGCGAACACCTCTCTTAACTAATGAAAGGGACAGAGCAAACTGATATATCTTCTGCTGACATACATATATTAATCTCAGAAAGAGCGTCAGGGCGCAGGTGAGGAGGCTTGCAGATGCTCAAGGGTGGAAAATCCAGGATTCAGAGAGTAAAATCACAGCCATGTGTTTTCTGCAGCCATTTACTCAACCAGCTGATCTAACCAATCAGATCACACCACCTGGACGCATCGCTGTGCGAACTAGCAAATCTAGAATTGAGTTCTAATCCCCTGGATTTGCGAAGAAGCGAAGTCTTTTAGTTAGGGGGTAGGGAAGCACTGATTAGACGGCTGAGTCGGTGGGTTGTAGAAGCACGATGTCTCGGTTTTTACAGTCTGATCCCAGGATTCCCCACCTCCGGCGGAGGGTGAAAGGGCAACACTGTTGTGTGTGTTGGGGGGGCGCTGTGTACCCCAGATGCTCAGGACTCCGTGTAGACCGAAGAGATCTGACTCAGGCAGCGGTCGAAGCCGCCCACCTGGAAGAAGATGTTTTCCTCAGGACCGGGGGAGAAACCCGGTGCCCCCATGGTCTGGATGTCCTGGACCAAACTGAACCCTGTGGAGCAACATAAAGCTGGGTGAGGAACAGCCCAGAACCACCGACAACTAACATAAACACTGAGAACTAACATGAACACTGAGAGCTAACACAAACACTGGGAGCTCACACGTACACTGAGAACATCAACACTCAGACCTGACATGGACATTGAGGGCTAAACTGAACATTGAGAACTAACATGATCTGTCCAGGTAACGCTCCTGCCTCTTTCCCATTGTATGCTGGGATGGGCTCCAGCTCCCTGGCCAGGAATAAGCTGGCTAAATTATGAACAGGCAGATGGATGTGTAGACTTTTTCATGGGTATTTCTTTCTGTCACCAGTTTGCGTGGCGACAGGTTAAAACTTGGCCAACCTTTCAGCCCCATGACCACAGCTGAGTATCCAGGCTACAGGTCGACCTCCTGGCTACAGGTCATCCACACACAGGAACTCAAAGAGCACAGACCGTCCAAGGGCCCTGAGTACCAGTCCTCAGATAGCTAAAGGCTCAAAGAGCACAGACCGTCCAAGGGCCCTGAGTACCAGTCCTCAGATAGCTAAAGGCTCAAAGAGCACAGACCGTCCAAGGGCCCTTTGTACCAGTCCTCAGATAGCTAAAGGCTCAAAGAGCACAGACCGTCCAAGGGCCCTTAGTACCAGTCCTCAGATAGCTAAAGGCTCAAAGAGCACAGACCATCCAAGGGCCCTTAGTACCAGTCCTCAGATAGCTAAAGGCTCAAAGAGCACAGACCGTCCAAGGGCCCTCAGATAGCTAAAGGCAGGGCCACCTGCAGTATGGGGGGCCTGTTACGAGATGTTCTCATGAAGTCCAAAATCATCACAATTATATATTCATCCTCTTTGCTATGAGTCTAGTACCAGTACGTGCCTTTGCCAAGTTCAGTCTCATAATTAGCATATTCATGAGTTTCATATTTTTTTTAATAGTCAGGAAAACGTGCTACGCTCAATAGCTACACTGAGGCCAGGTTACTGCACTCTGTAGCAGTGCCCACGAGCTGCACAACCAAACTGGAAGGCGCTCTCTCTCTCCCTCTCTCTCTCTCTCCCTCTCTCTCTCCCTCTCTCTCTCTCTCTCTCTCCCTCTCCCTCTCTCCCTCTCTCTCTCTCCCTCTCCCTCTCTCCCTCTCTCTCCTGCTCATACATCTTGCAGTCCTGGACACAGCCTGTAACAAATAAGTCTTTGCCTCATGGCCGCTAAGCTACATCTAAAACACGATGCAGACACGAAGCGCAGAGGAAACTTCGGGCAGCTCTCCAAAACGTTCAAGAGCACGACATGCAAAGCATGATAGACGGCCGACATTAAACAAGGAGGAGGGGAAAACCTTGGCAAGAACACTGAAAAGGAAGAGAGGAGAGACGAGCACCGTAAAACACAGAAGTAATGCAGCCTGCTCATTATTCCCTGCTATCGGCTCTGAGAGGCCATTTTTCTGTAAAAGAAAAATCCTCCATAGAAACTCCTGCCAAACACTTGTAGTGGCAGTAAGTCAATGAAAAATGTTGTTAGCGACTGCCAAGATATTTATAATGTCAAAAGTACCTGAATACCTGGGTTTAGACAATGAGTATTATTAATTGCCAGTCGCTGACAGGCAGCACTGATTCCAGTCCAGACCTGTTTCATTTGATACAGCTAAGTGAGGACACTAATTAGATCACAGTTGCCATGGCATAGAAGATGGATAAAATAAGATTATGATGGCTAGAGAAAACTCGTAATACATGTAATAATACAACTGCTACTGCAGCTACTACTAATGCCAATACTACTGCTAATAATAATAATAATAATAATAACAATAATTAGAGTGATGTGCAAGCGATGCACTGTGATGTCCCCCGCCCCCAGATAAAATGCATTTCCATGGAAACCAAGAAAAATGAAAATCCCAGAATGACCAAAATAGCAAAAGTCACCAGTTCACCACTAGTTCTAAGCGTTTACCAAGATTCATTTAAAAATTTTCAAATGTTTCATGAGGTATGACCTGGAGACGGTAGTGTTTCAGACTTACAGAGTCAAGGAATTACGGAATTATAGAATTATGGACAAAGGATAAAAGTGTATGTCCTCGAGGGACATAATACTACAACTAATAATAATAATAATAATAATCATAATAATAATAATAATAATAAGTACAGCTAAACAATTTAGAAGGGATAAGATTCGTAAAGGAAAAAGCTCCTCTTATTTTCCCATGATAAACTGTTCCATATTTTTAGCGTGCACACAGACAAGGACATCTCAGCATTTCAGCACTTAATTTCTCTTTGGAACTAAAACAAACACCCTTAGCTAAAGCAGCCCTGCACCGCTAAACATCCCCGATCAATCCAGCTGTAACCTGTCTCGTTGGTTTAAGATTTGCTGGCCAGCTGGTCAACAGCTGATTGCTTCATGTGGTTGCAGCTCCACCAGATGATGGCGGCTCTCTAAATCATCTCAACCAGCTTTGTTCACACAGAAACCAGCTTTCGCCAGCCACAGAGCAGCCAGAATTGTCCATAACTCTGCACAGAAAACAGACTCTTGGCTCTGCGACAAAACACTCGTTTCTCCTCTCGCATCCTCGCTGGTGCACCAGGTAAATGCTCCCTTCACAGGTAAAGAGACATACCAAAGCGATACTGCACTTGGCTAAACTTCCTAAGATTATGGTGGACGGAGCTGGTGTTGCAGTCGCAGAGTGAAAGCACAGCTCAGATTGTCTGAGACCGGCGTCCGATTTTACGGCGAACTGGACCCACCTTCAGTGGAGCCGCCGGAGGGGTTTATAGAGTAGCCGTTGGTCCGAAGGGGGCTGAAGCAGTGAGAATCCACAGGGATGTGGATGTCGCCCACCACCGGCTCCATCCGGTAATTATCTCTGTAATGGAGGCAACTCTGGAAACTACCCTGGTAACCTGCTGCATGAGAGAGAGAGAGAGAGATAGAGAGAGAAGAAAAAAGACAACAAAGGATAAGTGCATTACTTTTGCTGAACTTCAGAACCACAATGAAAGCCATCGCAATTAAGTCATTTTGGCCACGTCAAATATTTACATTCTACAAACTGCCGGTCATTGTGCATTTGGTTGACACGGCAACCGCTGACTCAGGAGGCGGTGCGAAAGCACACTCATTTGAGGAGGAGCCGTTTTGGTTTGTGGCCAATCATCTGGAATGAAAGCCTGCACCCACACCGACCCGTTCTGGATAAGGCTGAATAGCCCAGACCGACACTGCTTCTCCATAAATGTTTCCAAACCAACATTACAGCCCATCCAGTCATCTATATACCAGCTTTAGTGCACTAGGTGAACTTCAGTGCGCTTAAGCACACAAGGGAGAAGAGGTCCCTTTAAAATCATGAGTTTGGCAAAATTTTATACAGTAAGGATGTTACATTAAAAAGAGGCAGCGGAATAGCTATTTGAAATGATTAGGAAACAATATGTTCTGACACAATCCACGGTGATTAATTAAGCAGGAGTGCAGAGTGGGGGGTGCGTGAGGAGGACATTTATGTTCATTTTTTCGGTGTTTAGCAGAAACTCTTACACAGAGGAACGCAACTTTCCGTCACTCATACAGCTTGATCTTTCAGCTGACGACCTTCACTTTGAGTATCTGGCCCATGGATGCAGCATCATCGACCTGGGAATTTAGCCTATTTAACTCAGGTATTTAATGCACTTTGAAGGCACGACCCAAGTTATCCAGCCATAATATTGTGCTAAACTGCAGCCTTATGGCATACAGTAATGGGGAACTACTGGAAGGGCCTCTTGTGTAAATATACTAACTGGCAAATGAACCCTTTAAGGTGTAAAAATACCATCCTAATGCTGATGTAACAATTTAACAAGGCCTGATTACAGAGATAGCTGGATATATGCAAAAGAATAGCCCTCAAATAGCTTTTTAACTTATTTTAATCCAGATTTGGGGGGGGGGGGGGGGGGGCAACCCAGCATTGGCAACTCAGCATTGTAGGGTCGCGCCCTGGTGATTGGGAGCAGGGAGGGCCTTCGAAAGTTGATTTAAAACAGGGATGGGTAATTCCAGTCCCAGAGGGCCACAGTGTCTGCTGGTTTTTGGTGTGTTGCTATCAAGTCACAAACTTTCTTTCTAAGCATTGATTGACTTCTGAAGCCTGCAAACAGCTGTGACCCTTCAGGACCAAATTTTCCCCAACGCTGACTTTGCACTTTGGTAGACTCACACAAAAAACCCACTCAATGGACTACAAAGTCAGGCTCATCACAAAGGAACAGGCCAATCTAGCAGTGACTGCGCAGAGTGATGTGTTCTGAGTAACTTTGCCTCACTTGAGAGGGTAGATTTAACACAGCCAGAGCACGTTTAATCCCATCTGTTCCCTCACAATATCTGTATTAAATTGACACTCAACTGAACTTTTTACGTATTCCAATGAGTAAGATAAACAAATTAATTTTCTTGATAAACGCTGCTTCACATCATCATATCCCTGGAGGGAGTCAGTTTCTGTTGAATGGAAACTTTGCTTTGAATGGATCTCTGCTCCTAGTTTCCACCCAAAGCATGACTTAACACCGCCTGGAGTTATTGCGCACAGCTGCAACGATCTGGAGTCACCGCTGATGACCAACGACCACAATATGAATCAGATGTCCTGGGTTTGATGATGCTAATTGCACCAAGACATGGGACAGCAGAAGTTTGGATGAAGCAAGATCAGATTGGCTGTGGTAGCCAAGCCTGGTCTCAAAGATATACGGTCCAGCAGATTTTCACTCTAACCTGAGCTAAGTACACCTCATTCAACAGCTAGTACAGACCTGCCCAACCTCGTTCCTGAAGATCTACCATCTTGCAGGTTTGCACTCCAGACGTAAGAAAGCAAACTTCATTCAGTAGCGGGAGTAGATCTGCCCAACCCTGTTCCTGGAGAACAACCACCTTGTTGGTTTTCACACCAACTCTCAAAGCTCTCTGCATTCAACAGCAAGAGGTCTGCACTGACCAGCTCATTAGCAGACTCAGGTGCAGCGAAACAGGGTTGAAACAATACCATACGAACACTGGTTGATCGGCAGAAAGGTCATTGGTTTCCATTGCTCTATATGAAAATACAGGTAGGTAGAAGAGGGAGGGAATGTCAAATTATCACGGACACCCATTGGTGTATTATAACCAAACATAAATGGGAATGCCACCACTGCAGAGTACGCTCGACAAACAACTAATTCTAGCAATGGGCTAAGAATGGAGTAGGCGCACCACGTCAGACATGTTTGCTGGATTCGCCAAATCACCATCATACTCGACTGTAACCAGCCACGCAGAAGAGCCAGCTACTTTCATCACAGTCATAGTCACAGTTCACCACAGTCATAGTCACAGTTCACAAGTTGCGCATACGTGAGCGTCCCAATACTTATGAGTCCCTGATATAGAGCTATTTAGCTGACACTTAACACTACAAAAATGTAGTTCACCACCATCAGAGCGTGAATGTGTGAGTGAAAGAATAATGTGTCCATTGTGAAGCGTCTTTGAGTGCCCAGTAATCAGAAAAGCGCTATATAAAATTGATGCATTATTATTGAACTAAGCTGCTTTAGAAAAAAAGCAGTATTATCATCTGCATTCATCTGCAATGTTTTGTACAATGTCATGTAAGAAAATAAAGGGCTGGGCTGGTTTGCTCACTCGGTCGAGGCGCAGTAGTTGTGAAGCAGTAGTGACTACTTCGGCGCGGATTCGATCCCCGGTCGTACCAACCAGCTGTGGTCGGCAGCTTTTTCAGAACAGAGCACAATTGGCTAAATCACTGTAGGGATGCAAATTGGGAAGGGTCTGCTGGGAAGGGAAATTAAAAATGATTGTCTTGTTCATTGCTCAAGCGCCTCCTGTTGGCCAGCCGGTCGCTCGTCAGTGAGATTCTGAGCTTGCTCATGTTCGGGTAACCTCCACCCTCGTTCTGAACTTGCGATGGTTTCGACCAATGAGTGTAAAGATGCAGGGGCGGAGAGGCGTGTGCTTCGGAGGAGAGCCGCGAACTGTCTCTCTCTCCTGAGCAGGCAACAGAGGATTGCATTCGAGCAAGTCTAGTACATAGTTCTCGGATGAGGAATTCCTAATTCGGGTGGGATTGGAGATGCCAAATTTATTAAAAATGAATAAATAAATTATTTAATTTAAAAAAAAGATTAGAAAACAAAGAAGAAGAGGCTGTTTCACCATTATCTATCCTTCTGATAATGCTGTAATTTGTGCAGGCTGCGGCAAAGGCCAGCGATGAAATCAACCCCACGGTAAACCCCCTAAAAATTGGGCCATAGAGTCGACAGGCGCCACAGGTCGGGGAATAAAGTTCTTTTTCATCCACCTGCGACTCTCAGCCTCCTGTTCTTCCCTCAAGAAACCAGCGCAGCCCCTCCGCTGGTCGGCCTCCACACCTGCATCAACACACGGAGTCAGCACTGCCTGGATCAATGGAGACGGTGTGGATGTGACCATGTGACGCGCTTGGGGAACACTGTTGGCATTGATACTGCATAGGAACATGCCTACATTCAATTCACATTCAGATATCCGCCAAAATCCAGGAGTGTCCGTAATGACGCTAGAGACACAAAGGTCATGCAGATGGTGACTATAATTAGAATAAGACCTCTGCACTGTGTTCCATATGGGCTATGAGTCAGGGTTTAGTTAATCCTGAATATTTTTTCTTACTGGAACCTCAATGTCATACCGACTCATTGAGCGTGCTCAGAATCAGAACTTCCCCCTATGGGAGCAGTGCGCTTTTTCCAGTGAAGTCATGTCCATTTTGTTCTAATCAAATGCCAGTCCTTACAAAAAAGGACCCGAAAACAAGGGCAGCACAACCAGTGCCCGCAAACGGCAGTGCGCAGTCATTACCCTGATTTGCTCCATGTGGGCTCCAATGGGAACTTAAAAAAACAAACACAATCATAAATGCTTATTAAAAGAACAACAATGGCTCACTTTGTGAAACAGGAGTTGCATGAGAACGGGGTCCAGTGACCGGGCCGTTACAGCGGTTTGCTGGGGGCTCTGCCAGTGCGTCAGAGCGCACGGAAACCACAGTCAGAAGTTCTCTCCGAGTGGCACGGTCCCGTCGTACGCGAGAACACACTCGGCGAGCGCAACAGAGAGCAGTTTACTCTGACACTGGAAACTCTACACCAGTCTCTGATGCCTTGAAGTCAGCCTCTGAGCTTTGTAATAAATGTTTTTACTGCATACAGGGATGAATGGGGAGCATTTCAGTCTTTGCAACAAACGGCAATGTTTATTGACAGGCTGACTCCAGATGCTGATAATGTTAAATGCACGTGAACTTCCTTCTTCACCTTGCTTTTTCAACACGTCCCCTACGCACCTTACAGCAGTGTCTGCTATAAATATAATCCTTAACAAGTTTCATCTCTGAACACAATCACATGTACACACACCCTTACATGTGCATGCACTACATGCATGCAGCATATGTAAGCAGGCACACACGCACACACACGGACACACACACACACACGCTTACGCAGGGACACACACACACACACACACACACACACGCATATGCAGGGACACACACACACACACGCATACACGCGGACACACACACACACACAGGTATGCACACGCACACGCACGGACACACACACACACACACACACACACACAGAGTTTGGTTTGAGAGTTCAAAAGAAAGCATAAGTCAGGTTCAAAGCCATTTCCGTCCAATCGTAATTGAACGCATGAGCAACAAAGTAATATTTTGTTTGCGGAACGTGACTTAAAAACTAATTTCTTCTTCAAAATCACCAGTATTGCAGCTTCCATTTATGAGCCACTTAGTCATTTCCTTTCATTTCTTAAAAAAACCTAGAACAACACAGGCTAACAAAATAAAAGTGCAGCGACACAACTCCACCAGAAGCCATGCTCACCATAAACATGAAATAACATTAGTTTTCTTCGGAGAAACCTCACATAAAAAACCAACACTTGTGCCTTTATGAAAAGTGTGCTTTCTGTTACAGCTTAATACTCTTATGTAAGGCTTAAGAGCACATTTTAGCTCCTGGAGGAAATACGCTTTCAAAAGTCAGGATCGGCCACAATACTCATCGTCAGGGATTCCAATGAGCAAAAGCAAGACTGTTGTTGTCTAGCAAGGTGGAAATCGAGGTTCAGAGATAAGCTGAAATAAACAGACTAGATTTAGTCCAGCACAGGTTAAACCAAGCTTCACCTGGATACAGCCAGGCAGAGTAATACTCACCTAACTAACTTTTCAAACAAAACATAGCCAGATAGTCAGTTTTTCGCTGAATTTCCAACCCTAAAATATATTAAGTATATATTAAGTAACCTGTGTAACAGATCATAAGTCGCTTTGAATAAGAGAGTCAGCTTAATACCGTACAGGCCAGCGGATGCTGCCTAATTCCCACGAGACGTCTCGTGTGTCTCTGGTGGACTTCTCGCGGTAATCTCGCGTAGAAATTGCGCTGTCTGCTGGCCTGAACGGGATCTGACATAGCAAAATACTGCCTGGAATGGAGAAGGACCCAACCCAACGCTTTGCTGCTAACAGAGTTGTCATGTGTAGAAGGTATGGTGATGGACGATGGGCTAAATCAGTCCTAGACTCAACACCACGCGTTGGGCCATGGCAGGTCCAGCAGCCTCTGGTAGGGATACACAGCTCCGCCCCTTACCTTCATGCACCGGGGGGTCCTGGAAGTGGCTGTACGGCTTGTGCTGGTTGGGGAGCTGCTGCTGCTCAGCGTGAGGGCTGTGCTTGTCCAGCGGTGGGGGAGGGGCGCCGGGGCTGATGCGCGAGGAGAGGAGAGGGGTACCCATTCTGAGAGGGAAGAGAGGAGGAGCACAGAGGACTGTCAATCATCACCACTGACACATTACATGTCTCCTGTAAATCTTCAGGTGCACAGCCAAGTAGCCATTACAAGCCATTTCAAAATCTGTTCCTTTGTGACATCACAAGGAGACGAGACCACCCAGAAAAATGAAGGAATTCATTGGCTGAAGTCCAAAAGTCCTCTCTTGCCTCAGGGCCTTCACTTCCCCCATGCGATGTCACAAAGGAACAGAATTTAAAATGGTTTGTAATGGCTAATTGGCTGTGCACCAGGTGACAGTACAGGAGACCTTTAAAAAAAAAGTGATATACTCTAATCGCATACCACTTGTAGGTCACTTCGCCGAATTTATTATCTTTTCACAGAATTTTCAACAGTGACATGGAAAAAGTTGATATACCAAAAAGATACCATCCCCACTACATTCGCATCTCTTGAAGAATTATTTTTATTAATCCATACTGATTTAGAAGGCCATGAAGTCACCAACAAATGCAAGTGAGAACAACACAAGTTAGTACATATGTGCAACTCGCTAGTAACATTCTAGTAACGACATGAGTGAATGACATTATTAGTGATGTAAAATGGCCGCCGCAGGGATCTGGTGAGTTAACTAATCTGGGAGACCCAGCAAATCACATACAGCAGACTCAGGAAATAAAGACTGTTTTTATTTCTCCCGGGGTCCTTTGAAACCTCCGATGAATTAATGCGCTTTTGCGAAAATGATTCACAAAGCACCGAAAATCCAAGACTGCCCATAAAGGGGAAAAACTCTTCGGAGCGCTGATGAGTTCCCGTAATGACTCGAGGTACATGTCCGCAGGGCTCAAAGAGAAATGCAGATGAAAGTCATAAACGCGTCATAATTTTCCGCCGTGACAGAGCGTTCTCACAGTCTCTGACGACTCATTTACAGGATGCACTCTGGGCTGCACAGGCTTCTATCTGAGACCGAGGCTAATTTCATTATAAATCAGTCATATCAGATACAAAAAAGACATTGAGAATACGGCAGAGAACCAACTCCGCCAATGTGAGCTGACTTTACATCAAACACTACCGTAATCATGAATTATTTCAGTAAAGATAGTATTTAAGTACAACCCCAATTCCGAGAAAGTTGGGACCAAGTGTAAATTGTGAATAAAATCAGATCACATTAGCCAATACGTTATTTACAGTAGACCATAGGTAACATTTCAAATTTTGAAACAGAGACATTTTACATTTTTATCGACAAAGTGAGCTTATTTCAAATTTTCTGGCTGCATTAGGTCTCAAAAAAGTTTGGACACAGGCAAAAAAGGGCTGAAAAAGCAATTAATATATGAGAATCCGCTGAAAGAACATTTAGCAAGTAATTAAGTTAACTGGCATCAGGGGCAGTGGCGTAGCCAGCGGGTGTGCCAAAACACGTCCCTTTATGACAGTAATTAGTCCTGGATAGTTCTCACTCATTTTCCTTTATTGGCGCTTTTTCCAATTATTGTAATTGGCAACTGAAAACACGGTTTCTCTCCATATGTGATCTAACAGCGATGAAATCATGTGCTAAATTCAGTTAAAAAAATAATTAACTTATTAATTGGCCAGTTGATTGAACTGGTTCGCATTCCAATTAAATGATGCCTTTCACTCTCGGTATTGCGTGGGTTGATAAAAAAGTGGCATTTTAACTTTTTATAGCCAATTAAATAGGCTATAGAAAGAATGCGGCTCAAGCTATTTGCGCAGGTATGCAATTTTGAATAACATTGATTTAAATACAGCAAATACGCATCCAGATGAATGATTGTCATCTTACCTAATCGGGGAGAACAAGCAGCACCTGTTAAGTGTGGAGTGCTCTCGGAGTGAACCTTCTGTTAATCATGAAAATGACTGAGAACAGGTCAGGAGTCAGGACTAATAATTGTTTTAAATGGATGTTTTGTGCAACCCAAATGATCAGGTCTGGTTCCGCCACTGAACTGAATTTAGGCCATGATTTTATCACTGTTAGATCACATATGGAGAGAAACCGTGTCTTCAGTTGCCAATTACGATAATTGGAAAAAGCGCCAATAAAAGAAAATGAGTGAGATCTAGCCAGGACTAATTGCTGTCATAAAGGGACGTGTTTTGGCACACCTGCTGGCTACGCCACTGATCAGGGGTTAACATGATTGGCTATAGTAGGGATGTCTTAGAGAGGCTGAGTCTCTCAGAAGTAAAGATGGTCAGAGGCTCTCCAACCTGTGAAGGCTTGTGTAAAGAAATTGTGAAGTACTTTAAAAACAATGTTCCTCAACGTCAAATTGCAAAGGCTTTGAAGGTCTCATCATTGACAGGGCATAACATCCTCAAAAGATGCAGAGAAACTGGAAAAATCTCTGTGCGTAAGGGACAAGGCCGAAGACCTTTACTGGATGCCCGTGATCTTCGGGCCCTCAGAAGCCACTGCATCACTCACCGGCATGATTCTGTCATTGACATTACCAAATGGGCCCAGGGATACTTCAGGAAACCACTGTCTGTAAACACAGTCCGCCGTGCCATCCACAGATGCTACCTAAAACTCTATCATGCAAAACCGGAGCCATTGTTGAGCATGATCCAGAAGCGCCGCCGTGTTCTGTGGGCCAAGGCTCATTTAAAATGGACTGTAGCAAAGTGGCAAAGTGTCCTGTGGTCAGACGAGTCCAAATTTGACATTCTTGTTGGAAATCATGGTCGTTGTGTCCTGCAGGCTAAAGAGGAGAAAGACCACCCCTCCTGTTATCAGCGTTCAGTTCAAAAGCCAGAATCTCTGATGGTATGGGGGATACATTGGTGCATATGGTGTGGGGCACTTACATGTTTTAAAAAGCACATGAATGCTGAAAGGTAGATAAAGGTTTTAGAGCAGGGGTGGGCAATCACGGTCCTGGAGGGCCGGTGTGTATGCAGCTTTTTATTCCTATCAATTACCCCGACTAATTGAGTTAATTGATTGCATGCACAAATATAGATTTTCGCAATGATTCGATCAAAGGAAAATGTTTTATGAAGGGAGACAAGACTAGTCTTTGTAGTTTCATGATAATTTAAAGAAATGCGCATGAAACGTCAGATTTCATAAATGGTTTGGCTAATTGAGAGTCAACTAATTAAAGACCAGACGTTGGTGTGAAAACCAGGGACAGATACGGCCCTCGCTGCCCACCTCTGTTTTAGAGCAACATATGCTCCCCTCCAGACGACATCTTTTCCAGGGAAGACCTGCAAAACCACATACTGCAGCTATTACGACAGCATGGCTTCGTAGTAAAAGAGTCCGTGTGCTGAATTGGTCTGCCAGCAGTCCTGATCTTTCACCGATTGAGAACATTTTGCGAATAATTAAACGAAAAGTCTGTCAAAGGAGAGCCAAAACTCTCCAGCAGCTGGAAGCCTGTATTAAACAAGAGTGGGATCAAATTCCAATGGCTAAACTCAAGAAACTTGTCTCTTCAATGCCCAGACGCCTCCACTCTGTGTTATAAAGAAGAGGGGATTCTACACCATGGTAAACAGGCCCCTGTCCCAACTTTTTGAGACCTGTAGTAGCCATCAAATTTGAAATGAGCTCATTTTTTGGATAAAATTGCGAAATTTCTCATTTTCAACATTTGCTATGTTATCTCTGTTCTATTGTGAATAAAATACTGGCTGCGGTGATTTGAAAGTCATTGCATTTTGATTTTATTCACAATTTACACTTTGTCCCAACTATTTCGGAAATGGGGTTGTATTTAATTTATTCAATTAAGGACATTTGGTTGATGAGCTCTTAAAGTTTTCATTTTCGGGCTTTTTCTTTCTTCATTTATTTACCTGTACACTTATAAATATAAATTTAGAAACATTATTTCTGATATTTTATTCCGCACAGATAAGAAGATGCTATTTGGGGACACTGAATGCAGAAGATTGATGGGCTGCATGGGTAAATCCATATTTGGAATTTGGAATGCAGAAGGTATAAAAAAAATGAAAGGATGTGAAACTAAATTTCGTGTGACAGGTTAGAAAGAGGACTAAGATGACTAATTTCCTGACAAAATGAATAAGATCAAGGCGCACTCTATTTCACAAGACTAGGACAGAAGTCAGCCGTGCGATGAATAAAATACATAATTCACGCGGTAAAGAACAGTACCCTCTTAACAGAAGCAAGGCATTCTTCTAATCACTACAAAACCACAGAGGATGTACTTAGTAGCAGTTCCCGTTTGAACTCTGGTACAAAAACAGCAGCAGGGCTCCTAAAACGAAAGACAAAGTCTTTGCTCTGAAAAGGAAAGGGAAATTTTTTTCAGTCTCCTTTTGATGACTGTCTCAACTCCAGAGTCAGAATTCAAGGTCTCAGCTTGTGTATGTTAATGGGCAAAGATCAATGGTTAGCCTTTTCGGAAGAGCTATAACGTCCCTGATGAACTAGCTAGCGCTTAACAATGGGAATAACTTCAGCAGCAACGTAGCAGGCAGCTGACACTGGAAACTCGCAGTGCAGCGAGGCAGTGTGCACTGAACAAATATTTTTGCGGAAGTCTTTCTCCCCCGTGAAGATTTCTTCCTCTTTTCTCTTTTGTGCGCCACTTCAAAAGGAACTCATTCTGGATTAAACCCTCCGTATTTCATCAAGTGGGTGGAAAATGTGCCGAAATTCTGCTCGGGAAATGCGCTACAGTTTGCAAGAAAAGTTCAGGTAGCAGGCTCCCCCACCTCGTCCCACAGGCGATTATTCCGCCAGGTTCCGTCCTGAGACTGAGTGCGCCTCTCTCCGAATATGGCTAATGCAAGCGCTGGTTCTGGATGGAGGGGGGGGGCAACATGTGTTTCTGCGGAGAGCTGAGGTCCCACGGGGTATGCTGTCAGCACAAACTCAGGAAACAGTTATCCTGTTCATATTTTTACAACCAGCCTCTATATGCGGCGAAAGTGAATCACGAGACTAATCATTACCAGCTGCGCCGAGCCGAGGCCGGAGGAATGAGCGGAATCCATCGGCCGCGGTATAAATCCATCGCAGGTATTTACCTCGCTGATCGTCTTCATGTTTTTACCCTCTCATGTCCACACGGGGCCTCTCGACTGAAATCTTCCGGGAGATCCCTCCCAAACTGCCTCTCCTGCCATTTTTATTTTGGGAGGCGTGACTTCAGACCTGTGGGCAGTGCACGACATTGGACGCGTGTTCCGGGCATGACCATTCATCGCTGGGGGTCAGGATCATGTGACAACCATCATATGAAGGAGGGCAAAGAATCAACAGCTCAAAACCTCAATCACCCGTCTACACCCCTGGAGTTCAAATCACGGCCCTCAAGGTCCGAGAATCGCTGGTTTCCCAGCCTCCCTTGACCTGGGAGTCAGGTGTATCGACAGTCTGGCCAATCATCGGCGTTAAATGTTCATTTACAAAAGTACTTACCTGGGATGAAAGAAAACTTGGACTGAATTTGGATTCGAGGTCCAGATTTGAAGACCCCTGCTCTACACCGTCACCCCCCCCTTACACTTTAACACAGACTGAACGCCATGTTGGAGGTGGTTTCAATCCTATTAACACCGAAGGGGAGTGGACCGTAATTCCCTCCAACAGTGAGTCCGCATCGGTGCTGACTCTCCGATCTCACACTCCTTTGCTGTAAGAAGGGTGACAGAAGGGCCTGTGTGTGTCCTACGACACTGTGTCTATCTCTAGCCATGCTGCCGGCCATTGACTGTTTATTATATGTAATGAATTGCTTATTTCCGCATTGCCTTGGTATTGGCCTGAGGGTCTCCATATTGGCCCAGGGCCGCAGACTGAGGGCTAATACCGCAACTCAAAGACCAATACCAAGGCAATGCGCAAATAAGCAATTTACAATATTTTCATCAATTGGTTACATCTGTTGTGCTATCATAACAATATTATGACTATGACCTCTGAAGTACGCGACTTCAATACTCATTCAAGAGCGAAATGCTCGGTCCACGACTGTCGTTTGCTTCTCTGAAAAGAGCGAATGCCACAGTAGCCAATGGTCACTAGTGCACATGCTGAACTTGGCCAATGCAGGTCGGCCAAGACAAGCTATATTCGCAGGCCGTCTTTACTGTATGCAGGCAATAACATACATAACCAATTAATAAAACACAGTATATAATGAAACGGTTGATGGTGTCGGCTACTTCTGTTTCCAAGACAAGTGCATCCCAAAGATCACATGAGTATTTACATCCTCCCCTTTAATGAGGAGCCTCCGCCCCTTTAATGAGTAGAGTCCGTCCCACAGCTGTGAGGGAGACTTCACACAGACAGAAGAGCTAATGGCGAGGGAGCGATTTGGAAAAGATCCCGCGACTGAATACGAAATTCACTATGAAGTCCACTGCCTAGTGTGTCAGCCACGTTGCGCAATCATCAAAGCATTATTCAGACATGCATACTGCATTCAAGCATGCATACTGCACTATGCATACTGCTGCAAACTCAGTACAGAGACTGCAACTTGCTGTCAAAGTCGCCCATTCATTCAATTATTCACGCGACAGAACTGAGCAGGACGGACGAGTCCCACGGGTTTCCGGCGATTTTCTTTGATGCAGTGATTTCTCAGATTGCGTCAGAAACGCCCTCCTCTCATATCCCACACAGCTCAGTACACGATCAACACTATAGTGGAGGAGTGAGCCATTTCGAACGCAAAATATTTTAGTTCTGTCTAAAAGGGTATCCACTGATGATAACCCTCTCCGTTCAGATGAGCTTACTCGAAAGGATGCGTACCATGTGACTCTCGTTAGAGCTCCCCGCTCACGATCGAGAACATGCTCAGTCACGAAATCCCCGCTGCCTGCGAAGGAATCATCTGAGGATAGCAGTGAGTAATTTGTACTGTAACTAACTCAAGACTCTCTGTGTGTTTCTTTTCAGCTCTCCCGCCCCCTCCGTTTCTTTATTTATTTTTATTATTATTTTTTTTTTGTGAAAGCACATCTCGATTTATTAACTGCTGAGGAGAAGCTGAATGCTGGTGGACTTGGATCTGACAAAAGAACGTTCCAGAACAGGTCTCCTTCAACCGGGACAGCATTACGGGATCCAACAGCAATGAAGCTGGGGGGGTGGGGGGGCGTGTGCTTTGGTCTCACCTGATTTGACATGGAGCGGATGACGAGCTTAACGATGTGAAGTAAATGTTGAACGACAGGTGAATCTTTACATGGCCTGTTTCGGCAATTTAAAGGGTTTCAACAAGCTACGGGCGAAAGGCTGGATGTAGCCGGGACAACTCACCACTCTACCATAGGGACATTACACAAAGTTACTGATTTTATATCATCCTTATCAAATGCTTCTCCTGAGTGGCCATTCATCTGCAAATGTTAATACAGCTACAGTACCTTGAGGTCTATATATAACAAATCCCACAAAAAAAATATCAAACTGAAGTTAAGCTCTTGACAGTGAAGGTTAAGATACTGGATTGTGACTTGCGCGCTAAAGGACTGAGGGCAGGAATGAGCGATTGGCTAATGCATCACTGACGCACTCCTTACGCATGACGCTCTGATCACCTGTATGAGAAATACTGGATCAAAGGCAGCTGGCTCTCAAATTCAATGAGATCTGGTCTCCCATCATCCCCCATCACAACAAAACAATCTAAGACACTGAGGGTCTCCGTAACGCATCATCATCCCGCGCACCGAGCCACAGCGATTTAAAAATGCAATATGTATTCTGCTCATATACTAACCGCAGTACGTTTGAATGTGAAAGGGCCGGTCAGGAGAGATGTGAGCTCGGACGTCACTAGAGTTTTATGGACTGGAGGGGAGGGGTTACTGTACGTCTGTACTCGGGGAGTCTGGGCTGGCATGTTCACTCCCAGCTATTGATGCATTAAACTAAAAACTAATATTATTCTGGGAGGCGCTAAAGAACATTTTATGAGGGCTAAAGACCCCATATAATAGGCCAAATGATGCCCCTGGATGAGGGCGTCAGATGCACAATAATCTGATATTGCGCAGGAGGAAGATTCGCGAGTTAAAGACCCCCATTTTTCCTCGTTCATCTCATTCATCTTCCCGGCTCACCTGGGCGTTCCTCTCCTTCAGGGACGAACCGTCAAGGTGCAGGGATTCGCTCGTGATGGATTGCCGAGGCGGTTTGGCGAGAGACGGTGGGAATTTTTCTTTTTTTTCGGAGAGGCCTGCTTCTGGTTCTGGTTAGCGAGGCAGCGCTAGTCTCTCAGAGCTGCGCTGTTATCCTCGAGTCTCGCGGTCCTCAAGCAGGAGAAGGACGGGGGCCAAACGATGGCGGTAGCTGCTTATTTCCAGTCCCCAATCATCGCTATCCCTCCTCGCTAAGTTATCTCCCCATAAGGACTCAAAGGGATTGTTTCTTCATATTCAGGGTCTGTCATTTTCTTGGGAAACCAGTGACGGATCGCTAAAGCAGAGAGGCCAATGCGAGCCAGATAACGAGATGTGCAGAGGAAATTAGGAATGGTGCGGAGTTGTGCGATTCGAGAGATTAAATCATCGCTGGTACACTGCCGTTTTTCCCTCTGAATAGAAATCCAAGACCAAGATTGCTTTAGACGGCATAAAATTCGCTCATTTTGTCGAGTGACACGATGTAAACCCACAAACCTCGCAGAGCTGCAATGTTACTTCTACAAGTGAACTGCGGCATCTTCTGCAGTCAGTTCTATGGTAAAATATGACTCTGGGACTAAACTAAGCAGAAGAATTTTCAAAGGGCTGTCATTCCTATACGGCTCACACCATATGGATGTGAACATCCTCAATTTAAAGGGTTGAGACTATGCAGCAAAACTCTCACTGTCCAAATACTTATGGTTCTCAGTGTGCCCATTAAACACACAGGGTTACAGTGCTACTCAAGAAAATTATATTTTTCAAACATTCTTGGTTGCTCTGTGGTGTCCTGAACTTCATGTCCATAGGGATCCCCGGATCCAAATCAGGACCGTACCAGGGAAATTTCTGGAAGGGTAGGGAGGGGCTGGTTCCGGAAGGGAAGTTAGAGTGACAGATGGGAGAGGAATCTCAGGTCTTTACGTACACAGGTACTGTTCAAACCCGAGGTATGTCAAGGACTTCTAAGACCCAGGTTGCCACCATCCATCTCCTTGAATCTCTGTTCTGTCCTTCACTAGCGAACATCTTGAACCTGAGGCCGGCTTAACTCTAATGCAGCCTCCATCTGGGCCTGCTCAGTTGGGCCAACGTCCTGATCTAAAACCCTGTTCTGTGGAGTAGGGGGGGGATAATTGAGGGCAGTTTCGATGTCCTGAGCTCTCGCCGGCGACATCATCCCATTTCGCCATGTTTGTGCGGCGTCCGCGGCGCCGTATGGCTTCGATAAACCCGGCGGTGAGGGGCTGCGGATTTACAGCCGCGGAGAGCCCGGCGGACATTTTTACGAGCGCGGTAATCAAAGTGAGCTTCGCTAGACCGGAGCCCCCCTGCCGATGTCCTCGCGACAGGACGACCCGCGGTTCGGACTGGCCCGTGGCTCAGGGACCCAGACGAACACGTCACTCATGGAGTTTACACAGCGTTGTGCCGAGCGATATATCATTCACGCTACGGGCAGAACCCAGTTCAACGGTACTGCGGATAAAAGCCACTTAGTCCAAAGGAAACATTGAATTATTATGGGGAAAACAAAGTTCCCACAGCAGTTACCACAGCCACCCTCTTTCACTGCCACTCTCATTTACAAGGTCGAAATTTACTCAGTTTTCAGTCCTCAGGCTTGGCTGTTCTCTCTCCGCCATCCGTTGGAGACGGGTTCACTGGATTTTGGGCCTGCTGTCCGTTAGACTTCTTCAGAATTTGATGTGAGATAAATCGAAGTTCAGGTCAAAAGTGGTTGACTTCTGTCATCCGCTCTTTCCTGACATTGACCTGACCTGAGCTACAGTCAAAGATAATTGAGTGGCTGAGGGATTTGCAGCACGCTTCCTCAAAGTCCTTCTGCTCAGTTTGAACTGAGGACAGTAACGTACACTACATACACATCACGGTAACTTGGCTGATGGCAACATCCAAAGCGACTCACACTTGATTAGACAAAGCAGACATCAGAGCAGTGTGGGGTTAAGGGCCTTGCTCAAGGGCCCAAGAGATGTACTGATCTCATAGAGGCTACACTGAAGCCGAAACGGTCTTAGTACAAGCAAAACACCTTCGGCACGAGTTTATTCGACCCCCAATATAACCTCTTAATGTCTGACTCGAGGATAACTGTCACATTGCGTGTCACAGCGATTGCGGCCAGATGAAAGGAAGCACGGTAATGCTGACAAATCCCGAAGTTAAGCTCCGTAATCTGCGCGGCTGCGACATATAGTGATACAACGATTAATCACAGCTCCGAGCGGCCCAGCTGCATGCTTTATACTCTAACATTCTCCAGGAGTGATATCAGCCGTTTTGTTTGACTGAAAAATAAAGCTTGGAATCTGGTCGTCTGGAATGCGTAAAGTCTTTGGAAAAGAGGGAGCCTGATTTTCCCCAAGGATCTGAACCCAAAGAAAGACCCTATTTTAAAATGTGTTGTTTACTTAAAGGTACCATATATACTACATTTTTTTACTCCATAAAACCTACGGACTCATATATAGGTCTGTAGAATACAGCTGCTGTATTCAAACCTGTGTAACTTCAGGCCTATTTTAAAATCCATATAAGATCTCAAGATTTCCAAAGATCCTAACTATGTACGGCTGAATAACAGGGAATTAAGTATAAAATGATGTACAAAACCTAGATATTTGAAGTAAGACTGTGGCTGTAATAACATGGCATCCAGGGTTTGAATATTTCTCTCAGTATAAGTGTGATGCAGCTTCACTGAAGCGCTGCAACCAGCAGATACAGAATATGTGTGTGACATTGTCCTACAATATGGCATAAATTCTTTTATTGATTTTAAACCTACTTAAGGGAAAACTTCAACAAAAGGTTAAATTTTAGGGGGTCACAGAATATAAGACAATTCCTTATTGTCCTTATAACATGGTTTTTGAAGTTTGTATGAAAAAAAAAATACAAATTCAGTGTTTGCAGCTATTCCTCACCCATTTTGTCCCACAGTAAACATGCGCTGTCTGTAATGGTCAGTGAATCAGGTAAAATGAGGCTCTACTCTGATTGGCTACCTTATCACAGCATGGAATGAACGATGGCTCCAGAAACGGAAAAATATTGGGCTGTATGCAAAGGACTATTTGACTCCCCTTGTGATGTCAAAAGGGGCACATGATGACAACGGTTCATTCAAAAACCAAAAAAAAAGTTTTTGAGAGGTTAGGGAGAGGGAGGACCAAAGTACAAGTCTAACTCCTCTAGATATCAGTTTGACTGTTTCACAGTTGTTTTCTAAGTAACAGCCGTCGCGTTACCATGGAAATAACAGAACTCTCCCCACAAGTGCGGATTACTGACACAAGCTCCAATACTGACACCTTCTTCGCTGAGTAATACTTGTTGCACGTGTCATTGGTCATTATTATATTACGTAAGGACTCGTTCTCTCCTGATTGGTTGAGGCAGCTTTGTTGGTCACTGTGCATAGGGATATTCACCGCGCAAAAGGTGAATATAAGAATCTGACGACATGGAGCGAAAAACAGATCAGGCTTCCCCCGCAGGAGCTCCTGACAGTGTCCATATTTCTCATCCCTTCGTCCCTGTGAGGAGCTTTACTTTAGAGTTGTCCCCCTTCTTCTATTTTATATTTTCAAGACGGGTCATGGAATAAAACAGTTATTGACTTCAGTTAACAGTGAATCCAATGATTTATCCACCTTGTACACACCTCAGCCGAAGTCAATAATTGTATAATGTAAAATGGAGAGTCTAACACCTATATCAGAGGAGGACTGCAAAACAGGTTAACCTGCCCCCTGAGGCCCGGAGGACTCATTGCTCAGCATGAAGGCGGGGACACAATATGCGCGAGCTGGTAGCCAATCACATTTTGCCACATCATGCATTACCCCCTGCAACATATGGCCACCGTCAGCGCTAGCATTCCTGCAATGCCATTCCAGACCATAACCCTGCTCACTGCTGCATGTCTGTTTTCATGCTCATGCAGGTATGACACAAGTGGGTGAGAAAAACAGTGAAATGACCAGTGACTGTTAAATCAGCTGTTTCAGACCGCATGAGGTCCGGCTCCGGCCCAGAGGTCGGCCATATGTACTCTGTTCAGAGTTAAATTAACTGGGCTTTACTTGCATCTCCGATGTCCAGGACAGCTGAACCAGGGCAAAGCCACGTAGCCACGTTACTAAAGCATGAGCCATATCTGAAAGCTTGTTACCGCAGGCGATGATAAATTTGGAAAAATATGATCAGCAAGGTTTCAATGGAACGATAAAAAATGGCATCTGTTTACTAAATGTGGTCCCAATAAACATGTTACGCTGATCCGTAACTCAATTTTAATCACGCTGTTGCTACAATAAACTCCGCAAACAATTTTAAAGACGATTTCTCTGTCCCTACAAAACACGCAGGTTCTCTCAGACTTAGCTCACGAGTATAATGATGGCTCTCATTAGCGAGTCAGTTTCCTAGCGTGGTAAAGTGCGTGTCACTGCGTGTTATCACAGCGACCATTACAATTCAACAGTGCTTGCCAGTGCTATTCATCCATTATTTAAACCTGCCAACTCTTGGACACGGCCAATGCCAGCGTGTGATTGGATGAGAGGGATTAGTACACTGGAGAATTCTCAGTGGGAATGAACTATAAATGAGATGAGTGCAGTTTCCATCAGTGTTAAACCTTGACTCCCTTGCTTAATGTCTGGCGCTCTGAATGCTGAACATGTGTATCAACTGTGAAAACCCCTCATTTATCCAACATGTAAAATGATTTAATTTAATTTATTAATCATTACCAAAATATCAACAAGAGTTTGTCACTAAAGTTTGGATAAAGTTTGCCACTATCCCCCACCGTTAGGTCACCAAAACCGACTGGTGTCTGCGCATTTCTAGTAGGAAGGTTGGTACCAAAAAGAATTGAAATAGGTTGACTCCCTCTTGAGATATCGTGCTGACAATGTTCGGGACGGACAGACGTACGTATGTACAGACGGACGTACAGACGGCGCTGAATACTATATCCCCCGCTTCGCGCTAAACTCGCGGCGGGGGATAATTGACAAAGGAAGACTTGAGGTTGTTGAAAGGCAGAGCACTCTTTTGCATCAACCTTTACCAAAAAGCACAAATCAGGATCCAATTCAAAAACAAGAAAATTTAATGAGGGGCGTATGAATGTATGATGTCTGCCAATCTGTGAGGGTCTACTACCTTCCACAAAAATAAACCAATCTAAGAAAAAAATTAAGAAAGAAGACATCAAACTAAAGTTTGGTTCTCCTGAAACCAAAAGACGGCATGGATCTTCAGATGGAAACAGCAGATATCGCCCTCCTATATTCATCTCCACTGACGTTATTACGCAGTTTTTTTAGAGTGTCTAAAAGCCACACACAGGCTCGCTCATTTATGCGGTCAGGAGAAGGGAGGGGTCCATCAACCTCCTTCGTCAAGATCAGAGGAGAACGTACTGATTGGTGCACCAGTGACCGGGCGAAAGTGCGAGAAACGGCAGGAGCTGAACGGTTTCCCTCCAAACTGGATGTTCATGGGTTAAAATTCCCTCGTGTTATTCGCAGCAAGGCATCGTAGACTTTTCATTAGGACATTCATGGCTTCTCTTTGAGAGACCGAACACGGATATTGGAGGTAAAGGCTCATTAATGAAATACCTCTAAAACCTTTCATTCAGCTTCTAAATAAAATAAGCATAACAGACCAATTATTACAAGCATGAAATAATCAGATCCGGTGCCAAGGGATGGCTGATATTTAGCCTGGAAACAAAACGCGGTAAACGGACGGACAGATGGACAAAAGCATGAAAACAGCACATCGACACAATAAGATGTATCCATATATTATATTCCGTTTATATTTTGTTGAGAAATATTGGCAGTTTCAGAAGATCTGGCCCGGAAAACAAGCGTGACGAGTGGATGGACAAACGGACAGACAGACAAGCAAATTGACAACACTCATTCCTATATCCCCGCCCACTTCACGATGAGGGTAATCAAGCAAACACGAAAAGGAACCTGCTCATGTCTCATTTTCACCACACCAGGCTGTAACAATGGTGCTTTGTCTCAGAAAGTTGCATATCTTTTGGTGGGAATGACATCTTACGGGACGCTTAATGATAATGAGCGTAAGTTTAGCTTTAGGGATCCTTATAAGGTCCTCCTTAGAGCTTGCAGCAGGGCGCACGGCAACGGAGACAGAACCGACAAAATTCCTACAGTTGACCCTTTCAGCGCCACAGGCAACTATTGTTGCCCAATGGATGAAAGAAATCAAAATCAGACGCTGTTGAAAACCTATCATGTGGCAACTTGTTTAAAAGAGCTCCCGCAAAGGGAGCTCTTTTAAACAAGTTGCCACATGATAGGTTTTCAACAGGTCAGGACAATTACATTTTTAATTCCTTGAAAATGTATTCAGCACACAAAGGGTTAAGGATGAAAGAACATTTACCGCATGTCGGTGAACGATCAAGGCGTAACCAAATTACTATGTCTGCCTCTCTAAGGATAGTTCAGAACTACCAAAACGAGACACTAGTTGTCCATAACTACATTTCTGAGAGTATTATGTAAATGTAAATATTTCAGTACGGACCCCTCCAGCACTGAGCCACCCTCACCCTCCTTCCTTTAAAAACAACTCCTTCACCTGGGGAAACAGGTGTACGAGTTTCTGTTCTTTGAAGCCGCGTACAGTGAAAGCTTTGACTGTGTCGGCAGTGTGAGGAGTGGTGACCGAGCGAGTCCAGAAAGGTGGCTGAAATGCCATCGTCGATGTTCTGCGGGATAAATACGCTCTTACAGTTTCCCCTCCATAAAACCTGCACTCATGAAAGATTCACTGTTTGAAACCAGTCCACGTTTTTTACTTCTGACGTGTTCCACCCTGTTGCAGAGCGACCTTGCGCCCCTTCTCCAAACCGCGGATTGTACACTCGACACACATCACAAATATACCTCAACGGCCATATTTCAGCATCAGCCGCAGAAATAACACACGCGTTTAATAAGTAAAAAAAGAGTCTAAATGGCTCATTTCAGCCAGCGTAAACACATTTTAGCTATGACCTCAGAGCCTGCTCGCAAACATACAGCAAAGCTGGTTAGATAATTTTGTCAAAATGCTCAGTGTCCTGCAAAACCATTTGGGGGGGAAAAGACAAGTGCTCGACTGTTATTGACCTTGGCAGAGTGTGCTCACGCCGCAGGCTCGGACTATTTAAATCCGACGGTCGACGTTCTGTCCGACGTGAGGAGACGTTCTGTGGGCCGTCAGCTGCAGGTCTCGGCCCTTCGCCGTCTTCCAGATTTTCCAGGACGACGTGGACATCTGTGTTTATGTATATTTTGATCGTCCGCATCAGCCTAATGGAATCCACAAATAAGGCCTGCGAAGTTATGCGAATCCAGAGCTGTCATCGCGTCTCTGCCCTCAGACTGAAGGTTCTTTTATATAGTGTAAAGTGAGAAAAAAATACGCTCTCAAAATGTCTTTCGCCAACGACGTGGAGACAAACTGCATATGGCAGGATCAAAATACCAAAATTTTTGTGATTTTAGGGGAAAGGCAATATTTGAATATCTAACTGCGCTGGATTTTTAAGTTCGCTTCCTTATTCTTAATCCCACAGCCAGTATGGAAACATGGTCATAAAATCCATAAACATTCACAAAACTCACTGTACTGAACCCCTTCATGTAGCATGCGCACATCTGAATCATACGTTGGCAGAAGTATCCAGAATTCAAGCCACATTTGGCAATTTTCGCCCCAAAAAATAATCAGTGAAATGGTCCAGAGGTCTGTAACTAACCATTCTAGTACCCTTTGCAATAACACACATTTGTTTTTCGGTTTACATTAGCATAGCGTACCATATTTGATTATCCACGCTTTTGAAACCCAAGATCGCACTGAAAGCTCATTTTAAAACATCGCTGATCCAATTAGCATGCCAATGTGGCATGCATTATCGACGGATTAGACAATAATCAAATCTGGATATATCAGAGTATTAAAAAATGGTCACAATAATTTGGTTACTTTACTGCATCTACTTGAAATTTTGGAAGGTTGACGCCAATTCACCGTTTATTATTCCCCCACATGAAATCTGTACACGACTTGAAGTCTCAACGGAGAAAAATCATGTGAATATGTGGGCGCAACCAGAGATGAACTGTCCAGGATTAGAAAGTTAAAGTTCTACACAGCTTTGCATTCCAAATACATGGATTTGCTAAATGGAACAATATTTCAGGCGAAGAGGCTGAACTAATTATTGAAATCAGATGGCTGTCCTCTTGGGTTGAAGTAAAATACGGCAGGAATTTAACTTTCTGACCACTGGAATGTCCATATTTGTCTCATATATTTTATTCTTCTCAAAGGAAAAAAAATGTGAGCTTGTACACATAATGTCAGACAGTATCCGCACCACCTGCCTTGCTTTACTCTTATTACATGCGGTTACTTACACCACAAGTCTCCAAAACTCAAGGCCACTCCATTCTAAGCCTTCCTTCTGTTGACAGGCGCTTTCGTGAATTGGATTTTACCTTCAGAAAATGAGCCGTTCGCACATAAATTCTGACTGAGCGCAGATAGCCCATTCCACGCATCAGTTCCAAACATCATTCGCCGCATTTTCTCATGAACGAGGCGAGATATTATTTTCTCATGATTAGTTTCTGTAAGGACATGTAGAGATGTGTCATCATTTACAAATCCCGTCATTCTGAGCGCTGAGCCTTATATGAAGACTGCGAAGAGCAAATGGGAACAAACTTTGTTTGACAGATCTCTTTTATACAAGAGATCAGAACGAATTAAAAAGATTGAGAGTTGAAAGATGAGAGAGGAGATATAAGTCTGCGTCCTCAACAGATGGTTCGTAACTGTGATGAACAGCCCACGGGCCGCAAACATTATTGTTACCATCTGCAGAGGAAAAAAAACCCTATAAATCCCTGACATGGTTGTTCACTTATGTAAATGTATGCATATAATTCCAAATTTCTGAGTTACGATTCTCCCCTTTTCTGAATTGTGATTAAAGATGGACACAAGCAAAACTTCAAAAACGTCACTCGAGATTTTTACAGTTTGTAGAACTGAACCATAATCGATGACGTAGCATTTCATTTGGGCGAATATGAATTAAGTGCTCAGAGAAGAACAAACAGATTCGCAGTTGCTCCTGCCAATCTGGGGACAAACACACCATAATTCAGTGGACACTTTTTTGTTTTTTTGAGCTGTTGGCCGAGCCAATCACCAGATCTGAATCCTGTACCTGCATTTTACCCGCTGAAGAGGAAACTGAAGGCAAAAAGTCCCTGAAAGAAGCAGGAAGTGAAGATGCTGCAGTCCAGGCCTGGCTGAGCATCAGCAGGGAAGATACCAGAGTCAGCTGATGTCTGTGTGTCACACACTTCAAGTCATTGCAGGCAAGGGATACAGAAATTTATAAATGTTTACTTTGTAGTTCTTTACATTAGACTGTTCATTATTTTTTTAAGCACAACAAAATGGGCGGGGGGGGGGGGGGGGGATGCACTAAAGGTGCTGTCCTTTTCAAACGATTCCTCTGATATGAATGACAACACCCTCAAACTGAAGCTGACAATCTGCTCTTCAAGATAATTGTCACAGTATCTTGTCACACGTATCTTGAGTTCAGAACAAAAATGAAAAATGTGTCACTGTCCAATGAATTATAGAGCTCGCTGTTCCTTATATGCCGCTGAACACTATTGCTGTAGAATTTCCCACGGAGAATTTGGAAATGCAGTAATGAAATGGGCTTCATGCTGACTGTTGAGAACAGAGACAGTGGAGGTTTATTTCGATCTCGTGGTGCAGGGTCCCCCAAATCCCCGTCGTCGAGGGCAGAGAACCGCTGGTTTACTCTCTTCTTCACCTGGGACTCAGGTGTGAACACAATCTGGCCATTTAAGGGCAATAATTGCTCAGATTAATTACTTGGAAGGAGAGTAAAGCAGGGCTGCTTTTGGATTTGAGGGTGGGATTCGGGTAGCCCTGCGGTAGTGGATGCAGCTTCTAGTACAACTTACGCTGTGAATGCAGTCGCTTCTGTGTACCAACAGTGGAAAGCGGGTCTGTCTCAACTGTGGTACGTATGGGTTGAATTTCCGCCGATTAAAGGGGGAAATAATATTGAAATGCTAATAAAATGCTCCTATTCTCCCACATTAGTCAGAAAGCAGTCATAATGGGTTTCTGCTGCCGTTAGCAGACATCGGTGTAGAAGTTCCTCGCGTGCTTCCTGTGAACAGCGTCGAAAGGAAGGCCTCCTTGTTTAGTCACCTCACCGAGAGCGGGGCAGGACATTAAGATTGACATTTTGGAGAGGAACGCGGGGTAGATTGTATGAATTAATAAGGGGGTCATCGAGAGACTGGTTGTAAACAGCTTCTTCCCACGCACGCACACACACACACACACACGTACTGCGAGACGCGCGTAATTTACGAATCACAAACGTGGCACTCCCCTGGCTCCGCGCCCTTGAAAAACCTTGACCACGTCCCTGACCAAGTGGAAAAAATAAAAACTGGAAACAGATGAGTGGACCCGACTGCACCGAACGCCCACCTTCAGCGTACACTAGCAGGTCTGAGTCAGACACACGGCACCACCCGCTCGAGCAACGTCAGGGGATATACCATCCAGATGTACACTACCATTCAAAAGTGTGGAATCGAGAGAGATTTTCACAGATTAATTTGAAGAGGCTAGTGCTAAAAGTGCAAAAGTCCAATTTTCACACACAGTGAAGTAAGGATTTGAAAAAAAAACTAATATAATCACTCAAGTTCAAAGCCTTGATTTTCTTAAAATGGACATATCGTGAATTAAGTGGTAACGCTTTAAAATAAGGGTACATTAGTTAACGCAGTAGTTAGCATTAATTACAAATAAATTAACAGATAACTAATGCATCAGAAAGCTAAATAAGCATTACGTAACATTAACTAACCATTTATTAATGCTCTTTGACATCCAATGTCATCCATGACATTGTGAAGTTGAAAACATCCCTTAAGTAACACCTCAAACTATCAACCTGTTCAATAATGTATAAATTAATACCTTAGCATGAAAACCATAAGTGAATGATTAGTAAACCCTTTAGTTTACTGTTAATTAACTGAAAGATAATGCTTCTTACTGTATTCGCTAATGTTAACTAATGTACCGTTATTGTAAAGTGTTACCAATCAAGTGCTTTTTATCACTGGGGTCTTTAATCATGAAAACTCTGTCTTCAAAAGGAATAACAGAACTCAGCAGGTACTTTCTAGAAAGGAAATGACAAAGTATGGTGTGGCCAGCTCAGTCACCTGATTTAAACCCCATAAAGAGGTCTGTGGCATCACCTGGATCGTAGAGTTTGTAAAGCGCGCCTATAATCCGACACACCCATGGGTAATCTTGCAGTCAATGCCGGAAGCCATTGGAAACGATACTCTAGTAAAATTAGTAATTAGCCACGTGGGTTAGCAATAACAGTTTTCTGCGCTGGCCTCTCCCTGCTCCTTTCTCCATAACGTGGACTTCAGCCCAAATGTGCCTGCTTCCAAGAACGCTACTTTTCTGAGTTCAAGGACTCGCTTTAATGAGTAATTGGAAAATATTGAGCCACGGTGGGGATGGGCGATGGGCTTGACTTTATTTGGTGATGGGTAAACAGATAGTTGTGGACGGCACAGAATATGGCGACCTCTACAAGAGTCTTATTTGGCAGTAAACGATGAGGACGAGGGGGTACGGGGCAGGTGATGTGATGTAGGATGGGGGCAGCGATCTCGACTGGGATCAACGGTCACTTGTATGAAGGACGAGGGACAAGTGGAGACGGAGATGACATCATAGCAACACAGCACTATGACACACTGGCGACCGCCAAAACTAGAGCGGCAGCCAAGTCCCCAGGAGATCTCGCTGAGAGACTACACCCATCGAAAAACAAAACAACAAAAACATAAACACCAAAACAATGCCTTATTTCTGACGACGTGTTGACATCAAAAACTCGGTGTCGATTTCTTTGATTGTTGAACCCTGCCATATCTGCACCAAGCAAAGCGTGATCCCATTCGCTCATGCAGGCGTGGCTGGGCGAGTATCACTTTTCATTTTATTGGTCTAGCTTTATTTTCGCTATCTTTCCCTGCATTTGGACTTCACCCAACTTGAACTTCAATGAAATACATTGCCAAAAATCAACTCTTAAAAAGTCTATCTGGTTCTACTCTGACAAGAATGGACGCAAATAACCCTCTGTAAGAATGAATTTGATTGCGTTAGAATCAAAGTAATCCAGAACGTTTTGCTGTGCAGACTTCATGTCACTAACATCCAATTAGCCTTAATTTCGAAAGCCATCGTAGCACAGGCTCTCCCGCTATAGGAAGACACCTCCTGAGATTTATTCCCATTGTTAGTTTTCTCACCATGGTTTGAAAGCTTTCTCCCCTCTGGAAATATTCTATTTGTTACTAGCATATTCGTACCTGTGAGCTTGTTGAAATCTTGTGATCATTGGCCATCTGGCGTTTTCAACCAGGTGCGAAACCGCATGGGTGCATTTGCCGGGCTGGGTAGCAATTTGTATAATCTTTGCATTGATCACAGCAATGGGCTAATCGAGATTTCTCCGCACCCTTCAGTGCCCGATGCGGGTTTGGTAGCAGTTCTATAAATAGATCATCGATTTCCGAATCAAAAACAGGCTGTAAAATGTGGTTTCACAAGATCATTATGAATTGGCAAGAGATTTTACGTTGTAGATACAGGACAATAGTTTAAGTGTGTACCAAGCTGCAGGTGTGTACGTTGTGTGGTTGTTAAGATTTCCGTGGAAGTTTGTTCCTTTAGTGGAGATTCGAGGGACTGAGGCCAGCATCTTTCCTCCCTCAACTGTGTAAAGCATTTTTGCAACAGTCCTTCAGCAAACGCAATGCAGGTAAGACTGAACTGAAGGCTCACCCATCCCTGGTGCTGTCCATGGCGGACGGCGGGGACAGATGGTTGTGGGGGCTGCTGACGTTGCCCTCGATGCCCAGGGCCCGCGAGGACAGGTCCGGGGTGGAGGAGAGGAGCCCAGATGTGGCTCGATTATGGGGGCCGGTGGAGCCAGCGAACATCCCTGAAAAACAAACAAACTAAATCCGCAAAAAAAAAAAATACAACGGACAAAGACTTCATTTCAGCCTTTCGCCTAACTAGATAATTATCGTGGCAACGTGCTTTTGTGATGACAGCAAATACTCAGCAAAGACCCAATCAGGACCCATCGAGAATAACCGGTCCTTGTTTGTGTTGTTTGAATTATACTGTGCCTCCGTTAACTCTGTTTTGCCAATTTGGGCCCGTCTCCGATGAACTGGTAACAAAAGAAAATCACTAAGATGTAATTTCATTGATCCCTTAATTTCAAACGTTAAACACAATTTCCATAACAACAGACGCTGGCGCATGATGATCTATTTTTGAAAATAGGTCCCCATGATGACTGAAATAATTTTGTAGGCCCAACTCAGGTTGACCAAACAGTTGTGTCATTAACATAAACTAGAGTACAACAGAAACTCAGCGACATGAACTGCACAGACTGCTTCCAACTGTCTCTGCACCTGCCCGGCAGAGAGTAATTTCAACCGCAGCGATGACGTAAAACTGCATAGTTGCTCTTGCATAAACAGCTATCTGACAGCAAAAATACTTTTCCCATTAAAAGTAAAGAGAAAAGTACAAGTGAATTTGGTAAATACAGACCTTAAACACCTGACTGTAATATCTGTCATTTCTGTGCCTGATTATCCATGTGACCTTGGAGCACGAGATCATTTATGACATCACTGAATACTTTCTGCGATGGATTTTTCATCTGGAATCGGGCACGGGCAAACGCTGTCCATAGTAGAAACATTCCTCAAACTCCAGTTCACCAGATGATCTTGCACAGTTGGTATTCCCCTAAAAACAGTCTGCAAGAAATGATTCTCCCACGCAACTGGGATGAGTATCTACACTTAGCACTAACTTCAAGAACACAAAAAAACTTTTAAGACCCCACTGGTAAAATTGCTTAAAAGTCACAAAATGTCCACTTCGAGAAAGCCAAGGCAGTGGACTTAGGAAACTATAAAAGACTTTTTTGCAGCCTTATATTAAAGTGTGCGAAAATGTGACTTAAATGCTTTTAGCACAAGGTTCTTCAATTTTGGAAGCTTACTAAAAGGGCATCAAAGCTGTTTTTGCAGCCCTGTGGTCTAATAATCTGAAATGATTATTTCTCCTTGATGAAATAGCTCTTCTGAATTTCAGCAGGAACAGAAGCTCTGGTGTGAATGCCTGGGCTGGTTCGAGGCGGTTAGCAAAGCTGAAAGGGTCATCTTCGACCTGAGTACCATCGTACTGCGCCCAGGGTACAGTTCGGTATATTAAAATGTACCGTGCTCTTTGGCATGTCTCTCGGAACATGTAAAACAGTTGCGTTAGCGGAGGGTGCTCCAGCTGTTAGCTGCCAGCCAAAGAGCCCAGATCCTTTGGACAAGCTTTTGATGTGATTATAACCGTCCTCAACCTAGAAATAATCGATCAAAACCTTTATATGTGTCCCCCGTCAGTTCCACATCGGCCACTAAACCAGCAACACACCAGCAAACAATAGTGGCGATTTCTGTAATTTCTGAGGTTGTTTCGCGGAAAGCAACTATCCGGAGAGGAGACCTTTGGGGAGACAGTGTGGCACCAGACAGGACACACGGTGCCCAGGGAAGGTGCCCTGAAAGTGGGCACTCACTGTCCAACCAGCTGTTTGGAATAACTGTGGTCGGCCATCGAGTAATTACACATGCTGCTGAGTGTGAGGGAGAGAGAGGGAGGGGAGAGAGAGAGAGAGAGAGGAGAGATGGAGAGATAGAGAGAGGGAAGTGAGAAGGGGAGGAAGAGATGGATGGAGAGGGAGGATGGGAGAGATGGAGGAAGCGAGAGGGCAGGAGAGATGGATGGAGAGGAAAAGAGAAAGACAAAAGGAGATGGAGAAAGAAAGAGATGGATAGGGAGAGGGAAGGATATTTATGGATAGAGGGGGAGAAGAGAGATGGAGAGAGGGAGCAGGGGAAATGGACAGTAAGAGAGAGAGACAAGAGATGATAGAGGAAAAGAGGGAGAGAGAGATGATGGACAGTAAGGGCGGGTACGGACATAAAATATTTTTTACTGTCAGCGGTGCGAGTGAAGCGAGTTACCAATGGGAATGTATGATAGAGATGATTGACAGTTGATGAGAACAGACAGTTCCACGGAGAGCTGCCGTTTGAACACCACGTCAAGAATATTGGTTCCTACCATCATGTCTGAAGCCACAACTTGTTTCCCTACGACACTTCTGCGGTGGGAAGTAAACTATCGGGAAGCCATGGCAACCTACGCCAGCGGCAGAGAATTTTCCTACCGGCAAGTAAAATTTTAGCGAGAAGCTAGGGGCGATGAGCGAGTAGCGGTATGTGTGAACGGGGCATTAGAGAGATAAAACGATAAAGCTGGACAGAGTGAGAAAGACTGAGAGAGAGAGAGAAAGAGAGGCATTATGGGACAGTATTCCTCTCATGTTCAGCCCCTGGGCACTGCTGCTTTTCCTCAGAATCTGCAGAATGAGCAGAACTCCTCTGCAGACACGAGCAGAGTGACGCGGCCCGTTTTAATAACGTGTGGCGACACGGCCGCTTTCCCCCTCTCCCTCATGAGATAAAGCGCTGAAGTCTTGTAACACAAGCGGTCTCAGCTGACTCAGCAGAAGTAGTATGATGTGATCAAGTATGTCACATTTCTGAGGATGGAATTACATCAACTGAGAGAATTATTTTGCGACCTTTGTGTCCAGTTGACTTCACCATCCGTAAGTCTCATCAAACAAAACCTGACGCTGGTGTGCTTCCTGACTCACTTTCAGGGCGAGATGTTTGAGCCCCCCCTGATACAGGCTCGCCTCACTTCCTGTTGATTCAAGAAGGCTTAACGCACCAATATTTCCCACTTAACTGCGCTTTCATCGAGGTCAGTGTCCTTCAGTGGCTTGGAGGTGAGGACTCGCTCACATCAGGCGCGCAAATTTACATCAAGTAAGAACGTTGAGTCAAAATTCTAATCAAAATAACTACTTATATTGCTGGCAAGATGGAAAAGAAAATAAACTGTAAGAAAGATACAGAGAACAGCCAGGGCTGTAATTTCAGCCTAAAATGTGGAACTGATAGAGGCATCATGACCACATGTGGGTCGGGGTGGGGTGGTTATGTAAGGCTTATGTTACAGCCGCCTGCAAAGGCGCAGAGGACATATTGGCTCATCCCCCGTGTATATTACACCTATTATTGCAATGTATTGAAGACAACACTGCATGGTGAAAACCATGAGCCAAAATGGAGGTCAGAGAACATTACAGTACATTACCGTTATTTAGCTGACGTTATTTAATTCTCTTCAGCGACAGTTGTTTTGTTATTTTTGCAATCCAAAGCAACTTACAGTTAATTAGACTAAAGCAGGGGCCAGTCCCAATGGAGTAATAAGAAGGTTAAGGGCCTTGCTCAGGGGCCACACTATCTGGTCAGATCTTATCACGGCTACAGTTGGACTTGAATTAACAGCCCTCTGTGTTTCAGTGAAATGTGCCAGTCATAGGCTGTAGGACATCCCAATACATGCTGTGTACTTCCCTCGGAACTCAAACCCTCACTTTAACCCTTGTTTAAAATCCTTGACGGTCACCCCTGCTGCGCTGCATTAGGGTCAGCTGAGCTGCTGGGTGGGCGACCCTGTTAATGCGCCTATTCTGCAGCAGGCAGCCCATTCAGGTAACGTAAAACTAACTGCAGATTCCAGTCATTATTATTGCAGCCATTTGGCTTTACGATGTGAGGTTAAGGGCCTTGGTCAAGGGCCCCAGCGGCTGCACAGATCTTGCATTGCATTCAGAGTGGGAATTAAACCTCCAACCGCGGGAGTCCCAGTTGCTGGTGGGATGAGAGGAGCAGGGGAGGGCGGGGCTTGGCCATGTACCTGTGAAGACGTCCTGGCTGAGACCGGCAGACCTGGCAACCTTCCCGTTGTGCAGGTGATGAGAGGGGGTGGGGCCGTGAAGATGCTGCATCGCCAGACACTCGCTCAGTATGTCCGGCTCCAGGTGGGGGCATGACTGCACCTGCCAATCAAAGAGAGAGAGGGAGAGAGAGGAACAATGTAGGACATTTGCATGAAGACAAGAGTGGCATGGTCAGACAGTGGAGGGCACTCTTCCCTCATAGTTTGTGGGTTTGAATCCCGCCTGCGGACTTTCTGATTGGCGTTCGTCTGTTTTCCCTGTGTCTTGTGTTTTGTCTCCAGGCGCTCTGGTTTCCTCCCAGCCCAAAACATGAATGCTAGGCTAACTGGAGACTGCAATAGTCACATTGCGCATCCCTTGATATGAGTGAATAGTGTGTGATCCTTGCAATGGCTTGCCAAACCCTAAACCACCCCAACTCATTCACCCCTGCGTGTCCCTGACCAGGAATAAATGAGTGTGATAACAGATGAATGCATGTGTGGTAGTAAGTGCACGCTCTGTTTATATATTGTCAAAGAAATGAGGCGTAAGTTGCATGCAATACATTATCTGAGTGAATGGAAACCCCCCCCATTTTTTCTTCAACTTGACAAATGTGCATTATGAATTTCTTAACTAAACACATACCACACGAAAGAGCGTGAGCATGAATGGCTAGTCAGATAAGACCATACGGTCCGTCACTAAGCCGAATCCTCAAGGTAACACAGATGCTATTATACACCCTCAAGCCTTCTGATCCGCCTCAGCGGAGCTGACTTCATTCTTGCTGAGAGTAAAGATACGGCCCCATCAGAAAGAGCTTTGTGAATTACAGGCTGTCCTCAAATCACTGTTTAGCCTCTCTTTGAGGACAACAGAGCTGGGTTTGTGGAACAGGAGGTGGTGAGACCGTAATTCCAGCAGCGTTTTCGGTAACCCTGATCTTCCATGGTCATGGACTCTACATTTCCATTGGCTTTTGCTTCAAGATAGTTTGCGCAACTTCAATACTTGGCTCATTGATGTTCATTGGCATTGATGTTCTTTATGCCTCCTTAATAACCTTGAAGCAGTCCAAGATGGAGAGAGAAAAATAGATTTGTGTCCTCTTACTGACCAGGAAAAGAAAAAACTCACACAGAAAGTGGCAATTAGTTCTCCGCTCCAGAGAAAATGGCTTTTGGAGAATCCTCATTCTGGTCCCAAGGCCGTCGTTTAAGTAGGATTACAAGGGCACTTAAACAGTGAAAGGGGAACAGACACTTTGTGCATGAACACTTCAGAGAAATCAGTTTTAAAAGCGAAGTAATGGTTGTGTCACTTGGTCGAAGTTTTGGGGAAACACATCCAGTTCTGTTAGCAGTTAGCCGATGACACTGTCAGGGATTAGCGTGGTGCTGTTGCCATGACGCCAGGATTCACATCCCATTCATTCCAAATACCTTCAAAGGATGAAAGTTCAGTCATCGTCTAATTAAGTGCAGATGAGAGCGTTTACGCTTAACACCGCAGAACACACCGCAATAGCGTAACCGGGGAAACCATTTTATCCCTGTCTACTTCCTTCGCATCTTGCCATCGTACCGCTAATTATACTACTACCTTATGCAAAAAAGATGGCCGTGTTTGGAGAGCAAAACTTGTACACATGGAAAGTATGATGTATTTATTTTAAGTTCCAACTGAATTCATTTTGTTAAATTCCTCCTGAACTAATTCTGAATTCCACATAACGACCTTGTTAAGTCTATTAAATCCATGTACTGGGGAAATACATGGGGAACTGATTTAGATGTCAAAAGGGTCTCAATGGGATCTCTGAAACAATTGCATTTCGAACAATTCACAAAACATTATTGTGGAGTACAAATTAAATGCATCAACAACAGGCAAGTCCACTCATCATTTGAAAGGCATCTGCTAATTGGGTCATTAATTATTAGTTCATTATGTCATATAAACAGAACAGTATATCAAACTATTTCAAACAAGGCACTGCACATTTCATTAATTAAACAAGTTGCGTCCTCAGTTATATTACTATTGTATGACTGCTAAGTTCAGACCAGCAGCTGGTCTTTTGCAATTTTCCATGACTAATTTACACCCTGCACTTTGTGGACTGCCGTAGATCTGAAACTGAAGTTGTGTAATTCAACAACAAATTTTTTGGAAACAAAATAACCGGTTATAAAATTGTAATGACGAGCACAATGACATTTTGGCACAGGCCAAGGCAAAGGGCAAATCCGTGACACTTGAATCTATGGGCTCAATTATCTGAAACAGCAAACTTGTTTTCGTTGCTGCAGTTATTGTCATGCAATGTGCATTGTTTGTTTATGATTAATTGCTTGATTTATGTGCAGAACAGTGAATTTCAATTTTGTCATCATTTCCATGAATTCTTCAAAGTAGGCGAACGAATAATTCCGGTCCGTGCCATCCTCAATGAAAAATTAATATATTCCAAGCTAGTTATCCTATAGCAAATGAGTGGGATTTTCACCACCATGGTGCAGTATTACTATAGTGATACTACAGTCATTCAAACTACACTAAAACAGTTGCGCGGACTATTGTAATATTGTGGTACTGTTGACTATGGTAATACTATAGTTATAATGTAATGGCAATAGAACTACTCTAGTTATATTAAGCAAATCATAGTAATACTATAGTTATGCCATTATACTAGAGTATTACTAAAAATAACAATTGTTAACAATAACAATAATATAGGATATTTTCATAAGGGAGCAGTATTGTGATGCGGAAAAGAACAAGGCTGTTGTGTCCGATAAGTTCATTAGCGCACGTCCTTTCAAAGTACTGTTAACCTAAAGCACCGTACATTTATTTCATCTCTCAAGATGTGTTTCAAGATTTCAGGAGCAGTAAAAGCAGTAAATAAATAAATAAATAAATCTCCAAAGCACTCAAATAAGGATTTGCACTCCAGCAGGAAATCTGGATAAGTTTCAAATGTCGACAACATCAATAGCGGAGAAATCTCTTTCACACCATTTGCCGTAAACAAATACGCACTGCGATTCGTCCAAACGGGTTCTCCCACACTCCCAATGCTGCCGCTTGTGCCGATTCTGTTCCGGTGCTTAGATTGCAACGGACAGAGTTGTTTGACATTTCTGCGCCACAGCTGTACCCTGAGGACTTCAGGCCCAGAGATTATTACCAATGCTACGAGCGCACATGTGTTTCTGTTTACAATACAAAGCAAGCGAACACAAGAATCGCTCCATCAGCCACAGTCGGTATGTGGAAAGCCCAAGCGCAACAATGGCTCCATTCTTTTGATATTTAGAGGGACGTTGTTGCGGATAAGTAATTTATTCTCACAATGAGCCGGGATTTTTTTTCTCAACACCATTATAAAAACTGGAGCGATCATACCCGGACCGTTTTTCATTGTTGCGGAAAACTTTATTTAAATGCTGAATGGAGATCCAATCATCTTCACTGAGGAGTAAATAGCGCAAGAAATTACGCGTCAGTACATTTTTATTTCATGGCTACGTTGTGTTATTGTCTGTGGGTGACCACGTCTAGCCGGAAAAGCCAAGATTTGGCCTCGTCACATGAAGTGATGGGCTTTTCAGAGAAAAATTGCAGATTTTATTTATTTATTTTTTTAATTGAGGTCAATGATTACATTATCCAGAATTTCCTGCCTTGAATCCAGACTTGAGTCCAGGTACTCTGACTGGAAATGAGAGGGTGCATCCAAATTCTTGTAAACAAGCAGCCATTTTCCTTGCCCTCCAGAGGAAACATCACACTGGTCGAGGGAAAGATGCAGGGCGATTTTTAAGACACCTTGGGATATGTTTGAGAGAAACTGGATGTCCTTTCCTTCCATTAGTCATGAGCTTGACAGCGAAAATCAACTTCGGGACACAAATAATGAATACAAGCGCTATAAGTTGCAAAGGATTGTGGTCCATAATCAATCTGCCCTTTCTGCCCAAGTCTGGTCCTGTGTGTCCTTACTGGGAGGAAGCAAGGAAGGAAGGACTAATTGCCTCCTTTCCCTCATGAAATGGACAGTATGGAGACTCCTCTTCATGGCTGCCAGTCAAACTATATCCAGATGGTGTTAGTGAGGAAGGTTCCTTGACTATCAGGAGTTTGGATGGGCCGCGGATCACAGCCGCAGCACAAACAGGTCTGTCACCAAGGGAACTAGGCCCACCCGGCTACCATTGGAACATGCTTATCATTAGCACTGTCACCCCGCAGGTTATTTTATTACTAAATTCTTTATAAGTTTATCAGTTCACATACACTGGGACAAGCCCATGATTGCCTTGAGATAACTCATCTGCTTCATGTAACCAACTGAGATGCAGTAAGGCAAGGGCATCACTAGGCCTGTTTTAGGGAGGCGAAAGATATTATTTAGCTCCACAAATCATGTAAATTATTGTTTTAAACCATCAATAATCGGGACAGAGCACGCCGGACTGGAGCACACAGGGAGAGCGTCTGTATGAGACGCCCCAGCCCCAGAGTGACTGGAGATGACGTGCTTCATTACAGCTTCCTCCCTCCAGGTAACTCACCTTTTTGTGCGCCTGCTGGTCCTTGGTGGAATGGGCCTTGACGTGCTTACGCAGGGAGCTGGGGTCCGTGTAGCGCTTGGTGCAGCCAGGGATCTGGCAGGCGTAAGGTTTCTGTGCGGGGGTCAAAGTTCAAGGAAAGTGTCAGTCAAAGAGCGCGCCCAGTCACTCAATAAGTACGACTCAATAATCCTTTAGACCAAAAAAAAAATTTATTCATTCCCCTGCACAAGAAAAAAGACTCTGTTCTTCCACAAAAACGTATCTTATCTGCCACAAAAACCTATACTACTGGGCACATTTAACTAAAATGCATTTTTTAAGAAAAATGTAAAAATGTTTTAAAATGTTTTATTAGCAAATAGTTTGCGTCATCCATGACACATATTACACAAAAAAGCACATCTAAACCTTATTATGCTACATGTAAGATGGATAAATGGCTTATGTAAATGCACATTCACAACTCAAGGAAAAAAAATAATTGCAGAGTTAATCTATGCCATATTTCAGAACCTGCGCAGATGCGTATTTTTTGAACATGGAGCAGGTAAAATCTCTGAACGATGTCCGATGCCACTTGTTTTCCAGCTACTCATACTAGTGCTGCAAGAATCTAGTGCTAGCAAGCCCGTGGAGGATGGGCTCCCCCACTATGGCCGGGTTCCTCCTGAGATTTCTTCCCACTGGGGAGTTTTTTCTCACCACTGTTGGAGGATTTTTCTCCCTACTGGGAGTTTTTTGCCTCATTTGCTGTAGTGGGGAATAGGCTGGGCACTGCCTTTTTATTTCTTAAAACTCTCACTGTAAAGCGTCTTTGTGACAGTCTCTGTGAAAAGCGCTATACAAAATAAATTGAATTGAATTGAATTGAAGAATCAAAAATCAGCCCAATGTCAGGTATACTGTACATGCATGAACTCATTTGAAATCATTGCACATGCATTTGATCATTTGAGATTCTAACATCCTAACCACTAGGGGGCAGATTAAAGAGGGTCAACAACAATGCACAGGTACTGAATGATAGGACACACAGGAACATGTATATGGCAGATTATGAAACTCCAAAACAGCCATGGAACCTTCCAGCAAATGCAAATTCCCCTTAGTCCTCTCCTTAGCTCCCATGTTCATTAAGGGAATGTACACTGGCCTGGAGCTAAGCAGCGGGGATGCTGGAGTCAGGAGCCTCAAGCCCCAGTGTAGCCACAGTGAAAACAGAGCTGCTGTTGGCTCACTGAATATGGCTTTTTAACTTTGCATTCATGCAGCTACAATTTCTTTTAAATGAAAATGCCAGCAAAATAATTGTACCATTACAAAGTTAGATAAACAAACTCCAGAGGAGGAATCAGTACGTAAGTTACGATGTTTTGACCCTGTAGAGCAGGGGTGGGCGTCTTGCTCAGAGGTAAAGACAGGAATATACCAAGTCAGTAACGCATGGGGGGCTGGTACAGGGCTCACAGGCTAATAAGCCAGCAAAATTCAAGTGACCTACAGTTGGGCCAAAATGTTTATTGTTCGATGATATTCATCACCTTTTCTTGTCTCATTTTTAAACAGGTTTTTAAAATCTGTATTACATTAATAATGGTGGATAATTGCAACGCAGAGAATTTGGTAATTGCCCAGATGTATTAGTCAGAAAATAAAACAAAAATTGCAAGTAAGATGAAATAAAATCACAAATTGTATTTAGCAAATTGAAAAAGGCATGCGTCTAAATATGCAGGTTCGGTGCAGTTCATATGTAGGCCTAGGCATTGAATGGTGAAATACACGCCGGTGTATAAACCGACATGAATTGTAAATAATTGGTACTCTTGGGTACTTATACACGTTTCACAAGTCAACTGCTGATGTTCCATGAATTGTTCCAAACCAAGTGTAGAATCAGTCTTGTTCTTTAGTTGTTTTTTATTTTTCCAATTACGGACCATCTTGAGGAGTATATTAGTAGGCTAATTTATAATGAAGGCGTATTTATATATTAATGCAAAAGGAATCTGCTGCTGACATAATATAATCTAAATGGGTCTTCTTGGGACTAATAAAAAAACGACAATTCAAAATAGTTTGCGGACAGTCCCACAATTAAAGATATTAAACCCCCCGGTGGCTTACTCAGTGGGCTGTCATCAAAGAGGCACTCGGATAAATAAGTGTAATAAATCAGTAAGGGCCGTTTGCGACAGTGACGGACAAACGATCACTCTCTTTTCTCGTGCGCGGGTGCGCGTGCTGGAGTGGAGTTCCGTGCGCACTGCGGCCGCGTAGCTCCAGAGGAAATAGACGCCCGTTCATGGAAGCTGGCGGTTGTAAAGAAAAGCTTTTTAACGCCGCCGTCAACTGGCAGCAGAAGCCATCGGCGCAGATTTTATACCAGAAAACGTTCCCCCGCCACCCCGAAGACCGTGGTGTAATGAATCGATAAACACGCCAAGAGGCCTCAGTGACAATTCCCTCCGCTAAAATTACACATCCTGCGTTTTGTTAGCAGCCAACTTCACATTTACGAAACTTTCAAATCTTACATGCCACCTGCCGCCCCAGAGATATAACATTCATTCTTGCGTAATTAGGCGGTAAAATGTTTTCCTTAATGTGTCTAAACAGCAAGAGTCCCCATTGGTGTTCTTCAAACGAGTGCAGCAGTGTGTGTAGCAATGACACTGCAGGGGAGACCTTCAGGTCCAAATATTATGATATTCTGAGAGACGGGCGTATTGCTTTGGGGGGGCCTGAATCAATTGGGAATGGGCATGTGATGGATGAATCAAAACAGGATGTAGAAACAGAAATCACTTGTTTAAGAAAATGAAAGCAGGGTGAGCATTATTTGAAACAGCACAAAGTTAGAGCCATACCTTCAAGCCGAACCTTCACACAAGGAAGACAAGAGACAGGAAACACAGAGAAATTTATTTATAAGCAAACATATTTCACATCTAAGGATGACAGGATCTCATTTAAGTCATGCAGTGAGCCGTTAGACTTGTAAAAGTAAAGCAATTAAATATTGTCAATATATACTGAATATAAGGTTTTGAATTTGTTTCATTGAGGCAATAGTTTGATGGGTAATTTAATGTATTCAAAAATAGCATTTGAATCACCAAATATGGAAGAATTATAATGCAATTTAATGGCGGAGAGCCAGCAGACATGGGCTACAGCGACTGCTATCCAATTAAGTCACGCAATCCATCAAAACAGAGGTGAGATTATGGGCTTAAGCATGCAAAATCTAAATAGAAACGAAGTGGCTAATAACAGAAAATGTGAACAGTGTTTTCTAATATCCAGTTTCATGCGTGTTATTTTTCTGCGAGTGCCCCGGTGTTTTCGTAGGGACGTCACGTGTTTGGAAAAAGCTGCCTACTTGCTCCCTTTACAAAAGCAACATAAGGCTTCATACAATCCTTTAACTGTCATCGCGACAGGGAAAATTTGTGAAGTCAATCAAAAATGGCACGATTTAACCCATAATCACGGCCCCCCAACTGATATAAAAATTGGTAAGTGTTGTCATTTTATTGCATTAATGCACAGTGATTGCCAAAGTGATTTTTTAAATTTCTGGCATTAGGGCCAGTGTGTGAATTAGTCAATAACTTTGGGGAAGTCTAGCCACCTTTTTTACACAAATAGGTACCACTGTTTCCTAGAAACAAGGGATAAATGAGCACCCCTCTTTATAGAACATCAGAAATCTACATTCCAGGTTTGATTGATCACGAGGGGCAGTCGTTGGGCGGTCTAGTGCTGTGATAACGCAAATGTCAGAGATGCTGACACGCGTTCAGGGGGGCCTACAGAATCAGGCAGTGCGATTGCAGCCACATTGCACCGTTTTTTTCGGAACGGGTGGTAAAATAATGGGCTGCGTCTTCCTCCGGATGAGTCATTAATATTACTTGTAATGTTCCTATTATTCAAATTTGAGCCAGTACATGAATTGCCTTCACATGGGGTTGAGTTTCTGTAGATCTCTGTCACAAGTTTAGGACTTCAGTATGCAAACAAGCAGAGCTGCGGTGAAACATGGCCGAGAATATTCGAGTTGACATGTCCAAACGCACCAGGGTTTTCTGCAGGGCAAATTTATGCAAATTCTCATCCCAGCTGTGAGGTGGGTATGTGCGTTTAGCAAACAGAGCCTCACAAACTTGCTGAGGAGCTAAGAGCGAGCACTAACACACAGCCACTGTAGTCTGTCTCAGCTAACGCAGAGTAGCCCGCATGTTTACAGAAAGACGTGTAACTGAGATCTTGCCCATGTTTACTGACACGTCTCGGGCGCTATTTAGGAAAATAGCAATTTAGAACAGAAAATTCACCCTTAATACTACACCGAGTCCAATATTAAAAGCGCTAGATTACTGTAACGCAAAATACTAGCATTCCTAAAAGTAGCTAAGCCATCACTTTAGCTTGCCTCAGATCATGCGTAGAACCTATGTTTACAGAGAAACGTGTAATGGAGATCAGGACCGTGTTTACATACACGTCTCGGGCATTATTTAGGAAAATAGCAATTTTGAACAACATATTCACACTTAAATACAACGTCGTGTTCAAAATAAGAGGTACTGAGTTAGTTACAGTAGCTGGAAATGTTAGCATTTGTAAAAATGGCTAACGGTAAGCCATGAAACAGCAACAGTCTTCCATTTTAAACAGAGCATTTATTGACTAGGTGTTGTGGACGTGTCGGCCAGCTGAGATGAATATTTCCAGGGCGGAGTCCCCCGCTGACAGACAGTGGGTGTGTGTATGAGTGCGTGTGAAGCGCGCCGAGCGAGCGAGTGTGTGTACCGTGTCCAGGTGTGTACGCTGGTGCTTGGCGCGGTCGCTGGAGTTGCTGAAGGCCTTCTGACAGCCAGGGTGCTGGCAGAGATAAGGCTTCTCTCCAGTGTGGCTCCGGAGGTGAATCTTCAGATTCTCCAGTCGAGAAAAGGCCTTGTTGCAGCCCTCGAACTGTAAGAAGGGCACAGACACAAACACACATTACAATACAGCGACTTACACTTTATTAGGCTTAGCTGTGGACACTTCCTCCTTGAGTAAAATGAGCTCTAACAAAGGTCTCGCTCATTTACACGACAGCTGCATGAACCAGCAACCCTCTCGGTCCTGAGTAAACACATTTACAACAGACGCAATCACACACAGGTGCACACATACTTTTAGACCACATCTGCTCCCAGTCAGAGATTTGTGTCCAGCGCCAAACACCTGCTGTACTCAGATGACTGGCAGCTATACTCTATACACAGCCGCACTACTGTATCCTCAACCACAGCACAAATTCAAAGGAAAAAATCAGGTGTATTTATTCGTATTTCCAGTTTTTCTCCGGCTCCTATAAGGTTGCTTAGGATACTGAGACCCTCGGCGTAAAATGTTCAGTGATAGCACTCCGGAGTGCAAATGATTGCATTTGACCTCATACATGTACAGTCGGGTCTGATTTCACAGACGCAGGTTAAACTCAGTCCATCCATTCATCCATCCTTCTGTTAACTAAAACATGTTGTCCTCAATATGGTCGCAGGTGACCTGGAGAAATCAGGAGGTTAAGCCTGGTCTTGATGTAATTCAACTTTATATGGCAGTTATCAACAGAAAACTAATTTTAGTTTGAGCTGTGCCCACATAACCAGTCTTAGATGTTTAATTTAATGCTGCCTCTGGTCTCTTCTCTGTCTAGAGAGAATTTTTCTCCGTACCGGTTTATTTAGCCCTTCATTTTTAGAGTGGTCTGTTTCATCATCTCTTACAAGACTAACAGAAAACCGCCAATAACTTCACTGTCACAAAAACTGACTGAGCTAACGGAGTAATTATGAACAACATACACATTGTCTATTGGAGGCAGCTCCTTCTGTCTTTTTTTTTTTTTTGCTCCGGATTTCGTTTTTAGATTTTTGAAACTTCTGCTGTCTCTGAAAATCACAAGGGCTGTTTAATATCACGATAGTAAAAAACCCAACAAAGTATTAGCCACTGTTACCTGCGGCTCACGACTTAAGAATGCCCTTCCCCCGGAATTTACAGAATCGTTCATACGGTTAAGCCCACACTATATAAGTCACATTATAACAAAGGAGCCCATTTAGAGGTGCACTGTGAAATGGACCAACCCTGCAGGCCTTTTTTGAACACCTCACGCCGCGAACAGGAGGCGAGCAGGTGAGTTGGTGCACGTCTGGACACCCACTGGGCACAATAAAATTATGTAAAAAAAAAAATTAAAAAAACCATTAAAAAAATTATAATAAAAAAACACCTTACCCTGCATATCGGCCAAGGTACATATGCCAGCATTGGAGTAAGACAATTTACAACCACGCAACTCAACCCCAAAATAAATGCAACACTATAAATTTAACACCTTGGAAAACACCGCACTGTAGTACAATAACACCGATCTTGAATTAAATGTGACAGAAACGCGGTATTAAAAGTGTGTGAAAAGTAAGTGAAATCGTGAGGAACCGTTTAAAGTTACCAGCAAAGTTTTCTGGCCGAGTCCGTTTACAGCACTTGGCCATTTTTCACGGGAAAATGTCATAAAAAGCTGAAACGATGTAACGCCTGCGGGTGAGTCTGCGCGTAACCCGTGCAGTGAGAGGTGTTGTATCTGCCAAACAGGTGCCCGTCTGCAAGACAGAGAAGTCAACAGACAATCGCTGGGCCTCGGAGCGGCCGGAAAACCGTGAGGAATTCCTTCGACTCACAGCTTTTGCAAACCCGCGCCAGAAACAGGAGCAGAAAACGTAGAGCGCAAACAATCAATTCCCGACGGATCCCAAAATTTAAGACCCATAAAATTATAATTGTTCCCTGGATTCGAAAACAACTTATCAGAGAGCCAGCTGCACTGTAGTCTTAATTATTACAGTGTGTATGTAATAACCCATGATTAAATTTGCGTCTAAGTGGCGAACGATATGGCTCCTTCATCCAGCTGTGGGAAGTATTCGATATTGTGTGCGCCTGCGTGAAGCTTCTTTTATGATCGACGCAAGTGCGAGTGCAGATTTCGATGAGGAAAACCAAAAGGTGAAAGCGGGTACGGATTCAACAGAAATCACACATGGGAGTTTGAACAATGCCTTTCGGGATGTGACAGGAGTGCGGGGATTAGACGGGAGTTGGTGATGATGCGTGAAAGGGTCTCAGGCGCTGAGGGAGATGAGGTGCCGGTGATGCGGAGGAGACCGGAGACAGGAGGCCGTCGAAGCCGTTCGCTGTGCGACGCCATGAGAAACTCGATGCTCCACTTTGGATTTTAAACCTGAGCGACTAAAACCATTTTCTCACACTATTTGGCGCACTATTTTCAGCTTTACAGTTTTCCAGTTTTTGACCCCCTACCTTTTATTCCTTGTTTATAATCAGTGTTTCCCTTACAAAAGGAAGTCAAGTGTAGGCCTACTTCAGTTTCATTTTATGAAGCAAACTTAAGTTAAGTTCAAGTATATTTCCAAAGTATACTTCATGTGGTAGGTGTACTAAGATCAATGTAATAGTCTTGCACTTAGGATGAAACGGGTCCACCTCAAGTTAATGAAAGTCCTCTTTCAACCCCTTAAACTCTGGCTTCTTCATCTAAGTTTTCCCTTAAGTAGATTGAACATTAAAAAGCATCGTTCTTCATATCGCAATATAATATCACAATCACATTCTGTACCTGCTGGTTGCAGAGCTTGACTGAAGCTACACCACAATTGTATTGAGAGAAATATTCAAACCCAGGGCGCAATGTTTTTATGGCCACAGTATTACATCAAATAGGAAATATTTGGATCTTGCACATCACTTAATACACATTTCCCTGTAATTCAACAAAGCATATTTGGGATTGCTGGAAACCTTAGGATGTCCACGAGTATTTAAAATAGGCCTGATATTTCACAGGTTTGAATACAGCAGCTGCATTTGATGGACTCATATATGGGTCGTTAGGCTTTTATGGGGCTAAGTTATATAAGGCAGTCATAGAGGTAAGTTATTATGAGTCATATCACTAGTCTAGTGCTGTGGCCAACAATTTATGCAGCACATACTACAGGCTTTAGAGACTGGCTCCTTTTGCTACATGACTTGGTGTTATGTGATAAGATAAAAAAAAGTTTATCTGTTTTTGTCTGGGTAAATAACACAGGACATTGAAAACCAGTTTCAGTTCCACTCATGGACTTCATATTATACTCTAAGCTATTCAACCCGGAGGCTTACATGCCAGAGAACATGTAACTATGAACATAAATTTGAAACACAGTTTTATAAGATTTATGTAAAACATGTGCTTGATTTTTGCCTCTAAGAAACCAGTGTGTCTTAAGTTTATCTCGATCAAAAGATTATGTAGAAATATGCTTAGACTTCTCTGAATTCTTTCAGTACAAGCCAAGCATATTGCACAGTAATTTTGTTAAGTATAACTGTAATAAGTACTTCAAAAGTAAAATAACAGCATTCTCTCATATTTTTAGTTTAACCAACGTGTACTGATTGCACACTTGAATAAACTTCTTTTTTTGTGCAAGACTTGTTTTGTGCCAAAACATGGTTTGAACAAGTTTGCCAAATGATTTTCCTTGATAGAACGCACACAATCACTGCAAACGGAATCAACGCGTAAGCAAACAAAACAAACACAAACTGAGGGCAGTATGTTCCAAACCAGTTTTGCTAACTAAATGAAAATAACTCTGCATTTCCTAGCTTTGAAAATGTTGGAAACTTATGTATAAGCCTCAGATAAGGACTGAGAAAGTTAAGTTTAACGGCATAACAGCCAAAACTTTTCATTTCAAATATTTAATTCCAAATTAATATGCATAGTTGTCTGTCCTGATCAAACGGCAATCGTCTTTGATGTATAACTTTGCCATGCTTGACACTTGTCTCCCCAAAGTGGATTCAAAATCAACGTTGCTCAATCCACATAATTATACATTCTCTCCTCCTCAGACTGGAATATTGCCTAGATTGACGTAGCATTTCAGCAGAGGAGTACATTTGGAATAAATGCAAGTTTATGTTCTGGCTATATATTTGTTGAGTTTTTTTCACTGTGGTATGTTTCTCATTTCAGTATGTTTGTCGTACTGTTTGTAAACATAACATGTAAAAGTTTAATCTAATTGTAAGTCAAAAGTAAGGACAAGTGCCAAGTGAGTGCAGGCCGATGGCACCATTTTATAAACCGTATTACGTTTCATAAACTCTTAAGAAAACATCCCTCCGCTGAAACAGTTTCAGTTTTAATTTTTCTGTGTTGAAACGCATAGAAAATAAGTAGAAATAACATACGCTTAAAACAATGAAGCCATTTATAGCGTGAAATCCTTTGCAAGCTCGCCTGAATAGTTGCTCACTGTTCTGCGGTCTTTCAGGCCCAATACATCTTCTGACCGTTTAAAAGTAATCATATTTTCCTCTGTGCCACTTTGCGGGGCACTCATCCAATCAAAATTGGCGGAGCACCTCTTGACATGACGTGTAGCCATTCCGCTAATGGTCCTATACGATTACATAGGATGCTAAGTCGGCCTAGTAGCCGACATCAATACACACACTCACGTAATCAGGTTTGCCCCAGTCACAACAATGAAGCCAGAGATATTCAGGAGTGTGCAGACCGATCACCCCCCCTCCCCCTGCCCCCCCCATACAATAACATTACTGTTCCTCCAACTCAGCCTCCATCTCCATCACCCTTTATCTACCAATCAAGAGCGAGACACGCATTCATTCACTGTAGCCTCTGCATGAGATTATATTTAGCCTGCCATTGTCTGCTAGCAGCCTGAAACCTGAACGTTGAGGACTCTCTCTTCCTTTGTCCTTGAATCGTCCCTCCCCCTGGATGGGAAGGACAATGGAGATTCAGACGAGCCCTATTCTCCAAATGGCTTTTCAACCTGTACCTGTGCTCGTCCTCGGTTCTGTCTCGTCTATTCAGCGGTCAAGCACTTGACACTGGGCCTGCTGGAGTCAAGCAGTAAGTGAGCCCTGATATCAGAGGTATTGGGGTGGGCGGCGGGGAGGGGGCAGGATCGGGGTTATATGACCCTGGCTGGACCGACGTGTAACCTCAGCACCTGCCGGGGTCAGATGGCACCCTAGTCTTGTGAGCTGTGAGGACGGAAGAGCTAGCTAACTAGCTGGCGCTTTGATAGCTGCTTCACCTTCTACTGCAGAAATGGACGGCATGAACGGTAAATTATTCGGACCATCACAAAATTTTCACACTGAGGCCCAGACCCCCCCATGTCTGTGAAGAATCCTTTAAAAAATATATTCTCGGATCCAGAATTTGATCCGGATATCTCCCGAAATGAAATCACTTCTAAGCTGGGCCAAGAAACACCACTGCTGCAAAATTTCATAAAATCTGTCCGTAATGTTTTGTGTACTGCTGCTTAAACAAACAAAACTACTTACCTACAAACTCCATGCCCTAAAATTAAAGTCAAACCTCTAATTTGAGGGTATGGAGTCCACAGGGAATGTACAATATATGCATTACATTTCTATCTGCCTTTCTTGCCATTACTATGAAAGATGCTACAATTTCCTCTGCAGAAACATGTCCAAACAATTAGAAAGGATCCATCACCAGCCAGTTCAACAGTTGACTTCCTCGCGGCAGCCCTAATCTCTGTCCTCAAAACTACATCCCTCACGAAACAAAATGAATCACAACACCTACATTAGGCATGCATTAGTTTTTAAATGTAGTTCTGTCACTTTTTTCCCCCCAAAGTATGACAAAACTATACCTTCGAGGAGGTGAAATATGTTTTATTATCAAGATTTTCCAAGGTGGTAAAAGATTTTCATTAGGCAAGCGACCATTATCATATTCACTGCTTGAAAGAAAAACAATATTTTAAGTTTTAAGTCTAATACACTTCTTAAAAAAACACTCTTGGCTGAGCTCTCAATATTATGAAAGCCCAATTTATGGTGCTTTTTTGTATTTATGTAGTGCGCTGTGCTGCATTTGCCCTGCTGTGTGAGCCCTGTGCATTTGGTTGCCTTATAGTTGTCCCCAATAGTTTTGCCCATAAACAAAATCCCACTTCCTGGGAGTATCACAACATCTGAGTCGTGAGAATCTGCGCTATATACTGTAATCGCACTCAAGAATAAACTGCCAAGTACTCGGCTTACCACAATAACAAGCACAAACCATGTTACAGTATATAAATCAAGCCTTGTCACACCACAGTTATGCTGGGTTAGAGTCATCCAGAGTCCCTCAGATTACCAATGAACAAGTTCCCCTCCTCACTGATGACCAATCAGGATCCATCACAGTCAGATCTACCCCAGTGAATAGGCAAGCTGTTCCTTATAGTACTCTGTGGCTTGTAACATCACATGGTCACTGGCTAATGGGTTGTGGTTCCAGAATATTCCACACCTCTATAGCTGCAGTAATATGTGTGTGTTTCAGCAGTAACTTGAGTCACAGGGTAATTTACAATTCAGATTTGGATCTAAAAAGATAAAAAAGAGAGGAAATTTGGCAGGAAATTGATCAATTTGGAATTCATTCATTCATGTCATTTAATTCCAGGAAAATGACTTGCGCTCTGTGTGTAGCTTGTGCAAAGGTACATTTATGAGCCAGCTGAGAGAAAAAAATCCTGCTAATTGCCACCGGCCTTAAATAGGAGATTGGCAAGAGCACAGCACATGCATTCTCCAGAAAAAATCCTGCATGTGTGCGCTGTTCGTGCACGCCAAGAATCTGTGCAGTTCCCGCAGTTCATAAAATAGAAGCCATGACACCGTGTTGAAAATGTCCGACCCATTCAGAATCAAACATCTTAGGCTGAACAGCATTTTTGGTCTAATTTAAGTCAGAAACACAGTTATCTAGCGATGCACTTGTTTCACAGGAGATTACAGTGGTCTAGTGAGTGATTCAGATTCAGCCACACATGGATAATGCTGTCCTAACTGACCCAAAATTCATTGTAATTACTCACGTTAATTATGTATTCATTGCAGGCAATTACACAGTCAAGGACATGTAAATGACTGGCAGGGTTTAAAGGCTGGAGCAACGGCAGGCCACTCAGTGGCATATGGTTGACACGCTGTACAACAAAGCAGTCATTATGAACTGTTAGCAAAACATAGCCTACCTTATGCAGTATGTCATTCCAACTCGCATATTTTATAAATGTTAAACATCTTACATATTGACGGCCTAGCCTTCACATTCCAATGTCCCATTGGTCCACTAGTGGGCCGCTGTTGAGCTCTTTAATAAAGTGATAGGACGTTGACAACTCAGTTGGTGGCAGGCTGATTGCAGAACAGTTCAAACAGGGATTAAGGTTAAGCCCCTCTTTTTAATACATATACAATCCTGTGAAAATTGGAGGATATCAACATGTGAGGAAGGCAGTAGTCCATATTTTTACGGATGGTGAGTATTTCCTGAAACTATCCCTAGAACGGGAGACAGTTTGTTATAACAGCCTTGAATTGTAGCTCCATAGCCACCGAGTTGAAACCAGACACTCTGAGAAACACATTCCCCAACCAATCTCTTTCATTCTGCCCGCTCTAACGATTTCACAGTCTCTTGTCCCCTGTCTGACAGCCAGTCGAATAACAAAAACATAACAGCGGTGTGCAGCAGGTCGCGGTTACCCAGGACTCAAACACGTATCGGACAACTGACACAACCTTGTGTGACATTTCGGCCGGTCGAAGCCTACATGTCGGGTCAGTTAAAATCGCTAATGACAGACCTGACGTGAACAAGGCAGGCTAGGAGGTGGGGCAAAGGGCAATGTTTTCAGAGGAAATGAGGTCTGAAAACTGCAGCGAGGCCTTCTCCATTCTGGCGCTAAATAGGTGCAGTGTACCATTATACGAAATCATTAACAATCTGCATAACCGTTAATCCCAGAAACAAACTGGCCATTGTCGTGTTGTGCGGGGAAAGTTGGCCAGTGGTTCATGCAGCCTGCAAATTTTTCTTTTCCCAAATTATATATCAATGAGAAATACCCTATTTGGCGGCTTCTGAATGGTTCGGGCATCACGAGGCTGATCATGTCCAAATGTACGCGAATCACATAATCTTAGCTGCAGGCAATTTTACATTAGGCCGACACCTGTTTTTGTTTAGTAAAAATCGTTAAAGAGACCCAAGTAAATAAATAAATAAATAAATAAAAAATAGTGCAATTTTTGAAATTTCCACTGACATGTATCAAGCCTTCGGAAAAATCCACTAGTAAATCGGATTGAGTTGGAAATGGCTGCCATAGTTTTAATTCATCTGATGATGACGAAAACTGACCTTAATATAAGAGCCAATCAAAAGTCTATCTAAATATTCCCCATGGATATTTCTTTCGAGGAAATAAATTGTTGGCCGCCACTGTGGACTGGTTATGTGCAGACAAGGTTCTGATTGGCGCAGGGGAAAACGAGGGAGAAAAACTGAAGTCTTAAAACAATGAAGGCCTATTAGACACTCATTTTAGGAAAACTCCAGCCAGGTCTTTGCACTGTCTGACATCTTACAAACTGGTCGAAGTCAGTCATCCCCTGGACTTGACACACTTCTTTGTAATTTACACAGTGTTTTCGCCCTCCTAGTAGGTATCTGACTGTAGACCATCACATCGGGACCGGCACGAGCCCTTGCAGGTGACGCTTGTGAATGCGGCCGTGTTCCCGCAGCTCTGGCCTGGCCGTCCTCAGGGGCTCCCACTAATGATGAGAAAATTCGGATTAAGAAACGATTAAAAGGCTTGGCAGCTACACGGCATTAAACTGCTCATAGGTCGTGCAAATTTGGGCTCGGATGGGAAGAGGAGAGCGTAACGCTGGAGCCAGACAGGTTTTCCTCATTCCAACTGCATTATTTTAACCCAAAACCTTTTTTCTTTTCTGTGTTAGTAAGACTATCCATTTACATTAGCGGTAGATCAAGAGCAGAATTCACTCCTACAGAACACACTGGCTAAAAACAAGCTCTTACAGGGGAATTGCACGATTGAATTCATGTGTTTCGAATCCCAAGCCTTGGCTTATAATTTTGAAATATGGCACTGAGGACAGAACAAAAAAGAGCCATGTAATTGACAAAATCTGTACATGCACAAGTGGAACAGTTAAGAGATAAAAATGCGACACATTTTGGGTCATTTTCTGATTATTAAAAAAGTCTTAGGGTACTTTTGAAACCACACAACTGTCAAGGTTTTGTCACTTAGCTTTTTTGCAGTAGTGCCGTGGCATTATTAAAACTCTTCTTTAATATAAATTTGATTGAGAAAAAAAAAACGTTGTTACTTTATTACTTTTATTTCACCTTGTAAAAAGGGCCAGATAGAATCTGGTCTTGGTCATTTATTGATAAAATCCTCGCTCTTTGGACGTATCAGGAAAACCGCAATCACTTCTGCTACCTTCAGTGAGGATTTTGAAAGGAAACGTTTGAGCGGCAGGACAGAGAGCAACATGTGCATTTAATCTCCCTGGTTACAAATGCCCCGCAGCTACCACAGTAAAGGGCTGAGAAAAAACGTAAATGGATGAAATTATATCCATATGATTATATGAGACAGTTAAAGAGAAACAGGTTTCTCGTGTACTTCATCGGGGACAAAATTGAACGCAGCTTTGCCTAAACATTCGGATGAAATAGTTTACACATATGATTTCCACATCCAACCAACACTTCTCTTCACAACGCTGATACATCTGTTGCAAATCAGCTTTAGTTGAATCAAACATTTGCTGATCCCCCCCCCCCCCCCCCCTTTTTTGCGTGTCTTGAAGTTTGTTCGGAATGAATTCATGCATCATGATATCGTTGGGAAGCATTCTCCAGATTTGTTTTGTTTCCCTGAATTTCAAAATACTTGCTTTATGGATGGTTTAAGTGAGATAATAAATACATAACCCGTTGAAATGCTTTCCAGATGTACCGCTTCACTGTAGCCCTGGAGAGAGTTAAGCTAATGCATGAGTAAGGGAGGTAGTCATTCTGGGAACATATTTGAGTATTGTACAAAGCGGCCATTTCTGATGCCTAACACGAGTTCCTGCGTTAGCTGAAACCTTAACTCAAACTAATTAGATTTGTATGTGTTCCATGCAAAAACAGGAAACAATTTTATTATTACTGGATTAAGCGCCTTAAGTAGCAGCTATAACCAGCTCTCACCCCCCCTCCCCCGCACATTCCTACGCTAGATTTATGACCTGACAGTTTGATGGAAAGTAAAGAGGAAATGAGTGATTGATTTTAACCGGGGCAGACTGCCGTCATTTTTAGGTTTTGGGGTCATGGTAGTTCGCAGTGGTCCATTAGATCTGCGCAGCCCGACAGGCAGCTCACGCTGCTTTGTTATTGATAGTCGCCATGCTTGCAGATATTCGTCATGAATGTCTAATTGCAATACATAAAGGCAGGAGTAACTCTCAGGTGTCTTATTGGCCTCCACGTTCCCTTGATCGGTTCTTCGCTCGCAAGAGTTTCAATAGCGGCGCGCCACTGTTTGCGTTATTCTGTTAGTGAACACAGGCCAATGGTGAATCCCACTGTTGTTGAAGAACATCGGAGGAGCTTTGTCATATGAATGGAAAAGAACACTCGTATGGTGGGCATTAGAATAATTCCCTACCGTCTTCGCTCATGGCTGTCTAAGGAGAACCGAATCCTGATAAATTTATTTGAACCGGTTCGCCTTCGACAGCCCGTAGCTCTGTCATTTTTCATTCCGTATTTATTTATTTATTATATAATTTTTGCAGTCCCATTTCTTCTTTCCCTCTGCCTTCTGTCCTGTGGCCTACTTCTGGATTTTCAAAGTAAAAGTCCTGAATTATTATTTAATTCCAAACACCAGAATTTGCGAATAGGCCCCAGTCTTCAGCCGGAAGTCGAGAATACTTCATGAAAGCAACAGGTCAAGTTCACTGCAGGACTTTTATGTTGCAACCCCTGGACTTCATACCTCCACTGCAGACTCCTTCCCAATTCGGCCAATCATTACCGTCTTAAGTAGAACGGTTTCCACATTCGGATCGGTGAATCCGCACAGGGAATCCAAGAGCAGGCGAGCTTGGCCTTTAGGCTGCCAAACGACTAATAACATTCTTGTCATTGCTGTAAGATGTTTTTGGGCTCTGTTTTAAAATCTCAGAGCTTAACCACAACATTTAATACCATCTGTCACCTTCTCGTTCCAGATTCATCAATTAAAACAATATTTTTTCCCTCATTTGGAATTAATGAGTTCAACTGTTAACTTAGTTGGATCTGTGAGGGTAAATTATACCCCAGCTGTTACAACAATTATCTCCACCACCCCACACTATAATTACAGGATATAATTTGTTCTGGTCTTCTTTTAAATTCCAAATGGGCTGCAATAAGTAAAAATGCCTCCAACATCAGCATTCCATGGAGAAGCATTGATGCAAAACTCCATTTTAATTTGTAAATGAAGGGATAAAATGACATTTTGGCCCACTACTGAGACTGAATGGATACCACTTTAAAGATCTGAAAAGCTTGGAAAAGTACAATCGATATTGTCTTCGCAAGATGCTAAATATCAGCTGGCGAGACAAGCGGACAAACACAAGTGTCTTGGAAGAGGCCAACAGTTCAAGCATCGAAACTGTGACTGTCCGCAACCAGCTGTGCTGGACTGGGCACATCCTACAGACGCCTGATGACTGAAGGCACAAAGACCTATGAAGAGAGGCGACGCAGAGATGCTCCCAGGAGGAGAGAGAGGAGAAAGGAGTGACAAACACCCACAAGCAACTCTCTTCCTCCAGAGCCCACTACTCAATGTCCCCATTTCCACCGCGATTGCAAGTTTAGGATTGGCCTCGTCAGCGACCCATGAGTTCACAAAATTAAGCGAACAATCTTACTGGTTCGCGAGTGATCACAATACTAACCAGCAGATATGATGCTCCCTCTGGCACATAGACATTCTGCTTTTAAAAATACTGCATCTGTTTTTTTGTTTATTGTTTGTGGTGCCACTTTCTCCTTCTTGACACCATGTGCCATATCTACAACAAAGCCCCCCCCCCCCAGTTGCCTGGGAGACCAGCGGAACGCTGGATTTTTTCTTCTCACCAAGTTGGGGAAAAAAATTCCAGTCGCGTACAGTCTGATTGGCTTACAAATCCAGTTAGGTGCAATATGATTGGCTGAAGTCTGGCTCAGAGTGGACGTGGTACCGCAATTTGGTCAGAAAAAATAAGCACGCAAGCTGAACACCCCTTTCCCGCCCTCAACATGCTTGAAAGGTACACCTGGATACCGGGCTAAAATACGGAAGCATGGGACCGGCTTCTAGAAGCTTGGCTGCAACCATTTTATTGCCACTTGACTCTAAAAGAAAGTGCTCTTTATGTCCACCAACACCATCATGTGATCGATGCACCTGCACTTCCACCTGATTACTTTTCCACATCGCTGTTCCATTTCGGTTTTCGTAGAATTTTTCTTTCTTTCTTTCATTCTTCCTTTCCTCTTTTCTTGTTGCGCATGTAATGAAAATATTTTCAATGCTCAATATTATTTTCCACAGGAACAGGGCTTTAAGAAAACTTGACCCATCTGCGGTTTTTGACATAGTCAACCACTAACTCTTGATCTTCACATAGGTTGAAACAGGGATTTCTGGGACTGACCTCTCTTGGTTTACTCCGAATTCAGTCGGCAGGTCTTACCAGATTTCTTGGATGGGATCAGTCTCTGCTCCCTAACTTCTTGCTACCTGGAGTCCCCCAGGGATCTGTACTGGGGCCCCAGCTGTTTTCTTTATACACAATCTTTTGACTCTGTTATCACATTCTGTGAATTGTCCTACCACTTTAATGTACATGACACTCAGCTTTTCATACCATTCCCTCCTTCTGAATCTTGGTCGACAGGCCAACATCTCAATGCGCAGGTCTAGGCAACAGCTAAAGCCTCACTTGGACAACACAGAGCTTTCTTTCCTCACCAAACCTCCCCTTTACCAGAGTTTGCCCTCATCATTGACGGCACCACAGTGGCTGCTGCTTGCCCTGCATATAACCTGAAACCAGGAGCCAGCTGCAGCAACAATACTATTGTGTTGATTCCGTCAGTACGATATCAGAAAGAGTGGACCATTCCTGACTACCTACTCAGCACAGCCCCTAATCCAAGCCACGGCGATCTCCTGCCCAGAATACTAAAACTTATTGCTCGCAGATCCACCATCTTGTGGCATTCACCCTCTTCAGCTCATCCAGCAGCCTGACTGGTCTCTAACCAACCCAAATTCTAGCAGGTTACTCCACATCTGAGACCTCTTCACTGGTTCCCCGCTGTTTCCAAGGTCAGATTGAAAGTCCTGATCCTGTCTTACGCTGCAACAAACAAGATTGCTGCATTCTATTGTCAGTAATCTTTCCATGCAGAACTTCTCAGCCATTCCACTCCATTGCTGCAGGTCCTCTACATCTCCCTTACCTTTGCTTGAACACCAGTTGCTCATCCCAATGGCTATGATTCTCCACCCAAGCTTCACAATGGCGGGATGACCTCCCCGTGTCCCTAATAACTGCTCAGTGCCTGCAGATCTTCCATCTTGGTCTAAAGACTGATCTCTTCAGGTAATACCGGACCTAGATCTCAGTCTTACATTGTATCACAATGTAATAGCTGGGCTCCCAACTCTCCCACATTCAGCGTGAGATTCGGCGGCATATTCACGCTCCCGTGCTGTATGTCAGCAATTATTCAATCAGCACGTTTGTAAAAGATTCTCAGGTGGAATTGGAGTCCTTGTGTATGGAGGTTTATCAGTTTCACATGCGTTACGGTGGATTTCACCATTTGTAATATGGAAATCAATTATGACTCCGGACTTCTCTCACTTTTCTCAGGGGTTGAAAGCAACGGAGTAGCATAAAAAGGTTTCAAATGGTCTTATTTCATTTAAACAATTTGAACAATCATGAAACACATGCATTGTGTTGATGGAATAATTGCTGACTACGGCACGGGAACATGAATATGCCACTGAATCACACGCGGAATGCGCCAGAGTTTGGAGCCCTGCTATAGTCTCCCACACTCCAAAATAATCCATTCTCTGTCTTTTCCTGTTTCAGAGAACTGGAACAAAAATGTATTTCTTGGTTTGCACTGATTGCAATTAATTGTAGTGTTCAGTTTGTTTGCTTAACAGTCCTTTGTATAAATCTACTACAGCTGTATTTTGCATTTTTCTTGTCCATAATTAAGCTGATGGATGTTTTATATGTACCGTACCCTGTCTGATCTGTCGTGCAGCCATTTTAATCTACTGTATTCTTTGCCTCTACTCTGCGTTACTTTGGATAAAAGCATCTGGAAAATAAATGCAATGCAATGTCATGTGAAATATTTTACATGGTTATTCTTCTCCACGGCCACCAAACTAGGGTTTTGGTTGAGTTTGCACGCATCGCTATGGCCTCTGTTTCTCTCCGAACCACAGCCATAATCCAGAAACCCACAGGACACAGAACTATGCGTAAACTGTGTGCAAACTGTGATGTCACAAGGGCAGGGGGCGGTGACCATGTGTCAGTCATTACTGGGGGGTAGGCCGGAAAATACAAAACAATCAAGCCAGTTTAACGTAATAGCGAGTAACACTGGGATTGATCTGGTCAGAGCCACAATGGTGGCGGCACAACCTCAAATTGCTCCTCGTATTTTTTGTATTTATTTATTATGTATAGACATGCCAGAGCTGCAGCTTTCCCCGAGACCAGCTGTGTGCAGGCTACACACGGTCTGACAGTTTGTGTATTGAGGAGCGGAAGCTTTGGTTTGTGTCCAGTTTAACACGCACAATGCCCTGCAGTCGAGTCATGTTTGGAGGCCTCAGTCCTGTTTATCAGAGATTGGGGCCAGGTGCTGGGTAGAACTGCAGGGCATTGTAACAGCACTGACACTGTGGCAACATATAGAAGGTTGGTGTTTCAGAAGGTTGGTGATTCAAGCTCCTAAGTCACCTAAACAGGATTAGGGCAGCTGTTGGGCCCTTGACCAAGGCCCTTAACCCCAAACTCCTCTAGAGGGATTGACCTCAGCTTAACCAAATGGATTGTAACCCACTATGGGTAAAGGGAAAGCTAAACAACTGCAATATAATGGCCCACTAAAAGCTCACTCATGTGTGTCCCAATGGCACAACAAATGTGGTCAAAATGATCTCCCGCGTGACAAAGATTAACTCATATTGTTTAACTCTAGTCCTGACTGTTGGCTAATGCTTATCGAGGACTGCCATACAGGGAAATAGCTATTGGGGAAAGATATATCAACGACTGCCACTCGGGGAGACCAGTGTGGGTCCTCTATATATCGGCGACCGGCAGGACTACGGTTAATATTGTAGCTCTCTGTTTTATGAACATATTACCATGTTGCCGGTGGTCTGTCGAAGTGACCATCTTCATTCAGAAGGCCCTGCTGATTTTCAGCGGATGACCAATACTGCAATTCAGTGTTAAACTCAGCAGGGAATAATTCCAGAAGCAGCCTATACCCAAGTGCCTAGCGCATTGAAGTCAGAAGGCCAGTGTCACGAGCTGCAGTGTTGCTACAATAAGATCAGGGCCTCTGTTGGGCCCTAAGGAAGGCCCTTAACCCCACTTTGCTCCAGAAGGGACTGGCCCTTGCTTTACCTAATCAACTGTAATGTAGAACCCTCGGTTTATTCCTGAAGTTGGCGGGTTCATAACAGAGGAGCTAATTCCACATAACCCTCAATGTGCTTTCACCTTTAAGGACCCCGTAAATTATTTTTATCTGTATTCGTAAAATAATGTTATTGTTACCAGGAATGTTTTCGTGCTTTCATTTGTTTGGTTTAAAAAATCATCGAAAGACAAACATTTTCTTGGAATCGCGGAATTACCGGACACTCAAAGGAAGAAAGGCAGTCCACATGGCAGTGATCTGACTTTGTCATCGGTAGAGCAGTCTTATTCCAGTCCTCTGGCGATGGCAAGAGAAAGAAAGACGCCATATCGAGTCAAATGAATGACTCGAAGGGGGAATTAATTGCTTCTTCCACGAAAAAGTAGTCGCAGAGCCTCAAGTTCTCTGGTGCGCTGACCCTCCGCAATGCCACAAAAGCAAGGCCTCTCAGGTTCCTCCGTTCCCGGGAGAGTGAGACTTGGAACTGCGCTCAGTGAATGCTGGGATAGTGCTGAGGCTTTGGAGGACCTAGCATAATCAACACAGACAGAACTGCGCTCATGATTAGCTTAACGTAAAACACTGCAGCAGGCCAAGGACTGAGGACTGGTGCCTACTGAGTTTTTGTTCAATAATTCCCTCAGTGTACACATGTGCTGAGAAATTCTTTTTGGCTCAGAAATGAGTCATGCGGAGTTAAGCCGGACATAGTGGCAAGTGTCATCGCGACTGACTCAAGCAGACACTTAGTTCTTACAGTGTCATTTCAAGTATGAAATGAACACTTCACTCCAGGGTAAAGCCTAACCCTCCCTTACTCAGAATATGAGTCTAAACCAGGAATGCAACAGACACTGTTGATACAGTTGCTTTCCATGGCAATGCTGCAGTGAAAATGCTAGCGCCAGTTTGTTGTCAATAGTGTGATGATCAGCGTGCTCCAGGTTATTTTACAATGAGTCACTCGCCAGATGGAAAGGTCTAATAGCTTTTCCTGACTCGTTAAATCTCCTCTTATAGCCCTGTGGCTCTTCATTCAAGCTTCAGAAATGCGCACGGTTTCAGCTGGGAATTTTCTTGGAGTGTTTGACAAGAAAATAAAGGAATATACTGAGATCTGCTCCACCGAAGACATTGTAGCTATGACGACAGTTGTAGCGAAATTGCCGCATCAGCTGCAGGCGAATCCCATGAGAGTTAAAGATATGTAAGATTTATTTCGGTTCCTCAATTGTTCAAATGAAAAAAGACCATAACTTTCGGATGAAGGGGTACATTGTTCTCACATTTAAATGGAACGGGCCATTTTCAAGCGAAGGCACGTTATTAAACATGCAAGGACTTCCAGTGAAAAGCGTCCCATACTTTGCGATTCGAGTTGGTCAATTACCGGGATGTTTAAGCACCTTCGCAACAGATGTGTAGAACATCAGGCACACATCCTGCATGTAATGCGTACTTAAACACAGTGCCACTTAACCCCTTAAATGCGGGACCAACCGGGCAACCATTTCCTCAGGACTTTGCTCTGAAAATAACCACCTCAACAAGTGCTGAAGTCACCTCGTGCAGGAAAAAAAAAATCACTGGCTCTCTCTCGACCCGGCGCAGTCCCTCTCGATCTGTTCGTGCCAGGATGGGCAAAAAAAGGCTCGAATCTGACAACAAATTAACATGTTGTTCTTTCTCCAGAGTGCCAAGGAAAAATCACCGCTCTTCCAAGACTGCAGTAAGACTCGAAACTCAAGAGCGCATGAAGAAATAGAACAATGGGTCAAAGTGGCATTGTGTTTGACGCCAGCTGAGGTGCCCCTTAAATGAAGGCCCTTGCGCAATGCTATTATTCGCCAAAAAAAAAATGAGTAAGAACAGTGGCGGTTGGTACTTATTAAAATGGGGTTTGGCAGCCCTTTCCCTGGCAGGGAGACTGTGGTCCAGAAAAATAGGGAAAGGATTACGCTAAGCCCCCGGTGGCAGTGTCCCTGGTTCTAGTTTGCCTGCGTTGGCTCGATTTTCCACATCACTTTGTATCTATATCATCTCCCAGTAGCATGTATGCGTGACCCCCTCCCCTTACAATCAAATCCCTGTGTTGACTTACCGCTATCATAATTTACTGCTAAGACCAGAACCTCTTAACCCCACAAAACCGAAGGACCCATATATGAGTCCATAAAATGCAGCTGCTGTACCCAAACCTGTGGAACTTCAAGTCTATTTTATATAATAGTGGAGATCGCAAGGTTTCCAAAGATCCCAAATCTGTCCAGCTGAATTACAGGGAAATGTGTTTAAAATGGTGTCCAGGATCTTCATATTTTCCATTTGATGTAATGCTGCGGACACAAAAACATGGTGTCCTGGGTTCGAATATTTCTCTCAATGTAAGTGTGACGTAGCTTTGGTGAAGCGCTACAACCAGCAGATACAGAATATGTACGAGACATTGTCTTAAAATATGAAAAAAGGGCTTTGAAACAACTTCATCACAAATACTCAATTGGAATGTTCTTTACTGAACAATCAATTCAGATGCCACTGTTGCGGCTGATTATCGAAAGCAGTGGAGATCTAAGATGCTTATTTAGAATTTTGAATGAGAAAAATCCAGAAACCACCCTCTTCAAAGTGTTAATACCTTGGTTCAACACTGAGGTCTGCCAAATCATGGCTTGAGCCATATTGCAGGTTATTGCTAATTAGCACAACTGATTTCAGCGAAGTTAATTCAGTGGCAGCATTTCCATTTGGAGCTTATACGCCTTTGGCAGACTGCTATCATTCCTTTTAGGCCATGATTGGACCTTGTCTTGTTTATACTGCAGGATTTACCTCAGTTGTGCTAGCAACGGCTGGTTGGTGCGTCTCTTGCTCAGTTAAGGGTCTGCATAAAATTATTTTTACTGTCAGCCATCAGTATGTCTAATACCTTTTCAGTGTATTTGTTTAAGATGAAAAACAAAATCAAAATACAAAATTACTGAGTGGTCAATTATTAATAATCATAAACTCATCATTTATCATAAAAATATATTAACCCCTTTGTACAAAAGCCAAATGCTGCCAATCCTTGCCTGTTGTGCATAATCCCTCTTTAAGGCTTTATAACTCAGAATTTGTGTCACAGAGACTGGAAAAATGATTTCAAAGCAGCACTTGTCTCATTTTGAAATTCAATTACAGAATTATTCAGCAATTCAATTTCGTAATTTTGCAGACGCCGGCATCTGCAACTGCAGAGAGGGATTAATACAAGCACTAAGATTATCGGCCAATGCAGAAAATAATTGAACAGAGCAAAGAAGTCAGAGTTCAAAAGTGAAACATTCAACACAATGATTCGGTCGATACCCCAAATCCCTCAGTGTTTAATGGGGTATGACTGTTTTTAAGAGCTGCACAGAAGGACTCGCGAGGTAAAGCAGAGATATGTCTGTGGTTTGAGCTGATAAAGCCCATGGGAAGTGGATCAGCTGTGAATAACACCAATGTCAACACTGATGAAGACTCCTACACTGTGACGCATATATGATTGGCCGTAGCTTCACTTAGGGAGGGTGGGTTGCAGTCCCCAGGGTTTCTCCTGTCTCATAGCTCAGCAGCTCCCTTAATTGGTTGAAAAAGTGCTGTTTTAACTGCGCAATACCTGTTTTAGCTACTCCAGGTTGGCTAGGAGACACTGAGATGTGATTGGCAAGGGTGCGCAATTTAAGCATCACAGAAAGTAAGGAGCACATCATAGTGACTGACTGCCCAACTGTTTTCACCCCACATTCCAAAATGGGGTGAGAAATTTGGGGGAAAAAAACCTCTTTTGAAGCAAATTATATACCTGAGCCAAGAGCCCCTGAGAATTTTGGGTCAATTTTGGACATTTTCTCTGAAACTACGCAGCAGCTACCAGACCGGAGTTCAGATTGTATACATAACAACGTTGCTCACTGATCTTTCCAAACTGAAATGTTCTCGAACTGCAGATCTCATTCTTTACGTCAACACTGCATTCCCGTGTTCCCCCTCAGAGAGATTCGGTGCCAAGTTCCACTGCTACGCCGATGATACAGTCCACAAACATAATTCTCAATGAAATCAGGTAGAGATCCAGTAGCCAAGAATTAAGACGTTCTGTACAGACATTAGGTATTAGTTGGCTGAGAGCATTGCCTATCTATCTGGTATCTTAATGTAGAAATTTGTCAGATAATACGACAATTTGACAATCTGCAGAGGTTGTCTTCCCTCTCCCCGCTAACCCTCTCCAAAAAAAACAAAAAAAATAGAACAGTATGTTCCCTGAAATCAATGTAGTCTCATCTGCTGATGACGTGGCTCTTTTTTTCGCTGAAATCAGCGTTATTGGTAAAATTCGACCAACAAATGCTCAAATGCACAAACGTGTACAGATGCATCACACACACCGACCTCACATCCATACGGCCTCATACGCAGGACCACTGTCACATAATGACTGGATTACTTCACCCAAACTCAGGGTTGCCGTTTGGCGCAACATCGATTACCGTTCCCACTCAATTATGTGCAATTTGAATAAAACTGCCCCGCCAACTGCTGAGAAGTGTTACCGTTAAAATAAGAACATAACCGTCGCAAACAAGATACAAAATGTTTTTTTCATCATGATGGAAAGTCTTGCTTGAAATTACTCACTGGGAACTTGTTTACCTTAATTAAATAATATGAATTTGAACTTGGCACTAACACACTTTACGATGTTTACTAGTCGGAGCGTTGAAGCCATTACAATATGCTGTTTATTCATATTCAAAATTAATTTTCCAGACATACTTAGTACAACCTAGATTAATGTCTTGGCAAAATAAAATCTCTTTATAGCTTAAAACTGGGTCATCACTAACACTCACTGAGATTTACTTTTTCCTTCCAGAAAATAATGACCAATTTCTGCAGAAAAGCTGCGTTACTCTCATTATTTATAACATAATCTGAATGGGAACCGAAGCATCTTTGCCACCAAGGGCCCTTTTCACGTAGACACAAACAGAGAAATGCTTTATGCACAAAACTAATAAAGAAGATGCAATTTATGCGGTGAAATTCTTAGCACATGTTAGGTTTGTACTGTTCTTCATGTAACTTTTTCCTGAAAGTGCCGCAGCTTTTCACAAGTGTATTGTAAAAGCAGCCATTAATTTCATTGTTTTCTAAAACAAAAACACATTTTGAAAGAAATACTGTTTGGCGAGGTCTCAAAGCACGGAATTTCGCATGGTTCCCGATGTCGTCCTTCCTTGGAGGAATATAAAACAGTTATGGACCTCAGTATGGTAGTACTTACAAACCAGGCCTCGGAAGGTCCCTACAATAACTCAGATCAAATGTGCGAGGATTTCAGAGCTTCTTTCCAAATCGACCGACACTCCAGAGAAGGAGAGTCAGAGAGGGTGTTGCAAAGAGCATGACAAACAGGTGATGCCCACTAAAAATCTCCTTATCAAGAAAAACTGAGGCTTTGTGTAAACAATACGCGGTCGTTGAGATTATGGCTGACCTAGTGCGGTGCCTATTTCTCACATCCCATGCTTACGTTGTAAACAGAAGTATAAAAAATCAAAGACAAGTCTGTAGGAAACATGAGATCACTGTCGTACCTTAAACTTGCCACAGTCTTTGAGAAAATGCACAGGAAATGCAGGCGGCTGCCAGCTTGAATTCCAGGAGCAACTGTGTGTGGTCCTGTCGAGACCACAATGCCTATGCGAGGGCCGTTACGACATCCTGTTGTGGCCACGGAGACATGCGTATGCACACTCAAACAAGCATGTAAAACACATGAGTACAGGCTTGCACACATACACACACACGCGCGCGTGCGCAGACCATCCCCAAACTGTTGTATAGGGATGTGGGCATACCACCAAGTTTAAAAGATAATCAATCTTCAAGCACTAAATATGGTTCTTTAAAAAAATCATAAAATTCAATAAAATTACATGGTTTTCATGTTTTTATGGTGTTAGACAGAAAGACCAGCTGCAATGACTGCAACGCTAATTATGAAACGTGCTTCCGTCACATGGGCAATGAATAACCATTTGTAGCCTGAACTATGACATTAATGGTATGTGATGCTATGGTCAAACGTTTGCGAGCTAAAAAGGGCTTGCGCTACACATTTTAAGAGGGATTTTTTGCTGTAAACAAAACAACAATATAACCTTCACAAATCAGTTTCCAAAGTGCTGGATCTCACTCAACTGATGAAAACAAATCCATGAGTGTTGTGTTGGCATAGGGGAAAGCAGGACACATTATTTTTATTATTATTGTTTTTAATAAACTGTCAAAATTTTCCAAACCAGCCCATAATTTATGAAGTCAACTACAAACCACAAGCTTGGTTTCACAAGAGACAATCTGTTGCACAAGCGCATGAGGTTTTATGAGTCCTTGGCTGCGGTGTTGGGTCCATCTATGGACTGCTAGAAATCCGACCAATTTTTCCCTCCTGTCCGTGTAAGAAGCGGCTTATTTTGGACCGACGGCGCTTGTAACGGTGCCCGAGGCCTCGCGAATCTCCCAAACCAATTAAGACATGCTCACGAGCAACGGTAAAATGTTGTAAAATTGTTCTTGGCTACCACACCCCCGCCCGGGTGATTTTTTGGGGGGCCCTCTTGGTAAATTGCCTGGCACGGCGGTCTGATTTGTGACAAAGCTAAGGTGGCGCGGAGCCCAGTTAGCGGTAAGTCACATGTTACGGAGGGTGACAGTGGTAATTCAAGCTGGGCCGTAATTCCATCGCTGATCTGTTTTGCTACTGCAACAACGCCTTGACAATGAAGCGATGAGGGGAGTTCATGATCACGGGACTGTGGGCTGAATTCCTGATCCCACAAGGGGGGCATTTCGTAAAAGCAAGCAGTAAAATATTCATAATAAATTAACTCTTTCAGAGTAAAAATGGTTCCGTTTTCAACAATACTCTGACGGTGTTGATTTAACATGAACATTTTGCTTGAGTGGGCTCATGTATAATTTAACACCGAAAGTCTCTTTGTGCAATATCCACTAAAAATGCATTCGGGAAAAAATGTGAATTTGGGAAATGATGATTGGCCATTATACTTCTTTGTATTTAATGCCATTAAAACCTATTGACCCTTATATGAGTTCCTCAAATGCAGCTGCTGCATTCAAATCTAAAGAACTTAGGGCCTGATTTAAATTCCAGTGGAGATCCCAAGATCCTAAATGTGTCCTACTGGGGAATTTCAGGGAAATGTGTATAAAATGATGTCCAAGATCGAGGTGTTTTCCATTTGACGTAATGCTGTGGCCATAAAAACATGGCGTCTTGGGTTTGAATATTTCTCTCAATGTAAGTGTGATGTAGCTTCAGTGAAGTGCTGCAACCAGGAGATACAGAATACGTACGAGACCTTGTCCAACCAAAAATAAAAAAAAAGCCTTTTCTGACTTTGAACCTACTTAAGGAAAAACTTAAGTGAAAAATTAGAGTTTAAGGGGTTTCAAGTTTAGTGTACGCAAAGGCCAAAGGTGTGACTGCCTAGGACCTGCCACAGGAATACCTGCGCTGTGAAGCTGTGACCGAATCTTTGATAACACATAAAGAATGCTTAGCTGTCGGCCATGCAGGTCTCTTCCTGAGGGCGAAAAAATAATTCTTTTTTCCCCTCAATCCCATTTTACCCCATCAAAGTGCACTCCTCTCATTTCGGTCTTTGCTAATGTTATGGTTTTTCTGTCCCTCTAATTAGAAATCTAAAAATAATGTATGGTTATGATAAAATTGACCCTTGAAGTTCAGCAGATAACGGGGACGGGGTGGGGGTGGGGGAAGGGAGAGGGATTGAACAGCTTAAGAAAAACAGAGAGAAACATTTTAGTTTGCTGAACATGTCCTGTCAGGAGCGCACATTTGACTGACAGCAGTAAAAGTGCATGCAAATTTGAGAAAACGGGGCTTTAGCTAGCTCTCATCGCGGCTGGTCTCGAGGACCTACTTTCCATGCACGATGCGTCGCGTTTCGATACGAAATGCAATGCCGGTGTGAACATGCCATAAATAATGTACAGAAATGCAATTCCTTAAGCGCCCTGTGTGGGAGAGGCAGACCTGGCAAAACGGACATGATCGCAGCGAAAGTTCTCGCATGGCGATATGTGAATAGCCTAGCGTTACCCAAGGAGGAAAGGTATCCGATACTGAACTCCCGGCTCCACAGGTCATTCCTCTGGACGATTGGGCACCGGGACTGTATTGTACAATGACGCAATGCTATGGCTGCTGTGATATTTAATGACGGAGATCGCTTGTTCATACCCCAGTAAATCAACATCGAGGATGTTGCTGCAATGGGCCGAGCCCACTTTGTCATTAGCTGTTCTGGAAGGTGAAAAAACTTAATTAAATTGGAGAAAGCAATTAAAATAATAGCCATAGCCCTCTTGTGCAGCTCAGTTTTGATAAACAAACACAGGCAAAGAAATGCCAATAACAGTACGAATTAAATCACTGTTATTTCTCTGACTCCGTTATCCAAAGTGACAGTTACTGTGTTTACATCCAAACTGGGGCCAGTCCCTACTGGAACTATTCTGGGTTTAGGGCCTTGCTCAAGGGCCCAACTTGAGTATGGAGGCTTGAGCCACAAGCCCTCCAAGTCCTGGTCAATCACCTTACCATTCTGTCTACAAAATACAACAATGAAAGCAGTCATATCAGGGGTATCTTGAAGGTAAAATGTTCCCTCCCTTTTTAAAAACAACAAAATTACAATCTGAATATCATCCTCTCCACATTGGTATAACTTGTTTTGAAATTTAAAAAAATACATAAAATGATTACAGGATTATAGAATTCTTCAACACAATGCTTTACCAGGGGACAATCAGCCCGAGTACAATTATGTCATATTACACTTCCAAAACTGGAGCAGAAACAGTTATAGAGGTTACCAGTGGACCACAAGGATTTTTCCCTCCTCTCTGTCCAATTCCGCAACTATCTGGCAACTTCAGTTAATCACTAGCGTGGAAATACAATATATCAGATTCCCCTCAGAATAGTTTTGGACAGCCCTTTGACTCCTCAAATCAAGTTTTAATACCATCGAGGACCAAAAAATAGTCTGAGCCTGAATAAAATCTTTCTGCATTAGTTGTATTTCTGCAGGCTGGTACGACGCTTAGCCGATTTGCCTCGCTCTGACGGATAAAGTAATTAAGGGCTTGTTTAGGGAGAATTAGGACACAGAAATATTGCAAAGTTGAGCTCAGTCAAACTATCAGGTTTCATTTCCAGGACTTTTGCTAAAGGTTTTAGAACACTGCAAACCCAAAATAACATGTTTTCCGAGAAAAAAAACAATTAGAGCAAAACGAACATGGGTTTCCTCCAAAACATGCAACGGGGTCCTGGTTACCCAGTTTTCAGAAATAGCCAACATTTCTGAAAAGTAAAAAGAAAGAAAAATGCAATAAATAGCCGATTGGTCCTGACACGTGGTCCCAAGAGAACTCTTCCGCAAAAGGCATAACACATGTTGTTTGGAAGGAGAGCAGGAACTGCGGATGGCAGATAAACACAATGAAACAAAATGTGTAATCGATTTCATCCCAGCTCTGGGGATGAGGACTGGTTCTTGGTTTAATCTGGGCACCAATCACACACACTTATCAACAAGTTTGGGACCTTGTGAAAGCTAATACACGGCTACATTCCTTTAAAGTAGCACTCTGCACACGTGCTTGGATTGCGTGAGCATGCAAGAAAGATAATACTTTACTTTAAGATATACAACCCCAATTCCGAAATAGTTGGGATGAAGTGTAAATTGTGAATAAAATAAAAATGCAATGACTCTCAGATCACACAACCCAATATGTTATTTACAGTAGAACATAGATAACATTTCAAATGTTGAAACTGAGACATTTTAGATTTTTATCCAAAAATGGGCTTATTTCAAATTTTCTGGATGTAACAGGTCTCAAAAATGTTGGGACACAGGCAAAAAAGGGCTGAAAAAGCTATTAATATATAAGAGAATCAGCTGAAAGAACATTTAGCGAGTAATTAAGTTTACTGGCATCAGGTGTGTAACATGATTGGCTATAAAAAGGGATGTGTTAGAGAGGCCGAGTCTCTCTGAAGTAAAGATGGCCAGCGGCTCTCCAACCTGTGAAGGCTTTTGTGAAAAAATTGTAGAATACTAAAAACAATGCTCCTCAACGTCAAATTGCAAAGGCTTTGAAGGTCTCATCATCGAAAGTGCATGACATCATCAAAAGATTCAGAGAAACTGGAAAAATCTCTGCGTAAGGGACAAGGCTGAAGACCTTTACTGGATGCCCTTGATATTCGGGCCCTCAGATGCCACTGCATCACTCACCGGCATAATTCTGTCTTTGACATTACTGAATGGGCCCAGGAATACTTCCAGAAACACTGTCAGTAAACACAGTCTGCCGTGCCATCCGCAGATGCCACCTAAAACTCCATCATGCAAAAAGGAAGCCATTTTTGAGCATGATCCAGAAGCGCCGTTGTGTTCCTATGATGCATGTTTTTGTGTTTAGGAGGAAACCGGAACACCTGGCAGAAACCCATCAGACACGCAACCTCCTCACAGAAAGGCCCCAGGCCGGGATCGAACCCACAACTTTCTTGCGGTGAGCCGACCATTGCACCACTGTGCCGCCCTGTGCAGTCCAAATCGTCAGAGAGAGGGTGTAGAGGATGGCCAGTTATTCGGCTCCTTTTTCTGAAGCGCATTAGATATCACACCATGCCCTAGCCTGGTTTAATCGATGACATTAAAACTTGAATAACTGGTGCACAGAGTAGCCCCCACATTTACTGTTGACAAATGTGTCAATGTCCTTGAGTAAAGACATTATTTAGACACCCACTTAGCATATGACAATTGCTTCTGTAGCCACTGAATTGATAGTGACTGTACTGCAAATTCTATATTTCGATCCCCATTATCTTCCAAATATTGACTGCAGGTCTTCCAAGGGTCCATAGTACGAAAACAAACAGGCAAAAGCAACAAAACTACTAATACTACTACTAATCATAATAATTATAATAAAGACGATTAAAAATAATTATAATAATAATAAGTTTAGGGCTTATAAAATTCTACACTGGCACACTTTAATCAAAACATAAAAAGGTATACAGCATCCTGTAGAAATAATAAAAATAAAAACAATGGCACTTATGGCTCAAACTAACTCAAACTAACCAAACTTTTGGTTAGACTGATTCATCATTTTTCATTTCAATAAACCCATTAAAGAGTGTTTTAGTTTTATGCTGTTTCACATGGGTGAGCAGCAGAATTCATATGTGCCATACATTCATGAAATGCTTTATTCACCTGGGAGAAAGTGACAGCGGCTGTCGAATGATGGCTAATATTATCCATATTTAAAAGACATCATAGACTAAAGAAGTGCGGGTGATAGATGATTAAACTCGCAAAGCATGCAGGTCCATACCAGACACAAGTCCTGTTTCTAAAGCAGGAATACAAAACTCAGGCAAAGTAGTGGCCTCATTCACGCAGAGCAGAAAGGAAAACTAGACTGCATTAACGTAAAGAATGACTGCAGATCATTGATGGCCTGACAAGATCTTGGCTGACCCGTTCCCGGAAGAAAAACTAGCATGTGCTACACATTTCAAGGCTCTTTACTCGCCATTGCCAAACTCTCATTAAACTGACAATCCTCACATAATTCCTGCCAGAGCTTTTCACCATGCTTTTTTTGAAAAATGCTTATGGCTTATCACATATTATTTATCTTACAGCACTGGGCTCTCGGGCAGTTGAGGGGGATTCAGGATTAGGCCTGTAATGGATTTTAAGGAGGAATGTTCAAATTAAATGAGAAACTATGTACCTTCCTGACACCAGAGCGCACTCATAACTGAGCGCGTGTGCATTTTGGAAACGGCCCAAATAAAATGGGCGCTGTCTCTGTAGCAATTTCTTGGCTTGTTACTTTCTGTCTGTCATGGTTTACCCAGGTCATTCATTGAGGTGACATCACCGCTGCAGAAGATGGTAATTTGGATCTCTGGTGATGCCATTTGGCTTCCAAAATGCTGTCTCTTTTTCCAGGGCACACAGCATATGCCTCTGTAAAGAGCTTTGACAAGGACTGTAGTCAAACATGATGTTGGTGTGCCTCTCTGTAATCGATAGCCTCCAATGCCTTCCATCGTTATGTATTTTCCACTTTTGCGGTACCGAGAGGTGAGGCAAGTGTCTGCTGTAGTCTGTACATTTACATTACCCAGCGTGCAAAAACATGATGTCAGTTGGAGCAGGTGTCTGCTCTGACCCTTCAATAACACCAGTCTCTTTCATACAAAAAAATCAAGTTCATGTCGCAGCTTCGAGTCAACTAAGCTGAACTTGTTTTCCATGATATCCACACCGAACATTATTTTTATAAGAACACTTATTTTTTCACTTATTTATATTTAGTCCAAAAGAAATCAATAACCAATTTCAAATGCTGTTGATTTATGGTTCAATAACATTAGCTCTCCAACAGTTCAGAGGGTGTGATCAATCACCCTGACATATGAGATTAATAAAGAATTCCTTTCTACTATATCACTGTCCTTACACTCGGGTTGTAGGGGTTTGTAAACGGTTTGCAGTCATATAGTAGACGACCATTTACACCCTATGACGCCTATGTGTTCATCTAATCTGTTAAAGCTAATTCACTTCTTAGCTTTCACATGTTCTACCCACTGCTGTAGAACGTGTGTAATTGACACATTTGGTTTCCTACCTCTGCCTCTCCCAAAGGTGGCATTAAAAAAAGAATCCAAACATTCAACAACCTTGGCTCATTACAGAAACCTGACACAGGGAGGGGAATATTGAATCAGTTATAATCACGGGCAGCCGTTACTGGCCTCAGCAAGAGAGCCCTTTTTGAGTGAATGCCGTGCCTAAGCTATCCGGACAAGGTTAGACAGCGCACATTTGAGGGCGAAACGATCCAATTAACGTCAACTTAACGAGCACCTACTGCAAACACGCAGGCCCTGCCACAGCCGCGGCCCGACTTAATGTTGGAAAAGCGTGGGCCTTTCGCTTTAATCAGCTCGAGGCACACGCCTTTTATTTTTTTTCCCCCTGAATCTCCACATCTCGCTTCATCGCCCACCAAAGCCCTTTGTTGACATAAGGTCTCCCAGCACGCGCCCACACCATCGAACAATGCGGCTCCACGGTAATGTCAGGCTCTGGAACCTTATGCCGGACCCCATTCCAACAGACAGGGTAATAGATCTAAAAAAAAAAAAAAAAAAACGCTGTCGTTACAGTTGTTCCACCCTGCCGGCTAATTTATTGACATCATGCTTTCTGGAATATTAAATTCCATGATATATGCTGACTTTTATTTTCCTTTGTGTAAGGACGCGGCTATAAGGTTTTTTTTTTGAAACACAGAATTACTTGATGTTAGGCTGGACACTCCTGCTAGTACATAATCTCCTTCCTAACCATGCGTCAGCTAATTGTGAGGTGTTCTTATACTTACTCAATTTCTGGAGCTTTCCCTCGCCAATTATACAGATGGTATGGTTTAGCACCTCTGCATTTCAACAGAGGAGATTTAAACAAAATCCAACTTGGCAGCACTAATATTTTTCTCTGGAAAATTAGCAGTTCCTAAAACATTTTAAACATTCAAAAACTCTCCGCCTGTATTTGCGAAAAGTACGCTAAGATATAAAATGAGCTCCACATGTTCAGCCTTCACATTTCGGTTTCGAGAATAAGTAAATTCATTCTTGGACCACTGAATACATTTGTTACAACACAATTTCCATTTCTTGACAGGGAAATGTAATTACGCCCTTGCAACAAATCATTTGAAAATACATCAAATTCAACCCAGCACTTTGATTGTCCTTCTAAGTTTAAACAATGATTGGTCATAGGCTTTGCCGCTTGTTTACCATAGAGAGACAATCTCAGCTGCCTGGCTATATTTATGAAGAAAAGTTAATCTAATATCCGTAAATACATAAGAGCAAAACCTTCAGCCAAAATCATCCTTAAAACAATCCAATCCAAAGACTTATATTAAATATCCACTCCAAATATCATGCTAAGTTTAGATATCAAAACCATCTTATCATCTTAAATTCATCCGTCAAAGATTTCAAATACAAAAGGGATCAGAGTTGACAATGAACAAGAGGTCATGACATGTTGCTTACTCATGCAAATTTTGTCTGTGTAAGTTAGAAACAAAATTCAAAGTTCTGAGTGGTATTTATATGAACTTGAGGTTACATATTTGGGTTGTCTGAGACATAAAACCCACTTATCAACAACTAAGATACCAGTCTTGGGATGATTATCGGAGTATTTTTGTTGGATATATTTTTAATATTAATGTAGACGACCACGTAATGCAATAAACTAAAACAACAGCTGAATTAGGCAGGAAACACAACAGGATATTGCGGAGAGATTATGTTGTTTCCTCGTAACCACTTGTCCCGCCTGAAGCAACGGCCATGAAAACGAACAGCGAGCATCTGCCATTACGGAATCTGATTGTAAAACGTGCATTTGTGTTTACGGTTTTCGGATGTTACGCTTCATGCAGATCAAACGAAATGCGCACAGGTAGAGATACTGAGGGCTTCAATGGTCAGAGAGAGGCCTTTGTGTTTATAATGAGTTCTTTTTGCCAAGATGCCGATGTTTGAAACACAAGGCAGCTGGTTTTGGGGTGGGGTTTGGGGGGGTCAGTGTTATACTTGGACGCTAACAAGCTTACCTCATGAGTGCGTATTGGTAGAAACTGCTGGAAGGATAATAAAGGACTTAGCGGGCTTTTGGTCTAGCGTTTGGTTTTAAATCAAGATGTCTCATCTGTTTCCTCTGAGCAAATTGCTGGAATTCCAAAATTCCATTGTCTATTGCATGCATGCTGGACAGTAGTGTGTGTAAACAGGCACATCAATGCAAAAATGCAAGCAAACACACACATACACACGCGCGCACACACACACACACACACACACACACACACACACACACGCACGATCGAGTATACATGCACACACACAAACACACTGGCATGCACACTCGCACGTACGCACACGCACAGACATTCACACACACCTACGCGCACAGACTCATATTTACTCAAAGATACGTCATCCGAGAAGCAGCCATCCTGAGCCAGAACGACTGGATGGCTGATTAACGTTTCATTTGGAGAAAAAGTACAGAAAACGCATTCAAGCGCACAACACCGTATCACAATCCGAGTTTAAGTTTGTCAACACAGTCAACTCTACTCACTCCACTGATGTATCATGTCAAACACTGGAAACCGACACGTTTCAAACGAGTCTTTATAAACGTTCTGCTCTGAGTCAGCCTTTAGATGAAACTCAGCCAAGGCAAAATCTAAGATGTAGAAACAGCACAGGTTGTGAACACAGATTATCCAAGATTTTTACGCTCGGAGCTTGGGACCAGAATTAGTCCTAACTTTCACGCATCACTACATAGCAGGGTTGAGCTGGGCAGAAATTAAATTGCACAACTGCTCAAGTGTTTCACATTCCAGTGGGACTGAGTCGAACGCTTCACAACACCCACCCTCCATCAACCCCCCCCACACACACACGCATAAACACACTAGAGTGTTCTCCACTATTGCCTCAGATGCGGGCAAATTCATCAGGGATGAACTTTCCAAGAATTTAACTGAACATGAAGTTAAAAACAAAACAAATACAAAACCGTTAGTCTTCTCTTTGCAGTCTGCTGTGGTGTTTCAAGATATTGCAAAAAATAAAAATAAATCAATAGTGTATTCCTTGAAGGTTGGGCAATTGTCATGGGACCATAATACAAGTGAAGACAGATAAAGTACTACTTGCGTCCCTCTTTCTGAATTCTTGTTTGGAGTTAACGCAATCACTGAGGTAGAATACGCCATTCTACTCCATCTAACTATTCATTATCAAACCACTCATTCCTGCTCAAATTCACAAATCACAGGGGGCTGGATCCTATTCCAGTATACAGTGACCCAGAGTCAGGAACAAACCCCGGACAGTTTTTCGGAACATCGCAGAGCACTCACACCATTCACAAGCACCATCATATCAATGGGCAATTCAGAGTCCTTGATAACACAAACAAAAATGTCTTTGGACTGTGAGAGAAAGCCGTTGTACTCCAAAGAAGTCAAATTGAATACATGCATTCATGGGATTACATGCAAACTCTGCACAGAGAGAACTGGCCAGATTTGGGACCATAACCTTGTGCTGTCAGGTGACAGTGCTACCCATAGAACTGCCACGCCTCCCATGTTTTATTCTGTCCAAATATGAACAAAATATATTCAATAAGGTAACGTTAACCATCATCAACATCAATAACCATCAAAGGAATAAGACCCAACAGAAACGACGGAGGAGCCAGAGCAGGATCGAGAGAGAACAAGCCGGCCTGCAAACCCTGGCTGATGCTCGACCCAGTGATGCAGCATCTGGAAGGGCTCTCTACTGCAGCAGAGCTAAGATGTGGCATGATTGGACGGCACAACATAAGGCAGCTGACAGGAGTAAATCTTCCAAAAATTAAAATTCTGTCACCACCCATTCACTTCCATGCCAGTTGAGATAGGGGTGAAGTTTGTTCACATTCGCTGGGAGAATACCAACGTAACGCTGGCAGCCTTCTCCGGAACAACTGACGGAGCCCTGTTCTTTAGAATAGAAACAGCCAAAGTGACCACACAGTTACTCCAATCAAAGTCCGGCAGCATATTGAAAGTCTCCAGCAACCAAATAATTGCAACGAGACCAGAAAAGACCAGCATAACAGCAGTGATTTAGCACAGTGATTTGAGCTCTGCTTGATGAGAACTTGCGAATACTCCAGCGCCTCCTTATGTACACTGCTACGCATGGGGTATGTTGCACGAGGCTGGGTGTGCGCAATCCACAACTTCTTTTCGAAAACAAAGAGTGCGGTAAAAACTTGCGCTAAATAATGGTGCAATACGGGCCTTTTTCAATCACATTGTGATCATTTGGATTCAGGAAACTTGAGTTCTACTGCAGGAGCTGTATGGAGTAATTTTATGGTCATTTTTGGCAGTTTTTTTGGACTTTTAAGAACTCTAACGAACGAGCCCCCATTTACTTCAGTTGTTTAGGAAAAGGCTGCCACACAGCTGCGCTAGCATCCTCTCTGTGTGTTGTATGGACTAACAAACTTCACCCATCATTTTGACTGACAAGGTGGTGAGTACATAATGACAGAATTTTCATTCTTCGGTAAACCGTTCCTTTTACCGTACTGATTAGATAACCATTGGGTTAAGACTACCCACGCAACAACAAGGGAAGGGATTCAGCACAGTGGTTTACTCTCAGCATAGATGATGGAAAAAATGAATAATTCATGTAAACTGTTGGGGATTTAGTCTCCGGGAATGACAGTACCACAAAGTGTTGAGTGGTTGCACATGGTCATCTAACATGGTACGATACCACACATTCCACCACGAATGGAAAACATATCTGTTTACTCACAAGCTAAAATCTGTAATCACGATCCTCAGAGAATAACTGCGAGTGTCAAACACTTTGAGTCTCATTTTTTGCAGAAATTGCGCAATATAAATAAAGTTTGATTGATAAATTGAGCACTCCTCTCCATTCACAAGGACAGGGTAGAATTTCACGGCAGAATTCACTTTTGCTGCAGAACTTCACTCCGTACATGCATTCATGCAGGCTTATACAGTTGGAAGAGCCTTTTGATGGTTAGCGAGAGCAGATTTTCAAATTTCTCTCCGCTCTCGTGAAATTACATTGAATACTGATGCGCAGTATACCGCTTAAAGGCACATAAAGTAGCGCGGAAGTAAACAAAACCAGATTTCCGTTCAAGTTTATTCCAGGTCATCCTGAATTAGAATGGCTGAAACGGTAGTACAGGGATACTGGGGACTTGTTGGAGCCTTTTGTACTAACCTACTCAATGTGTGGCAAGTAGCTCTGGAACAGCATACCAAAACCTCAATCTATTACGCACGTGCAGTACATATTACATCACTCCAGTCGAAGGCCACCTTAGGACAAGTCTTGTTCCGATTCCTCATTTTTCAACCCTTTCTTTCCTTCCTTGCACCTCACCGAGAAACTGGTCAATGTTTGCAAGCACAAAGGAAATGCCAATCTATTTTACAAGATGGAAAAAGAGAGAAGAGTTTTCCTGAGGCAACTTCACTGACGGAGTGATGAGAACAGGTCATTCAGCCCAACCGTTTCACTGCGTTCCCTCAACTAAATACTTAAGTGTTCCCAACTCTAACCGTATATCAAGCCTGTTTTCCTAGACCTCAACAACATAGCCCAGTGTGACCTGATTTGACCCTGTGACCACAGTCTATGTGAACAAAGGAGATGTGTATTAGGTAGAGAGAGGGTATTACCATGCATTTATTGGGCTTCTCCCCGGAGTGCACCCTCATGTGGATGAGGAGTTTGTAGCGGGCGTTGAAGGGCTTGTAACGGCGGACGCAGCCGGCCCAGAAGCAGGTGAAGTCCTCGCCCTTGCGCTGGTCGATGTGCACCTTCTCGATGTGCCTCACCAGCTCCTCCTGCTGCTCGTATGAGGCGCTGCAGTCGATCCAGCGGCAGGCCTGGTGGTCCCCCGGCTCCTCGCGCTCGGGGGTCCCGGCTAGGGCGGGGGCCTTCTGGGGGAGGGCGGAGGAAGGGTGGAGCAGAGTGCCTGGGGAGGGGCCAAGGTACTGGTGGAGGTGGTAAGGTGGGGGGAGGCCGTGGTGGAGGGGATGGTGCCGCTGGGCGTGGCCATGGTTGTGGGCGTGGTGGAAGAGTTCCTCGTCTCCCTGGGAGAGCTCATCGATTGGCTCCTGCTTTAAGGCGCCCCCTCGGGTGCACCCTTCCAGGAGGCCCTGCTGGAAGATGCTGTTCACTAGCACGCTGAAGCCGTCCGTCGTATCCGGGGCCGGCGGGGGCATGGGGGCCGGCCTTTCACAGTCCGCCGACGAGGAAGAGGAGGCAGAGGACGAGGAGGAAGAGGATGAAGAGAAGGAGAGGAGGCAGGACGTGGCCGGGGACGGCAGGCGGCAGGAATCGTCGCCGGGCGGCGAGAGAGTAGAGGACGGCAGCCGGCGCTGTTCTGCTGGGCCGCGCAGGAAGGGGGCGCCGGAGTTCACGCAGGCCACCACCGACATCTGGGACGAGCAGATGATGGTGGTGATGTCGATGCCCTCGGCGGAGCTGGAGGAGGGCGAAGTGGAGGAAGAGGGGGTCAGCGATAGGCAGCGTCGCTTCAGGCTGCCCGCATGCAGGAGCCGGGTTGCCTGTCGGGCATCGCTCGCTGGCTGCAGCGCTGGATTGCCCTCGCTGCCAAATGGGTACGAGGAGACGGCGTTTGGGAAGCCGTTGTGGGTCAGCTCGATCCCGGGAGGCGAGAGGCTCGTCGGGCCCGGTCCTATCGCTGGCCCCGCTCTACCGGGGAGGGGCTCCTGATTGGTTGGGACCCCAGGTGTGATCTTGTACCTTGCCGGGCTCTCCTGTTTTATATGATGGGACTGCCGGCCTACTCCACCAAAACAGAGGCCGCCATCGTTCCCCAGGCCCACTGCGGCGAGAGACTCCTGGAATACGGCGGACCTATTGCCACGGACAGAGCAACAGCAGTGCAATCTCCATTCAGCCAAGAAGACCAAACAAAATTACAGCACAATCACCATTTAAAGACAAATACAGCAGTAGCAGCCATGATACAAGTAACCAACTCAATTACACTCGAAACTGCAGTGTTGAGCAGAGCTGCCCAACCCTGCTGTCCCACTAGTGCTCATCCCATCATCTTCATATTGCCCACCTGACATTACTAACGACTGAAGTACAGCTCTCATAGGAGGCTCTTAGAGTTGGAATAAAAACTTGTTGGTACATCTCCCCAAATAGGGTCAGGTAGCACTGCTGTAAGGGTAATAGTCATGAATTCAACAAACCACAATGCTAAATTCAAATTGATTAACAGATTTTTAATGTCTTTTAATGTCAAATAATTCACCAATTACAGACAATCTGTCTCTCTGGCACATATACAGTCTCTCTGTCTCTCACACACATGCACACACGCATATATACGTGCACGTGCGCACACATCGCACACACACACACACACACACACACACACACATATACACACGGAGGCACACATACACCACTCACAAATTCACACATACAGAACATTTCTTTAAAACGGCATTTGTCTGCACAAAGATACATAATTATAAAGCAGTGTTGAGAGAAGTAAGGGTTTGAGTTGCTCATGGTGATCTGTCAGCGCAGCCGCTGTGATTGTCTCCTGAATGAATCCCCTCAGGTCACTCATACACCACATTCCCCAGAAATTAGAGGCCCCCATTTACCATGCGTAAACTTTTCTTTACCTCTGTCTGAATCAGGACAATATTCCCAGCTCATGATTTAGCTAGAAAATCATACAATGCTTAAAGCTCCTGGTGACAGATTTTCACAAAATTCTGTCTTCTATTCCAAGTAGGGATTAAACTAATTTTACATGACCACTGGGAGGATGGACTCCAAAAATAATATGAAATTTTCTGAAATATTGTTGAGCCCCTTATATTTTATCTTATTAAAACGTTAATCCTTATCCAGAAAATGTTCCAAGCATGTCACTGGCTATGTCATGCACACGAGTGAAAAATTAAGATCGCTAGAACATGAGGAAGAATGCATTTAAACTTAAACATATTCAAACCTAATTCCAAAAAAGTTGGCACAAAAAAAAATTCAATAAAATGACGGGTTTGGAAAGTCCAAGAGTCTTCAACTATTTTGAGAACATGACAAAACGTGATTTGATGTTCTAACATGGGAATTTAATCGCTTATGGAAAATATACAATGTGATGACCGCAACAGAGTCCAAAAAATATTGGCACATTTTACAGCTTACCGCTGTGTGATACCTCAATGACTTTAAATCACTCTAATTTAGTCTTTGGGGTCTGAAGACGCCAGCTGGTCAAGTTTAGCTGGCGTTATTTACCCCCATTCTTCCATGATGCGCGTCTTCAGTCGCATAATACAACAGGCCCTTTGTGACAATATATTTTTCATCAAACTTTGCCATACAGTACATTCCAAATGAGAGACAGATCAGAACTGCAGGCAGGCCAATCTAGCATCCACACTCACTGCTAATGCAGCCACGCACTTGTAATCTGCTCAGAATGTGGTTTGGTGACGTCTTGCTGGAACATGCAGGGAGGTCCCAGGAAAAAAGACTTCTAGATCACAGCATATGCTGCTCCAAAATTCTTGCATATCTTTTAGATTTTACTAGCATTGTCAATGATGGACCAGCTTTAACAGAAATGGTTGTAGTTTTTCCATAAGAGGAAACTTAACAGGCATGATTATGAACATGATTATTAACTTATTAAATTTAGCCTTTTTTCCTCATTTTTTTATTGAGGGTGCCAATAATTCTGCACATGATCGCGTGTCACGCGCTGTGTCATGCTTTCCAGGCAAACTTCAAATGTTTTCCTCCCAAATCTGAGTAAATAAAGATTAAACTTCAGTTGCACTGGCATGCAGTTTCTTTTATTATTGTATAAAACATTTTTTTTAACACCCTAACATTATATTCTTTGATTCTGTTTATTTTGTCGGGTTACTTGTAGGGGTTAAAGGGTGGGGGTGGGGGTTTAGTTTGGGATAATGAGTACAAAAGACAGATTCCCTGCCATTTCTGGGCCTATTTTATTAATGGACAATTTTATGCACAATTTCACCAACCCTGTTTATTTAAAACTGCTTGTTTAGGCTTTATTATAAATATTTCAGAAACTAAGAGCAATTCATTCTAATGATAGCAATTATAAGCAGCACAAGCTCAAATGTATTTAGTACTGAGGTTATGAATTGTTAGGTTCAGGCATCCACAATACATTGATATTCCGCATTCCACAATCATAATAATGTGAATAATGAGGTATATGTTTGATGTTTTTGAAAGCATAATAGTTCAATTCATAATGATACATTTAGCATAACTAGTATGCATAATTATTCTTTCCTTTTCCCCTGTGCTCCAAATCATTAAAAATAATTTTATCACATTATGATAAATTATTAAAACAATACTGTCCCTCCACTGCAAATGTCATAATCTTTACCTCAGTACATGTGTCCTTAAGTTTGAAATAGCTAAAGGTCAATTGCATATTCCAGGACTAAACTGAGTAGGGTATGGCTTATGTTTACACAAGATTAAATGTAGTCACTGACTTCGCTCAATCTTTGTCTACAAAATTTGCCCCAAGGACTAGTTTCACCAAACTAGACTGAGCATAATACTGGTCTACTCAGATTTTCAAATGGAGTATCTCCACTCTAAATAGAATTTAGTTTCAGACAAGCCTTAATTAGTTACCTTAACCACCCCAAGGTTTGGAAAAGTAAACACAGTCAGCACAAATTTGATAAAACCTAGAATAACAGAACATGGTCCTCCCAGGCTTGACAGGACATCGTACCTCGAGTCGTCATGATGATGGTTGCCTTGGACACAGAGGTTCTGTGCAGGTCGGTCGCAGGGAGCTCTGAAGCCACCGTCCCGTATAGGCTGGGTCGCCGCGCGGCTCTGCTCCGGTCTTGAAGGAATGTGTTCGCCACCCATAGCTTCGGACAAATCCTTCTTCCTGGGGCAGAATCCACTGCAAGCCCCGTTCACTGCGACACACAGGAAGCAGGTCACGGACCGGCCTTCACACACCATTTACCGAAGAGAACGAGGCTCTCTTCTCTGACCTAATCCCCCTGCCCACCCCCCACACCCTCCCCAGCTTTCGACAAACCGCTAACAGGGAGCTGCGCTACCTGGCTTAGGCAGGACTGACAGCCAATAAACTTAAAGTTACGGGCAGGATGGAGATGATTTGTTCTGTTGCCCGTCACCTGGAACGTTGAGCAGTTGAACCCCATTAACAGGATGATGAGAAATAGCAGAGGTCTCTCAATGAGCCGGTGCCTGCAGGACAAATTCAATAGTGCCAGGCCATTTGACTCCCCTGACTGGAGTGACCCGTTAATTGAATTAGCGCAGTTGCGCCAGCATTTCTAATCCATAACTCAGTCACTTCATTGATACAAAAGTTGACTCTGGGATTCAAAGCCAGCCATGACAGCGACAGCTAATTTAACAATTGTTGATTTAATGCTGGCATAAATCTCTTGGGATCAGTGGCGTGCTGTTGGCAGTATGAAAATCCGGAGGTAACCATTTAATGCTTAATTAGTTTAATCTTAATTTGGCTGACGAGCAAGTGCTAAGACTGATTGGCAGAGCGACAGGCTAATTAAATTTCGATACCATCATTGTACACTGCATCACAGAGTTATGAGGACTGTGCCTACACATTCTCATCTCGACTCGTCATATACTGACGCTACCTGACCAAGTGTCGATTTACGATGCAAAAGGATGCTTTGGCGTATTTTATTTGATGCTTAGGGTTAGGGCTCGGGTTAAGGGTTGGGGGGGTAGAGTTTGTTTTAAACTGGCGTCAAATAAGGAGGCCAAAAGCATCCTTTTGTGTCGTATATCCACGCTTGGTCAGGTAGCGTAAATATATGATGCATTGGGATGCACATAAATCATACACATATATTATGGTATAAAATGTCAACATGTCTCTTAAAGGTCTTGAACTCACGTAACCCATGAAATGGACAATATTTGCGTAGAATTGTTTGCAAGGCTCCTTCACCTGAAATTTTGGTGTTGTTCAATATGCTAGAGATCTCCTCTTCCTCAGATTTATTCCATTAAATGCTTATTACCTTCTGAATAAATCAAGTTCCACTTTATGATTAATTTTGCTGTGGCAAAAAATGCTAAAATGAGACATGGATGTCAGAGAAAGTTTTGGGGATTTTTATGCAGTCATTCAGATTATTGCCATGCTCACATATATATGATGCAAATAGGCAATCGCTTTGTTATTTACGGGCTTCGTGATGGTTTTGATTATTCAGAAAATAAATTGATTGTTTGGCAAACTAAAATAGTTGAAAGGTGAAGGACTGTAGACCTTTCATACCTGCAAAAACACGCCACAACTTGGGTTAGGTTAAGTAAATGTTTCAATGTCATGTACATGAAATCAAAAATGTACAATCAGTGAACCTCTTAAAAAATTGTGCTCAGAAAACAAACCCTTTTGTAAATTCTCTGTGGAACCCTCTATGCTAGGATTACAGAATGAGAACTCCCAAACTGGGCAATCTCGTCCATTACAGAACTGCTGAACAAGATGGGATCCTTTTATGGAATCACAGGGTGCCTTTTGGAAGTATTTTTATGGGAGAGTACTTTTTGGCAGGTTATTTTGAGCATGCCGACCACCTGTTTGTGGATTTTGGCAGACTGAATGAGTCTCACTCAAAACGCTGGGAAAATCAGATAAGTCTGGATCCATGGCTGACAGAAATGATTCATTCAAAAGAATGAATCATTTTGTAAATCGGACACCGCTGAACCCGATACTCGCCCCTTACAAGAGCCCTTTGAGAGGAAGTTGCATTTGTTTTTGAGACATCTCTTTCAGCGAGAACATTTCATATTTTTCTCAAAGGTCAAAATGAACTCTTGCACTTCCGGTAACAAAGTGCTGACAGCGTTAAAAAAAAAAAACATTGCCAAAAAAAGCAGAATTAATGACTGTTACTCCTGGATGAAATATGAAGGGATTATGGGTTTGTTATGTGTGATGAGTGTTTGAAAACCAAACAAAAGCAACGTAATAGAAAAATCCTTGTCACATGCGCTCAATTAAACTCTCCCCCGCTATCAAAGAACTGTAAAACACAACATAAAATCAACACCAATGGACAAAGGACTTCTTACTGTAGGGATTAACTGTCCAAGTGTTAGGCGTGACTTTACTGTTTTCATCCATTTTTAGCAGGAAATGTCAGTTAACTGTTTCCTGGGATATAATTTTTCACCTCGAGCGAACGCAGGGGAAATATGTGGACACACAACAAGGACGTGAGGGCCCAACAGGTCATAAGAGGTACCGTATGGATTACTGATGCAGTGTCCTCGCTGGCATTTCAGTGTTTATTCACAGTGTGAACTGACATTGGATTTTGTTTAGATTTTGAAAAGTGGTAACACTCTACAATAAGGGAAGAATAATTAGCATTAGTTAATGCAGTAATAAGCATTAACTAACAGCTGATTAACATTTAACTAATGCATCTGGTAATCATTTACAAATGATGTTCACATCACACAAAGAATTAACTTATACATTATTACATTATTTAGAGGTTCAAAAGTTTGAAGTGCTGTATAAGGGACACTTAAGGGATGTTTTCAACGTCACAAAAAGGGAAACAAAGAAATAAATAAATGGTCAATTATAGCTGCATAATGCTTATTCAGCTATCTAATGCGCTAGTTACCTGCTAATTAACTGATATTTAATGAACAAATGTTAATTAATGTACCCTTATTGTAAAGTGTTACCAGAAAAGACAATCATTGCTGATATAATTTGTGCAATTATCATAAAAAATATCAAAAATGGTCATAATAATCATTCAAAAGTCTGAAATATCTTTTCACTGTATGTTGTAGAGGACATTATGTTGATTCGACATACAGATCTAAAATTTCAACGCCCATTTAGAAAAACTTTGTTAACCTTTATACAGCCATTTAGCATAAAACACCGTCTCAAGGTTTTTTCAACTGTAAAACAAAAACTGTGATTACTTCAAACACATTCTTTACGGTGAAGGTCGGTCATATGCTGGGTTATATCCTTATGGGCTTGGACAGCGGGGGATGGCAGATACAAGCCTAACATCTGGATATTAACGCTATTTAGTCTCAACACCAAGAGATGGCCTCAGCACTTGCCACACCTCCGTGGGATCTTATCAAAATCTGCATCGTTGCTAAACAAAACACTTTAATGCAAAGCTTTACGGCGATGAAAGAAGAACACAAACCGGAGTAAAAGTGAAAATATCTCCCCAGTGAAACGCAATACCTTCATGGCTCTCCAGAAAAAATGTTCCATATGAGAGAATCAACTTCCTTAACTCGATTTCATCTAATTCAATTCATTCAAAAAAACAGTGTATATGATAGTGGCATCACACAGACAGATGGTTTTTTTTGGGCTCTTTGTCCATTTTTTTTTTTTAAATCAACCCCAAAGCAAAACATTTCAAACCAGGTTGAGAGAAGGAGATGCAGAACGGATTAGTGTGGTGCTTTATTTACGCGAATGCCTCACATGGCTGAGGCAGAAATTTTATGAGAATGTTGTAGTTCGGCAGAGTACCCTGCTGTGCTAAACTGCAGGGCTGTAAAGTTTCAAAGTTGCCTGATTGTGTCTTGCTGTGCGCGTACTGTTAGCAAATAGCGTCCTGGCTCAATAGACATCGCTTTAAAGCTGGAAAGTCCTGTTCCTGGAGATCTACAATCATGTAGTATTATCTCTCCTGTCATAACAACATTCACTTCATTCAACAGCTTACACGAGGCTACCTAACCTTACTCCTGGAGATCTACCATACTGTAAGTTTTCATTCTGACCCTGACAAAACACACCTCATTCAACAGCTAGAAACCCTGATGAAATGCTAAATTAGCAAAATCAGGTTTGCCTAAAGGATAGGATTGAAATGAAAACCTTCGGGACAGTAGAGCTGTAGGAATACAGTTAGGTACTCTTCATAATGAGGCAGTCAAGAGATGCAGCAAAACGGCTTGAGCAGAGGGATTACTGAGCAGTTTCAGGGAAACTGGAGAGAGCTTAACTACCAGAGGACTATCCTCAGCTCTGACTGAAGCTCAGGACAGCTCATTAGACTTTTCTGATGGCCTTTAGGACAGTTTTTTGTTGCCCCCATCTTGAAATAGCCCATTGTCCTTTGCACCGTAATGTCAACTTCCAAAGGTTCAGAGCCAAGTACTTTATTCACCTGACAGGAGACAAATAATCGCTGAGGAAATTTCCCAAATGTGCTCCGGTGAGAAGTGCATTACCAGTGGGCATGCCACTGTCATTAAAGATGTAGGATGACTTGACAGAGGATTCAGACTAATTCTCAGCTGTGAGACAGATGCATAATTAGAAACGGGTCCCTTTTTAAGTCTCTCTCCTCCATTTGAACGTTCACCTGAGTTCTATCTGAGCCCCTGAAATTCAAACCCCGTCTTTTGAGAGACCTGGATCACCGGGAAACTCAAACATATGAGTAAATGTATCACGGCGCTGAAGGATCTGTTCTAATAAAAGCACCATCGCTTTGACAAGTCTTGCGATTGTATTGCAATCGCCAGTAAAGATTAGTCAACCGATATCTCAGAAGAAATGATTAATTTTAAGCATCAGCAGCAGTGCTATATATTATCAAGGACTTTTTTTTGAAAAGATAACTCCACTCACGGCATGTATTTGAGCCATAAACTAAAGTAAATTGAGCTTTAAACTAAACAAGGGCTCTGTAATACGTTCGCCCGTAGGTGCGTTGGAGCAATGGAGAGCAGCAGTTTGTTGACTAAATCTGCCTCAGGCCTGCTCTTGAGTCCTGTCTCCTGCTCGGCAGGATCTTGTCTTTGTAATTAAGATCTTTATTTTCCTACCCCCTGGAAGACAAGGTGCCACTCCACTAGCACAGGGCAGCATGCCACTGTAATGCTCTGTCGTGTGTGTGTGTGTGTGTGTGTGTGTGTGTGTGTGCGCACGCGGTGAGGGTGTAATTACAGAGACCACAGAGCCGCAGCGAATCAATAGGTAGTGCAGGAGGACACAAATTCTCTGTACACTTAAAAAAATAGAATTTGACATGTAAGGTAACCAGTTGCACAGCATTTTTTGTTGTTGTCATTTCTCAATTTGAGTTTGCACATTTTGACAGAACTCAGGGCCAACTCAAAATGCTGAGCAGCTTGTTGCCTTACTTTTTTTAAAAACTTGAGTCAACTTTTATTTCTTACAGTATAGCACTCAGAACTTATTTTCAAACGGTATATCATTGTTTTCTGTACATTGTGCACATATGCAATGCCACGAATACGATTGTCAGTGATTCACTGTTGCTGGAGAGCTCCAGCTCATACTCAGGGACATCTTTGTACACAACGCTGTAATATCACTCAGGGAACATTGAAAGTTAGCCAGGATTACAACTGCTGCCAGAACACGAGGCAATGCTGCCACAGAGTTTGGAGAACACGACAAGTGATCCTGGATTAGAGGGCTCCGGCGCTCCTGCGTAAGTCCTTTACAGAGCACGAGAAGGAACATTAAAAGAAAACAGGCCGGATATTAAAATAAACAGTGCCTTCCAAAGACAAAAAAAACTGCCCTTTTTACTTCAAAAGTTTGCTCAAGCTGGCACAAAGAATGCAGCTTTAACCAAAACATCTGGCTTTCCGTACGACGAGACCCGTCACTCAGAACCCTGTCATCGCTGCCGCTCCAATCTAGCTATGCAGAGCAAATTGAAATGCTGAAATACCGAAATCAGATGCCATCAAAATCATAACCTGACAAATGAAAACAGTAATTCTAATGTTATGGGTAAAACCAGAAACACTGGCGACTACCACAGGCCATAAAATCCCTGGAAAAGCATCGGCAAAGCATAATAATATCTTGATTACCGTCCTTCTTGTAATATTCTGGCTGCCTATTAATCATAGTCATTAATGAACACCGCATTCAGCATGATAAAATATCTCAAACATTAATTTCTGACATAATGTAGTAACATAAACATTCAGAACTTTTGCGCAACTCTTCCAAGGAATAGAAGTAGTACCGTGACAACTATTTCACAATAACATTCTCAGCAGTCGATATTTATATGACCTATAATAGTTCCTTTATGTACACATATGAGTATTCTCTCAGGCCAATAAAACAGCACTCTCGATGTGCAATCAGGAACACATCGTGGACATGGCGGCCAAAGCTATTTCTATCAACAACTGCGTTTCGCCAGCGAGGAAAACTTCAAACTTCCCTAACATCAGCTTTACGAGGGCACGAATCTGATGGTTAAACTGCTTCCTGCATTTGGAAGCTTGTGCAAAAAGAAAATCTTTGGCAATTTTAGAAAAATGCACCCAGGATTGTGCCAGCCCCTCTGGCAGGCTGAAACTGTGCTGGAATGACATTACCATGAGACATCCAGCTTTGGGTCCCGTCAGTTAAGGGTTTGGCCAACTGCCTGGGAACTACAAAGGAGTGATGCTAATTCTGTCAGAGGTAGAGCAGAATGCATCCAGTGTTACAAAAATACCTGGCCATTGCATCACTTACATCTTTAGAGGAAAAAAAAAAAAACATTTAACCTTTAGCAATTTCTCCCCCTGGCATCACTTTGCAAGCTGGAAGTTTTCCCCGAACCTGTAATCCGCATAGAGGCTGCACAGAGTAAATTCATGTCATTCTTTCTCCCCGCAGTGGGTTGGGTGGAGGAGGAAATATCAGACTGCAAAGGCATAAGACCTGGAGAAGGAGGCCTTCAACTGAAGCCAGTTAACTTTAAAAAGTCACCAAATCCCTTACATGAACAAAAACACCCGGCAAAGTCCAAGTATTTCTGTTCGATTCAGTCGACCAGCACTCCCAAGCCAGATACACTCTGCGATGTTGCGCATTGTGCAATGCATGATTTATAGCTTAGCCACATTAGCACAATTAGTCATACCCCAGAGGAAGGGAGAAAGGGCTCTCCTGGATACGAAGGCTTGGACGACGACCAACTGCGAGGCTTGGTTTGTATTAAACGCAGCGCGATAATTCTGTGTATATTTCTGTAAACGCGAGGCCCGTTAGGGTCCCTCGAAGGTGGGAGTCCGTGAAAGCCGCCACGACTGGTCTGAAAGGGAAGAATGTTTTGAGCCGCTTCACTGGTAAGTTGACGAACTAATTGGATCATGCTGCGGCCAGGCTTGTTGGACGAGGCCTGAGGGCAACATGTGGAGGGTCCTGGTTCGAGGAACCGTGGGTGGCCTGCTGAACACTTTCATCTAACGCCACCGGGGCCTTACCGTACACATCGACCATTACAGTACATTACGGTTATTTATCCAACACTTTTATCCAAAGGGACTTACAGTTGACGCGACTAAACAGGGGCCAATTGGCCCAGGAGCAAGGGCCTCGTTCAAGGGCCCAACAGCTGGGCCACTCATTGAACTACTTCTGTACCGCAGTCAATCTCTTAAGCTCTCTACCCCCCGCCCCCCCACAGATGTTTAAACACACTTTAACACACTTTCTTCCACATTTTCACACCTAGAGGGGTGGAAGTCCTTGCTCAGAGACTTTTCTACTTAAATTCATAGGCTTTAACACCTGCGTTGATCAAGGTTAACCTGAATGAACCCTGACAATATCCTAGCCTACTAAACGACTGCTGCTTTCCAACATAATGCAGTCAGACTTTCACCCGAAGTGTCGCAACAGCACTTAAGTGACTGCTAAGCAGAAAATGTTCACTGGGTAGCCATTGTTGTCATATTGTTTCTTAAATGGGACAGCAAGAGTGCACCTTTAGTGTGTTTCTCTGTGATGTGCTGTTCATCCTCCTTGTACAGCACAGCAGCAAAACCCTTGAGCAAGGGCAAGGAGCCGTATTAAAAGTAATGGACTCATTAAAATAGCCGATGACCTTTGCGATAAACATGACTAAAACATCCGGGTCACCATGGAACCACTGGGCCCTGAGACTTGCACAAAGATGGGCCTCCACTAACCTCCTCTAGGCTCCTCTTGAAGGCTCTGCCTGCCAATGGATGATCTTGCCACTCTTGCAAATGGCCACCTTTAGTGACCTTTAGTGGAGCGTAAAGGTGGACTTGTGGACAGTAGGAGTTGCTGGTTCAAGCCTCCAATGGGGTCCAGAATTCTAACTTGATCCAGAGAGGTGAAGTTGGGGAAAAGCTCAGCTCTTGGGCCCTTGAGCAAGGCCCTTAACCCCAAAACCACACCAGGGGCCCTGTTTCTCCCTATTGCTGCCAATGCATAGCTGTTCTCTCCGCCGTTTCTCAGAGAACATTCCAGAAAGAAGGAAACATAGCCTCAATGGAACTTCCCTCTTATAATAAAGGGGGGAAAAAAAACAACATAAGGACTTGATTTTGTCCTCATCAAAATGCTGAATGATTACTGCGATGGCTTTCAACTACGTATCAATAAAATCCAATGAGGCAATTGTAAAATTTGTCGAAATAAGTTGGATGTGTCGTAGCCTACATAACCGTTTGAGGACAAAATTTGTGCACATGGGACCACTTCCCCTCGAGTGACGTGATTGGTTCCTGCTGCACATTAATGGTCATTCAGTCTCCAGAGAGTGACATCACAAATGTAGCGGTTCCATGATGCACTTCACTCTCAGTATTTACATACCAGAGAAATATTAGAACTGATGCGCAGCACACTGGATCGCTAGTTTTTTGTTACAAACAATGACAATATAATGGCCCAGAAGAATGCTGGATCACTGGTTTCAACCAAACAATGAATCACTCTTAGCGTATTTGTTCCAGAAAAGACAGAAATTTGTGCTTTCTTTCGGTGCCTACTTTATCGTTAATACCTTCGAATAGATCCACACAAATGCTTAACTGCCAAAGTATACACGTGAAATCATTCATAAAGGGTAACAAATAGTCATGAGCCAAAGTACATAAGCTGTTAAATTTGTTTAATAGAAGCACACTACTTTCCACAGATTTTAACAGGGTAACAAATGAGGCCCATTACGTCTTTTTTGAAAACGTAAAAACAGGTTTAAAAAACATTCATTCCGAATCTGCTGAAACAGCATGTTCCAGAATACTTTTTATTGAAGCTTTATGTAGCCAGGATCCTTACACTGAGATTTACATTGCTTCTGTTAGTGAGCCTATGAGTTGAAATAGCTTTGGACTGCAGGAGGATTCCCATTGGCTTATAAAGAGTGGCTATTCCCCCAACCATTGGTGGTACAGGAAGGAAAGTTGCTTTTATACCCCCAACCATTGGTGGAACAGGGGGGAAGGTAGCTCTTATTCCCCCAATCGTCTTTGTGCTGCCGCGCTCCAGACGAGACCGTTAAAATGTTTCGCCACAAAGTTTAACTGAAATATATCGCTCGCAAAACATTCCGCACATTTCATTGGGTGTGAATGGTTGGGTGAATAACGAAGCTGACACAATTCGCCCATCGGTTGGGGGGATAGCCTTCGCCTACATTATACTACAGTTATTTAGTGAAAGGTTTTATCATCAGTGACTAACAGTTGATTGAACAAAGAAATTGGCCTATCCTGTCCCGTACAGAAAGGTATGGCGTAAAGGGCCCAGATCAAGGGCCAAACAGCTGCATTGATCTTACTGCAACCTCAATGGGACCCACAAACCACGAGTCCCAATTAAACAATTTAACCTCCAGCTCTGCATGGACATTACAAGCCTCGTTGTTCAGTTCCAATTTCTTGCTCAGATCAGATTTGCCGCTCTAGGCGGTTCCCATTCATAACTACAAGTAACTACTTGTAGAATATATCTATAATGCCAATGCATCTGCCCTCCAAAACGACAGGCGCGCACACATTGATGTGTTTTAGAATGCGTTATCAACAGTACATCCTCAAAAAAAAAAAACATCATTTGTGAGAAAACTTGTGGTGCTAAAACCTGATTCAAACCCTGAAAATGAACGCGCTTGTATCGAACGAGTGGATGGGATTTTGCCATGGATGATGGCAAACAGTTCTTCTGCAGAACTTGATGAAGTTGAGCCGGCGAAATAAAGCCATAGGGATGGATTTTTTGGTTTTTAAATGGGCCCCATGCATGAGTACTGGCAAAAAGGCACATGGATTCTGACCTGACTGTTCTCATTCATGCCGCATGGTCAGATATCAGATTTGTATCTGAGCTTGGACCACATATGACGGTGGCTCAATTCTGAATAAAAGATTGGATTTAAAGATTGGATTTCTATGTCCGCACAGCCCAGAAAAAAATCAGATCACATTGAGGGAAAAATCGTAGCACAGGTCTCCAGGACCTACTGCAGAAACTCAAAGAATGGCCCCACTGTGAAACACCAGGCCTAACCTCCACATAAAAATGGCTGTGAAAATGGAAAATTCCTCCGGATTATTACGAATCGGCCACTTTTCTCTGAAGGGATCGGCTGAGGGCTCCTGCAAGTATCCAAACTTCTGCAAAACTGCTTTTGTTAACGTCGTCTCTCATGATTGCTTATAACACATTAAGCAGACAGCCTCAAGAGTCTGATTCGAGGGGCGAGCCGTTTTGCCATCCTTTGCCAGAACAACCCGGGGCTCCTAACTTGCGCCAGGCAACAGACTAATTTAACTGGGGTGCCAATCCTATTGATAGCGCACTGATTGTTGTCAAACGCAGTAATTATCAGCCAGAGGGGTTCCCAGTTGTCCTAACTGCGTACCAGGGTTCTACAAAGCATCCAATTAAAGGAGCTCAAATAAAAAACACCATTATCCCCTTTCATTCCAGGGAAATATGGTGCTGTCGTAAGGTCTTCCTCATTGTGGCGTAGGGTTCGATTGAACGTGGCCAACGGGCACAGAAGGGCCTCATAGAAAAAAAAAAAAAATTCAAAATTGTGGTGATAATAGTAAACACTCCAGCGCCGCTCACCTCTCAGCACTTTAACCGACACCCCCCTCCACCAAAACGTTTCACTTGAGCGATTAGGACACTTACTGGGGGATGTCCTAATCTAATTTCTCCCAGATTGGGCGGTATTTGTGAGAAACAACAGAGATTGCCGTTACCTCCAGCCTTTCCTACAAGGCTGCACCATTCGCCTAGCTCAAAATGGCCGACTGAGGAGCTAACAAACTCAGGCAGCTAACTAGGGTCAGACAAGGGAGAGAATTAATGGCCGAACCTGTATAGTGACTCATCAAAGCTAACGGCTTCATTTCACACGCGAGAGGAAAAATAATAAGACGAATAACGTCTGAATCAGCTGCACCGGACGGGAACTATAATTCCCCCCCCCCCCCCCCACCTTTCCTCCTTCAACGTCAATTAAAACCAGCACATTTTTAGGGCTAACCGAGCAATAAATTTTACTGCGCTCTGCCTTTGAATTTAAGATCGGGGAGTCATTATGGATTCTTGCTTTGAGCGGGCCAATTTGTGCCATGAAGCAACATGCTCCATGACAAGATAAGGGTAGCCATATGTTGGGCCAGGGACATTGTACAACAGGGTGGAAAAATGAAATCCTGTGGAGCTGCGCTGTGCTGGTATGTTTTTTGTGGGCAATTATGGCTTTAGGAGCAAGATGGCTGAAATTGTTAGCCAGTCAACAACTGTGATTAATCGCAGTATATGGACATGATAAAACCAGCAGGAACTGCAAGCCACCTGGACTGGACCCTGACACCTGCTACACAAAAATTACCTCGGCTAAAATCACCAAAACTCCGCATTCAGATCTGGTCCATTGTTTTCATAGAGCTAAAAATTCTAGCAAAAAGGAAATTGGACTGAGCTATGCTTTTGATACCTCAGGCCAGATTTAATTGGTTGATCTGCTGTCTGTCAGCTGAGAATCTTGGGGTAGTTCCCCTTGCAGTGCAGTAAAATGATCAAAGTTTAATTCACCATTTCTCTTACAGAGCGTGATCAAAGGACTCTGTCAAAGTTGATATAAGTCAGAACATTATACGTAAGTGTGGACACCAGTTTACTTCACTAATTGAACCAGGTTTGAAAAGCCTTGACTTGACAGAGACTAGCGAATACTAGCAAAAGACCAGCTGCCAAAGTGGAAACCACAGCCTGTAATCTAGCGATGCATTTTTGCATTTCTTGTGCTAGCATACCTGTATGTTGTGTCAAATGAAACCTGTATGCTGTGGCTAATAATCAGCACTGAGAGTGCACATTGAGAGTCAGTACCACACAACCTGAACTCTCTGTACACCCCAGAGCACGATTACAGGGCTGGATAAACTACATACCACCGCTAATATCTTAATCCAGGCCCTTTGGCGGTGACAACACACTCCATTAGCTTTCGCTGTCGTGAACATCAGCCCAACCCACTGAGCAAAAATGCAAACCTTGTGCACCACAGTTCAAAAAGTTGAAACTATGTAAATCTTAAAATGCATTTCAACCACAGACTTAATTTATTTTAGATTTAAAAAAATTATTTTTATACCTTTTTTCTCAGTAGCCTAACACTAAAATTCTGCCAATGAAATGAAATAAATTTGACAGTTGTCTCGATCTTCCCATGGGTTAAGAACATTTTATTGGCAAGCATGGTAACTTAAAATAAGCGAATATTTACTTGAGAGAGAGGAAAATATGAAGCTAAGGCACTTTCTGCAGTGCATTTCACCACTAATTTTACATTTTTCTTTTTTTCCAACTTTCCTGTCTGTCCTTGATGTGCAGCTTCCCCCTCTTTTTCATTTCTCACGATCCAACGGGCCTCACGCACTCGGTCAGTCAACGAGCTGCCGTTATTACGCGCAATTTCGAGCTAATCGTGTGATTTATGGCCGCGGTCAGTAGGAGCAGACAGAAAAGGCTCTCGCTCGTCACTGACTGACTGACAGACCGGCTCACCGGCTGATTGAGAAACGGAGGGGCCCCCGCCGTAAAGACGTTCAACTGCTGGAGGTCGCAGCTGCTGGACAGGGCGCGCGCGGAACCTGATGTTTTGGTGACGCGTCATTTTCTATAATTCTCATCTGGGGCCTTTCAAGTCACCTAAACGGTGGGTTAACTAGTGTTGCGAACCTGCGGCTTGTGCCAACGTTTAATATATCTTGGGCTCTTCGAGATGCGGGAAACTCGAAGCAGATGTGCGAAACTGAAGTTTTGTCATGTACGCCGTTTCCTCTCTGCCCCCTACACTTTTTTTCTGGAAGGGAATTTCAGGCTTGATACACGGCAAACAGCTGAACTCTGGTTCAGACAAGCTGCCAAACCCCAAAGACAGATGCTGTTTGAAATCTATCATGACACATAAACGAGAGCTACTTCAGACCTGCATATCATATGATCGGCATTTAAGCAGTTAATAACAAGCTCGAAATCGACTACACCTCCAGAAGTAATAATGCGCGGTAAGGTCATGTCCAGCTGCAGCGAGATCATTACAGGCGTACCCTCTCTCCACCGTATTTCCTTTTCGCCAATCGTGCGTGACATTTAAAATGGACATTAACTTTACCAATGCCTGTGAATAGCTAGAATGCGCCGCAGTAGTGGCGTTGTACTTATATAAAAACCATTTTCAACTTATCAGCTCTGAGGATCTGCCTCAGATATAAATAACAACATGTCAATAATTAGCCTGATTGTTAAAGCCCAGCCGGGGCATTTCTGTAAGGGATTAATTGCAAATCAAATCGCTTCGATCCGCAATAAGATCAAATTCTAATTCACGATTTCCGAGCTCTCTAAACTTTATTTTCATCACATCACTCTGGGCGCATTTGAAGTTCCCTCGCAAAAAAAGTCTGCAATAAAAAATGTATGATAACCCTGAGGGAAAATGGTTTCTCTAAATAAATATTTTATTTCAACCACATTTTTTTGTCCATTCTGGATTGTCAAGTTCAAAAATAGCAAAACAGAGGCTTTTTGGCTGGCATTTTCCAGGAATCAGGTTCAGAAACTATCACATAAACCTACGAAGAGAAACTACTGGAGGTCAGTCGGCAAATGATGAATTCAAAGTAAAGAAAACCGTCCAATCTCAGTACTTCACCATTTTATGTCGAACAAACATTTGAACATTTCTGTCTTCCTTGATTTTTTACATTTGTTCAGATAACTAAAATTGAAATGGACACTTTGGCCTTTATCCAAGCAGATTCCAACAAATTAAAAAGAAGACTTCACTACAAACCTTTTTTTGTGCTTCAAATAATCTGATAACCCATGTCTATATTTGTGTCTGCAGCGTGGGCCGGGCCCGGGGTATCTGCTCGACTTATTTGCTTTTTTAGTATCGCATGTGTGATTGAAAACCTGAGGGCAGAATTAAATGAAAAATAGCAGAGTCTGGGGGAAAAAGGATGAGCCTTGAAACAGGTGCTTGGCGCAGTGAGACATGCCTTTAGGTCAGCGGGAAAACAGTGGACTGAGGCCGGAAGCCATGAATGCCTGTGTTTCTCTTACAAGATTACCGCTATTACAGACATGAGGCTTCGCTGGCTGATGAAATCAAATGGAGTCGGCTATGGCTGCTTTGGGCCCTGTTTGGAAAATGACAAAGACTTCGAGCGAATTTCTTCCCAGTTCCTTATTGCAAACTTGGCTTATAATGACTTGGTTACGCCATGTGAATCATTCAACACTGAACACTCCTTATTCAACATAAGCATCCATCAGCAGTTTCAGTAAAAAAAAAAAAACTTTCAGCTTGTTCTAAATCATGTGAAAAAGACAAAGAATTTAGCCCAAACAGTGCGAAATGATCACCAAGGCCACAGAAACCCCTTGAATGGTATAGTGATTGCTACGGCTGCACAAAAACGTGCAAAAATTCAGCACTGACAGAGTGAACAGCCTTTTGCCTGTTGTCAGAATAATGCCCCACATCCTTCACACTGTGGACTTTATGTGGAGACAGGGGGAATGAAAAGGTAAGAGGAGCATAATAAATATGTTATATCAGAAAATAACAAGGAAACCTAAATATTTTATGGGGAAATGGCAATGAGGTCTCTTTCCCGACCCTAATAAAAATAAAACAGTCAGCTGTATGTGTTATGATTAGAACTTGCGTATAATAAACACTGTGGTGAAGCAGTACTCTATTCCCTCTAAGAATCATGGGAAATACAGCTGTTAGACAGTGATGTGACTGTAAAGGACATTTCGCCCCTTCTAATCCCAATGTAACCACTGCGGTCCACCTGTGTGGTCAATTTACCGCCTATCCTAGTCTATTTTTAAATGGTGTTTGAGAGAGTGGGTCTCTAATAAACTATCACTTCCCCTGAACTATATAACACGAAGAAGGCCAGACTGCCTCGCGAAAGTCCAAATAAACTGTGACACAAAGTGTCCTCTGAAGAACATCTGGATTTTTGGACCAAACTGTGGCATACGTTGCCCGGCCAAAAAAAAGGGATCTATGGATTTTCTATCCAGTTGAGCGAATCCCGGAGAGGCGTTACGGAAACCCCGGCCGAATTCCTTGTCTCGTGTCTAATAAAACACCGCTGACCAGTGCGCAGAACTAAAAATAAGCCCGAGACTGGTGCTGCTCGACTGCAATGCCCGCGAGGCCGGCCAGATGACATCACAAGGCTGTGGCTACAAACGTGCGTCTGTGTGGACTGCCTGCCATCATGGGTCCGAACGGGGCACGTGGCAGTTTCGCGTGCCGTTAAACAAGATTACGGAATTGCGGAGCGCTGGCTCGTGTGTGAGTGGGTGTGCCCTGGTGCATGCAGCCAAGCATTAATTTATGGGGAACCAATCAGATGGGAGAATTGCCTCACTGGACCAGTAGTATTGAAACATTCTGGTCCCAATTAGCACAAATTGGTGTCTTACATTGGCATGTGTCCCCACCTGCTGGTTACTGTGCGCCACTAGGGATCCCCTCCCTTTAATTACAATCTAACTTAATTTCTTTTTACCCCGTGAGCAACAGGGACGAGAATTGGGCTCACATTTCGCATGTAAACCTTTTAAATGGATGTAGCATGTTTACAGATGTAGCTCAGGTTTTCCACTGTTACAATAGTGGAATCACACGCCACGAAACCCACCCCAAACTGGCACTGCAACTGCCACAGTCCAACTGCTGCCCCTGTTGGCCTCAGTATTACCCCGCCCTCCCTCTTCCTCAGACACTAAGGGTCTGTTTCATCGCCTGTAACTGCAGGCCTGCATTTGTTTAACTCGCCGTTATGATTGTGTAATCATAATTCTATAAATCTGCAGTTGCAACACAGGGAGTTTCCATGACAAGCCCAAGTTTTTTTTTTTTCCTTTTTTTTCTTGAGGACATCCCTGCAAATTGATTGCCATCGGCGATGTTTTTTTTCCTCTGTGAAAGTTCATAAACTGAAGAATGAAAAAAGGGTTTTTATTGTTCGTGTAACTAAAAGCAGAATGAGGATAAGAAGTGCCTGTTGCCACGATCGTCGCAGCACGTATGGATCGGGCGGGCCGAAATCCAGGAGAACGTTCTGTTCCTGAAAGTCGTCCACGTTCCAGCATCATATGCAGAAACCATGAAACATCCATACACTCTCCATTCAAATCGCTTATTTCTGAATAGATTCATGGGCAGCTAGAGCCAAACCCAGCAGCTGAAGGGCGATCAGCAGGAATGCCCCCCTGGAAAGTTTGCTAATTCATCACAGGGCGTGTCTGTTCACACATCATTCACTTGCAATCTCCAACCTGCTGGTAATGTACAGTGTCCAGTTAGCCTGATGGGCATGTGTTTGGGCCGCGAATGGACACCACTGGGGCAAACCATTGCTAACACAAGAGAACAAACTCCATGGATATGCACATGTAACCTTCATGGCTTGAGGCTACAGCGCAACCTGTTGAGCCACCGTGCAGCAGTCAGGCACAGAGCATGAGGTGCATCTGGGCTTGATAGTTTACCAGATTGACATTCGCCATTTGGGTGGGATGCATCTGTTGGCTGAAGTGTTCCGGCAGTTCCTGCACAGGCTCGTGATGAAGTGTCTGGCTGGCCTGACGTACAGGGATGCTCGACATTAGTGACACTGTACCGCAGTGCTGCTATAATGAGCAGAAGTTGCCCTGAGCTCAACAGAAACAGCTGCTCCTCCGCCGGACCTTGGGAAAACACAACGCGCCGATCGAACGACTTCTCCCCAAGTGGCAGCACCTGCTATTAATGTCGCCGCGCTCTGTCGTGCCTCCTGTGGAGGTCTGGTGCTCAGACGCCTGAAATGCAGCGGAGGGGGGTGGGGGATGTAGACAGGTTTTTGTGGGCTGAGTGAATTTCCCAGGGTGGCTCGTGCTTTGGCTTGGTGGCGGTAATGCCAGCATGAAGAGGTGCCTTTACTAACATCATGACAGCACACCACGTGCTACCGCCTGGGTGGAGAAATGACCAATCGCGGCTTTCACGTCGCCCTTTTCCCTCAGACCGCAAAGGGCTCAAATCACTGTACAGTGACGAGAGACAATCTCAACCGCCCGCCAAAGTGCATCTCCCACCTGGGCAGCCATTTTGTGGCATATTTCTTATGAGGTAGAGTGAGGTGGAAGGGGGTTGAAATGGGGTCTGCTTTCTGCAGCAGGAGCAGAGATGGGAAACATCCCTGCAATCGCAGGCACGGAGAACACAAAACCTACCTCACGTCCTGTATCAATTCAAGACTGTTGAGGAACCAACAACAACAGAATCCCTGTTCCAATACATTCACAGGTAGATCTCTAGATCTCTGATTGGATGATCCTCCTGTGGTTTTCTATTGGCTGAAACTGACGCTGTTCAGGCAAGTTTGTTTTGGTTTGACGCATGGATAGAAATGTCGAAAGTTGAGCTGTTTCCTTCGAGAAACGAGCAATAGTCAGTATGAGATCTGTGACTTCTGTCTGAAAAACTGTTGCATATTTTCCCACTCGCCAGGAGAGACTGGTTGGTTAGCTTGAGCCAATTAGAAACTTCTGACGAAGAGGCACAAGGAGTAGCCAATCAGAAAGAACTGCACATGACAGATTATATTAGAACAGAAATTCTGACTTTATTAAGGCCTTTTTGCGCCAAAGACGGAACAGAAAAACGAAACGAAAATGCATCTATTTAAAAATATGAACCCATTTATCTCCACGAGCCTATCCACACCGAATCTGAAACTTTTGTATTTCGTTCTCAACGAGTATGCCGTATTTTCAATTCATTTTTTCATTTTTTCTGTGATGTGAAAAGGCCTTTCGCCAGAGTCTGACACAGGCCACTGACATCCCTATCTGTAGTGATAGGAGCATTCTCAGTTTCGAGCCTTGTGTGAGATTCAGATACTTGTTCAATCTCTTTCCACCTCAGATTACACGCGGTGTGCCATGCAGTTATATGGCGGATTAAGGGCACTGAAGTGATTAAGGTGTTGGATTTAAGGACTCAGAGGGTTGTTAATTCAAGTACCACTGTAGCCTTAACAAGGTCAGTGCAGCCATTGGGCCCACACAGCTCCTGCTAAGTCTAATCGACTGAAAGGTGCTTTGACTAACAGTGTCAGCTAAATAATGGCACTGTGATGAGATCAGAATAAAAACGGCAGTGAGTAAACAGGTGGAGGTGGCTGGTAAACAACCAGGCAACAGCCAGGAACAAATTATTACTGAGGGCTTTTAACTGCAAACGCCCCTTTTCAAAAGGGTTTGTATTTCCAACGTGCAGGCTATAGCCGTCCCATACTGCGCATACATACAGAGGACTTGGTGTAGACTCTGGAAAAACTTTTAAAACAGTAGATTCCGACACCATCTTACACCTTAAGACAATGAGTCAAAAGTCACTGAGTTATTACTCACAGACTAGGACTTTATAAAGACTATGACTCTTGCGGTGTGCGCCGATTGGTCGTTGGCAATGCCCACGTCACTGAACTTCACTGTTTGCATGAGCTATGACTAAAAACTTAAAAATAATTTGAAATATTTTTGATTTTTTCAGAGATGAGAACAAGGATCGAGGTGACGGGAGTGCGCCTCAGCTTGCGCAAAACTCTCATGATTTTATTCCGACACTAGAAATTTGTCTGTGACACTGAAATCGCCTGAAAAGTTGTTTGTTGAAAAGCAAACGTTAAATGCGATTTCCTTAGTGTAATGCTTGGGGCTATGGCATATTTTGAGCCACTGAAATGTAAACACGAATTCCAAAGAAGGCGACACATGCAATCAACTCAAATAGACACGTTGGCTAATTCAAATCGAGAATCCAAAAACACAAACCCCACACACAGTGATACCTTTGTTTCAGCAACATTCGTGTGTACATGAGTCCTCATTGTTTTCAGTGCACCTGACCTCAAATGACCCTGGTCGCGGGTTTGAGTGGAGAAGAATGACTAGTGTTCAGCATTCTGCATCGAAAGACAAAGAAGTCTCCCTTGAAACCATAGTGTGTACTTAAAAAAAGCACAAATCATCTCCTCAGGAAGATTTCCAGCGCAGGTCCTTGTTTAACTCAAAATAACAACATAAGACTCCCTGTGTGGAGGTCATGGGCAGCAGAATGACCCCTTGGACGCGAAACCCTCCCCCCCCCCCACCCCCAACTCTCTATAACTGTATTTGGTCCAATAAAGACCTTTCTGTTCAAGGGAGAGATCTGTTTTTGGTTTGCGTACACCGCTGCTCTTAATATAGTTGTGTAATAACTGCCCTTTCGAATAGTTATGAAAAAAACTCAGCCGCTCAGTTCAAAGGTGGTTTATTGGCCAGATAAACAGTAGTTTTGCCAGAACGGTTACAAACAAAAGCCAGTGTTTGCTTTCGAGCGGAACGCCACCCGTGGGCATAGCATGTGCGAACACTCGCAAAACACATGCCTGGGACCAGTTTGTATATAAATGCTCCCCAAACGTATGTACTACGACCCATTAAAGCAGAGACAGTTCTGAATTCATACCACGGTTCTATAGGAACTGTAGGCCTCTCGTAGTTTGACTGGTCACTTGTTTCAGATCTTCTGCGTCAGCAATGCTGGTGCAATCAGTGAGAGAATTGATTGATCATCCGTTGAAAGATTCCCCCCCCACCTCTGTCATGTTAAAACCACTTTCAGCCATATCGCTGGCAGCAGGAACTACCTGTGCTTTTCATGTTTTTGGCAGCTAGTCAGGCATGATATCATGACGGTCTGATTAGAGTGTTCTACACTCCATATTTTACATCACTGGTGCCTCAATCACTAATAGTACCTGACAGTATCAGAGTTCTACCGTGCTGACTTCTGAGAAAGGATTCCGAAAATAAAACTGCCCTTAAACAGGTTAGCAGTTATTCTGCCTGGTCCAAAAACTCAGTGCCAGCTCTGTCATTGCGCAAGTAGATTTATTTCATTGCTTTGCTGGGGTTCAGTTGGCCTCTGTTGAAGATGAGTCAGGCAGTCAAGTCGTGTCAGTTGGTCAAAGGCATTCTCTGCTTCAGATTTTGGTGAAGCCAGGCTTTGTGTTGCAAGCAGTGGGGCTAACGTCATTTAAATGTTTCCAGTGGTTTAATGCCTCCATTTTCATTTATGAAGTCAAAAATAAACACAGCTTTTAGGCCTGCAGGTACAGTTTCGTGCACTGAGGGACGAACAAAATGGAGGCAGAAAAACGGAAAGATGGCACGGCCATTACGGTGAGGTCATCGCAGCAAATATGATCTCACCGCTTGTCAATGTGTTATTTTAAGAAATGTTGGACAAATAGACACTTCTGCGAGTGTTTGATTTTTCACTGAAGAGCTGGTTTCCCTCTTTTGCTGCTCTGACCAATGAGTAAATATCTCTGTGGCGCTTTTCTCACTGTGAGCCGCGTATGCTGGGAATCCAGGGAATGTGGGGGCAGAATGTGAGAAATGTGTGTGTGTGTGTGTGTGTGTGTTTGTCAATGTGCCTGTGTGTGTGTGTGTGTTTGTGCATCCACTGTAATGTGCGTTTGTGTTTGTGCATGCACTGTAAATGTGTGTGTGTGTGTTTGTGCGTGCCCTGTAAATGCATGTGTGTGTGTGTGTGCGCGCACGTGTGCTTCTGCATGCAAAGTAAATGTGTTTGTGTGCGTATGTGTTTGTACTGCACTGTAAAGGAGTCTAACTGCACGCATATGTGTGTGTGTGTGTTTGCCTGGGAGTGTATGTATCGGTGCATTTGTGCAAGTCTTTGTGTTTGCTTCTGAGGGTGTGTATGAGTGTTTGTGCGTGTGTGTGTGCGTTTGTGCACTTGTGTGTGTTTATTGTGAGTGTTTGGATGTGTGCACTCCTGCGTTTGTGTGTTTAGGAGCGTGTGCACAAGAATTTCTTTGCCAGCATGTCTTTATAAATTGGCTTGTGTGAGTGCCCAAATGTTGATGTTTACTTCACTGTGTGACTGCGAGTGTGTCTGCATGTTAGCGTGCGTGTTTATAGACTTGTATGCAAATATGTTCATGTATGCAGGCACTGTAAGTGTGTGTGCATGTGTGTGTGAGTGCTTGTGTATTGAGTGTGTTTGCAAAAGTATGTGTTTGTAAATCTGTGTATATGTCTGTTTGCGCGTGCAGTGTAAATGCGTGTATGTGTTTGTGTATGTGTGTTTGTGCATGTATTTGAGCATTCACTGTAAATGTGTTTGAGTGTGTGTGTGTGTGTGTGTGTGTGTGTGTGCGCGCGCGCGCATGTGTTTGTGTATGTGTTTGGGCATGCACTGTAAATGAGTGTGTTTGAATGTGTGTGTGTGTGTGCGTGCTTGTGTTTGTGTATGTGTTTGGGCATGCAATGTAAATGTGTGTGTGTGTGTGTGTGTGTTTGTGCGGGTGTCCGCACTAAGTGAGTGGGCCATTGTGCAATCCCCCTTGAAACTAACCACAGCAGACGTATCTGCTGTGACAAAATAAACAGATCCATGTTTTGGCAGAGCAGTCGCTCGCCGCTGAAACAATACCCCACTGTTATTTCCCCTCGCACTGCTCATATCCCCTGGGCACCTGTATTAGAGACGCATAATTATAGAACCCATTCTGTTGGTAAGAATTATAATGAGGCCGTAATGATACAGCCCCGCTGCCACAGCGCACAAGGCCCCATTCAGCAGTGATTGATTTTAGCTGCTTGTACTTGAGATGAGTTTATTACATGGAGGCAACAATGACTTCAAAGGCCTGGTTCTGTCTTCTGAGGAATCCTGAGTGCCGTTCACGGCCCCTGCTCTGTCATACAGTCAGCATCCTGAGTGCCGTTCACGGCCCCTGCTCTGTCGTACAGTCAGCATCCTGAGTGCCGTTCACGGCCCCTGCTCTGTCGTACAGTCAGCATCCTGAGTGCCGTTCACGGCCCCTGCTCTGTCGTACAGTCAGCATCCTGAGTGCTGTTCACGGCCCCTGCTCTGTCATACAGTCAGCATCCTGAGTGCTGTTCACGGCCCCTGCTCTGTCGTACAGTCAGCATCCTGAGTGCTGTTCGTTGCCCCTGCTCTGTGGTACAGTCAGCATCCTGAGTGCTGTTCACGGCCCCTGCTCTGTCATACAGTCAGCATCCTGAGTGCTGTTCACGGCCCCTGCTCTGTCATACAGTCAGCATCCTGAGTGCTGTTCGCAGCCCCTGCTCTGTCGTACAGTCAGCATCCTGAGTGCCGTTCGCAGCCCCTGCTCTGTAATACAGTCAGCATCCTGAGTGTTGTTCGCAGCCCCTGCTCTGTCGTACAGTCAGCATCCTGAGTGCTGTTCGTTGCCCCTGCTCTGTTGTACAGTCAGCATCCTGAGTGCCGTTCGCAGCCCCTGCTCTGTCATACAGTCAACATCCTGAGTGCTGTTCGTGGCCCCTGGTCTGTTGTACAGTCAGCATCCTGAGTGCTGTTCGCAGCCCCTGCTCTGTCGTACAGTCAGCATCCTGAGTGCTGTTCGTTGCCCCTGCTCTGTCGTACAGTCAGCATCCTGAGTGCCGTTCGTGGCCCCTGCTCTGTCGTACAGTCAGCATCCTGAGTGCTGTTCGCAGCCCCTGCTCTGTCATACAGCCAGCATCCAGAGGGCCGTTTGCAGCCCCTGCTCGGTCATACAGTCAGCATCCTGAGTGCCGTTCGCAGCCCCTGCTCTGTCGTACAGTCAGCATCCTGAGAGCCGTTCGTGGCCCCTGGTCTGTCGTACAGTCAGCATCCTGAGGGCCGTTCACGGCCCCTGCTCTGTCGTACAGTCAGCATCCTGAGTGCCGTTCGTGGCCCCTGCTCTGTCATACAGTCAGCATCCTGAGTGCTGTTCGCAGCCCCTGCTCTGTCGTACAGTCAGCATCCTGAGTGCCGTTCGTGGCCCCTGCTCTGTCATACAGTCAGCATCCTGAGTGCTGTTCGCAGCCCCTGCTCTGTCATACAGTCAGCATCCTGAGTGCTGTTCGCAGCCCCTGCTCTGTCGTACAGTCAGCATCCAGAGTGCTGTTCGCAGCCCCTGCTCTGTCGTACAGTCAGCATCCTAAGTGCCGTTCGCGGCCCCTGCTCTGTCGTACAGTCAGCATCCTGAGTGCCGTTCGCAGCCCCTGCTCTGTCATACAGTCAGCATTCTGAGTGCCATTCGTGGCCCCTGCTCTGTCGTACAGTCAGCATCCTGAGTGCCGTTCGTGGCCCCTGCTCTGTCGTACAGTCAGCATCCTGAGTGCCGTTCACGGCCCCTGCTCTGTCGTGCAGTCAGCATCCTGAGTGCCGTTCGTGGCCCCTGCTCTGTCGTACAGTCAGCTCTACTTTTGCGTAAAGGATAATATGGTAAAGACTTGGGGGAGAACGTATGGCCACCTGCCGGCTCATGGCTTCTTTTTGCATAAAGGAAATCAACCCATTACATGCCATGGTCTCATGGACGTAGTTCATCTGAATTTGGATTTAATCAGTAGCGACTCTAGACCCGGGAATGGCGGGGCGCAGACATGTCTCTCTATGACAATTAGTCCTGGGTAGTTCGCTATCATTTTCCTTTACTGACGCGTTTTCCAATTATCGTACTTGGCAACTTAAGACACGGTCTCTCCATATGCGATGAGCTCATGGGCTTAATTCAGCTCAGTGGCGGAACCTGAACTGAGAATTGTGACAAAACATCCGTTTAAAACGGTTCGTTAGTCCTGACCTGTTCTCAGTCATTTTCATGAGTAACCGAAGGTTCGCTCCGAGAGCACTCCACAGTTAACAGCTGCTGCTTGTTCTCCCCGATAAGAAGACAATCATTCATCTGGACGCTTATTTGCTGTATTTAAATCAAGGGTAGTCAAACTTGCATACCTGTCGCCTCTCATGCAAACAGCTTGAGCAGCACGCTGCCTATTTAATTGCCAAGTGCCACTTTTTTTATCAACCCACACAATACCGAGAGTGAGAGGCGATATTTCACTGGAACACGGACCTGATCAATCAACGCGTAGCACTGGCCTACTAATAAGTAAAAAAATTTCTGTACTGAATTTCGCCCATGAATTCGTCGCTGTTCGATCACATATGGAGAGACCGTGTCTTCAGTTACCAAGTACGATAATTGGAAAACGCGTCAGTAAAGGAAAATGATTGCGAACAACCCAGGACTAATTGTCATAAAGGGACGTGTCTGCGCCCCGCCATCCCCGGGTCTACAGCCGCTACTGGATTTAATATCTCTCATTCATGAGTAAATTGGCAATAAGGCAATGGAAACTTCAGAACTTCAGAAACTTCAGAACTGCGACCTGAATTAAAAGTCCCCAACAAGGGCCCTGAGTGGGAGTAGTCATAGTTCCACTGCTTGAGCAAAGGATTCTGGGAAACACAGAGTGCCTAGTTTTTGCGCAGTTTCCCGTTAGCGGGTCTGCTTGTCCATTTATTGTCATAAAAGTTTTGCCTCTGACGAAATCTGACAATTTAAAGCCTTTAGACAGCAGGAAGTCCCAGTGAATGACAGATGCCAAATTCAGACCGTAAAACATGAAGATAATCCCATATGACTGGTCAAAGATGTGGCTCTTATGGATAAATTCCTTGGGCGATCTGCACGTCTGCCATTGATTACTGTGCAACGAGAGGGCGGATTTGTTTAGCACAAAATTAATCTGGAGAAATCTTTTGTTTTTAAAGACTCTGTTTTATCAACGAGCGCGTAGAAAAAAACCCCCATGCACACGAAGGTATGCAGTGAAATGCCACCACAAACCCTCCCCCCCGACATGTGTGCCTGACCTAACAGAACGAGGCTGCATTTAAGTGTCTGTAATTGCTATGCAATTAAAAGGAAACAACATTTGCTACAGATTATTTTGTTACCGGCGCGATGTATTACCTGCAACAATTTTCAGAGGAAATGCGTGTCATTGGGAAAGGAAACAAGATGTTGGACGAACAGACAGAAAGGGAAGAGTCACGTTTCGCTTCCGCCGTTTGTTATGGTTTTCCTGCGCCGAACGAAAAATGAAAGGCCCCCCTTCAAAACAAAATGTCTTCAAAGTAATTGCCCGTAATTTTTGTGTTTTTGTGTGTGTGTGTGTACGTGGGGGTTAGGCACCCAGCAATAAGTGGTCAGGCAAAAGTGGTTCCGTTCATTGACGGAAAAATTACTCATACACAGCAGATATTGTACACAGAGGGAATTATCATATAAAGCAAACGACTTTACCAGTAAAAAGGGCATTTTTTGGAGAAAAAATAGACAATAGACCAATAGACACAAACCAACAAGCAGAAGATGCTATTTCAATCTGCCATGAGAGACAAACTTTTTCGTTGGACTGGTATATTTGCTTTTCCTTAGCTGTCCTCATATCCTCTGCTCCCTGGGGGAGAAGTCTGGCGATCAGGGATCAGGGATAATAGCCGCGGAGCTCTATCAAACCACACCATAATCCCCCTGATATTGTACAAAAGACCTTTGTAAAACATGGGACAGATGACGGACTCAAATCCCTCTGACGCTTGCGTCTTGAACGGCCAGTCTCCGCCGAGCCGCCCATCTGTTACCTCAGCAGAACGTTTAACGTACGTCTGCCTTATGACATTTTAAGTCGCATGTACAAGCTGAAATACTTGTTCAGTGATCCGGATTTCACAGATTTTGGTATTAAATATGAACAGCTACTGTTTGCTCTTTTTCTCTGTCAGAGAGAGAGAGGGGGGGGGAGGGGGGGTAGATGCATCTGTTTGAGTAACAACAGGAGAAAGAACAGAAGAAAGACGAATCAGGAAAAAAAACTGAGAAGAAAGCAAGAGAGACAGAAGAGAATGAGAGAGGAAAAGAGCGAGAGTGAGAGAGACTGTGCCTTTATAAACTCATAAACTCTAATGGCTGGTGGCTACCTTGTGTGTCACTGCAGATGGGCCCTTTCGCATATACATAGATGCTAACGAGTACCCGGCACGGAAAGTTCCGGAGCATGTTTTGGGAGGTTGGGGGAGTTTCAGAGCGGAGTCATGCACACAGTCATGATCCATTTGGGGTGGGGGGTGCATATTCTTCAAAGGCCTGCACACCAGGAACACATTCCCTACAGACAACCCCCCCCCCCCTTCCCCGGAAACAGAAATGGACCGGTCATACAAACAGTGTCCACATACACACCGCGCGGACCGCGCCATACCACAGAAATAGGTAAGGTCATCGAACAGCATTGAGCAGCATCAAACCCATCAAAGTGCGCATATGACTGGCGATCGGGGAGAAAAATGACGAGCTCGGGGGGCGGACAAAGGTTGCCATTGTTCAGGAAACTTAATATTTCGAGGAAGATGAAAAGGCATCATATGGCGAAGGGAAGAGCCGCCAATGAGAACATGATCGTGCCAAAAGGCGAGGCCAACAGTGTTGACGGCAGCCCTTTCAATCTTGGTCTGTGACCGCGGACACAACACTGGCGGGGCTCAACTGGAGAGGCCATGAGCAGTCTGAAGACCAGGCCTAACATGACCCAGAGAAACTCTGAACAAAGACGTCCGAACAGAGTTACTGTGGCTCTGCGATCTGTTCAATCTCATTCTTCAAAAGCAGCTCACGACCGTAGAATTACATGGTCCTAGCAAACATTTTTATCATTCTCAGAAAACTGCATCCAAACTTCGCTGCAGGGGAAGTGGAACCTTGTAATTCTGATACCGAGTGAGATTCATCGCAGATTTCTATGTTCTATCTGGCTCATTAGATAGAAGTTCATAATACAAAACATATGCAATGTTTACTCAGTTTTCACCAAAATGTCAGTTAGAACCTTGTGATTTTAAGGTCACGAACTGAAAATGTTTTAATTGTTTTCCAATCTACTGAGGTGGTTGCAAGCTGATTTCAGAGATGATCGTTCTGAGACTCCTCATTTCAGAGGGGCAGGGGGTCAAATCTCCAATAACCGTCTACAATAAAGAGAAACAAGAGGAAGAGTGATGGGTTTTTAAAAGCCTTGGCCGCTGCGTAGAGAGGCTTGAGTGAGTTAGGGAGTTTTGCGGACTGTATATCTATACTGGTGATGAAAGCAGTCCTCATAGGACTTGAAAATAGCCATTCAAAAGAACTCTGCTGGTTCAGTGTTTTTTCCAGTTTTTTTATGACATGTAAGTTATTGCTTTCCCAAAAGTTCCTATGCAGGAATTCCGAACATGACTAACACAGGCTAACATCTGTGACACTGCGTGAGTCACACAGTTGGAACTCCTCGTACGAAACCGCTGGCCGTCGGACCTTGCCGCGTATACAATGCCCAGTTTGAGAAAGTGCGCAGAGGAATGCGAGCATCACTACTGCGACATTTATTATTAACCGAGCGGCCCGTGGGCGAAAAGAGACTGCGCGATGATTCCGCCGTTAGTCAGCACATTTTTCCGAACCCCCCTCGGAAAGCCACAGCTATTACGCTTCGTATCGTAATCACATGGGCTCTGTGTTCTCTTCCCTGCAGCATACGATTATCAAATTTAAAAAATGGTGCCGAAAGAAGAAATGAACTTGAGGCAGCGCACATTTATACAGGCAACTGGATCCAGTAACGCACTGTACTGGTATTACTACATACTTTTTGCCCTCCTTCCATTTGCTAATACGTTCCAGTCACTCTTTAAAAATGTTTATTTGTGGAGGGCCAGCAATTCTGTCAAGGCACAGAAATGTTTCAGGGCACAGAAATGAGAAGAGCAGGAATTATTTCTAGGAGCTAAAAAAGGGAATATAAATGAATTTAATGTTCAGATGTTCCGCACATGAATTAAATAAAAATAGAAAAAAAAAAACCCCAAAAGTTTGAATAGGAAACAGTTTCAAGAATTTCATTATGATGAAACGAGAAAACACACAGCACACTACCAGCGTGTTCTCCATATAAAGAGCGAACCCCCTGGTATCCGCGCTGGTTTCCATAAGCAATTAACCCAGCCGTAAAGCTTACAATATAACGGCAAAAAAGGTAATTCTCCCACAAAGATGAAATATCGCGTCAACGTTAAAAAAAATGCATAAGTAAAAACATATGCTCGCACAAAATGGAGACTTGACGCCAGAAATTAACGGATTCACGGGTTGTGTTCATTTTGTCTGACTCGATATTCTCCCTAGTTATAAAGTGTATTTTAGCCTGAAAGGAAAACAACAGCCAGCTAATTGTTGGAGAAAAATTGTGATCAAGCTCAAGGACAGATTGCTGGCTTTCTCACTTTTGCACTGATTATCCTCAGGAGTTGCACAATACTAATATGCTAGTTCAGCTGAATTTCAAACTTTCATCTGACACGGGACAGACATTTTCAACTTTCATTAAGAACAAGTGTCCTGAATGAGCTTCCTTTGGGGTATTTGGTTACGCGAGTGTAATCACCACAGATTGTCTGATCTATTGTAATAGGGTGATTATATTTTTACATTTGGGAATACGTCATATCGAATAACATAGCACACAACAGAATTAACGCCACGTACTTTTCGAGCGATTTTGCGAGTTCAAATGTTTTTCGCTTGAGCGCGCATTTTTCACATTGACTCAATGAGCCATCATCACTCAACACATGAGTAAATACGTCATGGAGCGGAATTATTCCATCTTTTCCCAGAGGGTAAAGACACTGGAAAGTCTGTTTAGAGAGAGGGGTTGTGATCAGGAGAAGATCATATAACTTGGCTTGGGACGCCTCTGTATGGTTCTTGATTGTTTAGCTCAGTATAATAAAATCGGAATTTTACCCTGTCATAACTTTAGTAAAAAGTAAGGTTCTATTCTCTTGTTAACCACAGTCTGATTTGGAAACCTTTGCGCCTGTTAAACCCAAGTAGGCCTACATTTGGCTGAATTTTTTACTAGTAAACTAAAGCATTCTGTTGTCAAAAGCTAACTTCACATTTTATTGAAAACATTTGGTAGTCATGGTAGCAGTTGTGTACAACCTGATCATTTTTGGCCACAGTTTTAACTCGAAATTCAAAGGTAATCTGCCTCTGTAATTAATTACTTTAACACATTACAGTGCGGAGTTGGGGCCCCTGTTTACGACCAGAGAACATGAACATTGTGGTTCTGTAAAGGTATTGTTTTATAGCTTTGCTGTAGTATAAAGTAAAATATTTTGACTCAGTCAACTATTAAACAAATTTCTTCATCCAAATGGTTGAACATAATTGGTCAGCAGGACATGTGCTTTCTGAAGCCTGGACTTCTCGCTTTGGGTTCAGTGGCGTAAAATCAAACGGTTCTTCGGCAACAAACCAACCTATAAGCTGGAGCAGTCAGAGATGTTTAAATTACCACATTTAAACACTGCTGTGACGAGTGTCTTAGTGTTCACAGGAGCCTATGGACAAACTATGCACCTTTTTTTCAAACTGGAGACTTCACTGTGACAGAGTTGAAAGTAATGGTGGATACAGCCTGGATTAGTGGTGACTCCACCAATTAGAAGGCGGAGAGGAAAGATTAGCAGTAATTACATAGGAGAGATACTGCGTGGGCACTTCGAGTGTTTTACCTAACACAGCCCACTGTAGCTGTGAGGGCGGATCAAGCACCGAAAGTCAGACATGGCAACCCGTCTCACGCTCAGCAGCTACATTCTGTCATAATATCCTTCGTCATTTTAAATCAGCAGGCATTTCCTATTTTTCTATTTTATTTTGATTCTATATTTCGCTCAAAAATTGGCGATTTTAGTCCATTAATGAAAAATTCAGAAAGTATGTATTTGAAATTTGTTTTAAGAAATATGATTAAATGTCTGCATTAAATTTTCTGCTAAAATAGTGGACAAAATGTTCTGGGGACACAGGGAGCAGATTCTGTGCATTTTGTCATGAGCTTCTCTCTGCCTGCCACAGATGGAAACACATACAGACCATCAGAAACACAGCTCTGACTGTCAGCTTTGTGACGCTCACAACATACTGTTTTTGTTGAGACTGGTTCAGGTGTGGACGATTCAGGCCTGTGGTGATTTTTGTAGCTGTAGCTATAGATCTATGGTTATTAACCGCTATCTTTCCAAGTGTGCATCTGTCCATCTTTGACTTGCAACCACGGCTCTTTTTTTCTGTCTGTTTTTTGGCATTTTTGCAAATGCCGTCACAATTTCAGATACTGTTCCCCATGTCAGCTTCAATAAGTATGCTGTTTTTGAGACTAACAAATCTGCAATACAGGCCCAAACTATTTAGCCTCTTTGTAACTCATCTTGCTTTAGATGTGCGCCTGACTGGACCTCATTAAAGCGGATACAGGCTGCTATTAATGTTCGCGGTTAGACAAATTGGAATTAAGTGTGTGGATGCTTTTGTAATTGTGGTTTAGTTATTTCAAAGTTAAAGCCATTTTTCTACCATCAGATGCTTTGACCATCCCCTGAGTTTGTTTTCGATTTAACAGTAAATAAGACTACCACCTCAATGAAGGAGACAATTCCATCGATACACATCTCAAATGTAGCGCCATCAGCGGTTGACACCTGTGGGGTGCACTGCAAAGTGGGTCGGCAAGGTATGTATGCGAGGAGTCTTCAGTGTCACAAGGGTGGCTCTCTTTAAACCAAGCCAGGGTAATTTATGGCATCTCTGAGTGCTAGTTTAAGGTTTGTCGATATCACTTAAAGAAAGCCTGGTTAATGTTGAACTTGCTTTGGAGTACACCCCTCAGGTTAGCTAAATAATGTTATCAAAACACAGCCACAGAGCTGATGAGGGAAAAGCTGTTGAACTTTGACCTTCTTACAGCACAGTAATTCAGTAGACTGATTAGACTGTAAAATGTAATGTAAGTACTCCATAATAAAGATGGCGACAAAACAACTAAGAGCCCTGCCTAACAGGATAGGACTTCACATGCCCACATAATGGCCGACAAATATTTCAGTGGGCTGTTACAGCATCTGCTTCTCTGACTGCATCTCTATCTGCACAGAGAATGACTGTGGCTTCAAACACTACATTTATACAGAACTTGTATACAAACACACAGCCCAGAGAGAGCCCAGCTCCCACGCTAGCTATCCACACAAAATAACCATGTATGAACCACCGGTACCCACGATTAACCAATCGGGAGATGGGTAGGTTCATTAGCGGCCACGATGCCGCTGTTTAAAACGCTGTCTGTCATTAAGAGGACTCTCCTGCTATTTGCTCCAAGCGAATCCACAAAGCCGGCTGAATGTTCACAAAGTGTTCTCCTAAACAAACAAAATGGCGAGTTTAATTGCGAGACGAAGTACAAAAGAAATGTGGCTAGCCCTTATATTGGGGGGAAAAAAACTATATCAAAAGGCTATTCTGATTCGCAGAGGGCATGAAAGATGTGGCCCACAGTGCATTCTTCTGATGCAGAATGACAAATATATTCCATGAAAGAGTGTTGATCTAAGAAAGCCTGCGGTATTTTCCTTTGGGGAGGGGAAGAGAACAGGGGGCCACAAGAGTTATTTCCCCCACGTCTGAGTAATGTAATTGAGTTTAATTGTATAAGGCTATCAACTGATGACATTCGGTTTCATGCATTCAATCTTCTGACAGCTGAACATAAAAAAGACCAGGGAATCATGAATAATACCACCACAGCCTGTAACCACTGCACCCATGACCCAATTAAGGTAAAAAGCCATTTGGTACTTTTGCAAAAGTTTCATGTGATTTAGCTCCAATGACGTGTTTGCTGGCACAGTTCACGGTGACTGAATAATTGAATAAAGCATCATCAAGTCTAATTAATAATTCATGAGTTTAAGAGTATTTTTCTCTTTAAGAATGATATTTCTTCTCAAGAAGTTCTGGAATCCAGCATCTGGATTTCAAGTTAACATTCAAACCACATATTTGAGGTCTTAAACCTTAAAGGGTAACTAATTAACTATTGCATTTCACTACCTGGCAGGTGTGTATAATCCAGGGGTCAGAAAGTAAAAATTCTACCATGTTTTCATTCCACCCGTAAACTCCTGTCAGCAGATTTCACTTGTTAGTTTTACCTCCCAGCTGAAGAATAGGGCCAACTGACAGTTCTTTAGTGGCTGGAACAATATTCTGGGATGGACTTTTACTTTATGAACCTGGATTATACACCTCTGCTACCTGGTAAATTAAAACATTTTACATTGAGTCATTGTAACAGCTGATGCTTTCCTACGTTAGCTGTTTAATTGCCCATCAGCATTTCATATCTTTGTCTTCTATAGTTTGTGATTAATCTTTAAAATGTTCAATCGTACACTTGGTAAAGTTTGTACGTACTGAATGACACATGTCCTCTTGGTCAGGCCAGTGTAAATGAGAATTTGCATTTAATTACTGTTACCTGATCAAAAAAAGCTTAATCACAGTAGCAAAAATAATAGGACTCATGCAGTATTTCCGGAATGTTGTCCACTGACCACTCACGACTCGAAATCTTATAATTTACGCTTTGATGAGGAAAATCAATATTGCGCAAAAAATACAAGTGGATATGGATGTCCAATAATATCGAGGGTTGCATCACAACGCCAAGTAGGTTCACTAAAGTCTCCAATAATGCCATGTAAGCTAGGATCTCAGCAAACAGGAAGGGTTGATGTGGCAAAAAATAACAATATCTGAAAATTAACTGGAGCAGCCTTTCGTGTTGCCGCAAAGACATTAGATTGGGACAGTAGGAAGATCACACAGCTGTTGGGCCCCTAAATTAGGCCCTGGGCACCATATTGCACCAGAAGAAACTGGCCCTTCCCTGGTCTAATTATCTGTGAGTCACAGTAAAAAAAAAACACATCAGCGAAAGAATTACAATGTAGTGGGCGGAGCAGACTCACGTATAACTACGCTGCTGACCATTTATTTGAGTCACATGGGAACCTGTGAACTCAATGTTTCTCTATTTCCAACCTGCCACATACACTTAATAGGCTATATTTTGTATTGCGACTAGTCCAAAGTATGTTGCAAACATCTCCTTTTGAATCCAGCTTAATTGACTGCGGATGAGGAATTTATTTATTTATTTATTTTCAGAGTCAGCTCACGGCAAGACTACAGTCTGTAATTAAATATAAGGGTATTCCTAAATGACCTCCATTTAATGACAAAGTTAACCACTGGTTTACATTTCATCATTTAATGAACTAATTGGGTCAATGTTTTGGAAGGAAAACAATGAAAAAGGCTAATACTGCCAAGATGGTGAGGTTACTCGGAACAGTGCGTGGCATCTCTTTGTGAAATAAGTTCATTACAACGGCAGTTCATTTGGCCTCTATGGGAACAATCGCGTACCCCCCAGCCATTGGTCTCTTTCTGCATAATGAATTTAAAGCCTTTTTGGTAATAGTATCTACTTGTGCTGCATGGTTACGACTATAATGGCAGGAACATCTGTTTTGGTTTTGTATTTTATATCACTAATAGATCAGAGGGAAAGGTTAAACGTTTCCTACTTAATTTTTGGATCATTAAGGTCAAAACCTTTATGATATGACACAGGTGAATTGTGCCAACAAAACTAAAAAAAAAAAAATAATACACAGTAGTACCTTAGTAAAACGGGGGTGGGAATCACATTTTAAAACTGTGGATTTCAAAATGCACCACAGATTTACCTCCAAGACAAAACTGATAAAACGGTGAAAATCTGACACTTGAGAGCAAAATAAAATGAAGACGGACTTTTGATAGTTTGGACAATCCATTAATCGCGTGACGCCTTTGGAACCGGAGGGTTGCCAAGCAACAGATGTCACAACACAGAGCTCCTGAAGAAGTGGTCGGGAGAGGAGAGGACAGGTCCGTTAACGCCATCCTACAAATAACGCACATGAACTCACACACACAAAAAAAAAAGGGGGGGGGGGGGGGGTACTGTCCCACATGACACTTAGATTACCACGGCACAATGCTTCTTGAGTGCGGAGAAAACCGTGAGGACAAAAATGTCAGACGCACGCGACCTCAGTATTTGGTGCTCATTTCTCCATAATGAAGTACAGGCCATTTAAAGGGACACGTTAAAGGGATGACTGTTGTGCGCAGAGACTGAGCTCTCCGGAATTTTGAGATTGAGGAGGCCAAGTTCGTAGACCATAAAAAATTTACAACGCTATTATTATTATTATTATTATTATTATTATTATTATTTTATCTATTTTATGTTTTTTTTCTCGTTTTAAACACACAAGGGTACAATAGTAACCTTTTCCATTTTTGTGCTAATTTTATTGAACTTTTTTCTTTTTTTTCTCTCACAGACTCAGAAAAAACCGAAGAGAAAAACACAAGCCTCCAGCAGCAAACGAACGGCACTGCCGAGGCCGTCTTTGCGTCTAGACTCCAGACAAGGTGGGGATACTGCTTTTCCTGACAACTTCAGCCGCCAAAATTACAACATGATCAATATTCCCCGGCGAAGAAACACAAACAAAGGATTGCTGAAGTGTACGCGCAATAATTAGATCATGCAAAGAATTCTTTTACAAGGAAAACACGACAGTCAGATGGCTTAAGGTAGTCACCGGAGGCTTTGTCCCGAATTGGATCCTTTCCTTGGGTCATAGAGTACTCCAGTGATTAATGAAACTGTTTGCTTTGGGCATTTAATATTTTCCAAACATTGCTAATTGCCTTGTATCCATTTTCAGGGCACGAGACTCCACCCCTACAATCCTTCTTCAGTTCTTCACGTAATTAATGCAGCCCAAGGCAGGACCAGATTACATAATTGAGTTATCCTTCTGTTTCAAAAAAATACTCACTCACTGCAGCAGACAGGCATTATACAAATGTTTGGAAGTAATGACTGTTATGCAGTTCGATGCCATGATCAACACTTGCTCTGGGTGGATTTTCCGAACGGAATCACCGCTGAGAATTCCAACAAAATAAAGTTCCTGAAAGTATGAAAATAACTGGGGAAACCTCTTGCAATTAGAAGAAGATGCACCTTCCCAACATTTGAATTTCTGCAGTCAAAAAAAAAAAAAAACTTATGCACTGTCATCCACACAACCCAACCAGCGTAGCTTCTATGTGCCGTTATATTCATGGATGAAAACTTTAAACTTACTGCCAAGTACATAGGAGGTGACGTTTGTTAAATGTTGATTGAAGGGGTTAACAGTCACGTTCAGCCGTTTAGGAGGTTTATCTTGTTCATTTGCGTAATTTGCAACAATGTACTGCGCGCTGGTTCTTAAAAGAGTGAAGCAAGGCAGTTTGGCAGGGATGTTTTTATTGCCTAACTTCACATAGCGAAAATGCACAAAAAAAGCACAAGAGAGGGGAAGCACAGTTTAAGTTCCAGAGCCTGATAAGCCCTCTGATGTCAAACAGAGAAGATTCGCCAGTGGAGGGAATTGTCAAACAAAGACGTTAATATTCTCCACATTGCCAAATAAATAAATAAATATAAAAAAAATAAATAAATCATTATTATTACCTTTCAAAAGTCACAAGAAGACCGTAAGATACCGTAAAAAAGAGACCAACATGTTTTGCAGAGCAGAGACCCAGTTAATACCCGGATGGTGGTGGGCTGGTGGCCCGTTGGTGCGGAGGGCGAAGGTAAAACAGGGCAGCAGCGGGCCTCTGTTCTGGCCTGCTTGATTCGGCCAATCCACATCAGGAGTCACTTGTGCACGGGGTCTGTTTTGACTAAGGCGCCTTTGAAAAGCTCTGCGCGTGGAGTCTCCGAGCATTTGCTACAGATTACGGCCGCAGAAACCCGCCGTCTGAATCTCGGGTCAGGTAGAGTGCGCCTGTGCCAAGTTCAGCGTCTGACTCTATCTCTCCATCTACCGCAGTCAAACGCCGCATGTCCTCAGCGCGTATGACGCTGATCGGAAATAGGATAAATGCCTGCCACGAACGTGGCCTAAATTTGAAGCAAAATAAATAAATAAATAACAAGGTCTTTATACATGGTCAGTGCATTAGAGATGGAGCCAATTTTTGACGCGGAAATGTCAGACACTCGCATTCTACAAGTCTTTCCTCGTCATGCTGACCAGTAATGGGGCGCTCTGCTCCAACTGTTCTTTCAGGACATCACTCTGTTTTTAGTTAGGAGTTCATTTTAGGAAGTCCAAGGAGGACCCGCTCGTGTCTCTGGGTCAAGTTTTCTTTTTTCCGGAACGAAGGCTAATAGTACAAGTTGTTACGCGCGTCCTTATTACATAATTACCTTTCAAACCCCGAATTTTTTAGTCAATCTGGGTAAAAAAAAAAAAAAAAGCAAATTGAAACTGATCACTGCCTGCGTGTTCGCCAGCGCAGTTAAACCGAGGGATGTTATTTTTTTCCGAGGGAAGGAGTTTCCCGTACCAGAATAAGCTTTGCACGCATGGCTTAACTCATCATTAGTCAAGCGGATAAACGAAAAACAACTGCGCAAAAACAAAGAAATAATTTGTCTGGGGAATAGGACACCGATAAAACTGATGAAGGCCTGTTGGCTGGTCGTGCTGAAACCAAGGCCAACTTCTTACCACCGGGCAATCAGAATTATTATGCAGTTTACTCTGCTCTGTCAATTTGATAACAAACTAACCTTATTTTCGTCTATACACACGCCCTAACAATGCAATTATTATTACTTTTCTATCCAATGGTGCTCATAAACTTTTTATTAATTTAGTTTGGAAAAGGATCTGCCTTCATGTGCTGCAGTACCGGCCAGACTTTCTTCAGCTGACTGTCAAAGGGTCACGGAAAGAAATTTTAAAGATGATGACAACAAAGCATTTTTTTTTGTTACAAGGTCAAAACGTGCGTGGGAGAGCATCACGTCAGGGGTCTTCCTGATGTCCGAAAAAAGTCCAGTCCAGTTTTTTAGGGGATCGAATTAACATCGCAGAAGTCTGAAAAGCTCAAATGAGATTAGGCAATCTTCCAGTGGAACATACCCGGAATTAAGATAATTTGACAGCTGAGGTGCTCAGATCGTGGCAAGATCATAAGAATAAAGGTGAGAATCTCATAAAAGGATGAGAAAAAATTTTGATACACAGCCCTTCATTTTAGTCCTCCACTCATTTGCATATCGTCTCAATCACTTTGACCACAAGGACCGACTGACAGAAATATTGTTAAGATTGATGACCTCAAACAAAATATTGTTCTACTTCTTGCTCATAAGACAAACTGATGTGAAATAATTTACTGTGTTTTCTCTTATTTCTTTGAATCAAGCAAAAATGGCAGGTCTGAAGGCTCTTTGTTTGTGTGCTGCAGTTGACGAAGAGGAGCCTTGTTCCCATAACCCTGGCAAAAACCTTGTGAAAACGCTATTTGAATGTTAGGCGTCAGACCATTGAATGTCTTGGATTCTGGAAGCATCTAACGGAGGATCAGGTGGAGTTAGGGTGGAGATCCAGACCGTGGGAAAAGCCGTTTCTCTGTATCGAGGCCCTCGACTGGAGCAGCAGTCGCTCAACCCGAGCCCCCATTTCAAATGAAAAATAATTCTGTAAAAATACCCTCAAGCGAAGAAGGCTTGGGAGATTCCAGAACATTCATTGCTTTCCGAAGTTTTATTAACAACCGTTTTTCCCCTCTGGCGCAGATCAGCCTTTTAAAACCCCTACAGACCAGTTTAAAAAATCCCATTGGATTCCTGTTTTAATGTGTCCTGATCCCATATGAAATACGATTTGATCCTACAGGAGATATCGATGAGAGGGATCGGATGGGTAGCATCTTCTGTTAATGTGCATGTGGATACGTGTCAATCAGCTGGACTTGCAGAATAACAACACGGCCTTATACGTTCAGTACATCCATCTATTATCTAGACCCGCCTCTTCCTCACTGGGGTCGCGGGGCAGCTGGAGCCAATCCCAGCTGACTGTAGGTGAAGGCAGATCAGCTCGCCAATACATTCACTCACACAACATTCACACAACATTCACTCACACACTCATACCCACATGCAATTTAGTGTCTCCAATTCGCTTGACATGGATGTCTTTGGACTGCGGGAGGAAACCGGAGTCGCCGGAGGAAACCCACATGACCACGGGAAGAACACGCAAACTCCACACAGAAAGGCCCCAGGCTGGATTCGAACCCACAACTTCCCTTCACAGCACTACTGTGCCGCCCCATGTTCAGTGTGTTCATGCTCAGGGCAAAAAAAGGCAAAGCCCAGGATGGCAAAAACAGCACCTCTACCCCCTTTATTCCAACTTTTCACATTAGACCTGTGATCCAACAGGATAATTTTAGGATCATTACAAATCTTTGAATTTCCACTAAAAATGTATCAGATTTGAATACTGCAGGTGAAGTTTAAGGACACATATATGGGTTCACAGGTTTAATGCGGTTAATGATCTTAACAAGAAGTCACTGGCCTGGTAACGATCAAAAATTAACCAAACCAATAAAGTAAGTAACTCGTGATCGCTTTTCTCTCTGATTTCTTTAAATGTTTAAGCCTCATGGGAAACTTGCGGACAGCTTTTTACAGAAAAAAACAGAGTTGAAAGACACATCTTATTAATCCTCTTTCGAAGGAACAATCGTTTGTTTCCACAGCAAACATCATTACCTGAGAGTTCGATCTTCACTCTCCCCCCTTCAGTGAATAACAATGAATGCATTTGCTTCACAAATCATAGAGGGAGACCATCTGTGAAATAAGGGTAGAATGCCTGTTCAAACACAATTAATTATGAGTAGTACAATCTGATTGGCTACCTTTAGTGCTTGTTCTTACTCAGTTTCTCATTGGCTCAGGCCAACAAATCACTCTACTGGTGAGAGACAAATGGCGCAATTTCAAAATAAGTACAATGATAATGATGATAGCGATCAACAGAAGCCTGTTGATCTATAGAACCTGAGGAGCCACGCTCATCACTCAGAGAAAGTGACGTTTCGATATGCTTTGCCAATTTTGTGGACCTTACAAAATACATCGATATAGGCAGTAAATTGAAGAAATGTACGGTAGGAGATATGGTTTTCAGTGGGGTTGGGGGTGGGCAGAGGAGTTTCTGTAGTTAAGGTGAGTGGACAGGAAACAGCACCCGTTCCACTGACTGTACATTTCATTGTCTTCTTTCAGTGCCCTTCCAAAAAATTTGGAGGCAAAACACAAGGTGAACCACAACGCAGTTCTCATATAACAAGGATGCTAGTTTAATCTTGTTTCCTCTTTTCCAAGTTCCTAGACCTCTGGCAATACTTCTCTTCCTCACTAACACACACACTCGTTAAGTGAAAAACACACTGCACGGCTCCAAATGTTTTCAGCCGCATCCAGCAATATGTTCCGCTTATAACTTCACCATGGGACAGAGGACCAGCGGATCCTCCCGCCACGCAGAAAAAACGCTCCGTCAGCCTGTAATCGTGAACGTTATCCCTTTGAATTCTGATATTCGAAACAGAGATCCGATACTTATTTACCCGTTTGTTTATTGGGAATGATAGATCAATCACTCTGGGGTGTTGCACAAAACCAGTCCCTCATTCAGAAATAAAAATCTTTAACAGACTTAGATTTGAATTTGGTTTAGGGAAGCCATCACTGTTAATAAAGTTTCAAACATTTAAATGTCCAGGCTTAGTCGCTGAGAAGCAGATTATTGCTATTTATTCAAGAAACTTGAGATTTTCTTGCTGACTGGTAATGGTCCTCATAAACCATGATATGTGCAGTTTTTTACATATTATTCACAGTTATCTGGCATTCGGCCAGCCAATCAGCTATTCCGCTGAGTGACCACTGCCTCATGACAGTCTCTTAAGAGGGAGCGAGGAGGGGAGTGCGAGTTAAGCCTTGGGCTCCTTCTCCATACTGCACTAATGACGGAATAATAAGTGAACGCCAGTGTGCGCGTCTACCGTACAAACGACACCGGTGGGCACCATAACTCCGCGAGTTGGGCCTTTAGCGATTTGCCTTCTGTATGCCCGCTCTCGTTAATTTTTAAGTCGTTAGCCATGCATTGCTCTCGACAAAGTCATTTGTTTATTCAGCATTATTTCTCCTTCAAAATAAAAGTTAAAACTGCTTCCTAGAGTTGGGGAGAATGCTGAGTGAAAGGCTTTCAGTTAATACTGGGCGACGTTTACTCAATTTCTTAAGTTTTATAGTACATAAGGGCACAGGTATTTGACTCAGTTTCATCTGTGGGAGCAATAATGCTTTTTTACAGTATACTCTTTCCATTTTCCTTCAGTCAATCCAAAAAGGTATAAAAATGCTTTGGTTTGATTGCGTGACTTAACACTGAGCACTCACGGCGCACCGAGATTTCTCTCTTTCGCTTCATAAAGTCATAAAGGTTATGAGGAACAGCTGACCTGTAAACCCCAAAATTGACTATTTATTATCAGGTTTTCAGTTTCCCTGCAGGCAGAGTTGAATATTCTTTTTTTAGCTTATTTCAGTATACAGAAACCATAGCAAAGCAGTCGGTCCATTTGTCAGTACACCTGTATGTCACACTAAAGCCCACTGAGGGATTGAAATAGCAAATTAGCATCTATGCTATAATTAGTGTCTATGCTAAAATGCTATGACACATGTTACTCAATGTGTGTCAATCCATCCCAATTCTAACCAATGCACATTAATGAAATACCAAGAAGGTAGGTGCTTCTGGTAGTCTGGAATAACATGTTGATGCATGAGAGATGAGATCGGGCTACAGTGAGGTGGTGACTGTAAAGATATTGAGAACGCATTCAATACTACAGGACTGACACATCCAATGGTTTGCTGGAGTCAGAGGTCTGATCTTAAGACAAAAAACATGGCCCATATAAGTGCATAAACGCCAAGGAGTACACCTGGCCCATTTTGCACAATCATGTATTCCTGGTGAACATATTCGATGTCTACTCTTACGCACTGATGGAGGTTACATACGTCAATCCTAAAAGGGCAGATACTGAGCTAATCAGAGCACTTCCATGACCATGACCCCAAACCGATGGGGTCAGCTGTCTCCTCCTGTTTCATGCCATAGCGCTGACTAACTGCAATGCTCATTTAGCGGCTTATACTTGCCTTGCGATACAATTTTTGGGCGACTCACTCCAAACCGCAATGAGGCGTGAAATTTATCTTGCCTAGCTTGAAGCGTCTGGGTTCACAGACCTGTGTGGACCATGTTTTGGCCCTAAGACTTCGAAGAACTAGCAGCGCAGTGAATCTGGGGAAATTACCCAGATTACTACCCAGAGGTAGGCTGCACTTGCAGAAACCACAGCGCCCCTGCTGGTGAGAAGATGTACAACACTCTATTCTAAAGTGGGAATTGAAGGAATTTTTCTAGGCCTGGCAAGCCATCCCAGTTCTAGGCAATCAACCATTAGTGGTGCCAGCCACTGTAAAACGGCAAACCAAAAAATGACACCAACAAATTCAGCTGCGGGCATCGTGGAGGACCGCCAAAAGCCTGCTCTCATTCCCGCAAAGCGTCACCGCAGGCCGCAGCCGCCGTCGCTCTCCCCGCCGCGCGTACAGTGGAGTATTCATTTCACCGCCGTGGAGCAGATTTTTCTGTAATGATACAGGCCACCGGCGAGCCAAGAGCAGCAAGTGGCTGAGCCGGGCTGTAAATCAGACAGCAGCGGCGGCTTTGGAGTAGCACACGGAGACGGCAGCGGACCTGGCTGAGCCGCGGTCCGCTCCAGCGATCGCGCGGGTCAGACGCCTGAACAATGCGTGAGTAATGCAGACTCCCAAACAACTCGCTGAATTACGGTCAAATGTTTGCCGCACATAAGTAGAGACGGAGAGAGAGAGAAACTACCTCCCGCCTCAAAGCCCCTTTCCTGTCCAGAAGAAGCTATGGACGGGCTAAAAACGAGACGAAACAACAAGATCCGTTTCACTTCAAAAGGGAATTTGACTCCCAAATTGGGAAGTCAGATGATGCGGGTGAACTGTTATGCGCCGCTCTCGAGTCTCGGTTCCGTCTATAAATACACACTGTGATGAAACATCTAAATCCATCTTTATTTTTCTTCTGCTTAAGAATATTTATAGGCTTCTTTTATTTCTGTTAATCTGAATATTTCAACGCCGCGGTGAAACATGAGAGGTTTTGGACTGGCATGAGTTCGTGCTTCTCAGGGTTGTGGTTGAGTGGGGGGATTTTTATGCGCGACGCACAAGTATTCAAGAAACCCTAAACATGAGTGCATTTTTCCACAACAAACCTTTTTTTTGCGCGTTGCGCGAAACCACTCTTTGCATGTGCTCTAGTGGCTTGCGCTAATAAAATAAAATAAAAATAATTACAGAGGGCCCACTAAAAATATTGATAAAGACAATGCTATAAGCAAAGTATCATTCATCAAAGGATATTAGATCACGATTGAGCATTGCATGCTGTAAATGAGATAAAAGAAATGCCATTCATTTCTGGAAAAAAAGGTTTCCTAGAAGGCTGCATTGAAAGCCACAGGAAGAAAGATCAGATCCCTCAGTGAAAATTTTGCCATTTCAGCACACACATTGGTTTCTAAATTATATGTGTGGGTGAACCATCCAATCGTGCTTTTAGAACGACACTGTCTTGTAACCAAGGATCGACCACGTACCTTGTTTGGAGAAAATTCTTTGGCTGTTTGATTTTGTTTATTTTACTTTTCAACCGAAGAATTTGGTTTATACAATACTGTCAATACAGAGAACACATCAAGAGACAATACAGGTCTTCAGCCTGCTGATACAGGCCACTGCATGGTTATACCATTGAGATATTTCGTGAAAATTCTGATTTTTACATTATGAAGTATAATACTGTAAAATAGCATCCAATTTTTTATCATTTATTTATTATGGAAACATTACACAAGTCCATTATTTGCCAACTTAAAATGTATTCAAATTTGGCCAACAATTATAATGAAGTAAGCAAGTAAAGATTGTTTGTTAAATTCAAGTTGTCATGAATGTCAGTATTTTTACTTCAAAGCCTATTTCAGTGCATTATTGAAGTATTTTTTTAAAATCCTATTATATTGTAAATAATTACGCAATGTGATTGGTCACAAGCATCATAGATACATTTCCCATATTCCCATTGCACCAACACAGGCCACACATGAATTCAGGGTGGTGTAGTTTAAAGTGGTGACCATGACTTTGAATATCTATTGAACACCCTCACAGGACGCTAAGGATGTGTCCTCAAAATATAACTGACATTCCATTGCCCAGCTGCGTGCTCTTTTATCAAAAGTGGGGCCGACTGTAATGACCTTATGGAAGTCAGCTAGGGATTTGAGTTCAACACTGTAAGAGCTGATTTAACTCAAGTTGTTCTTCTGTACACATAGAAATGAGTGTGCTATCAGATCATGGCCATGCGGTTTCCACTGTACGTCAACACAGCCCACAAGGACAAAGCAAAACACTTTTTAGAACAGCAGTACTAGCTGTGGAAAAGTGAGTTGCGGCACGATGCTGACTTGAGACAAACGAATCCACAATGCCGTCGATATACAATTACCTAAAAGGTTTTTTTCTCATTAAACATAACATTAAAACAGTCTGGGTGGCCATGTTAGCTTTTTTTTTTTTTTTTTTTTTTGCTGAAAACACAATATCACTTTCAGGTCAGCTAGTTCTTCTGCGGAACATATAAACAACTATGCAATGAAAGGACCAGAGTTAAGGCCTCCTTTACAAATAGGGAACAATAAACTTTTCAGCTGTGTTTACATGTTTGAGTCAAGAATACTGACATCAATGCCATTTTCCCTTTGCTGGCAGGTTTTCAACCGCCCAATGCTCCGAAAAAAAAAAAGCCAAGCTGGTTAGCATAACGGCAGTACGTTTCTCCTGTGACAGACTAAGCGCATTATTGCATTCACCTTGAACTATGTATAAACCTAGCAACATGCCACCAACCAATAATTCCTGCTTTTGTTGGAAAGAGACTAAGCTTTTTTTTTTTTTAAACTGAGTTGAGATAGTAGACATAAACTTTAACACAATGGCTGGTGGTAATTCAGTCATCCTTTTGATGAATTTTGATAAATAATCCTGATTATTTAATTATACGGAAGTGCTAGATTAGTGATGTTCTGTAATTAATTTACAAGGAGATATTTTGTGCCAGTCCAACAGGTGAAAATTTGTGCAACTCCAATACTGAATTTGCTCATTTGAGGTATCAGGTGGCGTATTTGTTCAAATGTGGCTCTCTAACTCGGTATTTGTTGACTTTTGATAGTCCAGTAACTGCAGAGTCTAATTTCTGGTACTTTAAAATCATATTTCTTCACAAACTGCACTCTTAAGGGTATTTGTTCTTCTTTTTTTTTTACTTTTGATATTGTGTTTGCTATTTTGTGGTACTCAGAGCATTTTTGGTACAGAAACGCAATATTTCTTAATAAATAATAATCCACCAAAGTATATTTGTTAATTTTTCATACTCTTGCATCATATTTGTTCGCCTGTAGTACTGTGACAGCAAGTTTGCTTATTTGCGCTACTGTGGCAACATACGTGAAATTAGTCCCACCATATACACATTTGTTAATTTGCATGTTTCTGTTAAATTGCATCACAATTGCTGTGTGTTATGGCTCTGATCCTCATCATCGGTGTAGTGACAAACTGTGACGAACGTTAAGTTAGTTAAGAGAAGGTGAAGCTCTTCAGTGATTGGCCACATTGCGAGCACTGCGCGATCCCGGGTGGCTGGCCCGCGCGCTCTGTTTACGGAGAGTTTGACAGCTGCTGCCGAGGACCTGAGCGGATGCAGGAATCTCGCGCGCTCTGTTTGATTGTTTAACGCGGCTGTTTGTTTTAAGTCTCGCTGCGTCTAATAAACAAAATAAACGGTTCAGTTCGGCCTCAAATTGGTCGCACCGTCCTGTTGCTTCATAATATCGCGGCTACCATGCGCTTATTTTAGCCAAAAGGAAAGGAAAACCCCAGCGTCGCTATGCGGTGTGGATATCTTGAAAAATAATCTCTTAAAAACTCCGGTTTTATTTAGGTTTCCCAGTACACTCAGAATCGTAATGTTCACGTCCACATAAATTGTGCATAGCCTATCTGAGAGCTCATAAACTCCATAAGACGTAAGGAACAGGCATCCACTCCTGGCCTACAACGGCAGAGGGACGATGGCGGTAAAGGAAGTAGAGTTTAGGTGATAATGGGCCTGTAGAAGGTATCTCTCCATTCTCCTCTTTGGTCTCAGGTTAAGATAGCTCCTCCCCAGCCCACATCTGTAGAAGAGCGGAATGGATACCATGAAGACAGCATTTTGTGGGCGGTGCTGGCCATTTCTACCTGCCCTGTGGCCTTCTGAGTATTACCCCGCATTCCCGAGGCAGGACAGAGTGGCTGGTATGGAACACAGGAAACTAAGTCAGTTTGGGAGAATTCAGCACGGCTGCCAAAACACCACCTCACTGCGAGTAACCAAAACTGTGTCGCATTCAGCTTCTGACGATGTGTGTCTGTGCATTTGTGTGTGTTTGTGTGTGTGTGTGTGTGTGTTAGTACTCATGTGCCGCTTGTGTTTTTTTGTTTTTTTTTTGCCTGTGTGTGCATGCGTTTGTGTTTACCTGTGTGTGCTTGTCTTAGGTTTTGTGCATGCCCATGTGGGTGCCTGCATTTGTGTTTGTATGTGTGTCGGTCTGCATGTGCATTAGTGCGCGTTAGTGTGTGCGTTTGTGTGTGAGTGGGGTTGTTGTTGTGTTCCTGTTTGTGTGCTTGAGTATGCTTTTGAACCTGTGTGTGTGTGTGTGTGTATGTGTACATATGTACATGTGCAAGAATCTTGCATGACAGTGCATGAGATCATTTGTGTGGGTGGTGTTGCTGGGGAGTGTATGGGATTGGAAATCTTTTTACTTCTCCCTACAGCTCAACCAATCACCCCATTTTTTTTTCACAAAGTGACTGTACAGCCCAAAGGGGAAGGGCTAAAGAGAAGGAGAGGGGAGGTTAATTAGCATTATTATTTTCATGGAACATTGATTGTGATTAACCCTCGCAAAGAAGCACACAACTTAAATCAACAGTCACTGAGTCAAGTGAGGCCGGTTCTTCTTTAAAGACGCTGATGTATACTGCAGAATTCCCCCAGTTTTAAGCCATCATGTCCTCTGGGTGGTTTGCAACTCAGGCTACACTGTTAAAAATTATGAAGTTGACTAAACGTAACCTCATAAAACCTGTGGACCCATATATGGGTCAGTAAAAAGCCGAGGTTGTTTTCAGACCTGTGGACCTTCAGGTCCATTTTAGCCTATACTTGAGTGGAGATCCCAAGGTTTCCAGCAACCTTGTTGGAGCCATAAAAACACGGTCTCCTGGGTTTGAATATTTCTCTCACACTATAGTTGTGATGTAGCTTCAGTGAAGCGCTGCAGCTAGCAGACACCCAGCAGACACACGATTTGTATGTGACATTTTCCTACAATTTGAAAAAAGTGTATTATTCATTTATTTATTTGTGAATTTTATATTACATATATGTACTTAAGAGAAAACTAATTTGAAAAAATAGAGTTTTAGTGCTTTAGGCAACCTGCCGCAAAGCATTCTTGAGTTTGCTCAAATTCAAGGCCCAGTGGTTGCGCAAACTCATTGCTGGACTGAGAACTTGAAGTTGAGCAAACTCAAAACTGTTTTGCTGCTGCTTGTCTTACGTTAGGGCCTATAAGTTTTTTTTTATTTTAAATTGTGTATTTCGATAACCTTGAGGCAGGGTAGATGTATTGATTAAGACAGTGTACTACAAGTCTTATATTTTCATTTGGTAAGTAAAGTAACGCTTATTTCCTTTGCTTTTTCTGTGCTGATTGGCTCTCGTGTTTTCACCGAGCTGGACAAAGTGTATCGTATTCAAAATGGCCACAAAGGCCCTTGGGCCGCCGAATGAGCAGCTATTTATCCAAAAAGTGCTGAAGTCCGACAGTAATCTGATCTCCGGCCTTCCCTTAATGTGCAAAAATGATGACTGGGATATCTATCAGGGAAGAATATTTCGCAGCATCTCGAGCCCTCCGCAGCAGCAGAAGCAGCCAAACTCAGACAACCTCCTCATCCCCCGAGGCTCTTCAAGGACGCGCATATCTCCCTCACTATCACGAACGGAAAACTAATTCGCGTCTGCGTTAACCGACGAGGAGTTAAGCTGCTTTCACACCGGACGCGAAACGAATTTTTCGCACGACAGATTACATTCAAAGTCAATGGAGTCTGACTTTGAATTTAACCCGTCGTGCGAAAAATTTGTTTCGAGTCCAGTGTGAAAGCGGCTTTGGGCACTGAAGGCCGCATACATATTTGTTTTGCTGCACAAGCAGCGGGGAATTGGCCCTAGGTGGAGGACGTAATGTGCAGTTAAATCGTCGTTACATTCGACGGCATCAATTCATCTGAGCTTAGGCTGAGAGGTAATGAGTCTCACGTCGCTCTTTCCCTTTACGTCTCAACGATATTTTGCAGATGTGAGATTTAAACAAGTCTCCCTCTGTTGCGAAATGTGCAGAACACATTTCAAGGGACGAGAAACGGGCTAATTTAGCATTTCGCTCATCTTCATGTGAGACACAGGCATGTCCGTTAGATATGATGCAAAAAGGAATTTTGCCTGGCAGCTTCACGCCAATTCAGATCATGTTTATGTTAAGATGTTTCCTTTCACATTCCAATCTTTCAATGATCCGAAGCATACGTCCCGAATATAAACGTAAAATTTCCTTTTTTTCCGGGGAATTGTTTGCCTTACTGGTCAAGTATCTCGGAGCAGTTGATCTGATTGCCCTTTCATAACAGTTTGCCGCAAGTAAATTAAAAGGCTCCAATAAATTATTTTGAAACCTGCTGCCAAAGGATAATGCTAAGTAAATCACATCATTTATGTTATTTTGAGGAAATCAAGGACAAAGCAACTTGCAAGATCAAGGATGGCTGGCGCTTTCACGCAAAGCAAAATGCCTCTTGTAAACTACCCAAGAAAAATTTCTGCCATTACCCATACATGTGCATCTCAATATTACCAGATATAATAATAAATAATTAAATAATTGACTTCGGCAGTGAGTTGAAGCAGCATTGCTGTCCAGAAACGGGGGTGTACATAAACTGGTCACTCAGTACAGTAAGGGTCAGATTTACTAAGAGCTTTTGCATGTGCAAAATGTTTTGTCACTTGCTAAACCGATAGTATGACCAATGATTGTTGTGAAATGAACACCACAGCCAACCACTGGCCTTGATATTGCTTCTGCATGTTCTCAAAGGTTTTGCTCAGGTGGTAGGTCTAAACCTAGTCCTAAGTTAGGTATGGTCTGTCGGCAGTTTTTCACTATGTCAGGCAGATTTAAGACAAAATGTTCACAAACCAAGAACTCACAAGTCACATCAAAAACTTCACCTGTAAAGGACAGTTATGTAGAATTTTGCTAAAAGGCATGGCGTTTATCAGTTTTCATGGTACTTTAACCCTTTAACATGCAAAATTTTGAAATTTTATGTTAATGTTTCAAACTGAACATAAATATCCTTAATTTTGAAAACCTAAACTACCCAATTTAGAAGGCCGAATTCTAACTAAACCCGATGGGTGCTTTTCAGCCAATGAGATAGGCCTAACAGAATTGCGCAGTACCGTTACTCATTCTGAGGAAGCTGGTTTAAGCTTCTCGATCAAAAAGATCTGCATTGAATCATGAGGATTTAGCGTTTCAGAAACAATGTAAACTTTGACACAGGGGCCAGCATTTCAGAAGCATCCTGACAAAAGCCAGAATAGATTTGTCCATCTGACACTTGAGGCTTGTAGCCAGATGGTTAGTGGCTCTCCACTGACTTACATGTCAGCAGTTACCTTTTAATGGGATTGAAGGACAAAGCTCTGTCTGTTGGTGTTCGGGGTTTATTTAATGTGACACATCTCATCTTCCTGTCGTGGTCAGGAGAATAGATGGACAGATATACCTGAACTATGTATGAGAAGGTAACATTGAAGAGAAAGATCGGCCAGATTGGACCTATTTTTTATTTAAAATGAATCTAAACTGAACTTCATCCCTCTATCCATTATCTAGCCCACTTGTTCGTGTTCAGGGTTGTCAGAGGTTGGATCCTATCCCAGCATGCAATGGGTGTGCAGCACGAGAAAAGCCTGAACAGTTTGACAATCAATCGCAGCCCTCACACTCACCAATGAATGGACATCTTTTTGTAACTTTATTATTAAATGACTGGATGTTGTTACTCATTGGTTGTCCACGTAATTTGACTGCAAACAGCATCCATAAACAGTATTTACGAGCATCTTTCTTCTTTGTCCCTCCTGTGGGAAAACGAAAAGCCGTCACAGCAAAGCTCATGATTAATTCTTAATGCTTTTCCATTCTAATAACCTGATGGCACTCGACGGACTTCAATGTGGCGACAAACGTGGAACTACAGAGGAAAAAAGCAGGCCGAGCAGATGGAGATCACGCACAGATAACGGCCCATTTTAGACCAGTATTCTCCCAGGAGGACCAGCCAAATCAAAATATTATTTTCCCGACATGCTGAATTCTGTTCTCTGCGTGCGCAGCATGTCTACTTTACTGCAGCTTGAGTTAAGCGCAATGTTTTCATATTTTAACAGCCTAACACAGCTATTTAGATTATCCTAGGCCTTTGGAGGAAAAAAAAAACTGTTTTTGTAAGTTGACGTGATGTCAGTATAGTGGTGTTTTACAATTGTTTTCTTATAATACTAATTAAAGTACACTTCACGAGCGTCAATCACCTGCCTGTGTGGCTGCCACCCTCCCCTTTAAGAAACGTAATTCCATCTCAACACTTTCTCTAAGCGAGGATGACGTTCTGAAAATATCCAAAAGACACTACAGACCCCCCTATCCCCGAACTGACCCCCCACCACCGCCGCCATCCGCAGACCCACTCCTACACCCATAACCATGGTAAATCTTCTTTTATAAGCTTCAAAACAGCAAAGCTGAGTTTGATTAAGACTAAAAATACATACTTGTTTTATTTGGTGATTTCTGGTGTAATTCTTCAATGAACAACTTTTTTGAATTTTATAATTGTAACAGAACGCAATGGGTATTACCCCCTGGTAACAGTAGCATCCGTTGTCGACATCTCATGTAGTTTGTCTCCCTCCCACGACAACGTCTGCGCGCTTGAGGCAGGTTTTGTGTTCTGTGAAGTAATGGCATTGTGCGAAATGAACCAATCAGAGTGCTTGTTATAGGATAGTCCTTTTAGGTTTCCCTTATCAAATATTAATAAACAAAAATGGTGGGTACAGAAACTCCAAAATAAACTCATTGATAATGACATTTGTTTTGTGAGTAATATAAGGATCGGATCGAAGAAAGAGAGAGTACGTGTATAAAAAAGCCAACTCGATGTTCCCTCAGTTATAAGAATTGTTCTCTCCGTAAATACTGCTGTACATTCCTCAAGCAAACTGTTTATGTGCCCTAAGGGATGCTGCCGTTTATTAGAAAAGTTCTCAAGAATAAAAAGCCAAAGGGATGAGACCATAAAGGAAATCAAGCGACTTCACCATGATAGCGACCGACCCTAAGTCAACTGTCTAACTACCGAAGCTCTGACCGAAGTACAATGCTCTGCAGCTAAAGAAGTTGCGTTCCGAAAAACTTCAGCACTGAAGAGACCTGGACAAATTCCACCTTTCGACCGTTTACAACATGTTAGTGTTGGTTAGCCTCCGTTGCAGATGTCTTATGCGGTTTGCTTCCCTCCTTCAACAGTATGTGCATATAGCTCCAGAAATGTTAGAGTTTTTCTGATTGGTTGAACACTAAACCTGTCTCGAGAGCACAGACATTGTTGTGGGAGGGAAGCCGGCCACATAAGATGTCTGACTTGGAGGCTACTGCTAACACAGTGGACTGAAAACGAGGCACCCATGTGACCCTTGAACAGATTCCTTGGTAAAATCTGTAAAGTCTCTACACCCGTAAAAGCACAGAAAGCCTGTCTATAGCACCGTCAAGCTCAAAACTGGATGCTGGCCTTACAGACTTAACGGATGAGAGAGCATTTCTCAAAACCCAAAAGACGTGGCCATTTTTAACATTAATACAGTTGCTCTTTGCATTTTTACTGTACCGAATGAAAATGTTCATATTACATTTTTTTTTTTTGCAAAATAAAATCTCAACTTTGTTTCTATATCCTTTTTTGTCATGTCTGTGCCAAGCAGATACCCCTGGCATGGCTTTGTAAGTCCCCCACCAGTCAGCTTTCACAAGATGCTCGTTATTATCGAAGTAAACTATAATAATAATCCAGCCCCCACACCCTGCATGCACAGACACAAACTGTACACACATAAATACACACAGGCATACACTCCCATGTGCACAACACACACACTCACATGGACCCACACGCCAATGCATTTACACTGACGAGCACATACACTCACATGCATACACGCGCGAGCACACACACACACACACACACACACACACACACACACTTTCACATGCACTCACACACTCACACACACACACACACACACACACAGTGCAGACACACACACACACACACACACACTCATACATACAGTATAAAATCATTATACTGCTGTGCTGCAGTTGTTATTCTGTACCTGTGTGAATTATCTCATCAGTCATTTTAAAGACTCATGACTCACCCATGCAGTCAGACGGATTAAGATCCTAATGAGGCTGGTTACAGGAAGCAGGATTAGGGCTGTGGATTGATCTGCAGTGAATGTGGCTCTCCTTTCACCTCCAGTGTCCAAATAAAACATGGGGCAACCTGAGACCCTCAGTCTGCGGGACTGGGCTCCCTTACTGGGGCGATATGCCTGCATCGCCCGTGGCCACATACGCATGCCCTTGTATTTTGCTTCATGTCTGTCTTCATTTGACATGACGTTCGAGGAAAATTATTTTATTTGCATTTCAAGAAAGCAGCTGCACTGAGTGAGAAAGAAGCCTTTCGCTGTCTACGGAAAAATCCACCGCCGCCTTGAGAAAAAAAATTTCTAAAAAAGTAGCTTCTTAACCTTCCATTAATAAGGTAGTGTACCTTGGCAAAGATAAAATCAATTCACCCTTAGAGTGGTAAATTAAGTTTAGGCGAATTAAAAATATAATTATCTCCCGCTGGGGAGCTCTTTTAGACTAGTTGTCACATGATAGATTTTCAACAGAATCTGATTTTGATATTTTACATCAGGGGTCCCCAATCTTTCCCGGAAAGGGCCGATGTGGGTGCAGGCTTTCATTGCTACCAAGCACTTACACACCTGAAACCACTAATCAACCTCTGGATTCTTTGCTAATAAGCTTGATTAGTAGAATCAGGTGTGTAGCTGCCTGGCTCTTTCTGGGAAGATTGGGGACCCCTGTTTTACATCATTGGGCAACTATAATTGCCTTTATTGCTCAAAGGGTTAAAAAAGGACTTGTCTCAATAAGGAATATTGAAATTTCGATCAGAAATTAGAGTCTCTAAACTGCAGGGAAAATGATTGGAAAACTTTGAGAAATTGTTTCTGGGGAAACCTGCTAAATAGCATGCTAGAAGACTCTATTGTGACATCATACAGTGGGTTTTATTTTGTGCATTAAATTTATTAATACCTTGCCAGGAGTGGACTTTTAAAGCAGTGCATGTATTGTTGATTCGCTGCTAACTTCAAAAGTACTTCTCTTATATTTTGTTTTTTCTGTGTTATTCTGCATTGGAAGTAAACATGGCTCATGCCCAGTTGAAGGGCAAATTTAAATTAGTGGCTCTCAATGCAAAACTCAGCTTGACGCAGGAATCATCCTCATTGGTGTCTGTGAAACCAGCACTACTTATGCTCACTTCTGATTGATATCATGATGAAAACATCAATGATACCAGTGAACTTACAGACTCGCACAGCAGCTGAAATAATGTGCTCGAGAAATTTAACAAGATAAATCACGATATAAATATACTTTAACCGAGACCAACCTAATATATCCAGGATATATTTCATGCCACTTGACCACATATAATCATGAAACAAAACACCCACAAGCAGTGATAAACAACACCATAAAGATTTTCCCCACCGAAAATAATCAAGTAGTTTTGAAGTGCAGCTTGACTGACGGAAGAGACCCCAGCCTGTCATTAGCTGATAACCCCATCTCATTCATACGCTAAGAAAATGACTCCGCTCCTCAGTGCACTATGAACAGGATCTGACGCGATTGCGCATCTCCCGTTTCAATAGTACTGACTGTCACCCAACCCTCCAGCGGCAGCGCACATTAACAAAGAGCTTCGGGACAGGAGACATTATTTCCGCGTCCTTATTATTATTGGAGTTTTGGGTTAACCTCATCGACATGGCAACCAGCATACCAGCCAGTGCTGCGGCCCAGGAATGAGAGCGCAGAACATCTGGAAGCCGGAACGGCGAGATTTGAGCCGTGAAAACAACCGACCGTGTATTTTGCGGCCTGCGAATAAGGCCGACTGAGTGATCTTATGGGCTACACAACCTTCAGCTGTACCAAGTTCATACTTCTGTCAAACAAGAATTCCAGATGCATTTGTCATTCAGAAACGTGTCGAGAGCTCTGCAACAGCCCGAGCTGATACAAAAAAAAAAAAAAAATACAGCCAACAATCATCAACATTTCTGTTAGTTCGGGGAAAGTTGCAGGGAAGGAAAACTTGAATATGAAATCCACCGAATAAAGTTTTCATAATGAGGTAAAACCGTAGAATGTTTTTTCTTAGATTTCCATCAGGGGTAAAACAAACAAACCCTAATTATCGTTAAAATGAATCTGGCTGTATGTCTGTCACTATGTCTTCATAACCTCAAAGCTCATCGAGGTATCCCTGTAACGCATGCTCCGTTCAGAAGTGGGCCTAATGCAATATGGATTGACTTATTTTCTTATATATGACTGTGACATAAACCGGAGTTATGACTCGCCTGTCACATACTGAGGAGGCAGCATTTAAACATTAAATGCTGCATTAAAGGAAAAAAAAATCTAATTGAAAATGTGAGTCCCAAAATTATATGTGTGTTATGTTGTAAATATAGGCTATGGACAACGTTCAAATGATAGATTTTGGTTGGAAACTCAAGAGTTGCGTAGGTGCAATTATGATGTAACTGCTTATAAATGTGGTACTTCCATGCACCCGGAGACTTGGTTTACATTCCGCCTGGCAAAAATAATAATCAAATGCACTGGGCTGCCTTTCACGAAAACGCATGTGTAATTACTGATATAAAAGCCTGTCTTGTGTCATTATGATTTGGGACAGAAGGGTAATTTCCACCGCTGTCCTTCAGGAATATCGGCGCTGATCATTAAAACAAGAATTCATAGAAGAAATAATAATAATAATAATAATAATAAACAATTACGCATTGTTTGACTCTCGCACTCTCAGTGATCATATGCGCTTATAACAACAGGGATTCAGAGAGGCGTAGCACCTTGCTCGCGCTCATATCAGCTCAGAGCGCACGCGGATCGCACGCAGCATGTTTGGAAATTAAAGCCAGATATTTAAAGTACACTGGAGCTACCGTTGCTTCCAAACCGGTCAATCCGGGAGACCGTGCAACAATTTGATAATTCAATATGTTAATGGACGCAATAATTAAGGAAGATTCCATTTTGCTCCTTATCAGTCCACAACCAAAGCCCCGAGGCTGCACGATGCAGAGGAATCCATTCAAAGAGAAAAACGACATCTGGATTTCTGAATAAGACGTCTGCTGCTCATTAAACTTTGTGTTCTATTTCTTTCAGTATCTGATCGGGAATTTTTACAAGACTTTCTCGAAAACACAACTTGAAGGCTATACTTGCCCTGCATGACTTAACAAATGAGTCAGCTAGAGAATGTCTTAATGCTGTAATTTGCACGGTAATAGCATTTTAAGATGTTGGACGGACATAGCCTACGCCTGTGAATCTAAGTCAATTGTGTGCAGCTTAATTGATCGCAAAAATAGTTTCCAAAGCGAACCTGCTGCGTGTGTTTATGCTTTATCAACCTATTAAAAAATACTGTGTAACACAGTATTTACTGCTTTTACTTGGCCTATTTGTACGTCACAATTTCAGTTCGCAAGCCTGCCTTTATAACGGTTTCCACGCGATTGATTAATTAATGCCGTTCCAAATTTACTCAGGAATCAAATGATAATTATATTAATAACTGTATATAATAACACACTACCAAAACAAAAGAGACATAAAATTCTGATACACCCTAATGTAAATTAGTGTTTGAAAAATAATAAATATTCTGAGCGGACTTCAGAGTAGCTGCGGGAAAAAAGCACGTAATGTATCTATATCTTTCCCATAGACCTAGCACCTTAAAAATAAAACGACAGAGCAAGGAACAATATACGCATAACTCCACAGTTGAATTTCTACATATAACGTAAAACCATGCACCTGCTCATTCTTCAACAGACATTTTTTCCCCCTGGAGCAATTCTACAGATTACAAAACAAACCGTGGGTGCTGTAAAGATTTTGGCTGTGTTTAGACTCATTTTAATGCTAGTTTGCAAGAGCAGTTGTGATGGGCAAACTTATTTAACGTGTTATTGTCATTATAATGAAAAGGTGTTCGTTGCATTCCATTAAAAAAAAATTCAGGTTTACAGCATCCACATGATAAACTAATATTCTCGACAGAAATTTACTGTTCAGCTGCAAATTGTAGTTTCCATCGTTCTTGCCCAAACAGACTAAGCTGGTATTAACCCTCTCCAGCCCAATTTATTATTTTGAGATATGAAAAATCTTTCATTCATGGAGACTAGTTCTCATACACTAGTGGCTGCAGGTGGAAGTAACGGTGTATTTTTGCAATACTGAGCTGGAAGGGTAACTTTATCAAGCCATTTCCCATCTGGCCTTAATATTTTACAATCAGTCATCAACTGATTTATTGTTGCAAATTTGCTACGTGAGCCTGGAGAGGGTTAATGCTGGTTGCATGGTAAGACCACCTAAAAAAAACTCCGTCGTAAACAACGATCATGATAATTCTTGCCGGAGCTTAATCCTATTTTTGGATGTTCAATGTATTAAATGATCGACTTCAATATTTCTGCCATGGAGAGCGCACGTATGTCTGCGGGGTCAACTGGCCAGGTCAGGCTTACCTTGCACGGCGTCCTGCGACAGATGCTCGGGTTGATTCTTAAGTTCAGGATAACGCTCCACCGGCGCGTGAAGTCTTTTGGGACTTGAACCTTGCAGTTGCACATGACTTTCGTTATCGCGTGGACTTCCACTGAGATCAGCTGTACAGCTGTCGCTCCCGGCCCTTTTCACGCAGCTGTGTGATTTACCGTTGTAGACGGAGAAGCTCAACCCGGAAAAGTCTGTGGCCGAGGGGGCTTGATGATGACTGACCATTCCAAAGACGGCTGTGGATTTTTGCATCTGAATTTCGGATTTTCCTGAATGCATTTTCCCCTCTTCTTCGAGTAAACCTCTACGAATATGCCCCGACCTGAGTTGAAATATTCGTGCATTCTCATGAATTCCAGGGTAAACACACATGCCAATCGCAGTAAGCACATACGCCGATTTTCCCGTCAGAAAACATGCCGTCCTATTTTCATGAACAATACAGGCTTACATTCGCAGATCAGCCTATATGGCCATATATTTATAATCTTTATTTTACAAAAGTCTGTCATGTTTCAACGAAGTTTTCCAAATGGTTAAAAAACATGATGTCATCTGTATTTACTGGCATATTCAGCAGCCACTATCTGTGTCTGGTTGTCACTTACCTTATCCGATCTGTGATCGCCCGAAAATGGGATGAGCCGATGTAATCAACTTCTTTGTCCCAAAGAGTAAGCTATAAAAAGCGCAGCATCCTTCCCGAGTTCGACGGGAATCATTGTAGGCAAAGGCAAGCATCAATTTCCAACAACCGGAGGACGCGTGCTTTCACTGATTGACATGCTTCTCTTCCACTGAGCGCCCACCTCCAAAAACAAAAAAACTTCTCTGGACCAATTATATCATAGCACTCGTAAAAAGGCGGGGACTTGGAAAACTGAATGTGTAACTATGTGAAGCCACCGCAGTATTTGCTGTACGTCCAGAAAGACGCGCGCGTTTTCAGCTGCCAGCGCACTGCAAAACATGACGCTGTGCCCCTTACTTTTTTAACCATTACTTTTTAAACAAAGCTTTTCATCTATTTACCTTGTCATACCTGAAACACACCGGTACGGAGGCCTAATTAGGTCATTGTTTTGTTTTGTTGTAGGCTAGTGCTCTACTGCGTAGTTAATTTGAGAAAACCTATTAATGAATCAAAACCGGAGCACTATGTAATAGTTCTGGCACACTTGACATCATTTGACGACACTCGTAAAATATGCTCTCAAAAAAGTTTTGGATGACTTGAACAAATTTAATCTGGCCAGTTAAACGGAGAGCCAGATAAGGAGTGCTTGTCTTTCCAATCGCATATGGGCTCCTGATCCATTGTTGGTGGTGTTTCAGGTCAATATTTAAACATTAATCACGAAAAAGAAATCGAATATTTGGTTTATACAAAATTAGACGAGGAAAGGAAAATTATTCAGTTGTGAGGTTTTAATGACAAATGGCGCACCAAAAAATTTGAGCTGCATTAGGCGTATCCTTACGGAAAAATCCAGCTAGAGCTTGAAACCATAGCTGGTCATTAGCTAGATGGCCATATGGCTGTACGGGGTCTGGACTGAGATCACAGATAAGATGGTGATTAAGGACTAGAACAAGTACTTAACTGTAGTTTTGGTTATTGTTGCTTTTCACAAACATTGTAAAACATGGTTGGACTTCAATCAAAATGTATAAAACATGTAGGCCTACATACAAATATAGAGATTGCAAGTGTTCAATGGTGTCTACATGGAATAACCCCTTGAACTCTGACTACGAACCATAAACTAGTTTCTACAAGCTGGTGAATTTTAGCAGTTGTTGGTCTCTCCAATGCGAGCTGGCGACTGGCGGGAATCTGTGGTAATTGGTAGGAATCTAAGATGGTAGCTGGCAAGAATATGAGCTGGTACTGGGTAAGAACTGGGGCCGGTAGCTGGTGAGAATAGGAGCCAATAGCTGGTGCCACGTTAAGTAGGCCTAGTTGGTAGCTGGCTGACCAGCTAGAAAAAAACCGATCTCAAGCTGGTCAATCTAGCTACCATCTGCCAGCTCAAGATGGACTTTTCCAGCAGGGATGTTATTGACTAAAATACGCTACAAACGATGTGGGTAATAAAAATTGACCAGGTCATAAGATAACTTGCAATTCTTGAACAGCCTCATTCAAAGCATTACTTCATGTCTGTATAAAAACGTTAATCAGCATTGAGCTGATGCTCGTGCTTTGAAGCCTAATCCCGGATATGACTCGGATGAGCAGTAGCGGATGCGGGACGGAGTCACTTGCTGATGGGGAAGTTTCTCACACATTGATGTGCGAATGTCTGCGTCAGACTAACAAGATAGAATAGCTAATCAGTTGATATCTACCAAGTTGGCCTATGTAATTTATCACATGACAGCTCACTTAATTGAGCAAATTTGTGCCTGTATGTTTGCTTGTATGAGTGGACTGCATGTCCGAAACTATTTTTAATAAACACGACCAACACTCATATAGAGTTGCTTGCACAAGAAAGTGTGATTATGACTACACAGCGACCTCTTCTGCTCATAAAACGAAAATGCATCTTTTGCATTTAAAGGTCTCCGATGATGTCACCAGGTGCACAGCCCATTACAGTAGTTATTATGGGCTATTTCAAAATCTTTCCCCTCTTGACCTCACATGGGGAAGAAACCAACCAGAGCCAAGAAGAGCTGATCAACTTCAGCAGTCAATCAGATTTCATTATTCTGGGTGGTCACTCCCCCTTGTGATGTCAGGAAGGGGAGATTTTGAACTGGCTCATAACGGCTAATTATCTGTGCACCTGGTGGCATAGTAGGGGAACTTTAAAGTGCACTCAATGATTGATAATCCTGCAAAAGGCCAAGTGCTTTATTAGTATGACCCACAATAACTTGTAATTTTTGCGAAATATTCACTATCAAAAATTTTAGTGGCACTGAACCATAACTCGGAGTTTCTCTAAACATAGACAATATAATCTGAGCAATTAAAAATATGGCAACTAAAGAGCACCAAACTATCCTACATGTTTTATTAATTGCGACTGTCTGAGAAAGAAAAGCACCATCAACTTTCGTAATATTAAAACTTTCATCTCAGACTCAGGCAAGTGCATTTGGGGAATTTTTGATTACATTGGATATAGTTGGCCTGGAATGAATTAACCCATGTCCTGTAAGATTTTTTAGAGACACATTTTTCAGTTTTGTTAAAAAAAAAATTAAGTTTTCAAAATTGGCATTGAAGAACATCGCCAGTGATCATTCAGGGGCGGGCTCACAGACATAAAATTAGGCTAAGTCTCGACTTGACCAAGTTTTTAATAATATTTAAATACAGAATATCCAGAAATATATAAATAAATATGTAAATATATAAATTTTTTTATATATTTATAAATATATAAATATAATATATATAAGAGCTGTATATAAATATACAGAATAAAATTTGAATTTAGTCAAGGATTAAGCAACATTTTTGTCTAAGAAACTGGTCCTCAGAAATTTACGCAATTTCTAATTAGTGAACATTTGAATACAATCTTACCAAAACTAGAGAAATTATTCCATCACAGAACTATGGGCCCCATGCAAGAACCCCCCTATATGAAAAGAACTGTTAAGACATATGCACAATTTATTCATTGTTTGCACAAAAAACCAGGACACACAGTGGTTCCCCAGGACAGCTCTTGAGAACCACAGCACCTTGGCTGATGACACCTCTGGCGAATCCATGGAGTGGGTAACATGACCATCACACCCACATCTGTGAAATAGAAAAGGGCACAATTTGGGCTGAAAATGGCAGCGGGGTGTTCCTTTACACCGATGGTGTGAAGCTGCTCTACACCACAGAAAAAGGACTGCAAACTCACTGTGGCATGTTATGTGCTGTGTACCATGTCAATTAAATTACAGAGGACATTACAGTACCACATCCAGGACCTGCAGCGAACATGACAGCTGCTGGATTATGGGTATGCTGTAATGGTAGACAACGGATGATGGACCAACTTTAGGGTAAGCCATCTCATTATTTGGGTTTTAGGCAAAAATGTACGTCATGTAGGTATTTAATACATTGGTCATGCTAGCTGGGGTGATATTTTTGCTAGCATAGCACAGGTGCATACCTTCTGAATCTCCTTCCAGTTTCACAGAACCGTCTCAGAGAACCCTGTCATGGGAGATGGCGGTGGTGGGATCATCGGGATTGGACTGTGAATCATCGTCACTGTCTTTAGAATGAGATGAATTGAACGCAGGAGTTGAGCAGTTTCTTGGACGCAATTTTAGCACTTGGACAGAGGAGGAGAGAAACTGTGGAAGCACAAAGGGGATGAGTCAGAATTCTAAGCTGTCAATTCTATTCCGGTCGATGATGTTTGTGTAGTTAAGTACAACTGAATGCAGCGCTGTCGGGCTGACTAGTCATTGGCACATGCTGTGGCATTGTCGGACATGTGCAAGTCAGAGTCCGGGGGAACGTACTCCAATTTAACACCTGACAGCGCAACACATTTTGGCACAGATTCTGTCCTCAGTATCTATAGTGTACACTCCCTGTTGATCCCTTTCACTGCAGTTACGGACCAATTAGACGTGACGAAACATCTAAATATTAATATAGGTTGCATCCAGTATTTGTTTAGACTGTGGGATTTTAGCAGATATGGACAGGTGAAAAATTGAAGGAAAAAACCTGAATAAAACTGTGGATGGACAAAACTAATGCAAATGCCTTTGTTCATTTTACTGGCAATGTTTAGGTTAACTCGTCCCCTTAACTGCAGAAGGGTTACTTCAGATCAGTGCAGGGTTATTTTGAATGATTTCCTTTATATCCTGTGGTGAAGTTTTGCTACTCTGATGGGAGACATCTCTTCCATGCTGTAAAAAATTGAAAAGTTGACTCAACTTGAAAAAGTGAGGCGACCAGCTGTAAAGGACTTCAGAGTCAGCTCAACCTCATATTCCTGGTTCTTTCAAAAAGTAGTCTTTATAAACTCAGAAACTCAAGTTCAAGTTCAATAATGCTTTACAGCTTGTTGCATCACTTTCTAAAGTTTTTACCATGCAGGGTGCAGATGGCTCAAGCCCCGCAGTAGGATCTTGGTCGAGCTTGAAGCAAAACATGGTAAACTTTCAAATCAGTAGGCTACTTGCAGATTAAGGATAGATCGAGGGAGAATTCAGTTTATCAAACACAAAACCGAAAGTTGTGTGAAGGGGCATCTTAACCTCCTATTAGGGTAAGTTGTGTCTCTATTGGAGGCATGAAGCCCCCAGGGGGCATCTTACCCCAGGGGTCATCAGATTTGGTCAAAATGATGTTGCGGTTGACTGTACATATAACACAGGTCACTGAACTGAACCCTGAGAACTGCAGCTCCAGAAAAGGAAACAGTTATCATATTGTACTTAGGTGGGTACAAAACACCTCCTATTGCTATATCATACCCTCACGTTACATGCTTTTCTGACTGAATCATCTATATTATAATAGCCGAGTGGCCTCTCTGTGTGTGTGTGTGTGTGTGTGTGTGTGTGTGTGCGTGCGTGCGTGCATGTGTGTGTGTCCGGCCAATCGGTGCTAAACTCCGCTGGGCAAGTATCTGCAGCATAAAGTGAGCAACGCTATTATAATACAGACCTGCAGGGGGGATTCCCCCTTTGTCCTCTCCTGGGGATTCCCCCTTTTGAACCCTAGCCAATTCATCCACAGGAGTCCCGAATCCCAAAAAAACAGATGGATCAAGCTGACCCAGGTAGTTAACTAGGTCAGTAAGATAATAGAAGACAAGCAAATGCAGCTTCAGGAAATATACAACCGTTCCATAAGTAAAAAACTTTTTCAGATTTACAGTGATACCACCCACCCTCTCAATTCCGCATTTGCCTTGATGCCATCAGGAAGGCGGCTCAGAGTTCCCCGAGCCAGGAAAGCGGGGTACAAGAGGTCGTTTGTGCCGTCCGCAGTGGACAGTTTAAATCAAACAATCTTTGGGTGAATTATGTGCTGTAGTGAGACTGCAGCTGTTGTATGATTCTGCAGTGCTGTACTCCATGTATTTATTTCTATTTTACTTGTTTGTAGTTGTGTTGGTGCTGCTCTCTCTCACTGTTGTTGGCTGACGACCAAGATGCCAAAGGCAAATTTCCACTGTGTTTTTAACCAATGGACAATAAAGTCTTCTTATTCTTATTCTTATGCCAGGCCACAAGAGAAAGTAGCGTGTAATCTGCAGCATAACGTGAGCAACGCTATTATGCTCCATCTTGCAGGCGACTTCATGTCCCACTGAGCACGCAATGTCAGCACAGCGTATCCCCCTTGATGGTTACTTAGTTTTTGTTACTATAAAAACATTGGTGGCGTGACAGCCACCTTGGTGTTCATGGAAACACCATAGCAACACCATAGCAACGTGATGACATCATAGAGGTACATGTGATGACATCATAATGCTGCATGAAGTTACATAAAACAGATTTTTGTCAGATTAAAAAAAAAATTAATTATTTTTTTTACAGCTCCGCCACCCCCCCCCCTCCAGAGGTTAACTTTATTCAGTAATAAAAATGTTGATGATGGGGGAAAAACACAATTTGAAACCTCAAAGAGGGAGGGTTATACCAACACAAACAAGTCAAATCTGTTTTAGAAAATGTGTGTTTGTGTGTTAGTGTGTGTGTGTGTGTGTGGGTGAATGGGCGTGTTTGTTTGTGTTTGTGCGTCATCTGTGATAATTTTTCTTCCCAAATTACAAGATACAAACAGAAACAGCAACACAATATTAAAACAAACAGTGAGATCAAAACAAAACAATTTAACTTCAGCAATACAGCCCTCAAACAATATCAGCCCTGCATAAAAATATCTACCAAATTTCATACAGGTTTGTAATTTTCTGCAACAGTATAAGGATGAATATCAGTTACAGAGTTAAGCATCTGTCATTAGGTTTGTCAGGAAAGAGAGAAAATGATAATAGCAGCAAACAACAATAACAATATCAAAAAAGAAAAGAAAAAATAATAAAAAAGGAAGAAAATATGAAATGAAATGAAACGATGAGAGCAGAGCATTAAGGAGCCAGCCTGTTGGATCGCCATGCTTAATACACTGCCTAGTGCCTACCAAATATCTATTATATAATCTATTATATAAGGAAGACGGTGTGTGTCTGTGTGTTCGCCATGCACGGCCATATTTGTGCATGGATTTTTTTCTAATTTCACACAGTGATACCTGTGCTTCCGAACTAACATCTAAGCCGGATTTCGCTTGTGTCAAAAGAAGCCCCCCCCCCCCCCCCCCCCCCCCCCCGGCCAAACGGCTTGATCAATCAACTTGATGGGCTTGGCGCTACGGCGTCGAATTCATCCAAGTGCTTCCAAACTAACATCTAAGCCAGATTTTGCTTGAGTCAAAAGAAGAGCCTGACTGGCGTGGCACCCTAAGTTCGCAGAAAATGCCATACCAACCAAACGGCTTGACCTATCGTGTAAGTTCCTTTTGTCCTAAGGATAGTTTCTGTCCATTACATCAAATGAGGTCAGCCAAGAAATGACCCTGACTGACGTGCCCCCCTCCCTCCTCCCCCTCCCGATCGGAGAAGGTGCCATGCCGGCCAAACGGCTTGATCAATCAACTTGATGGGCTTGGCGCTACGCCGTCGAATTCATCCAAGTACAAGTTACAAGTGACGGGCTTGGCGGCTAGTTCTTGTATAAAATGGCTCTGAGTGGGACTTGACCCACGATTTCAAGATTGATTGACATCACCTGTCTCTTTACTGGAGAGACTTGATTTTGTCGGCTGAAAATGAGCCTTCCGTCTTTTGTTGATCATGCGCCTCGAGAAATTCTCCACGACTCGTGCTGCTGTTCACCGAAATGTACCTTTCATTTCAGACCTCAACAGTAGAGGGCGCCCGGTAGCTGTATATATATTTTTTTCATACGCTCACGGTGCTGCTTAGTCTTGTGCCTTGGCATGGAAAATTCTGACCATTTCAGGGACGCTTTTAAAGGACTCCGAGGCTATTTCATTTATTTATAAGGTAATTGAATGTGTTTATTTTGTTTGTCGGTACCTATACTAGCCGCAACCAGAGATTGCCTTTTTGGTTTCTTGGATTCTTATGTAACACTAAATTCTATGTAATAGACCTTATTGGATGACAGTATGGATGATCTTTTCACTGCAGCTCTGTTTTGATCAATATCATAGTTTAATGGAGCAATTGATATAATCTAATCGAGGAGGGCCTATTTACAATAAACAGCCCCCTCTGTATGTGTCACTAAATTCGCGTGGATACCTTCTGTTTCTCTTTCTATTCATCGACTTACACATCTATTTGAAGTATGTTTCCTTTGATTGGTTTACATCTTGTGCGTATTCCCCCCCTGGCTGTATCTCATTTCATGGCTACTTCCTGATGTTCCAAAAATGTGTATTCAAACCCCCTGCTTTGAGTTGATGCTATTTGTGCCTTAAACCAGTCAGTTTTCCCAGTAAAAACTCTTCATCTGACTTAAATGTAACGTAACCTTTAATGACAGCAATTTTTGGAAGCTTTCCTCTTTACTCAGTAAACTTGAACCAGCGTCCAAGCCTACTCAAGGTCCGGGATTCGGACAGCTTTCAAGTAAACTCAGCTCAGGTCAGTTCCTCTATCCACTTTAATAGGAACAAGCTCCCGAGCCTAATCAGGGTCCAGGATTGGGACTGTGTTCTGGTTAACCCTTCCAATATTGCTCCTCTGTCCACTTTGTTAGGAACAAGCTCCCAATCCTTCTATGGTCATCAGAATTAGAATCAAGTTCCTTTCAAGCTACCTCATCTTCCTGTGGGACAGTTCTGCTCTGGCAAATAGTGCTTTTCATCTGGCTGATATCCCAGAGGCCCCTGGCCAGCGATTGGCAGCCAAACTTTTCCTGTAACATCTGTATTGAACTGCGCTCTCTTCCATTGGGGTTCTATCCCATAATAATTACCGTACTGCTTTCAATAAACCTACTTATTGGATTCTACTCTCCCTCCGCACTTCATTCCTGGCCTGGGACATAATAGAATGTGGGCCCATTTAGTGACTCAACAAGTATGAATAACATTTAACAGCAAAGACATGATGAATATGTGATACATGCTGCTGACTGAAGGTAGACAAAGGGAAATAACTGCACTATTAAAGACCCATACAGTCAAAAACAGAAATGCCCAATGTGTCTCACGACAGTCCAAGAGCCCATGTGCCCATGCGCATTATCTGGGAATCAATGTGAGATAATGTTTGGTTGCCGTGTGGCATGTAGTCAGAGCAATGGAACCTTTATACAGAATTATAGGCTTCCACAAGCTGAAGTAACAAAACTGCCCAATAAGGAGAAAATTGAGCTGGTAAAAAAAGGATCTGAAAAAACCTGGTTGGCCTGCAGCACTCAATCGCTGTTTTGTAGCACGTTAGCACTTCGGTGAAGATCAGTGTAAATCTGCTGTTGTGCAGCATCGTTCTCCCACCAGAATATCAATGCTCATTGCTCACTTGGAGAGACAGAAAAAAAAGTAGATGTCATAAAAATGGCAGTTTCCTAAAGGTTGTGGAAATCATGGCAGTCACCCTGTCTGTATTGCTAACACCATGAACCTTTCATCGGCTGTATGAGCTATACAGCAGTGGTGCCTACAGGTGACACGTGTCCAGTTGTCGGGCAATACTGTGGGGATAATCCAATCTGACCCTCAAATCCAGTCAGGGTTTTATATTTAAGGAATTATCCAGAGTTCTTTGTGCTGGAGGAGCTGGATTAGCTATAGGATTTGGTGTAGGTGCTATAGGATCTGATGAAGGTGAAATAGAATCCACTATTGGTGCAGTAGGACCTTGCACAAGATCTGCTATATCTGAAAAAGGATCTGGTTTAGGTGCAATAATATCCTGTATAGGTGCAATAGGATATTGTTTTGGATCAGCTATATCTGAAATTGGATGTGGTATACCTGCTGTAGGATATGATATATCAGCTATGGGATCTGGAACATCTTCAGTAGGACCTGTTATATGAGGTTTTTGCAAAACCTGCAAAATCAAGTTTAGAAAATAAATGAGTTATCTCCCTTAGCCTCTCTTTCAGGCACCTGTGCATGTCCCACTGATAGCTCCACTTTCAAAACCGACTAAATCATGTTATAAATTATAACAGAAAAAGCAAAACTCCATCAAAACCTGCCAAGTCAAGGAGGAAAACTCTGTCAAATTCTGCTAAGTCATCAACCAATGTGGAAACGTGATTCCGTTTTCATTCACTAGAAGGAACCAATCACAGTCGAGCTTTTATAGCCTGTTCAGCTTTTGCTTTCTCGAACTCTAACTGGTTTGTGTAGTTGAGAAAAGTGTGATGATAGTGATACCATAAAAGGGGGATTTGAACTCATGGACTCATGTTTATATTGTCATTGTCATAGCTGCTATTCAACTACTGTGCTGTCTGTAGCATTGAGTTGCATGTAGCATGGGACCTGAGTCAAATACCTTCACCTATTGAGCAACGGGGCTGGTTTAAACACTGTTAAAACTTGCTAAACTTCCACTCCACTTTCAAAACCTGCAGAGTCAAAACTTTTTTTTGCAAAATCAGTCATTTCAAGATTGGCATTTCATGATACTTTGTGATTTTGTGATATAGGCTGTTAAAGTTGGGCATTTTTTACTTGATCTGTGATAGCGGTTAACTTCTTTCATGATTCAATTGAAACTAAAAGGTGAAGCACTAAAATTTTTCATGTCCAATACTTGATATAGGTACATAAAATGAACTTCAGCAATAAGTTAAAAAAAAAAGTTTAAATGTCATGAAATGTCAATTTACTTGAGGAATTGAAATATATCTGCCATTGAATCTGGCATATGTGCTGCAGCCCCTGGAATAGGTGCAATAAAATCTTGTGTCGGATCAGCTATAGCTGCTATAGGAACTGGTATATGTGCTACAGGGTCTGCTATGTTTGGCATAGGATCTGGTATTGGTGCAAGAGGAACTGGTTTATCTGCTGTAAGATGTTGTATATCTACTGTAGGATCTGCTATGGGATCTGGTACAGTATAGCTGGTATAGGATCCGCTATTTGCTATAGGATCAGGTAAGTCAGATATAGGATCTGGTATGTTTGCTAAAGGATTATATATTGAGCAGGTTTTTGTGAATGGACACATGTCCTCTGTCTCACCTTCTAACACAGGCTCTCCCCTGCAGGGCTGTCCTTTGCCTCCTGATTTTCATCCGTTACACAGACAGCTGCAGATCCTCTCAAGAGAACAGCCGTCTTGTCAAGTTTTCAGATGACACAGTCTCACTGTCTCTCCAGGGCCACCAATCCAATCACGGCTGCGCCCTCCATGAATTTGTCAGATGGTGTGATGATAGCCTCCTCGATCTAAACGTGTCAAAAACTAAGGAAATTATCAAAAATTTCAGAAAATCCAGTGCCGATCCCAATACCAGCACTATTCATTCATGGCGAAGAGGTACAGATTGTACAAACGTATAAGTATTTGGGCTTCGTGTTTGACTCGCAACTTAAATTCAGTGACATCATTGTAAAGCCAGCAAACCAAAGAATCCATTTGCTCAGGAAACTCAACTCCTTCAGTGTGAGCAGAAATATCTTATACACCTTTTATCAAACTTTTGAGTCTTTTATTATTTTCTTTTATATGCTGGGTTTATTTATCTGCGAAAGACAAGAAGTGTCTGAATGACATCATCAGAGTGCGCTCTAAAATTACTGGTTTCCAGCTTAAGGACCTCTGCTCTCTTTGGAAAACGCAGGTGGTCCGGAAAGCAAACAGATTATCCCACCCTGATCATGTTCTTGGCAGTGAATTTGTCATCATGCCCTCAGGTTGGCGGTTTTATGTGCTGGTGCAAAAAACAAACCACTCTGCAAATAATTTCATTCCTTCTGCTATAAGGCTGCTAAATATACAAATGAACTGAGAGTGATTTTGCGTCCCACTCTGGTTGTGGTTATTGTTTATGTGATGATGTGCGACTGTGGATTCTAACTATTGTACTGTTTCTCTTATTGCACTATATTCTCGTAGTTTATGGACGGGTTGACCGTAGAGATGAATTGCCCTTCTGGGACTTAAAGTATTCGGAATCTGAAGGATCTTGTATGCGTACTGTAGAATCTGGTATATCTACTACAGGAGCTGGAATACCCACAATAGGATTTGGTATATCTGCAATTGGATCCACTATATTTGCAATAGGATGAGGTATGTGCTAACCGATCTGGCATATGTGTTGTAGGTAGTGATGTGACATTTGAAGAGAGGCATCGGAGCCTGCACCGAGAAAAAAAGGGCGTGCCAGATGAAGCCCCGATTCGAGGCTTCACCATAAAAATCACGTGATTGACGACAGACGAGGCCTCGGTTTGTGGAGAGTACATCATTGGTTCGTTCAACATATCGCCTCCTCATAAATATGCTTCGAATCTCGCGCTATAGGTGTTGTCAGCATTTGTATAAGATGGAGAGAGGTGGAGTGAGTTACATATTATTATTTTCCCCATTGTTGGACATTGACGTGTGAGTGTCGGTTATTTCGTTTTTTAAATAATGTCACTCCGTATTTGTGTTTTTGCATAAAAATGATTTAAAAAAGAAAAGTGATTGTGTCATTGCTATTTTAATTATGAACAAATATAGCTATTTATACAATTATGTCCATATATACTGACCAAAACTCCCAAAGCAACACATCCAAAATTGAAATATTTGGTGTACATAAAATGGGATATTGGTTTTGAGCCATGATACATCAAGTACAACTTAAAAGCTCAGAAAATTGTTTTGATTTTGTCATGTGGGTAGCTTGTTCCGCTTGATTGCACATTGTTTAGAATTTTGCCTATCCCGTCAGGTTGAGTAGAACTCATTGACTAATCCTTCGAGAATTTGGTCAATAAATAGTCGTAGCAATGGGCAACTTAAATATTCCTTTGCATTATTCTGGGTCAACGTGTGACCATGCCACGCCTAGGTCAAAATCAGCGAGAGTGAGCCGTTGGTATGCTCACTGGTGGAATGTCGCAAAGACGGGTTGCAAGGAACCTTGGCGTCCACGTGTCGACCATATCACATCTCTGGAGACGGTATAATGAAACAGGAAGCACCGGTGATCGACCACATGCCCCCAGACCACGTGTCACCACCCCTCAGCAGGATCGCCATATTCGCCTCCAGCACCTGCGCAATCGCTTCCTGCCAGCTACAGTCACTGCTGCTCAGGCCAGAGGTCATCACCAGAACTGGATTAGCGACTAAACCATACGCAACTGCCTGCGTGAAGCCGACTTGCACAACTGAAGTCCCCGCCGTGGTTTGCTGTTGACTCCTGCACGTCGCCGCATCCGTCTGCAATGGTCAAGGGCTCATTTGGGCTGGAATGCTCTCAGGCGGAACAGGGTGCTCTTCTCCAATGAATCGAGGTTCAAGTTGAGTGTGTCTGACGGAAGACTGCGTGTATGGCGTAGGTGACGGGAACGTTATACAGTCGCTACCATGCCGCAGCGTGACTGCTGGGGTGGACCCAGTGTGATGGTTTGGGCTGGAATAAGCAGTAGACACAATACAGACCTCATTTTCATCGATGGAAACCTCAGTGTGCCCCGTTACCCTGACGACATCCTTACCCCTGTCGCAGTGCCACTCGTCCATCGCTATCGCCTAACGCTGCAACAGGATAACGCGAGACCACATGTCGCCAGAGTCAGGACTACCTGAGGCAGAATAATGTTCAGTGTCTTGATTGGCCTGCGTATTCCCCAGATTTAAACCCTATAGAACATCTATGGGATATTCTGGATCGCCGGATGAGAAGGCGTGATCCAGAACCAGCCACAGTCCAACAGTTGTGTCAAGCACTCCAGGAGGAATGGGACCGCATCACACAGGCTGAAATTCGGCATTTGATTGACTCCATGCATCGCAGAATCCAGGCTGTGTGTGACGCCAGAGGAGGCCATACAAGATACTGACTGTTGATCCAGAATTGCGCCTTCAACTGATGCAATGAATCGGAAACCAGGAAAAATCTGTTCCTCATTCCTGACTCTAAAACTGTGTTTTTGATTTGAATCTTAATATTTATGAATTGTTAAATTTATCGTAAGATGATGACGTGTTGCAATAAACCCGAGTGTTGCGTTGGAAGTTTTGGTCAGTGTACTTACACGTGGATACTACAGAATTTGTTTGTCACCGCACACAAAAGTTTTTCATACATTTCCGCTCAGGTCATGGTACTGTTCATTGACTGTCATATGTTGTTTCTCCCAGCAGATGGCAGCATTCAATCTTTCATTGAGGCCTCGAGTACTGAACCTTTTGGTGAAGCAATGGGCTGTAAAGCCTCAGTGATTCATGAGGCTTCATTTGACCATCACTAGTTGTAGGATCTGCAATAGGTGCTATATGAACATAAGATTTGCTGTATCTGCTATGGGATCTTGTGTAGGACCTGGTATATCTGCTATTGCATCTGGTGTATTTATCATAGGATCTGGTATAGGTGCTATAGGATCTGGTGCATCTGCTATAAGATCTGGTACAGGATCTAGTACTGTAGGCACTGTTAATGTAACCATGCTATGCATCACACCTCTATAGCAGCCAAACCTCTGTCAGCAATGTAAGGGAGCACCATGCATTGCACAGCACATACTACAAACTCAGTCATACAGTAAAACCACACAGTCAAACGAGTAACATAAAACCAGAAAGCATTCACCTGTGATGTGACTGAATTATGCAATAGCTGTGAGGTATTGTTCAGGAACCAAATGCGAGACCCAAAAGATCCAGTATAAAGGGGTTTTATTGAAGCTGGGGGCTGAACCCCCACAGGGCAGAAGGCCATGGTACAGGGTCCACAATCCAAAATCAGAATCCCAGGGGCGTAATCCAGATCATACACAAGGCAGCAAACACTGAACTCAGGGTCGGGCAAAGCAGGTACGGTACACGGGCTCAGGAATGTCAGAGGTGAATCCAAAGCCAAAATCCAGTACAAAAACATGTACGGTACACGGGCACAGGCATATCAAAGGTAAAGCCAAAATCAGAATCCGGGATGTTCCAGTCAGAAGTATAACACTACGAGTACAAGGCATCAACAATTGCAGCACAGGGAAAACATTCTCACAAGAGCCGTTTGTGAAATGACTGCTTAAATACACACAGGGGAAGTCACATGCTATGATAGGGAACAGGTGAGCTGGATCAGACTGATTAACAAAGGAATGAACAAGAGGAAGTACCTAACCACATGAATTTGGCGAAAGCCAAAACATGGACAGGGATGACACAGACAGCCTATGACAAACATACGGCTCCGGTTTGGGAGTTCTAACGTGCGCAGAGTGTGAGGCAGAACAGTGATTAACAAGGTGCAGAAAATCTGCTGAAACACAGCAAAGTAAATTGAGTGAAGGCAAGGGGCGGAGACTAGAGCAGAGCGAGTGCTGAGAGCTCGTTAGTCAATTAGTAATGTGCAGCTATACAATCCCTAGTGCTTGTTTGTAAGTTAGTACTATAAACAATGTTAGTTAATGTTAATAATTTATCTAAAATAATAAACTGTTAGTATTGTTAGTAAAGATAGAACAGTAAGGCGAAGGAAGCAAACGAGATCGGAAGGAATGTTGGGAAACCCCGAAACCATGAAATCACCTGAAACTGTGGCACACAAGACTGGGGAATAAAGCTGCCTCAGAGCTCAAGACAAGACTGGGGAGACAATGTGCAATGCAGGGTATGAGAATTACAAAAACCAGAATGAAAACTAAACAGTGAATATAGTAAATGGCTGGAAAAAGACATGGCAAGACAGGCAAAATACAAAACATGGCATGGAATCACTCAAAAAACATGGCATGGCGTCAGGGTTATAACAAAAACATGGACAGGTAAAAGCAGAATCATAACAATAGAGATTCATAAAGAAGGACAGAGTGTACCGCGATGCTGAATGCGCATACAGTACATGCCCAAATAGTGTACCTCTGTTGTAACCTTTCCTTGCTCCATATTCTTCCCATAAATAATAATTCCATCACTGAGAGAATAATTAAATTCTGAGAGCAGTTTGGATAAGTGAGTCATTATTTCAGGTACATGCTGAATCTCTCATTGTGGCACACTTTGTTTTCAGTACATCAGAATGTTGTTTACAGGGTGGGAAGTCATTCAGAGCCCGTAGTAATGAAAGGACAGATTTTGCATAAACAATTATTTTTACTGAAGTCCTTGCAATGACATCATTAGATGTGATATTACGTAATTTACAGACAAATAACAAAACATCTGGGCATAAAAAAACACTAAACGGCAGGTTTTTTTTTAATATCAAATTCAGAAGAAGGCAGAGATTCCATTGCAATTATCCCACCAGTAAAACGGTCTCTTCGGGCAATTTTATGTTGCGTACATTAGAGACAATGAAATAACGTGTAAGTAGGCAAGTGCATTCAATTACAAATCAATTAAATTCATATATGCACATAATTGTGCACGAAAAGCTTTCAAGATATTTTGGCGAAGTGAAATTAACGAGAGTGCAGTGACGAGGGGACTCGTAATTCAGCAGCCTCTCTGTGGAAAGGTTTTATTCAGGAGAAGTACAAAACACTGCGATGTGAATTAGTACATCGCCCACGATTCGCTCAAGCTGGTGACCCCTTTGAGGCCACAATTGTTTTTTTTTCTCTTTTTGCCTCAGAAAAATAGCCTCCAGCCCCCTGCCAACTGCTGGCATTTTACCCTCAATTGATATGTGTTGGGTATTCAGGTGTTTTTTTTTTTTTGAAAATCTGTTACGTGGAAAGACTCTAATGCAGGGTCATATTAAATGGAGTTTCAATACCATATTATCTTAGTCTCCCTTGTAATCGCACAAGGTTAAGAGTGGGGCAATCATACACATAAAAAACTCTCTTTAAAAACAAGATTCTGAATCTTGATGTGTAGATGAGTTGTAGAATATAGCCTAGTGCCTGGGGCAGGGGTCTCAAGCTCAAATCCGGGAGGGTGGCTGCAAGTTTTCGGTTTGTTCCTGCTCCTTGCTGCTTAAGCAAAGTCACTGATTGGCTGAGAATTCTGCACACCTTGTTTTTGAAGCCTATATTCCCTGCCGATTGAATGAAAATCCTGAATGCTCACAGACACTGTGGCCCTCGAGGTCTGGAGTCTGAAATCTCTGGCCTAATGTGCTTAATCAGACTTAAGAGAGATAGTGGTTCTAGCCTCTCTGCAGCCAGAATTAAATGAGTGCGGCTGTCAGGTGTTTAATCCCACATTGCTCCAGAGGGGCTGTTGGTCAAGTGTAGGTCACTTTGTAGGAACGAGTCAGTTAAATGACTGTACAGTCATGTAATGAATCATTTCCTCTGCCTTTGTATCAATCCAAATGAATGCTTGTCCTTCACAGCCATCCTTGAGCTCTGAACTGTCCCGAACTCTCACTGAGCCCACACAAGCTGGCAATGGCGAAGCATGTGGGATGGGTTTAAGAAGCAGGGAATTATCTGAACACCAGGCGAAAGCAGCTGAAGCAGATCACGCATTTTTTTGTCTGAATTTATGATGCTAGATAATACCATACCTGTGCATCTAACCTCTCATTCTGAAATAATGGGCATTTATGTGGAGCTAGGCCCGCCTATGCTGCTATACGACCACCACTCTCATGAGACAATTCACAAAATCAGGGGTGGCATCGCTGGTTTCAACGCCCCAGGGGTGCTGGTTTAGGTCTCACTACTGAATTTGGACTCAGTCTACCAGGTGAGGGGAGTGAACTGTGTAATCAACAGCTTGAATTGAGAGAGCTAGGACTGAGTGATGACAAAACGAACAATGGTTGGTCACCCCCTACCCGAAATGCTAGAATATTGTTGCAGGGATTTGCTACAATTACATTCCGAACAGTATTAAGCCGCTTTCACACCGGAGGCGAAACGAATTTTTCGCACGGCTGATTACATTCATTACATTCACATACGCCTTTCGCGTGTACTAGCGTCTTTGCATTGACTTCGCGTCCGGTGTGAAAAGCAGCTTTAGTGAGATGGAGCAGAGTTGTGTGATCTGGCTCAGCTCAAACGACTGATTTAGCCGGAATGTCATTGCTAGCAACGGCAGCGAAAATTTGCTTCGGTGGAAGTAAGGGGCCCAGCCCACACCATGAAAAATACCTTCAGGAGTGTCTACATACTTTTGGCTATAATGTCCGCGCGTGCGCCTGGCTTGATTGGCCCACCCCCTCTCCGTGCCCACCTCGTCAGTTCAGCTGAATGCAGACCAGATATTTTTCTCCATCGAAACATTAATACCCTCAACTTGTTTTCCCTCCTCCATCATTTTCTCCATTTTCTCGCATTTCCTCAAAGCAGAGTGGAAATGCTATGCGGCAATGGCACCAACTTTAAAGGCAACACTAGCAATTTTTTTTTCAATTTAAGGGAATTAATTTCTAACACCTTTCAACGCGCGCAAACGATTTTAACTCACGCGAAGTTAATAATACGACCACTGACAGCGGCGCCATTGGTCGTGCAGAAGGTTTTTCGCTTTTAGAGAAGGCATCGCATGAGTTAGAGGCCCTCGAAAACAAGCCCATTATTGGGCTTATAATAATGCATTGAGCGATGCAACATTGCCGCAGCAGAAACGGTAACACCACGTGTTATTAAGAACCGTTTGTTATGTCAGCGCATTTCGCTAACGCGTTTCGCTGGTGCCCTCCTCGCAATGATATCAATATTTCAGCACCACAGGTGCTGGACAGCTCCGCCTTAATTGGCTGCGTTTATTAGAGACATTTCTCGCTCCCAAGGCGTCATATTTGGACCTTGGGCAGAGTGTCACGGTATGATGAGTCGAGGTGACAGCGTGTTGTTTATTCGGATAGCGAGCGACACCGTCACTGTCACAAGCAGGGCCAGTAATGGGTTCCTCTCTGCTCTCTAGCAGCTCTCCTGAGTAAAGACTCAACGTGGCCCTCTCATCTGCCAATTCCCCTAACTCTCATTTCAAGGGCCAATGAAGCGCCAAGCGAAGGAGAGAGAGAGCTGGGGGGTGAGAGAGAGGGAGAGATAAAGGAAAGGATAAATAAAGAAGATAAAGATAAAAGAATATGGAGGAGATATAGACATGCGGGGGCAGAAAAAGCGTGAGAGAGGCATAACAGGGATAGATGAAGGAAGGGAGGGAGTTAGATCTCAATGGGAAATATGAGACCAGAAATAAGAGGTAGAATGTGAGGTCAAAAAATAAAGGGAGAGAAAGCAGATAGGAAAGACAGCGGGAGAAAAAGATAGAGAACGGGAGATGAAAAGATAAACGGAAAATTAAACAAGGCTACTGCTGAAATGAAGGGTTGAAAGACAGAGAGGCGTGGAGGGAGAAACAGATGGAGAGAGGAAGGAGTGAAGGGGAGAGGGAGGACGGGTGTGACAGAGGGATTACAGACCCGAGTGCGCAGCTGCCAATCTCCGCGTCTCACCACAGAAACGTCTCACTGCTCGAGTAAAGAAAAGCGGAGCTCATGCGGGCGTCGCGCGCTCGTCTGCGCGGCTCCTCCTCCTGCATCTCGCGCAGGAGAGAGCTCATTTGCATACCGTCACGTGACGTCTCTCATCAGAACAAGCCGCGCACGTGGCCTCCGGCACCCTCTGCGCGCACAAGAAAACGCGCTCATTACATCCCGTCCCGACCGGACATCTTTCTCAATTACAAGCGCCTGACATCGAGATCGGACTTGTGAAGCGAAATGCTCATATTTATATTCACTGCCTAACGTGACGCCGACCCTAGAGTTTGTTTTTTTTTTTTTTTTACTTCGCTCTATTCAATCAACGCAATTAGGCTGATTCGGCGAGAGGCTCTTTTCAGTCAAGAAAGAAAGGAATTTTCCCCAAGATGAAACGAGGACCATATCAATAAGCTTCCTTCTTGTGATGCAAAGCACTCACCAGCAAAAGCGATGGCAAATTCACGATGCACAGGCACAATAAGGGTTCCTATATTATTTTAGCAGTACAGAACATGAATGTATGTAAAGGCCAGAGCTATGCTGAAAGGGGGAGATTGAATGCATTGCGCTTTAGTATGGAAAGCGAGTCATTCCCGATTTTTGCATATCTTACACAGAAATAAGCCATACTGTGTCACACAGTCAACAATGACTCTTGAGCCTCGTACAGGAACACATGCTCGTGGTCTCTAACAGGATGTCGAAATGGGAAAATCAAGAGAACATCAGTTATCATTGCAATGAATATAAATAAAAACATGAATATAAATAGACACTTCTTTGCTGATAGTAAAAATTGTTTTCATTTATAACGCATGCGACTTCCCGTATCTGTTATAATTCCCCGTCATGAAGTGGAAGGAACATACAGTTATGAGTGTCGTCCTTTTGCCTGACCATCCCTCCGCACGTGTGAGCCTCCGTCACGCATCTTCTCCAGGCCAGTGCGTCCAAACCATCTCACATTTTTCAACAAAATCGAATTTATCGATACATTCTTCACCATAGATCTGCATAATCATACTTCTGTTCGTCCTCGTGTCCATCAGTGTGTCCGTTTGTCGTATTTATTTTCCAGGCCAGAATGCCAAAACCGTGGCGGGGATGTGTCTATTTCATGCTTTCCCTCTTTTATGTGTCAATTTTGTCAATACAGCTGATTGGCTCAGTTTTTGTTTGCACATGCTTGATATTATATTGTACAGAGACAATTACATAGACTCATAAATGCATACAGTGTGTGCACTGACCTTTAAAAGTACTATGCATATGCAGTTTGACATTTAAAACCAGTGAAAATCCATTTATTTTCCACAAACCTAAACTTTTTCAATCCCAATGAAATTTCCACCTTTAGAACTGCCGAACATCATGAAAGCCAATCTCGTCACGTCTGGACTCTTGTTAAACGAGACGAGACACACACTGTGCGCATGCCTCCCCATCATCACTTACACTGTGGTCCAAATGTACTTCAATGCTCAGTGGAAAGAAAACAGTTATTAGGTGGTTTAGCATCAGTCTACCAGCTTAATTGAGTGATTACATTCACATCAGGCGGACGTTATAGGGCATGGTGATATACAGGCATTAATAGATGGCAATGTCGTGTCCAGTGGCGGCTCATGAATTGGCAACAGGGGAAGCCCAAATAATCCCTTAAAGTTAATGATTGTTCATGACCTGTTTTCAATCATCCATTGAAATTACCATAACAGAAACTCCGAAAACTCAACATTATCTGATGTGGCCAGTTTTTATTTATATCACATACTGATTACGACTCCCGACTTCTCACGCTTTTATTTACTCAGGGGTTGGGGTTGGAAGCAATGCATTTGTTTCATGATTGTTTAAATGAAATAAGAGAATTTGAAACGTCTTTGTGCAGTTCCATTGCTTCAAACTCCTCCATGCTCAAATATTTAAATCCACGGGAAAATCTCTTACATACGCGTTGATAGAATAATTGCTGTCTACAGCAGCGGAAGGTAAAAATGCCACTTAAACTCACGCTGAATGCGTGAGAGTTGACAGGTATGCGTTATTAATGAAAACTGGCCGCATCAGATAATGTTGAGTTTTCGGAGTTTCTGTTATTGTAATTTAAATGAATGATTGAAAACAGGTCATGAACAATCATCAACTTCAAGGGATTGTTTGGGCTTTCCCTGCTGCCAATTCACGAGCCGCCACTGGTCGTGTCTATATAAAATGCACATATGAACCTTAGTACTTGAGGATTCATCAGCAGATTAGTGTTGCTTACATTGGGGCTGAAGGGTCTCTGCGTGGTTGGTTGCTTAACCAGTGACAGACGAGTTACTGGTTCGACCTCCTGGTGGGACTTGGGATTCTGACTTTATCTGAAGGGATAGAGTTGGGAAGAACTCTGTTGTTGGGCCCTTGAGCCAGGCCCTTAACCCCAAAAACTGCTCCAGGGGCTTTAACTTTCCTTCTCTCCATCTGTCCTCACCTCTACTGTTCTGCCTGGCATTTCTCCCTGGGAGTCCTGGAAAAAGAGAAACATCTTCTCAGCAGAACTTTTCCTACTAAAATAAAAGTTGAGAGGATTAGTTTTCAATGACAGAATTACAGGGGCGATCAAGCCTTTGTGTGTGGAGTCTGCATGTTCTCCCTGTGTTCACGTGGGTCTCCTCCGGGTACTCCGGATTCCTCCCACAGTTTAAAGACATGCGCATCAGGCTTAAATGGAGACAATAAGTTGCCCACAGGTATGAGTGTGTGAGTGAATGGTGTGTGAATGGTCTGCGCGCCCTGCGATGGAGTGGCAAAATGTGCAGGGTGGGTCCCTGTCTTTTGCCCAGAGCCTGCTGGGATAGGCTCCCCCGCGACCCCAGTGAGGAAGACACAGTGTAGGTAATGGATGGGTGGATGGATGGATGGATGATTTGGTTTTGAGTGGGGGAGAAAAGTGCAGGTCAAAATATCCCTGAGGCTTACAGACATGCGGCAGTGATTATTTTAATTGCCTTTCTAAGGCCTCATTAAGCCTATTCTGAAAGGTTATTCACAGGTTTGTGCACCTACAGCACACAGCTACGCAGTCAGTGATGCCTCACCAAGTGCTCAGAAAAACAAAAGCATAGTGAAAGGACTAAAAATAAACCGAATTTTCGATTCCGAATAGAGGCAGCCATTGTGCCGAAGAATAACAGGAAATTATAAGCACTGGGTGAGAGATGTGGGGTTTTGTGCTGTCATCGGAAATCAATTTATCGTGTTTTATTTTATATTCCACATAAAATAATACCCCCGGGAACAATGTGTGGCATGTGTGGAATTCTGAGTGCAAAACCATCTCCTTCATATCTGACCTTACGATGGCCGAGATGTCAGTATCCACTGTAAACCCAGATATTGTGATGCGCTCAAATGATTTGTGGAAACCGATTAACTCAAACGGTTGTGTAAGCCAACTTAATGCTTGTGTTCACAGCACTTAAAAATGGTAAAATAACTTATACAATTTTTGTAGTACCATCCGCACAAGACAGTTAAGGCGTTGACACAATTTATTTGAGGTAATCATTTTTCACAAAACACTTGAGTGCACCACAGTTTCTGGATTTATAATGCGCATACAGCACGGTGCTCGGATGGGGGAGCATTTATGTTCTTGATCTCTGTGTTCCAGCACACTGGACTTGAAATGAAAGAATTAATCTGACTAGAATGCGAGGACCGTGAGTTTTAATTTGGGAGAATCCACACCCATATCTGCTGGTTATCTGCACAGGTATCCAATGCTTTTATACATGTCTTTACTTACAGAGACTGACCTCTGGTAATTTCAAAGATCACCTGATTGAACAATGTCCTCCTTACCTTTGAGTGACATTTGAACTCTTTCTCAGGTCTGCAAGATCGAACACTTCCTCCTCCCAGAAGATGAACGATTTTCATTATTTTCTCTAAATCTTTAACATCAATTAAAAGCAATCCTTCATCACTGTATTGCTTTAGTGTCATGGATGTATATATTACTTTATTTATTCATTTATTTATTTATTTATTTATTTATTTTTGTCGCAGTGACACTACTCCCTAAGAGAACGAGCACTTGTCGGACCGGCAGAATTTTATGACTCGCTTCTTTGTGAGATCAGTTCGGCTTCATTGGACCTCGGCCAAAGCTCCTGCTCATATTTTCCAGACCATACGTGATATACTATTTCTCCTTTGAAGAATGACTCAGCAATTTTGAGGCAGAGCCCTACCCTCAGAATCCCACATTACACCATCTGGCAGCATCACACGGACTGAATAAAAATAAACCAGACTTAATTAAAAACTGTAATACTCAGACAGTGCTGAATTCAAGACCTGAATGCATTCTTATAAAAAGAATAAATTAAAATTCATAATCTTGGTGACAATCGATGAATTACCTCTGAACCCAATGGCACGAAGCTCTTTTTGGACATGAAATTATGAATTCAAAGATGACATGCATTAAAAGCCACGCAGCAGGACAGATATACTGTGAGGTATCTCAGGATCATAACCTATACAATATGTTACAGCGCAAATACTTGTACAATTTTTACACTCTTCATTAATGACACTGTAGCAGTGCGTGGCTGTTTTGAATTGTTAGTCTACTAGTGAATTACCCGTGGCGAGAATAATTTCTTGTGACGAGCTACGTCCACATACCAACTTTCATGAATACGGTGACCTTTGACCCTCGTGACCTTGACCTTTGAAGAAACGGACCTCTCACGATCATATCTTGTGACGACCTACGTTCACGTACCAACTTTCATGAAAATCTGTCCAGGGAGATGAAAGATGCAAAAAATTGACCTTTGACCCCAGTGACCTTGACCTTTCTAAAAACTAACCTCTCAAGGACAATTCCAGGGACAACCTACATAGACCCACCAAGTTTGGTGAAGATCCGTCTGAGGACCACGAAGGAGTAGGGGAACAAACAGACAGACAGACAAACGTTCCTCAAATTATAGTATGATACTATTGTTAGGCTACAAACATACACATCCAGGATTAAAAAATAGGATGGCACAATTTTGTTACCCATTGAGAAAAAGTGTGATGACTTTAGCTCAGGTTTTTAGAAGAAAAGTTTCACTGAGAAGATTTATTTATTTATTTATTTTTGAGGACGCGCTGGGTGAAATGCCGGACAGAAGAGCAGCAAGTATAGAGACTGACGGAGTGATAAACGAGGGTGAAGCCCCTGGAGCAGTTTTGGGGTTAAGGGTCTTGCTCAAAGGCCAAACTGCTGGCTTCTTCCTAAACTCCTATCTCTGAATGGACTCAGAACACAGAGCCCCAGTGAGGATTCAAACTAGCCAGCCTCGTTACCAGTTACCATTAGGCCACCTTGTCACCCCAATTTATGTAAGATGAACAATCTAATTGAAGCACTGTAAGTAATGTATTTAATCAGCAAATTATAACATCAGCACAGTATATTCCCTTCTCCAGATAGAACAGATGGCGGGTTGTTGTTACCAACCAATTCGCAAGCTTTCACGGTTTTTTTAAGCTCGGCAATTGAAGCTAGTGATTCAAAGTCCCAGGTGTAACAGCCTCTCTTCAAGAGTCTTTATTTACATACAATGCTGTCACTCAAAACTAGCTCTTTTTACCGCAGCATCAATTTAAGCCTCATCATTAGCAATCCAGCGCGGTAACATTACTGGGCTTTGTTCTTCCCTCATTCATCTGCCTCGGCTCTATTCATGCAGTTTCAATGTGGCAAGGTTGAAAGACGGTTAAAAGACATTTATGGCCCAAGGGATGAAGCTTGAGCATCAGCGAGGACCAGGAAAAATTGTGTCGAGATGATAGCAGCTGAAGCTAATCTGGAGGCAGCAATTTTATTCAGGGGCATTTTACCTGGATGGTTTTGGGCTATCTACTTTTGAAACAACACCTATATGGATTTATGGCTCTAATATTTGTATCAGTTTATGAACATAAGGTGCAACTAAGACTGTGTCCAGCAGCAAAACACTTTATGGATCAAGGCATTAATATATAATAATCCAGCTGCAGGCAGCATTTACTGGGGTCCAATGATCTGTCCCACTGACAGTATATTCCTGCTGCCTTGTTGCAGCAGTGATTTTTATTGAATTTTACACACATTGAACACAGTTGCTGGCAGGCACAATTTTTTTAAATTGTATTTGTACAGCACAACAATGGCCAACCGCAGACATACACATTTATTTTGAAAAGAAAACGGAAGCTTGATGTCAAGGATATGACATGAGGGTGTTCCAACTCCATCGCATATTTATTGGAATATTAATGCTAATTAATTAGTTATCTGAAAGACTTTCTTCAAAAGAATCAAAGCTAACAAAATAAAATGAACAACAATTCACACCAATACAAACAAGCAGTACGCACATCTGTGCATCTCTACAGTTTTTGCCCACGTCTATCTCTTATCATCCAAGAAAATGTTTTACCAGTCTCAGACACATGCTACCTGTTCCTCTAAAAATACCTCTTATATTAACTCATTGGCGTAATGCACATGCAAGACTGACAATTTGCATAAATAGGAGTATCCAATGCAACTGATATGCGTCATGCAAAATCAATCCAGCGGTTTGGTTAATTCATGGCAATGTAAAAAATAATATGATATTAAGGTCAGGCCACAACCTTGATTTGTCCTAATGACAAAATGTCATTTTTCCCTCCTAATAGAACACCATGCTTTGCATGTCTCAACCAGTCTCACGCAGCTGTGAAGTGGGCCATGTTTATTCAGAGCACAAATCCCCAGCACGAAGGCCACAGGGAAGTGTATGAGATATTCAGCGGCTCGCAGTGAGTAAATGTCACTGCCCATAGCAGTTTGACCCCAAAACTGAGAGAGGACACCACACGAAGGGCGATGCCTGTATATTAACAAACACTGCGGACAAATGCATGCATGGATATGTCGCTGGCATTTTATGCCTGCTCCCTGAATCTCCCACTGATGAACGAAATCACATTCTGTTCCATACCAGCGTGTTTTATCAATGTTCTTGAAGTAAAGCAGAGAATTGTCCATGTGGTGAACCCAGCCTACATAAATGCCACAGATGTATGTATGGATGCATGCTCTAATGCTACACAAGCCATGTCCGCATCCTGAAATATTATTACCTAATTTAATTTGACACATGGCCAATAGAGTTCAGCCATTGTCCCTCATCTCATTGAGAAACGTTCATAGTGATAATATTTGTTTACTTTGCAGGCATTTGCTGACTGCTGACCAGCGTAGTTAACAATGCAGTTCCACTGCAATCAGAATCAAAACAGCGAGCCTACGCTGAAAGATATGCACGATGGGGCACCTCACAGGCCTCTGAAAATAAGCGCAGAAGCGGGAAACATGCACAATAAATATAACCATTCAGTAATGAATATCAGCCCATTTTATTCAGGAATTTTCCCAGTGGACATCAGATTAGTGCTTGTTGCTTGAATGGACTCTGCACGGTGAACACATCTGATTGCAAACAAAGACCAAAACAGTCATTGACAAAGTGGCTATCCAGCGTCTTCATTCTCAGGATTGGCCTATGAGGTAACACATGAAGAATGGGGGCAGAATCTATAATGCAAAAATGCTAATAAAAACAGAATAAAGTGTTTCAATATTCTGTTGTACGGATATTCAGTTGAGCATTGAAGGATGAAAAATATTTAACATTTAACTTTATCAGCTGTTTTGTATTAAAACTATTTGAAAATTCCGAATTTGGTACCTGCAACACATTCCACAACTACTGGAACAGGAAAATAGAAAGATTGGAAAAGTTATGGAATTTCAGAAAAACACCCATTTGGAGTATTTCACAGGTAAGTAGGCGAATGGGGAAATTAAACAGAAGGCATAGTTGTTTACCAGCTGGATGGTTTGAGGTTTGCTACTCTGCCAAAAATTTTGGGATTACAACAGTCCACAACAGGCAGATACTGAGATTGGAGGCAAGCAGTTTCCTTGCATATAAATGCAGCCAAATACCAGTAATGGATGCATGTGGCCTTTGAGCCTGCAGAAGGTATTAAAGTAACAACTTACATGTCTCAGTTCTGGGCAGAACTACACGAGCTTGTAAATATTACAGAAGACGTATCAGTAAATGCAGTGAATTGAGGCTTCATTAAATGTAAGTTAAGACTGATATGCAAAGAGGAAACCATTTATCAACACCATCAATAAGTATCTCCACCTTCTCTGGGCTTTGGATCATCTGAAATGTATTGATATCTGAAATAGAAATGATTGCTCCATGTTGTCTGATGAGACCATCCTTCATATCATTTTTTGAGAAAAATGCACACTGTGTTTCCAGGATTGAAAAGGAGAAATACCATCCTAGCAGTGAATGTTCAGAAGCCAGCATCAGTCAAGGTCTGGAGCCGAATTGGTGCTCTTGGAATGAGCCACTTGCTCATTGCTTACAGCACTGATAAGGAATCAGGTAGACACCAGATGCGGGGAGATGGGAATGAGGATTTATTAAACAAAAAACAAAACAGGCACGAGGGCCAACGAAAAACTTGGCCCAAAGGGTTGCAAAAGACAAACTAAAGTATGCTGCACAGAGCTATAAACAATAAATGCAAAAAGGCAAAAAACAAAAAGGCACTGGAAACTCCAGGCAAGATACTCAAGAAAAATAAATAACAATACTAAATATATATATATATATATACACACACACACAAGACGAGAGGCTAGGACAAATACTAGGGAACTTGACAAGAACTTGGCTAAACGAGACGCGAGACACTGTCTGCCAGCCAACTTCCACCGCATCCAGATAAAGGCTTGGAAATCATGACATGAAGGGCAACACCTGGAGAGAGAGAGAAACAAGAGGCATGGCAAGATCATGACATGGACAAGATTGGATGACATGACCTGCTCATTAAGAGAATGAGCGTGCTCAGCTTAAGTACCAATTAAGTATGCAGTTTGGAAGCAAGCATGAATGTTAAGAACAGAAAAGCACAGCAAGATCTTGAAATAGCAAAGCAGGAATCATGACAATAAACTCCCTATCTAAATTAGTAATATTAGTGATGTGCCTATCTAAGAATTACACCAACCCAGTGAGTGTTAGTAAATGTTAGTAACTTAAAAACAGTTAATTGTCAATTAAGTTTAGAAAGGCCCGAATCCAGCACAGCACAGAAGGAAGAGGGAAATACCAAAGCCAACCCAGAGCTCTGAAATGTGCAACAACGAAGGCACGGGGCGGAACGCAGACAAGCGGTGGAGTGGCATGGCAGACCTGGCAAAAACAAAAACATGGAAAAGTAAAAACATGGACATGGACATGAATAATGAAATGCTTAAACCTGATACAAGAAACTGTTAAAACTGTGACTATGAACATGGCTATGAACTATGAAACATGAAACTGTTAAAACCATTAATAATACTGTTCTGGCCAAAGGCCAGAACCCTGGAACACAACAAGCACAAGTGACTCAAAAGGATACTGACGCATTTTAGATTGACATATACTGATGAGATAGATCATTCAAACCACCTACAGATGAAGCAAATAAAATCGTTTATCTTGTGACAACCCCACATGTCGAGATCTTAGATCCTACAGGAACAGTCAGTTCTTGTATCGATGTGTGTAATGTGGGAGAAATGGAGCCTGAACCACTTTGACAAGAACTAAATTGTTATGGCCTGATGAGTGGGTCAGAGCATATCCAAAGTGGTAATTAGACTTAGGGGCGCCCCCTGTCAGCAGTGGTGGGTACCTGCTGACAGAGATCCAGGGAGGGGCAAACCATGAGCCGGCGAAAGTGTGTTAGACACCCAGGGCTCATCGCTGCTCGAGGTAAAGCGCAACATTGGCACAAGCTGCTAAGAATTTTAATGACACGTGAGAAACACGCCACAACACTGTGCAGTGCACCCTACTGTATACACGTCTTTGCGGCGAAATACCAGTGGCAGCGTCCACTCTAAGCCATGTCCACCGCCAAACTTACAACGAGCTTGTGAGCATATAAACTGAGCCCAGGAGTAATTGAAGATGGTTGTTTTGTCCAGAGAGCCCCATTTTCCTTTACGTCATGTGCTCTGGCTGGGAATGTGTGCAGTGCACTATTGACCTGGAGAAAAAAAGATGGAATCAAGATGAACCGAGGTAAGAGGACAAGCTGGTGGAGCGCAATTCTGCGGGAAATGAAATGTTTAGCTTGGAAACCCTCAATCCAGGTATTCAAGAGCTTGTCAGTTTGACTGAATTGTTTTGGCGTCAAGAGGGGTAGCTAATTTCACACTGGTAGTTTCTATTCTGTAGTTGATCGGTGCGCTACAAAAGGCAGATTTTGGAGGGAAGCGATCCGTACTCATCTGAACTGATGCAGCAGGGAGCAGCTACAAACAGAAATGTGCATTTTGATATGGAAAAAAAAACAACAACAGACTTGTTTTCACTCTGTCAAACTAAAATAAACAACCGACTTCAGGACCTTTAGCACAGAGTATAAATTTACATGCAGGATATGAAGATTACTTATTTATCACAATGTGTAATTTCTTTTATTTGATCGTTTCAGGAGAATACGGGTTGCGAGAGCACAGAAAGGAGATGGAGTGGTGGTGAGGGTGCGGATAAAATGGGTGCTCCTCTGCTACGTGTTTGTAATGAACAAGCAATTTCTGCTTGTTTACAAATGTGGTCCCCATCTGTCTTCGCTGTATGACAGCTGCTTGGACCAGGAAAACAAACTCCCCCGTGTAGCGCTGAAAATGATCTGTCTCGCACAGACACAATCGCTGTAATCAGTAAAACTCTTCTGACAAGATAACCAATCACTCTGTATTGATTTTTGAACTTGGAAAAAATGAAGCAGAAGCCTTTGGACTGTATTTTTTCATTTATATCTACAGGATAATGTCAGAGAGATTCAGTGAACGGGATGAACTCGGCGCACTCCTGTAATGGCTGCTTGGAGATGCTGGCATAGCCTTAACAGCCCAGGCGGGTGTAATCCAGCATTACCTTACCCAGCCCAGCTGGAGCCTAACTGCATTTTACTCTGGCTGTTAGCACCCATCATCTGATGCAAATCTCTATGATCATTAACCCCTAAAACTCTAATTTTTCCTGTAACCCTTTGGCACCCGTCTTTTACAAAACCAAATGCGACCGCTGCTGCCCAAATTAATTCAGACCAGATATCAGATGTGGTCAGTTTTTATTTAATCCTGAGTTAACCAAAGCATTTTGTGGCATGAAATGGTAAAATTCGATGTTGCTTATTAAGACCTTCATAGATAATTGCCTTTCACATTTTTTAAGATATTTTACATTTATTTATTATTTCGGATAATGGATTTTATTTTTATTTTTCTTTTTTTAAGGTTTTGAGAAAAAAGGAGAAAAAACCTTTTTTTGCCAACATGAAAGAACAGGAAGCCAATATTTCAATTTGGCAAAAATATGACTTGGGCAATTATGCAATGAGACTAATGCTAATCATTTCAGCACTTGTTGGATTCATTAATTTTCTGCAAAATGAACAGATGTTACATAATGAGAGCAAATATTCAGAGGCACGTGATTAGTTTGAGTTAGAATCTTTGCTGAAGATCTTGATTAGTCGCATTAGGGGTGTAACTGACTTTAGTTTGAATGTAAGCCTACAGCCGCACCGGCCCTTTCAGGGTAAGAGCGAGGACCCCGAGGCACTCAAGAAACACTGAAAATCTGTATTTGGGCAGACGAGTCAATCAGCATAGTATGGAAATTTCTATACGCAGGATCAAAAGGTTAAAATTTTCACTAAAGCAGGTTCACAGTGAGATGAAGCATTTTTTGCACATTGTAGGACAAAGTATCTCACAGATTCTGGGTCTGCTGCATGCAGTGGGTGAGAAGCAGGACCACATCCTCGCCAGTTTGCCTATCCATCTCTCACAGGCACAGGAGCACACACACACACACACACCCACACACACACACACACACACACGCACGCACGCACGCACGCACGCACGCACGCACGCACTCACGCACGCACGCACGCACTCACACACACACGCAGACACACACACACACACACACGCACGCACGCACGCACGCACACACACACACACATACACACACACACGCACGCACGCACGCACGCACGCACGCACACACACGCACGCACACACACACACGTTGGGTTTTCATGTCTTGTGGGGACATTCCATAGACTTGCATTCATTTCATAGCCCCTTTCCCTGACCTTAACCCTCAACAATTCATTCCTAACTGACCTTATTCTAACCCCAAACTTAACCCCTAACCCAAACCCTAACCCTGGCCTAATCTTACCTAACCCTAACCTTAACCCTTAACCCTAACGTTATCCTCTAACCCTAAAATAGCTCAATTTCTTCATGGGGACCTGAAATGTCCCCAAAAGGATTAAGAAATCTGGAATTCCATGTCTTATGGGGACATTTTGTCCTCACAAGGGTAGGTAACACGAACCATACACACACACACACACACACACACACACACACGTGCACACACGCAGACACAGACAGACAGACAGACACACAGGCACACGTAACACACACACACTCACACACACACACACACACACACACACTTTGTAGACTCTGATTAGCCTTGACTGAATGTCACTGCACTGTGGGAAGAAGCCGGGGTAACCTCAGAATGCTAAATCAAACAGGGGAAGATCCTGCTGGATTTGAACCCACAACTCTGCGAAGCAAAAATGCCGCCTCCAGCATCACTCTGAACGTACTGATCTTGAATGTCAAACATTTGAAATTTCAAATGGCTCTCATTATAATATTTAAATTAGCAATATTAAAGTTAAAATAATTACGCGAATAACTAGAACTAATAGCACTAGTGCCCCGTCATCCATTTTTTGTTGTAGGCCATAAATTTTTCATCTTTCATTTAAAATGCTCTCAAAGCTGAGGGCCGACACTCAATGCTCAAGAGATGTGCAGAGAAATAAACACAATGTTCGAGCAAATCAATGACTGAGGGCAATTATGGCACGCACACCTGCTGAACAATGAATACACGCTCACAAGTGCAGAGCGTGTTGTGATTGGCAGTTCTCTAGGGGTGCGTACCCAGTGACTCCCTGAATCTCACTGAAGTGATCCGGTAAGTGTTCTTGTGAAGCCCTACATTAAAAACGGGTTATTTCAAAGAGACATTATTTGCATAAGATGAGAGAAAACCTGAACTGGTACATCCTGGCTGGAAGAGGCCTGCAATTTTTTTTTTTTTTGTTTTTTTTTTCCATCAACACTTGTGGACAGATTGTCAATTGCTGTATATAACTGTGTGTGCAGTGACACTTGTTTCAATGTCCAAAACCTAAATAAATCACTTAATTCAGTGCAGAAACCTATAATACACATAGATTTTATATTTGAAGACCACAATGGAAAAATGATCAGTCATATTTTCACGTTGTGGAGAAATGATGAATCAGTAATTCAAAAGGATCTTAACAATAATAATAATAATAATAATAATAATACATTTTTTTATAACACACTTTTCATTTCAAAAAATCTCGAAGTGCTATAGGCACACAGTAATAAAGAATAAACTTAAAAAATAAAAAAAATAGTAATTAAAGTAAGTTAAAAGCCTCATTAAAGACGAAGGTCTTAAAGTGCTTCTTAAAGGCATCCACGGTCTGTGGGGTCCGGAGGTGGCTGAGCAGGGAGTTCCACAGACGCGGTGCAGCAGCGCAGATGGCCTGGTCTCCCATGGTCCAGAGTTTGGTTCTGGGTGGGTGGAGGAGGTTTTGATGCGCAGAGCGTGAATTCCTGGTTGGGGTTTGCTGGGTGAGGAGTTCTTTGAGGTACTCTGTCAGCCTTCATATTTCCGCTTAATTTCATTTCGCTTCATTACTCAGTCTGGTCACTTAGAGCTCTGCCTCGTTTACCTCGGCAGAAAATTCGCTGGACCAACCTACGAACAGAAGGCGTGGCTGAAAGCCACGATGTAGCAGCTGCACCGAGTTTGAAATTGTAGTCTCCAAAATCAACAACGGCCATGGACATAAATACACGGGACGACATAGATTCGCTCTGTCGTGGAGAAAATCCCTGGTATCAGCGACTTAAAGCCACAACAAGAGGAATGTTTGGTTAGGGTTAGGTCAGGCCTGCTGGCCTGAAGGCCTTGTGTCCCCCGTCGCACAAGTGACCAGAAACATGTGGCAAAAACTGTTTTGATGGCTGAAAATAATGTGGTGCACTGTACCACTAATAATGTGAAGTACAATGACACTGTAGCTCATTGGTCATTGGTTGAACAGAGAGATGGATGAGGGATGGATCATTGTGATATGAGCCAAATATAACCATGGGTCATGAGAGAGATTACAATATTCATGACTTGTGGATGATGGATGCATCGCAAAAAGAATAATTTTGTGCCCATGGCTGAGATCTACCTAACAAACCAATAAGAATGTCATATGAATTTGGTGAGCCTCCATCAAAGCTGTCAAAAGTTATTGCGAGTACCAGTGTTCCTGACATCTTTTTGCTCAGTGACCTTGAAAACTACGTCAAGGTCACTCATCATTGAACTTGAGCAAGGCCTTCATGAGAGGCATATGTGGTGTGAATTTGGTGATCCTCCATCAAAGCTGTCAAAAGTTATTGCGAGTACACTGTTCCCGGACGGATGCACGGACGGACGGACGGACGAACAGCATTTCTATGTCCCCCGTCCCGCCGGGGTGACGGGGGACAAAAAAATAGGCCGGAGAGTATACATCAGAAAACTCGAAAAATTATACCACATTGTTTTCATGACGCACCTTTATGTTACCTCAATGCGAAATATGATCACGATCGGATGATTAGTTTCAAATTTATAGCCAAGACAGGACACATTACAGATTTCCCACAAATCTGACGCTTTTTGACTAAAAACGCAAACAAGTGTAAAGATATTTTCAAAATTGTTTTTCATGACACACCTTAATGTGTTTTTACACCTTGATGCCAAATATGATCACAATCGGATGATTATTTTCAAAGTTATAGCCCGGACACGACACATTACAGATTTCCCACAAATTTGTTGCCTTTTTCCCCAAAACGTGAAAAATTACAAAATTATTTTCAAAATTGTTTTTCATGACACACCTTTATGTGGTTTTACACATAGCCCGGACAACAAACGTGTCGAACGGACTGACGGACGGACGGACTCCATTTTTATATCCCCCGCAACAACGTTGTTGCGGGAGATAATAATGAGTTATTCTCTGATTCTGCTGTTGGTTTCGGGTCTCTTACGTTTTTTTAATAGCAGCAGTATCGGCAGGATAAACGATAGCTCAAGTTTGTGTCTTGTAAGGAGAACAGAGAGAGCACCTTTAGTTCTGAGTGAATGAGTGAAGGCTGATGGGCATATGTATGAGTACAGTATTAACTTTAATGTACTGATCAGTTTGTTTTCGCCGCATTCCTGGTATTACATTACATTACAGGTTCTTTGTAGACGATCTTATCCAGAGCGACGTACAAAAGTGCACAAGATCAGTACACAAGTGCAGAGCTCCTGGGAGACCAGTACAACTGCTAACAGTCAGTGACAGAACACTTTCCATTGTTACAGATCTGAACCAATAAGGAATCGCCAAAAATACTGTAGAATGACAACAGAATCAAAGGGCAACAAATCAAGGAAACAAACTCTACTAAAATAGTTTAAAAACCTTGAGTAGACCGGCAGCGAAGCCGAGAGGAGGACAACAGAATTAAGTTTAACAAAAGGGCAACAAGGTCAAGTGCAACAAAGGGGCAACAAAATCAGGTGCAACAAGGGGCAGAGTTGAGTGTGATAAAAGGGGGACAAAATCAAGTGCAAGAAAAGGGCAACAAAATAAGTGCAACAAAAGGGCAACAGGTCAAATGCAACAAAGGGGTAAGAAAATCAAGTAAACCGACAACAAAATTGGGTGCAAAAAAATGAAGGGAAACCAAAATAAGCCGTAACAAAATCAGGAAAAAAGGTAAACAAAATTAAGTGCAACAAGATGGTATAAAAGGGCAACAAATCAAGGGATGTAGGGACAGGAGTCAGGGCAGTGGAGGAGGGGAAAGGTGGAGCCTGATGAGGTGGGTTTTCAGGCGGCGCTTGAAGATGCTCAAGGATTCTGCTGTTCTGACCTCGATAGGAAGATCATTCCACCAACAAGGTACCAGGACAGACAGCAGCCTTGAGCGGGAAGGGGAGGAGCGGAGAGGTGGAGGAGTCAGGCGACCAGAAGTAGCAGAGCGGAGTGCTCTGGCAGTGGTGTAAGGTCTCAACAGTCTCTGGATGTAGGCTGGAGTTGTTTTGTTGACTCCCTGATAGGCTAGCACCAAAGTCTTGAATTTGATGTGAGCGGTAACAGGGAGCCAGTGGAGGTATGAGGGACTGTGTTTACAGCAGTACAAGGCGCCTGAGCCGGAGCATATCATGCGTCATTGCCAAACGTTCGTGCTTGGTTTACGGGTACACTAATGATTTTAAACTTCTGACAAGCACCCACCCACCAGGAAGTAAAAAATTGTCAATCACGACTGTCCAGACTCTGTGCACGAAGCAAAGTGAAGCTTTACCAGGCTAGTGTGTCCATAGACGCACTGATGAGTGATGAGAGCGACTTTGTAGTTTATTCTTGCAGTGTTGGGAAGGCAGTGACGTGTGCAGAGTACCGGAGTGCTGTGCTTGTGTTTTCTGACTCCGAGTAGGATCCTGGCTGTGGTGTTTTGAATTAGCTGTAGCTTGTGGAGACTTTTGCCGGAGGTCCCAATGAGGAGGGCATTGCAGTAGTCCAGCCTGGAGGAGATGAAGGTGTGGACGAGCTTCTCGGCATCAGATGCAGTGAGGGAGGGGCGTAGTGTTGTCATGGTTTGGTCCTGCCGGCAGAAGGCAATAAGCCGGCGGGCCCTGGGACCATGTACCAAAACCAAATAAAAGGGACCCAAATGCACAGGCTGAGTAAAAATATGAATAAAGATTTAATTTAAAAACAAAAACAGAGAGGAGGGCTACAAACAGGCTCCATTAGACACAAAGAGTAAAACCACTGAATGCAGCTGCATTGCCAAACTGGCAGTGCAGCCTTTATATACTCTTAACAGCACCTCCACCTCAACGAGCAGCAGCTGTGGTTCGTTGAGATGGAGGTGCAGACAGCAGGGGGTGGGTGGGAAGTGTGGCAATGTTCCTTAAGTGGAAGAAGCAGGATTTACATAGATGTTTAAAGGAGTTGAGTCACGTGAACTGCGCATGCTCAGAACTTTGAAAACCGCTCACCCTAACAAGAAATCAAAATCAAGGCGATCGTGACTTATCTTCCAAAAAATTCGTTTCCATCGGCTCTCTACATTCTTCAATTTCTTGTTTATATATATTTTTTAGTTCCTTGAACATAAGGCTTTTGTTTTGGGTATTTTTTGTTCGGTATAAGTCGAGTAACTAGAAGTTTTAGCGTCCTCTCAAAGGATGTCCTTTTCGCCTACTGCATTGGCATAGAGCACCACAGAAGCGATCTACAGTCTTGCAAGGGCAACCAGTCCTCTTTCGTCCAGATTTTGTAGAGCATGTGCTCTTACGTTGGCAAAAATCCTCGTTCGGCTGATCGAGTTCATCTGTGTTTTTTTCGTGCTGTATAGAAAGCAGACGGCAGTGCTACATGAAGGCGCTCGAATTTCTTTCCCCGGCTAACAAATATGTTTGAAAACAAGATCATTCGCATAGAAATCAGATACTTACTGAAAGTGGTGCGCTTGCACCAGCAATTGAAGTCATTCCTAGTCTTATGCAGTCTTTATTTTGTCCCAAGAGATTCACGTCCTGCGAGCTCTGTATCCTACGAGTCTCCGCACGTGTGAAAGCCTGTCTGTTTATCTGATTTGCATATGTCACCTCCTGAGCATGCGCATTAACCGTGACACAGCTCCTTTAATGTGGTTTTCAAAAGTGAGGTGAGGGTCCAGTCTCACACCGAGGTTGGTGACAGCAGATGAAAACCAAAGGAAAGGCAGTAAATCCGGCAGTAGGGGGGCGTTAGGCTGTTGGTAGGACCAGGAAGTCTAGTCGTTAGCTGTGCGGTACGACAGGCGCATGAAGACAAAAGAAGACCTCCCGCCACCTACCATGCACGCGGTAGCTGGGCGATAGCCCGTTAGCCGGGTGTTTGTTTAATCATGACTGAGCCACGAGAGCGGTTGCGAGGATGTGTTGACAGTAGTCCATACATGTAGATATTGGCACAGCCTTTTGGCGATTTATTTCCATATATGAATGCAAGAGTATCGTTAGCCTACATAAAAATATTGATTTGCTTTGGCGGGGGTGATATTGCTGGTAATTATTTCTGCAAACCTTTTTATATTTGACGATACAGTCTGCTCAACCTGTGCTACAATTTAAAACTTTAGTGCGGTATAATACACAGTTGGATTATTAAATATCATACTATTTTTGGTGAGGATTTTGTTTGTTCGGTATCATTTCTGCAATATTTTATGTTCGGAGGTAATGTGTGCTTCTATGTGCAATTATTTTACACTCAATGCCAAAATATATTATTTTTCCAGTTACAAACCTGTAATTTAGTAGCTTATATCCATTCCTTTATCGAAGATTACTCACACCCCGTCTCAGTAAAATTCATTTACGGAAAGAACTTAAATGTTTTTCGATTTTTATACTGTTTTGTTTCAAAATGCTAATAGGCAACCTTATCCATTTTTTCATGACAAAACGTTTTGCATCGTCTGTATTTGTTTTAATGATTTGTCATAATAACCATTCAGATATTCAAATATAATGTTCGCAAAGCTTGCGAGTAGAAAAGAATTGCGTACAATATGAATTTAGTTTGACCAAAAAAACTAAAAAAACACAAGGTCACGACCAGTACAGGTGTCAATTGCTGGATGTTGGATTGCGTATTACTGTGTTACATATAACCCAGTGTAACGCATATGATTCTGTCTTCTGGAGGTCAGTTGAATTATCACCGGTGCCGGGACTCATTAAATTTCGGTCTAAAATCCAAGTCTCACTCTGAAACATTCATATCACATCATCAGATTGGCGCGGCACAGTGGTGGTCGAAAGATTAGATTATGGCATATCACTGTAGAGGTGCTTCGAGTGTCTCTAGTAGATGTCGCTGTGTGAATCCATATCATTCATTCATTATTAAAATGCACTTCTTGGAAATTGAATGTTCCCCGACTGGATGGAATCTATCGGCCCTATTTCCATGGAATCTTGGGAATAAGTAGTAAATTGTTTCATACAAGCTTGCTTCTTTCAGTGAAGGTAAACTGTATTAGTTTGTGGCAAAATCTGAGAAGTGAATGGGGGAAGATGAGGGAGAGATGAAAAAAACTTATTCCACTGAAAATGTCTGCTATTTCCTGATAAATAACTAATTATTTTGAGCACCTGGCTTCTTTGGGATCGATATGAAAGTACTAGGGATAAGAGTGCTTTTTTCCATCATGCAGTTTGTTACAGATTAGTGCTCAAACAAGCTGCCAGCCAGTCAATAACCGCTGTGACCGCTCAGAGGTCAAAACGGTTCTATTCGATATAATGTGATGAGTTTCACTAAGTATCAAAGAACAGTTCGATTCAGCTTCATTGGTGTCTGATCAGTATTTGATGGAAATTAAGCACATTGAAACGAGCATATGCTTCCAAACTTTATCGAAACGGATAATGTGAGCAGAATGTAAAATTTAGAAGTTGCAGCCGTGAAGGTAATTTCCGGCTACTGTAGACCCAAGGACTTTTGGGGAATTCCCCAACCTAAGCCAACGAGAAGCGAGTTCTCTAGCAATCGGCAAATTCGTGCAAAAAAAAAAATAATTATCGATACGGCCCTGTTCGATGTTCACATACCTACTACTAGGCTATATTTGGCTTGCATAACTAAACAACTTCCATTAGTGCCTTTCGTAATTACCTCCACCAAGGAGGTTATGTAATCGTTGGAATCTGTTTTTCTTAGTTAGCAACATTACGGAAAAACTACTGGAAGAATCTTCACAAAATATTCACAGTAGGTCTGAATTGGTCTAACTTGGATCCCATTAGATTTTGGACTAGATCCGGAAGGGATTAATCAGCTGGGGGAACTGCTGGGCCTTGGCAGAGGTTTGCGCTCTCCGAGTGCTTGTTTTGCTATGCGTAGGTTATGATTTCATAAAGGAGGTTATTCATACCTTTGATTTTGATCCTTTGATGCCTTTGATCCACAACAAGAGGAATGTTTGGTTAGGGTTAGGTCGGGCCTGCTGGCCTGAAGGCCTTGTGTCCCCCGTCGCACAAGTGACCAGAAACATGTGGCAAAAACTGTTTTGATGGCTGAAAATAATGTGGTGCACTGTACCACTAATAATGTGAAGTACAATGACACTGTAGCTCATTGGTCATTGGTTGAACAGAGAAATGGAAGAGGGATGGATCATTGTGATATGAGCCAAATATAATCATGGGTCATGAGAGAGATTGCAATTTTCATGACTTGTGGATGATGGATGCATCGCAAAAGGCATAGTTTTGTGCCCATGGCTGAGATCTACCTAACAAACCAATAAGAATGTCATATGAATTAGGTGAGCCTCCATCAAAGCTGTCAAAAGTTATTGCGAGTACAGTGTTCCTCACATCTTTTTGCTCAGTGACCTTGAAAACTACGTCAAGGTCACTCATCATTGAACTTGAGCAAGGCCTTCATGAGAGGCATATGTGGTGTGAATTTGGTGATCCTCCATCAAAGCTGGTAAAAGTTATTGCGAGTACACTGTTCCCGGACGGATGCATGGACGGACGGACGGACAGACGAACAGCATTTCTATGTCCCCCGTCCCGCCGGGGCGACGGGGGACAAAAAAATAGGCCGGAGAGTATACATCAGAAAACTCGAAAAATTATACCACATTGTTTTCATGACGCACCTTTATGTTACTTCAATGCGAAATATGATCACGATCGGATGATTAGTTTCAAATTTATAGCCAAGACGGGACACATTACAGATATCCCACAAATCTGACGCTCTATGACCCAAAACGCAAACAATTGTAAAGATATTTTCAAAATTGTTTTTCATGACACACCTTAATATGCTTTTACACCTTGATGCCAAATATGATCACAATCGGATGATTATTTTCAAAGTTATAGCCCGGACACGACACATTACAGATTTCCCACAAATTTGTTGCCTTTTTCCCCAAAACGTGAAAAATTACAAAATTATTTTCAAAATTGTTTTTCATGACACACCTTTATGTGGTTTTACACATAGCCCGGACAACAAACGTGTCGAACGGACTGACGGACGGACGGACTCCATTTTTATATCCCCCGCAACAACGTTGTTGCGGGGGATAATAATGAGTTTTTCTCTGATTCTGCTGTTGGTTTCGGGTCTCTTACGTTTTTTTAATAGCAGCAATATCGGCAGGATAAACGATAGCTCAAGTTTGTGTCTTGCAAGGAGAACAGAGGGAGCATCTTTAGTTCTGAGTGAATGAGTGAAGGCTGATGGGCATATGTATCAGTACAGTATTAACTTTAATGTACTGATCAGTTTGTTTTCGCCGCATTCCTGGTATTACATTACAGGTTCTTTGTAGACGATCTTATCCAGAGCGACGTACAAAAGTGCACAAGATCAGTACAAAAGTGCAGAGCTCCGAGGAGACCAGTACAACTGCTAACAGTCAGTGACAGAACACTTTCCATTGTTACAGATCTGAACCAATAAGGAATCGCCAAAAATACTGGTAAGACCAAGTAGAATGACAACAGAATCAAAGGGCAACAAATCAAGGAAACAAACTCAACTAAAATAGTATAAAAACCTTGAGTAGACCGGCAGCAAAGCCGAGAGGAGGACAACAGAATTAAGTTTAACAAAAGGGCAACAAGGTCAAGTGCCACAAAGGGACAACAAAATCAGGTGCAACAAGGGGCAGAGTTGAGTGTGATAAAAGGGCGACAAAATCAAGTGCAAGAAAAGGGCAACAAAATAAGTGCAACAAAAGGGCAACAGGTCAAATGCAACAAAGGGGTAAGAAAATCAAGTAAACCGACAACAAAATCGGGTGCAAAAAAATGAAGGGAAACCAAAACAAGCCGTAACAAAATCAGGAAAAAAGGTAAACAAAATTAAGTGCAACACGATGGTATAAAAGGGCAACAAATCAAGGGATGTAGGGACAGGAGTCAGGGCAGTGGAGGAGGGGAAAGGTGGAGCCTGAAGAGGTGGGTTTTCAGGCGGAGCATGAAGATGCTCAAGGATTCTGCTGTTCTGACCTCGATAGGAAGATCATTCCACCAACAAGGTGCCAGGACGCGTAATTTCTTTTCCTACGTTAGTTGAGCGTATATCCAAAAAAGCGGGCGTGGCCTGCCTTATTTGGAATATGAGGACTGAGACGCCAGAGTGGAGAGAGTTCCAATCTAACCTGCCGAGAGAGCTGCATACGCCGATTTGCATTTGCTTCGATGTCAAGTTCTTTTGTTGGAGTATGTCGGTATTTTCAGCATTTCATACATGCCTATTGTTTATAATAAATATGTTGTTTAAAAAGGTATACTGTTTTCGCTTTTATCAGGATATTTTTTGCTAAATGAATGTTCCTAAACCCCCCTCCCTGCTGCGTGCAGGGTACGCACTATCTCACGCACCCTCTTTCTGGACATACGAACTGAATGATACGTTAACTGATATCAAGAAATTACGCGGCGCCAAAAATGATCATTAATACAGTACGTAAGGAAAATTTTGGCTTTTTTGGACACCGCCCCCCAGTACGTATATCATACGCACCTCATTATACCCCCCCTCCCCCCACCTGTACCTTGGCCATATGCACATCCAACTTTGAAAATTTAGCACGGTCCTAGATAAAAGCTCACACTTGATTTTTAACTGGGAAAATCAATCACATATTCTGAAGGAGACTAGAATGATAACATACTCCTTTTTGAGGGCCTACAAGAAATGTGATTAAGCAGATTATTTTGCAGAAATATTTGCAACTTCCGATTCCAACATTTAATTATTGGAAAAATCTATAATGAAACAATATAAAAATTTTACAACCATGCAGGGCTGTTGAATTGGTACATGAAACCTTTGAATGCGACTCCTCGTATTATGGCCTCCCAGCTCCAACTCCGGTGACCCAAAGGTTAGTTGATGCATCACCTGGACAAGTAGCTGCTGTCTGTCACCTTCCAGTTCTGAAGGCCACTAGATTTTCATAGTGATACACAGTGGCACATAGGAAATAGTAGGGGCTGTATTGTGTGTGTGTGTGTGTGTGTGTGTGTGTGTGTGTGGTGCCCCAGGAGTGCAATGCAATGTGTGTGCAAATGAGAACATAACTGCAGTATGCCACTATGAAATGTGGGTCTGAGTATGACTTCTAAACACTTACAGAAGAGGGAATTTTGTCAGTATCTACACTACAGTACTAAATGACAGCGTGCATCCAAGGTGAAATGAACTAACTGATGTATAATACAGATGCATAAATTTGGAACAGTGTATGACTGGTGTTTTTTCCATATACCTCAGGACAGTTGAATCACAAAGAGAACCACAGCAGAGTTGGATAGATTACAAAATAGCTGCAACTACAAATATATTTGGAATTACAATTACAATACAAACTGACAATGTTACATGAATATCTTGATTTTTTTAATGCTAGTTACCAAATTTCAAAATAATCCACTACATATGTGATTCTGGGAATACATAATGCAGCAAAGATTTACAGTAATCAATTACGCTAACCTACAACAAACACAACATACATCGCCAGAAATTGGAAAAAACTAAAATGCAATATGGTCCCCTGTCTGACTAAGTTTCCCCCAAACTTCCCATGCAAAACAGACAGGGTGAAACTATTTACAGATACAGAAATGTTGTATGTCACCTATGTACCTACACTATTCCTATTCCCTATCTACCAAACCCGACTGCCACCATCTCTACAGAGCGGGTGCAATCCCTAACTCGGTGTGTGTGTATGTTTGTGTTTATGTTCGCGATTCCCCCAGATCTCTGGTCCAGGTGAAACTTACTAACACTTACTTATCAACCTGAAAAGTAAAAGTTATATCCTCCCTCTTCCAAACATGCAGGGTGAAACTATTCACAGATATATTGGTGTGAAGGTTTTTGTGAGTCAGTAATATTCTAGCCTAAGCCAAAATAAGTAATGTGCCCAATTAAGACTAATTTCTAGGGATAAAGTGGTTAGCAACTACCGCGTCACCCACCTCCTGATACCCCTAGCCTAAGCCAAAATAAGTAATTTGCCCAATTTAGACGAAGGAAACAATGAATGACTGCATTGAATGCCCAATTTTACAAGAAGGTTAATCCAAAATATTTTGATAATGTATGGCATATCCTGAAATTTTGAATTTTGATTCTACTCTTTTCATGATTTCGCACTGTGGTTGCTACCCAGCATGGTGTTCCTTGCAATGCACTCTGACAACGAATGTGGGAAGGTTCTCATCACTCGCCAGGTGGTCAAGGTGGTGTTTTCAAATGCAGACAGCCACCCCTCGAACTCTGCTTCACTTTGTATGGGAAGCCTCACCTTGGCCTCAAAACCCCCTTCAACTATGTCAAAAGCCTCGACCCTGTACTGGTTGTCAGGCATGATAACCTGAAATATGTACAATAACCAGGAATAGATTTAAACATATATTCGGTGTATTAGAATCCGATGAAATCAATTATCAAATAACATTTTCCTTCTTTCCTAAAGATGGTTCTTACAGTTTGTAATACAACATCCCTGGGAAGCGGACACGCCTCAGATGTGGACAGTTTTTCTGGGCAAATAACTGTGCGCTTTATAGGCCTTCAACTGTATGTATTATGTGTGTGTGTGTGTGTGTGTGTGTATATATATATATATATATATATATATATATATATATATATATACACCGCGTTCCAAATTATTATGCAAATTGGATTTAAGTGTCATAAAGATTTAATTCAATTTAAAAAAAGATTTAATTCAATTAAACTCATGGATGGCATTGTGTCTCAGGGCTCTTTCGAGCACTGAAATCGATCTCAGACACCTGTGATAATTAGTTTGCCAGGTGAGCCCAATTAAAGGAAAACTACTTAAGAGGGACATTACACATTAGTAAGCAGGCCACAGGTTTCAAGCAATATGGGAAAGAAAAAAGGATCTCTCTGCTGTTAAATAGCGTCAAATAGTGCAATGCCTTGGACAAAGAAATAAATGAGATATTTCATAAAAACCTAAGCGTAATCATCGTACTTTGAAGAGATATGGGGTCTGATTCAGAGCACAGACGGGTTTGTCCAGATAAAGGCATAATGAGGAAGGTTTCTGTCAGACAAATTCATTGGATTAAGAGAGCAGCTGCATTACAAAGTAGCAAACAGGTATTTGAAGCAGCTGGTGCCTCTGGAGTCCCGCAAACCTCAAGGTGCAGGATCCTCCAGAGGCTTGCAGCTGTACATAAACCTATTATTCGGCCACCCCTGACCAGTGCTCACAAGCAGATAGGGCTCCAGTGGGCCCAGAAATACATGAGGACTAATTTTCAAACAGTCTTGTTTACTGAAGAGTGCCATGCAACCCTGGATGGTCCAGATGGATGGAGTGGTGGATGGTTGGTGGATGGCCATCATGTCCCTACAAGGCCGCGACATCAGCAAGGAGGAGGAGTCATGTTTTGGCCCAGAATCATGGGGAGAAAGCTGCTGGCCCCTTTAGGGTCCCTGAAGGTGTGAAAATGACCTCGGCAAAGTATATAGAGTTTCTGACTGACCACTTTTTTTCCATGGTGCAAAAAGAAGAACCGTGCTTTCTGTAGCAAAATCATCTTCATGCAGGACAATGCACCATCTCATGCTGCAAAGAACATCTCTGTGTCATTGGCTGCTGTGAGCATAAAAGGAGAGAAACTCATGGTGTGGCCCCCCAATCCTCCGCTGACCTCAACCCTACTGAGAGGCTTTGGAGCCTCAAGCAGAAGATCTGAGAGGGTGGGAGGCAGTTCACATCAGCACAGCAGCTCTGGGGGCCATTCTGACATCCTGCAAAGAAATTCAAGCAGCAACTCTCCAAAAACTCACTAGTTCAATGGATGCAAGAATTGTGAAGGTGATGTCAAAGAAGGAGTCCTATGTTAACTTGGCCTGATAAGATGTTTTTGATTGAAATAGCTTTTAATTTCAATAAATATGGCCTCCTAATGCTGCAAATTCAACAAATGACCATTTCAGTTCTTTACAACCAATAAAATGTTTTAAAACTCTGTTGTGCATTATAATTTGGAACAGAGCATTTTGAGTTTTTTTTTAATTATTTTTGAAAAAATACTGTTATCATTGGGAGGTTTGCTCAATGAAATTCGAATTATATTCTAATGGCTGATGACTTGAAAATTATACTAACTGTCAGTTGCATCGACCATTTAGGAAAATCAGAGAAAACTATAATTTGCATAATAATTTGAAATGCAGTGTATATATATATATATATGTATATAGAAACAATGTGTATATATTCATGTGTTATTCCTAGTGAACCCAGGTAGAAACTAATGATGCCAATAAACTCCATTTTGCTAAGAAACTGGACAGCTAAATTATATGCTTGATGAGATAGCGTAATTTCTTTAAAATACATTAATAATGCGTTCATATCATATGATCATGCGAGAGAACTTTCCCTTAAATAGGGCATGGTGAAAATAAATTTTCACTTGAGTGAGACTGGGTAAAATATTTCACCCGAGTGCCCACTACATGAAAATATTCTCTGATATGAGATAAAAATTTTTATCGAGTGATGACTTGAGCCGAAGTACTCAGATGAAAGGTGGTGAATGGGGTGTTTAGAGAATATAGTTGACATCGATAGTACATAGAGAACCACCACCATACTATGATGATGCTATGATTCCTAGCATCATCACATCACGATATTGTTACACATATTACAGCGCACCAAAACACTGAATAAATGCACAACTTCGCACCCAATTCCCTACTTGTCTACTACATCTATATATGATTTAACTATCTCTCAGATAACATAACACAGTTATTCATACACAGTGGGGGAAATCAGTATTTGACCCCTTGCTGATTTTGCAGGTTTGCCCACTTACGAAGAATTCAACGATCTATAGTTTTAATCGTATATACATTCTAATAGTGAGAGACAGAATCACAGAAAATTCCAGAAAATCACATCATATGAATTTATAAAAATTGATAACCATCTGATGAGGAAAAATAAGTATTTGACCCCCTACCAAACAGCAAGTATTCTGGGTCCCACAAGCCAGTTAGTCTTTTTTTAAGACACACCCCCGATCCCAACTAATTATATACATTAAATACACCTGCCTCACCTCATTACCTGTATAAAAGACACCTATCCACTCCCAAACAACCAGATTCCAACATCTCCAACATGGGCAAGACCAAAGAGCTGTCTAAGGACATCAGGGACAAGATTGTTGACCTACACAAGGCTGGGATGGGCTACAAGAGAATTGGAAAGCAACTTTGAGAGAAAAGATCAACTGTCGGTGCAGTTATCAGGAAATGGAAGAAGTACCACACTGCCGCCAACCTCCCTCGGTCTGGGCCTCCATGCAAGGTCTCGCCTCGTGAGATGTCCCTGATCATGCGAACGGTGAGGAATCACAAGGGGGGAACTGGTTAATGAACTGAAGGCAGCTGGGACCACAGTTACAAAAGAAACAGTTGTTAACACACTACGCGGTCATGGATTGAAATCCTGCAGCGCACGCAAGGTCCCCCTGCTCAAGAAGGCACATGTACAGGCCCACCTGATGTTCGCCATTGACCACCTGGATGACTCAGAAGAGGCCTGGAAGAAGGTGATGTGGTCAAATGAGACCAAAATAGAACTTTTTGGGCTCAACTCAACTTGCCGTGTTTGGAGGGCAAAGAACACAGAGTATAACCCAAAGAACACCATCCCCACCGTCAAGCACAGTGGTGCTTTTCAGCCAAGGGGACGGCACAACTCCATTGCATTGAGAGGACCAACAGCTCCTTCCCTCAGTGAGAGAGCTGAACATGGGTCGAGGATGGGTGTTTCAGCACAACAACTACCCTAAGCACACCGCCAAAGCAACAAAAGAGTGGCTGAAGAAGAAGTACATCAAGGGTCTGGAGTGGCTTAGCCAGTCTCCAGACCTGAATCCAATTGAAAATCTTTGGAGGGAACTTAAACTTCAGGTTGCAAGGCGACAGCTTCGGGACCTGAATGATTTGGAGGCTGTCTGCAGGGAGGAGTGGGCCAACATCCCTGCCAAAATGTGCACAAACCTTGTCAACAACTATAAAAATTGTTTGACATCTGTGCTGGCCAATAATGGCTTTTCTGCAAAATATGAACATGATGTTTGTCCAGGGGGTCAAATACTTATTTTTGACCAAAAATATGCAAATAAATTCCATAATAAATACACACAATGTCTTATACCACTTTTTTGGTGATATTCTGTCACTCACTGTTAAAATAAACCTATCATTAAAATTAAAGACCGTTGCACTCTTTGTTTGTGGGCAAACTTGCAAAATCAGCAAGGGGTCAAATACTTATTTCCCCCATTGTAAGCGTATAATATAGTTCATTACATCATTTATAACTAAATTCTTTAAAACTACTGCACTATGATGATCATGCAGAGGCGTCTGCTATGAAGCGTATCTATGTGAAAAACACTGAGATCACAATATCTAAATAATGATATATGATAATAATAACATATAGTGCACATGTCACAGCTGGAACAAACCTCAACTGCGTATAAGGTAATATAGCAGCAATCAAATACTTAACATACACTGCCACTAGATATTAAATTATGCCTAAAGTCACATATTAGGCATGTCTACACATGAATGCATGTGTGTGCCTGTGTCGCATGTACATGTACATAATTATGGTCATATGATTACATTATAATAGCCTGCGCGTATTCCTAGAACTTAAGATATCTGACTTTTTAACCATTTACTAATACTATGATGATGCTGATAAAAACGTAACACACATTTGGACTATAAAACCGCGTTGTCAATGTCATTGATATTCAGCATTCATCGGCGTGGATGGCCATTCGCAGTCCGATGAAAACACGAAATCAGTTGACGATCGCAGTCATGGGCCAACTGTACTTCAATACTTTAAATTGTGTCATTTTCGGGAAAAGTATTCCGTACAAACACGTCAATTTTGATTAAAGTATTCCGTAGGGAATTAGTTAATGGACACTGTCGACAATTATTCATTGCTGCTCGCTGAAATTATGACTCAACCTACCGCTATTTCTGGATATTCCTCCATGCTGTAGGAATATTTCAGGTATTGCCGAAACACTCGATATTAGACTTCAATCTATAAAAATCTAACCCTACGTAGCCTAACCTACGAGCTGATCGGCGGCGTCTCAGTCCTCATATTCCAAATAAGGCGGGCCACGCCCGCTTTTTTGGATATACGCTCAACTAACGTAGGAAAAGAAATTACGCTACCAGGACAGACAGCAGCCTTGAGCGGGAAGGGGAGGAGCGGAGAGGGGGAGGAGCCAGGCGACCAGAAGTAGCAGAGCGGAGTGCTCTGGCAGAGGTGTAAGGTCTCAACAGTCTCTGGATGTAGGCTGGAGTTGTTTTTTTGACTCCCTGATAGGCTAGCACCAAAGTCTTGAATTTGATGTGAGCGGTAACAGGGAGCCAGTGGAGGTATGAGGGACTGTGTTTACAGCAGTACAAGGCGCCTGAGCCGGCGCATATCATGCGTCATTGCCAAACGTTAGTGATTAGTTTACGAGTACACCAATGATTTTAAACTTCTGACAAGCACCCACCCACCAGGAAATAAAAAAATTGTCAATCACGACTGTCCAGACTCTGTGCACGAAGCAAAGTGAAGCTTTACCAGGCTAGCGTGTCCATAGATGCACTGATGAGTGATGAGAGCGACTTTGTAGTTTATTCTTGCAGTGTTGGGAAGGCAGTGACGTGTGCAGAGTACCGGGGTGCTGTGCTTGTGTTTTCTAAGTCCGAGTAGGATCCTGGCTGTGGTGTTCTGAATTAGCTGTAGCTTGTGGAGACTTTTGCCGGAGGTCCCAATGAGGAGGGCATTGCAGTAGTCCAGCCTGGAGGAGATGAAGGTGTGGACGAGCTTCTCGGCATCAGATACAGTGAGGGAGGGGCGTAGTGTTGTTTGGTCCTGCCGGCAGAAGGCAATAAGCCGGCGGGCCCTGGGACCATGTACCAAAACCAAATAAAAGGGACCCCAATGCACAGGCTGAGTAAAAATATGAATAAAGATTTAATTTAAAAACAAAAACAGAGAGGAGGGCTACAAACAGGCTCCATTAGACACAAAGAGTAAAACCACTGAATGCAGCTGCATTGCCAAACTGGCAGTGCAGCCTTTATATACTCTTAACAGCACCTCCACCTCAACGAGCAGCAGCTGTGGTTCGTTGAGATGGAGGTGCAGACAGCAGGGGGTGGGTGGGAAGTGTGGCAATGTTCCTTAAGTGGAAGAAGCAGGATTTACATAGATGTTTAAAGGAGTTGAGTCACGTGAACTGCGCATGCTCGGAACTTTGAAAACTGTTCATCCTAACAAGAAATCAAAATCAAGGCGATCGTGACTTATCTTCTAAAAATCCGTTTCCATCGGCGCTCTACATTCTTCAATTTCTTGTATATATATATAATTTAGTTCCTTGAACATAAGCCTTTTGTTTTGGGTATTTTTTGTCCGGTATAAGTCGAGTAACTAGAAGTTTTAGCGTCCTCTCAGGGATGTCCTTTTCGCCTACTGCATTGGCATAGAGCACCACAGAAGCGATCTACAGTCTTGCAAGGGCAACCAGTCCTCTTCCGTCCAGATTTTGTAGAGCATGTGCTCTTACGTCGGCAAAAATCCTCGTTCGGCTGATCGAGTTCGTCTGTGTTTTTTTCTTGCTGTATAGAAAGCAGATGGCAGTGCTACATGAAGGCGCTCGAATTTCTTTCACCGGCTAACAAATATGTTTGAAAACAAGATCATTCGCATAGAAATCAGATACTTACCGAAAGTGGCGCGCTTGCACCAGCAATTGAAGTCATTGAAGTCTAGTCTTATGCAGTCTTTATTTTGTCCCAAGAGATTCACGTCCTGCGAGCTCTGTATCCTACGAGTCTCCGCACGTGTGAAAGCCTGTCTGTTTATCTGATTTGCATATGTCACCTCCTGAGCATGCGCATTAACCGTGACACAGCTCCTTTAATGTGGTTTGGTAAGACCAGGAAGTCTAGTCGTTAGCTGTGCGGTACGACAGGCGCATGAAGACAAAAGAAGACCTCCCGCCACCTACCATGCACGCGGTAGCTGGGCGATAGCCCGTTAGCCGGGTGTTTGTTTAATCATTACTCAGCCACAAGAGCGGTTGGGGCGGATGTGTTGACAGTAGTCCATACATGTAGATATTGGCACAGCCTTTTGGCAATTTATTTCCATATATGAACGCAAGAGTATCGTTAGCCTACATAAAAATATTGATTTGCTTTGGCGGGGGTGATATTGCCGGTAATTATTTCTGCAATCCTTTTTATATTTGACGATACAGTCTGCTCATCCTGTGCTACAATTTAAAACTTTAGTGCGGTATAATACACAGTTGGATTATTAAATATCATACTATTTTTGGTGAGGATTTTGTTTGTCCAGTATCATTTCTGCAATATTTTATGTTCGGAGGTAACGTGTGCTTCTATGTGCAATTATTTTACACTCAATGCCAAAATATATTATTTTTCCAGTTACAAACCTGTAATTTAGTAGCTTATATCCATTCCTTTATCGAAGATTACTCACACCCCGTCTCAGTAAAATTCATTTACGGAAAGAACTTAAATGTTTTTCGATTTTTAAACAGTTTTGTTTCAAAATGCTAATAGGCAACCTTTATCCATTTTTTCATGACAAAACGTTTTGCATTGTCTGTATTTGTTTTAATGATTTGTCATAATAACCATTCAGATATTCAAATATAATGTTCGCAAAGCTTGCGAGTAGAAAAGAATTGTGTACAATATGAATTTAGTTTGACCAAAAAAACTAAAAAAACACAAGGTCACGACCAGTACAGGTGTCAATTGCTGGATGTTGGATAGCCTATTACTGTGTTACATATAACCCAGTGTAGCGCATATGATTCTGTCTTCTGGAGGTCACAAAGTTAAATTATCACCGGTGCCGGGACTCATCAAATTTCGGTCTAAAATCCAAGTCTCACACTGAAACATTTATATCACATCATCAGATCGGCGCGGCACAGTGGTGGTCGAAAGATTAGATTATGGCATATCACTGTAGAGGTGCTTCGAGTGTCTCTAGTAGATGTCGCTGTGTGAATCCATATCATTCATTCATTATTAAAATGCGCTTCTTGGAAATTGAATGTTCCCCGACTGGATGGAATCTATCGGCCCTATTTCCATGCAATCTTGGGAATAAGTAGTAAATTGTTTCATACAAGCTTGCTTCTTTCAGTGAAGGTAAACTGTATTAGTTTGTGGCAAAATCTGAGAAGTAAATGGGGGAAGAAGAGGGGGAGATGAACAAAACTTATTCCACTGAAAATGTCTGCTATTTCCTGATAAATAACTAATTATTTTGAGCACCTGGCTTTTTTGGGATCGATACGTAAGTACTAGGGATAAGAGTGCTTTTTTTCCATCATGCAGTTTGTTACAGATTAGTGCTCAAACAAGCTGCCAGCCAGTCAATAACCGCTGTGACCGCTCAGAGGTCAAAACGGTTCTATTCGATATAATGTGATGAGTTTCACCAAGTATCAAAGAACAGTTCGATTCAGCTTCATTGGTGTCTGATCAGTATTTGATGGAAATTAAGCACATTGAAACGAGCATATGCTTCCAAACTTTATCGAAACGGATAATGTGAGCAGAATGTAAAATTTAGAAGTTGCAGCCGTGAAGGTAATTTCCGGCTACTGTAGACCCAAGGACTTTTGGGGAATTCCCCAACCTAAGTCAACGAGAAGCGAGTTCTCTAGCAATCGGCAAATTCGTGCAAAAAAAAATAAAAAATATCGATACGGCCCAGTTCGATGTTCACATACCTACTACTAGGCTATATTTGGCTTGCATAACTAAACAACTTCCATTAGTGCCTTTCGTAATTACCTCCACCAAGGAGGTTATGTAATCGTTGGAATCTGTTTTTCTTAGTTAGCAACATTACGGAAAAACTACTGGATGAATTTACACAAAATATTCACAGTAGGTCTGAATTGGTCTAACTTGGATCCCATTAGATTTTGGACTAGATCCGGAAGGGATTAATCAGCTGGGGGAATTGCTGGGCCTTGGCAGAGGTTTGCGCTCTCCGAGTGCTTGTTTTGCTATGCGTAGGTTATGATTTCATAAAGGAGGTTATTCATACCTTTGATTTTGGATTCAAGTAAATATGCCCCTTCCTTAACTATCTCAATCTTGGATGAAGGTTGCCGCTTTGAAATCCCACTCTAGTTCTCCGTTTGGAAAGCTGGAATGCATTTTGTTCTTTCATTGTTAATGATACTCAGCCTATGCTACTTTCTGTGCAACTCCATACAAATGATAGGAGGATCTTTCCAAGGGTAGTGGTTTGAGTATTTGGCCATTGGAAATTTCGATCTATCATTCTTTGCATGTTTCTAAATCTACTCCATTGTCGTCACTTGTAATGGGTGAGGTGCCCTCTGGCATTGGAAAAGAATCTTACTCCATGGCGACAATAAAGCAAGGGTTAAAATGAAGAAGGATTCAATAATTATAGGAAAATTATTCCTCTATTTTTGATGCTTGACTCGGCTCTTAACAGTCTATATTCAGACCTGAGCTCTTCCACTGTTGTATAATTGCTTAGATAGGCTTCCTCCTGATTTTGATCCTGGAACTTTGGAATCCCCGTCTTTAAGCCCATCAAGAACCGGTCCCAGTCCAGTCACTAACAGAACTGCTCCTGAACTGAACTCTAGAGTCCAAGGATTAAATCTGCTATGTTGCAGACTACAACATAGATGAAGATAATATTCATTAGGAATGGTTGGGCTCCTTCATATTTAAAGTTGATTCAGCTTTGACACCATTTTCTACATTTTGTTTGTTTTTCCAAGGTATTGTGCTGTATCCAGTCTTAATTTGTTCTGTTTCTTATTTATTGTGTGATGTTTGTCATGAGCAACCTTATCAAACAGCTGTGGGTGGGAATCTAGTTTCAGCGCTTGACCCTCATTCGGGGGTCTGGTTTCTATTCTGCTTCAGAATTAAGAGATACAAGGATCAGTTCGTCACCTGTCGGTAGACTCTCAATCTGTTATGGCATTTCGTAGTTTTGTGCATTGTGGAATTTAATTTTACTTCATACCTCTCCAGTACAGAATAAATGAGTTAAATTTGGAAATCATGGGCGTCGGTCTCTGCGCGTGGCCCTCTGCCTCATCCACAGTCAGTGTGCTGCTCTCAGTGGCCTCATCAAACTGGTATCCGTACCTTACTTCTAGGTTAGTGGTGGTTTTGCTTGTACCCAGTCAATGGTCGGACTCCATTAAAGTCTTACCTAGGTGTTGCTCATAATTGCATGAGTCTGAATTGGATGGTTTGCAAGTTAAATGTTCTCAGTATGTGTTGCATTTTGCAAATGAATTGTCATCCAGTGATGGTGCTTTGTCAATGAACACAGCAATTGAATTTGAGTTGTCAGATTGTACAAATGTTATGCTATCATTTCATTTTCTCTTTCGCAAGGTATGGCTCAGCTCACAAGTGGTAATCTAATACCTGGTCACATTCTACCTAGATCGTGACATTCATTCAGGTTCTGAGCGCTACATCCGCAGCTCAATGCAGAAGCAAAGTTCCAGTTTACAAGCATGGGCGTTGGTCATCTCTGGGCACTTCATAAATGCAGCCCTCAGCCCCAACCATAATCAAGGTGCAGTTCTCATGACTTCATCAAAGCGGCATCGTAAATTTTCATAAGGTGATCTTGCTTGCATGCAATGTTTATGGTCTAATTGGGGTATGAGGTGTAATTTGTTGTTGGGCAGTGCGTGCATAATTAATTCCTGAATAGCACGGTTTTCAAATGATAAATGTCCATGTTGTGTTCTTTGCAAATGAAATTTCATACAATTATGGTGCTGTTCAATGATTCCAATGTTTATTCCAAAGTTTTAAAATAATTACGAATGCTAATGGACTGTGCCTCGCCGGCAAACATTCACGGATACTGCAGACGTATCCAACTCAAGGCCACTCGCAGTGGCAAAGTTCACGCTCTCAGCCAAGGCTCCAGCAGTAAGTGTCTATATGGATAAGTATCCGCAGATACATGCGACTTACTCACTAAACGACCACGAGCTGTGGTCACTTCATGGTGCTAAGCTGGCCCCTTGGTATGGGAGCACGATGCCTAGTGGCGCTATCACAAATACTTTGCTTGTGTCAACCTCTCATCCACTAGCAGTGTCACCACTCATCCGCAGCTTGTGCAAATGCTTGTTTATTTATTTTAATGCATATTTTGTCTTCCAGGGCTATTCACCTTGATGACTCCTCAGTCCTGCAGATCCTCTTTTTGAGGATGGCTTTGCCCCTGCCAGCTACCCAGGCAGATCAGCACGCCCCACCTCGCTTGAGGGTCCTCGAGGACGGAGTCATCGCCAAATACTGAATTTATTTTATTTCATTGCATTGTTAATAAGTCTCCTTTTCTTAAATCCAAAGTGTTCGTGATTGAATTACGTTGATTGGAATATCCATGATTGAATACTGTGATGGCACTGCAGCAATCATGACTAACACGAGAGGTCATATGTGAGCGAAAACACAGAATCAGAACTTGGAGGGAAAAATTGACATTACAGAAATACCACATTTGTGATAGGTAGAAAGAAAAGATTACCAATTCATTCCTCTTTGCTGCAATTGTAAGAACAATTAGTCCAAAGCTTTATGGAGCTTTATGGAGAATTCACATGATGGGGAAACTAAATTTCCTTGTTTATTATTTTTAAACATTAGTTATTCCAAAAAGCATGAAAAATTAGAGTGACTTACACGATGAAAACTTACTCTTATTCCCCCAGCTGTCTTCATGATACCACGCTCCAGACGGGACCATTAAAACGGTGCTAAAAAGTTTCATCGAAGGATTTCACTCGTGAAATATTCCACGCATTTCATTGGCTGAGGGCACAATTCGCCCAATGGTTGGGGGAACAGCCTTTGCCTGATAATTAAGAGAGTCTAAAAAAGAATGGAGTCATTCGAGACGAGATGCCTCCATATTTACTTCCGTAAACACACAGTGTGTGCCTGCGTGGTCACGTACTACCTCAGGACCTCTTCCGCGCATGTGGGTCACTTCAGGGTCGCATTCAGTTCACACTCAAAACAGATAGAAGTCGCATATAATGTGTAACATGAACAAGCACACAAAAAAAATAGGATTTCTCCAAAAAATCCAAATTGTGCATCAAGACCTGCTGTCTGAACGTAGCCTTAGAGTCTCTGATTTACCCAGCCCGCAAGTTTTTGGGCAGTGGGAGGAAGGGGGGGGGACTGGAGTAGCTAGAGCAAACCCGCTCTAACTCAGGGAGCGCAGACAAACTCCACACAGAAAAGTAATCAAACCAGGTTTAAACCCACGACCTTCTTGCTGTGAGGCAATGTTGTTACCCATAATGCCACCACGCTGTGCCCCCTTCAAAAAGACAATGGAAAACGCATCAATAAAAGGAGGCATTATGTACTAGACTAGCAACGTATCTACTGAGAAATTACAGAAGTTGATTGGAAGTAGCGACTCATTCATGGTGAGCCAGAATTCAGTGTTCAAGCCATTAGGTTGCACAAAAACTTCTTTCCCAATTATGTCTGACAGAAAAAATTATTTTCAGAGACATCTTTGTGAAAGTTTTAGTCCATTGTGACTGTAATGGCTTTCAAAGGGGGTGTAATACGTGTTCAAAAGAAAGGGACCATGTTTCTCTGTGATTCATAATTTTGAAATGGAAAAGCTTCAAAGCTCGTCTACAATACTACTAATTACATGTAATAGAATGGGCTAATTTTTGAAGGAGGCAAACATCTTTATTGGAAAAATGAAAGTACAGCGAGGCAACTTTTTTATATTAATTGCATGACCTGCTAAGACAGGGGTAACTGACGACCATATGAACTTCAAACCAGCGATTCAAAGCAATGACCAATATTACGTATATATGAGTGATTCAAAAAAGTGAAAAATATACTCAGATATGAGTAAGTCAAAGAACTGGCCAGTATTTTTAGATATGTTATTCAAAGCAGTAACCATCATAGTCAAATAGGAGTGATTCAAAATAAGAGACCAATATACTCAGATATGAGTGATTTGAAGCAGTGATCAATATGCTCAGATATGAGTGATTCAGAGAAGTGGTCAGTGCACTCAGATATGAGTTAGTCAAAGCAATGACCGGTCTATGCAAATACAGTAAGTATGACTCAAAGTGACCTATACAATCAAACTTCAATCAGGAGAGACTCGAGTGAAATCAAGAAAAAATTGAATATGGGTTGAGCATAAGTAGAATTCAATTCAATTCAATTTTATTTATATAGCGCCTTACATAGAGAAAAGGGCAGAGCCCAGACTAATCCCTAATCCCCGAATAGCAGGCAAAACACTCTCCCTGTAGGGAGAAAAGGCCTCGAACGGGGGTGAGAAAAAACTCCTCAGTGAGAAGAAATCTCAGGAGGATCCTGGCTGTAGTGGGGAAGCCCATCATCCGCTGGCTGAATAATAAATTGAAGGTGAATTAGGGATGAGAGGATCAGGACGGCTGGGGGACAGCAGTCAGAATTAACACTCTTAAAATCAGACAAGTCTTTGGCGGTTGGACTCTTCGGGAGACTCGTAGAGCGGGAGCGCGGCTCAGAGCAGCAGCAGGAAAATCCCCGAAGAGTCCAGACGCTGGTGGCGGTGGTGGCTGAAGGCTGGTGGAGCTGGAGCGGCAGTGCGGAAGGGCTGATGGAGCAGGATGGTGTTGGGGAGGAGGGTCAGGGAACAGCAGCAGGAACGAACAAGAGCAGAAAAACATGACTTTTTTTTTTAAAAGACAGCAACATAACGATAGGCTAGCGATGCGACTGAGGTGTGCCACGATTGGACAGTTTATTAGGATAAGCACCAATCATCAGGATTGGAACTGTATTCTTCCTAAACTACTCCTTCCTGCCCGGGACAGTTCTGACGAAGTGTTCACTCCATCTGCCAGTCATCTGGGGAAGCCACTGGCTGGCCTTTGGCAACAACCACTCTGCTTTGCCCAGAACAGCAGAACTAAACTGTGCTTTCGTCTTCTAGGCCCCATCCCATTCTTATCGCATTACAATCAATAAACCTTACTATTGGATTATAATCTGCCTCTGCGCTTAATTCCTGGTCTGGATGGTAACAGTGTGCACAGTGGAGTGTTCTGTAAATAGAGCTGTGAGAATTGTATGCCTTATGAATAAAAAAAAAAAAAAGATGAGCACAAATGCGTAGCACCCCATAACGCCGATGTCATGAAGTAAAAAAATGAGGACCCCCATGCTTACGTCACAAAAAGTACACTTTTCCCCGCAGTGGATTTAGGAAACTATAAAAGGTGTTTTCCCATCCGTACCTCATGGTGTGTGAAAAAGTTACCTTCGATGGGGACACTAAACGCAGCAACACTGGCAGCATTGAGGATAATTCAGCAGGCGACGAGGCTTCGCTCGATGCCAGGTAATTGGTGTTGGAGTTGGCTGCAGTGCATTTTCACTCTGTACTTCTCCTCACTCCACTTCTGATTTCCCTGCCTGGTCGGCCAGAGGCCTGGGCATAATGGTGCATCATTATCAGCTAAAGGCTTTGATGTTATCATCTAACCCCGGGGACTGCTGTGCTGAGCAATCCTGTGCCAAAGTGTTCTTGACTATTGTTCCCCTCCTGTAATTACATGCAGTTTTATGCATGCCCTCAGGGTTGGTGAACAACACTAAGGCAGTGAAATAGGTGAGGAAATATGTGGGGAATTATTTGAAACATTTGGCAATCAATTATGCAACAATGTCAACAATGCGCTCGGTCGCTTAATGTGCAAACAGGTGGATCATGCTAGCGCGCGCAGTGTGGCATATCTGCACAATCTCTCTCGTGAGACCACTCCACATTTCCAAAACCAATGCGAATCCTCCCCTGCAGTGGGCAAAATGAACTTGTTTTCAGAATGAGTGAAAAAGATATGAAAGAGTTAAATAATTTGAACTTGAAGCAAATAAAAAAGGGCGCAAGTGAACAGTATTAAGGCGTTAATGCCCTACTGCTGCGCAGGCAAATGGAAGAGAGGCCATTAGTGGCACATAAATTATCATTGCATATTTTCATTATATAAAAACATTTCTTAGAAATAACATCGACCTTTGTTTTTATTTCGTCACGATTTCCTCCGCTTACAATTTGTCTGAAACCCGTGTAAATTCTGTAGTGCAGCAGTGAGCTCCCTTCCTGTCATATTCCTGGTTACATTAAAGTTATTTTGCCTCCTTTTATGTGTATTATAAAGGAACATGTTTTTCTTCATTTAAGAAACCTGATTGCTAATTTACCTCAAAGTGAGTATTTCTTGGAATATCAACACAGAAATGTTGTTTAATTATAATTATTAAGTTGTATTATTATTATTATTATTATTATTATTATATGCATTTTTTGAGACAAGTAAAATTTAGAATAAACTATCAATTAGAGTACAAACTGAATTTTTTAAATCACTGTTTCAAAGAATACTGAAGTGAGAATAAATAGAAATCAGGCCCCATGTAACTCCAAAAAAATCTGGAACACTGACTCCAGTAAAATGAGCCGTTCTGATTTGACTGTGTTGTTAATGCAACACTTCACATGATATTTATTTGGCAGACAATTTTATCCAAAGCAACAATCAGCAAGTGTATAGAATCAGGTCACTGAAACAATTACACAACAGATCAGACGTCTTTCAATTCTTATAGCAAGTTAGTCAGCTTAGTCATGTACAAGTTATGTGAAGACAGTTAGTGGGCATGTCAGATTTTTTCAAGCATTAGAGGAAGGATGGGCAAGTAATCAAACTGATGATTGTGATGAAAACACCACAAAGCAAAGGTGGGAATTTTTTTAGGAGGGGGGATGGGTTGATGTTAGGTCACGTACTGTCTAAATGAGCCTAGTCTCATCTCGAGTCATCGTATGGTGACCCTACCTGACGAAGCGTCGACGTGCCCCAGAAAGGAAGCTTTTGATGTTCTTATTTGATGCCGGTTTAAAACAAAACAGGATGTAACGCTCCTCCTGTAGCCCTTGTGTTGTCTTGCGGGTCAAAAGTGACCCACTACCATGTTTAGCTTTAGAAAAAATACCTTAAACTATCTTTTTCCAACTTGAAATTTTATGACTTTTCCTAAAGGGACCCCATCATTAGAAAAAGTTATACTTTGTTTATGTTTATGTTTCCATGTGGGCTGTACACCACTAGGGTACAAAGATTGTCTTATGGGTCATTTTTGACCCGTGAATTATAAAAGCATTTAAACACCAGAAAAAAGTTTCAAGGCCACACACAAACTCTCTAATACACAGATACACACCTATGCACACACACACACACACACACAGAAACTGGATTGATGTATGAATAGAACTTGCATTTGATCTGCACCTTCACTGTGGATCTGCAGCTAACCCCTCACATCACACCAGCTCCCAGACAAAACAAAAAAACAATCTCAGACGTAATAAAATCAAATTCAGTATAGAGGGTATAAAGGTACCCTAAATCAAAGGACCCCTAGTTGGCTCCTTGCTGAAGCCATGAGTAGACAATTCACTGTCCAACAGGTCCTGGATGAAATGTTTTCAGGAGCTCAGGAGGAACAAGAGGATGAAGATGTATCTGAAGAGGAAGATGGGGAGGCATGCAACCCAGAGGATGATGCATCTTCAGATGAAGAAGAGGAAATCCCTCAAGCTGACAGAGAGACATTTTTGTCAAAGAACAGCAAAATTGCATGGTCCTCATCAAATTCAGACAGCAACCACGGAAGAACAGCAGCACCAAACATCATAAGGATGACTCCAGGGCCAACAAGGTATTCAGCTGCCTGTGTCCAGGACATTTCATCCACCTTTCTCCTGTTCATCACACCAGCCATCGAAAAAATCATCTTGGAGAATACAACTTTGGAGGGTTTCCGGAAATATGGAAAAAACTGGAAAAATATGGATGAGATTGATTTGCATGGCTACATAGGGCTTTTGATATTAGCAGGAGTATATTAGGTCCCGTGGCGAGGCTACATATAGTCTCGGGGATGCAGAGAAAGAAGGGCAATTTTTCGTGCCACAATGGCGCTGAAAATCTTTCACACTTTCTCAAGAATGCTGAGATTTGACAACCGTGAGTCAAGACCAGCAAGGTGTGTGACGGACAAACTGGGAGCCATCAGAGAAGTCTGGGACAAGTGGGTTGAGCGTCTGCCATACCTGTACAACCCTGGGCCTGAAGTCACAGTAGATGTATGATTCACTTATACAAGTATTATACAAGTATTTGTATAATTCACTTTCTAAAAAATATAAAAGAATAAACTTGACAAAAAAGTTCCAGATTGTTAACAGTGTTTTTCCCTTTCAATAAAATAAATTCAGAAGTAATTACATCATATTTATATAATAGCAATAATAAACCTTTACTGTGTAAAAGAAAAGTGTTATGACAGTTGGTTTGTGGTAAAAAAGAAAAAATGTGTAATAATAGTCACTGGTGATCTTCTTTTTGTACTGTGTAACGAAAAATACATGATAAAAATTGAACTAAATTGAGTTGAATTGATAAATAACATGTTGTTCCATCATGCAAAAGAGATTTTGGATTTAAAATTCAATTCAGCTGCTTTGTTTTGGGGCTTTGGTAGGGCGGGTCATTTTTGACCCGTAGGACAAGGGGAGTAAACAGAATGTTAAGATCGCACAAGGGCTAAGGGAGTGAAAAAAAAACCCTCCCTCTATAGAGGAGCGAATTATAATAATTATCAAAGCCGGAGTGGAGATCAGGAGTTGGTGTTAAATCATTTCAAAAGCAGCAGGTCGGTCGGTGAGAAAGAGGAGAGAGGAGAGTGACAGGGCACATGCTGGGGCGAGTGCGTTTGTCACCGTCTCAGTTGAGTGGTCAGCTCAAAAGCCAGACTGCTGGGGGTTACAGAGGTCAGTCTGACAGAGAACAGATGGTAATTGGTCCAGTACGGCACACTGGAATTTTGGAGAGGAAAGGAATCAGTGATGCAGTGCTGCAGGTCTTGATATGAGAGGGGCTAAGGGTGGCGTTTTGAAGGGCAAGGTATCAAGAGCCATCGTAAAGGCAGAGGGAGCATGTCTCCAGGCACGAGAACAGTCAATAATGAAAAAAAAAAGATAAAGAACGAGCAATATAGATTGCAGAATAATGCAACAAATGTGGCTTTAAAAAATTCACGCTCCAGAGCAACTGTAGTCAAGGATCTTGTCTGATTTTGCCTTTCACTCCTGTTGACACGTTCCCTGCTGCAATGCTGAAGATCATGTTTACCTACTTTCATGTCAATTATCTTGTTAAATATGCAACCAAATAAATGATTTAAAAATAACATTTCAAGCAAAAGTGACCATGTATTTATATGGCATTCACAGGGAACAGCAAATGTCAGTAAATGTCATTCCACGATGGAAATTGTTTAATCTCTGCTCTGGAATAATAGGGTGGTGAAAACTTGTATGCTGCTAACTCTTTGGTCAAGAGCACGGCTGCCTGCCCACACTGACTGAGAAAACTCTGGAATCGGCAGAAAATTCCTTTGGGATCTTGTATTGCAGGTCCATCAGAGCACTGGGTTTTAAAATTCATGCCATGCGTTGTACATTTCCACTGCATGGTGAGCCAGCGTACCGAGGCTCACATTCAATCCTTTCTTCGCTTGTCTCACACCCTCATTGCCTGTGGGTCTCACTCAGCCCGCTGACATTTACCTGCACTTTTGCCGGCAGTTATAAAAATGAATACGGCATCACCACTGCGCTGAACTGCATAATGCATACGGATATGCACACACAGCGTGCGTGAATGCGTAAAACCCACACACACACGCACACACACACATAAACACACGGACAAGTACATGCACGCAAATATGCTCATACACTCACGAACATGCAAATGCACATGTGCGCATACACAAATGCATGCACATGAACACACACACACGCACGCACGCACACGCACACACACACACACACACACACACACACACAAACTCACGCACACACACGCACACACACACACAAGCACACACACAGACACACACACACACAGAGATGGAGATGAACATGTACACACACATGCACGGACACATGACTGGAGCACTGTTCAAAGCTGAAACCCAGGGTGCTTTTATGCTTGTCTGACAGCTCTATTTTGCTCTCAGTGCCTTTGGTTTGGAGATAGAATGCTTTTCTTTATAGATAATGCGCCAGTAGAGGCGCAGAAGAGTGTGGCCTGAATTAGGCAGCATCTTGAAGGTACATTGGCTTAATTTTTGAGCAGCCTGTTTCCCAGAACTTTTCGTATTAGACTAGAATGCTGATGGTTGTTTGTTCAGACTTCAGTACGACCACAAACTGTCATTGCCACTGTTGGGCCCTTGTGCCAGGCTCTAAACTCATGTTGCTCCAGGGGGATGAGCCCCTGTTTCATCGAATCAACTGTAAACTGCTCTCAGATAAATAAATGTAATGTAATGAGGCCTGGCCCATGTGTAACCAACATGCCACAGACAGCATTTGCCAGTAAGCTGAAATATTGACATATGTTATATATGTATAAATAGTGTGGCAGGCCGAACGAGGGCCCAGACAGGGAATTGAACCCCAGACTCCCAGGTAAGAGTCAAATGTGCTGACCACATCACGAAAGAGCCAGGCTCGTTGACAAGATAGCCAGGGCGCGTACTTATTAGGAGGTATTCTAGTGACAGCACCCCTCAACTGTCACAATAGTGTATTTTGAAAAATTACTTGTAATTCCCAGGAGGTTCAAACAATATTTCTGGTAAAGCACTCTGATTAAAGAGGAAATCTTTTTGAAAATCTTGATTGATTTGTTTATAATCCATTGTGCTGGCATACAGGCTCAAAGTAACGAAATGTGTGACGCTCTCCAAATACTCACAGACCTGATTGTCTCCGTAGTTCATGGTGTACATGTCAACCTGCAGAATCTCAGGAATGAAAAGCATGGGTCTTCCATACTGTAAGGTATCATCAAAGTCTTTTCACAGATTTCTTCTCGAGCTGCTGCCACTACTGTCCAGCGCCTGCATACGTCAAACCCCTTTTATGCTGCAACCATACATGTCCAGCACAGTGTTTGAAAGGCCATTACTGACCTCAGTGACCATCAGGCCCTGTGACATGTGGGAAGGACTCCATAAGAAGGTCACTCAATGGTGACATTATCTCACGTTAACAAAAACGTGAGTCTACATCTTACAAGGATGGAATTCGGAGAACTTAAATCCCATTGAAAATGGTGTGAGAGTTAAAATTAGGTGGTGTATGCATGTTTGATTCAAGTTAGGATACCTCTGCAGTATAACCATAAATATTCAATGAGGCTGTATATAATCAGTATGAATATGCAAATTAGGTGTTCACTATGGATGTAATCAGAAAAATGACCACTTCCCACCAGGTTTTGTTGTGATTTGCTGCTAGAATTGTGCAGTACACCTTCAGTGAGAAACACACACATTTATAGCGCCCTCCATAATTATTGACACTCCTGGTTAAGATGTGTTCTTTAGCTTCTAATAAATTCGGTTTTTTCCTAATAATATAGGACCACAATGAAATTAAGAGGAAAATCCAACCTTTAATTCAAGTGCATTTATTCAATGGGAAAAAATCCCACATTAAGAAATAATGCTTTTACATCAAATCATGTGTGCCACAATTATTAACACCCCTGATGTTAATACTTTGTACAACCCCCTTTTGCCAACAAAATAGCACCTAATTTTCTCCTATAATGTTTCACAGGATGGGAGAATACAGAAAGATGGATCTTCGACCATTCCTCTTTAAACAATCTCTCTAAATCATCCAGCGACCTGGGTCCTCTTCTCTGCACTCTCCTCTTCAGCTCATTTCTCAGGTTTTCAATGGGGTTGAGGTCTGGGGACTGAGATAGCCATGGGAGGAGCTTGAGTCTGTGTCTGGTGGACCATTTCTGTGTAGATTTGACCACATGTTTAGGGTCATTATCTTGCTGAAAGATCCAGTGACGACCCATCTTCAGCTTTCACGCAGAGGCCACCAGATTTTGTTTTAAAATGTCCTGGTATTTCAAAGCGTTCATGATGCCATGCACCCTAACAAGGTTCCCAGGGCCTCTGGAAGAGAAACAGGCCCACAGCATCACCGATCCTCCCCCATACTTCACAGTGGGCATGAGGTGCTTTTCTGCATAGTCATCTTTTGCGTTCCGCCAGACCCACTTAGAGTGTTTGTTGCCAAAAAGCTCTATCTTGGTCTCATCTGACCAAAACACACGGTCCCAGTTGAAGTCCCAGTACCGCTTAGCGATCTCCAGATGTTTGCGTCTATGATTGTGAGTGAGAAAAGGTTTTTTCTGTGCATGCCTCCCAAACAGCTTGTTGGCATGTAGATAGCGCCTGATGGTTATTTTGAAGACTTTGTGACCCCAAGATGCTACTAATTGTTGCAATTCTTTAACAGTGAGCTTTGGAGAACTTTTTATTTCTCTTACCATCCTCCTCACTGTGCGTGGTGGCAAAATAACCTTGCATCCTCGTCCAGGCTTGTTTACCACTGTTCCAGTTGTTTTAAACTTCTTAATAATTCCTCTGACAGTAGATATGGGCAGGTGCAGGCGAGTGGCTATTTTCTTGTAGCCATTGCCTGACTTGTGAAGGTCAACACACATCTGCCTTACTTGAATGGTGTGTTCCTCTGTCTTTCCCATGTTGAAGAGTGGATAAGAGAAATGGCCTCTGTGTCACATCATATTTATACCCCAGGGAAACAGGAAGTGATGAATTACTAATTAAATGTTCCTAGATACTCTGATCGACTTTGTAAACTACGGTTGAAATGACAGAAATACTTCAATTACATTTATTTCCTAGGAATTGTTAGGGGTGCCAATAATTGTGTAACAGGTGAATTTATGAAAAATAATTATTTCTTCGTCTGGGATTTTTTTTCCCCCCCTTAAAATTCACTTGAGTTGAAGGTTACATTTTTTCTACAATTTTCAGTGTGAGAGTATGCTTCTGCAATAAAAATGGAATTTATTTTAAGGCTTTTTACACATCTTAACCAGGGGTGCCTATAATTATGGAGGGCGCTGTATTTACTCTTTTTCAACAAAGCCTAAATTGTTCTTGTTTAGTGATATTCTTTGAGACAAAATTATCGAATCTGATAAATATAATCATCTAAATTTAAGTCTGGAAATTAACAGGTTTTGGATCTGCCCCACAAAAACATCAGAAGTGTGAAACGAATTTATTAGTTGATTCAGCTAATTTGTTGAGGAATAACAGACGTAACGTTTAATGATTATTTACTGTCTGTATGTTAATGAACGACAAACATGATAATCTTGTGAATATAACTCATTCACAAATACAACCCCAATTCCGAATTGTTGGGACAAAGTGTAAATTGTGAATAAAATCAAAATGCAATGACTTTGTGATCACGAGCCAATATGTAATTTACAGTAGAACATAAGATTTCAAATGTTGAAACTGAGACATTTTACATTTTTATCCTCAAAATGAGCTTATTTAAATTTTTCTGGCTGCGACAGGTCTCAAAAAAGTTGGGACACAGGCAATAAAGGGCTGAAAAAGCAATTAATATCATCTGCAAGAGAATCAGCTGAGAGAACATTTAATAAGTAATTAAGTTTACTGGCATCAGGTGGCATCATGATTGGCTATAAAAGGGATGTCTTAGAGAGGCTGAGTCTCTCAGAAGTAAAGATGGCCAGAGGCTCTCCAACCTGTGAAGGTTTGTGTAAAAAAATTGTGGAATACTTTAAAAACAATGTTCCTCAACGTCAAATTGCAAAGGCTTTGAAGGTCTCATCATCGACAGGGCATTAAGTCATCAAAAGATTCAGAGAAAGTGGAAAAATCTCTGTGCGTAACAGTCAAGGCCGGAGACCTTTACTGGATGCCCGTGATCTTCGGGCCCTCAGGCGCCACTGCATCACTCACTGGCATGATTCTGTCATTGTCATTACTAAATGGGCCCAGGAATACTTCAAGAAACCACTGTCTGTAAACACAGTCCGCCGTGCCATCCACAGATGCCACCTAAAACTCTATCATGCAAAAAGGAAGCCATTGTTGAGCATGATTCAGAAGCGCCGCCGTGTTTTGTGGGCCAAGGCTCATTTAAAATGGACTGTAGCAAACTGTCCTGCGATCAGAAGTCCAAATTTGACATTCCTGTTGGAAATCATGGGCGTCGTGTCCTCCGTGCTAAAGAGGAGAAAGACCACCCCTCCTGTTATCAGCGTTCAGTTTAAAAGCCAGCATCTCTGATGGAATGGGGATGCATTAGTGCATATAGTGTGGGACACTTGCAGTTTTAAAAAACACCATGAATGCTGAAAGGTGTATAAAGGTTTTAGAGCAACATATGCTGCCCTCCAGACGACATCTATTCCAGGGAAGGCCTTGTGTATTACAGCAGGACAATGCAAAACCACATACTGCAGCTATTACAACAGCATGGCTTCGTAGTAGAAGAGTTTGTGTGCTGAACTGGCCTGCCTGCAGTCCTGATCTTTCACCGATTGAGAACATTTTGCGCATAATTAAACAAAAAGGCTGTCAAAGGAGACCCAAAACTCTCCAGCAACTGGAGGTCTGTATTAAACAAGAGTGGGATCAAATTCCAATGGCTAAACTCAAGAAACTTGTCTCTTCAAAGCCCAGATGCCTCCACCCTGTGTTTTAAAGAAGAGGGGATGCTACACCATGGTAAAGAGGCCCCTGTGCCAACTTTTGAGACTGTAGCAGCCATCAAATTTGAAACGAGCTCATTTTGTCGATAAAATAATTAAATTTCACAGTTTCAAAATCTGCTATGTTATCTCTGTTTTATTGTGAATAAAATACTGGCTGGTGTGATTTGAAAGTTTTTATAATAATAATTTACATTATATGAAGTAGTTATTCAAGCAACATTCACAAAATATGTTTCTGCCCTTTTTAATAATGGCACAATTATGGAGCTGAATCCTGTTTTTAATGAAGATGGAATACAAATACGAATGTGTTGTGTTCAATAGTTCTGAGGTGACACATATCTAATTAGTTTCTGAAGGTAATTATGACTTGTTATCAGCAGGTCGAGCAGACCAGAGTGAGGATGTTATTAACACACCTTTATCTCAGGCTGAATTAAAGCCAGTCCCATCACACCACTTAAAATGGCTCCCAGCCAATACTGCAAATCACAAAATGGCTGCTCTCATTGTCTTCATCTCCTTTGATTTGCACTTCAAAACAAATCCTACCAATTTAAAGCCTGCGTCAGGTAGACTTACTCCGGTTTCTGCTGTATTTAATTTTTGACATTTTCATCTTTTTCACGTTTGTTGACAAATGGGGGATGGTTCGGACTTGGTGGGGGTTTGCAATCTCAGATTGCTCGTTTTGACATGTATCAAAACGTTAAAAAATGTTGGTTATATTTGCGTGGTTGTTGCATTGATTTCATTCCCCGTATCGTACAAAAAGAGAGATTGAATGCATGACTTGCTGAAAAACAAAGTAGAGAGAGAAAATCATACTCAACCATAAAGATTGTTAGACCTGTCAATTTCACTGATGAATGCTCTGTAAAAATGCCACGGACCTCAATGTTACCTGTGTCTTAATGCAGGACAGTTGCAGATATTGATTTGGTCCCGTCCACTTGAGGTACACATCAGAGGTGAGTGTTCTTTGATCTCTTCAACTGATTGTGACTCAGAATAGATAAAAGCACCTGACATGGGCCTTACTGATTGAAGTAGTACAGTCAGGCATTTTTCTCTCCCCAATCTATAACCAGATACCTATTCTGCCTCTAGCTTTCTGTCTCCACTGGCCTCACACCAGTGCAAAGACCCGTCCCCAACCCTTATCTGCTGAGCTTTTCTGTCTGGTAAAAGAAACTGTGCAGCGCAGGTTTTTAATCAAATCTGAACGTTGATCCCAAATTCATCCCCAGAGTTTCCTCTCTGTCAAGGACAAGCTCTTCCCACCTGGCTCCTGAAGGTTGGGGGTCAGGGTGAGGGGGTTTGGGTGGCATTTTGATTTGAATAGATCAGTGGTGGTCCGTCGGCAGGAACAAAGGCTAGCGGTAACTTCACCTTTCACTGCTTCATAGCCTAAACCTCTTGCAGTTTACTTCTCCCAATTAGCAACAGTTGCTCAAACTAATTTGTAGAATCGATGACAGTCTAATTTTTTTTAATAGCATTGTTATACAGTACACCGCAAAATTAGAAGGCATTTTCTACAATCGAGTTGTAAAGGGTGAGGTTACTGAAGCCCCTGGGAACATGTGACCACACACCGCTAGAATCAATTCCCCATGATTAAGCGACACAGCATTTGCTGAGGTTTGCACATGGATTTTTCCAACAATCAGTTGCTGTAGTCTTGTAGGATTTCAAGGTTGTTAAACAAAACCACACTTGTCCACAAATTCACTCTCCACCCGCTGAGTTAAAGGAGGTTAGTACACTTGAGAACGCTGGAGCATACTCTCTGGTGGAGATGTTAAGTGAATCCCACATTTAGCATGTTCTCAACATGTTTGCATGGGATTTCTGCGGGTTAACCAGTTTACACCCACTGTCCATAGGGCATCCATGTTAGGCTAATTGGGTAACATAAATGAAGAATCTAAATTGCCTTAGTATGCGTTTGAGTGAATGGTGCGTGTGCTCGATGATAGACTGGCGAACTGTCTCTGGTGTGCTCCTGCCTCTGGCCTGTTGCATGCTGGGATAGGCTCCAGACTCCAACAGTCAACCACTTTGCCCTCCTACCCCCACACACAAACTCCCCGTAATTCTGATAAATTCACTACTCGCATCAATTTGCAGCACGATTACTATGGCTCATCCGTAGCCACACACCTAATGAGGCCCGTTGGGTAGTCCAAGATGTTTGCGCTGGTTTTCCCGCCTCACTGTGAACGTGCAGGAGCCAGCGGACACATATAAGCATATCAATGGTGTATTCCACTTTTGAGAAACGATAAAATATTTATCGCCCAATCGCAACCTTGGTTCGGTCACTGTCTGAGCTCATCACGAGAATCGCCCTCATCCCAGACTGTCCCTCACATCACCGCTAATACATTTAGCCAAGGTGGTGCGAGGTCTCGATAAATTCATGCATGAGTTTGCTCAGATCTCTTTTGCGGACTTTTTTCTCTCACAGCATGCTCACCAGTAAGGCCATATCGCAAACCTCTTCACCGAGGGGGGAAAATTGAGTTCTGAGCTGTCTCATCAATAATTAAAACCCATCTTCAAACAGTGACTCTATACAGTGTATGCATGTAAATCTTTGTTCCTTTGACCAACATGTCTTCCCTGATTGTGATTGCTGCATTGGTTTTTCAGTGTACAGTTAGCAGTATTTTGATGGGAGCATTTTTGCTATTTCAATACTGTTGGTCAAGTCCATCTCTGGTGCTGAGTCCAACTGAACATGCATTTTACCTGAAGGCAAAAAGTCCCTGAAACAAACATGAAGTGAAGATGCTGCAGTACAGACCTGGCAGAGCATCAGCAGGGAAGATACCAGAGTCAGCTGATGTCTGTGTCACTGACTTCAAGCAGTCATTGAATGCAAAGAGTATGCAAGAAAAAATGATAACATTGTTCATTCTTTTTAATACTCCAATATTTTATGAATCATAGAAATGTGCCACTGTCAAACGAATGATGACGGTCACTGTATAATGTGATTTTGCACATATGAGGGTTAAGGCTTGTGTACTTTATAATTTGTCTGTTATTACTTGTACATCTGCAGGCAGTCTGTAGCCCACTTGGCCAGAAGGCCCAAAGGGGCTTATGCTATGCTTAGGGTCTTTAGTGGGGGTCTGTCGTGCGTGCGTCTGTATGTGTGTAAACTTTTCGCTTGTCTGCACTTTAGCGTCTTCAGTTTTTCACCGATCCTTTTCCTATTTCACATGTGCATATAGGGTCATAAGGTCTAGATCAAGATCGATTTTGAGCCGAGTTGGACCGATACTCTGGCCAATAGGGGGCGTTCAATTTTGGTCATGTGTGGCCAAGCGGGCGCAGTGGCTTTGGCACTATTTTTTAAATCTTGTATCATCCAATTATTATTGTCAATTCCTTCCCCCTGCAGGTCAGACAAAGGGAGCTGGAGTGGCATTATGAAAGCAGAAGAAGAAGAAATCAGGAAGAAGCTGGATGGTCACGGTGATGACAGGACAGTCAATAAAAAGATTCAAGCACTCACAGTATCATGACATCTGAAGACCTTAAAAAATGCAGTATATGATGATAATCAGCAGGTACCAAAATCATGACATGATGCCTAATTGACGGTACATTTGCAGCACAACTTTCGCAGATCTAATTGGTTAATTTTTACAATTTGTTCACCACCCCTAATTAAGGACATTTTCCATTTATTTGGCTTATCCATACTGTGTACTTCAGAGTTAGGGTAAGGTGGCGACCAAATTATAAAATTGCTTCCTTTTTTAGAATTTCATTATAAAAACAGAACTGCATCACTGTTTAATCTTTGTTTCATTCAGAGTATCCCACGGTAAACACCTCAAATGCAAAACAACTATTTACAAAAAGGAAAAAAAACGTGTTTGGGCCAGCTCTATCCCCATCTGTCTGCGGAGTTGATTTGTGAAACAGATCAAACAGAAGTCAAATGACGCAGGATAATTCTCTGAAATAGCAGGACTCATTATCTTCAATTACGCCTCCCGGCCGCGATCAATAGTTTAACGTCAGATATAAGAACTTCACTCAGCCATTACTCGTCTGCACTATTCGTCGTGCTGAATCACCGACTGACATGTAGCACTTAAGTCCTCCGGTGATGTTCCACAGCCCCTCATGATGGAGGCTTAGAAGTTAAGCAATTTTGTTATTCGCTGTTGACCGGCCACTTTAACTCGGCTGAATAACACACGGAGTTGCATAACTGAAGTGCGTCAGCGTTCCCGATAGTTTTCAGAGCTTTGAGCCGATGCTCTGAAACGATGTTCCACACTTTAGCACAAACTCTTGAAAATAATCAAAAGGCAGGAACTAAAATAGCCGCCATCACCCGCTCTCACCAGAGAGAGGCGGCCAGGGGGTCAGACTGTTGTTTCGTCGCCTCTGCCGCTGAACGAGGCTCCCTCAGGTACAGCTCCGCTAGGAAACAGCCTGCGCCAACATACAACATAAAACTTTAGACTCCATCACCCCTCAAAAACAAAGATAAACAAACCAGTGCTGAGATAAAAAGGAATGTACAGTGCAGCTTTGAAAAAATATTCAAACTTCTTTATCTTTTCTACAATTAATTGTATAATGAAAAATTGGATAATTTGCTTCGTTGGCCATTAATCAACACACAATTTCCCACAATGACAAGATTTTCAATTTCAAAATTTATCTATTAGCCCCTTGAACCCTATTTTTTTCCATTTAAGTTTTCTTTTAAGTAGGGTCAAAGGCAGAATAAAGCATTTTTTTTTTCATAATGTGGTATAATATTACATACATTGTTCGAATCTGTGATTTCGGGAAATACACCCCAGGGTTGGCAGCTGAGAAAGAGCCAGAAACCCTGATTTGTTCACTAAGACATCAAAGGATACACACAAAATTTTGATGGTGAAATCAAGTCCCCCAATCAGCCTACTGCACATGTCCTTGGGCTGTGAGATGGGACTGATGTAGGGGAGACTGGGGTCCGATGAGCCATATCACTATTTCACGATGACAGAGCTGCTTAAAATTGGCAAAATATTTGACCATTGACTGATGAGTCATGGAGATTAATAAGCCACATCACTTTTATGCCTATTTTAAACACCTTTGGCATCGATTGATTGTAAAATAGTGAAATGGCTCATTGGTCCCCAGTCTCCCCTACGCAGTAGAAATTCATGCAGAAATGGGAAGTGGGTGTAAAATCCACACAGAAAAGCCCAGGACTGAATTCCAGAACCTGCAAAAAGTTTGTGCATCTTCCACGATTCTGCTTTCAGTGATGGGGAGTTTGGGGGGCGGGGGGGTGATGGGTTCGGAGTTTGGAGGGGGGTTCCCCAACATGGGCACAGGACTGATTTTATTGACTGCTGGGAAAGTGGAATGAAGAATCCTCCAAGATTAAGGCCCTTTCTCAAATCGCTCCCTCGCCATTAGCTCTTCAGTCTGTGTGAAGTCTCCCTCACAGCTGTGTGGCGGACTTTCCTCATTAAAGGGGCGGAGGCTCCTCATTAAAGGGGAGGGTGTAAATACTCATGTGATCTTTGGGATGCACTTGTCTCCATCCACCAGGAAACAGAAGGAGCTGGCCCCATCAACTGTTCAGTTACATGTGATTTGACAAAGGCTATTCCCCTAACCAATGAGCGACATCTTTCAGTGAAACTTTAAGGCTCCATTTGAATGGTGTCTTATATTTATTTGGGGAATAAGAGCAACTTTCCTCTCCTGTACCTCCAACAGCTGGGGGAATAGCCACTTTGACATTATATACAGACAACAGCTGGCACCACAGCTAAACATAAGCTACACACAGGCTCCTCTTTCGCCCGTCTTACGGCAACGGAGAGTGAGATTATAAAGTCAGCATCGATGCAGACACTGTAGGAGTGTTTCTCAATCTACTCCCAATCTTCGCTCATAGGACTGAGACGGACTCCAACGTGGCGATCCTGCCGTGTGAGCTCACAAACAGAGGGGGAGTAGGACGGGTGATTTTCGGATTGAGCCAATGAGAGTTGAAGATAAGAATTTGCCAGAGGCAGGTGGAGGACTTCCAGGTGTCGGTAGGATTGGACTGAAAAATAACAGGAGGTTCTGGGGTACAAGAGGCAGCAGGTCCGCTGAGACAGCATACGCACAAGACCGGCAGCTTAGCACACAAACACGGCGGGAGAAATAGCAAACACGGTAAAGAGAGAAGAACTCGCTGTAAGGGTGAGCGAAATGTCCGCATTTGTCTGACTCAAACAATTTTTCTCCATTAATTCCCAGCAATAATGCAGTTTTTTTTTTTTGTTAGTTTGGCTTAATTTCAGTGTCAGTGCTCAGAACGTTCTGTCCCTGACCCAATGGTCTGTTTGGGGTGGGGAGGCTTGAAGAAGAAACGTTTAGCTTTCACCCAGGGAGTGTTTTGAAAACAAACACACTGAGTCAGGATAATGTATGCGGCAGGGTCGCGGGAGATACGCCTGGGGCTAATGACAGAGCCTGAGCGATAAGTGCTGGAATTATCAGTGCACTGCAGTTAATTCAACAGAAACATTTACCCGAGCAGTAATGAATTTCCAAGTATACTGAAATAAATCATGGATTATTTCAGTTCAGTAGAACTGCAACTTTGTGTGTATGAGTACATCTGTGTGTGTGAGCATGAGTGGATGAGTTGCATAAATAAGTGTGTGCGTGTAAGTGTGTGGGTTGATGTGTACGTGTGTGTGTGTGTGTTTGTATGAATGTCACTGCCTGTGAGCGTTAGTGTGTGTTGTATATCAGTGCGTGTGTGTTTCTGTGTGAGGATGAGTGTGTGCGAGGAGACAGTAATCTTTTAATAAAACTCTCTCATTTATCACCCTTCATGTTCGAATTTCCAAAATATAAAATCTCATTCTCAGTTTATTAACTTTCATTTTTATCATCTTGAAAGGTGAAAAGAGCTGACATGGTAATTCGATGGCAGAGCGTTAAACTGGAGCATTTTAATGACTAATTTTTTTCAACGATAACTCCGCTATGACTCACATTAATCACATACATTTATTTATGCTTTTCACGCAACGTCCATTTTTCGCCTCAGTAAATTACCTCGGAACGCTTATAAAATAAAGTTAAATTAAGTACAGCATATAACAAGTTTTTACCACAACAAACTTCTATAATATGGGATTTGGCTATAGAATTGCTGGGATGAATTCAGAACATATCATTTTCATAAATGATTTATGGTGTATTATTTTTTGTGATACCAAAATTTTAGCTAAGAGCTAAGTGGCTTGGATGTTCCCAAATTTCAGATGTAAAATAATAAGTTCAATTTACTCCCTGCATATAACTCATCCACCAATTTAGTTTCTAAATGAAACACTTAAACGCTTCACTCTAATAAAAATGTCAAGAATTAAGTGCTCACTCAGGAACAAGTGTCAGACCCTATCAAAATCACACTGGAGTTGATTACCCGCCTCACTCAAACCATTAGCGCTTCAATTTTCCCTTTTTTTCCTGGAATTCGTTTCTCCCTTTGTCTTATTGTGTGAGAGAGTCAGTCCTCCTCCTTATTCTGCACCCCAGTGCCTGTTACCCTTCTCCGTTAGAACTTCCAGAATACGCATTTGGTGAGGGACTCACCAAAGAGAGTGCTGAAATAATTAGGTGTACAGTACCAGTCAAAACTTTTTGCCCACCCCAAGATCTTGTCAAGCCTTTATTTTACATGTATGTTTACAACAAAGAAATCACTGGAACCCAATACCTGTTCATTACAAGTAATAAATTTACAAGGAAAATCAACAAGGAATCCAGCACAAGCGATTGAAATACTCAGCTCGCTATCAACCCTCTGAAGCTGCTTGATAATGAGTGGATCATGTGACTCACCTGTGCAGGAGCCGGGAGATCTAACACCTGCAGGACAGGTGGTCCTACAGGAGAGGTTTGGGAGGCGCTGGATTTGACCATCGTTACTGATCTGTTTAAATATTGACGAAATGACTGATCCTGGTTTTTTTCACCCCTCGACCAAACTTCGGCCAGAGGGGTATTGTCGTCACCTGCATGTCTGTCTGTCTGTCTGTCTTCTGTCCATGACTTTGTCCGTGTCAGTACTCAGCAACTAATGATCACAGCTTCACCAAATTTGGTATGGTAACTCACTATGACCCATAGATGTGCAATGCCAGATTTTTTGCTGGATTTGACCTTTGACCTTAGCGCTGTGACCTTCATCGAGGAAATCTTGTCCTGCCCAGTACTCAGTCACTATTGATGGCAGCTCTGTCAATTTTGGTATGGTAACTCTGTGTGACCCATAGATGTGCACAGGCCGAGGGGTATTCAGCAATGCGTTATGTTTCTTAATTTGTCTTGTTATATACATGGTTCATACATTTGGCATCAGTTTTCCTAACTTTCTGCTATACAACCAATATGAGACCATTATAAAAGAACAAAATATTTAAAAAATTGTAACAATTACAGAAAATATTAAGGTGTGCAAAAACTTTTTACTTTTTTCTTTTTTTTAACTTATTTTAAGCCATTTTTTTGGCCAGGACTCTTGCAAAAGAGATGCAAATCTCAGTGGGACCATTTCCTGGTAAAATAAAGGTTAAATAAAAATAAATAAAATAAAAAAACTGGTAGTATATATACCCAAGGATACACTATTTTTATATACTGCATACACTATTTTCGGTGTGATTTCTGACCCAACGAGAGTTCAAGAACAAAATTAATTGATTTAAGGAAAAGTTGGTTTTATGCACATTCAATAACAAATGTTAGCGAAGCAAGATTTAATATACCATGATTATTGAGGTGCCGAAGTGCACTATTGTTGGGTCAGAAATGCATAACTAAAGTCCCTCAGTATATTTTTTAAAAGGGAGCTCTTTAAAACAAGTTGCCACGTGGTTTTCAACAGCTTTGATTTTGATATCTTCATCACTGAGTAGCAATAGTCGCATTTGGCACTCTTAGGGTTAACAGCACTGTCTTGCCATAATTATTTAATTAGAATAGTAAAATTTGGGGTGCCTTTTTTCTCAGGAGCAATCGCTGTTTTGCTATTTGACAAAGGAGTATCGCAGGCAGAGGGAGGATGAGATGCGAAGAAAATCTTTACTGGGGAATACAAAGAAAGATCAATTCATTATATTTATGTTTTTTAGTGGTTCTCACATGCATAATAGCTAGGAAAGAAATGGCATAATTTTTTTTAACTCTCTGAATATAAAAATAAAAGCATTTTATGAGTCAGATGTTGTGCAACAACAAACTACAAATTTTTAATTTTGTGGGCGTGCTTTTAAGTGCTGTGCATTGTTTTTTTGTTCATTGTTCATTGTTCATACATATTTTGGGGTGGTTGCTAAGCAACATGAATTTCACGTCTTTCTTTGGCGGTGGTGGGCTTAACAGACAAGACTGAAGATGATCTATGGGATTAATTATACTTGCGCTCATGAGCAGATAAATTTGTTAAGTTAGTCTCTCATTAACCTCTGATTGAACTGTTTAGTGTCCTATGTTGGATAGCAGTATTCTAATAAACTACAGGCTTCAAAGATGCCGAGAACCAGCGTTGTAATTGTAATTAACACAGTTCTGAACGGCATCTCAATGCAACAGCCTTATCATACCCTGAAAAATAATCATTGCACGTGAGGCAAGCCACTTTTTATTTTCATAACAGAACATGTGAGGCAAGAACAAGTCATTCAGCCCATCTCGGCTCGCCATTATCCCATCCCTAAAGTGAACCTAATTTCTCAGATACACAAGGACTCGACGCATCCAGCACTATATCAAGCCTGGACTTGAAAATTCCTGGAGTGTCTGCCTCAGCGATGTGGCCAGTCAAGCCATTCCACACTGTAAATACTGAAAACATTTTAACCGACCAAAACATGGCAGAGAAATATAAATCTGCCGCACATCAGGAGTCAACCTTTTACTGTAGCTCTCCTCAGGCCTGAAAACAGCTCCAGCACAGCCTTCATTCGGAGGAGAGAGGTTTCTTGACAAGCTTTAAATGAGCAGCGAGGAGGACTCTCGCCTCAATCCAGCAATCTGTTCAAATAAATCATAAAAACAAAATTAGAAATTTGTTTTGTCAATTGATACATTTAATGCCATCAACTCAGATTTTTTTTCTTGAATTTCCCCTGTCGTTTCGAATTGTTTTTCATAATTGCAGGACAACTTCACATACATATTCTGTATCTGCTGATTGCACCGCTTCACTGAAGGTACATTATACTTATATTGAGAGAAATATTCAATCCCAGGATGTCATGTGTTATAAAGCCACAGCATTACATCAAATGGAAAATATCAAGATCCTGTGCATCATTTTATGCCGAGTTCCCAGAAACACTGTAGAACATATCTGGAATATTTGTGCACTTTAGAATCCTCTGTATAGAATTTGATGTATGCATGTATGTAAGTTCCACAGGTTTGAAAACAGCAGCTGCATTTGTCGAACCCACGTGTGAGATTGGCAGAGCCAAATAGATTTAATGATACTAGATTTTAATCACAAGTCGTTGGGGCAGGGCGGATAATCAATTATATTCTTTAAAGAAGGAAGTTCACTATTTTTTGTCAGTATGCAGAGAAAGGGCACTCAATTTTCAATCTAAATGTTTGAGTTAGGTTGATTATATTTTAGATTTTAGTTGAGGTTTAATTGTTGTTTATGATTAAACTTTAGCAGATCATATACAAGAGCCTTCAGTTGGGGTCTACAGTTTATATTTTAATCGTATTGATGTCACTTCTACTGTTCGTGGTTGGTAGTCCGATTGTTTTGTATTGTTTTGTAATAGTGTTTAGTGTCATGTTATTGTTATTGTGCAGTTTTTTTTTTTTGTCTGCGTTTGTAACCTGCTGTGCACTGCCTACTTGGCCAAGTCACAGTTGCAAAAGAGATTTTATCTCAGTTGTTCATCTGGTTAAATAAAAATAAAATTTGGGATAAACTAGTTCATAGAAAAAGGTTTCATTTGTGGCCAGCCTGTACACTTATGCCCCACAGTCTTAAAGCAAATGAAAAGGCCTTTGAATTGTTGCAAGACCCTGAAATAATGTAATAATACAAAAACCAACATCAAAACACATCAAAACAATAATATACAACTGCAGTCCAAAATGAATATTTTATGTTTGAGAAACCCAATTTGAGAAAATCTTCAAATGATAGCTAACTTCAAATCAAGGTTTTAAAGAGTGATTACTGCTGTCGTTTACAGTGATTGAGATGCACTGGTGTAGACGACTGCGTGAAGAACATAATTATGTTTCAGATGAGAAATAAGTTTCAACAAAATGCACATTTCTTTATTAAAATAAAGGAAAATTGCCATGGAAATGTGGTTTACCAATATTGCATGGCAAAAATATTCACCAGGTTTATATTATGGGCAAGCTCTGTTTGTGCATGTTCTCAGAGAGAATATTATTTATAAGGGTAGTAAATGCATTGTGGAAAAAATAAAACTATGGTTCATTGACTGTTTGTTTTTGCTACATACATGGCTGACTGACACATCTATTAACGATTCGATTTATGGAAAGAAAGCTTTCAATCACTATATTTAATATCGATGTACAAAATGCAGCAGTCTTGTTGAATTTTGCTCATCTAATTTGATTTGTTAGTTTAAAAGCATATATAAGTGTTATGTTCCAGACCAGGGAATCAAGCGCAGATGCAGAGTATAGTCCAATACATAGGTTTATTGAAAGCAGTACGGTAACGATTGGGGCGGAGCCCCGGAGGAAGAGAGCTCAGTTCAACGCCGATGTAATGAGTGAAGCTGAGCCAATAATTGCTGGTCAGTGGATTCTGGGATAACAGCCAAGTAGAGGGCAGCGTCGCCAGATCCAAATTGTCCCACGGAAAGATGGAGTAGCTTGAGAGGAACTTGGTTCCAATCCTGACGACTGTAGATGGATTGGGAACTTGTTCTTAATAAACTGGACAGAGGAACAGACTTGGAAAGGTAAACAAGAACACAGTCCCATTCCCTGGATCATGATTAGGATTGAAAACTTGTTCCAGTTACCTAAGTAAGGAGGACAACTTCTGGGAATCGCTGTGATTAAAGGTTACATTATGCTTAACCCCCCAGTGCAGATGTCGATGCCAGCAGACATTGAGCTGCACATTTATGCATGCAGTTACACAGTTCTATCACTAGATGGCCGATCGTGAATCAGTTATTAAATATTCACTAACAAGCCTAGCTCGAACACGGTTTAGAATATGGACAAGTTCACTCCCATCCCTGTTTTTCAGGAATGGCATTAATTAAACCCCTCAGCTAAGCCTGATGTGCAAACTGCTCAATATACTTGCCCATCATATCTGTCCAGCAGTTTAAAAAAAAAGATCTCTTGGGACAGAAAAAATCTTGTTCTCTGTTGCAACAACTTCAGCTACAGTGAGCCAATGATATTCCAATTTGTAGTTAAGAAAAATCCGTTTTCTGAAGCAAAAATTCAACATGGTATTGATACTGTGTCATTCTACTATCAATCATAGTCATCACATATAAAAAGCATGTTGTTCCCTATTGTGGATTTACATTTAGATTCCTCCATCGATGAATTCAGCGCTCCCTTATCTCGTCCCAAGTACTCTTGTTGATAGCCTATCACTCAATGATTTGGCTCATCTGCGTAACTGCACACTTATATTTCATGCTCACCTAAAACTTCTCCATAATGATGTATTGAATGACATGTTTCATGTCCAATTCCAGAGAGAATTCATTTTCCACAGTATCTGAAAGACCTTGATTGGACAATCAGAAATGAATACAAGCCTTTGCCTTACAGAAAGATAGGTTGTATTCTCTTAATGTTGCACATAGAGGCGCAGCTGAAAATTATGCAATTTCAAGAAAAAAATACTTCCAAAACCGGCATGAAGTCTTTAGTTACATTTGCGGGATTTAAATGAGGTATGGACATAGTCAATGGGAATCATTCTGAATGAAACAGGATACTGGATACATCTGTCTCTGGAGGAGGGATTCGGTGAAAAAATACTGCTACTGCTACTGTGATAGCATTTTGCACAATGTAGCTTTACGTTTTGGAATTTACACCGTATTCAACTAAATCAGGTGCTGATGTTTTGGCTTGTTATATATACCAATAGCTCAAGCACCTGACCCCCTGGTACATACATCGCACCATTCTGTTCAATCTAGGGTAGAATATTGCCTGATTTTTCCTGACACTGGAATGTCTGTTCTGTTAGATTAAGGAATATTTCAGATATTACTGAGATTGTGAGTTATACTTGTTCCTTATAAGGTGTGGAGTGTGTTGCGAACTCGGAAGTGGGAACTGCTAGCTTTTTATTACAGGGTGATTGTTATAACTGTTAAATAAGCAGTTTCTTTAATGAGTATATGTGCTGGCTTGTGGGAGTCTGAAGAAAAATGGACAAAATTCTAAAATTGAATGACACTTGTGGTCAAGGAGTTTAGAATCCCAGAAATGTATAGTTTTAGCCCCCAGCCATTCTTCAATTTTCACTTTTTTTTTACAACTTCAGTACTAAATTTTCATAAAGATTTTTTATGTTTACAGGCCTTTTTCTCTACCAAAATCATGATAAACTGAAATATGATTCAATTCTAAATGCTTAAAGTGTCTTGACTCAGTTGAGCCATTCCTTTCCTCTCTTTGAAGCTTCAATCTTGAATTATAAGGCCTTAACCCTTTGGCATTCATGCATGTTTTAGGTAATGTTGCCATTTTATGCACCTCATTTTTGAAGCCCTGTAGCTCTGAAACTATAAGTCCAATCATCTTACAGTAATTAAAAGTTTTTACGGAATTGTCCATAATATCAGATGATACCATTTTTGTTGCTATGCTACCCACCGTTTTGGGTAAAAAGCATGAAAATGGGTACAAACCCTGCACTTTTTGCCAATAACTAAACAAGATTTTTTAAAAATCAAAATAACAATTTTTTCTGAAATAATTATAAATGAGCATGAGGGGGCTGAACTGCATTGCCTCAGCCATGCCCACGTGCCCTGCCAACACCGCCCCTCATCCTTGGGTACCACCCCTGGTCCTGACCCTACCTCTAGCTTGAATACCCCCTCTGGTGCTAGCTCTCCCCCAATATCATCATTTTCAGAGGAAGATTGGCCAAATCATCAGGACCGGGTTCAAACTCTGAATCATGTTCAGCAGTATACCCATGCATTTGCGTAACGGGTACGTAGTTCATTAATTCATCCTGAATTCACAAAAAAATTGGCACTTTTCAAGCAAAAATTACCCAGTAAATTTCTATTGGAACATCATATCGTTTTGGTACGAATCGATTGCTCTGACCGCCATCTATCGTTAAAGAAGCAAACAAAGGCTTTGCGCGTGACAGGCATAGAAACATCGTAGAATTTCAATGCACTAGTATTGTCTTGACCCAGGGTCGAGAGCGACCGTCTAAGGGTTAAATAAGGTAACACTTAAATAGCCAGATTTGGCGTCTGTGCAAAGGGGTTAATAAAGACAAATAATTTTCACTTAGAATACTGACTGAAACTAAACATACACAGCAGATTCCACTCCAGCCACTTGCGTCACAAAGCAGGAGGTTTAAATTCATGTTACTGGAACATTAGCAAATAACCATGAAATGAGACACAGCTGGGGAGGGGAAAACACACAAGTTGTAAACCAATCAAAAGACATAATTCAAACAGACACAAAGGAGCTGAATTGGAAGGGAAAGCAAAAGTATTCACACCTTCACACAAGGGTTGTGACATATTGGCTCCCACTGTTTGTAAATGATTTGTCTCAGTATATAGATATTGTACTTTCATATAATAAAAACATTTGGTCGGATACAGGAGCAGACCTGATGTATTTGATTAAATGGCCTTTAACTGTAATAAAACCTGAACTGCCATGACATAGTTTCATTTGTACAGACATGAACGCTGTCAAAGGGTTGCGCTGATTGGATTGACCATCATTTTAGCCATATGTGGTGACCATAAGATTATTATGTATTCTGTCATTATGGTGCTTTCAAGGAGAAAATGGATGGAGACAATAATATTGTGCTCATCAAATGACTCAATCTTTTTGAACCTTAAAGGTTGATCGTATTCCATTTTTTTGCCAGGCTTACAAATGTGCGTTTGTGTGTGTGTGTGTGTGTGTGTGTGTGAGTGAGGGCTTTTGAGTGACTGTTGAGTGACGTCATCATGAAAATCATCGCCATTAAGCTCACAGCACTGCAATGTTTGCGATCATCGAATTAACAAAATTAGAAAAATGACTCCAGCAGTTTCCTGACTCTCCCGTCTCATGCATGACCAGCTCCACAGTGTGTTGTAATTAACAGAGACCGAGATTAATAAAGCAACAGGAAGCAGTGGCAGCTCAAGACTGAGTCTCGAAGGGGCAAAATTAACTAGTTTTACAAAGATTTGCACTACCCACTGAATACCCATGTACTTTCCCCATTAAACCTGCTTTTGATAACTTTTTGATGCAGGGGTCCCCAATCTTTCCCAGAAACGGCCAGTGTGGGTGCAGGCTTTCATTGCAACCAAGCAGCTTCAAACCTGATGCTACTAATCAACCCCAGGACTCTGTTAATAAGCTTGATTAGTAGCATGAGGTCTGTAGCTGCTTGGTTGCAATGAAAGCCTGCACCCACACCGTTCCTTTCTGGGAAAGATTGTTCCTTTCTGGGAAAGATTGGGGACCCCTGGTTGAAGGCTAAGGATACAAATAGCTACATGGTAACACCGTTTAAAATAGCATCGATTGAAATGTGCTCAACTTACATGCAGATGAGGTTTGTCATTTCCCCTCGTAACTGATTGAGCGTAAGTGGCTGCACCTAATAGTATTGCGTATTTTCTGACTAAAACATCCTGTTAAACAAGGAAATTCATTTGAAAGTTGAGACCGATAATAATCTTGAGGTGGTATTTTCAGCCTTGGCAAATTTCGGCTCAGTAGACATCATTGCTGTGAAGACAACACATTATTACCAACAGCAACACAAAAATAATTTCAATCAGTGCTTCTCAAGCATCTGCTGGAGCATCAGTTGTCCCGCATGTTTTAGATCTTTCCCTGCTGCAGCTCAGGTGGCTCAAATGATCAAGTCGTTATCAACCCCCAAAAGGTTATTAATAATGAATAATTTGAATCACCTATGCTGGAGCAGGGAGAAATTAGGTCTGTCTTCCTTTGAACAAAGTTTCAAATTGGCTAGCTATTTTGCAGTTTTAAAAATTAGCCTAATGTCAGATTAGCTGGCTATTTTGTAGTGAAGGTGCAAATAGCCCGCTAATTTGATCGGAAAATTTTCCAGATTAATTTTGCTCCATATTCCAAAATAGCCAGCTAATTCGCAAATTAGCCCGCTATTTCTGTTCCATCTTCATTTCTCGAACAGAGGACTTTCGGGCTAATGGAGACGCAAATTCATACCGTCGGGCTAATTTACCTTCCCGCAAAATAGCTGGCTGGTTTAACTTCCTTCCGATGAAAACACACCTTTTGAAAACATGCAGGACAAGTGGTCGAGCAAGACCCCACAAGTTCTTGTGTCTTGAACAATTAAATTACGTTTGATCTTGTGAAGACAAGCGGGAATATCTGAGAAATAGTTCCCCCTTGCTTTTCAAGATGGCCTCCAGTACTATCACTGATTGTTCAATAGAATTTGATGAAAACCTTAGTTGACAGCTATGCTGCAAAAACGTGTAAGAACTCGTTTAAGAAGTCCTTGAAAACTCTGGAATTTTCCATCACAAGACCGGGGTGTGAAACCCCTAAATCTTGAATATTCTCCCGGAGCGGTTTGAGAAGCACTGGTTTAAATGTTGGGCCAATACGTCTCTCATACGACAGGTGTGTTACTACAGAGAATATACAACTGGCCCCTTATGACGCTGCTTCTCTGCATGTAATCGTGATACAACCTTCTTTGAATTGGGGTTGCAAAGGTTGTTGGGATGCTGCTTTTACTAGTTTCAGGCACACCAAACACAGGAGCAACTTCTGGGAGGCACTCGGTACATTAATATTACCAGGCTAAAGTGACTCAAATCTGATTTTTTTGCCTTAATGTAACTCAGATCTGATGTTTTCAGGGCTTTGTGATCAAAGAAATTAGATCTTGTATCCGATGATCAAATCAGAATTGTGGCACTGTCGTACGTGGTCCTAGATCGGACTCAAATCCGATAAGCGGCCATGTAACATGAATGAGAAAGGTGTTATGGCCCCAGTTTGTTATGACATATAAGACAGCAAGGGATGACAGACAATATTTTAAAACATAAACAGATTTAATTAAACAAAGACTGAAAACTAACCAACAATTTATACTCCTGACCAAGATTGACATATACAAGAAAAAAATATATATTTACAGTCCCTTGAGATGGGGTTGCTTCGTGATGTCCTGGGACAGGGAAATGCTCCAACACAGGCAAAAATCCACCAAAAAAACGTCACAGGCCTTGAAAAGAGTGACAGGTCTGGTCAAATGTATCCTTCTCCTTGCAATTTCTCCTGCTACTTTACTCTCTCAATTTCTCTCCTTTTATACTCTTTTCCAGCCCCCTCCCACCTTCCAGACTTTTTTCAATTCTCTGGGACTTCCCCTCTCAGACATGCCCAGGACATGCCCAGACCTAGCTCCAGACTGGGCTTAACAAAAAAAAAAAGGTCAATACTGTCATCTAGTGACTTCTTTTCTCCATTACAACAGTAAGATCGGAACCCATTTGGCTTTTTGCCTGTACATGAGTGCTGAGCACAGTTAAAAACATAAAATGCCTGCCATTTGGCTTTTTCTCGCCCCCTCGACGTGATCACGTGCTGCTGATGAACTGTTTATTGTCCTCCAGAGCAAATTGCATCCATACATTGGCCACAAGCGCATCCATTTTCTCAAGTTTCAACACCATAAGTGCTCTCACAAATATGACGTTTTTTGTTGTTGGTGATGTAGATGACTCCTGTAAAAACATATAAATGTGTGCATGTCTGCTGTTTCAGAGCGGAGATGCTTTCACATTAAATCGATGCTGGTCGCTCAAAATTATGAATGTGAACCGTAAAGATGGGCACCTCTGTTCCGAACAATAATCGTAATTGAAGAACAAAGTCTGTGATGCAAACGTCGTGTCAGGCACTTTGCTGAATACATATGAAGACCACAAAGGAAAAACTATCAGAGTCCAAATTTTGCAATTTTGTATATTATATATTTGATATATCACATATATTATTATAATATTTTATTTTTTTTGCATATTTTTTTCAGTGCTTTGTTTCTAAGATTGTTTTGAATTTTTGATTAATTATTTCTCTACAATGTGAAAATGTTCATTTTTTCATTGTGGTTTTCATATGCAGATATTTGTGTTGATGGATTCTGACTTTTGCGGTATAAGCATTTCAATCTCGTTAAAATGAAAAAAAAAATGTAATCACTTATCAAAGAAAATGAGGATGGGATTCACAGAAGGTGTCGTGAAGTGAAAACGCATCACTTTTCAGTTGAGAACGAGTCTACCTCCACTTGAATAAGCAAGTTGTTTTTGACGTAAATTCAATGATGCAGAAAATTCCATTTAATTTCATTGGGGCAATTAATCTTCCATGTTCTTCCCATGAACCTCTTCTGCTGCAAGGAAATGTAAGGGCAGGAGTTTGGCAAAAAACATTGAGGTTAATTGGCCAAACTTTTGGGTCACATTTTAATTAGCTATTCAGTTAATTAAAAATAGTAACTCTGACTGAAATTTTAATCCACTTTCTCCACATTGAATAATAATAATACACGCCCTGTGTGAGTGTGTGCGTGTGTTTTTTTTCTCAGACTTAAGGTGAATATTATTGATTGAATCACCCAATTTCCCATTTTCTGCGTGAAAATGAAATGAATTATTTACATACAAAACTGATTTGCTGAAATTCAGTGCTCTGATTCCTTAAGTTATTTCATCTATTCAGAGGCATGATTTTGTTTCTAACTGAAGAATATTAAGTGCTACATTCCCTTAAAAATTACATTGAAAGGCATCATAGATAAAATCTTTTTTGATGCCGAATGGAAAAGTCATAATGTGGTAGTGTAATAAGAGTGTGGTGCTCTCCTCTTCAGGGAAATACACTCTTTGCTAGATTTTTAATTTCCGAGGATTTCTCGTGGAAGAATTGAACCGCCGGTTCACCTGATGCTGATCGCTGAGCTCTTGTTCAGTCACGGGGTGATTGAAGGCCAGGACGGTGATTCATGGATGACATGTGAGCTGAGTGATGGACGATTGGAGCAGAAAAGATGTCTACTGCACTGTTCCTCTCGAGCAGATTTGAAATACCGATAAACGTAGATTGAAAACATGCTGCCAGTTGGATGTAAGCTCTCCGCGCTTCTGCACCTGTCTGTTGACTTGTAATGAACTGGCTTCTGAGGGAAACTGTGCATTAGGGAAACGCAGATTCTGTTCTATTCATGTATTTCAGCTCTAAAGTGCTTTCCCATCTCTGGGAATGGATTCAATCTCTCCCCTAAGTGCAAAGTAATTTCCTCCGCTTTGGAGAAGATGACTCATTTCAATTAACGCTGCAGAATATGCTACATGTTCAGAATCCTCACTGTGCTTTTCACGACACATATCTTGATTAGGTATATCTTTCCTGGAAGTAGTCATAGTGTATGTGTGTGTGTGTGTGTGTGTGTGTGTGTGTGTGCGTGCGCGTGTGTGTGTACTGAATTTGATTACAGCGTGTGGATTAATCCAAGTTTCACCCAAGAGCATCAAAATTTTTTCTGCAAAGTGAAGTGACAACTTAATCCGTGACCAGCCTGCACCCTTACTCAACAGATTATGATTTGTACCTATTTGAAAGATCATATTTAATTTGCAATATCAGCAACTATTTGTATAAAGAATCACACAATTAACTCCCCCTCCCAAATTTAAGATTTACTGCAAGTTGTTCACTTGAAGGCTAGAAGAGCACATGTCTGTCTGTTTGTGGAGATATTGTTGCACTATTGGTGAGATGAGCCAAACATGAGTTACACTGAGACACAGTGGAGTGGTGTATCTCCAGGAACAGATTCAGCAGATGTTCTGCTGAGGTTCCTACAGCATACAGAGCCTATTAAACATATGGAACAATGTTTCATTAGCTCAATATTCCATGCACTCTCCTAACTCGAAAGGAACTTTATCAACATAATTTTCAGAAGTGCTGTAGAATAAAAATTATGCAGTTTTTAAACACAAGATTAAACAGTTAAGGAACAAACCTGGACAGCCCTGTTTGTGGAGGCATCTGTAAAACCACCAGGAGATGAGAAAAGCAAGAAAAAGGGCACTATAGCTAGCTTAATCACTCCTGCCTTACTATCTAAATAAATAAACAAACTAGAGGGCACTTGGTAGAGCACCTATCTCCGCCACGCCATATATCTGTTTTTTTGGTTACAGAATATGTTCCGGATCACTTCTGAAATTAAATCAGCTCTCCTTTGGACTATTGCCTAGTACCCTATCAGATTTCATGCCAAACTGTTCATAACTTTTTGAGTTATCCAGACAGACAAACAAACAGACAAATAAAATTGCCCATAGAGCGAGGACAAAATCTTCATTGGAGACCTTGACTTTGACCTTGAGACTAGAGACGTCATTTTCAATAGGCCTAAACTAGATGCCAGTGTCAACTATAAGAGCTCATTTGGAATGAAATGTGGTCAGTGGTTTTTGCTAGAAATAGCAGATGAACAGATAGACAAATAAACCCACCCAACCGATTCGGCATGTAACAAACAAAAGGTGGTGAAAACATAACCTCCTCGGCAAAAGCAATAAATCAATCACCACAGACATCATAGCGAGCTAATTTGTGGTTGAAAATGGATGTGTCCGCTGATGGACGTACAACCCCAACTCCGAAATAGTTGGGATGAAGCGAAAATTGTGAATAAAATCAAAATGCAATGACTTTCAGATCACATGAGCCAATATGTTATTTACAGTAGAACATAGATAACAATTTAATTGATTAAATTGAGACATTTTACATTTTTATCCACATAATGAGCTTATTTCAAATTTTCTGGCTGAAATAACATTTAGCAAGTGATTAAGTTAACTGGCATCAGGTGTGTAACATGATCGGCTATAAAAGGGATGTCTTAGAGAGGCTGAGTCTCTCAGAAGTAAAGATGGCCAGAGGCTCTCCAGCCTGTGAAGGTTTGTGTAAAAAAACTGTAGGATACATTAAAAACAATTTTCCTCAACATCAAGTTGCAAACTGGAAAAATCTCTGCGTAAGGGACAAGGCCGAAGACCTTTACTGGATGTCCATGATCTTCAAGCCCGCAGACGCCACTGCATCACTCGCTGGCATGATTCTGTCATTGACATTACTAACTGGGCTCAGGAATACTTCAAGAAACCACTGTCTGTAAACACAGACCTTCATAGTAGAAGAGTTTGTGTGCTGAACTGGCCTGCCTGCAGTCCTGAAGTAGACCCAAACCTCTCCAGCAGCTGGAAGCCTGTATTAAACAAGAGTGGGATCAAATTCCAATGGCTAAACTCAAGAAACTTGTCTCCTCAATGCCCAGACGCCTCCACTCTGTGTTAAAAAGAGGAGGGGATGCTACACCATGGAATAGAGGCCCCTGTCCCAACTTTTTTGAGACCTGTGGCAGCCATCAAATTTGAAATGAGCTCACTTTGAGGATAAAATAGTAAAATTTCTCAGTTTCAACAGCTATGTTCTATTGTGAACAAAATACTGGCTGGTGTGATTTGAAACTCATTGTGTTTTGATTTTATTCACAATTTACACTTTGTCCCAAAATTGGGGTTGTAAAAACTTGCGCGTCACTACCCTTTGTCGTGTTTTACAATTTTTGGTAAACTGAGCAGTGGTTGATGCAAGTGAGCTAATTTATGGGTGCGCACGTAGCTGTGCGGAACAGCAAGGAGTATTTGTACCAGAAATCTATTTTTTTCTTGAATTACAAAAAAGCAATTAATTAGTCAGCGATTCATCAGCAGGAAGCTTTTTCTGCTTTGTCGAGCAGAGGAATGAGACACGTTTAATCAAACTTTTGAATTGCTTGTCGACGTATTATGATAATTGCCTCACTTGATAAAGCAAATAGCTGTTGCTTTACGTAGGCAGGAATTGTGACTGGTCATGTAATGAGAGGAGTTAATTACAGCCACATCTGCTGTTAAAGTATTATTGTTGCAGGGATTGCGGTCATAAAAAAGCTCTTACCGGCCATATCTTACAGAGGCTGTCTCCTGTCATGAGGGAGATGGGGTGGTGCTGCGGTTAAGTGCGCTTGACTTAAGACCAAGAGGTCCTGAGTTTGAATCCTTCCCACACCTTTCGCGGTGCATTCTTTGGCAAAAACTCTTCACGCCTACAGTCCCTCACTCCATCTAGGTGAATAATTGGGTACTGGCAAATTGCCGGGGAAACCTGACTAAGAGCCAGTGGAGTGACCTACAATGGACTAGCATCCCATCCAGAGGAAGTAACGATACTCCCAGTTACTTTATGCTGTTGAAAAGCGGAGTTAAGCCTGATGAGCCCCAAGGCTCGGAGCAGACTTACGCTGTCTCTCTACTGTCCAGTCATGAGCAGGAATGGCCAAGTCGAGGTCTCAGTGCCTCTGCGGTCTGACGACGGAGGATTGCTGGTTGTATAATAATCAGGGCAGCAGGCGAGTTTAGCCCACCTTTGTGGTACCGAGAGGACTGCTGTATCCCTGCCTCCAGAACTTAAAGTTCTGTTTTTTTTTTTACTTTCTCCAGTGTTAGTGTACGCCTCCCCACCTTCACTTGAAGCTTGGCGATTTAATTGACATGTCAGCCTGGTGGGTTCTTTGCTGGGTCGGTGAGCTCTGCTCGAACACAATGCCACAGGATGCAAACACAACTGAATACTGAACTTCGAATGGGACTGCAGTCCACGTAAACGGAGGAACATCTCGTGCCCACAGACCACCTCTTCAAATTAAGCCATCAACCTTCCTCTTCAAATCAAATTGAAACAGCTTTGACCCTCATCATGCAAAGCGTGAAACACTCAATCGGTTCTCTACAGTCATTGAAATTAATCTCTCAAGTGGTCAAGTGGAGGCCTTTATAATGTGCTGTATAGTGTAATAATTTAATCCTTGAGCTTCCGAAGGGCCCAACGCCAAGGAACACTTTTTCAGTGTAGGGGGGAAAAAATCTTTTTTTTTTTTTTTAAATATATTAAAAAATATATATTATAACCTATATTCAGTTCCTGTCAAAAGTTTGGACACACTTTGGTAATGTCATAGCGCTCTGTTTTTAGAGAAATTTAAATGGCTTAGCTTCTCTACATCATCATCGTACTATAATTTGTGGAACTTTTTGTCTGTTTGTCTGTCTGTTTGTTCCCCTACTCCTCCGAGGTCCTCAGACGGATCTTATCCAAACTTAGTGGGTCTATGTAGGTTGTCCCTGGAATTGTCCTTGAGGGGTTAGTTTTTTGAAAGGTCAAGGTCACTGGGGTCAAAGGTCAATTTTTCACATCTCCCATCTCCCTGGACGGATTTTCATGAAAGTTGGTACGTGGACGTAGGTCGTCACAAGAAATGACCGCGAGAGGTCCGTTCCGTCAAAGGTCAAGGTCACGAGGGTCAAAGGTCACCGTATTTATGAAAGTTGGTACGTGGACGTAGGTCGTCACAAGAAATGACCGCGAGAGGTCCGTTCCGTCAAAGGTCAAGGTCACGAGGGTCAAAGGTCACCGTATTCATGAAAGTTGGTATGTGGACGTAGGTCGTCACAAGAAATTATTCTCGCCACGGGTAATTCACTAGTAATCTCAGATGGAGTATTGTGAGAGGTTAACAGTCAGAAGTTAGAAGAGAATAATTTGTTTGAATAGTTTCCAAATTTTGGAGTCCTCAAGGAAGCCATATTTTGCAAAGTGAACAGACAAATATGCTCCTTCCATTTTCCAACAGCCGAATGAAAGTCAAGCTGTTTGGGCAAAAAGGTCAGTGAAATGCAAATCACAAGTGCAGCACATCTTTGGGAAGTTAGACAGCCTTGCAGCTGCAAACTCATTGTAGTCATATGACTGCACTTGTGGGGGGTAAAAATATGCTCAGCAAATATGTCAATAAATGCTGATTAGTTTGATGGATTTAAGAATTAGGTCTTCTTTTGAAAAATAAAGGGTGCTGCTTTATTTAACATGTATTGTTAGAAAAATGTGGGTGTGCCCAGACTTTTGGCAGGTACTGTATTTCTACTTTATTTCCTTTCAAGAGGGTGTCATTGGGATAATTTTGGCTGAAATTATAAGCGTGTCCCCTTTTTGTTATAATATATGCAGACCTCATTGGAGTTGGGCCCTTCGGTAACTCAGGGGTTGAATTGCACAATGTGAAATTATTTTAGCGTTAGTCTGTTTGGCTGGTGTATGAACAAGTCAATTTTGCATTACAAATGTTTGCACCTAAGATTATTTGAGCATGATTTAAGTGGTCAGTTGAATTTAAAATGGACTTCACCCTTACACAGGTTTTTATTTCACTTTGCCTTGACTTTTCTGCTTAGGACAAAATGTGTTGGTCATTCACAAAACATGGTGAGTTCTTGACTGGCAGAATGTTCGCATTTTGACATCTGTATTCATGCCCAGAGGTTTATGTGAAATATTCATGAACGCTGTGGCATTAATAATAATCACGAAGGACAGTTACATTATTGTTTTTCCCCCAATACAATGAGCACTATTATTAATGGAACAGTGACACATTTATTTATTTATTTAGTTTCTTTACTCAAGCAGTCAGTTTGACGGGATACAGTGATAATGAGGTCAAAGTGCAGGTGGTCAGCTTAAATTTGAGGGCGTTTTCATCCATATCAAAGTAACCATATGAAATGACTGCACCTTTTCTGCATCGCCCCCTCATTTTTGAATGCAGTTAAACAATGGACAGTTTGACTTAATATAGATTAATTATTTTAATATTGCTGCCTCACAGCAAGAAGGTTGTGGGTTCGAATCCGGCCTGGGGCCTTTCTCTGTGGAGTTTGCATGTTCTCCCCGTGTTGCTTGGGTTTTCGCCAGGTACTCTGGTTTCCTCTCACAGTCCAAAGACATGCATATCAGGCTAATTGGAGACACCAAATTGCCCATAGGTATGAGTGTGAGAGTGAATGGTGTGTGAATGGTGTGTGCGCCCTCCGATGGATTGGCAAGCTGTTCAGGGTGGGTCCCTGCCTTTGCCCGTAGTCAGCTGGGATAGGCTCCAGCTCACCCCGTGACCCTAGTGAGGAATAAGCGGGTATAGAAGATGGATGGACTGTTTGTAGTCTGTGACACAGACATCAGCAGTACTGTGTACTGCAGCACCGTCACTTCCTGTTTGTTTCAGGGACTTTTTACCTTCAGTCTCCTGTTCTGGGTGATGCGTGGACAGTTGGACTCAGATCTGGTTGACTTTACCACTAGAACAAAAACAACAAAAGACTGCCTCTGTCCATGAATTCTGCTAAACGCTGCATATAAAATGTTCATTCTTCTTTCAAAATTAATCAGAAGGGATATTTTTTTACAATCTTAAGTTCTGTTCATCATTTGTCCTCCGTTGTTAACATTTCCTGTTGTCAAGTCTCTGTGGTCCATAAAACTGATACAATCTCATTTGAAAAATAATCAATACCACAGCCCTCAGAATTTCTTTTGAATGCAATTCTCAGTATTCCCAGTATACTAGTGTGTAAATATATTTTTTTAATAATGTGTGATTTTTGACCTTTAATAAAGGCATTTTGACCCTTTCGTTTTGTCCACGGGACGCAAAAATACCCAGACAATAGAGACTGTAATAATGGCATTTATTGTACTTGTTAAATAATAAAAACAAACACTGTGTGATAAAAAGACTGCCTTGACATTAAACCACATGAAAACACTTCAATAGATGTGATGATTTGAGTGTGTGCTTGTGCTGGTGTGGGCATATGTCTAAGTGTGTATGTGCGTGTGTGTGTGTGTGTGTGTGCGTGTGAGTGTGTGTGTCTATGCGTATTTTTACCACAGAATGAAATAGTTCATAACAAGTTTTTTGGTGCTCATTGTCTACATATCTTTGTGCAAACCTCACACTTTGAAAGCCATGAATGAATTAAATCCTGGAGGAATTCTGTGAATTAATCCAATACCCAATCCCCTGCAACCATCTGTGGTCCTTCTCAAAGGCTTTCAGGAGCATATTTTAATTTCAATGGAATAAAAGGCCCACAGAAACACACAGAGGAGAGATGAAAGTTGAATCCTCTACCTTATTGATAACACTTCCTTTCCCTTCTGACGGAAACAAACCCAATTAGCAGTAGCTGCACTTCAGGTGTTAAGAAATGGATTTCTTTCCTGGAACCGACCAAATTTTAGCAGAAAGTGAGTCACAGTTTGATACCTGGCTCTGGTCCTGCTCCTAGTCTGTGAATAAGTCATCAAAGAAGATGCTGAAACAGCCAAAATAAGAGGACATTGTGGAGAGGCGAGTTTGCTGAAGTCTTCAGTTTCTTCTGCAGGGAAATAACAGGCTCAGGACGGAGGGCAGTATTTTATAAAAATTGTAGCTGAAATACTGAGGGAGAGAAAATAAATGGTGAGAATGAAAAAGAGATGAATTATATTGATATTGAATTATGACTATATGCACAGCTGTTTATGAGTGATACATTTTTTCATTGTTTGTTAGTGACTTCCTGTTTCGGCAACATGTTTGATCCAAATGTCATGTCAGTGAAGCCAATTGAATTGAACTGAGAGAGAGAGAGAATGAGAGAGAGAGAGAGATAGCAAGAGGAGGGGGGGATGGAGGGAGAATTTTGAATTTTAACAACCCTTTATTTGTCAATTACAGGTCACATACAAATGCCACAAGACACATGTGCCTTACATATGACCAGCCCTTAAAATAAACAGGAACACAAAAACAGTGTTACATACAGCAGCAGGCAACAACTAAAGAGCCAGTATTCGGCCCTGTGCTGTTTTCTGCAATGAGAAAACAAGACAGTTCCGTCCTCACATTTGCTTAGCACCCCCTCAGAGTACCACACCTTTTTAAAAACCCTCGTGTCTTGTATTGATTGGAAAACAAAAGGTCAGCTCAGGAGTTAACCTTGCCTTCACCGTCCCTTTGGAAACCTTTACCAAATCTACAGTTTGGTCAGACTGTACCATCAATTTCCAACTAAGGTTCACAGCCATCTACACCTGCCTTATAATAGAATATAAGAAACTCCCAGAGACAAAGGGAGAGTGAGAGAGATTGAAAGAGAGAGAGAGAGAGAGAGACGCAGTGGAGATAGAGAGAGAGAGAAGGAGGTGATCAATATTGAGAAACAGAAGGATGTGAGAGAAGAAGAAAGATGGAGAAAAAGAGCAAGAGAGTGAGGGATGAGAGAGGAACAGAAATGTCATCCCAGAGAGATGGAGAGAATAAAGTAAATTGGCTTTTGGAGATCAAAAGACTGTCCCGATGGCCAGGTGATGCACCCTGACAGACTTTGGATTAACATGCCGAGGGTCACCAACATCATCCTGAGCTTCACTCTCATAAGCAAGGCCTTCCTCACAACACCGCCTCAATATAATGAAAAACCTCATTTATTATAATTTAATCGTTACATTTCTGTGGACTGTCATCACAGAACAATGCACCGAAGGGGGACATGGAGGTGGAGAGTGGGGCGGCACTGTTGCCTCACTGTAAGAGGGTTGAGGGTTCAAATCCAGCCCGAGGTCTGACGGTGCGGAGTTTGTTCGTGTTGTCCCCGTGTCCGTGTGGGATTCCTCCAGGGACTCCTGTTTCCTCCCACAGTCCTAAGACATGCAAGACAGCCGAACAGGAAACTCAAAACTGCCCCTGAATAAGATTGTGTGAGTGAGTGCCTTGTGATGGATCGGTAAACTGTGTAGGGTGCACCCCTGGCTCTTTCCCATTGCATGCTGGGATAGGCATCTAACCCCCCCACCGGCCCTACCCCCTAATCATGTGACTGCAGGACAAATGACTGTTCAGGAGAGCAGAAATGAATTGATGGGATACAAGTGCACTGAAGGATGGCTGTCGCTTTACTCCTGCGCAGAGGATGATGCGCACATGAATTTTTATTCTATTGCAGGCATTCCCAATTCCCCGAAGGCATTTACCGAGCAAAGAAATCAACAGATGCGGTCAAGAGGTGGCCACCTGGGTCAGTCCTCCACAATACCTCCATCTATCCAGAATCAAATCCACATATTCCTGACAGGGGTCACGTTAAGCCAGAGGCTGACACAGCTGAATTTAAAAAAGGGTAAGAGGCAGAAATTTACAGGTGAATGAATAAAACAGCCTAAAGCATAAGCTTAGTGGAGCTCAGTAATGTTTTTGTCGAGACAATTTGAGATATGGATTGACTCCATTTTGGTGTGAACTTTTTACAGCTTAGGTTCTGTGGGTTATTAGTAGGCCTGTGTTTCTGTTTGTCCTTGTCGCAGAGCTTCGACGGGCGGACTCAGCTCTTTTTCGTTGTTGCTGTTATTTTATTTATTCATTCATTCATTTTTGGTGTTAGGCGTAAGCCGTTATTATTTTTGACACAGATCCCGCCCGCCGTTTTAAATAAATTTGCCCGTTTTTGCGACCTACTCACCAACAATTCAAACGTAGGAATCAGCAGAGTGGATGCTGTCGTAATCGTGTTTTGAATACTTTCGATGTAATTTTTCAGGCGTGCGTGCTTAGATATCTCCGACTCTTTCAGTTCGTATAATTTGCAAATCCCAAGCAAAGCGCTAATTAACTCGTACACGCGTCTCCAATTACCCTGCACGATGTGATATCTCCCGTAGTGCACCAAAAAAAAAAGTTTTTATTATTGGATGAAACATTCAATGATTAGTAATACTGAATCAGGTTCATATCTTCTTTTGTGAGACACTGGGACAAAGCGATTTGCATGCACGCCCATCGTTTCTTGATGGTTGATAAATCTCCGACCCTGAGAGAAATTATAATCTCAGGGATGTCTCTCCCCGCAGTCTCCGTTTGCAAAATGCCCGCGGAGTAGAGGCGGACGAAGGATGAAACTTCAGATTGAAAGAAAAAAAAAACGTTGCTAGGAGACCTGACATCAGTTCTTTTTTTTTCCTCGCTCCACGCTGCCGAGCCCACGTGTTTCTTCACTCAGTATAAAGGCAGATAGATCTTGTCATTCTAAAGAAACTGCTGAGCGGGCTGCTCTTCTCAAACAGACGAGAGGACAGAAGTTGCTCGCTGAAGTCTTGCTGGCGGATTCGTTTTACTCGCTCCGTGATGTAAGTGATTCTTAATGGTCCTCCGGAGTCCTGGGGCGCGCGCCTGCATCCCTGTGCCGCATCGGATTTTGTGGAAACCGCTGGGCACCCGAGAGGCGTTACTGCGGGTCGAGAGGAGCGGACCTCTCGCTTGACTGCAAGCTGCGATCGTGTTTTTAAAAAATTTCAGGCCGGGACTTTGTTTTTCCTCCGGGCTGAAATGTGGAATGCCACAGGCGAACTATTGTTTAACCTATCTGATGCGAACTCTTCGCTCGACGGAGCTGAGGAAGAGGAGCACCCGTTCCTGACGGATGCTTGGCTGGTTCCCCTACTCTTTTCTCTCATCATGCTAGTAGGGCTGATCGGAAACTCGCTGGTCATCTATGTCATCTCCAAGCACAGGCAGATGAGGACCGCCACCAACTTCTACATCGGTGAGCGTCAGACATTTGCTGATGAGAGATTTTGTGTTTCCTTTTGAACGAAAAACTCCCAGCATTATGAGGACGCACAGAATTTGCCCAAACTCATGATTTGCTTCACATTGGTTCTCCCTTCCTTTAAATTACCAGCTTCAAAACAGCTGAAGGACCACCGTGCATACTGATTTTACCTCTCACCGTAATTGCAATTCCAGAATTTTAACTACTAAATTTTCTTAGTTTTCTTTCACATTAAAGGGATGTTTCACCTTCCTGAAACATTTCTGGAACAGTAATTTATTCTCTAATGTTTACATGCCCACGTCTCATATTTATAGTAGCCTATGTACTATGCACTATTTGCTATATCCCATAACTGCACCAGAGGTAGCATTGTGTTCTTACAGATCAAATTTCAGGCAGTGGTATCAATAAGGGGTTAATTAGGTTTCTGAATGCAAGTGCCTTAGTTCTTTTAAAGTGATTTAAACTTATCAAATTACAATGAGTCAAACCTGTGTTGTGTATGAATTCTGCATTTTCAAATAAACGGTTAATTTCAGTGAAATTTTGTCATCAATTTCAGCAGTCAGAAACCAATTAACTCTTTAAATTCACCATCTGCATATGCAAGGTCATTTCCAATACAGCAGGACGTGAATATCTGACTGCTGTTCTCTGTGGTGACTATTTCTGACTTGTGGCCTGAAGGGGTTAATAAATCCCAGTAAAACATAAATAGCGCAATTGAAGAGCCCAGAGCTAAAACACTGAAATCACATTTTCCATTTATACACATATATATCACATTTTACCTTTTATAATTTTATAATGGACATTTTGTGACTTAAGTACTTTTGGTACTGGGGTCTTTAATTAGCGCATTTAATGGATATATTATCTATTCAGATTTTCTCAATTTTGTGACTGAAGTACTTTTAGCTTCAGGGTCTTCAATTAAGAGAAATTAACAACTCATTGAAATTCAGAGGTTGAAATAGTGTTTGGAACAAAAACCAACGGTCACAGTGGTCGTCCAGGACGGAGTCTGGGAACCACTTCCTTAATGACATTACGTGTCCGCTCGTAAGGTGACAGAGTGGGGCGGAATTTTCCTTGTTTCTGTGGTGCGGAGAAAAGTCAGCAAACTAATGCAATGCACACACTTTCATCTGGAATTAGGAGCTTAAATACTCATGTTTTAAATTGTGGATTTCTACAACATAAATATCGTATACCTGACAGATACAGGAAGGCATATGGACCAGCAGGTGTATAGATTGCTTTCACAGGGACTCCAGCTGCTCAGAGCCAATGCAGAAGACTCAAAAGAAACAGCAAGCGTAGGCTGGGGGAAACATGAGTAAAATATCACTCCACAAATTAGGCAAACCAGCAGTGGCCTCCATTTTCTCTGCAGGCGCATAAAAGATTAACAAATGCAGCCGCATACTTTATGAGAAATTCAGAGACAGCCAGTAACATAAAAGACGAGTGAAGTGCAAAGCAATAGCACTTTGAGTTTGAGATGAAATGAGTGTGTAATGTGTCAGCCTCTAACCTCTGTGGTTTTCATAAGCTTGTAAGGGATAGAGGAGGTAAACAGCTTTAGTTCTGTGTGGGGGGCTGGTGAATCAGGCTCTTCCTCACTTTTGTGCTGATCCATTTTATGACTGCTCACCCTGAGAGTGCAGACTGAACTACATGATACCACAGAACAAGAATCTCTACTTACAGAGCAGCCTTGAAAATGACCTTCCAAATCTCTCTCTCTCTCTCTCTCTCTCTCTCTCTCTCTTTTTGTTATTTCTGCCTTCGAGGGAGGTTCTCTCTTCTGTAACAGGACTCCGACATCTGAACAGTTATTTTATTTAAGGATCGAGGGCCACTCGATATCCTTCTGGGTGCACAAAGATTTCACTCGGCGCAATTGCCTCGGGAGGAAACAGTGTAAACGCGATACCTGTGCAGATTGTGAATCAGCACGGTAGCAATGGCAGAGGGATTTCTGGGAAATGTGTCGGGAGTCTAAAGTTGTTATATATTGATGTGATTCGAAAAAATAATAGTGTTGGGCCAGGCTGTGTTGGTGAGAGGGTACGACGACCCAAAGTGACTCTGAATAAGATAGAAAGAATTGTGAACGAGCCAGAGGATCCTCTATTCGAGGGTGTAGAAAAACTAAACGAAAAAATATTTGAAAAAAATAGCCTTTTTCAATCCGTTTTGTTGAGCTGAAAAATTGCCGGGTGATGGCTGACTCATCCCTGTCTGTCACACATTGGTATATTTTTATCTGTTTGTATTTTTGGAAAAGGGATATGTTGAGACGGGGGGGGGCTCTATTACAGCATGGATATTGCCAGAATCTTGCTCTGCCGTCCTGCTGTGAGCTGTGATTTGTCTCTATTGGAGGATCGAGGATAAAGAAGCTATGTTTCAAATGGATGCTTATTGGTTTGAAATGTATGCTGAAGTCTCTCTCCGGGAGAAAATAAGTTCTGGAAATTTGAATTTCACCCAATAAACACTCTCGAATTGTAGGACATTTTAGGAGAGTTATTTCCATTCTTGCCGAATTTGGTGGGCGGTCATTGTGAAGACAGGCTGAAATCTGCCCAGCGACATGAATTTGGAGGGAGCAAATATTTTCACCTTTGCTGCAGCCTCCTGATTCCGTGCCCAGTGCCCAGAGATTAATTACGTCCAAGGCCAATCAGAGCCAAGTGTTTGCTTTGCATCTTGATTTTTTAATATATGGAAAAATATAACATACTGAATAATAACTATTCCCTTGAGTGATATGAAATTAAGAGTGGTATCAGGGCCAGTGCATTGGACGTGTCCAGGATGATGTAATGGGTGCATTTCTTTGCATCAGTAATGCATAGACTTTTTCCCACACAGGAACTGACATATTTTATGAGTGGATTTACATGTCTGGGATTTTTCCCAGTGATGCTCAAATCTGGCCTTTCCTCCATGTCTGCAGCTTCTCCTGCGTCGTTTCTTTGAGGTCTGAGTGGTCAGTTTGTTTCATTCATTGGTCAGACTTTACAATAAGGGTACATTAATTAGCATTAGTTCATTAACTATCAGTTAATTAGCAGGTAACTAATGCATTAGATAGCTGAATAAGCATTATGCAGCTATAATTGACCATTTATTAATTTCTTTGTTTCCCTTTTTGTGAAGTTGAAAACATCCCTTAAGTATCCCTGATGCAGCACTTCAAACTTTTGAACCTCTTAATAATGTAATAATGTATAAGTTAATACTTTATCTGATGTTAACATCATTTGTAAATGATTACCGGATGCAATAGTTAAATGTTAATCGTGAGCAGCGAGGTCATGGTGTTTGTGAGCCGGACCGATCGCAGGAGTTAGAAAACTTAAACCAGTGGAGATTGTACAGCCTTATACAGATAACTTGGTGAAGGAAGTTCTGACTGCGAGGACACCAAATTTACTCCACTTTATATTACATTTGTGGAATACACTTGAATATCTGATGATAAACGTCAGCGGTAACGGAACGTTCATTTAACTTTACACTGTGTAAGTGTTGCAGTATCCTGATTATATACACATCGAGTCATCCTCTAGCCTTACTGGCTTGTTTTTGGACTGTGGGAGGAAACCAGAATTCTAGAAAGAAACCCAGAGGAACACGGGGAGATGATGCAGACTCCACACAGAAAGGCCTGGGGCCAGATTTGAACCCACACCCTCCTTGCTCTGAGGCAACAGTACTACCCACTGTGCCACCATCAAAATCAAAAATCAACCTGAAGACTAGTTTCTCTGGCTAATGGATGGAGTCGTATTGTAAGGTCAGCTTTTGGAACATTCCGGCTTGATTAGTTTTGCTCCCTGTGATTGAGGCATGTCAGCAGTGCTGCGTACTCTAAACCCTGTACATTGCGGCACTTTAGTACGTTGAGTGTGGCAATTATTTGGTCTGTGTCTTTGTACTTCCATGCATTGGACTTTAACCCTCGAGTGCTGAAATAAATTTTATAAGTATAAAAATGTAATTATCTTGTGCAGTTGAAAGCCTATCATGGTTTATTCCTGCGGGAGCTCTTTTAAACAAGTCGCCACATGATAGGATTTCAACAACTTTGACTTTGAAATTTTACATCACTGAGTAACGATAGTTGCAATCAGTGCTCTAAGGGTTAAAACAACAAATGTTATCTCTGGTTTCTGTAGCATGAAGCAGGTAGGAGTATTGACACTCCCCCTGGATGGGATTCGAGTCCATCACTGGTTTGCCCAACAGTTTGCCCGTACCGAGATATATGCCTGAGTGAAATGCGGCATTGTGGGAAGTGATTTTGCCCAAGAACACACCACAAAAGCACTGACAAGGATTCAAACTCAGGACCTTAAATTCATTCCAAGTGAAGCACGCTTAACCACTGCATCGTCACACCCCTGGTCATATGTTGGTACAGTCCAAACTCTGCGAATCAAGTGCAGCTCCACTGCTTCCATTAATGTGCTTATCTCCATGACTGCCTGTTCCTCTACAGCTAACCTGGCAGCGACAGACATCATCTTCCTGGTGTGCTGCGTGCCGTTCACCGCCACACTCTACCCCCTGCCCAGCTGGATCTTCGGTGACTTCATGTGCAAGTTTGTCGCTTTTCTCCAACAGGTGTGCGCAGTGATATTGACCAGATGCTAAAATGAATGAAAGTAGGATGAAGGATGAAAGTATGGATTTCTACACTGTAAAATATCCAGTGTTCACTTTTACAGAATCAAGTGTCCTGCTGTGGCAGTGGCATCAAATTGGCTTTATGAGAGTTGACTTTACTATGAATTTTTTTTTGTGTACTGAAACGCACTTACTGTGAACTCAAAGCACTTTGACAAGATTCAAAATAAATTATCACTGCTGGCCTTTGAGCGAATCAAAATGTAGATTGGATAAACACTGAATGGGAAAACCAGCTATGATCTCTTATGAAAGGAGAGATTAAAAGTCATGAGGTCATACAACCGACAAACAATAAATACTAATTTATAAATTCAGTTCAAATGCTGGGTTCACAAATTTCAAAATAAAAACAAAATTTTAACAATTATTCATTTTCAGTGGTGAATATTGAGTGAAATGCAAAGTATGGGTCTTGACGCAGAAGTTTTGTTTTCATACTCAAACAATGCTAAAACTCTACTAGGGCAGCATTTATTTTATAAAGGGAAGAATAACCTTGATGACTGCAATTGTTAAACTTAAAGTGAATCAATACATTGATTTTCTTGTCCATGTACTGCATCCTGTGTGCTCCACAGAGGGGTCTGGGGAGACTTCAATAGGCCGTTACATTTCGGAATTTATGAAACAGCGGGTAACGCCCCTAGGAGGTGGTGTGAGGCTAACATTTAACATGGCAGCGGACAAGACGCTGTTTCCGTGCAGCTTTTGTCAAGGCATTTTCAGTGATCGGGGCTCGACTCTCCCGCCATTTTGCCTGTTAACCACAGTAGAGTATATTTGGCTGACTGCCTGCAAATGAAGACTGAAGACCACGAAGGAAAAAACGATCAGAGTCCAAATTTTGCATTTTTGTATATTTTATTTATTATATATTATAATATTAATAGTAATACTATATATTATTATTATATTTATTTTATATGTTTTGCATATTTTTTCAGTACTTTGGTTCTAAGATCATTTTGAATTTTTAATTCATCATTGCTTCACGACGTGAAAATGTGACTCTGATCATTTTTCCATTGTGGTCTTGAACTGTATTGTCAATGGGGTCTAACTGGCTAACAACAGTGTTAGCTAACGATAGAGTGCTGCTACATGTTCCCTGGTCCTCTTCTTCTTCTCTCCTTTAAATGTTATCATTCTCTCTCGACAAATTCCCTGAGGCAGACAAATTGGTTGACTCAAAATATATATGAGCAATATACTGAAGATATTGAATACCTCAATATTTCATAAGAGATGATGCATTCATATCAGCCTGCATATATCAAACTGCAGTTATAAGCTTTGGGATTGTCCTGCCTAATATCCCGTCATCATTAAATAACCAGCTGACCACCTACATTGGAAATGTTTTAGATTTGAAAAAGATAGCATTTTTATGCTCTGAAAGGGAGCACTGAAGACTATGTTAGTTGTAAGGAGAGGACGAACTGCACGGTGTCATTCCACTTGCATACGCACTCTACTCTTAATTCAAGTTCATTTGTCACAGACTTCTAAATGAAAATGCATTTAACAATTATTCACTGTTGTAACGTCGGTTCCCAAAGCTGTTAGAAGGACACCAGGAGAGGGATGGAACACAGAGGACCCAAGTGCAGGACGTGGAGTTTATTAAATAAACAAGATGAATTAAATAACACAAAGACATAATTAAAGAAGGAAAGGGAGAGCTCTGAATAAAAAGGTTTGACAGCCTAAGGCTACCTGTCAGTGACAGGGAAAACTGAAGTATAAACAGAAAAGGGAATGCTAATCAACTGAGGTGCGATAATTAAAAAAGAGAGTAAAGGGGATAATTGAATAATGAGGTGAGGGCCTGTAGCCAAGGACCCAGGAATGCCAAGGGGGCGGGGTCCGTTTAACATAAAATGCAAAATGAACTAATTTGAAATACTCAATGAAATACCATATTCAATCTATGTTCCCCTGTCCTTACTTCACACACTGAACTTTGACCTTGATGAGAATGAGTTCTCTGCATGACAGAACACATTGTCGCGCTTTACGTAAAAATAGATAAAGAGATGTGGCACAGGAAATTATTTATATATCCATATTAGTGAAATTTTTAATGTGTATATTTTTGGTTCTTGTTTAATGAATTCCAGATAAAAATTGAACAGTTTTCAGACATATTAAGTGGTATGATGTAGGATGAATTGAATATATTTTTCCATGTATTGCTTGAAAGTGGGCTGAAAGGAAGATTAAATATTGAAGTTAGAAGGTGGGCAACAATATGAGTCTGATGAATGATCTTTTGAGCTCTGGATTAGGTTAAGAGGTTTACAATCATTAAGGGCAACAATATGAGTCTGATGAATGATCTTTTGAGCTCTGGATTAGGTTAAGAGGTTTACAATCATTAAGACTGACTGCTTGTTGCAGATGTTAAAATAACCCTTAGAGCGCTAAATGCCGCTGTTGTTGCTCAATGATGCAAGATATCGACATCAAAGCTGTTGACCTCACATGATAGATTTTAAACTGTGCAAGATCGTTTTTTTTTAAATAATTTTTTGAAAACCTTTTTCAGCACTCTAAGGGTTAAGAAGTAAGCATGTTTCGAGCCTCATGGCCCATCGGGCTGGTGCTTAACCCCGGTTTCTGTGGCATGAAGCGACTAGGAGTATTACTACTCCCCCTGGATGGGATGCCAGTCCATCGGGTTAAGACTGACTACTTATTGCAGATGTTCTCATAGATTAAGTTAAAATGAAAATCACAGAACCATCATGCTGGCCTCTTTGCATCCAGCTATGGGCAACATTTATTGTTTTAAATTTGATTTTGGCTTTGTCAAGTTATTTCGTTCACCACCCCATTCCCCTCCATCGTTGATTTTCCTAGGGAGAAGTTCAGGGTTTGGAACGGGCAATAGTTCAAAGGCAACTTTCAGTGCAACGGTGCTCTCACTGAGGTGATTATCACTTTAACTTTGCTTCAGAGAATCATAATTTCCTCTGATTTTTTTTTTCTTTTGATTCCTCTAATTTCACTCAAGAAAACTTCCAGCGGACCATGAGCAATTTTGAGTAGGTTTTTTGTTGGTCATTTAAAATTTGTATTGTAATGACACTTAATTCAGAGAATGATTCTGTTCTCGTAAATGGGATTTTCGCCAGTCAAGGAGAAAAGTCTTCAGGCTTGTAATGCAGTCTGTCAGGGCATAAGCATATGCATATTCAAACTTCTAACATTAATTAATCCCCGGTCGTACCAGCTGGCAGTGGTCGGTAGCCTTTGCAGTGGGGCGCACAATTGGCTTCGCGCTGCAGGGAAGTTAATTGGGAGGGACTGGCGGGTTGGGATATTTGATTAGCTTGTAGCTTTGTTCCTTGCTAAAGTGCCTCCTGTTGGCCAGCCAGGCGCTTGTCATTAAAATTCTAAACCTGTTCATTTGCCGGTATCTTCCGCCCCTCATACTGAATTTGTGAAGTCTTGAGCTACGAGTGTTAAGAAGCCGCTCCTAATAGGCGCATGCTTCGGAGGACAGCCACAAATTGTCTCGCTGTCCGGACACGACAACATGGGGTCGCATATGAGTATGATTGTGTACATAGGTCGCTAATTGGGCATTCCAGATTCGGGTGGGATTGGAGATGCCAAATTTAAAAAGAAAAAAAAAGAGAAAACAATCAGTGCAGGGAAATTTGACTACCCATGGTCCTTTACATTTCAAATGACATTTTTTTATTGCAGAATAATTCAATTAAACTTTCACATGCTTCATCAAAACATCATAGCAGGAGAAAAGGTAGAGATTCATTAATTCAGCTTCCCAATATTTTCTATGTATTTTTAAAAGAGGCTGCAAGGTACGTTGCCATGGGGACAGGTTAATTTTACTTTGTTCAGCCATTTCCCTGTCAAGATTCTTTGCTGGGTAGATACACTAAAGTACCAAGGCTGACAGAGCACTGGATAAATGAAATTAATTAGATATATAGTATCAAGTGCAATTAAGCATGATTAGGAATGACAGCAGCATGGTAATCCATCTTATTGGAAACACTATATGCCATAATTCATTAAATAATGATACATTTTTTTAAAACTTTCTCTCTATATTTGAGCACTCTGAGTTTGAAAGGATACGATGACAGCGAGGTTCAAGTGCGGTTTGCTTTAACCCTTTGAGCACCGAATACATTTTCAAGGAATTAAAAACGTAGTTGTCCTTAGCTGTTGAAAACCTATCATGTGGCAACTTGTTTAAAAGAGCTCCCACATGATAGCTTTTCAACAGCATCTGACTTTGATATCTTACGGCGCTGAAGGGGTTAATCCAAGTGCATTTTCATCCTCAATCTCACTCTTTGTTTTTCATCCCTCACCTCTTTTGGGCACACCAAAAGAATTGGACAGTTTAACATGATGTAAAGTTATCAGTTTCAATATTTGGTTGTGTATTTGTTACATCCAATGACTGCTTGAAGTTTGTGACCCATAAACATCACCAGACGCTGGGTATTTACTCTGGTGACGCTCTGCCAGGCCTGCACTGCAGCCATCTTCAGTTCCCTCTTGTTTACGGGTGCTGGGCAGTTATTAATACTACTAGCTATATGAATCGCAAGAGAAAGTCCCAGCTGGGAAATGTTTGTATGTTTCAACAGGCTATTAACCCTTGAGCATCCAGAAGCACAGAGGGCTTGAATTTTAAATATTTTCGATGAAAAATGACCAGGCTTTTAGAGCATCACCTCTGAAGGCACAGCAATCCTCTTTTTTCCTCTGAGGTGGAAAATGACAGCTTTTATTAACCTTTATTTACCCGGGGAAGATTCCACTGAGAACATGTTTCTCTCATTCATGGACAGCCTGAGAGAAACTCCAAATTGAACGGTTGAAAGTGAGGAGGAATTGAGAGAAACAGGGGTAAGGCCCCTGGAGCAGTTTTGGGGTTAAGGGCCTTGTTCAAAGGGCCAAAGGCAGAGTTTTTTCAAACCTCATCTCCCCAGATCAATCCCCACCAGGGGCTTGAACCAGCAACTCTTCAGTAACCAGTCAAGTACCGACCACTAGACTACTGTGCTACCAGCAGCAAAAAGCCATAGCAATTCACAGAGTTTTTGTGTTCTTGGAGAAATCATTGCTCAGTGTCCATACGACAGTTTCCACAAGACCAGAGGTGTACAGAGAAGGCTACATCTGCCTCTGTCTTTGATGGAAACTTCTGATTTTATTGCCTTAATTAGGCCAGTCGTCAGTGAGTGATATATTCGCAGTTAAAGTCATGAATAAGCACTGAGGAGTTTTCCCGCATCCCAGTGGTGACACTACTTATGAAAGTTTAATGAACTGTTGAACCAGCCAATCATAATTCAGCTATTTATCTAATTTTGCTTGTGTAATCGGCAGCAATGACAATCGGCACACACAACGCTTCTGCACGAATGGAATTGGCCGCCAGTTCTCTGTACTTATACTTTTCCCTCCAACCTCATCATTTCCGGCTGATTTCAAAACTTTAAACAGATAAAACCGCAACTGAAGGTTCAGAAGTTCAGGAGGACATTTGAAATTCATCGACCGGGTCCCAGCTGGGAGTCAAAACCACAGTCCTCCTCAAGAATTTCTTTTATCCAAGGAGGCTTTTTTTCTTGCCAGACTCTGGTCTGAAAATAGGTCAATCAAAAGCTTACAGAGCTTAGATAGCCTGGCGCTTCAAAGACAGTCGTGCCCATCGGATTTTTTACTGAGCATCTGCAGAGCTGCTGCAGTATATACATTGGTGTGATGGAGGGTATATGCAGGTATACGGAGTACATATCCACCTGTTTTTCTGTCAATTTACAGTATATTCACCTATCAGCCAAAAAGCCATTGAAATACTCAGGCGAGTATACCCACTTTCTCCTTAGTGATCTACCTCATGGAGTATACCCACTTTTCCAGCATCGCTGGGTATAAATATGCTCTTTCTGAAAGACAGATGGAGATGGGATTTCTATGATCTTCCTTTTTTTAATGATATATGTTTGTCATACCAACGTAATGCCCATTTCGACCAATCCTTGAAGATAGACAGGTGGCTTATGATTAATGTACTGAGATTGGCTCCTGAAATCAGGTTCTGTCTGAGATGGTAATAGTTGGCCACGAGGGGGCAGTCATCCCTCTGAGGCAAGAAATACACTATACCTCACAACTCTTACTGAGAAAGGTTCCCTTTTGGCAGAGATGGAAGACTGAGGCTTTTGAGTTACCATGATAGGGAACTTATCCTGAGTGCAAACAGTAGGGCTTTAAACTCAGGGTGTCTGTCAAAGATTAGATCACAGGATCTTCAGACCTGACCACCAGGTCCTCACAACAATGCCATTTCCTAGATTCTTTCCCTGTATTCTTTCCCTTTTCAGCAAGTGAGAAATGAATTCTCAGGTGAAGTTCGATATATTGCAGTGTTAGATAGGTCAGATCGGGGAGCGCTGTGAACAGATAGGAGCCTGGAGAAATAATAATTCAACCTTAAATAAGAAAAAGTTGGGGCAGTGTGTTAGATTTAAATTAAAAGTTAAAGCAGTGATTCGTAAATGATCTTTGACCTTTATTACATTGAAAGCAATACAACACCACATAATTTTTTGTTTCACAAAATAAATTCTATTGATTTTTTTCAAAATAGACGTTTAAGTGTTGATTCTTGCAAAATATTCCAGTAAAGTTGAGGCAGTAGAGTATTTATCACTTCATAATGTTGCCATTCCTTTTCTCAATCAAGGACTGAGGACCCCAAATGATTAAGTGTTTGGGTATAATTTTGTCCCTGTCTTCATGCAAACCAGTTTCAAGGTGTGCAATAATAAGGGGTGTTTGTTGTTGCATTTTACATATCAAAATACACTACAAATTCCCTGTTGGGGTCAAGTCAGGACTGCAAGTAGGCCAGTCCAGCTCTCGCACCCTCGCAGCCATATCTCAGTAATGCATACAAAATGCAGTTTTTTTTGTCTTGAGATATGCATGGGCGATCCTGGTAATGATGCTATTTTGAGGGCAGTATATGTTGCTCAGAAGTCTCTGTGTACTTTAACGCATTAACTGTGTTTTCGCAGACGTGCAAGTTACTCTTGACAAGAGCACTTGTACGACTACATGTCGTGACAGAGCATGGCTTTCGGACTTGTTACTGGTAACAGTCTGGACGGTCCTTTTCTTTTCTTGTATCAGTGCCTGCGGTGTCCATTTCTTCCAGATAAGCCTGAAATATTGATTAATCCGACCACTGTACACGTTTCCACAGTGTAGTGGGTCATCTCAGACACCTCTGAGCCCAGATGAGTCATGATGCTTCTGGACACTGTTAAAATTATGCTTTATTTTTCACAGTACACATGTAGCTGCCATTTGTGGATGTAATTATGTAATGTGGTGCTTGACAATGATTCGCCGAATTATACCTGAGCCCATGTGGTTATATGATGGGTTTTGATGTAGGGCCGTCTGAATGATCAGAGATCAGTGGTATTCACTTTAGTTTTGCTCCGTTGCCCTTTACCCTCAGAAATTCTTTGAATCTTTTTATTATGTCATGTGCTGGAGAGGGAGAGGCAGTCCTGTCTTTCTTTGAGGGACATTGTTTTTAAACCTTTCAAGGATTTTCTCACACATTTGACAAACTGGCAATCCTCAGCCCATAAAAAAAAGATTTAATGCAAGGGACAAATACTTATTCTTAGGGGCTTCCAGCCCAGAGAGACTGCAGCGCATGGATTCTGAGCCCGGTGCCGTCGAGCCGAGAATTTTTCATCTGGTTTTGCAATAGCACTTGACCCATCGGGCAAATCACTTGCATGCCTGTGTACATTTTCGCGCTTATTCTGCTAAAAGCACTGTAATAACCTGTTCCAGTCAGCGCTTGTGTGGGTGGGCAGGGCTATTTATTCCCACAGACTGTGTACAGGCTCAGTATTGCTTGTTGGTTTTAATTCTTGTGCCAGGCGACAATGTTCTAATTTAATTAACAGCAGCTCCCACGCACACTCAGATTTAAAAGTGGCTCCTCGCCGCGCTCCAGGAACTGAACCGCAGAGAAATATCTCCTGCTAAAACGTTGAGAAAAAAAGATCAGTCGGCAGCTTAGTTGTTTTATTTGACACTCTTACGCATTGAAAATGACGACCTTTTCATATGGACCAGGTGAATGCTTTTTAAAACGCAGCACCCTCAGGGCGTGAAAGTTGTGCAGTGTCTGTGATTTCTCACAGTCTTTGTTGTGGTCTTAATGACTGTATCTTTGTCAAACACATTTCTCGCTCCCACTGGTTCTATTCCTCGCTTTTCGCACTTGTAAGAGAAGAACACAATTCACGTTGCTCGGTTAATTGATTTTAAGTTAAATTTCCGTTAACGGACTCATCCATCATCGGAAATGCATACTAGTGTCAGCAACACGTAACTTCCAACAGCTTGTCCTCAGTCTCGGGGGGATACTGTCAAATGACATACAACAGGCGAAACAATTGAAATTTTATTAATTTGGAAACTTTCCAAGAGTCAAATCCCTGGTAAAGCTGATCACATCTATATGTGGGCTTCTCTGTCAAGGCTTCCAAAACACCTTTCTGGGCCTTCCTAAGAGAATCACACTAAATTTAATCCTTAAATGCCAAACTATAGTTTGTCTACTTTATCCAGTGATGAATGGGTGCTGATCTATCGTGCGGATCCCACCATGGGGGCGGCCATATTGGGAAGGTTAGCTGGTGCAGCCAGTGTTGTTCCACTTTTCTGCATCAGATGGCAGCACTGATGGTCTATGTCACTATGGACATTAGGTTGCAAAATTTATGTGGGGTCAGTGGTTTTGACAGCCCCCAAAACTGTGTGACAAATGTGTCACAGGGGGCATTTAAGGGTTAATTGACAGTGGTCAGAATTCTCAGAAATCCGCTTAGTAAAAAATGAATCACTAATAAACTATAGCTCAGTGGCGTGAGAACGTTTCAAGAGGATCCACGTTGTTGAAGGCAGAGATGCTATTTTAATCATTTTCACTACTATCATTAGCCGCAATGCTCATTAACTTACATGGAAGCTGCCGTTAACAAAAATTCGAATCATTGTGAATGTCAGTGTTCAAGTATTATGGGGGAATGCTGCAACACGAGTGTGCTCAGTCCGTTGCTTTAACCACTAAAACAGTTTGACCTATTTTGTCTCTGAAATATTCGTACAACAGAATGTTTGTGACGCAATTTCAGTGTCTTATGCTTGTACGGTAACGCTACTGAATGTCGTTACACTGCCAACCACTGCATTTCTTCATGTTGATGTATCTCTTACGACAGCATCTCTGTTGTAGGTCACAGTCCAAGCCACCTGCATTACTCTTACCGCCATGAGTGCGGACCGCTGCTACGCAACCGTCTACCCTCTCAAATCGCTGCGCCGCCGCACCCCTCGGGTCGCCATGATCGTCAGCGTCTGCATCTGGATCGGTAAGGGCCGCGAGTCGCTTACTGCTGTGCACTGAAAACGCCCAGCAGTGAATCTTACCGCACCAAAAAAAAAATGAATATGGCCTCCATTTGAGTAAAGGGGAATTTGGCTGCCACTCCCAGTAAACACTGAAAACCCCCTGAGCTGTATCCAAGAACTGTACAAATGATGGGTTCCGTGCAAAAACTTGATAAATAGCATCTCACGTTTTTACGGTGTTACACAGAATATACTTTCACCAGCACCAATGCTGTGCACTGGCCAGCATGACGTTGTGATGCACTTGTATTACTGCATAAATAAAGTTCAGTCAGGAAAACTCACGTTTGAATAAAGTAGAAAATGTATTCATGGGTATAAGCATTACACTGTATTTTGGCGGCGGTTCTGCTCTGGAGGAATGTCCTACCTAGGCACAGCAAACATACAAACATAGTCATGAACAGAAATCAAAATCCCCTCGATGTGAGCAGAACCAAACAGGTGGACGCTGGGGTGGAGGTGGCAAGCATAAACCAAACAGCATGTTGCATAGCATGAAAAGCCATTGCAAACAGCGGCAGAAGTGAGTGAGCTTGACGTCTTTCAAATAGACGGCTGTATGACCTCGTGATGTGTCTCCTCCAATTGTGTGCCTGCTGATGCTGACGTGCTGGTAGCTTACAGGCTGCTGTCAGCTGTTGTAGCTTTTCTCGAGTTTCCTGCCTGAACTAGTGACACTCATTAAAGAAATATTCAAAACCCTCTGAATCTTGATTTCTGTAAAATTGCCACATATAGCATTATTGCACTGAACCCCTCAAATATGCTTCAAGTCATCATTTTTTCTATGTATGCCTGACATATTTTCCACCCAGAGGTATGTCAAATGGATATTCATGGTAGCATAATCTGTGCACCCAACTCACCCACACAATTTGGATTTAGTACTGCTCCCAAGCACCCAAACCTTTTCTTTATATTAGTGTGTGGTAGCCATATGTACTTAATTCAGTTACTCTAGATCGTCGGTAACCAGCGTTGTTCATGGAGATCTATCATTCCAAATGTTTCCTCTCTGGCTCTTACGGAGCACATCTCATTTCTTTCACTGAGCTGCTATTTAGTGGAGTAAAATCTGCCAAATTAAAACTTAAAAGAAGACCGACTGGACAGGATCTGTTGGATCAGTGTTGATTACCGCTCATCTTGATTGATGCACCTGCTAAATGCACATAAACATGTCACTTATGGCAGCACACAATCCTGACCCAGTCCCTTCTTGGCTCAGGGTCCTTCATTCTATCGACGCCCATCTTCATGTACCAGCGGATCGAGGAGGGTTACTGGTACGGCCCGAGGCACTACTGCTCAGAGGAGTTCCCGTCCAAAGCCCACGAGAAGGCCTTCATCCTCTACCAGTTTATAGCCGTCTACCTCCTGCCCGTTCTCACCATCTCACTCTGCTACTCAGTCATGCTGAAGAGGGTTGGTCAGCCTGCGGTGGTTCCCGCGGACAATAATTACCAGGTACGGAGGTGGTGCGGCGTCACCTGCTGCGTTTGTGTTCAAGTTCTGGCTGTGCCTTTATAGGTTGGAAATAAAGAAAGAGCGAACGTTTTGATCTGGGCTTTCCTGTTCCTTCTGATCTTCGATATTAAGCCCTTCGATGACAGTTTTTTAAGATTGTATTTATTGTACCTTTGTACGAGGAATGAAAGGCCGCTTTTCGTCACCACGTACCATTTTCACGGGAGAACATACAGGAAACTGCCAGACTGGCTGGTTTCCCGTACTTTATATTTAACTAGAAGTAAAATGGTAATTTTATGAAAATGTGTTTTTGACATTATTCACAAATGTAATATTATATCCACATACATTGTGTATTACTTTTGGCAAATAACACCTCATATGCTCTTTGTGTTGTTTTCACCGTTTTTCATGGTTTATAATCCTTCTGCTGCTCATCTTGGAGCAGATTTTTAACATCCTTCAGACTAACCCTGCGAAACAAAGGCTTGCTACTGTGAGTAATATTCCCCAGAGACTTTCATTCAATATTTGAACAATAGAACATCGAGAGCTCCGGCAGACAAGGAGAGGCTTGTCAAAACAAAGCGTGACTCATCTCGATATCTGACCTTTTCTATCCAAAAGACGTTTTTAATGAGAGGACTGATTGGCAGTGAAACTGAAGTCTGATCTAGCCGTTTTTGTTCTTCATAATGGCGCTCGTATGAACTTTTTTAGTGGTGAAACTCGTAACCTGCCTGTTACTTGCTCCGCAGGTCCACCTACTGTCGGAGCGAACCATCGCCATTCGTAGCAAGATCTCCAAGATGGTAGTGGTGATTGTCCTTCTGTTCACCATCTGCTGGGGCCCCATACAGCTCTTCATCCTATTCCAGTCCTTCTACCCCAACTACAAGGACAACTACACCACCTACAAGATCAAAACCTGGGCCAACTGTATGTCTTATGCCAACTCCTCCATCAACCCCATAGTCTACGGCTTCATGGGAGCTAGCTTCCGCAAGTCCTTCAAGAAGACTTTCCCCTTCCTATTCAAACGGAAGATCAGGGACAGCAGTGTGATGTCTCGCACGGCCAACGCCGAAATCAAGTTCATAGCTACGGATGCCTCTGGCGAGCCGCAGTGAGGAACTCCGAACAGCAGGTAGCGCCAAAGCGAGTAGAGCGAAGTTACACCGTGTTTCTTTGCAGCATGGCAGTGCTAACACAGGACATAACGTTAGCTGCTTCCCAATTCTGTAAAGAGAGAAGAACCTTCCTTGCAAACGGACGCGAAGCGGAAATAATTTGCCCGGTAGCCATGACTACGAGCGCCAAATTGTTTATTTTACGAAGGAAAGGGGGCAATTAGCTCCTTAGTTGTTTCCTTCCATCAAGGAAACACCAGGCCAACCTTGGAAGAGAGGAAAAGTTGAATATGGACCACAATCCTTTGCAGCTGTCGCGATTGGAGACATCATGTGGTACTGAAGTTTTTCGATGAATTGCAAAGACATTTTTTTGGTGTTGAGCATATGACATATTAAAAGGGCAGGTCATCCGATTTTTCTCAAACACGCACAAGGTACCTTTACAAACCCCTCGCAACTTTCCCCTCATCTGTGTGACGTTTTCTTGGACTTCAAGGGAAAGTGGGGAGAAAAAGAGGAGTTACGCATATTTAGGAGAATTCTGATGCTGCCTCTTGTTCTGATTACAGAAGGGGGTGGAACAATGAGGCTAATGTGGCTAATTCTGTCAGACACTGTGTCCTACTCCTGAAACTTAGAAAAATCACCATCTGCAGTTAAGGAGGGGTTGTCTGATCACGGCCTGATTTAAGTTGTGTTGTGATATAGTTCAGTTTGTAAATATGTCTTTACCGGCCACAGGTCTGTTTAGGAGAGGAGAGTTCAGTGTAATCTTATCAACTGGTAAACTTTTTAGATTTTCTACGTTATATTCTTCAAAGCGTGGACATTATGAGCTTGGGCGTGTGTCTCTAAGGGTGTAACATGTACTTACAAGCTCTATTTTAGGTGAGTTGAGTGTTTCCCTCTACCATTTTAGTCTGTCCAAAAACAATGTGCTTTCAGTCAGTATGGACTTCTTTTGTTTGGGATGTGTACAGAGGGTTCTGGAGAGTGCTGTAGGTTGACAGATCAGAGTGAGGGTAGTCGTATTGAAACCCATCTTGAGTGGCTGTTAGGAGGTCGTCTTTTCTGTCAAACATGCTCAGGGGGAACGGAGTCACATTTTGAAGCGGTAGTTTTATGTAAATGTGTAAAAATGCCCCTTACCGCAAATACCATCTTCAGTGCAGGCCGGGGAACTGACATTTAGTATGATTTGATTAAAATTCCACTGCTGCATTCATTTAAATGTCAGCTGAAGTAAGCATTCCACAATGGCCTCTTACAAAGATTACTAATGATGTAATATTGGTTTTCGAGAATAACGGACCTTCGGGCGTCTTTTTTTTTTTCCCTCCAAATCGGCCGTTTCATTTTAAACTCATTACCTTGACTTGTCCCAGTTTCATCCCAGAGGCCAATATCGTCCCAGCACAGCGGAAATGTATAAATGTTGCATAGCGAGCGAAAGTGTATTGGAATGAGTCAGTTTCATTTATTGCCGTGAGATGAAACTTTATTTGAATATCATTACTTCCATTGGCGAAGAAGGAGAGATCCTAGAACATGTCTTTCTCGTCCTGAATCTATGACCATGGTTTGTCAAAAAAATATTAACATTGGAGTGTTCCAAAAATCCAAAGATGGCCGGACCACCCTGATGTGGTCTCGTTTCTTGTCTGAAACTAGACGTTTGTTTTTTGTGAAACACCATCTCTCAAATGTGCCAATGTCATTCGTGTTTGTGTTCGAGATGCAATTAACACACTGTCATGCAAGAAGATAAACAACATCAGTCGTTCTCTGTTTTCTACATTTAAATAATGGTGATAAAGCTCTGTCTTCACCGGCTATAGACAAGTCAATGAGTGGTGTATGTTTCATGATATAAACACTCACATAGTGTCCCGGTTCATTTGTAACTTTTGAGACATGTTTAATAAACATGCAATTAAATGAAAATTCTGTTGCAGGGTAATGGTGCGGCACTTTCAATCAGTGTTTTATTTATTTCAAACATTTGGAGTAAAATTGCCTGCACATGATTGACTAACCCTTTGAAGAGTTGGTATTCGCAAGGCTTTCTTAAAGTCAGTGTTCTTGTTTAAAGCTGTTGCTTTTAATAACCTGAAGTGGTAACCTTACATATTTTACTCAGTAAAGGGTTAACCCCTTAAACTCTTAACTTTTCACTTATGTTTTCCCTTAAGTAGATTTAAAGTTAGAAAAAGCATTTTTTTTTCATATTGTTGGACAGTGTCGCATACATATTGTGTACCTGCTGGTTGCAGCGCTTCACTGAAGTTACATCTCATTTATATTGAGAGAAATGTTTAGACCCATATTTTTATGGCCATAACATTATATTAACTGGAAAACATCCAGATCTTGTGCATCATTTCTTACACATTTTTGTGTAATTCAGCTGGATATATTTTGGCTTGTTGGAAATCTTGATATCTCTTGAATTTAAAATGGGTCTGAAGTTCCACAGGTTTAAACACAGCAGCTGCATTTGACAGACCTGTATGTGGGTCTAAAAGCTTTACGGGGTTAAATAACTGGAATGATTCTGCTTTTTAAAACAGCTGCCCGATGCATCTAAAATTTCCAGATTTCCTGTTTTTCACAGAAATCTGAAAGGCGATGCCACATTTGTATTGAATAATAGATTTAAGTGCTCTGTGGACACAGGTTAGCCTGTTGCTGTTCTCCTCCATCTGAATTCTGTTTTACTCTGTCCATCTGCACTGCCTCTCAGGTACATAAATAAATTTATGGCTGTAAACAGACACCTTCCTCTTCTGCAATTTCTGCTGAAAATTTACAGATTTGTCGAAGCTCTTGTTTCATTAAAGGAGCACATGCTCTGACTACTGACAGTGCGAAATTATGAATGGAATCGTTATGTAAACCGATTTCATAAATCACTTCCCCCCCCGTCTTCGCCCTGTCTTTTATCCGCTACCGCGTGTGTAAACTTTGTGTGACACAATGTATCTATGAAAAGCAATTTGTCAAACGCCAGCTAAAATAAATATGGCTGTTTCGCTCGTAATCAATCATTTGGAGAAATGAAACTTGGCAAAGGAAGAGTCTTTATGTGTGTTTTCTTGGTTCATATTCTCCATTCTGTACAACAGCATTTCCTCTTTCCTGTCATACCCAGTCTCTGCCCAGACAGGTTCATATTAACCCTTAGAGTGCTGAAATAAAAAAAAAATATAAATGTAATTTGTTGTGCTGTTGAAAACCCTTGCGGGAGCTCTTTTAAACAAGTCGCCACATGATAGGTTTTTAACAGCTTTGATTTTGATATCTTACATCATTGAGAAACAAGGGCTGCCTCTAGCTGTCTAAGGGTTGATGGAATTTCCCCGCAAATCTTATTCTTGCTTAATCACAGAAATTCATTTCACCTGTCGCCTCGACTCCCCTTGTGCCACTGGTCCCCGCGGTGGACAATAAATTCAAAAGCTTGGGTTCCAAGACGGTCCAGGAAAATAATTTATACCAGCTACCGATTGGGCAAATGATTTTCATCCAGCAGCACAGCGGTATGATGTCATTTCCTGTATGTCCATACATGAGGAAAGAAACATTCATCATAGAAACACAGTGAGGCGTGAATTCCTGACAGATCAGTCCTCATACATTGAGAGAAGGAATTTTGCCTTTTTTGGAGCGGCTTGCTATGCAGCTTGTACTTCAAAAACATGAACACGCACACATGCGCACGCGCACACACACACACACACACACACACGCTCACACGGCTGTCATCTCATTGACGGGAATCTAAAATTGTATATAATTCTCAGGGATGGGAATTATTTCTGAATTTAAAAAAAAAAATGATGAAAAAGTAGATAGAAAATACCAATGTAAAGATTCTATCTTCCAATACCCATTAAACAGAAAGCACTTTGAGTCAGAATTGCATCTTTGAGATGAGGAATGAGAGATACTGGATAAACGTGTACAAACTATTTCAAGGGATGACATGCTCAGGACTGTGGGATTATCTTGCACAATTATGAATGAATTACCTTCATCGCAGATAAATATAACCTTGAAACAATGGGAAATAAATAAATAAATAAATGAGCCATATGGATATGGCCCCTCAGCCTCCAAAAAATGTCAAAAATTGTTAAATAGCGAAAGGTGCTACACCAGCATATAGTTGATATGCGTGCCAAGTTTGTTTAAAAAAAAAAAAAATATATATATATATATATATATATATGTGTGTGTGTGTGTGTGTGTGTGTGTGCGCACGTGCGCAGGACTAGGAAAAGGGGTCGCTTGGGTCATTTTATGAAAATTTAGATTTTCCAACAAAATGAAGGCGTGATCCAAGTTTTTCATTTAGAGAAAAAAAATTGTGTGAATTTGTGCACAGCAAAGTGTAAATTGGCAGTACAGTAGTGCTGGGATATCACTATCACTGGCATATCACTGAGATACTCCGTTAAACTCAGTATGGAAAAAAATCCCAACTGACCCCTTTTCCTAGTCCTGCACGCAAACACAAAAATATATTGTCACCCTATTAAAATAATGGCCCAAGTCATTTTTTTCAAGTTTTTGGGAAAACACAAAAAACTTCAAATGCAAAGCAAGAGATGATTTAGGGCAAGATTTAGTCATTTTCGTCAAAAAATGACTTAGGCCATTATTTTAATAGGGTGATTATATACTCAGGGGCAATGAAAATGCAACACCAGTTTGGATTCAAATAATTATGTGACTCTATTTAATGAAAGTGACTCAAATATGTTGGGTGGGTTGACTTTGATGAATTAAATGTGTTAATGGGCCGATTTGGACAATAATAAACAGATGCATTAAACATAATGAGCACAAGTTGAAAATGAAAAATCACAACATGACTGAACTGAACACACATTTAAAAATGAACTCAAAAGAACAGTCGGTATCGGGTGTGACCCCCACGAACATCCACACAGGCAGTACGTCTCCTCATTGACCTGACGAAGCGTCTTAGGTTGTCTTGGGGAAGTTGTCACCACCCTGCCTGAAGTGCATTCTGGAGTTGCTGCCTGGTTTGAGGTCTGGGTGCTCTTGATGAAAGAGCTCGTCCCAGTTGGACGTACTACACTCAAAACGTACTGATGCTGGACGTATTACACCCAAAACAGTGAGCCACTCGCCGGGCACTTACTTACCGGGACTACTCAGGTCCCGCGCAAAAATAAACCTTAGTGTTTAGAGTGTTGCGTTTTCATTGCCTTTGAGTATATTTAAAACATTAACATACAGACAGAGCGGTACCTATATACCTCTTATTATATTGTGTTGTATGCTGATGGGATAGTGAGAAATGGATAAATAATTAAAATGTGATCAAGACCTCTGAAAAAGGCCTTGTAACTAAGACATTGGAATATCAGGCAAACCCCTGAAGTGGAGAGTATGCTGGCACCAGTTATGATCCCTGTGAAAAGAGAGGCGCACATTATGTTATTATAATTTAGTTTTGCTTCATAAGTCAGGCCGTTTTTGACTATTCAAACTATTTACAGTCAGGTTTTCCCCTCGTGATTTTGTGCTCCTACCTCATTATAGCGTCTTGCATGACCCATAAAACATGCTACTCTTTTAGCTGTAAGTAGAAAGAAACTCGGAGGAAAATTAGTCTCTTTGTATGAAGGCAAGTACACATTGGTGGTGCATTTGAGTTCATGCATTAGGCTCAATTTTTTTTCTCCGGGCAGCATTTAATCCGCTGGAAGAAAAGGTTCAGCTTTGATATTTAATCAAAGGAGGAAAGTCAATCTCAGGCCTGCATTAGAGGTAATTAAGTGCTTACACCAGTACACCCTTTAACCTTTCATTGTCAGAAACTGAAAGTCAGGTGTTGAATGTCCTCTGACATACATTGTATGAACAGTGTCAACCTACGTTTAGCCGCACAAACATCGCCGCAGGGCTTTGGGCCTGTAACCCTTTGTTCGATAATGTACCACACCTCCTTGTGGGGGAAAGTCGTTCAATGTCAGTACCGAATTACAACCCCGTTGCTACCTATCTGGCTGGCTTCATGGGGTTGTGCAGCCAGTGTACTGGCGATTTCTGACCCCATTCTTACCCACATAGTCGGAACCCCTCCCCCACCACCAAACTCCTCGTCTCGTGTGACAGGAAGTAGTATTATGACTCATAGCTGGGATCCCACCCATGTTTGTGAAAGAATGATAAAAAGACACCTCGGGTGAGTAAGCATGATGGATTTGGCGCCGTCTGGCCGGGAGTTTAGACCCCACTTAAAATCTGGCAACCCTGCCCTCGATCTCGTCACGGCGTGCCCTCACAAGCTCCAGGACAGATAATAATGAGATTTCTGTTATCTAGGCTGACATTTTAACCCAGAGCAACTTGCAGTTTATTAGAAAATCACAGTGGTCAATTCCTTTTGGTGCAATCATGGGTCAGGGGCCTTGCTCAAGGGCCCAACTGCTGCAATGAACTTACGGTGAGGGACTTCAACCAACTGCCTTCCAGATGTCATTACCTGAACCAACAGAGCACGGGCTCCGCCCCCGCCATACCCCGGCCCCCTCCTTTCGGGAGCTGTGATTCACATGGGTTCTCCTGTATTTTTGGGACGCAATTTTCCCGGGACCTCCGGCGAGCTGAGTTGTTTTTTTTTTTGTTTGTTTGTTTTTTTCAGCCAGAAAAGCCTGACGGGAACACCCCGCCGCCCCTTCCACGAAGCGGTACCGTGGTACCGTGCCACCCAACACGCGTCATGATCTTCCCGCGGCTGGCGGTTGCTGAGGGGGTGTAGGGGATGATATGGGGGAGTCTTTAAACCAGAATCCATCCCGCTGTGTGATCTGCGCAAAGCTGGAATGTCTGGCGTAATTAAAGACTTTACAGTAGACGTTGTTTATCCCCGCTGAGCCCCAGTCTCCAGAGAGTTTTTTTTTTTTTAAAGAAAACAGGGCACACTGTAGGTTTAGCTGTAAGACAGTGACTTTATTTTGCGGCGTGAGCGTATTTGCTTTAGGTGATAAGATGCTTGCCGGCTGGCGGCTGCCCGTGAAACATGATCAAAGAGCCGGGGTGTGGAGCTTACCGAATTCCTACGAGACTATTACCCTCCTCCTTATTTTTAAAATACTGTAAACTACATGAAAATATGTCTGAAGAATTGTCCAAGTAAATTACCGCGCCTCAGGCCTCGGGGCAGGCCGAGTACCGCCAAGTTTGAGGTGAGATCTGTCCACGGGGAGACAGAGAGAAAATAATGTTGTCAAACAGGGTTATTTCCCCCCTTGTACATTTATCATACTCCCCAAAGACAGACAGGGCAAAGAAAACCACCCGGGAGGAAAATAAATTGTTTATTACGCACAATGGCAAACCTGACAACTTAATGTCCTCTGTCTTCAGTACGCTGCAATTTAACATCGGCGATGGTGGACTGGCGAAGCGCCAGCCGCATCAAAGTTAGATCGACAACGACGACGTTTCAGTCTGGGTGACGGCAGACATGACTTCGCAGGTGGCGCAATAAAAGGCTCGGCGAATGTCTGCGTATTCCACACACGTTAATGATAGCGTGCTTCGGGCAGATTAAGAAAAAAAAAAGAAAATATGTAGAAATAAACAGGGGCTTGTTCTCATAGTGACATGAAAAGGGTAAAACATCTCTGGGAACCTGAGACCTTTCCTCGAATGATTTAGAAGTTGTTTTTATGGGAAGGCTTACAGACAAATTTCAAATGAAAAAATGTGAGATATTTCTAAAAATTATACCGTGACAACACGACTTTTCCAAGTCCAATTTCACATTTGTCATGATGGACTCATGCAGTCGCAGATAGAAAACATTGAGCTAAAACGCTGCGCCCACCATCCGAATATGCAATTGCTTCTCCTAAAGCCGCAAAACAACGCTCTTGAATGTCCGCATAAATGCCCGAGCCCGGGGTACACCAGGGGAACATTTCCTAGAGACTCACATTCTCTCCGCCAGCTTGGCTTCTTTCCAAAACACATGCTAGAATCATCTCTTCCCCAAGTAGATGACCAGCACCTACCTGGCTATCCAGATGACGTAAAAGAAAATGGGACTCATCAGACCAGGACAGGTCCAGTTCTGATATTCACAAACCCAGTGTTGGCACAATTGATAGTGGACAGGGATAAGAATGGGAACTCTGACCGGCCTGTAGCTCCAAAGCCTGGTACACCGGAGGGTGTGTATGTTGGTAAATACACATTCCTCTCAAGACCATCATTAAAATTTTCCATGATTTTGCCAATTTAGCCCTTTTGTTGATTGGGACCAGGCGGGAATCCCTGCCTTGACCTTGTGCATTACGTTCAGAGCCTTCAGCCCCCAACAGCTTGCCACCGGTTTCTTGTTTGTCCAAACTTCGACCATTATCAGTAGGAACTTGCCACTGCTGACTGTAAGCACCTCAGAAGTCTTGGCACCATATGTAGCCATAGCAATCTGGTTTATGTCAAAGTTGCTTCGGTTCGATTTTGCCCACATCCAAAAAGAGATCTGACGATTTGCGAACCATTTAAGGTTAGTTCACGGACCTTGACATACACTGTTGTTATAGGGTAACCAATGTTATTTGTTATTATCTGAGGGACGTCATAATATTTCCTCTCATCGGCGCAGGTATCACAACATTTAAAATAGAAAAAAAATTTCAGAAATGTAATCATTCAAAAATATAAGTTTTGCCTCAACACTTGTTCTATTCTTTATGGTCTATTCTTTAAACATTTGTCAAAAACACGCAAGTAGACACACACATACACACACACACATAAAACACATGCCAAACCAGTGAAAAATATGTAATTTTCAATGCCTACTTTCATGACAGTGACAGGGTTTTCTGACACGAAGCTAAACGTTTATGCATAAATATTTCACTCAAGAACACGCAGTAATGGTACAATGTCACAAACAATTCTTTCTGAAAAACTGCATCTGTCACCTACTCAGCAGAAGCCAGTCAATTTTTCTTCGGAAACAGCTGAAAAATCCCCTCGAGCCTCGAGAAATGGAATAAAATGCTCTTTAATCAATTCCATTTGTTTGTAGTCAATTTCAGTTACAACACAAATGACAGTGCTGCAGCCCTTTAAGTGGCAGTTATCATAGTGTCCTGAGGAGGGAAACAGAGAGCCAATGTAACCTGGCACGAGAGGAGCCCCTGGTGCGTTCCTATTGGTGGAAACAGTGAGAATTGATCTAAAGGGAATGTTGGCCATCTCAAGCACTTCCCTCAGCCAAATGTATGGTTTATGACAAAGACGTTACCAAGGTATTTTCGCTCTTGTCTCAAGTCACTGATTCAAAGAATGCTGGTGACTTGATCTACATCACGTCTCCCAAGAGAAAGCTGCAGCCTGCATCAAACCCAACCAGCTTCCAGAGGAAATGGATCCGGGGCTAGCAGCGTCGCTGCTGGGTGTGGCCCCAGGAGAGCCACGCAGGATTGACAGGAGCGTGAAGCCGGTGACGGGTCTCTGGCATTTTTTTGGCGGGGCCGCGTCTCCATGGCGAGGCAGCCCCGCCTTCTTTCAAACAAGGCGGTGTCTCGGTATACATCTTGGAAGAGGAAAAACGCTGTCAGTTGCTGGAGCGAGAGTATGGGAGGGGGGTGGAAACAGCACAAAGGAGCCATTCTAAAGCAGAACTCTCCCCCCCCACCCTTGCGTCAGAAACACAGGCAGGAAACCGAAAGGCCTCTGGCTCTGCCGTGGCGGCCATGCCTAACCGGGTCGTCTGGGGCCTGCGCAGCGCACTTAATGAAACCCAATAGTGGCGCGGTTCTAAAAATACCCCGCCACCGTGTACGCTGAAACAGCAATGCACTCCAGCCGGAGGGAGACCGGGAGAGGTTTGTAACTTTTAGCATTTAGTGTTAGCATTTTTTGTAGGGTTTTTTTCAGTGTAGCTTGGGCTAACGAGTGCACCCTTGTAAATTTAGATCGGAAAAAACATTAAGGGTCGCCGTCGTATTTCCATCTCCTCCTCGCTAACCTCTCAATGGTCGTCCTCACGTGCAACGCGTTAAGTAAACTAGGTCTTATTTTCGTTCCAGTCACCGGAGCTGTTGTGATTTTTTTACTCTGGCAAACTGGAGCCGGCGGCGGGGCCTAATTTGTGAGGGGGGGGATGTTATGTGTGAATGGGGCTCGCAGGGGGAAACACAGTCTCTGACCTGACTTTCCCCCCTGTGAAATTTGGCAGCTGCCGTGCGGGATCTGGCCCGAGGCTACGCTGCGGCGTTTCGTGAGCGCAGGCGTGTCTCCGAGCCACCTGGAAACAGGTATTATTAACGCGTGTGCCAAAAGATACTTAAAGTGCAGCCGCGCGGTCTAGCGCAAACAAGCCCGTCTGGGTGCGGATAAGACATGGGTAACTGACGTGACATGATGAGGGGGGGCGATTGTGGCGGGAATAAGGGGGCAAGAAAGGAGGAGGTAACCGTTTCAAGAATAGAACGAGGACACTTTTCTGCTAATCTTGCAGCCAGGAACGACCCCCAATCAGATCCAAACAAAACAAAGTATGAAATACTCAGATCCCCCACCATAGGATGGCTGATATTCCCAAACAAAAGTCAGGAAACAACAAAGTACTTTTCAAAAATGCAGGATGGGCAGAAGTATGAAAAGGCACATCAGTGTGATAGGATGCATCTACTGTATATATTGAATTCCGGTGGAAAATATTTAAGGATTTCAGCATTCTCGTCGAGTAAGAAAACGTGATGGAGGAACAGACCAATAGGGGGACAGATGGAAATAGTAAAAGGCACATCAGCATTACAGCATTATAGATGTCATTATTTACTAGATTTTGAGGAAAATGTTTAACCATTTGAAGTTCTATCTGGGTAAAGACGGACGGAGAGGTGTGGACGGCACGATGACAGACAAGTGGAAGCACAAGATTAATTCCAACATCCCCCTTGTGACGAGGGATAATATTATCATCACCCTAACCCTGCAAACACAACCACCCCAGCCCTTTACTCCAGATTTACTCTCGTTTTTCACATTAGTTTGAGGCTGACCCTGCTCGGCAGCAGGGAGATGTTTAACAGCTGACATAGGATCATGAATCTCCCGTGATGTCATAAAGGGAGAACCTGTTGCCACGTCATAAAGGGTGAATCCCCAGTGATTTCATGGAGGGAAAATACCCTGTGATGTCATAAAGGGAAAAACGGCAGATCAAGATCCTGAGAGGTAAAAAAAAAAAACAATCTGTCTTGGCGTAGCAGCCCAGACAAACCCCACCAGACTGCCTGGGTATAATCTGGCTCAGGCCAAGATATACCCCTGGGTGTAAAATGGCCTAGCCTCGTTTGTACTTCACCTGGGAGGGGTATAAACTGGGCCAGCTCACTATAACCCCAGGTATACACCGGTATTTTGTCCCAACCACATGGATTTGCTCATTGACACAATTCTTGAGCCAAGAGGTAGAACAAAATCAGTAATAACAGCTGGCCTAGTTTTGAGGGTGGAAGAGCCGAGTGGACTTTCCAGTCCTGGCCACGGGACAGACGCTGAGCGGACCCTGAATGTGTCAAAAGGAGTCCGTGACCTTCTCAGACATGCACAAATGCGTGCCTGTTAAAAACACACTCGCCCATCGGCTTAGCAGAGTCCTACCCGACGCTGGCCCACAGAATGCCAGCAGCAGAATGCAGACAGGCTCCGTCCTCACGCTGAAAGATGCGCTTTGTCTCGCTGCGCACGGTCTGAGGCGTTTCTGAAACTCGCGCCCCTGACAGCCGATCGCGTCTCTGAACCCGTCGCGTAAAACCGTGGGCCGCATCGATGGGAAGACTCTAAAGACCAGAGTGGGAGTCTTGACCAGAGGCAAAAAAGAGAAAAAAGTTAAACGCGCACAATTAGCTACATCTGGAACACGCTCGCTGGAGCCCGAAAAAAAAAGTTGGAAAAACTGGTGGGTGTTTTTTTTTTTTTTTCTGTGCCCTGCTGGGTTCCCACGCATCATGTGCCAGCGCTGATGCCCTCGTGTTCCCTCCTAACGAGCAGCAGCAGTCGCCGCGGCGACGAAACTGCTACCCTCCCACGCGGGGCGACCCGTCGTTTTTGTCCGGAGGTCTTGCTGGCGCCTGTGTCTTGACCGGCCGTAATGTGCGGAGGAAGAGGGCGGAATGAGCCGGACCCCGACGCTCAGGGTTGGTGCTTACGGCTTTTTGGATTTCTTAAGCCCCACTCAGCCCAACGTCAAACTCGACACAGCGCTTCCTTGGGTCCTAAACGATGTAGCTGCCAAGTTTGATGTCGAATGAATGACTGTCGAGATTTGCAAAGAACACACACACATGCGTACATAAACACATTCATACAGAAGGCTACAAATATATACACAAATACATACAGTACACACACACACACACACACACACACTCACTCAAAAATATATGCATAAATTCATACAAACATCCATACATACTGTGCATACATGCATGCAGAAATACATGCATACGAACGAACATACATACATACAATACACACACACACACACGCACGCACGCACACACACTCCTAGCTTTATAATGTGATCCACACTATCAGTTTTCCTGACGGTGTGTCATGCCGAGATTGTCAGGGGAATTATGGTCTAGTGCTCCCCAGGGAGGGGGGGTAACAGTCCGAGCCCCGAATGATCACAGTGTAAGTCTGCTGATTGCACCAGTTCTGGGGGGTAAGAAGTTTAAAAGAAACATCTAACGCAGTTCAGGCTCTGGGCTACTGTTTCTCCGGCGACGTCATTTTCGTTCAGGGCGTTCCTCATGGCTGGCAGTTATCTGCTCTCCATTCCTACAGCAGTGGATCATGGGAAGGATCCCTTACAAGCCAACAAGGACAACAAGTAGAGTAACATGAGCAGTCTGGCCTCTGCTCGTTAAATGAGTGTTTTCCAGACTGTTGTTTTTGTCCGTTTTCCTGTCAAACCTAATTTAATTACATTTGAACTAATGCCCTCTTTACGATGCGATTAAGGCATCAGTTTAAAAAAAGGACCGATAATTGCAAAACATCATCCATACGAATGATTCCATCAAAAATGTTCAAATTATTCATCTTTGTTTCCAAGATTATGCTGAGATGTCTTTAAATTGCATTCATAAATTAATTTTATGTGGAAGATCGGGACGAAAGAGAATATATAGATTACGCTCATAATTCTGAAGGGCCCGTTTTTGATGTAATCAGAAAATTAATTTTTCATAGAGATCTTTTCAATATGAAATGACATTTGCTATGAAACGCAATATTAATTTTCATTATAGGCTTACCAAATAGGCATATTAATTTTCTACTGAATGATGTTGATTTTTAACCATTAAATCAGATGAATAATGTAAAGACCATACTGAGGGCTGAAAGATTACCAGCCACATCAGTAACATTCATTCTGTGCGCAAACCATGTGATTCAGTAAAATTATGTGACATAACAGGATAGCTAATCTCACCATTATTTTCAATCTCTCTGCTGTAAAGGATTAAGAATAATTTGTTTGTAATTTATTTGGCTGTATTACCTCACACTATATTATTCGGAATTAAAAATAAATTGCCCACTTAACTTCATTGGATTTTGTAATTTCCTCACTTCTCCATGAATTAACAAATTATTAAATCTATGTATGAATTGAAATGCATGTATGCATTAATATGGACATGATGCAATTCAGCAGCTCTAAGCAACCAATACCGGATAAATGGAATTTTTGTATGAAAATCAATTCAATTGCCATTCAATGAGTAACCGCACATTCTCTGAGTCCTGACGACATTTAAACGACCCTGAATTATTTTGTTATTTTTGGAAATGTTTTGCACCTAATCACATGAATATCGAAGTTAATTAGTTGTAGTAGTAGTAGTATGTTTTTATCAACTTGAACACATGAACACATTTTAAAATGCAGACATTGGTGGTATATGAAACATACTTGTGTGAGCACATGCCGGCAAACACTAACTGGAGAACACACACACACACGCGCGCGCGCGCGCACACACACACACACACACACAGAATAATTTTGCTCTGCCGCTGTCCTTGTCTAACTCTAACCCCCCAACCCAAGAAGTTTCTCGTTTTATCCTTCCATTCATTGGACTTTTACAAGAAACTCAAGGTGTGTCAGGGAAAATGGGCTGTAATGATCCTACATCTCGTTAATACGGCAGGTCTGCGGGAGAGAAAAGGCTTTAGACATTTAAATTCTCTCTTACTTTTTCATAAATCTTAAAAGCCCAAAGAGCGCATGTATCGCTCTCTCCCATTCAGCATGTCTGGGGTTTATCATGAGCTGTTCATCTCTATTTCAAGATCTTAACCATACATCTAATACATTTTATTGAAACTTCCCAGAAGGCAAAGTAACACTAAACCACATAGTCATATTATATCATTATGGTCTGGGTTGTCATGGTAGCAGTAAAAAGAATGAACAAAAACTGACTCCATATAATTCAAACATCTTAAATGCATAATATCTGCAAAACCAATCAACTCAACAAGTGGGATTAAACCACTGAATTGAAATGATTTTTGTGACTTGATGCCAGCAAATTTGGGGAGTTCTGTGCAGTCTGTAAACTTTCCACTTTATTTTTCGGAAACCGTGCAATTTACACCTCGCATGAGAGTCTCTCTGGCAAAGCAAGCCATACTATCGAGCGCTGTAAAAACAAACATCACTGCAGCCAGCACATCATATCGGAAAGCCACACCATACCAGCCCTAAGTGTGTTAATGTCAAAAAAGCTCTAATTAATTTCATGTGCATTTCATTAGCAATTCCTTTACATGTTAATTAGTGAAAATATCCATTAAAATATTGTATGCCTGATTCTATTTAATGCAAGATCAAACCAAATTACAAATAGAGTTCAATGGACCAGCATATATAAGCAGGTTTTTTCCTCTAAAGGTATACGTTATGAAGGAAAAAAGCCAAGTATTGATGCTTGCTAAAATACATTTTTAAATAATAAGTATGTAATTATCTTGTGCTGTTGAAAACCTATCATGTGATGATTTGATTAAAAGTGCTCCCGCATGGGGAGCTCTTTCAAACAAGTCACCACATGAGAGGTTTTCAATGGGTTTGATTTCGATATCTTACATCATTGAGCAACAATAGCTGAACTTAGTGCTGTAAGGGTTAAAAACAGACATGTTCTGTACGAATAGTTCCTTTCGTAAATTAAAAACTGTTCCCAAAGTTTGCAATGGTGTTTTTATTATTTTTTTCAATCTCTACAGGTCCATCAAGACCCGCACCTTCAGACTGTTAAACAGTTTCTACCCCTGTGCCATAAAACAGCTGAACTCAGTGCAATAAATCTTGAACTCATGCGCCATAAGTATGGGCAGTGCTACACGGGCGGGTTTGCGCAATACGGGTGGGTTTGCACAAAATCTGTATATTTTTGTAATATTTTTATATTTATAGGATATTTTTATCTGCATCTTCTTGTTATAGTTTAGCTTTCAAATTTCTAGCACTTACATAAGTTACTAGGCTGCCAGCTTCTTGTCTCACCTCTTGTCTTACTGGTCTTGATGTTGCTTTCATCGTCTCTATTGTTTATCTGTGTCATCGTTTGCTTCCATTCCATAGAAGAAGATGCATTGAAGTTTCATTGTAACTCTGTTCAATGACAATAAAGGCGATTGAATTGAAGCGAGTTACAGATTTCTAAAATAGGTACTTATGCAGTCCTTCACAGGTACATCCAGTACTGTGCACAGAGATATACTGTTTTCACATTCATTCAGCTGACGTGTCCTTGAGACATGTACAGAACACAGATGCTGTCCGCTCACTGCTCTTCCTTTATTATAAAGCCACTGCGATGATAATGATAATGATAATGTTTTTCACACCATTGAAACCTAAGGCAGTACGGTGGATATAACAACAGTTAATTGACAATACTGTGCTCAAGTTTTAGGCAAATTTAAAACAACATCGTAACACAAATATCCTTCCAATAATCATGCAAAGGAAAGTATCTGAATTCTGAGAAGTGAACTCTAAAGATCTGTGAACTGTTGAAAACTAAATAAAATTAATGGAAACACTGCTCTACAGGTTCATAGTTTTACTAGATTACGTGCCGTTTGGCTGCTCTGAACATTCTGGAGAATTTGCATCAGTTCCTCTGCAGACTCAATCTCACCTGTGTCTGCCTCTGCAGGTGATCTCAAGCGCTCGAGACGAAGCGGAGATCAGGGCTCTGTTAAGGCTGATATCTATGTCAACGCCCTTTAAGTTTAATACAAAAAAGTTTGGGAAGTTTTCTTTTTTCTTCTTTTCAAAATTTGATATCGAGGGTTTGGAGCACAGCGTTGATTTGTCCAAATTTTCTGATTTTGAGATCTTTACCCCCTGACACAGCTTCCTATCAGCTAATTCCTGGAGCACAATAACTATATGCCCACCTGCCTGAATTCTGTTTCAAACTAGCATTTTCATATTGCGGTATGTCCAACAAAATCTGCTTAAATGAATTAAACATTGATATTTTGATGAATAAACAGGAATTGTATCACTGAATTGTCTGTCTGCCATTGCTAGCAAACTTAACTTCAACCCATCACCATTGTATTATGTCACATCAAGAGCTGCAATCGTTGGAGCACAGAGCTGACGTCCATTTTTGGCAATTTTGGCCATGATGTTGTGGTACCACACCTTTGAAAAATTTAGCCTTCAATATACTTCTGAACCATGCAGTGAACAAGTGACTGATATAAAAATGATATAAAATTGGCTTAGCAGATTTAATTGCAAATCTGAAAATTCATTTTTCACAAAAACTCTAAATTGGACTTTAGAACTGAACTAACTATGGTGCTCTGACCCCTCGATATCTTGCATGTGATTTTTATCTATAGAAACGAAAAATGATGAATGTCCGCACACTGGATCGTTGCACCCATTCATTTTTTGACTGTAAGATTAGGCAACTTTTCAACCCAACAGGGTCTTCATCAGGCAAAATGATTTTTCACCAGTATTTCAAATTATAGCTGTTGGAATAAATGAAGGCAGCAGAGCCTGAAGCTCACACTGTTTGCAAAGCCGTTTAATTGCCATTTCAAAGAGAAGGCTCCTGTCACAGCTTTGCCCTAAACTGCTCGGCTAAATCATTAAAGGCTAATGGTTATGACTATTGCTGATGGAATGAACAGCCTGGAAACAGAACTTGACTTCAAACGCAGCGCTCTAATAGACAGAAGACAAACCCTGGTCAAAATGTTTTGGCCACCTGGAAGAAAATGAAAAATGAAACGTGTTGGAGGAACTCAAAAAATAAAACGGCATGGCTGTGAAATTTTGAGCTATTTGTCAAACGACATATAATCAGCCATATTTGAAACATCATGAAAGGCACGATTGACAAATTATTAGGATGTCAAGAATAGTTCAGGCTACGTCTGCAAAAACTCATCTATCTCCAACTCCAGACCAGGACAGAAAGGGGATGTAGTACTTAGCCTTTGTAGTTGCAAGGATTTTCTGTATATATATATATATGTGTGTGTGTGTGTGTGTGTGTGTGTTTTCTATTTAAATATGCTGGTTGATTAAATAGGACTCAATTGATCTCGGGTATAAATTGAGGAACATTACAGGATTATTCCTTTAAGAACATCGCATCCATCTATCTGTTATCTACACCGCTTTGTCCTTATCAGGGTTGCTGGGGAGCCGGAGCCTATCCCAGCTGACTATGGGCAAAATGCAGGGACCCACCCAGGGCAGCTCCCCAATCTATCACAGAATTTAAGAACATGCTATTCCTGATCGTACTCTTAAGAGGGATAACATGAACTGTATCTGCAGTACAGAAATTAGCAGGAAAATTCAGAGTGACATTATACACGTCGACACTCTCTTCTTCAATATGGGTCTGGGATTTAAATGAGAGCCCCTCTTAGCAGAGTCCCTCATTAAAGGGCGAGTAAGATGTCCCTAATTGCCGAGGCCCAAGACAGGAATGTCGTTTTTAAAGCGAGCCTTGAACATGTGCACTCAACATTTGCGCCGAGCCTTTATAATTACTACCAACGTTACACCCCGGAGAACAGGCAGCGCTGAAGAAGCTAGCGTTTCATGGTCTTGCATGACAAGACGACAGAGCCTCACGAAAATGAAAAACGCGGGTTTATAAAGCGAGGATTTATTCGCCGAAAGGCATGCATTCGTCTCTCTTCATTGCAATTTACCTCTCATTACACCACTCCTATTTCCTTTATGATGGGTCTTTTTTATTATTTCTCAAAGGTGAGCGTGTCCCTGGCACAAAACGAAGCCTCTCGTGATTAAGGAGAAAACTCAAAATGAGATCGGTTTGCTAAAGTTTCGCAGTCGCTGCGTTTGATGAGTGAGTGGGCTTATGGTGGCTTAAGATTCACAGTGCTCTTTCACAATGGCAGCCGAGGGCATGTAGCCTTTATGGTGAAAGACTTGAGGATCCTCTTTCACGGGCGCCGCTATTATCTGTGGCGGCACAATGCGTGTTTTCTCGTCTCACGTGAGGTATTACGGTACACATGCAACAAGAGCTCAGAAAAACATGGCCTCCTGTGTGGAGTGGAAATTAACTTCACTACAAACGATTTACAGTTCTGCATGCGCGGGGGCTGTACTGTAGCTGCTAACTGGAGCTGAACACTTATGTTTTCTATAAAAATGGGAAATAATATAAATTTTATCGAGAAATGCAATTTTTTAAAATGATTTTTCTATGTTATTGTGGATGAGGGGGAATTCGATTGGCTGAATGATTCCTCCACGACAGAGATTTTGTTCTGATCTGAATGTCATTGATCAAACACCACCAACATTGACGCCATTCCAGTTTGAATTTGGTTCACTATTGGTCCCAATCATGCTATATGAATAGTTTTCTTTATTTATTTATTTATTTATTGTCATATACATATATATACATATATATATAATATATACATAAATATTTTTTTAATCATGTGTCAATGTTATAAAGTTCAAGCATAAATACACGTTAGTTCATTTATTTTATTTTCTTTTAGCTTCACGGCGCAAAATACAAACATATTTGATTTGAACTTTACCAGAACATTCTATTGCTGATGTTACAATCCCCTTTAACAACTGAAAGCAGTGGGGTTCAGAATACTGAATCTGGATTAATAATCATGAAACACTCGGATCCCCCACCACTGGACGGCCGATATCTAGTCTGGAAAGAAAATGCGATGGAGAGATGGACAGGAGCACAGACAGAAGTATGGAAATGTGCGTGCACAGGACTGTTTCACCCCTCCGCGGTGGAGGGACAGACATGCAGACAGAAGGACAGACAGAGGTAGGTAAGGGAACATCGACATAATACAATCCATTCATGAAATTTTGTTGCAAAATATCTGACGGTTTAAGAGTCCCGGCTTAGAAAAGAAGCATGATGAATGCACGGACGAACACAGACAGACAGACAGCCAGACCCCCAGAAGAGCACCATTCATTCCCATTTCCCAACCCACTTCATGGTGGGGTTTAACAATATTTCAAAGGACCTACTCTGCAAAGGGTCACAATATTGTAAACCACTTTAATGCAAAAATGCAATGCGATAGCAACGCTGGTGTTACCCAGTGTGCGCACGCATTATACCAGTAGCAGCTGGATATGCAAGCAGGGTATGGAACCCAAAACCACCCGTGACGGAGTCATGAGCTCACTGCGGTGTGGAGCAGCTGGAAGTGCTCACAGGGTGAAGGAGCGCCAATGAGGGTAAGGAATCAGCCCAGAACAGAGGAACGCGAGCTGTGTGCCCCCCGGACGCTTCAACAAAATTTACCAGCGAGCTGAATAACTCGGTCCCGTTCGGGCCAGTGAGCGCTAGCACGCCGGTTAGCTCTCGAGGAGGTTCCCTCCTTCGCTCAGCCCCGGCGGCCATTTTGGGAGGGAAGGATGGAGGGAGGCTGGTCCACCACCCCTATGAGTCATTCACCTTGGACAAGGGCATCGCTCGTCGGTGAGTCATCGAGGTTACGCCCCTCCGCCACAGTCGCTCGACCAGTTCTTCCAAACCGGGGGGATGAATCACTCGAATATCTCTCACATGAAGGCACCATGTGAGCTAATTCTCCTTCGCTGGAGAGAGACGGAGATCCTTCTGAAGAAAACACGCACAAGTGGCTTTTTAATCACGTTTGCACGCTCTATTTGCAGCGTTAAATAGCATCGAATGTGGCGACCTTGAGAGCATTTGTTTTTGCATATGACGGTAATAAGCACAAAACACCAGTCTAATTTTGAGACAGTTTAATAACACTGTAGAATAAATGCATTCAAAAGATGAGATGTGACTGAGAATTTATGCACACATTAAATCGAGGGCTGACTGCAATAAGCACTTATGTCCAGATGTTTTACATCGAATATAACTGTTTATTGCAGTCAGCCCTAAAATGATAAATAATTTGACAGAAATAATTTGCAAATTTTTGAATTTCAGAAAGATGGGAAATCAATTTCTCCATTGTTGAAGACTAATACGCGAGCTCTTTCATCGCTATCATGACACAATATAAAATACTTGGCATTTGTTTGCTGTAGAATTCTCTTGTATAGATTATTATGATTTGCTTAACCATTTCAAAGTAAATTTATAAACGAGGAACTGTGTACACAATGGACCTTCTGCCCGTAAATGGACAATATCACACCTACAATACAGATTGTGTTTGACAGATGGTTCTTCCATATTTTATACAGTTGCCTAATTTGCTCTCTCATCTTTTTTTGCGCCGATTTGTTGCGTGAGACAGTGCATTTAGAAAAAAGCTGCACAAAGCATGGAACAGAAAAATGGAAAAATGGAAATCTCGGATCATTAATACTCCATAAGTTGATTTAACACTGAACATTCTAAAATGGAGGAAACCAGATTGAATGTGAAAATAAATTAAATAATCAATATCAAATCACAATCATACCTTTCAAAGCAAAATGTTCTGTGTCTATTGTCAAATATAGTATAATTTCATGCATTAAACCATTGCTATATACTTTTGTATATTTTAAAAAAAAAAAAGACTCTTTAAATGCCATCTTTTGTCGGAAAACATGAGTTGATATTTATTTAGTGAACGCCCTGGTAATATTAGCCACCACACACAGGTCCCCTGAGCCAGCCCTCCTTGAGCTGCTTTTGAAATGAGCTCCCAAACTCCTCAAAAACTACCTTGATGATCACAAATCATGTAATTTGCTATAAGTCTAGCTGTGTAGCTAGTGTTGCGCTTGCTTAAGCACCTGGCAGTCACTTTGAAAGCGTTAACAATTAGTATCGGCTGACTTAGCAGTAATTGTTAATAGCAAAGAAATGAACCAGTGAATTGCAACTCCACTCAATTGAATCTGATGTAGCATGTTTTTGTAATTTTGTTTTTGTATTTTTAATTCAAGCCCTGAGCCACCATTATGTGCACCTTACATTACATTTTCAATTTGTAATGTAAATACATGCAGTCTATTCATGTCCACAATCCCGGGCTGGATAACACAGATCACTTTAATTTTGACAAGAGCTGTACTTCTCAAATTTATTAAAAAGGTAACAATTCTCAAATGATGCCAAACTAAATATATATGAAATAAAGCTCTATCGGCTAATTCATAAATAGACACGTAATTCAGATTTTTGTATTCTCTGTGTTCAGTGTAATTTTTGTAATGACTTCAATGATTGACTCAAATGGAATAAAATGGCAAAATGTAATTAGATTATTTTTCTTTTTCCCATGGAAACCAAGGGAGCATGAAATCCAATTACAAACCTGAGTAGAGACTGTCAGTGCCTGTACCTGCTTTTCAGCCAAAATTACATTGCAGGGAAACTACAGATTAACAAGCACAGCGAGGTTACTGAAGAATGTATTTTACTAACGTTAAATGTGTATTTTTCAAGGTGTTTTAAGCCGAAGACCATACCAGTCATGCGGCAATGAATTTACGACAAATTCAATTAGATTATAGCCAGTGCGCTATACATAATGTCCACCATGCAGTCCCACCTAATCTCACCACCAAATATAAAATGGCTGCCATACACGCAGCTGTTGTGATGGGAGCATCACTTTAAAAAAAGTGATATAAACAGAGACGGAGACAAAATTTTTTCGTTCGTTGTACGACTGCAACACAGCGGGAGAAGTGGGTGTCTCAGAATGGGTCTTTTTGTGTGTTATTTTTGATTTGACATGGCCAGTCCTGGTAGTTGTGCGCAGCAAATCTCAAGCTCTTCTCAGATCTAGATAAAACACTTTGCCAACCCGATGAGAAATTCCCCATCTGTCTCGACAGCTGTGTGTCATACCTGTCAGAGGCAACCATAGCTATTCCTAAACTGAAAATCACCGGTAACACACATCAGCTCATTTTCACCGAACACAGTATGGCGAACACATGCCTACCTGTACATTCCTGTTGATATAAAGGATCAAAGGAGCGTCACAGTATGAACCTGTAGTGTCTGCAAAATGTGAAGATTATTGGTACAAAAAAATGCCTTTCTTTGATACGACCTGCTCAAGTAGTGTTTGTGTAATTCAAATACATATATTTAGATAATGCTGACATTTGCATTTAATTAAGTTGTCGTGAGTACATTTCATTAAGGTATTTGGTTTGAGGTGATGTCACACTAAGGTGTTGGCTGATAATCCTGCTCACAATTTAATTACTTTAATCCGAAATGTTTTTTTATTTAAATGTATGAGTAGAAGATCAGAGGGACCTCAAAAACAACGGACAACGAATGAATAATTTGCCAAGCACTACATCACAGTCGAACATAACCAATGTGCAGATTTAGCATCAAAATACATTAAAAAAAAAAACTTCCTTTACATTTTTCTTTGTCTTCTAAGTGAAAATATTAGCTTGATTTAAACTACAGTCTGTTTGACAAGGTAAATTTTATTTCCCTATTACAAATTGCGATGACTTTGCATCATTTGGAATATTTAATCAAATAAATCAAAGAACAGAATAACAGGAACATAACTCAGTTATCCATATTAAAACTAAAATAGTTTATAAGATGAGTATATGCATACATTATATATAAATTAGCAATTTATTTATTTCTTCATGTTTTTGCAGACTTGCCGTGCTTAATTCGCCTTTCAGCATTACATTGAAAAACGTCTGAGTGATTTTAAGTTGAATTTTTGGCCATGACACAAGAAAAATATTTCATGCAAAATATATTTTTGACTGAGTTGGAAACTGTAGAGTTTTGAATGTCCAACACATTTCTTCCCTCCATTAACCCGGGCGGCTAATTTCACTGATTGGTTTCACCTCCTGGCTGCAGAATTGTGCTAATTAGCAACTAAATTTGACAGGAACAAAATAATGATCTCTGATGACAAATTCGCCACCCATTTTTTTTTTATGCAAACAGTCCTTCAAAAGAGGACTGCTTCATATAAAAGAGGGCATGCATATTTATACCAGTAACTGCAAACAGGCGTATGGTCTCATATATCACTAATAATGTGGACGACTGTTACTGTAGCACACACCATCTTTGTCTGCTGGAGTTATTGGCTTGAACATTTACAAGTGTTTATGTGTTATTATTTTGTCAACATTTAGCCAGTAAGATCAAAGTTTGCCGACTCCGTAAACCATTTAACGCGCACACGAAACAGTAAATGTCACAATGTGGTGTTGTGGGGCAAAAAACAACTCATCGAAGTTTATTAAAAGGAAAGACAAGTCGATGAAACACGAGCTATATCTCATGGTCTCTGTTTGAAGGGAGCAGGATTTCAAATTGGATTATTTTCAGTTGTTAGCAGAAAGCTTCAGGCAAAAATGATGTAATTAGTGTCAGTAAAATTAACCTGCATGTCAGCACCCGACACGAAGATAGATTTTTCTTACAGTGGTTCAAATTCACTGTGTTTTTCAGAGAGATCTAAAGAATCTGTGAGGAAAAGTGGTAGGAAATATACTGGGTTAGAAGAAGAACTTTGTAGTTTTAGAGAAGGGCAGCTCTTCCGCGTAAACAAACAAACCAACAAACCAATAGCTCACAAATTACCATTTTCCATCACATCCGAAAAAGGAGCATTTTAAAAAGTATTAAACTGAGCGAGCAGAGACCGTTTTTGATGTGAAATTTCACAAGATTTTGACTTCCCTGTCTGCCAGTTCACAGGTTCAGTTAGACACCTCTTCCACATCTGACTGGCCCCGAGCGACAGGTCCTCTACGCCCGGTTAAACTTACAAATGAAAGTTTGTGAGTTAGACGTAGAAATGAAATATGTGAGTTGACTAAACTTGAAGATAACCTCCGTTTCCACCCACAATTAATCCAGGCAATGGACAGCTTTAAGTTTAACTTCTGAAAGTTCATGAACGTGAGTTCAATATCTAAAACTTGTCATCACAAGTGGAGCTAAAGAGAATTTAGAAAATAAGTAAGTCGACATTACTTAATGGGGCTATCTAGCTTTACAGTGTGGAGAGATGTAGCAGCTATAACATGCAGAGCCTTCAAATTCAGATTTGGCTCTGTGGCAAGACCCATATTTTTTCATATATTTATTTATTTTATTATTTTTTTGTCGCAGCCGGGGCTGACCGCGCCAAGTGCCTGGACATTTCCTTCATTTCCCAGCAGTGCCAAATAGCTGGCAAACAGCTCATGGAAACACTGCCTTCTCACACCGAGCATTCCACATGACGGACATTCCCGCCATCGACTGGGCCAGTCGCCATCATCTCTTAACCCTTCGAGAAGCTTTTTTCAGAATGCGTTCAACATTCTAAGCCAGTCTTCTAGTGCACAATTGCTTTCAATTACCAGTAGTGATATAGTTACAGTAGCATTGTATTGTTCAGTGAGGAACAGTCTTACACTGATGACTGATAATGGCTGGTTCCAGGACCCAAAAGACCTTACCAAGTTTCCCCGCTCCATCATAAAAAAAAAAAAAATACTGTTTAAAGATGACTTTTTGCATTTACAAGCGTTCATGAAACAGTCCTTGCAAATGTAATTGTGGGACAATTCCTTTAATGCTCTTCAAAAGCCTGTCTTTGATGTGCGTATTGAGGAAAGAGAAAAAAAAATCTCTTTTTTATATAAATGTCGATCCGAGGAGTCATAACAGAAGACACAAACAATCTGCTCCTTTGTGATATTTTTACATTCGGGAAACACATGCCAGTGACTCATCCTGCCTGAGTAGCCCACTTACTCAAACTAAATATCATTTGTTCCGAATACGAGGGGGTTCGGCCATGCCAGAGCTCGATATTTAGGTCTGACCACGACTTTCCTCCTCTCCTAACGCTCGCTCCTGACGCGGGTACAGTCCCAACCACTCTGGAAACAATTATCATTTCCTGAACTCGGGCTGGGAGTAAATTTCCCAGCATCCCACGGTTCCTCCATTACTGCATTGATTCATGAGAGTCTCTCGAAACCATGCAGGGTTAATAACACGCGCTTATGTTCAAGCAGAATAATTTGACCATACATATTGGTCCACATTTTGTGAAAAGTACACACTTTCAGACATAATGGCCTTGTGGAGGATTTAATGCCGATTGTTTTGGCACTAATGCCTACTCATAAGCCAATGGGTGTAATAATGTTCTGTTGTGTATTGCTGGGACGGGATACAAATTCATGCACCTAAAGAACGAGGTTGTGCTCCAGCGACAAGAATGAATTCATTTCTGCGCCGTTCATGTTTTCTCTCAAAGTGTGTGTAAGATCTGTTCTGCATTTGTTCATGAGGAACAGTGGTTGTACTGCTTCAAAGATGGTTTCTCAGGGTTATACACATCCGTACAGCACCATAGTGCTTGAAATAGCAGAAAAAAGTGCACGAAAATAATCTTTGTTCATCGTTCTTTTTTTTTTTTTTTTTGCGTGGGATTACATGTGTCTGGAGGAAAGTAATATTTTCACATTCTCAAGTTCAAGCATGTCTGAGGTGGTACCTGCATCAAAATACTTGAGCAGAATACAATCACTGAAACTCCTGAAGCTGTCAATGTCAGATAACTCTGCATTAATCTCCTGTTTATGTCTTACTTCCAGACTACTGCTACGACTGCTAATGATAATATGAATAATAATTATTATTATAATTATTATTATTATTGTAAGAAGCTGCATTAACAATGACAATTCAGCATGTGAGTTGCTCAAGTACAGCTTGAAATGATCCTTTACAAGTTCATTAATCACCAAAAATCAATAATTTTTATTCATTGTATTTATTTGGAAATGCATTTATTAGGATGCAAGATTGACTGGAGGCCTAAATGCTGCTCCGTGTGTCAGTAAGTCAGCTGCTCATTTCAAATGTGCGAACAAATGACTGAGACATTTCCATTTTTATACTTTATTAGAAATATAGTTCACACTGAGAATTTACTCTGCTGGATACTGTTTTCAGCCAGTGTTTTGTGCTTCTTAACGACTCTTCCAGCGCCACTATTTTTACATTGTTTTGTTTTTTTAAACTAAGTGCTTTTACCGACACAGTTCCGTCTACAAACAGCACGAAAAGGAAGTCCGAGCACAATAAACCTCAGCGATATGATCTTTGTGCAAGTTTAATGGAGTTTTCGAAGGCAGCTTGATTGACATTAAAATCTGAACTCACATTCCAAACTATGCTGAAGTTGAACTCATGAAAGCATGTTGATTGGAGCGGGACCGTTGATAGACAGTTGTGTCACAGTCAGGTTCAACACCAAACCTGCTGGCGGCTAATCGTGCCATTTTATGATTATTATTTTGTTAATTTGATGTGTACGTAAAGCATACGGTAAACGTATTTATTGAAATACACTAGCTGTTTCTTATTCTGGTATCAATCGGCATCAACAAGAGAAGTCGTTCACATGAGTCAATGATGTGTTGGCTAACCTTAGTTGGCAGTTCATATCAGCAGTAGTTGCCAATATTACCAAGTGAAGTGGATCTTATTGTGAAATATAGTAATTTTTCTCTCTATTTCTGTCCCACAAACCGTCTGTATAACTGCCTGACTTCAGTAACTGTGTCATTCGAAGTGGCATGATATTTGCACACACATAAATTCTTTAAGAAATTGTTTCTACGGATTTCTTTTTGTTCTAAAATGCAAAAGAGGAACACCAATGCTCTGTAAAATGGAGGTTCCTTTGTAATTTGGTTGTGTTCTGTCTGGCCGCGCCTCGATATGTGGGTTATAGAGCCAGGAACACCCAGAGGTCACGTGTTTTGGCTCGAACACTCAGTTCATGGGCCCAGCAATGGTTTCCTCCAGATGCTGTAATGCAGAAAGTATAGAGTTTGCACATATGGTCGTATACTGCAGTCAAACTCTTTCAAAATTACAGTAGCAGCGCATGTCAGAAAAGAGAACTCTCGGTTAACTGTAACTGGAGATGAAGCAACGTCTGCAGACTTCGATCAAGAAAAGAATTCATTTAAACACATATTAAATTAATAATACTGCTAGAATTAGTACCTCAGAAAAAAAATTGCTTCACTCCGTTGGGAGTTGAGCCATAGAAGGATATTGCTGTAAGGTGTGGCTTTATCCTGGGTTTAATGTAATGGATATACCAAAGCGATCCAATGTTTTACGAGTCAACTATTCATGAGCTACAATGAGAAACAATCATGTAAAGTTGCTTTTATTGGTAAAAGTGTTTGGAAGGATAAAATAAATAAGGCTTTTCAGAGAAAATTGAAAAAAAAAACAAAAATGTAATAAATTAGTAATTCATTGTTGTTTTTTGGTGGGACTGTGAGTCAAAGTCTTCGTCTTTATGACGTGTGTGTAAGTGTGTTCCTAATGAACCAAAGCTAAACTCTTAATCAGGTTTAATTATAAATATGTGATTCATTAACCATCCTTTTTCTTGATTTAGTCGCCGTGCTGTTGACCTGAATGTATTGCTCAATGTGGAAAGATACAGCCAGCATTGCCGAAAGCCCTCATACCCTCTGCTAGCAAAACAACAAAAGATGGTGGAATTGGGACAGTGCCGTGTTTATAAACTGTTCAGTGATTGATTCTGAAATATACGCAACACTGTGGTTACCACTTGAACTACAGTAAAATTTGTGGCTGCAATATGGAATATTGCAACTGAGACGCAATGGGCTTTACTTATTTAAAATATCTTGTTATTGATTCGAATGTCTGCTTTCTCAACAATATAATCACAAGGTGATTTCTCAGTTTATTTGGTATTCATTTCAATGCGAGCAATATTATGCATAAAAACACATAAAATAGGAGAAAAGCTCAATGGCAACAGCTACAGAGGCCGGCTGTGCTGTGCCCATCATAGTGCTGCACAGCACTGCATCTAACTGCCCTCCTCTTATCCCTCTCTAAAGGGAATATTTTATTTTTCTCTTTTTATGTAGAGCATGAATTTTTTCAAAGAACTACATGACGTATTTGACAGTGTGGCGAGTAAAACTGCTTTCAGAAAAAAATGTGTCAAGCGAATGCGCTACTTGGTTCATTTTTCAAGCTTCATTTTTAAAATTGTGTTCAGTTGACGTGGTATTAGTGTGTTTGATTCATGTGCCTTGTTAAGCGGAACTATAATAGATGGTGATTTACTTCGAGGCTTTCGATTCATATTCTGTGGAACAGAGGAGAGATAATTATGGGCTACAAACTCCATCTCTCTCTCTCTCTCTCTCTTTCCTCCTCTCTAGATATATGCGTGAGTGACTTTATACGTGCATAAGCCAGGATGTGTGTGTGTGTGTGTGTGTGTTTGTGTTTATATGCATATTTTGTCAAAAACAATAAAGAGAGATCAAGGGTATGCAGACACCAGGAATGCAATTTGGAGCCAGGTCTGGAGAGTATCTCAGCTCCCCCTTCATAATGCACAGTGGCGTGAGGAACAGCGCGGGATTCTGGGTAATGTTACCCAGAGTGATGTTGTGCAATTCGTTAAACTGGTCAGAAAAAAGATGAAACGCGGAACAACGCCGCTCCTGGTGCTTGTGGTGCTCTCCAGGACATCCAATTAGGATTACTGCTGTCAAGATAAACACATCTCACGTCAGGAATCATTTTTTGAACATGTTTCACTGTGATTACAGTCCTTACACAGACACTGCAGCGAATGCACCGCAGCAGGCAGACTTCTGATTGGGTTGCAGTTATGTAATTAGATAGAGAACAGCCAATGGCAGAATCGCTACCTTCAGTGGGAGATGCCACGGCCAATTACATCACTTTATAGAGATCTTTGGCAAGAGAAACTGTTAGCAGGGTCGAGGTACGATCATAGGCCTCTGATTTGTTGGATGCAGAACCAGGCCTTCGGCTGAAATTCAGGAGGTTTCCTTTAACGTCCTTATTGGATTACAACTCTACAAGCAAAATATTATTAATCATTAAAAGAACTTTTAAAAATTATGTTCCTACATTCTACGTTTCCTGTGAAAAAGAATTTTTCAAGCACAAGAGAAACATGGATGTAAATCTTAATGTCAACAGGTGAAGTGTTTCTTTTACGCGATACATGTGAGTGAGGAGAGTTATGAGATTTGGAACTGACAGGTACATCATTAAACTCCTCTGGAAGAAACTTTAAACGCTAAACTTGAGCCATTTACTTCCTGTCATTACTTGGCTCAGACTGCATTACATACACCGTGCACTTTCATGTCATAAATCCATCGCTGTTATAAACGTGTCACAAGTTCTAAAACCTTCTGCACAAAAAAACCTTTTTTTCAGTGATGCATAATTCTAAGGATTTAAAAAAAAATACAAAAGTATATTTATTGGCTGCTTTGATTATAATGACTTATATTTTTTAAGACTTAAGATTTGAGTTTTTACATATTTTTTATAGTGTAGGCCTCCTGTAATGGGGCCCTTTGTACTCTATAAATATAACAAGACTGCAAACGATGCTTCACTGGAGTATTGGGTTGTAAGTCTCTGATGAGGGGCATTTGTAGGTTGAGGGCACATTAGGCCATCCCACATGGGTAAATAAATATAGGCTCATAATATAAAACGTAAAGCATAGCTGAGCAGCCTTTGAAATCAGATATGTCCAAGAGTGGACTTGGAAATTTTGTTTCGCAAACATTTCGATGAGGGTTTTGATCCAATTGGATCTTCATTTAGTCAAAGACCATTTATAAACTTTCAGTTTCTGAAGGATCCAACTCGACTTAAGCTTTAATCCGTCCATCCACCCATCGACAATTTTTCTCAATTAATCATGGTCAGAGTCATAGTCGGCGTGCGAGTCGGGGCTTATCCCAGAATAAACGGAGTGGGAAGTGGGAATAAACAATGGGCAGTTGCCAATCTATTGCAAATTGTGCTAACGTGCGCACTCATGCTAATGTAACTAACTGACTTGCGCTCAGCCGTGCATTGTTAGTGATAGAGACACACACCCATTCTGAAGATCTGTGGGGTTTCATTTTCCATTGTTGCCTTATCGTCCCGCTTTTTGAATCGGAAAAAGCACAGGGCGTTAATATTTGACACTGGCTCTCCACGCTATCTGTACTTGCAGTGCACATTTCTTCGTCAGCGTTTCACTATCAGAGAGCTGTTGCTCAGCCAAAGCTGTAACCCAACAGGACTTGGACAGTTGATTAGACTGAGCAGGGGGTCGATCCATCCTGGAGACGTGTGGGGTAAAGGCTCTTCCCCGAGGACCCAGCATCTGGCCTTTGGTCCACACTGGGGAATGAAGCATCAGTCTTTGAGCTCCAGCTGAGCCCCTTAGTTACTATACTGTAGGCTGCTCCTCGGTAGAGCTCCTGGTAGATAGAATTGTGACATGAAGATTTCAGAAAATCTGGTCGAGTCGCCATTTTGTTTCCATTGCATTATTGACCAACATCTCAAAGCGAATGAGGTTTTTTTTTCCATTTTCTCTTCCCTCATGTCTGTACATTTTACACGCTAAACCATTGCAAGCTGGGTTATTGTTTCCCCCCTAAAATAATTGTGTTTCCCTGTCGAGAGGAGAATGAAAAATTCAATGACTTCCCCTGTGTGTAATGACTCAGTTTCATGCAATGGAAACAAAATGGCTCCTATTGTTGAGTTGTTGCAACAGTGGATGCAGGGACGCTGCTTCACTGTGTTATTGTACAGGCCTGCTCCGGAGAGTCCAGCGTACCTTCATTAGCTTTGAGTCCGTGACAGCTCGACTGTATTATCATGGGGGTTGTGGGAAGGCGAGGGAAAAGGAGGCCGCGGAAGGTTCTAGATCTCGGGTCCAAACCGCAGGAGTGACTCATATGGGAATGAGCGGAGGACTCTAACCCAAACGAGGCCCGAGAAACTGTCTTGGGCAAGAAACTGTCAGGGGAACTTCATCGAGGGGCTTGGAACGGCGGGCCGCGAGCTGTCAGATAAAAAGGAATGAAATAATATTATGGGATGGAAATGGGAAGAATAATGAATCCAAATATAAGCCTGTTCAGACCACCGTGCCAGGGGTCCGAACAGACTTATATTTCGATTCATTATTCCCCCCATTTCCATTTTTTATCTTTTTCTGCAGGAAATATCTTTGTCCAGGCCTGAGGAAAACAGTTTTAATCCTCGAATGTCCTTTGACTGCATGGCATCATGGGAAATACTTACCCCAAATCTGTAAAACTCAAGAATTCGCCGTTTCCCTGTTTTTGTACTCCTGGCTTATACCTGGAGCTTAAGTTACGACATTAAGCTCATTTTAAAATGAAAAAGTATTTGCTGGTTTTTAATTTCCTTGTTCATTCCTCTCCTTCAATAAAAAAATGAGACTTTGGGGATCAAATTCAAAATATTGTGTCGATTTGATACATCGAATTGTTTAACTTTTTTTTTTCCAGCTGATTTTTTAGAAACCACAGAAGCTTAATTTTATTAGATTAGAGTAAGTACAATTCTCTCTTCACATAAATAGCTACCGATGATCAGTTTTTTGGTGATTATAATGCTCCAAAACTTTGATGGAGTCAAATATCCCAGAATAGAACAGAGACACAAAAAACAAGAGGAGATGTGCTGCTGCAGTCACCGTTTGAATGAATTTCGCATGAGCGAAGTCGACTCGCTGCCCCCACAGAAAACTATTTCGCGGCGAAGAGGATCTTCTCCAACAAAAGCCTCAGAAATCATCAAAGTTGCTTTTTCTGTCTTCCATTTTTTGTTTGAAGACGAGGCCAGGCTCGCGATGCCTTATTCGCCCTCCAATGTTAGTTCAGCTGGTCAGTTCCGGTCAAACAGTCACGCTCAAGGTCCTGCGCTGCGATTGGTCGATCGTTAATTTCAACCTCCTGGGTAGTAAGGCCCCTGCAGGCCTGGAGACTGGAAAAAAAAAAAATCCGCCATCGCCTGACCAGTCCACCGCAATCGAGCTGCTCGCCCTCCATCAATCAATTAGCCCAGTGTTTACAAGGGCGGATGGGGAGACGGACCTAATGAGGTAATTTTCAAAGGCAGGGTCGTTAGCGATGGAGGGGGGGGGGATGAGTGAAGGAGGGCTGGGAGTGGGAGAGGAGAGGAGGGGAGGGGGGCGGCCAGAGCGCTGCGGTCGCCAGATGTTTCATCGCCGGCATTTTGGGCCGTGCGCCAGGTTTGGACAGAGCTACCGCCATCACAGAAGACAGGAAGCTGCAGAGGGATGCGTGCGACAGGGAGAAGGAGCCCCCCGGGGACGTCCTGCTCGACGACCCGCCCAGCGAGTCGTCAACGAGCCGTTCCGCGGCTCGCTCTCCCTGCGGATCCCCAGAAGCCGCCAATCGGCCACCGTTCAGAACTGGCGCTTTTGTAAAAACATTTTCTGCCCTTTTGTCTCACGGCAGGAAGGATCCGATACCCCACGGCCCCCTCCCCCCCAACACCCCTCCGTCCGATTGGCCGCCACACAAATAGTGACCTAAAGTAGAGGCTTAGCCTTCCACAGTCGCTTGGAGAGGATTCAGAACAATCCAGAATGACCCTGCTTGTTCCCATATGTGGATACAAAGGGCCGCAGGGGAGAGAAATATAAAAAAAAAATCAGGCCTGGACCAGACGACAGCTGAACACAGCGAACAGATGGGAAGCGCTCACTGATGTCGGCAGGAAGAGAGTGCAACAAGTGTGTGTGTGAGTGTGTGTGTGTGTGCGCGTGTGCATGCGTGTGTATACATGTGGTTTTCCATATGCATGTGTCTGAGGGTACAAGTGGAGTTATATATGCGTGTGTATGGTGTATGCACGCGCGTGTGTGTGTGTGTGTGTATACGTGTGGTTTTCCGTATGTATATGTATGTGTGCGTGGGTACATGTGGCGTTCGGTGTGTGCGTGTGTATGCGTGTGTGTATCCATGTGGTGATCCATATGTGTGTGTGAGCGTGTGTGTGTATACACATGGTGTTCTGTATGTGTGTGCGTGCATGTGAGGGAGTATACCATGGGTGCATGTGCATGTGTGTGTGTGAAAACATGCCGTGTGTGTGAATGTGTGTGTGCTCCATATGTGAGTGTGCGTGAGAGTGTGTGTGCTTGTGTACATGTGGTGGTGCACATGTATGTGTGTGTGTTTGTGTGTGTGTGCCTGTGTGCACGCACGTGAACATGTTGTGTTTTGTATGTGTATGCGCGTGAGAGAGTGTATACCGTACGTGCTTGTGTATGTGTGTAAGCGCGCAAGTGTAAACGTGGCATGTGTGTGTGAATGAGCGTGTGAGTAAATGAACGTGTGAGTGTGTACAAGTTGGTTGTCATATGTGTGTCCGCGCACATGTGAGAGCAAACACATTGTCTGTGCATGTATGTATGTATGAATGCGTGTGTGTGTGTGTGTGTGTGTGCATATCCACGGGTGACATTCTGTCTGATATGCAAACAACCGACTGGAAAGTTGTGTAAAAATCCCATCGTTTTCTTGCTGCCATGAATGATTCAGGGACACTATGAAACAGACAGACCCGCCGCCGGGGCTGCTGGGAGGATGACATCACTGCTAGAGGAGGGTCAGCTGATTCTGGGTGTGACACGGACAGAACAAGCTCTCAGTGCGCCATGTCCGCTCGCTAGCCGGAAGAACGTGAAAACTGATAAGCGCTACACCCCTCCACCTGGGTTCAGACTGGTGTCGAGGGGTGATGAGCGAGGGGCGAAGTTGGGGGAGATTCTGGGCGATAAACAAAATGGCCGCCAGGTCACCCTCTAGCGTACCGCGCTAACAAGAAGCCACAACAATGACCCAGTCAGAACGGACCCGGTGGAACACGGCCTGGCTGTAAAAATAAAGAGAGAAACAAAGGAAAGAGGGGAGCCGTGGGGCCGTGACTCACGAAAGCTTTTCTGCCAGGGACACGGTGCAAGGAAATTGAGTCCAGATGCAGACAGATCCCCCCGAACACATGGCGCTGCCCGGCGTTCCCGTCTCGAGGTACCCGGGTCAGGTCGGCCGCATGTCTCAGGAGAAGGAAAACTGCTCGACCTTAACCTGGGAGTTTTTTTTCTGTTCTGCCCTGAGGGGGCTTATTAAATGACATGGTTGCCTTTTACTGAAACATGGGAAATTCTTCCTCTTTGGTATTGACTGGGAATGGAATTTCAGTTATTCCCAAAGAGTCTGGCCTTTTTGACTGTGAAAGAGTGGAGTTGTAGGGTGTGCGTGTGTGTAACCAGTCTGGACACCTGTGCTTCACAGTACCCCAAGTAGCTGCATCACTACCCAAAAACCCACTGCTCCCTAAATCGAGAAAGTTCCTGAAAAGTCCAGACTGCACTGCTCTGCCAAAATAAAAAAAAATTCAAACTGAATAGCTCTTACTAGTCTAATATACTCTACAAAATAGTTACAGAGCGCTCAGTTTTGTCCCGAGTACGTGAAATGTTAAAACTGAACGTAAACCTCAAGTGTTGGTTACATTATTGGTGTTAATCCAAGACACAAAATGCATCCAAAAATTTGATCAGATGACATTATTACCTCACAACAGGGTATCGTCAGGAAAGACCAGAATCGCACCAAGTACAGACCATTAAATCAAAACGTCAAACATTGTCCAAAGTCATTTTAATATCTTGTGTAAAAACCACGTGCTCTAACCACAGCTCGACAGCGTCTTGGGCAGCTCAGAAGTGGAGAAAATAGAAAGAAAAAAAATAACTCAGCGGTTCTTAACTTTTTTTGTCAAGTATATTTAAACTCAAGACCTTTCCATTCGTTTTTTTTTTTTTTTGAGGAAAACATTACCTTCAAAGTGAGACTGTTCTTCTCAGATTATCCCTCGCTAATCTGAAATGCCAAAAGCAAAAAGTTGCCTCACATAATTGAGTATTTTCTTCTTCAGGTTGATAAAATAAAGACATAGACCTTTTGAGAGCAGGAACTTGCTAAACTTGAGCGTTTGTTCACGCAGGTTTTTCAGCAGGGTCTGGGGAAAAGATCATTTCCTTTCATCTCGTAATTGCAACACTACTCTGAGGATCCATTCGATTGATAGCTTGAAAAGAAGGAGGGGGGGGGGGCTAAATTGGAACATTTGTTTGCGTTACGTTTCCTGCGCGGCCACAAACTTCCTCTTTAATTGACATCCTTTCGAAATACGCGGAAGCATCACGGCCGTTGACGACAGCAGAGGCTAAATGAGTGAGCCGAGCACCTTTGAACCAAAATGGCCGCCCTAAGCCAAGGTAATGTGTTCGCCGCTCAAGCTGGTGGCTTGTGAGCAGAGCACATTTCGTACTTCCGTGACTCTTCATGCTCTCTCTCCCCGTCACTGAGCCGGGCTCTCCGAGTTTAACGCAAATCTGTTTGCACTTAACGAGCAGCAGAACTCGGACAGGACGTGAGCGTGGATGAACACATACATATCGAGTATTTTTTTAAATATTTGTGTAGGCTTTGAGTTCGGCCAGGAAACTTTTTCTCCTCAATTTTATTTAACCACATGACCAACAGACACCACCGCTGAAAGGTCTGGAATTACGAGCGATTTTCACATTGATTAAATGGAGGAACCTTTGAAGAACCAATCCAAACTCAGCAAGGATTTTCTGGATGGGAAACAGCAGATTGTGGGGTGATCAGCTCAATCGCTTGATTTAAACCCAATCGGGCTGCTGTACAATTCCCTGAACATTATTATTTATCATTTAAAAACTTTTTAGCACACGTCTACTTAAAATACTGAATTAAGCTTGTTTAAATTTATTTTTTAGCTTGTTTCATATGAAATACAATCACAAAAACTGTTTCACGGAATAAAATTGCAAGATCTACTTGCATGACAAGAGATTGTGGATTTTTGATGGGTCGTGTGCATTGAACTTCATGACGTGAATTTTAATTCGAAAGGGTTATGGTTTAAGAGATCAAAAATTTGAGCATAGAGGTTGAATACTGACCAATTGTTTACATAAGTACATGTCAACAATATGTGATATTACTTTTGTATTTCCATCACAATACGTTTGTAGCAATGTTTTGACCAGATAGACCATAACTGCCTGTACTTTCCCAATTAATACAGATTCGGACAACATTCTATACTACTGATTTAAGAGAAAAAACCTAGGAGGGTCAAGTACTGTGGTTTTTGGTTCTGAAGTATTTTAGAAAATGAATTGCTGTACAGGTTTGGACACTTTTCAATGCAATTTTGTTCAGTCTACTAGAAAATAGCATTGGTACAACTTTCACACTAGAAATAAAATGTCTTGAAAAAGACATTTCATCTACATGATAAGACGCAAAAGGAAATGGAATGATTATTATACATTGTATTATCAAATAATTATTATCATCCCCAGTAATAGTGAGCCAGAGTTCAGAACAGTGGCAGATTTCAAGAACACACAAACTATCTAAACACAACTTACAGTATAATTAAGTCATAAACGACTCAAAGCTGACGGGTTAAGGGAGCTAATGTAACTTTTAATCTTCGATAGATGATAGAATACCTTGTCATATTAGAGTAAAGTGTAGAATATTATCTTATGATTTCACTGTGTCCTATTGACTAATTAATAATAATAATAAAAATGATAATATTTTTTACGGCTAGTAAATAAAAAAATAATAGTTTAAGGCTAAAATGTTGTTCCTTATTGCATATTCTTGAGACACTGTCTCTTGTATCATTTTAAGGCTTGGATGCCATCAGCCATTAACTGCCCCTATTAATGTCATTCACCTGTTGAACCAAATCATATAAAAAGCAACACATTCTGCTTGCTAATATTCGGCTGGTAGTTAATTATTAACAAGTGCGAGTTCAAAATCCCTAAAGCAAATTTGATTTGTATTGTAAACTATGACAAAAGAAACCGTGGGCACTACAGCAAATGCGAAGATAGATCATGACTCCAGCACAAAAGAGCGAGAAGCATTTGACCAGACTTCTGTTGGTATTTTCATGAAGGCTGTTCTTCTTCAAACGCGGACATGATTTCTGTCGCAACCTGTTTTTGTGATATAACATGTCCTCATTTGACCCAGTCACGACTTGACAGCCATTTTGAATTTCATGTAAATAGCATTAGCTTGCGTAATCCCATTAGCCTCAGAATATACGAGTCTCTTATCTTACGTGTGACATGTTCTCACACTGAGAATATCAATAAAGAAAAAATGACCAAATGAGAACTAGGAGGTTTATTTTTGAGAAATGTTCCTGCGACAGATCACTGTAGACCTGATTCACACCTAAATCCTCACACCTGGATAAACACAGCTTAAGTTCTTGTCAAAAAAATATGCGTGTTTGTAACGTTATTCTTTATTCACCTGCATTAGCATTTTCAGATTAGCACGGGTGGGGTGGGGTGTTATTTTATATTCCTCATTTCATCAAGTTTTGCATAATCCTAATGATTGTTTTTTTCTTTCTTTCTTTCTCCTGGCTTTTGTAAAATACATTACCAGTAAAACATTTGTCATGTTCATAGCTTTTGCCATTTGTAACAATAACTGTGTATAACTAATCATAAATGACAAAAAACAAACAGCGAAGTGAATTTTAAGATGCTTCATCGTGTATTTGTGAGCAAAAAAAAAGAGTTTTAAAAATCATAAAATGGCAGTTTTGCACTGTATTTCACTGATTTCTTATCAAATACTTCATCCTGAATTTTAATCATTGCGTTGTAAAAGTGAGGCACTTGGACATCATTCTCAGCGGTTCCCACCCGGATTGAAATATTTCCCGCAGGTGCGTCTTTGAGGACGTGTTACTTCTCAAACTTTCAGATCCCGGGGATCCAACTGCAACTCTGAGGAGTTTAACTCAAAACACACAGCCACTCCACATTTTGTCATTCTTTTTCCAGAAAGTCCTTGTAGAGTTTGAATAACTATTTTATTTATTTGAGTTTGGATGAAAGTCGCCGTATAGATGTTTTTGATTCTTGTCTCATTGTAAAAGCGTATCTTCTCTTTAATCAATGTGAAAATTATTGGTGACTCCAAACCTTTGGGTGGTAGTGTATGATGTGTCGAATCCAGTGCACTATGGGTAAGCAGATGGAATGACATGTCCTTGTCAATTATTTTCACCTCCTAAAATCAAAAAGGATATAATTATGCCTTATATTAAGAAATAAGATGACCTGTAGCAAAATCAAAAAAAGTCATTTTCATTTCGACTAACGCCTTCAAGTGACTACACCTACTAAATTATAAGTTCAGAAAGTGTTTACAAGCTGACAGGCATTTATTAAAATGCTTTGATCACAGCCTGATAATTTCTTGTTTTAAACCTCAACCGCTGCCATAATTATGGTTACAGTATGCTAATTTTTTTCTGATTGAGGGAAGCATATGGATATTGATATTGATTTAAGGTCCCTGAGTTAATGTTATTGTGTTTTAATGAATTGTGGAGAGAGGTCTCGATGTGCAGAAGCTGCTTTTGTTTTTAATTTCATCGTTTTGAAGTGACATAAGTCCACCTGGGCTGGGTTCCAATGTTTCTATGATAATTTGGTCTGTTTTGAAATTTCTGTAATGGAACATGTCACCGATAATAAATAAAATATACAATACAATATACAATATGGACCAGCAAGCTTATCATGAACAGTTCAAAAGTTTATACATGATCGACTCACCCATGAGGTTCACATAGAGAAACCTTGCAATGGTCATTGCAAGAGTGTACAGTGGTTGACAGTACCCAACATTCTACGACGAGCGTGCAAAGCGCTACATCATGGTAAGTTCTCATGACCAGCGCATTCAGTCAAACCTCAAAACATGAGACATGTACACCCTGTCCGAAAAAACCGATTTGATCACAATGTCCAACACCTGCTACCAGTAACTTCCAAAATATTAGTGCGTCCTGTTTCTCTGGATGCAATGATTTGACAGAAACCATTATATTTCTCAGTTTTCTGTAGAATAGACTCTATATTTAAATGCCTTGTCTTTTTTGGGGGGGGTCTAAACATCAAAGAGGTTCGACAGCAGAGTCGGAAGCGCAGAGATAGTTCAAAAAGAGCCTAAGAAGGGAAAAGCCTACATCATATTTAATTTTTTTTACTTCATACGGTGGATGACTTACCTCTCAAAAGAAAAGTTTGTTCACTCATTTATGACAGGAAGGGGATGGCCAATTTAGTTCAGGATTCCCTACAAAACCACTCATTTGCATTCCCAGAGCATGAGATGGACTGCAGGCATGATTCATTTCAATATTTCATTGCTTACAGAGCCAGTCCAAACCCAGATCTTTGCATCCGAAATCTGAAGCTGTTTATCGTTAGTTTAATTATTCACATACTTCAGAACACCAGTTTTTATGAGCAAGGCTCAAGCAGTACTGTTTCTCTCTAATCCCACCATTGTCACGAGAATAACTTGGAGTAAAGCACGTCCACAAATACACGTCAAGTTCTTGCAAGATTCCAAGCATGGCGATCGTAATTAAAAGAGAAATGATGGGTCATTTGTGCATTTCCCTCAAATGCTTCCCCCTCAGATTGATCATAACTCATAACAGTAAAAACCACACTGTGAGAGATTACAGTGAAGTGCTGTAATTGTCAGGGCTTAGCCTAGAGTCGGCCAAATTTAGTAAGTAAAAGTTGACTGAATACATTAATTTCAATATGCAAATAAATATGTCACTCTCAAAAGAGGCTATTTAAAATTCCCACAGAGTAATGTCCTAAACAGTATATCATTTAAGAGACACTCATTGTACAGGATCTGGAAATTTGCCTGTTGCATGATAATCCATCCATGACAGCAACAGCCAATCCAAAGAAGATGCCACTTCATGCAGATTTCAATGCAAACCTGGGCCTAACAAGGCTTAACTCAGTATCAGACACATTTGAATGGCACATTTATTTCCATGTGTTTTAGGAAATATTAAGCCAGACATAGAGTTTGTAATGGAAAACCCCAACAAAGAGTTTCATAGTTTTACATAAAATACTCAGCAATCCATTCTTTTTACTGTAGCTACTTTTGTAGTGTCACAATTAAATGAGTGCTTTTTTATACCACTGTAGTTTCTGTGAAATATTTTCCTAATTTCTCAATATTTACTGCTTCCGAAGGAGGAGGGGGATGTGATGGACGATATTGATTTAGAATATAGAAGAAATAAAAATTTAAATCCGCTAATAATCGTCTATTCAAACCAGTGCTTAAAATTAAGAAGCCCACATGTACTGATTAAACAGATTTGCTGAAAACAGTCTAACTTAGTGCTGAATGTACAATATTTTTTATTCTCATGAGCAGCAATTTCGGTTTTTAGAGCAGAGATAAATGCTCGGGTAACTTTAATTGCCTCTGGGTATTATGGTAAGGTCTGCTCACACACAGATTCTCACAAAAAGTAAACACCACTGATTCAAACAACATCCGAGAGCAGTTTTAAAATGCAATTTTGAGGAACTGTGTCTCCCTGCAGGTCCTGTATTGAATTTTGTGTGGAGAACCACTGGCAGACGCACACCTGGGGGAGTATTATTGAAAGACTTCTCAGCGTGTTCCCATCAGACTTTCATTAATATTTTAAAACGGTTCTCACTTTTCCATTTCAGGAAACTGATAGCTTGCATTCAGCCAAGTTTATTTATTCATTATTTTCACAAAACTTCCAGGCTCTTAACCCTTTGAGTGCCGAATACATTTTTAAGGAATTAAAAATGAAGTTATCCTGAGCTGTAGAAAACCAGCTCACGGCAGTGAAAGGGTTAACCTAAATAAAAGGTGTATATTACCACTTCCAATAAGCTTTTTGGGATCTCTAAATTTGCATCCTGGTAATGAGTATCAGATGAGGCCAGTAGCTGATCTAAAAATATAATATATTATATATTTATATTTAATACCTTATGCTTTTCTTACTTTAGGCAACGCAGGAGCGTTTTCCTTATTAGAGCACTTGCATGCAATATTTTACTGGCTTATTCCGCATGATTTAATATTTTAAGACATACAAACCATGCTTCCTGGAAAGGAGTAATGCTGCACTGCAGTATATTCACAATTAAACCAAATATGGTACCGAAGACAACGTGTCTCAGCTCAATTAGATTTGAACAAATCACTCAGAAAAAGAGTTTGCTTAAGGCATTTCATGGTCTCATCCTTTTCTAGCGGAACTTCGGGAGCAGTTTTAACATGGAAATATTTTACACCATTTGTGCTCAGTTTTATGAAGATATTAATTTATCACTCAACTCACATCCAATCCTGAGCAGTCGCGTGTATTTGCAGTGTGTCGCTGAGGAAATACTATAAAGGAGATCAATAAAGGTAAAGCTCAGAAGTTGAAGGATTAGGTATCAAAAGTGAAAACCCATTTTTAAAAATTAATAAAAATTAATTTTTAAAAAAGACCAATGAAGTGAATGATAATCAGAACAGATTGCGCAGTAGGAAAGGAAGTCAAAAATTGGCTGATGCACTCAGAGCCAATTGATTGATTTTACCCAAGACTTAAGAACAGCCCAAAGCCCCTGGTCTTGAAGACATGAGCTGCCTCTCTGAGGCGTAGAGGACCTTTATGTACACGCAATCATAGACGTTGGAACGGGGGGGTGGGGCGGGGGGAGAGGCTGCCGCCCCCCCATCAGCCCCATACAGCCCCATACTGCCCCAAGTGTTACTTTTTTTAATATAGAATTTGAAATTGTTCTAATTCTGATGCCCAGGGCCTGGTTGTTCAAAGCTCCATTAATTTATCGGCTGGTTAATGCTAAACACCTGACATTATGACCACTCTCGAAAGAAGATTCTTGTGAATGTTCTTCACTACTTAGACTAATAAAAGGGAAACCTACAGAATGCATCAAAAACATACAAACATCTGTGCTTTCATTCAGAGATATAAATACTGTGCTTTAAACTTAATCACCGGTTAAAGTTAGCAAAGCTTTGAACAACCGGGCCCAGGTTGCCTTCTTTCCACTTGAGGTGAGTAGAGCTGATGCTAACTTGGTTGGATGTGAATTGTAAATTGTCATCCCATGTAAAATTGAGGGAACCTTGTGTATTGTTTTTGTAAGGCTATCTTGCATAGATCATGCTGGTCAGAATGAATCAAACAGTAGAGAGATCGATATTTCCTCTTTGGAGTGAGTTAGCTACCTTTGCTAACTCTCGGTTGGCAAGCTAGTGAGTTTGCTAATTCTGTCTGATCAAACCAGAGTTTGTGTTTGTGTAATAACATTTTTTCTCTGGTTAGTACTCAGAGTTGAAATTTGTTGATGAATGTATAACCGCGTGATAAGTTGAGCTAAAAGTGTTGATCTATGTGTTGTTGTTAATACTTATTTTGTAATGCCGAGCTAAGATACTTGTCAGATACCTTGTTGTAGCTAGCACTAATGGTGTAAATTTATTGTCTGGCAATGGTCGTCATTGTTGCTACCAGGCGTTTATCACAACAAGCTTTACCCAGCTGAGTGAGCCATTCTTAAGCTGCTTTCACACCAGACGCGAAACAAATTTTTTGCGCGACAGAGTACTTTCAAAGTCAATGCAAGGACCTGAATACACGCGTTTCGCGTGTCTTCGCATTGACGTTGAATGTAATTTGTTGCGTGAAAAATTTGTTCATATGTGAAAGCAGCTTAACTCAGAAGTTTCACTTTAAGAAAAGCGCGTTCATGTTCCAAGCTTCTGAAAGCTTCAGAGCTGCCGGATAGGTCACTCGGTTAAGGCACTGCGTTGCACTGCAGAAGTGACTATGAAGTCGCGGGTTCGAGCCCCGGTCGTACCAACTGGCAGTGGTCGGCAGCTTTTTCAGTGTAGCCCACAACTGGCTATTGCACCACAGGGTTTCAAATTGGAAAGGGACTGCCAGGTAAGGGAAATGAACAAAAACAGCTTTGTTCGTTGTTCAAGCGCCTCCTGTTGGCCAGACGGGCGCTCGTCAGGAAGATTCTAAGTCTGTTCATGTCCGGGTATCCTCCACCCTCGTTCTGAACGTGCAAAGATTCAACCAATGAGTGTATAAGAAGCAGTGGCCGATGGGCACGCGCTTCGGAGGAGAGCCGTGAACTGTCCTCACTATCCTGAGTTGGCAGCAAGGGGTCACATACGAGCAAGCTTTGTACATAGTTCTCAAATTGGGCATTCCAGATTGGAGTGGGATTGGAGATGCCAAATATTTTTTAAAGAAAAAAAAAAAAGCTTCTTGAAAAAACATTTCAACTGTCAACAATAGTGACGTCATATCGCTGATACAGCCTTTAATAACTGTGTGGTAATCAAAGTATCCTGCCTAAAATCAAATCCTTGCTCATAAAACACTATGCGTAGCAATATGAGCACAAACCCCCATCAAAAATCCTCCAGCCCCCCCCCTCGCAGAATATAGTTCCAACATCTATAAACGCAATGCCCTACGTGCATACAAAAATGTATTAAATCTATTCTAAACTTCACTGGAAGCCAAAGTAGGGTATGCACTGGTGTGATCTGAGAACCACAATTTATATTTTTCTGGCAGCCACAGAATTTTGGCTCATACCACAAAGCAAGGAATTGCAGTTGTCCAATGGTGATGATATCAATGTACTCATTATTCACTCAGCATCCCCAGTTGACCAGACAACTCCTGTTTTTGAGATCTTACAAGTTGATTGAAGCATGACTGGGCTAGCTCTTTGAGGTGTTGCTCAAAATTAAAATTTGATGTTCAAATATCTGTACACTGACAATATTCTTTGTTTGTGGTCACAGGTTTGCTTGTATATGTAATGGAAAGATCAGAGGGCCAATGGCAAGGGCAACAGATTTGTTTGTATTTAGCTGGAGAAATTTCCTCAACACTGAGTTCCTACCAGTGATACAATCTTGTAAAACAACCAGCTTCTTAAAATCTTCTGGTGCTACTTATAAATAAAGTGGAGCATCAAAGTATAGCAATTGAGGGAGAATTCATGCTGGTGGATGATCTGCCTGCAAGGGTGTCATATAAACTGAGGATAAAAATGGCCTGAGAATTGAGCCTTGTGGAACACCACAGGGAGCAGCTGCTTACCAAGTTGCCAAAAGACAACAAAAACTTCTGATTTGTCAGGAATTCAAATGCCACACCAGTTTGATCCTAGTAATACCCATACTGCTTCTCAGGCAATTAAGTAATATTGTGTGATCAATGCAATATTATGACAGGGCAGTCGTCAAAATAAGATTGCACCCATCGGCAATTTATAACCTCGAAGGGAATTATCTCGGTCCTTCGGTCTAAAACGACGCTGATTTTCTTGGTGAAAATAGTTTTTTAAAATCTGATTCAAAGAGCTGTATAGCAACCGCTTTTTTTAAAACAAAGGCTAATTTTGATATTGGCTGATTACTTTCCAAGACTGATTAATCAAACTTTTTTTTTCTTCCACAGAAGAAGGTGAACACTTGCAGTGCTAAAAGCACCTTAAACAAAGGCAGACGAGAAGGTGCAATTGATCTCCTTGACTCTCCTTAATGTATGTGGAATGATATCCGAGGGACTATAGTTCTTATGGTTGTTGATGCTGATCATCAACATCATGCTTTTCCAATCATATTACATATGATTATATATATTTTGCTTTGTCATTTTCTCAGGTTAATTGGTTATGAGTTTGGGCAGACTAATTTATGTCTGATTTATGAAATTCAGAAGTCGAATACATCACAGTACATTGTAATTATGAGTTTTTTTTAAATAAAGTCTCGTTTGTCGTTATAATTTGCCTGTTCTTGGAGTCTTCACGGAAAACGTCATCAGATTTCGACAGCCCTGTACATCCTAATGCACTGTATTACTAATCATTAAGTTTTTTCTCTTTTGCACATTCTAGGATTGGAGAAAAGTGGTTGAGCTTTTTTTTTTTCAATTCATGACATTCACAAATTATCCTTTTTTTTTTGTTACTTGTATACTTAGGCGAGTTTTGATGCGCCATTGCAAAAGCGAGTTGTACCCTCAGCATGTTGCCCCTGCTAAAAACACTGAGCTCGGGTGCTCACAGGCAGGTCTCTATAGAACATTTAATACAGGCTGGGTGTCTAAGAAATGACGTATCAGTCTGTCAGGATGTCCGTACGGACAGAAGGGGAGAGTTGAGATGTTGAAAACAGCATCAACTCTCACATGTTTGTGTTCCTCTGTACCAAGGTAACAGAAGGTAAACAGCTTGATCCTATTCTTGGCTCAGGGACAACCATATTTCCTGGAGTGCAACCTGTATTCAAATAAACTAACAACAAAAATATGTACTATCAAACTCCAATGTAAAATGTTGAAATTGTGGAGCAATTGTGGAGTATTTTATCTACAGTAAAATTGCTTTACATAATGTGTGGGGCACTTTTTTTTGTAATTTGGGCTCATTAAAATGATTATACCATTTATTGCTACGCATAAAATGGGTACAAAAATGGAGAAAAATATACATTTTTACCAGTGAAATATTTTCCTGCTCTTATGTTGTACTAATATTTTTATCAATTTTACATGTGTATATTGTTCCTTTTTAGGTATTTTAGGCATTTTCACTTTTTTTTTTTTCATTTTTCAGTATCATATATTGGCTTCTCATGGAAAAAAGAAGCAAAATTAGTTACTTAAAGTGTTGCAAAATTAAACGCAAATTTAACAGTAATGTCATTTCTTACAGGCGGTATACTACTGCATTGCTTGCGGTTGAGTCATTGATGCTGTGAATGACAGTCGAAGTCTTACAAGGGATTCACACCCTTCTCAATTCCAAAACTTCTATTTTCACAAGGAAGTCCTTGTTTAATGAAGGAATGGCACCATGTTCTCCCGGGGTGTTGATCTAGTGAGGTCATTCAGCCCAGAAATGGAATATGACAGGCAGGTGGAGTCGTTAAGCGCTTTTCACTAAAGCCGCAGTCGAGTTTCACACGTTTGGTCCAACTATCCCTGCTCCGAGGATTAGCATCCATCTCTGCTGCGTGTGTGTGTGCGTGCGTGCGTGCGTGCGTGTGTGTGTGTGTGTGTGTGTGTGTCTGTGTGTGTGTATTGCGTGTGCGTGTGTGTGTGTCTGTGTGTGTGATGTTATAGGGGATGGGGGTTGACGGATGTGAACAGTATTTTGTATTCAGAGGACAAAAGATTCATGAGGTCTCGGAAAGTATGTCCGTACTGCGTATGAAATGGCCATATCGCCAACGTAGGAAAAAATATATATATTTACGTAGTCATTTTTTCCGTCTTCAATCAAAGAAAAATATGGAAGCGAATGTATAAAGAAGTAATGGAAGATTTGAATCCTTTTTTGTGTGTGTGGTCTTTTATGATTTTCACCCAGACCCACAGCTTTCCCGTGGAGTATTAATTTGTTTCCACTATATTGACTGAGATATAGTTTTTTCCAAGACTGCAGCAATGATTTTTGGCTTTTATTGTGGTGTTCATTCTGATGGCTGTCCACCATACAAGATAGACATTAATTTGTTCCTTCTTTTAACAAACTGAATGATTAAATACTGTTGGGGGGACCCCTAAACATTCGTATAATCATTGCTGGGGTAGCTTTACCATTTCCACAAATTATACTCAAGGTGGTAAAGGGTATCTAAGGGAAATTTTGACAAATGACGCATCGCGGTAAAGTTTTGCTCTGTTAAGAAAAACATTTCACAATAAAAGGGGTGATCATGTTATTTTTGCCCTGAATATGGGATGCACACGTATGTTCACTATACGTGCAAAATCTCACAGCACTTTCAACAACAAATATATTTCAGTGCATAGTGATCAAAATAACAAAAAAGAACAGATTCAAACCAAATAATTTGTATTTATTTATTTATTTATTTATCTAATTAATTAATTCATTCATTTTAAAATCCAAAGAAACATACCCATCTTTACCCTGGTGCATCATCTGACAGATCCGATTGCAGTTTAACTTATATTTGTGTGCGCATCAGAATTTGAAGGAAAAAATCACAATGATCACAATGTAAAAAGAGAAGACAACACAATGGTAGAAGTTAATTTGACTTTTGTTCTGAAATATATTTTCCTATAGCCTGAATTTGCCATCATTCAGTCCTCTCATAAGGATGTATTATTATTCTTTTTTTTTTGGTTTTGCATACGTCTGTTGATCTGAATGATTTGGCTCTTATCCTAGCTGCATTCGGGAGAGGATTCGAGCCCCTGCAGGAGTTGTAAGGGAAAATTATTCTGTCATTTGGAAGAATTCTCTTCCATTAGCAGTAAAACAGAACAGGCAGAGTCCTGTGTTTATTCTCTCTGGTCAAACGTAATCTTCTTCCTAAACAGTTGGAGCTTACAGTAAAATTACTGACAAAGAGTATCAAGACTGACAAAATGGCAAAATACAAACGCAAGTGGATTTTGGAGGTCTTCTTTAATACCATCAGCAATATGATGTATTATTCATTAAAAAGTATTACTTGATTACAATAGAATTTTGAGTGTGACTCTCGGTCATGCCTGTGCAAACGATGAAGTTTTTATGAGAGGAAGGATGTTAATGTTGCTCACACTTTGATCATTTCAACACATTTACAGCTGTTAGGTCAGCAAAACTGAACTTCAAATCCTCAAACTATTGTAAAAAATGAGTAAATAAAACACAATTTTTAGTTGAAATTACAACTTAAAATATGGTGACAAAACTAAAGGTGCCACCATGCTTTTTTACAGTGTATAGTACGTTCCTGATGGAAAACGGTTAATCCAAAGCACAACTCCATTTGACTTAAGCAGCTTTTATCAGTTAGTCAACATAGAACAACTGAAAAGCCTAGTGCCAAAAATACTTGAGTCATAGTTTCACTCACCATGAGGTATGGATGAGAAAATGTGTATTGTAGTTAGATAAAGTCGATATTCTCAATTTTTACAAAATTTACATTTTGTGACATAAGTACTTTTTGCACTGGTGTCCTCAATCAGCAGATTGTATGGATCGGTTACATATCCAGACTTTTTTTTTTCTTCTCTCAAACTGGACATTTTGTGACTTAAGTATTTCTACCAGCAGGGTCTTCAATTATCATCTTCAAGTTTTTGGGAATCAATTTTCCCTATGCAGGCTGTCGAATTAAGCTCTCTCAGAGGCACCGTCGCACATGCTTAGTAAGACAGTACAACGAACACCAGTACTGACGCCATGATCAGGGCGGTAACTGAAAGCAGAAGTTGTCAAGCACAGATGTCTTTCTTTTACAAAAGACTCAAAGGAAAAAAGACCCCACAAATCAGAAGGGGTTACAAGTCCTAAACTCACGGCGCACATCAGGCTAATTTGAGCTTCAGTTTAATCTGATAAGCTGCTGCTCTTTTGATCTCTGCGATGTCGCGGGTCAGTTACCCTCCTCCGCACGTCTGTCGGGAGCCTGATCGCGCAGCCATAGAAACAACGAGAGACGAGATCGCACTTCTGCTGAAGCAACATTACTTGTGTATACTGCTGACAGGAGTCTTCCTCACAGGCCAAGGCTAAGCACAAATTCTAGTTCATTCTTCTTCATTAGTTTTGACTGCAGCAAAACACAGGTGCAATTGGAGGGCAGGTCAACAGAAAACGCCACCTTCTGAAATTATTGTACTTGATCTCATTTGGGGAAGTTCAGGATTTAATTTTAGATATGAGGTGGAGAGATAAAAAGGGTGGGAAGAGTTTTGGAAGCACTCCAGAAAAATGGCTTTGACTTATGAATTATCTAACCGCAATTACAAAAGCATCTACACGAGTCATTCCAGTTAATTTGAATGCTAATCAACTGCATGCCTATGCTTTAAAGAGATCTAACCAGCAGCACTTTGCTTGGTATGTCTCAATAGTCGATGGGGACACTAACAGTGTTCCAGAGGGGCCAAATAGCAGGGGCCCGATAGGCATATGCATCACACACAAAAACACAAAAATTATTTAACCGCATTGTGCAAATATAGGCGCCGGTGTCCGTTAATTCCAAAATTTAATGGCTAAATAATTCTGTCATTGAATTTCCAAATGTTTTGCTTCACTGGAGTCATTTTTCTCAGGTCTCTGTGACAGAAATACTGAGTTTTAAAGCCTAAAATAGGCTTATGGACAACAAACAAAAATTGGCATTATTTGTATCATGCATGAAAGGTTTTTTTATGTAAGGAGAACTATGCCTTAAAATTATGACAACATGCATAAAAAAACTCGCCGCATGTCAAAGATCTCAAACAGGAACAGGCAAACACTGATTTGGATGACGGCAAATAATCACTGTGCTACAGCTCTAAAAATCACCGCAGAATTGAATCAATCCATATGAGAATCAGCCTCAACAAAAACAGTGCATCACGAGCTAAACAAAGATGGTATTTATATCAGAATTTCTGATGACTTGACCACCCCGTGTACGTAATGATACTGCCTGTCCAGGACCACTGTGCTGCAGTAATTTATCCCCAAATGAATGTGCTGTATTTCAGAACATGTTTACAGAGGACCTTTCTTGCTTAACTTTGCATTGTTACAAGGCCCTGAAACAAGTTTTAACTCTTATTTTCAAGTAGGCCGGTTCCCAGCAAAAGTGAACTTACATGAACAAATACATGTAAGTATTTGGTTTCGACTGCTGTTGAGAATCTGCAGTCCTTAGTGATCATTTCATTCAGCATTTACATTTCCTGTATTCTCAGTTTTCACTGTTACAGTTTTCACTGTCATGATATTTATCCCTGGTGGCACGGGGGGGGGGGGGGGGGGTTGTTCTGCTGCATCACACTAAGAAGGTTGTGGGTTCAAATCCGGCCTGGGGCCTTTCTATGTGGAGTCTGCATGTTCTCCCCCTTGTATAAATAGGTTTCCTCCAGGTACTCCAGCTTCCTCCCACAGTCCATGGACATGTATGCTATAGGCTAGTTGGCAACTGTAAATTGCCCATAGGTATGAACAAATTGGATGTTCTTTGATTTTCTACACATTTAGAGGAGTACATCAAGTGACATGGGAAACCTGAATAATTGCTGAAAGTCTTGTGGCACAGTAAAGAAACAAAAACAATATTTATCTCCGCTGATTACTAAACTATATTTGAAATTCGGACAGATTAAAAGATCTGTTTGCCTGATGTGGAAAATCTTGGCGATGCAGTCTGTAAAAGAGAGCATGAAAGACGCAGGAGATGCGCGGGGTGTGTGCACGTGTGCGTGCAAGGCCCAGCCTCGGCCGTCGAAGGAAAACCTCCATATTGACTGATCAGATCGGCATCACGACATCTGGAGAATTTCAGCATGATTTTAATTCAGGAAGTGATACAAACTCTTACGTTTCGCCACAGTTATGTTCCGCGCAGAAAAGGAAGATATCGTGCTTTTCAGCCGCTTGAGTCATAGTAGATGTTCACTCGAAAGGAGAAGATTTATGAGCCGCGACATCAGAAAAGACAGAGACATTTAAACACAACATTGAAGGAGGAAAATGTAATGGAGGCTCAGATTTGCAGTTGGCTTGTTATCGTAGTTTGAAATATTTTTGACTCGGCCTGTGGAAGCACATGTTCTTTGCGAGGAATGTACCACTGCAGCAGAAACACTAGACCGGCTCAGGAGCTTGTAAAACAGTCCAGTGGAAGTCTGGCTGGGAACCAATCCAGAGATGTGGCCCAGAATGATCCCTACAACTACCAAAGAAGAAGAGCTCTGAGCTCAGTCGGATGTTATGTCAACAATACCTGAAGTCCCAGTGTATTTTTCACACATTTCTTTTTCTATGGATGTTGTTTGTGTGCGTGGATAGTTATGATGGTCCTGCCCTGCAGTCCCTCCCCACTCCTGCTGTCTGCACCTCCACCTCAACAAGCCACAGCTGCTCTCGTTGAGGTGGAGGTGCTGTGAAGAGTCTAAAGGAGCTGCCCTGCCAAACAGACAGTGCAGCTGCATTCTGTGTTTGATGGAACGCTGTTGTTGGTTGCCGCTGCTCCTCTCTGTTTTTATTCTTTGAATTGAATATTTATTTATATTTTTACTCAGCCTGTGCGTTTGGGTCCCTTTCTTTCATGTTGGGTACATGGTCCCAGTGCCCGCCGGCTTATTGCCTTCTGCCAGCGGGACCAAACCATGACAGATTGAACCTCATAACTATATTTCACATATTCCATGCATTCTTCATGAATCCTCTGTCTTTTCCTGGAACAATTCATACTACAAATTTGTGTAATGGGCGGTGACAGGACGCCAGGTGCTGCGACCAGTGAGAGAAAGAACTGAGAGCAACCCAGATAAGAGAGTAACATAAAAGAGGTAAACACCTCCGGTAAAAGCTCACGCTTCCGAGGACAAATAAAAGTCCGCAACACAGAAGCAGTGCGAGAGAGAATAAACAACAAGAGAGAAGAGAGAAAATTTCTAAAAGAAGCAATTCATTACAATAAATGGAATATAACAAATCACTAGGAAATCTGACTAGAAATTTTCTCGAGCCGAAGTGCTAGAAAACAAACAGACGCTCTAGCGATAGGTGTGGCGAACCCCTGGCCGTATATATAGAGTCCAGAAAACTCCACCCCAGCTCATTCAGCCTGCCGGGCCAGGAATTCGATGGAAAAGAAATCAGATTTCGTCCCGGACGATAGAACAAAGAAAGGTCCAACAAACAAACGCACCCCTAAACCATGACAATTTGAGGCAAAATATCAAATTATGTTTGATTTTTAATTTAGCGTACTCTTACCATTTTGTCTCTTATTTACACACATGAACTTTGACTATTTTTTCCTCCAAGAAGAACATTTCAGTATGTGGTGCGGTGTAATTTTGATGCAACTATAATTATTCTGTGAAAAGCCTCATGAAAATAGGACAGTATTTTGTTAACATTTGCAAAAATATAGTTTTCAGATTTTGTGAAAGCAACCCAAACCCAAACAAGGGCAGCACAATAACTGTGGCGATATTGAAGTGAACAGAGATGTTTATGTGAGGAGAGTGGGAGAGAGCCTTCCACATTACTCACTCACACACTCTCCCAAGTCATAGAGCACAAACTCCCTGTTGGTGATATGAATCATCATATCAAAAATAGTCAGGCCATACAGACCAGCTGATGCTCACTTCTGTGCATAGAGGTACAGGAAATGGGACACACTCCATCGCCACCCTGAATCGCAGCTCAATCAGCATGGATGCGTCATGTAAACTAAAAAAAAAAATTAGTTGATGGATTACCAAAAAAGTTGTGGACAGTGGCTGTGCGGTTATGAACAGTGTTGGTTCAAGTATCTTCAGATGAAGATCCGTAATACTTGATTCTCATAAAGATAAATCTTTAGCTCGTCTCCTAGCAGTCAAGTTTTCTCTGTTTAATCCAGACAGGGTCACTGCGGCAGCAGGCTTTCATCGTAGCCAAGCAGTTAGTGCGTTGGGAAAAAGTCCGCACCCACACTAGCCTATTCTGGATCAGGCTGTGAATCCCTGTCCTGGATAAACCCTTTTCAGTTTGTGAAGGACCCTGCTCTATTATGTGTGAATTGTGTCAAAGCTTTGATGCAGACCCATTCTCTCAGGCAACAATCCGAATGGAAACACAATTTCGCATTCGAAGAAACCTTGCCTGGGTTGACCTGGTCTGTGACATCTTAGGGTTCCTGAATGGAACCTTTTTTTCTGAGAACCACAGACATTGCCCATACATATGCTCATGATCATAAAGAGCTCAACACCCCGTGAGTGTAAATATTTTTGCGATTTTTTTTTCCTTCATGCATCGCTAAATATTTATCGCTGTCCTTCAGATGATTTCAATCTGCTCAACACAGAGCTGCGGATATCTTAATTGTTCCAAATGAAATTGAATATTGAAAAATTTCCATGTGTTGCATTTCTTATTTTCATGAGTTCATATTGTCTAATCTGCAAAGGGGAACACGAATATCACAAAGGAAACATTAAACGGCCAGTTAAAATCTTATCTAAATGTGTAGATTTAAAAGAAATAGCCGATTCGATTTTTGTAGAGTAAATCTGCGGATGGAACATTCCAGAACGTGTAGGTACAAAACCCCTGCTGAATGACCTGCAGGCACAGGACCTGAAAACCTGTAGTGTCTTTTAATGCATAAAGCCCCATAAAATGATAGCGTCGTTAGCAATTGCAGATTTTTTTCCCCCATTTCCATAAATGGATTGAGAGTGTATATAAGATGACTCACTGCCAGATGAAAGACAGCTGTATAATGAAATAAATCATGAGGCTCCACCTTCATAATGAACAACACAAGTTTCACAGTTACGAGGTGCTGAAAGATTTTGACAATTTGTTGACATATTATCAGACAGCTGGAAAAATACACATTTTTAAATGCCTCCACGAGGTGATTTAGTGGAACGAGATGAAAGAATAGACCAAAAGTTAAATTCTGATTTATATTCTAATATAAAGTAATTCCAAAAATATTTATTTTACAAAATCAATTACCATCATATCTAAAATCAAAGTGTTTAGCCTTCTCCCAGAATTGTTTTAGTTTACTGTTTAGATATGATATTGTGATATTTTCTGTGTAAACTGCGCAGCACTTTGACTTCCAGAAAGAATGACCCCTCAAGACCCCGAAACCATTAATCTGTTAAAATGCTGATGTTGTTTGAACTCTGTCTCGCATCGGAACTTTATGATGACATGCTGACTGTTCAAGAACCTCTAACAAGATGTACTGTATGTTAGAATCTGCATTCGATCTAAATATACAAGGGATAAAACCTCAGGTAGAACTTGATTAATGAGGGGAAGCCAATCCGCAGCTGACCAGGACACACCATATACAACCGCGGTAACAAACCCAAAATATTAAACTATAATTTTGAGCAGATTCTTGGTCTTGTGTTTAATTGCAAGATAACCCATTCTGACTAGAACACAATTTTTGCTATTTCTATTATAATTAATTTTGGTGCATTTCCCAAGTCAGCTATCTAATCTTGACTTTGCTGCAGTAGCACTCCAATGGCTATTCCGCTAGCAAAAAAATGCGCATTAATATGCATCTCTCTCTTTAATTCTCTATCAATGTCTCTCACTCTCTGTCACCCTCTCTCTCTCTTGCTTTTTGAGGCGAGATCAGAGACACCAGATGCGAGGTGGAAGGAAAATGAGGATTTTATTTAAACAAAATAAAACAGGCACGAGGGCCAACAAAAAACTTGGCCCAAAGGGTTGCAAAAGACAAACTAAGGTGAGCTACACAGAGCTAAAAACAAAAGATCAAAAACGACAAAAAACAAAAGCCACTGGAAACTCCAGGGAGATAAACAAGAACAGAAATGAATAACAAGACTAAGGCTATATACAAAATGACTATGAAAACGAGGCTTGGGAACGGGAACATGCACATGCACATGCACATGCACATGCACATGCACATGCACATGCACATGCACATGCACATGCACATGCACATGCACATGCACATGCACATGCACATGCACATGCACATGCACATGCACATGCACATGCACATGCACATGCACATGCACATGCACATGCACATGCACATGCACATGCACATGCAGACTGGGACCATGAACAAGGACTGGGAAGCATGAACATGAGCGAGACACTGTCTGCCAGCCAACTTCCACCGCATTCAGATAAAGGGTGAGAAATCAAGACATGAGGGGCAACACCTGGAGGAGGAGAAACAAGAGGCAGGGCAAGATCATGACATGGACAGAGATTGGATGACAAGACCTGCTCATTAAGAGAATGAGCGTGCTCAGCTTAAGTACCAATTAAGTATGCAGTTTGAAAGCAGCATGAATGTTCAGAACAGAAAAGCACAGCAAGACTTGAAATAGTAAAGCAGGAATCATGACAATAAACTCCCTGTCTAAATTAGTAATATTAGTAATGTGCCTATCTAAGAATTACACCACCCAGTGAGTGTTAGTAAATGTTAGTAACTTAAAAACAGTTAATTGCCAATTAAGCTTAGACAGCCCCGAATCAGCACAGCACAGAAGGAAGAGGGAAATACCAAAGCCAACCCAGAGCTCAGAAATGTGCAACAACGAAGGCACGGGGCGGAACGCAGACAAGCGGTGGAGTGGCTTGGCAGACCTGGCGAAAACAAAAACATGGAAAAGTAAAAACATTGACAAGCAATGTGAAACATGAAATGCAAAAACCTGATACAAGAAACTGTTAAAACTGTGACATGAAAATGAACTATGAACTATGAAATCTTGAACATGAAACTGTTAAAACCATAAATGCACCCCAGAACACAACACTTTTCATGTGTGTTTGAGTGTATTTGTGCTTTGAGGTACTGTTTTTTTGCTGCGCTGTGAGTTTTCAGTCTTAAACTCTTGTGGATTTGTCAGCTAAGAGTGCTGTAATTGTTAGCAGAAACACAAATATTTCATGTTGAATGTTTGCTGATGAAACATTTCATTCGCATCGTTTACGCTTGTTGCATCTGGAACAGTGAACAATACGTGTTTTATTCCTGCATAATTAACGAAATAATAATGAAAAAAACAGTGACAGTGAGATTTTTTTTTTTAAACACATTAAAAAATGACGAGGTGTGTGTAATGTAGAAGCATTAATTATAGATATAACAGCCGAAGGAATAAGAAAATTCAGTATACATTGAAGATCTCGATAGGTCCGAAATGAAAGCATCATAAATTCACACGTATTTTGCTTAAAAATGGCATGCAACAGACAAACAAGTTCACAAACAGACTGACATATAGCTCTTTGAATCAATAAAACTTTATTTTAGAAATAAAGTTAAATCTTTATTTATTTTAACTCACACAATGCTTATGCTATAGCTGTTGGTCAGATAAATTGTTTAACATTAGTCAAATATGATATAAAATCTTGATATAAAATGATATAAAATGGTAAAAATGACTTACATTGTAAATAAAGATGATTCCGGTTTGTATTGGGTTATGAACATCAAACTTCATTCAGTACAAAGCTACTTTAAAACATAATATGGAAATAGCACTGTATAAAATTGATGTTCTGTGTTGCACAAGATTTTCCATACATTTAGAATCACAGATGCACAGCGGATAGATCGCACTCCCAGTGTTGCACAGACCGAACAATAGTGGGTCAGGTTTTGAGGGGTAAATGACCTCTCTAATCAGGAAGTGTGCAAGTATTCTGTTAATGGAGCAGCACCCCGTTTTCTGTTAGTGAGCCACATCTCCTCAGAAACAAAGAAGAAGAAATAAATCCGTCATCTTCCATTGGGCCCCTCACTCTCCAGACCCCATTAGAAAGCACTCAGAACGCATAAGTCCTGAATACAGAAAAGTGCAGAATGCCATAAGTCAGAAAGGGCTGCATTTGAGGGAAATGAACCCAGCTTTTCTCTGGTGATTCATGCTAACCTTCACGGCTCAGGTCATCAGCTACTAAAGAGCAGCCGAGCTGTCACCTGAGCAGTCCTCAGTTCATTCAGTGCCAATGTAGCGAAAGTCGTACGCTTTGTTATTGCTGGAATGCGATTTGTCCTTAACATAAGAAAGCAACTGCTGCAAACCTGAGGCTAACTGGCTGCAAACCCTCATGCCTTCTTCCAAACAAATGAAAGAGACAATCAGTATAGGAGGTAAATAGAAAAAAAACTACGAGGGTCGATGCAAAAAAGTCTAATATATACATCTGCATAACTGCTCTCGCTCGATGCGAACCTCAGTAGCTTTTACTTGCCGCTAACCAAAGCTGTACTCCTCCATTACTCAAGGTCAAGGCGAAGAGCTGAGCTCCAGTAAAGTGTCGGTGCATGAATTTAAATTATGCAGTTATGCAGCAAAGCAGCCTGGAGGCTAATCGTGCTACCTCTGTGAGTAATCACATCAATGCAATTACAAGCCAATGACAGACATTGACAGTAATACCAAACAGCAACAAATGACTGATTTCTAAATGACTGTGCATCAGATGTATAGCAGAAAAAAAATTGTGCAAAATACTGAAGGTTTATTTGTTGTTCTGTCTCAGGCTGGGAACTTCAAATTCTAGAATCTTTTACAATACAAACTGGAAAATATATTTCATTGTGCATGGATATATATATATATATATATATATATACAAAACCCCAATGCCGAAATAGCTGGGACAAAGTCTAAATTGTGAATAAAATCAAAATGCAATGACTTTCAGATCACATGAGCCAGCATGTTATTTACAATAGAACATAGATAACATTTCAAATGTTTTTATCGACAAAATGAGCTCATTTCCAATGTTTTGCCTGTCCCCAAGTTGGAGTTGAAAAGCAATTAATAGATAAGAGAATCATCTGAAAGAACATTTAGCAAATAATTACATTAACTGGCATCAGGTGTGTAACATGATTGGCTATAAAAGGGATGTCTTAGAGAGGCTGAGTCTCTCGGAAGTAAAGATGGCCAGAGGCTCTCCAACCCGTGAAGGCTATCGTAAAAAAATGCGGAATAGTTTAAAAACAATGTTCCTCAACGTCAAATTGCAAAGGCTTTGAAGGTCTCATCATCGCAGGGCATAACATCATCAAAACATGGAAAAATCTCTGTGCGTAAGGGACAAGGCCGAAGACCTATACTGGATGCCCGTGATCTTTGGGCCCTCAGACGCCACTGCATCACTCACCGGCATGATTCTGTCATTGACATTACTAAATGGGCCCAGGAATACTTCAAGAAACCACTATCTGTAAACACAGTCCACCGTGCCATCCACAGATGATACCTAAAACTCTATAATGCAAAAAGGAAGCCATTTTTGAGCATTATCCTGAAGCGCGGCCGTGTTCTGTGGGCCAAGGCTCATTTAAAATGGACTGAAGCAAAATGGCAAAGTATCAGACAAGTCCAAATTTGATATTCTTGTCGAAAATCATGGGCCTTGTGTCCTCCAGGCTAAAGAGGAGAAAGACCACCCCCCCTGTTATCAGTGTTCAGTTCAAAAGCCAGCATCTCTGATGGTATGGGGATGCATTAATACATGTGGTGTGGGCCACTTACAAAAAAAAGAACCTTGAATGCTGAAAGCTATATGAAGGTTTGGGAGCAACATATGCTCCCCTCCAGACAATATCTATTCCAGGGAAGGCCTTGTGTATTTCAGCAGGGCAATGCAAGACCACATACTGCAGCTATTACAACAGCATGGCTTTGTAGTAGAAGAGTCTGTGTTGAACTGGCCTGTATGCAGTCCTGATCTTTCACCGATTGAGGACATTTGGTGCATAATTAAACAAAAGGTCTGTCCAAGGAGACCCAAAACTCTCCAGCAGCTGGAAGCCTGTATTAAACAAGAGTGGGATCAAATCCCAATGGCTAAACTCATGAAACTTGTCTCCTCAATGCCCAGACACCTCCACTCCGTGTTAAAAAGAAGAGGGGATGCTACACCATGGTAAACAGGCCCCTGTCCCAACTTTTTTGAGACTGTAGCAGCCATCAAATTTGAAATGAGCTCATTTTGTGGATAATATTGTAAAATTTCTCAGTTTCAAGATTTGCTATGTCATCTCTGTTCGACTGCAAATAAAATACTGGCTGGTGTGATTTGAAAAGTCATTGCGTTTTGATTTTATTCACAATTTACACTTTGTCCCAATTATTTCAGAGTTGGAATTAGAATTATATATATATATATATATATATATATATATATATATATATATATATATATATATATATATATATAAAAGATATATATATATATATATATATATATATATATATATATATATCTTTTTTTTTTCTATGTATTAATTCTCAGTAAAGCTACTTAAACTGTATATAAATTGCAACGGCTCACATTCCTTCCCTGAGTTAAAAAAAAATGTCCACGACGACAGAGAGGAGATTGAAAAGGGGGACATAAAGCGATGGAAACGTCAGCAGGCATACAGTAGACCTCTAAATGACGAGGCAGGACCCAGGGGAGCGGGATTTGTTTTGCTAAAGCCCCTTGTAGCGGATGGGCTAATTTTGGCCTGTTACAGATGGAGCAGCGTTCTGGGGGTATTTACATGGTTTTCCATGCTCCCCAAAATTAGGAGGCACCGATGACCGCATGCGCTTGGGTTTTAGGGGGATGCCTTCTACCCCCTGCACCCCTTACACACACACACACACTCACACACACGCACACAGCCCATCTTAAGTTACCCGCTTACCCTTTAACTTCAAACAGACGTCAGGACATTTTTAGCGCAGATTAATTTCTAATTGGGAACAGGGCCGTCGACTCTGGAGAGACAGGGCTAACGTTAACATCAGGGCCCTGGTTTAGATCTAAGGGCTTGTTGCCCCCCCACCCCTTTTCTTTTCTTTTTTTTTTTTTTACCGCATTTCACTTCATTGGCGGTGAGACACCAAACCAACCATCACCTCGGCCAGCAGCCGCTGCTCCTGCCCCGGGCCCCATGGATTAGATCATATTATCCACACCGTCAGACCAGCAGTACGGTTCTGAGCACCGGCCTCATAATGCGCTGCTAGATAAACGTCCGCTGTTAAGTCGACAAACTTAGGACAAGGGAGTAAATTTTTTACAATGCGAAAAAACTGACGCCATGAAAATTCATATCAGTCTCTCCCCGTAATTTGCAAGTTGAAAGTCCATGGAATGTCATGATTTTGACTTTAGTGATGCACAGGGTTGTATCAAGAGTGTATCTGGTTTTCTGTGGTGACAGAACAGCGGTTTTCTTCACTGTAATGTCCTTGTAAACATTGCAAATCTGGAAAAAAAATGTGCATTTCCGTATATCAAAATATTTTCCAGTAAGTGGAGTTCTGAGTTCAGCATATAGAGCAAAGTTTTGATTGTTTATACAGCCTAAACATTCATTTCAAAGGCACATTCTTCGTGTAATTTCTGTCATTTTGTTCTGGCCGAGGTAAAAGTCTAACTCCAGGCTACATCTATATTTTAATCAGGAGCAGACTCTTGCAGAATCTTACATCATTTACCGGCATCGTATTATAAAACGAGCCATTGATTTCGCAGCTGAGTTTGCTGTAATGCTTTAACATCCGAGTCTGACAAAGCAATGACATTTGGGCGTTGCAGAACAACTCTGTTTCTGATGGGAGTGGATGAAGCCGAGCTATTCAACGATTATTGCGCTTCGAATGGAAAAAACCGGCGTCTAAGCGGACCTATTTTGAATGAATGGGCTGAAATGGGCATGGCTGAAGTTAAGAATGAGGACTGATGCATCAAGCTTTTGCAAGACTGTCGTAAGACTCGGGATTATGAGTGTATTTTGCGAGGAATTTCTAAGGAAATACGCCCACACCCCAGGTTTTAATTAGACGTTCTGCTTATTCGTTCTTCAGCGAACGGGCCATAGTTTGATTAATGATTCAACATCCATCTCACGTTGCTGAAAGTTTGTCGAGTCGCCGTCCGCCCCTGTTGCAGTTCATGTGAAACGTAACACGGGGAGCTCAAAGAGAGGACAGAGGTAAAAATAAAAAAAAGATGGCTTTGCAGATGAACATTTCAAACTATTCAAGCGGCGTTAACGGGATGAAAGGATGGACAGGCGGAGAGATAAGGAGTTCTCCCCTCCGTCTTTTTTTTCCACTCTTGACGTCCGTCCAGCTGACTTTGGAACAAAGAGAGCGGTTGTCCGGGCGGGTCTTCCCTAGGCGGTCGCAAACTGACGGTCGCGAATGTCCCACCCACGCAGAGGTTGGGTGGAGTCTGCACTGTATGACTCATACGCACACACACACACACACACACACCACTCCCTCAGGGCAGGACCGCCTTCGGTAGCGGTTCAGGTGAAAGTGTTTGGTGTGCAGCTATTGGGCTCATCCGGTCTCCTCAAATCCAGCGACTAGGAGTGGGTGGGCGATCTTTGTTTTGACTCGGTCTCCGGGCAACCGGCCAGACATTATGGGTGTTTTTATGGTTGAGTTTCTAACCTCTCTCTTTGTCCGCTGAGCCCTGACAGTGCTCGTCCGAGGCCGGCCTTTTGTTCCCATGAAAAGGTGACGAAAATTCCGCTTGTCCCGTCCGAGGTGGACCCGGGGGAAAATATTTAGCTTCCATCCAACATAAATCCCGATGCCGCCAGATATTCAGAGCCCCAAAAGCAAAAAGTGCATTGCAAGGCAAAAGTTTTGTATGATTAGAATGAAGCTAAAAATGTAATTTATGTTTTGGGGACATTCATTCTGAGTAGACACAATACATTTATGATATGTAATATCTTCATACAAGTGTAATTCACAGTATCTATGGTATTTAATCTTTTTATAGACCAGTATTTCGCACAAATTGACATGTAGGTTGGTGAAGGGGTAATGGGTGCCATTGAACAAAATATGGAGAGTTTGTTTCCTAAATGCAATATATCCATTTTACTTATTTTGAGTAAATCAACTTTTTCTATGCTGGCGCCTATTGCATTTTAGAGAGAAACTTTGACCATGAAAAAATACACTCTATAGTATGAATTTCACAAAAATGAAAATTTGCACCATGTGTAAGAAGCACAGGGCTATTGCTTTATGGTATTACCTCTATTTTAGTCATTTTTGGCACTTTTTTGTATTTTGGAGCCGAAGTCTTCGTATAATGCACAATGTGCCCATTCATGCCTTGCATGATGTTTTACAAAGCGTTGAAATATGACGTGTTCCACTTGAATCTGGACAAGCACATGCTTGCTCAATATTACTGGTCCCATCTTACTGTGCTGGTTTCTGCTTCTTATCACCATATAAATAAGGAAGTTGTTTTACTTCATCCAGACAGGATGTGTTGGGAGAGGCGTCAAGCCTGAGAGTCAGTCAAATACCCAAATCCATTACAAATCTATCATATCTTTCCATTAATGCCCAACGGCTGTGTCAAAACACACAGCATAGCCGAGCAGTTCGCGTATCACTATCTAATGGGTGTCACGCGAAAAAATTTCCCCTGGGTCATTTAAATTTAAAAATATTATTATTATCATTATTATTATTATTATTATTATTATTATTACTATTAGTCATTGTAGTATTTTTTGTTCTTGTTGTAGTGGTAGCAGCAGCAGGAGTAGTAATAATAGTTTTCTTTTTTTGTTACAAACACAAAACTAAAGCATTTGCTTACTGCAGTATGAGGCGATCGTAGTATTTACACTGGCCCGATTCAGAGATAATTGAACATATATACTTTAAATAATACATTTCAAATTCTGTATAATCTATCACACCTGGACAGCTCCTTGCTGATTTCTTGATAAAAATAAATATACCCTGTACATTTTTGATGCAGATCGAAATCAATTTCAAATTGTAGGAAAGTATTGAAATATATATTACTTCGACATAAAATTAATTATATTCACGTGAAATTAATAGAATGTTTATTTATTTATTTTCTTAATAACACACTTAAGTTCGATGAATTGTTCTTATTGCTATCACACATGGCAACAATTTAAACTCATCTCCATACTTAGTGTATGTGAACGCTGAGGGACTTTGAATAAGACAGAAGAAACAATTTTTTAAAAAATTCCTTTTTCATGTGTTAAATCACATTGTAATGTACCTTAATGTGAAGTACTTAAGTGGAATAAATTATGAAACATCAATTGAAATACAATTTGACTGTATTGCTACAGAAACAACTATACATCCACATTTAGAAATGTTATGTTTTGGAGCTAATTCAGATAAGTACAGTCATAAATCACTTCAATTTCTGTATAAAAAGTATCTTTACAAAACTTGGTAGAGGTAGTGAATGCCCACTGTGTTTGACTACAGTACATTATTTGTTTCTTAACCATTATTTTCCTGACTGCTAGAGGCAAATGGGTTCCCTAGTGATAAATTGGTTCTAATCAATGCAACATGTTTCATAGTGCCTGCTCCCGAAATAAACCCCAACGAATGAAGAGACTCACAGGAAATCCACACTTGGGGAGAACTCAGAAAGACTGGGAAAGGAAATGACAACATGGCACAGCGCAGGGTGTCGTCGCGTGTCTGTGTCAGACAAATTAAACATCCCACCTGTGGAAAAAAAAAGGTGAATGACCCAATCACTCCCTAAAAAAGCGATACTGGGTATAATGAAATTGTCAACGGGACGCACAGGGGAACGGTAACACTGTGCGAGGGAGATGTTTGTGTAAATTGGAATATGCCACAGCAGAGCAGCAGACAGGTAGAGGATTGTCGGAGAAACACAATTATCAGAGCAGTGCAGACTGTTTTCACAACACCAGTAGGGCCAGCGATTGGAGCGGGCAGCACAGAACTGGCCAAACTCAACGCTATTAATAATAATCGGCCAAAGCTAATGCCGCTGCCGCTCATTAGCATTATGCTAATGTTTACAAATTCTGGAACACCACACAGATTATGTTGCAGAACTGGGCATTTATGTGCAATAAAGCATTACTCTGTGGCAGAGGCCCTGTGTAGGCTATAAATGAAATGCCTTCCTGAGTTGGGGGATCTTCAACTTTTCAGTCATCTCTTGGGCAGCAGCGAGCGCGAGGGCTGCTTACTGGGGTCCGGACTCTTCTGGTCGGCACAGAAGGGTGGATGTGCCAGGGGAATCATACAGCCATTGAAGAGGATATGAATTAAAAACCTTGGTCAAGATCTTAGCTTCCTCAACACATTTGCGAGATCTCTGAAATAATAAATAAATAAAGTCGAAGTCGACAAGTGTTTTGTTAAACGTCAAACTTCAACTTTAAAAAAATGTACTCCCGTAGCATTTTTGTTTCTTTAAGCTTGTTTTTCTTAGACTCATTTCAAGCTTTGCCGCCGAGTTAAGGGGACAGTGACTTATGTCAGGCTAGTATCTTCGATGTCTCAGAACAAAATAAAATAATGAGTCTCTTAAAAGGACTAAAACACCATTTTTCACAGCAGAGCGAATATTCTCCTGCTCCAATGCCCGGGAGTGACAAATAAAAGTGCCAAATGTGTTCAGCAAAACCAAATTAAGGAATTAATGCCTCGTACAGAGGAAAATGTTTAGAGTTACTTCAACTCTTTAAGAGTCTATGTGATTTCAGTGTAGACTCAAATAAACTCTGAAAGGGTCAAATTCACTCTGAACATTTTGCTTTATACCTGGGAAAAGGACACCTGCATATACGCAGGGAACCATCATGGGGTACAATGCCCATCTGCTTCTAAACAGCAGTAGCAGTAGAAATATGACATAAGCTCATAAGGATGTCATCTAGAATTGAGTAAACTCCCAACTAATGAGTACTGTTGAGAAAATATGTATATTTTAATAATTAAAATCATAGTTTGATTAGAAAATGTATACTGCCGTTGACTGTTTTTTGGCCTGTAAAGTAAACAGTGGGTGAAATGTGTGGTTTCTGGCGCTTTAATTTTTTCAGGATGAAATCAGTCATGGAGATGAGTCACCCTGATGTCTCAATGCTGGTGAAAGATTACGGTCAATTGTGGCGTGTCCTCAAGAGACCTGAGCCAAAACAAAAGTTTCAGTAAAAAGTTATGTCTTTTTTCTTGTGGCATTGCAAGTCCCTTTTCATGTAATTGAACGTCCCTCGTAGCTTCTGTTTTGAGAAAGTCGAATGTATTAATAAAGATATTATTAAAGATAAAGATGGTCATTGCAGTGGTGCACTGTTCCCAAAGTCGAACAGTAAACTGCACGCATTGTGTGGAAACTGATTTGCAGGGACTTGCAACATAATTTATGATGCTTTTTTTTTTGTCATTTTGGTTCTCTTGGCCAGAACAATCACTACATCTGAATACAGTTGTACATGGATTTCACCCCCTGAACAGGAGACTGAAGGTAAAAAGTCCCTGAAAGAAGCAGGAAGTGAAGATGCTGAAGTCCAGGCCTGGCATAGCATCAGCAGGGAAGATACCCGAGTCTGCTGATGTCTGTGTGGCACAGACTTCAAGCAGTTACTGCATGCAAATATTATGCAACATAATGTTAAAAATAATTAGTTTATTCTACTTTACCTTAAACTGTCCATTTTCTTAATGTACGAAAAAATAAACAGGACTGTGTGCTGTACAAAAAGGGGCTGCCATTTCTAAAACTTTCATCCAATATGAATGAAAACACCTTTAAAGTAAAGATGATAGCCTGCACTTCAATTTTGTCACTGTATCCTTTCAAATTCAAAGCGCTGGATTACAGAACTAAAATTAAAATGTGCATCACTGTCCAATGGATTATGGGGCTTATTGCATATCATCACAAAAATAAGATTATAATGTTCTTTCCTGGAAAATCTCATGCTGATTGCGTACATTTTGTTCTGTGCCCAGAAATGAGAGTGACTGTGCACAAAAGGGGCTGCCATTTCTAAATGGCTAACCCTCAGAGCGCTGCAATAAATTTAAAAATACGTGCTATATAAATTTAATTATCTTGTGCTGTTGAAAACCTATCATGTGGCGACTTGTTAAAAAGAGCTCGGGAGCTCTTTTAAACAAATTGCCACATGATAGGTTTTCAACAGCTTTGATTTGGATATCTTAAATCTTTGAGTTACAATGGTTGCATTTCGCAGGGTTTATCTGGTATGGAGAAAAACTCTCTTAAATTAAAGCTGACAGTCTGTACGTCAACCTCTTCATCACTGTACCCTTTCTAACTCCCAAGTGCTAAAGTTAAGAACCAAAATGAGGAATTTGTCATTGTCCAAGGAATAATTGTGTTCACTGTACACGAACACTCCAAACTGTGTGGGCCACTGTATTTAGAATACATGGTTTTTGGAGATTAAGAACAGACTTATGTCCCTAACTCGTGACAAAAATGAATGGCTTGGTCTTACCATTGACAGCTTGTTAGTTCCAACATTTTTGGCAGATTTATGGCTCTCCGGGAACACTGTTAATAAAGGCTGACAGTGTACTGGTTAAGGTCGACCCCCAAGGTCAGTACCGACATAAATTAACGAGTAGCTGGGCGCTAGCTTAGTCAAGCCTTCAAGTTGGTTAATAGCCTAGCTAAAGCTAATTTATTATAACTCTGCTGTAGGGCTGTACCGGCACTTAAGAAAAAAAGAGCCCTGCTTGACTGAGTAGGTCCCTTGAGAACGCGGTATAGTTGATCGTTATGTTCAATTTATAACAATCAGTTGATATTTCCGCTAGCTTCTGTGTTGCCCGTGTGTGGCGCTCCGACTTTGATATTTTGACACGGTTGCTATTTTGGGGTCATTGAAAGAGACCAATTCTGACTGGTTGGTTGACCTCACACAATGTAAACTTGAGGCACGTTTGCTTGCCTTTTCGAGGTAATGTAAGCAGGGCTGTTGCATTTGAGAACACTGAAATCGCAACTGGGCGTCGGTGCATTTTTTTTTTCCTTTTCTTTGTGAATAATCAGCCCCTATAATTATTTGATACAAAATACTTTAATTTTTTTTCTGTCTTACTTTCTTACTCGTCCTTGTGGTTGGTACGAGCGCGTCCTGTTTTCAAGATCTGACGCGGCTGTTCGGGCGCCGTTTTCAGGTTGTCCTGAACTTCGAACCTCAGGGAGCAAACAGTTGTACGTTGGTGCAATGCGAAGGACAATGCAAAGCCAGGAAGACTCCGTTCCGCTCAGAGTTTAAAGGCAGACTTCTGCCCCATCGCAGGGAAGGCCTCAAGATCACTACTGTCAGCTGGAAATAATTTCTGGAACATACTGTATATGCTGCCAGAATCCTTGTCGGTGTTTTGCTTGCGTACACACGAAGGTGCTCCATCTCTGAACCGAGTCACTAAGCGTTCACTCTCTCACGCCAAAGTCGAGAATCTGATGCTCTGGCAGGAGAGTGTGCCAAAATATTAGGAACACCGGGGGGAGGGAAAGATTTCATTCACAGTCATTGAGTTTTTAAATGATATATTTTCTCTATGAACATGTCATATTTCATTTCAACACATTCTGTGCGTTGCTGGGGTGATTAACATTGTGGGTTGAAATGTGCGGTCTTTCAGAGCTGAGAAAACACATATTAACAGAAACAATGCAGAAGTCGGCAAACCCTGTTTAAGTAAATATGAAGATGAGTCATCCATCATTAGCCAAGTCTCTCTCCCTCTCTCTCTCTCCCCCTCTGTGTGTGTGTGTGTGTGTGTGTGTGTGTGTGTGTGTGTGTGTGTGTGTGTGTGTACTTGTATGCGCAAATGTGAATGGGATTGTGAATTAGTGCGGATGTGAGTGCCTGTGGGTGAGCGTGTGCGACTGTTTGTGTAGCTGGGAATGCGAGGACTCAGCTACACAGCTAATGACCAATAGCAAATGCTGATTGGTATAATCTGATATGGCCGCAGACCGTCTCCTGGTAACCCAAATTGTTATTCTGTAAATAATAGAAGTCAGCAGACAAACAATTGTGCAGTTTTTCATCAGCAGTGGCCGTTGAGCCATATTAGGCCACACAAGAGTCCTTCACCCTTCGAGTTTCACTATAAAAGCCAGAAAGGTCAATTCTTACCAAAAAGCATAAAGGAACTTCAGGCATTATGATTGGTTTAATTTAAACCTCTCGAAGGACGTAACTTAATGAGGATGGTGCCATTTTGTAACATTTTAGGTCCATCATTTGCTGATTTTCTTACAGTAAATTGAAAGTTATAATCAAATGTTGGCTAAAATTTAGTATAAATATCTCACAGCTTGTTAGCTAGGCGTATACAGCAGAAACAAGATGTAGAAGTGATGATGCTGCGTCCAATTAAAATTAAAAAGGAAACTTGGAAAGGGTGCGGTGGGTATAAAAATGATGCGGCCGTGACCGGTAGCTACACGGACATTACAGATCCCTTCCTTCCTTTCATTTTTTGCAAAGCTGACTCATGTGCTAAACGACTTTTGACTGAGCACGTGTGGACTCCGTTCTTATGTATCAGTCGAGGCCTATTATTTCTCTTTTGACGACAAAAAAAAAAAAAAAAAACTCAAACACAATACACAATGAAGAGTACAAAAAAAATCTTTGTTGCCTAAAACAAGGTCTCTGAATGGAAATCCATTTAGTTAGCACACTGAGCATCGTTATAGCCTAACACAAACATGCTAAAATAACAGCTAGCCGCTAGCTCGCTAGTAGAATAAAAGAGGGTAAACAGGGAGCCGCACACCTGTTTAAGGACGGGCCTTATTGGCTTCAATGGAGGATTTTTTTTTTTTTCCATTGATAGCAGAGGCCTCTTCAGTAGAGACTGACCAGATGCGTTCAAAAGAAATCCACAGCAGCTGTGTGAGTTCGGATATTAGAATATGAGGCACGGAGGGTCAGATCAAGGGCCTGCGCTGTCTGTTAGCACACACACACACACACACACACACAGTACAATGGGTGCACATGCACACACACACACACACACAAACACAAAGACACAAACTCAATGTAGACACACAAGCAAATGTGCACTCTCTCTCTCTCTCTCTCTCTCTCTCACGCACACACACACAGACACACACATAGTAACTCACATATGCACTCACAAGCTTGCACACTCTGAACACACACTTACACACATTCAGAACATGTGTATACAGTGAGCATTTGTATGCAAACATTTTTAAACATAAATATTCAGGCGTAAGACAAACAGATTATACTGCATGCAAGCAAACAAACAAACACACACACGTATATTCATGCAGACACATCCGCACACACACACACACACACACACAGACACAAATGACCTGTAATACACATGGTACTCAGCAAGTGTTCTCTATTCCTACACAAGTTGATGTCCTAAACTGTTAGCAATTCCCCCACTTCGCTGAAATCGAAGGGAAACGGCTTTGAAGAACAGCAAATGCTGGAGCACAAAACTGCACTTTGTTCCACTCTAGAACCCACTGCTCCGGTTATTTGAAGGCAAAAAGAGAGCGCACAAATCTACAAGTCTACGCCCTTTTCTTTCCCCCTCCAGTGTTATTTAAGGAAAAGAGACCACTTCCCCTCCTCCCAGCACCGGCCTGGGTGTGGTTTCGAACGAGACAAAGTTCTGTGAATGATATGTACGCCTTCGCCTCAGTTCCTGACTTGTGACAGAGCAGCAACAGTCTAGACTGGGAGCAGAGACTCTAAGGTCACGCCGCAGACGAAGCGAGGGACATGTGCGCTGCCCTCCATGGCTTCCTGTTCGGCCAGCTCCTGTGGGATTGTTTGACACAACGTGGCATACTTTTTTTTTTTAACTGATCTTTTTTTTTCAGTGTAACTTTTTTTTCTTCTTCTTCCATGCCAGTCATGAGGTAAAAGGCGACTTTTATGTGAGTAAAAGAAAACTCTAATTATTGCCTATTTGGTTCAAATTTGATAACGCAGCAGCACGTGGTTATTTATGTGTTATGAGCTCGAATGGTGTCGCTTCATGTTAGCTGCTTATAGGCTGTTGCGCTCAACCTCTGAAAATCGCTGGGGATGCAGCTTCATCCCTTCGATGATTCAAGATGGATCCACGTTTTTCGTGTGCGTTTGAGATCATTCTTTCGCTTATATGAATTGAAAATAGACAAATATGACTCCACTTGGGAAAAATGTGAATCTAATTGATTTTCTTTAAATTTTACAGAGGCATGCACACGTTTACCTTTATATTTCTGATTTGCTGCGTAAGTTGGCCGCCGTTGATTGTGCTGGCTTGTTTTGGTTTCAGGGCAATCAGATTAACAGATTAATAGATGCCCTTTGGCCTGTTCAACGCACAGAGCAGTTTTTGTGAAAACATTTTTGACAGTGTTAATTTTACTTTAAAAGTTGCATATATCGCGCATTAAACCATTTATTCAGCATGGGTATGATGCAGAAATGCAATGGTACCCTGCAATCGTGGGTCGGCAGTTTTAATGATGTCTTTCATTGTGTGCATGCCAGCGCATTTGAGTGCGTGTATGTGTGAGCGCGCTTGTGTGTGAGCATGCATGTTTGCTTGTGAGTGTGTGTGTGTGTGTGTGTGTGTGTATGGTTCCATGTACGTGTATAGAAGGATTTTATGTTGTACATGAGTTATACAATAATTTAGTAAATATCCAAGACAAAAGAAAGGTTCTGTCAATCGCTTTAAGTGTCTTTGAGAAGATGACCACCAAGTCAAAAGTCACATCATTAATATCATTATGAGGTTCATTGTGCCAAATGTTAAAAAGTATTTTTGTGGAAGTAGAGAGGTCAAATTTATCCTTTTTGTGTGAGAAATATATATCTTATTAACTTCTTGGTGATAACTGACTGGTATTTTTTGTTATAAGCTCATTTAATTCTAGTCTCTGTTGCCCGCCTCATTGTTATTCCAGATTAATGGTCTCTAACCTTGAGCAATTTCTTTCAGTTAGAACCTATTAACATCCATGACCGCTTTTCATTCATCGAGTTCCAATGTAAACACTCAGCTAATTATAAGAAAATAATTCCCAGGGGGATCCAATTGCTATTAACCGGACCTTGAAAATGTATGGCAGTTTGGAGATAAGTGTTGGGAATATGGCTGAGAGACAATTAAATAAGTCACTTTGGCTCAAATTGTATTAAAGACAGGGCCTTTCAACGTGACAGAAACTGATTTTTAATATAATATCCAGTGAATTCCAGCTACACAGTTTGGAGAAAGATATTGTCTTGTAGCTTTTTTTTTTCCCCCCCAAAATTAGGAGTGTACTTTCTGCTTCACCGGTTTTTGTGGTCGGTTAATTTAAATCACGTCAACAGGCGAGCAGACACACAGAGGAAGTAGCCTCCCATTTTGGATTGGCATCGCGGGATATTTATAGCCCGCCATTTTCAGTCTCAGATGCTCGACGATTATTTGGCGTAATTTAATTTAAACTATCAAACACTGCACCCTTGTCTGAGCGAGTGGCACACACGTGGAGGAGAGACACTTCTTTATACTTTCATACTTTTTATATTCGGCAAAATTGACAAAAATGTGTGGCAGATATTTTCCCTCTTCAAAATGGAGGCCTGAACAAACAAGGGCACAGGCTGGGACAATGGACCAATGGAAAAAGAGAGAAAAAATCTCACAAGTGTCACACATTCTGAGATGATGGCTGCATTGTTCTGTTTTATTAAGTAATAAACCCAGGTCACATCACTGCCCGGTCTCTTCTCTCAAGAGACCAATCAGATTCCAGCCGGTGGGAGAGGAAACAGTCAGTCTCTTCCACCTGACATCACAGAAACGATTTTAACAACACCAGGGCCTCCGGTGTGAAGGAAGCCCAGCTCTAACCTCTAGCTCACAGCACTGGGACACTTCACATGAAGCCGTAAATCACTCTGAAAAGCTCCAGGTACTCTTCTGAGGAAAAACTAATTAAAAGGAGCACGCATGCCTAATCGAGGCCAATAAGAGTAAAAACCGGCCTACGCCACAGAGTTTACTGCCCTGAGCTAACGTGTGTGTGCATGTTGCAAGGCCTATGTAAAACTACAAAAAAGCTTCTCCGCAAGAGTGTAGCCATGTTTTTAGGCTAATACACGTTCAGTGCATTGTTTCAGGCATGTTTATTAATTTCAAAGACCAAACATTACTTTTTTGATGTCCGATTTAAAATTAGAGAAAAGCTCATATAAAACATATAAGCATGTTTTTATGCTAACAAATGTTGAGGGAGAGCTGTGAATTTTCACAGGCATGTATATTACTTTCAATGGCCGAATAGTAGTTTTGTGATGTTTTTTGCATGGAAAAACATTGTCTAGAAGCGTTCAGTCAGAAAAGAAGTCAAAAAAGTCAAAAAGTTAAATCATTGGGAAAAAATCTGAATAATTAAATCTTAACAACGTGATAAGAGAAATGATTAGCTTTCTCTAGCTGATGTGACTAAAACTAAATCTGGCTGACAGCTGTGACATCTCGCAAAATGGCGAATGCTAAAATGTTCCCATCAGAACTGTGTGCGGCAGCTTGTAAATATGGCCCTGCACGCAAACAAGTGGCTTTTTTCAGGTTATTCAGCTGAGCCATATGAATGAACCTCATGACGTCTCTCTCTAAAATGCTGACCTTTAAGTTACAAGCCCCACATCTCAGCTGGAGGATAATGTTATTTTTTTTGCGCTTGTTCTGTAAAGACCAAAAGCCGAGCGGTTAGTTCAAGCTCTTTTTGCCAATGAAGGAATGAGGATGACTAATCAGAAGGTCAATGTCACCAAAGGAACAGCGCTGCAGACACACTTCATCATTAACAATTCATTGACTGATACAGCGTGTAAGTCATTAATAAGCTATGAAAGTTCAATACGGAGGGAAGATAATATTTGGAATATTTCATACTAAAAGCTAAAGGACTATAATTATTGGCTTTTGATATGATTTGAGTGATAGTTTTTGTAACCTACAAAGTATTTATCCAAGCTAAGCATTAACTGTTACTGTTGTTTATCTTCATTCCATGACTGTAACTGTATATTTGTTTACATAGTGAAATTCTAGCTATTGGGATTTTCTTTGAAAAAAAAAAAGTTTTAATGTCTTATTAAAGACTTAACTTTTTTCATATGCCTAAACAGAGGGGTCTCTGACTGAAAAACTCAAAATGTTAGTGTGTTTTCAGAGAATACATTTTTCAAAGTTGAGAAACTGCTCTGTCGTGTGAAGGACCGCTGGAATAGTTCACAGTCCAGGTTGAATTCATTTGTACACTTTACATTTGAATGCGGCCTAAACGTATTTATTTAAATTATTATTTTTTTATTTCGTGAAACATCTGGAAGGCTGGAGATCTTTGATAATAAAAATACCTCTTTGAATATTGGAGAAATATACAAAAGCCTTTCTCTCTCTGAGTTGGCTGGCGTTCACATTCCATTCAATGCAGTAGGAGAATGAGGTTAAGTCAGGACAGCCAGAAGTGTGAATTCTCTGATGGGATTCGGAGAAATTATGTGACAATTAAGGACTGATGAAAGTGTATTTTTTTATGATGCGATAGCAGTGTGGTCCCAAGAAAACTGCCCATTCCGTCATCTAAACGCCTGACTTACACAAACTTCAGTCTACTTTCATTACCAAGTCCTGTGCGCTGCCAGTGAGAAACATCTGGGTGGGTCGTAATTCCTCCTGTAATCTTCATTTTGAATAAATTTCATTACTGCTTGCCTAGTTTGCGAAAGGTGGGAAAATGATCGATGGTTAAGGCTTGGATTCCGTCCAAAACTTGTCTTGTGCTTTGACTCATGGCTGAATATGCAGTAATTAATTATTTTTTCACATTCACCAGCTAGCATAAGGCTAAAGATTTCACTGTTAACTAACAATATACTGTGAATGAACAAAAATTAATTAATGGGGATCTAAAAACTTCGAAACTAAAAAAAATAATTGAATTTGCAAAAATAATAAGTCATGTTACCCATAGACACAGCATTTCTCATCCAAGTTTTTCTCAATCAAAGTTTAGCAAGATGCATTTTCAGTAAAACCTACATTGTTTTAAAGAAAGCAACTTCCGCATGTGGCGGCACACTGAAGAGAAATGAGACAAAATGGCGGCTTTGCAGGCCGTCAATGTCGAGCCATCTTAGGCAAGTTTGTTGTGTAGTAAACCCTGTCTGTGTAGAGTACAATTACATTGCTTCCCATTATGCATTTTGCTAAGACTTCCATATGTCAAACCCCTACGGGAATTCCCTGTGCCTGATGAGGCACAGTCTTGCTTTACAGCGTATTGAACATTTCCATTTTTGTACAAATATGGAGCACTGTTCCGAGCTTTCGCTCAGCTGTAGAATTTTTTTTCACAACGTTATTCCCCGAACCACGATTCAATTTAAACCTACAGCTCACTCGATCCAACGCACTATATACACTGCCCGGCCAAATAAAAAGTCACCGTTTGGAAATTACTGAACAAATTCTATAATTGGATCATTATTGCAGTTATTAATATGTTTCAGCTGGAAATAATTATTGCATAATCATACCCTGACTGATGAAGCGCATCACCACTTAATTCTTAAAAAATCATGTCGGAAGACACATCCCTTGACGGTGGAAAAGATGTTACAGTATTTCTGAACGGGCAAGTTATTGGCCTGTATTTAGCAAAGAAAACCATGAATGACAAAAACAAGTATGAGGAGTAATTTTCACAAACAACTTTGCCACCAGAAAGTCCTGACCCTCAACACATTTAAAGTTATTGGGATGTGCTCAAGAAAGACCACAGTGGTTCAACCATTATGTCGAGAAGACAAGATCTCGGCCAAAAATTATGGTGTTTCTGATCAAAAATAAGTGTTCTGGCATTGCATATAGTTGTCAAAACAATGACAGGATGAATATGCACTGCAGTGAAAGCTACAGGGGCTCCAACTAAATATTTGAGAGTGCAACTTTTTTTTGGCCGGGCAGTGTATTTTTATTTTCATCCAAAACTGTGGACTTATTTGCGAGGCGTGATTCATTTTCTGTAGAGTTCCGCTTTCTGAGGGCGAGAAAAATTAGCAGACAAGATAAAACAGCCTAATACCCTACTAATGAATATGAGGGGGACTATAGCTGGAGTGCAGCAGTGGCCTGGAGAGGGTTGTAAACGAGGTTGTTAATTGCATTGAGGGCGTTCTGCTGATGATTTGTAGATTCGTGCTCGAGGACAGAAGCACTCGACAGGCTTTTGAGAGTAACCCACCCAGACGCGGAATGCTTCCTGTTGGCTCTTTGCTGCAAAAAAAGCTTTGGCCAGCTGAGATAATTTGCCTTCCACAGGCAAAACAAACAGCGTTGGGTCCCTAAGAGTGTGTTTTTAGAAACAAGATCAGAAACAAAGCAGATTTAAGGTCGCTTCCTTCAAAAAGAGCCGAGGGCAAGAGGAGGCTGGGTGGAAATTTGCATGCGAGCAGCGACAGCATAACCTCCTCTACTCTTCACCTTTAACCCCTAAAACAGACGCTTTCGTTTACTTTAATTGGTTTTAAACTGGGAGGAGTGCGGGACTGGGAGTCGTAGCCGTAAACGGTCGTCCTTCAACTGTAAAACAGAGGCGGATTCATCCGCAAAACTTTTCTGCACTCCTCAGCTGAGATAAGAAAAATACAACAGGACGTTCTGTTTCTGGAGAGAAATTAATTTTCCGTCATCCGTGATGTTTGCCTCGTTCCGTCCAGAAATTACCAACTTCCTCCTCTCATTACTTGTGCAGACAGCTAACAGGATGGGAGTCTGTGGCGTAGCATTCGAAGAATAAGTCCCCGGATGATACATAGTGCAGTGGATCTCTCTGAAACACGGCGAGGGCAGTTCAGAACTCACGACTGTGGAATGGTCATATTAACTCATGTAATGAAGTGGGTTACCAACAGGGTCACTTCTGGGAATTTGTACGGTTGGTTGTCTTGAGGCCTTTGTGCAGTTTTGTTTCTGTTAAATGAACATCGCTCTGGATTAGAGCGTCTGCTACATGTCAGCGGTAATGCACTGAACTGTAATGTAATAAGTTGCTGTAATAATAAAAATAATAATAGGAAGAATCCTTACTTGTGCATCATTATTATTATTATTGTTAGTAGTTGTAGTATTAGAGGTATTTTTAATAGTACTTGAAGTATTATTGCAGTGGTAGAAGACATATTAATCATAGCTATTCATAGCATTTGTAGCTGATCTGACGTCATGTTTACAAATGGTGTTTATAGTCAGTAGTTAGTTTAAACGGCTCAGAAATTGAAAAATATGCTTGAGGAAAATGCCTGGCGATCTGCTCACACAGCTGTGCGGGTCAAATGCCTGAAAACATTCCGCAGTAATTATCATTTAAACTTTATTTTTTTAAAGTGCAAACATGATTGACTGCACAAATTACTGTCATAATTTCAGCAGTTGTGTCATCGTTAGCATCGTTGGCTGATATGAAACGTATGGAATAAACAGAACCAGGTTTTTATAGATGATTTATTTAATAGCCAAACAGCTCTGATGGACACACACTGAGACAGACAGAGGGAGAGGGTGAGAATGAGAGAAAGAGAGAGAGAGAGAGAATAAGAGAATGAGAAAGGAGGAGAGATGAAAGGGCAGTCATGGGCAGGGACCTGGTGTGTGGGGGTTTGTTCGCCGAGGGTTGTTTACAGGAAGTTCTCTAAAGTCCAACAGATGGGTGCATTGAGAGAGGAGCATTTTATTGCATTCTTCCAAACCTAATAAAACGCTGCAAATGCTGACCACCTTCGTTTATGCGTGGGAACGGGATGGTGTTGCCGCTCGATTCAGTGTCGGCCAATAAGGCCGCATATCGCACATGCATGTGCTGCGACGACCGAGGCCACATCTCGGTCCTGCAAGGAGAAAGTGCTCATTGTTAACAGCGAGCAGTTTTAAGATGCTGTAAAAGATTCGGGATTGTTCCCAGCCCCTTTTGTATGGGTTCTTGCCCAGTATGGGCGATGCCTCGCGTCCCCTTTGAGCACTTTGTTCTGGTTGTTCGAAGCTCAGGACACTGGGGTGTCCTGGTCATGGGTGAAAGAGCTGGGTGGATTGATTTAGTGTGAAAAGACCCATTCAGTCAAGCAGACCTGATGACGTCCACCTCTTCTGATTGCGTTTCTATTTTTCGAATATGACAACGGCATCGTACCGTATCATTGCAGGAACACGGGTAGAGTATTTTAATGTCATCCTCACTCATCGAGTCGAGAATTTCACTACGAGTTTCTTCCGGTCCGTAAGCTGTCAGTTGAAATATCAAAATATCCTTCTATCCACTCGCAACCATTTGCTGTAATCGCTGCAAGTGATGTAAAATTTTTATGATGTCCTCGCTTTCGGATTTGTAAGGGTTGTTCTTTGGTAAAATTTTAATTTGTTACAAGGACGGTCTTGTTAATATTCCAGTATTGCCCTCAAAGTGGTTCGAGCCGGCGGCGTGTTTGTTGGTTTTCAGTACTGCTTTAAAACATTTTAAGAGCCAAGCAGCTCTCTCACCGGGCCCTTAGGCAGGTGAGGTCCTTCAGGTAACTGTGGAGTTCTCCTGGAAACAATTTCATACAGGCCAGAAAATTCACTTCCATTATTTTTTGCGTGCCTTCTCGGCAGAGTTAGGGGTCCATTCAGAGAACAATTCTGGCCCCCTAAAAAATGAATAAACAACCATAACTACTGGCGGAACTATGACAAGGTGTATATAATACAATATTAGTCACGCATTAATTGTCTTTCATGGTCTTTGTCTTAGCTATATAGTACACTAGTCATCTCAGGACAGTGGTGTCAAGGCCTAATTCAACCCTGCTCCTTTAAATACAGCAAAACCTCAAAAAATCATATCAAAAACATTTACTAAAATCAATGGAGTTAAAGACATAAAGAAATTTGGGATCCTGTGAAAGACATTTATTGTGGAAGCATATGAAAGTCTGGTCCAAATGTACACATGTACAGAGCTTTTGTAGGACAGGATTGATTTCATTTTTACTCCAGTTAAGCAGTATTCGCCAACCAAACAGTAAATGAGCGATAATCATTTCTGCTGGTCAACGTTGATATTTGTATCATGGGGAAAAGGACGAAGACTAAAGCATTTCAAAGCTGGATGTCTTGTAAAAGCACTCATTATTTCCAGATCAGTGGCACTGCCAACACTTCGATAATATCAAAAAAAAATGCTGCAGTTCAGTTCATCCCTCTGGAAAAAACATTGCAAGTACAGAGACCAGCTTTTGATTTTTAACTCATATTATTCACGCACCCTGGTCTAGTCTTGGTTTTTGAAAGATGTGACAAAGTTTTCCCACAGTTGTAAAATATTTTAATGCAGAAAATTATTTCCGTAAAAGATATCCGCAGCTAAGAGGAGCGGATGGTTGTTTGGTTTGGGGCTCTGGTCCATTGCGAAAGTGCTAGTGCCTCGTTTTCCAAGTCCACATCATCTCATAGGAAAGATAATCGCCATCTGCATCATGGCCACCCGGCCTTCGACATGCCTGCCGCCCTCTCTCTCTCTCTCTCTCTCTCTCTCTCTCTCTCTCTCCCTCTCTCCCCCCCTCGAGTTTCCCGGCCAAATGTTTGACTTTATCAGTGCTCTGGGCACGGGCGGAGTCTGTCTCTGCCCTCCCCCAGAATGCACCACAAGCTCTTTGTCCGATCCGGAAACCCCCCCCTCGCACAACCCTATGGGATCCAGATGAACTCCACGCAGCCTGGCCTGCTGGGATACTGTCTAGCCACACCAGCTAAATTGGGGAAACCATTTATGAGCTTGGGGGGGGGGACAGGCATAAACCCTAACGAGAAGCAAAACGAACAATCGCCCAGCGATGTTTAAATGACGCCGGGCCTATCCAATTGTGGAGAGGCGGGAGCCATTTTGAACAGGCTCCTGCAGTTTAAAACTCGTTAATGGCGGACTGCTGAGCGAAAGCAGGCAGGGAGCAGTGCAGTCAATAATGGAGGGCAGTGTCATTACTTTAACTGAAACCCTTCATTAACTCTGAATTCCCTTCAAGTGTAATACTGTTTTTGCAGTCAATACATATATGGGAAACCTCATCTTTAATTACAGTTTGCAAATGACAGACCTTTCATGTGTGGTGTTATTTAAGGCAGCTGCCCTTTCATATCAGTCTGGTTTAAAGCTGAATTTGTCGTCTGGCTACTAGGCATTAACATGGCGGTCTGAAGACCGTACTTCATTTCCCATCATGCCGACTCAAAAGGCGCAGATCTGAGGGAAATATGAGTGAGGCCTTTCCTATTTCTCTTCTTAAATCTGTTCACATTGGCTTGCGGTGTGTGTAAACTAAAATCTGCGCAGTCGCAATGCTTTGAGATGAAGCTAAAGTGCTAAGTAGGGTCCAGGCTGTGTCATAAAGTGCCTTAAATGCGACCGTGACACACAGCAGGGGAAAGATGAGAATTGCCTTTGTGTTACGATGCCAAGCATAAACTTCAATTGCGGCTGTTAACAAGTAAACATTCACAGAGGAAGCATTTGGCCAACATTTGAAAAATTGACTCATACGGACTCTAAGGATAAGAGTTTTATTGCTCATGATGTCTCAGCCAGAAAATTACGTAATTATTTCTGAAATTGGGCATGAATAATTTTTTTTCCCCCTCACTACTAAGTGGGTGATAAATTGTAATAAATGGCTTTGGTAATTGGAGTGCGAACGGTAATACATCGCAGTTAGTTACTGTTTTGGTGGTTTCTCAGAATACATTGTTTCAAGTTAGTGTGGCAATTGTTCAAATATTATTTTGGGGGCATTTCCCGATCATTTTCGCACAGCATCTGCGGCCCCCGCCGCAAACGGAGGTCTATTTACAGGCCAAGTAGTGTCAGACTTCAGCCCTGCAGGGGCTGTAGTGTCTCCAGGTATTTGTGGTTTCCTTTCAATCTTCAGCCAATTAAAAACAAGGTGTGTGGAGCCTCGAGCCAATCACTGGAGCGGAAACATACCGAAAAAACTAGGGCACACCGCAGCCCTCCGCGACAGGAGTTAAAGCCCTGATGCAGCCTCACTGAAACGGATGAAGCAGAAATCATTCTCACAAACAAGCTGTGGCTAATATCCCAGACGCATCAAACGTAATCGCTCACTGAAAACGTCCCAAATAACATCTGTCAGTGCTGATGATGTGTTCAGTGGGAGATCGCGATAGCAGCCTACTGAAACTCGCCACCTACCTCGAGTGGCGTGGACTTCTGCTGAAAACACATTTGACGCTAAATCCTCTTTGCCAACCCGCCCTGAAAAATTGGGTTGGAGTTTCAAACACTCCCATGAGACTGGATTTCTCTCTCGATGTCGCAAGCTTCCAGTGCGATGTAAATGTTTTTGATTATGGTAGTTGGCTCTGATTATGAAAGAGCACATACTGTTTATATGAGCAGGAGTAGAGAGATACTGAGTCAAATATTGCTCAACTAAAAGTACTCGAGTTGAAACAAAAAAGCACTTGCTTAAATGTACGGATGAATCAGAAGTAAAATTATTGTGATTATTGATGAATGAACAGCGCACTCTTGTACTGTTACTCAAGTGGCCATTTTAATTGAGGATTTCACTCTTATTGACAGGAATCTCTCTGTTTTACTTCAGAGCAGTATTTGAGTACTTCATCCACCTCCAGAAAGCAATGATAATCTAGAGTGGCTTCAAAGAGACCTTCAAGTATGACATCACTACAGAAGCGGTGCACTTACTAGATAGCCCTGTGGCAAAAAAAGAGAATCAGAGTAACTCCACCATTACAGCTCTGATGGCCAACGTTCTGGCTTGTGTCCATCAGGTGTGGGGTTTCTGCAGTGATATCGGGTGGGTTACGTCGGGGATTGAGAGGGTCAGGACACAAAGGCTGGGCCGCGGGCGAGGTGGAGATACAATATCCCATGAGGGCAGTGAGCTGTGTGCCAGCACCCCCAACCCTCGCCAGTACGCTAATGGCTGCAGGAGTTGGTGAAATTGGGGGCTCATCTGGCGTCCCTGACCTCATACCCCCCCCCATCCCCCCTTTTCAGAAAGCAGGGAGTGCAGGTGTTGGGGAGGGGGGGTTAATTGCAGCAGTTTGGGCCAAATATCCTCCCGCCCCCTTAACGACGGAGTCAATCAGTGGTACTCGACCGCCTCGGCGACCTGAGAGCTCCATTAGCCCGAGCGGAAGGCCAGGGCGGCGTAATGCTACATTGAAAGGCAGGAATTCAAAGGGCTCCCCGACCCGGCCGCTAACGCCTAATTGCGATGCGGAACGGAAATCATTGTCTGTGCCCTCATTTCCATCCATCAGCTCTCCACATCAGGCCAAACTTCAACAAGTATATTTACATACATTTTAATGAACACCTGTACATAACATAATGTTCAGCGATAAATTAACTCTTTTAGAGTACATAAGAGTTCAGTTTTTCAGAGAGCAACGCCACTTTTCTGGATCTTGTACAGTATATTCCATATCAGGCTGGACTTAAACAAGTGTGTTTATATACATTTTGAACAGTAAAATGAATACTCGTAAGCAGGATAATGTTAAGGAAAAATTAACTATATCAGAGTACACATGAGCCCAGTTTTTCAGAGAGTAATGCCCCTTTTCTTATCTTATACAATATATTTGATATTGTAATTTTATTGCCTGTTTATTAATCAAGAAGACGGCGAAATGTTTTGCCTTTACCCTTTCTTTTTGACTGATTGCTTGAGACCGTTCCCGCTTTAGGCCCCTGTTACATTTGAAAACATGGGCATAAGCAATTAGCATTTGCCATTTTATGGCTGCTGCCGCAAATTACCCGGTGTTTTCAATCGCGTCAAACTCATGAGCTGGACGTCTGGAACGACATGCATTAAAACGTCAGGTTCGCAGGGTGGAGTGGCCTGACGGCCTGATGTCGGCCACCTGTTTTCCGTTTACGTTGGACCTGTTTCCTGTGCCTATCATTTTGGTGGACTCTGAGCTATTTCTCTCCTGTACCCATTTGCCCTCTGACCTCACACTCTGAGGGTAACCAAAGCAGTTGTCTGCAGAGGTGCTGAGCGACAGGTCCGACTTCAGCATGAATGGGGCTCCTAGCGTTTTAGTTGTAGATTTCGCGAATAAGGAATGCTCATTCGTTCTACTCTCACTGTTCTCAGAACTCAGTTGCTAACGGTTACCAGCTGTCATTGCCACGTCAGCATTATAACGCTCGATGAAGAACACTCCGAAGTCGTATTTGTGATGTCACAGTACAGAGAGTTTAGTAGACGCGACCCTGTCTTTTCTGTGGATGTAATATGCACAGTTGGAGTGGACCTAAGCATTTTTGCTGCCTGTTGCGTGCCTGACACAATCTGTTCTACAGCCTGCGCCTTTTCTCACTCCCTTCCTCCCCTCTCTGGTTTGCATTTCCTGTCCGGCATAAAAAAATACCCTGCAGTTCTAGGATATGGATATAAAAAGACTGCTGACCTAAAACTATAGCGTATAGCATTGACTACGCAGGAAAATTGTTTATACTGGATCCTGTTTGCTTATTTCCTTCTGGGTTGTATTGACTGAAAGGGCATAAATATTTAGAAAGAGCCTTATTGGATGCTCAGAGCTGTATCTGGGGAAAAGTCGTTGGTTGAAACGGAATATTTCAGCAGTTTGGCCTGGGAGAAAAAAAAAAAAAGAGCATTGTCTGAACCCCCCATACAGTGCAATAACAATAATGAGGTCAGAATACCTGTGTGGACAAGGAATGCTGTCCTGCATGTGAATAAAGCTCGTTGGTGTTGATTCCATCATGCCAAATCATCTAATCCGGTCAGATTGTGGATTGTCGTCAGCTGTTATAAGGGCTGTACCTTTCTTGAATTTTATACATTAGGCAGAGCGGGCTAACCCTCTCAACAGAAAAAGTGGTCAGCTCAGGCTTCAAAGCTTTTCAGCCTGGGACAAATTAGGTTTTTAGTACAAAGAGTCACAAAAGGGCGTACAGAGGCTACTAATTATTGCTTGGCTTTAAATTTTAAAGTCATGTCTAACACCAAATCATGAATGAGCTCTCAGGCGTCAAAAAACAAACTGCAAATTACTATTTCTAACACATACATTGTTCACTGGCTCAGATAGCAGCAAATGTGTCACACTAAAAGAATACTTATTTCTTTTTAGGATGTTTCAGTCATTTGGGAGGACTTGGTTGCCTGATAAATCCTGATCTCTGGTGAGTTTTCCCTCAAATAATGAAATATATTTTTGTTTGATTGATTGCCGCCTGTGGAGCCTGCATTCAGAGAACTCAAGGACGACCGAAGGCCTTTGAAATTGTATCTCTAGTTTCTCACTCAAGCTACAAAAGGCTGAGGTAGGTGCGGAATAATTAATTTTGCTATACACTAATGACTAAGTGCACTTTGGACAACCCCTTTGATCCTAGAGATTCTGACTTTCACAGAAGTACAAAAAATTTGCACTTTTCTGTTAGAAAATGGAAGACAAGAATCTGCTGGGAATTTGACTTTTCATGTTTCCTCTTTGAAGTAATTTTGTGACACAGATAACCACTTCCAAAAAAAACCCCAGAACGTGCCATCCAACATTGAATATTTTGAAATAAAGTCGATGACGAAGCATTGTTTTAATTTCACTCAAGGTGATCTCTTTGAAGAGCATCGTCAAAGTGTTGTTCTGTCTGCGTGATGTCTACTCTCACAGCGATGACTGAGACGATGTAGGCCGCCGGTCAACAGACCGTGAGGAAATTTTACTTTTGCAATACAGAGACTGATGCCAAAATAAAATACCCAGCCCAATGAGTAACTGTATTATAGAATAATTGAATAACAACAACAGCAGTCGCTGAACTGGAAATGTGTCTTCAGATCGTTCTTTATTGTGGTCAAATTTGCATATCTTTTCATGACAGGGGTTAATTTCATTTAGTTTGATACATCACTAGTCATTAGTTTCTCCGAGGCTCAAAGATTTGCATCGGGCATTTTTCCTCGAGTATTTACAAATCTGCTATGAATAAACGTGGGTGTTGACAGGTATGTTGCATTTAAAGTGTTTAGCAATCCATTGTGCTGAAGCAATCGAGCCTGAAACTGGCTAAAAGTCCATATTTTACATGAAAATAGCTGGGCCAGCTTTGCAGCTCCTCATATGTGTCTGTAAATTATGAATTGTGATTGACGGCAATGAAAAATGGCTCTCAGAAAGAATTCTCCAGATGTGATTTTTAATGTCATCATGCAACCGTCATTTTAGCTTAAATATTAGGAAATAACACAAAATTTAGTTCCTAGATTACCTACTGCAACCAGTGATACTGAAGTTTTGTTATGCTCATAATTCTTGTTATGAGCCATCGTGGGCGGCCCAAGTGTCAGGTTTGAAGTCATCCTGAAACGGTCAGAAGGTTGTTCTATTTATTTAAAAAAAAAAAGCTTTTTTTGTCGTTCTCCCTCTGAGCTGCAATGAGCTGTAACACCGCCTCTTTGGATTACAAGGGTTCACTCACATCCTTTTCTCTCCACCCCTGAAAATTCCAGAACCAAACAGCATCCACACGCACACACACACACACACACACACACACGCACACACACACACACACACACACACACACACACACACGGACAGCTCCTTTGTCTGGCTTTCATCTTGACTCTGAGTCCCAGGTGCAGTGGGGGTCAGGCAGTGCAGCACTGTCAGTTCCAATAACACCAGAGGCACCTGTTTCGACGCATATCAGTCACTTCCTGCCAGCCCCATGGGCTTTGAGTGGCTCATTAAAATATTGGCTCTCACTCCCAATCCTTTAATTAAAATTTCTCCCTTCAAGTCAACAGTTACTACAACAGGTTAATATGTAATATTAGAGCTCATTACAAGACTAAAACTGCTTGAGTTGCACTGCTCTTCAAAATCAGCCAGTGGGTAAAAAGTGCTTTTTGTTTTTTGAATTTTCCCAAATAAGGTGATTAGGCCTAGCCTAGAATGATTTACTGACAAACCATGACAGATTTCAACAATTTGCCAAGTAATTTCCAAATAATAATAATAAGACATGAATTATTTGGGCTGACTAAATTTTCAGTTAAGTTAAAATCAAGTGCAAACCAAAAATTGAATGCCAGAGTTAATTTTTAGCAGAGGTCTTTAAATCATTCAATGAAAAAATTGTAAAAATAGTCACATTTCAAGATTGAAGCACTTGTTGACTATTTTCTCAAATAGAAAATATCAGCATCATTTGGTAGCTGTTTAATCAAAGAGTAAAATTTTTTTACCCTGTCATGACTTGAAAATGTGTCCGACAGTCTTATATTATTCAATATATATTTGCATTGTAGAGCAAAACAGAAGTAAAAATAAGATTCAATAAAACAAGTCAAATGATGGTGATGAGTTTGACATTAAAAATTAAGCCAAGTTTAACTTGAAAGTTAAAGTCAAGTTAGAACTGAGAGTCTTCACCAAGTTTAAGGGGAAAGTTTAAGTTGAAAGTGTAAGTTAAGTTTAAGGTAAAATTTTAAAAAGAAAGTGCTCGCTGAGATTGATAAAGCAAAATGAAAAGCACCAATGTCATATCTTCATTTGACCCTCTCACATTGTCCTTCTAATTGTTTGTAGCGCAAAGGCTTTGAACGCTGCTCTTTGTACACATTTGGGCTCTCAGGTCAAAGGGCGACAAAGGGGTGTTGGACCAAAGGCGGCCATTTGCATAAGACGTAAACCGATGCCCCTCCTACAGTGTTTACTGCAGGGCCTGCCAGAACACAGTCAAAGCTGCGCTTGTATCTCCTATGCGGCTAATAAATTTGATTGATTGGCTGCGAGTGGTTGCTAGGACACCACTCCCCCCCAATAGCTGTCTGTCTCCTGTCAGCCTCTTTTAATTACCTTGGACTTGATGGCAGTTGGGGGGGCGGCAGGGGGGGGGGGGTAGTAATGACCGGGTTAAGAATGTGAACCATGGCGCTAAGTTTAACACTTTAGCCGCTGCTTGAAAAAAGTTCAAGTTGTTCTAAGGGTTCTGTCCATTTCCTAAGATGCCCAATTGCTAAGTCCTCACCTAAGGATGCAATGTATCCTGAAAATATGAATGGTGATATGGCCACACAAAATCTGGAGCCCTGCTCTGAAATGTTGTCAGAAACCTGTGTTTTTTTGCTTAAGTGGATCCGGCGAATTCATGAGGACTTAAAGCCAGTGAGAAGACTGTGGAACAGTCATGAATTATGCTTTATGAATATAACACTGATAGTAAGCCATCCTGCAAGGAGTCCCCACTTCAGAAAATCTCGAAATGTATTCGCATCTCTCTCGTGCTGACTCATTTTCACGATCCGCGCTGTCGATGTGGCCGCTGGAGGGATTCCTGGCAGAGTGATTTGGGTTTATGTCATTAAATCACATTGCCAGGGATTTCCAACCAGTTGCAAACCACAGCCTCCATCCGCAAATTAATTCCGCTATCAGGCCGCCCCAGACTGTTATCTGCAAATCCGAATCAAAGGCTACAAGCTAAACATTGGCTGGACTTACCGCGGACTGTTCATCCAGGAACAGATAAATGGAAATTTAATTCATGAGACCTTCTGTGTGGGGAAGATTTTCATTGTGAATAGCCGTAAGTTTTTCATCAAACACTTCCATTTTTTTTTAAACATCATACTGAATTTATCATCAGGGTTCTCAGTACTGCTTCTGTGTTGTGAAACAGTTTCCTTTGCTTGTCACAACTGCTAACAATTGGGCTCCCACCCTGTTGCAGAAGAAAGCAGGCCCTTTTGTGTAGGAAACTCACTCTCAGCCAGTCATTTTACGAGGACTTATAGCTTCTCAGTGTTCAAGCGCTCGCTCTGAACTGAGAGGACAACTGCGGCCACCTCTGTAGCCAGGCGTGGGGGTGAAGGATTACACAAAAGTCCACCCTGAAGGGGACCTGAAGGCTGTGCCTTATTAGAACAAAATTGACCGCGGACTGGACGACTCGAGCATGCTTAGTATTTAGCTTGGCAAATTTTCTCATTTTCTCTGCGTTGCGATACTTCCTGTTTTGTATGAAGGTGGAAGAAACCATTGGCGCGAGTCCAGCACGCAAAAATTGTTCTCACTCCAGAAAGAACAATACTGTTTTCATAAAATGACCGATAACAGACCTGGCAAGAAATAACAAAAAATGACAGAGTTTATGTCTCTGAAATTCAAAGAAGCTCAAATAAAATGTGTCAAAAGGAGGAAGCCAGTTCATTAGGGTGTGGGTGAGAACCCCAGTGTGTCATCAGTCCTGCTTGAGATTTGTACCCTTTTAGAGAGCAGGATTTCCTGGCCCTGAGTTTGGAAGTCAAGAGCATATTTGGATTTGAATTTATTCTCCATTTTCTATTCCCCAAGTATTGATGTGAACAGTGGTCCGTGCGTATACGGACACCAACACCTTCTTAACCCTTAGGGCCTGATTTACTAAGACCTTTAGCACATGCGAAATCTTTTTGCTTGCGCAAAACCAGAAACCTTGCCATTGATTGGTGCAAGGCAAGTACCCTGGCAAATCATGGGCAATGTTTTTGGTTTTGCAGGAGCAAAAAGATTTTGCAGGAGTTAAATAAATCAGAGCGCTCAATGCGGCTACTGCTGCTGATGATGTAAAGATTTCAAAATCAAAGCTGCTGAAAACCTATCATGTGGTGACTTGTTTAAACGAGCTCCCGCAGGGCTGCTCATTTAAACAAATCGCCACATGATAGGTTTTCAACAGCACAAGATAATTCAATTCATTTTAAAAAATTTTTATTTATTTCAGCGCTCTTAGGCTTAAAAGGCTGTAAATCCCGTATGACCCACAATTTTACCCTGCAGGTAGCGACAGCCATATTGAATGAACAGTTAAATGCTGTTCAAATACCTATGTACCGCACTGTCTAACTGTGCCTTAAAACTCCCCCCAAAACAAGCCAACTCAATAGGATAAGAAATTAAGACAAATTTGAAGCAGTAATTCATGCTGAGTTTTTGGGTGGTCAAATCACACAGAGAAGAGGCTCCCCATCCCCTGATTAACTGATATCCCAACCTCATGCCAAGGGCGAATGAGCGAAGAGTGCCATCTCTATTACAATTAAAAACGAAGAAAGTAATGTTAAGAGAACTGAGTATCAATACATGCAAAGGCCATCCTTTTTAATGATGAAACGACATGTTTTATACGTACCCTAAATGCACGCAAATAAATATGTTTTATACAACTTAAAAAAATTTATGTTTATCACCCCTCCAATCGTGCCTGCGGGTCGCTTTCTGAGAATGTCTTTACACCTGTGACAACATTAATATGTTTCTTGTGTTCTGGACAGGAGTCTGTTTGTACCTCTATCCTGTGATGTACATACTCCTTTTACAGTACCCTGGGCCGAATCGAGGGACATGCATATATGCAGGAGCCCCGGAAAAGCTGTGGAGACGCCCTTTCTTAATTAAACATGGGTCATCACAAGCTGGAGGTCCACATGATTGTCATCCACTTTTGCCCCACTATTGATTCACCAAGGCCCAACTAGTTACTCGGCAGCTTTGGGCAGAACAGAACGTCTGCCAATTTTCTTTCAGTCCAATCTGAGATGAAATTCCTGATTTCTTGACCTGTTGCTCAGTTTCAGAACCACACCTTACACTGTTAGACACCTGTTGACAATGGGATCTGTCATTGGAACATTTTGGTTTTTAGGCGGTAGCATCTAGCCTAGCAGCTAAATTTGCTCCATTAAAACATTAAGGTTTGTGTCAGTGTTGCATTTCAGTGTAGCTGTCTCCTCTGAATACCCGCAGTGATCCAGGGAGGATTGATCCCATTTTAAACTGCAATTAATTTTGGATAAAAGTGTCTGCCAAGTAATAGCAAAGTTTTTTTTTTTTCCAAATAAAAAGACACGCCAATTATCAACAAAAACTGCTATTATGCGTGTTACACGTGACTAGAAGAAAACACACGTGGCTCGTGTTAACATTGGTGCCAATCAGCTCTGTAACATCCAATACGTTACTGCACATTTTACGATCCAAATTTTAACATAAGTGCTGCAGTCTTAAACACATTATGCACACACGGATGTATTTATCATTCCTTTTGCCTATTGAACATTCGCAATTAAATCACCACCGCAAGAAGAAAGAAAAAAACATACTGAAAGTTAAAGTATGAATGGGTCAATTTATTTGAGTCGTAAAAAATACTATAGCTACATATTTAAGTGCCCATTAAGTGCTTTAGCGGGATTGGTTAACCCAGAGTTCCCTTCATTCTGATTTGTGAACACTCCTGCATTCAGACCCCCTCACCCCTTCGCTCTCTTAAGATGGCGGATAAGACCAAGCCTCTGCCAAAGCCCACCATTTTGAAATGGGGCGTGTAACCCATTCTTGAGATCACGCTCAGACTGGCCAACTTGTTTTCTCTTGCGATTGTGTGCATGAATGCACAACCGACACCGGCAGTGCATGTCGGAAAGCATGATCACTGACTTTCTGAATAACTAACCAAGGTACAGTCAGGAATTTTTATGAAGCTGGAACTGAGGCGGAAATAAAAAGGGCTCATCCTGGATGTACAATGTGAACGTATTGAGCAATAATCTTACTTAGTAATTCATGTGTATATAAGCTGGCATGTTCTGGGACATGAGAACCATTCATTCGGAAACCAGTCGTCTACAAATGATGAAGAAGAGGATCTTGATGAAGAGGACGAAGTCTGGCTGGTACGACGCAGCGCCTGAGTTTCGCGAGGTGCAGGACTTGGCTTGCTTTGTGAACAGATCTCGTAAAGTCTTTGTTCACAGTGGCTAAGTTCCGCTCCTTGGAGACACGTGCATGGCAAAGACAGTGGGGCGTCGCAATGGCGATGACAGACAGCCGGGCGTGGTCCTTCTTCTTAATCTGAGATTCCGGCAGGCTGTATGCCGTTCGGCTTAATGCTGCCCTCCACAATTCATTACAAGATACTATTCAAATCTTCTCACCATTCGCTCTCACACACATACTGATGGGCAATTAGTGTCTCCAATTAACCTGACATGCATGTCTTTGGACTGTGGGAGGGAACCGGAGAAAGCCCACGAACATGCAAACTCCACACAGAAAGGCCCCAGGCCGGAATCGAACCCCCGACCTTCTTGCTGTGAGGCAACAGTGCTAACCACTATGCCACCGTGCCGCCCACGGGCGTGGCCCTGGCAGAAAATGAGACAGGATCATTTACAATGGGGAACCCAATGATAATCAGTCAAGAGCCTTTTTACCCACCATGCTAAAGTTCCCATCGCAATTTCTAGAGTTCACCAAAATATAAATTCCATCCACTAATTACTGCTATTCGACAACTGCGATGCTGAGACATTCTGTGCCAATATCAAATAAAATCCAGAGTTATGTTGACATTATTTCACACATAAATACTGAATATAACTAAAAATGATGTAGGTGAGACTGGGGTCTGATGAGCTATTGGGACCAATGAGCCATATCATTATTTTGCGATTAATCGAAGCCAAAGGTGTTTAAAATAAGAAAAATAGTGACATGGCTCATTTATCCCCATGACTCATCAGTCAATGGTCAAATATTTTGCCTATTTTAAGCAGCTCTGTCATCGATTGATCGCAAAATCGTCATATGGCTCATTGGTCCCCATGGCTCATCGGACCCCAGTCTCCCCTACTCCTTGAGGACGTGTGAAAATTCTTGGGAGACAGAGTTGCACGCATTTTGTGCAGGTAGATGGGTTGGAGGTGCTGTGTAGTTTTTCCCACTCTTATCCTCCAGTGACACGATTTTGTCATTTTTATTACTGCTTTTCTGTCAAGTACCTATGCCATCATTTGGATTATGGCCATATTAGCATTTGACTGTGATCTCAAAAGCAGCATTATTATTGGCAGTTATTCAAGAAGCTTATCCGTTCCCAGCATAGTGAGTGTATTTAGTTTCATGTCGAAAAAAACTGTTTAATTAGTCCTCACCGTTTTCTTATGCTGCAGGTGTAGGTAGCTGGTAAACAGAAATGATTCCCTCCTGCAATTACAATTACGCCAAAGGTAAGGAGAAATAATCACACTAATTCCATTTTCAATTTTACAGAAACATTTCCCTGCATGTCACCAATTTTATATAAACATGGTTAGATGATTTGAGACATGATGTCATCTTCCATCATGCTGGATTTGCCAATAAACCATTGAAGTACTTTATATTGCTGTTTTGTGGTAATTGATGGGTCTGCTGTGGCTCTAAGTCTGAATCTATTTACTGTGATGGATTTCTTCAGTCAGGGAGAAGATTGAGAGTCAGTCTTCCATTGATTGGTGTTCTCCAGAGTGTATGTAAGACTGCAATTTTGTGAAAAGTTGACTTTAGAGTGTGTGTGTATGTGTGTGTGTGTGCGCGCTCTTGTGTCTCAAGTCTTAACTGCCGTACTTCTGTACTTAAATTAATCCGTTGCAATACAATTCTGTAAAATAGTTTTAGTGTGAGAGGTTAGATGAGCAGGAGTGAGTGTGCTTTTGTGTTTACGCCTATGCATGGTGTAAGTGTTTGTTATGCAGGGCTAAAATCTCATTTGTGAGCCCCTCCAGCATGCTGCACCTCACTCAAACAGAAGCAGCGCAGTGAGAGGTGGGAATCTGTGACAGGAGGTTGCTCTGCAGCACCCCCCTGTGGCCGAGCAGCAGGCGTGACAGGACTGGGCTCAGCCTCCTGTGCCTACTGAGCTGATAACAGTCGATGTAATGAGCGCTGGCTCAGTTCAGCAGGAACCGGAGTTCAGCCCCATGAGACCAGATCACCCGCCAAAGCCATCCAATCAGCAGCGAGCCCTCCCTGCTCTCTGGTGACACCTACAGGACTGGAGGATTCACTACAATCACATTTTCTACAACCTTTGTCGTCCTCAAGCCAGAAACAAATTGAGGTCGGCTATCATTAACTGGGTATTAATTACACAACAAATCTAGGCAATAACCGTTGTAATTCTCCCAAAGGTACCTTGAGCGGCGATAAATGAGGATATCCTGTCTTAAATTTTTCATTTATATACATGTTTTTTTAATCTGGAATGCGTGAAGTACTATTAATTGACTTGTAGATCAACTTTCCTGTGATGCCTGTTACTGACATCACTTCACACTAATGATACAAACAGCAAGAAAGTTCCATTTGTCTAATTTACCTACTTCATTTCCCCATCCCCGCTCGTTTCCCTCTGAGAAGAACACGGAACAGTGGGCTAGAAGAATGGAGGATGTGATAAATAAGTTAATGGGCAATGATCAGCAGTGGAGGCCTGTGATCAGAGGGATTGTTGGTGGAGCCCTGCTCTTATCATTTGTCATCTCAGCAGATCATCAGAGCAGAGTTTTTCCAAACCGAGCACCAGCTGGGGGTAATCCACTTATACTGCATATGGCATTTAATACAGTCCGTATTCCTGTATATTTTTATGCACTGTCATCTAAATACGTTTCATTTGAGATGGAATTCATACAGACAAATTGAAGGAAAAAAAAAAACAGATAAATGCTTGGACAAACATAAATGCAGATGCTTCCAATTTTTTATTGGCAGGTTTTGGTCCAGCTCCGCCTCTTAAAGGCAAGAGGGTCAGTGTAAATCACTGCTGAGTTATTGGGTGCATCTCAAAGCGTAGGCGGCATCCTTTGAAGGCTGCATTTTTAGGGGCCGACACATAATTCCATCCCCCAAACTGACTAACTTCTTTTCATCTCCGTTCACCAGCTTTGGTTTAAATTGGTTTCCCTAACCAGAGTTAACCTTAACTCTAACCCCTAAGCCAAAATCTAGCCCGAAATCTAACCCTAAATTTAACCTTGTCCTTTACTCTAAATGTCAGACTGGCAGATAAAAGTAAGTGACGACCCCTAAAAATGCAGCCTTCGAAGGATGCAGTCTACACTTTGAGATGCACCCATCCTGTGTGACCACCTTTCTATCCTATGATGATGCATTCCTGCCATAATGGGAGGGGTCTCTTCCAGGATTACGATGGCCCAAACCACGCAGGGCACAAGGGGTCATTGAATGATTTTATGAGTATGAAAATGATCCAAAGCATATCCCACTGCCTTAAAAGTCATCAGATCTAAAACCAGCTGAGCTCATATGAGAGATTTATAAACAATGTGTTAGCGCTCTCTGTCACCATTATCAAAACACCAAATGAGGGAGGGAATATCTCTTAAAAGAATGGTACTTGTTCTAGACTCTGCGCCAAGTCTTTGTCGAGCTAATTAGGCAGCTTGTGCAGACCCAAGACCTGACTAAGACTGGGAAATTTTTTTTTTTTTTTTTGTGAATTTGGCTCTCATCTGTTGTAGGAACCAGCTGTATTAAATATCGGAATGAGAAAGTATACAATTCTGTTCAATGTCTGAAGGCTTTCTAAGAATAAAATGGCTTTTTTGTATTTCTGGAGTCAGAGTTTAATTCACATGACAGCAAATTAAATCATTGCTCTCTATAATGGATTTGTCGGGATCAGGGCCTGCGCTAGACCTGAAAATTTGGGGTAAAATATCCATCCCTTTATTGACTACAATTAGTCCTGGCTAATTCTTGATGGTTTTCCTTTATTAACACGTTTTCCAATTCAAGAATAATCAAGTGGCAATTGAAGCACAGATTACTAAAACCCCACAAGTCAAGTCAAGTGTGACTTATGGGGTTTTAGTAATAGGTGCTTCAATTGAAGACACGGCTTCTCTCCCCCATGCGATCTAACAGCAACAAAATAATGGGATAAATTCAGTACAGAAAAATAATTTAATTATAAATAGGTCTATGCACTGGCACTCAGCCAGTATTTTTTTTCCAGCGAGAGAAGCATTTCAGAATTCTTTCACGAATGAAGGTAATTACGGCAAAAAGTACGCCCACCTGTTTTTGCAGCACGGTCATGCAGCTTGCTGTAAAAATAGACAGCTGTCCGATTGGAAAATGGAAATGGATGAAACCACGTACTTGTCACCAGAATTACCTTCATTCGCTGAAGAGTTCTGAAATGCCGCTCTCGCTTGAAAAAAGTTACGTCGCTGAGTGCCAGTGCATAGACCTAATGAATGATTTTTCTGAACTGAATGTAGCAGATACGAGAAAAGTCAAAATATAAGACATTTTATTCATATAATTTTAAAATAGGCTATAGATGAAATGTTGAGGCATAAATCACATCACTGTGACTGAACTTGAATTTGCCATTAATTCATCAGTTTTAAAATACTCATAATAGATTAGGAGCACTAGCCCACGGGGATGAAGGGGTTAAACACTGGTGCGTTTTTAAAGATGGGCATTAGTCTTGCACTGACATACAGCAAGTCTTCAACAATTTTCTTATGAATCCAGACTGTAGGCTATATGAGTTTTGGAAATGATTTTGGTTCCAGTCTGTATGTGCTTTCTGCCATTTATTCATTTTTAGTTGAGCCTGCACAGCTGCATTGGGGTGAAAAAAGGCCTTAAGGCTTGCACTTACATACTGTAAACCACATAAAATCTCGCAAAGAAGCACAGCCGAGCTGACCCAAAATTCTGAGTAAATATCTTTCCATCCGTTATCTTAACTGCTTCTACCTCATCAGGGTTGTGTACTGGAGGTCTGGTGCCTAACCCCGCCCACGATGAGCGAAAGGCAAAAACACAGCCAGACAGCCCGCTAGTACAATACTGCGCTCCAAAGTAAATATCTTCCCTGTAATTTTACCATGCGTTGACTGTTGCCATAAAATCAAAAGACGTGATATGCGCTAAATGATGTGAATATCACATCAATAGCTGTTTCAAGACCGCCAGAAGCATGGCGGTCATTTAACGCTCATGACGCGTCGAAAAACCCCGCAGACATTTGAATCTGGAGACACTTCTGCGGAAGAATCGCAGCGAGCTGAAGTTGAGATTCTCATGGGGCCGCTTGCATGCGACCGTACCGTCATCCCGCCAGCCGTTTATGCTTAAGAGGAGAACAGGCGATGACAGTCGGGCCTTTGTTTTCAAGACACGAGACCGCGAGCTAAACTCTTCCCTTGAATCGCGAAGCGATGAAATTTCCCATCGGGAACCACTACAGTTGCCCGATGGAAACCGAGCAGAACTTTGGCAATGAATTAAGCGGTAGCGGCGATGGAGATAATCTTTCAGATCTTAGCTTCATGCCTCCGAGGTCTTTGGAGTGCAGGGTGCTGTGCGCGTTCGTCTCTGCGTGTGACAGTTCCGTCCTCTGCCTTCAGGGGTTCAATGCCTCATAACCGCACACATTCGGTGCGTAAATAGTTCAGTTAATTGGTTGCATTTTACCCTTTCCACACTTAGGCTTCAGATCATAATCACCCAATATCATACGTGAATCTGGAATTTAACACTGATTACTAACAGCTGTGTGGTTTAATGTGACCTCAGCAGCGTTATTAAATAATATTGAATATTAAAAGGAGTTTTTACTCTGTAAATATCCGGTAATTCCAGAAGGAAATAGTGTTTTTTTGTTATTATATATAGAAGGTTTAATGAGTTTGGAATTACCTCAGTAAAAGGTTTCACTGCACTTTGAGCTTCTACACATGCCCTCCAGCAGGAAACGGTTTATGGCTTTATTTCACATAATTATTTTTTATATCCACATGTTCACTCACGTCTCTGCAAAAGCAGTCACAAAACGTTATATATACTTTTTTTAATAATCTATGGAAACAATTTAATTGCATTTCCAGAGCTTCTGAAATGACAGCTTTGGGTTTTAAGGTAAGCCAGGATTCTCCGCAGCTCAGAGTCTGCAGAGGCTGTAAATGTCAACATGCAGTGTGTGCTGTTTCATAGCGCCTGAACTCGCAGTCATGTTCATTTACCTTATGATTCAAAAGGGGGAGGTTGTACTTTATTTCTGAGTCTCACAGGATTGAGATGAATGCACTCTGTGATGGCTTTATTGATGGAGACTGCCTACCCCACTGGAAATTAACAGTAATGCACAACAGAGAGGTGCTCCTATCATCGCACCTTAACACAGCAAAACAACCTGTGTAAAAATGAACTTCTACATGGTACCTCTAACCCTTAAAGCGCAAAAGGCAGCATTTGCCACTCGCTGATACAATGAAATAAAATCAAAGCTTTTGAAAACCTATCATGTGGCGACTTGTTGAAAAGAGCTTCCGGAGGGGAGCTTTTTTCAACAAGTCGCCTCATGACAGGTTTTAAAAAGCTCAAGATATTAAAATTTTTTAAGTGTTTAGTTAAATTGGTTTCGGCGCCCTCAGGGTTAGCTCATTTTAACCTTCATGAGAAATGAATTAACGCTGGATATTTCACTTCAGGATTCAAGTTGGCATGAAAAACAACAAATCTACAAGCTTTGCTTCGAGGATTCAAATAAAACTCTGCAGGCTGCAGAGCAGTTGCCTATTATTTTCCCTTTAAATCCGCAGATGGTGCGCTCACAAATAGCCGAAACATCAGTGCCATTTGACTCAGACCAGTTTCAAAACAGGAATGCTAAAACCTGGTAGCGATTAGCACTGGAGGACTGGAGTGCGGTTCACCACCCCAGAGAGAGAGAGAGAGAGAGAGAGAGAGAGAGAGAGGCTGGCTTTAGAAAAGGCACAGCGTTCAAGCCCAGAGCTTATCGGACTCATCTCTCCATTCCGGGCATTTCCGCAGTCGGATCGTACTGCAGTGGGAGCACATATCCATCTGGCAACCTCAGCCTTGGGTCAGCCCAAGAGCCTCTCTGTTCAACAGCAGCCCGGAACATTCTCATTCTGATGAAAAACAGACACTTGACCGCACGAGATGGCATTTCAGCTTCTAGCGGCGGCTTATGGAGGATTCATTACGAATTCAGTGGGAGACAGGGACGGGTTGGCGTCGAATGGAAGTCGAAGGTGAATTAAACTGCAGTTATTTAAGGTTCAGCACAGACATGTGGGTTCTGGTTAATGAAGAGTTTGATAGGAGCGGGTGCTTTCGAAACACTTCATATTCATGCTTTCGCAAACGTCATTACAAATCTCAGTACCATGAGGGCCCTCAGATGAAATGTGCCCTATAATAACGGCTCTCACTTGGAAACGCTCCAAACACTCTTTGGGTGTCTTTTAAAGAGGAAAAAAAAACATTCAATTAAAAAAATGAATCTAAATTTGTACGTAAATAAATGTAAAATTTACGTAAATTTAAAATTCACACCCTCATCAATGGCAAGAAAAAAAAAAAGCCAGTCTGCAAATAATTTCAGTTTCAAAACATATGGCATATGGGCAAGTAGACTTCTTAAAGTGCATCCACATACACTCCAAGAAGGGATGTGTTGAAAAAATTACCAATAATGTGTAGCACTCCAGTTTACACATCTTTGGTCAATATTGAACAAAATCATGTTGGGAGAAATAAAAAAATAAAAAAAAAAACAGTAGTGAATGTGTCAGAATTAACACAACAATTGTTGCCCCTAACCTGAAACAGATGTGTAAGAATTCACTGGTTTGTGTCCATTTCAGCATATCCTTTCAAAGAGAGCACAGTTTTTGGTAGTTGGATGCCTAACTCAACACAAAGGCAAAAAAAAAAAAACATGGACACAGACAAGAAAATCAAAGCAAGGTGAGGGAAATGAACCCGACATCATATCAGCAGCTGACTTAAAATGGGTCCTTACCAAGGTTACAACAAGCTCTCATGGGACTCTGGTAGCCCAGTTTTAAATGTTAATAGGGCCTTAGAAGTCACCTGTAATGGATATTTATCAAATCTGCCTCAAAAGGGACCAAATTAAAGAGAAACAACACCAACAGAAACCAGGGAGCATCAAAATGGCGAAACAAACTCAAGATGAGATACCAAAACGCTGAGATTTGAGTAAAACAACGACATCATAACGCAGTTCAGTCAAACTAAAGGGTCAGGCTTCCCAGTGCTGAATAAAAGCAGGGCCAGCCCAGGTGACACCGATTCTGACTAACGAGGAGAGTCACGCCAAACCGAGATTATCCCCAAAACGGAAGGGAAAAACCAGAGCCTGCGACTGAGGTCACTTTTCAGGCAATCGTGTTTTCAAATCATTTTCTAAGTCCAACATGTCAATAGATATCAATAATAAACCCCTGAAAAAAAAAAAAAGCTGTCCTAAGGAACACACACACACACAACAAGTTTCTATGATGTAACACCTTCCACTCATTTAAAATATTTGCCAATTGCAATAACATTTCCTCTTCATCGTCTTTCGGAAACACCCTTTGTAGTACGCTGCTGAAGATAAATAGCGAGAGGAAGTCTAGAAGTTTCCTCGAGTTCTGCTTGCAATAAATTCTATGACAGCGGGGCGCCGGTCAGCTGTTCACTTGCGCGAATGTTATCGGCCATTCAGTCCGAGACGGTTTCCCCAACAGACCGCTGAAGGAATTAGCACGAAGGCTGCAGGCCTGGTGTATATCTGTGAAACAGGGGTCTTTCAAGGTTGAACCAGTAGCGCGCGCTTAATATTTTCTGCTAACATCGAAAGAAGTTACTATGCAGCCTCATGGCACTATTTTATTTTCATTATTATTTTTTTCCCCCCTGCCAATAGCCAACCTTTTGACTCCGGACAGAGGCAGCTATGAGGGACGATTAATAAGTTCCACATTGCTTCCTGATTCATGGAACCACGATCAAATTTGTCCACTCCCAAACATCCAGCTTCGCTCTGTGGTTAAAATCGACTCCCTCAAGGCTTTCTCATATCTTCAACCCAGTAGCCAACCCCCATTCCACACATCCATACCATCCCCCCCCCCCCCCCGCCCCCCACAGAGCACTGTAGCTGCTCTTAAATAAATGTCCAGTAGCACTAATCACAATCCCAAAAAATCCATCCATCCTTTCATCATTCAACATACAACCTCAGAGATCGCGAACCATTCAATCAGGCTCTCGTGCGTTTGAGTAATTTCGAGTGAAATTAGCCGACATGGGAGGAAATCCGAGGAACCCAGACGTAACCAAACACAGGGATAACGTACAGTACACAAGCCACACAGAAAGGACCCAGGATGGATTTTGACTCATAAACCTCTTGATGGGAAGCTATCTTACAGAATCCAACACATAATTATCTTAATTGTATATCACATGAGATCATCCTACAAGGATGTTTTTGTAAGTGCACCTTGTGGGATGGTCAAGACATAATGAGAGGGTCTTCCCAATGATTCCTCTGTCCTGTATTAAATGAGACTGTGCCACAAAACATAGTTCTCGTGTCTCGGTACAGGATCCGCAGACTCTAATTACATCCCCTCCATGTTCTCTGCTGGAATCAAATGTTGTTTTTGCAAAAAGTAAAAAAAAAAAAAAGTTAAAATCAGTCCCTCGAAAGCAGAGCCAAAATGCAGGGCTTGTTAGCAAGGGCGGCTCCTTTTTATGAAGCCTTGGAGATGTGGAGACCAGACTAAGGATGGAGATAACAAACAAACAAATAGTTACCACTGAGCAAAAGGAGGCAATGAGATTATTTGTGTCTGAACTGTCAGTAGGTGGAGTAGGCGTCCATTTTGAATCTCTCTTGACCATTATAGCTATCCTTAAAAGCCCCCAGAATCCAGACATCTTGTTATCTCTCGTTCCAAAAAGCCTACAAGGACAATATTTACATTTTTTCCCCTATACACAGCCATTCCAAGGGCAGAATTTTCCACAGTTTTTTTAATGACAGCACATGTGGTTCTTTCTTTTTTTTTTTCATTTTTAGCCCCCCCCCCTTCTTCCTCAAATTTGAAAAAGAACCCACCTCATACCACACAGCCTGTACAATATGGCTGCAATATTTACACGTCCCCGGTTCAGAAATAAGGAGCAGACAGAACTCATCTGATTGACATCAGATGTCATGTTAAATCCTGTTTACAAAAGCGTGCCGCTATTATCAACTATTGTTCCACCTATTTTTCTAAACCTGAGTTCTTCACATCCTCCCACAAATCTTGGGATTAGGGCATTCAGCAAAGCATGGAAACAGGCAAATCACCGGGGGCACACTGAGTGAGGAGCGAGGCAAAAGGGGCTTATAGACACAGTGTTGTATGGGCTCTTTATTAGAAACACATGCCTCGCGCTCGCATCCAAAGATGGAAATCCCACTCTGTACCCTTTGATGTTTACAACTTAGCCTAAATTTCAAAGATTCTATCAAAGTATTTATTGTGAGCTCTCCTTTTAATCAAAGAGCTCTTAGACAAGTTTTCAGTCTCTGCATTTTTACTATACAGTAGGCCTTCCGGTAAAATGTCTGATAAGCATCAGCTGTGCACTGGGCTTTACAACATGCTCAGAGGTCCTGCTACAGTCTGCATGGTTGTATGTAGTTATGGCTGTCATCCCCTCAAACCGAATTCTTTTTCTCTTTTTTCTTTTCAATTTTTGATTTTTGAAACAATTTAACGACAGGAGCAAAAAATGCACTGAACCGCTAGCCTTTAAAGAAGTCAGGAATTCTCTTGAACTATGTCTCAAAAATAATTTTTGCTTGTTTCTTTGAAAATGTGATTTGCTGCATGAAATCATTTCCGTGTAAAAATTATTTGATGGCCAAGTATGGAGCCTTGCGGAACTCCTGAAGTTAATTTAATTTGGGTGAAAGTCTATGCCACCCCAGTAAACAAATCACTTCCCAGCAGATAAATCTACAATAAACCAGTTTTAACCCATACATCACAGTCACTGTAGAAGCACTGATACCCTGTTGAAGCTTTTGAATGGACAAAGAGAAACATTAATTGTGCAACAAAAATGAATTACTTTTCAATCTACAACATTCATCAAATGCAGGTAAGTCACGTGTCTTAAGAATTTGAGTAAGTTGGCATGTCATCACACTTTCTGTGTTTTGTGCCATATCTTGTAAGACAGATAATGCACTAATTTTTGTTTGTCACGCTTCAAGCGCCAATATTTCACTGCAGTCCCTTTGCATGTTTATAAAATTTAAGTAAAGTGATTGATAGGAAAGGCATCATGATGGCAAATGAAATTGAAAAGCCCTTGCTGAGGACAATTTTAAAGGTTAAACTCTATTACTTCTGACAGCAAGCCACAGATGACATCAAATGGGTTATATGACAACCACATTGACCTGAATTACCAACATATGCATTTAAGAAAAGGGGGTGGATTTTAACATCAGCATCAAAATAGGGTTGATTTCAGCATCAAGAGAGAATGCTGTCTAAATCCAGGCTGCAGTGAATATCTGAGACCTAAGCCATTTAAAGAGAATGGGTGAGTTCATGAGAGGTCATTCAACGTGGGTTGGAGCCAAATGTACATCAAGTATTTGAACATTTCTTTATTCTAGTCTCATGTCAACTCCTCTGGATTACATTTTGCAAGTAATCAGATATAATTAGGCACCAGTCGTGTCTTGTTGATTAAATTTCTGACACTGCTGAACAATATAAATTTGACTAAAGATCGACTTGGAAGATGCGTGGAAGTTTCTGGCTTACGGCGAAGTGTATTGGGCCCATTCAGCTGTGCCCCCACCCATCAGGGGCATTTAAATTTTATTATTGTTATTATACTTTTGAATACGGCAGGGTTTAGCACAGTAGCTATGCCCTGGCCGCCAAAATCAGTTCCTGACTCAAGTAGAGTTTGTCCCTAATTTGACTCTCATATCTTTTTTCCTAAACAAAAAGTTTGGTCTGTGAGTTTGTGAGATTGCTGAATTTATTGAGCTGCCAAAAAAAAAAAAAAACACTTTAAAATCAAAGGATGGATATCCACCGCCTTCTGTGCTCTAATCTGTTTCATGAGATCTTGATCTAAAATCAGATTGATTGATACCCATTTTTAATGGAGAGAGGTTTGTCACAGATTAGCATTATTTTATTGATTCTTGTTCTCTTTTTTTTTTTTGCTGAAAACATTCTTGCACAATTAGTCTGGATCCCTCGTCAAATAATTCAAGTTTTATGAGAACATCTTTATGTTGCTGCTCTATAAGCTTTTTTGAAACATGCTTCCAGGCTTGTCACTTTGACAGAGCCATTAATCTCTGTCATAACTTATTCTACTATTAAGCTATCATCCAATAAATCTTAAGATAATGCACCATGCAATAAAGTCAACATTCCAGATCAGCTCGCACATCTTTGGGTTACTTTGAACCATCACTGTCCGTACAGTCTGATGTTTTAATTTGAAAAAAGCCATCCCCAGTCAGAATTAAAATTAGAGTGATGTTCAGAAGTGAATACGTGCCCTTGCTGGCGTGCTCAGGCCGTTGTCTTTGGCGAAGTCGTTCATGGAAGTCAACTCCTCCCATGACGGAATCTCTGATGTGCCGCGGCTGGCTTTGTGGTTTGCAAAACCTGACGAAGACGTGGAGTAAACTAAATTTAAAAATGGACTGCCTCCAAATCTGCTCAAAAGATCAATCCCAAGCCACATTACAACATTATCCAGAATCTCTGCCAGACTGTTTCATTTCTGCCATTCTCTGTCATAAGTAACCCAGGGTACGTTTTTGTGGTGATGTTGGTTAAACACAGTCTAGCCATTCAGGTGAAAAACCTGGCCATGACTGGTTGAAAAGTGGCGATGAGTTTTCCAGCTGACAACAGGACAAAGTCTGGGCAAAGTAGTCTGTATATGTCAGACGTATATAAACCTGACGTCCCTTACAGATATCAAGATTTGGGATCTGGGATTTTCTTCTCTGGATAAAGATGCACAACCTAACTATATCACTGCCATTCATTTGCCAGTACAAGGAAAAAAGATGTTGACAACTAATGCAGGATCTGGTTAAAATAAAATGGTAAAATTAAGATCGCAGAAATAATCTTATAATGACATATCATTTACTGAGCAGAAATGCTGTCTGAAACATGAAGTTTCTTCAGTTGTGACAAGATGATCTATTGACTTTATCCTCTGATCTGAATGGACAAAACAATACATAAAAAATGTCTTCCATGACCAGAGTCGTAATACAATTGTTTTTCGTATAATATCCAGTTTCTCTCTCTCTGATTCGATTGCTCACTCAAAAACAAATTTGTTATTTAACCTTACAACTGCGAAGCAATTAAACAGAAGCACCGGCATCTGTGAAGTGTTAACATCTGGAGGATTTTGGTTTCTCTGATATTCAGGCGTCTGTTGCAGGCCATGTGTGGCTATTTCTTCAGAAAGAGACCCTTTCAGTAAGAGCCAAGAGACTGTCTGTGACCGTAGACTGACCGTAATTCATTTTATTACCGATCCTGACACCAAACAACCTCTGAAATGCAGTGTTTCCACATCCAAGTTAAATGTTGGACAAAGTAAATTTGTTCCATGTTTTGTCATAAGCATATCGTGATTAACCTAAGGGAGAATGTCAATATTCTGAACAGTGAACGCATTCATTTTTGATCGGATGCCTGTTCAGTTTTGGATGCATTTGAGGCTGCAAACCTGGTCACTGCATTTGATAATGAACACCCATCTGTTCATTATGCGTTCCGGGGATATTATGTTTTTGGTCCGACCGCCACCGCCGCGCCGCCCTACATGTTAACGCGATAACTTCAGTAATATTTCAATTAGAAATTTCAAGTTACCATATAAGTAAGTATCATTAAGCGGAAGAACTGATTCGATTTTGGACAATTTACAATTTCTAGATTGGCCACCAGGGGCCAAAAACTGAAAAAATCACTGTTTTTATCATATCTCTGGAAATATTTGACCGATTGACCTCAAATCAAGTGCAAATGAAAGGTCATGACCTGAGGATGTGTCCCACAATGACATTATACCTGTTTGGTTCAAAATTTTGACACAAGGTGGAGCTTTGTCACATAAAATTCACCATTTTTGCCATATCTTTGGAACTATTTGTCCAATTGACATGAAACTATGTGCAACTGCAAGGTCATGACCTCAGAACGTGTCACATGATGACATCATACCTGTATGGTTCAATATTTTGCCACCAGGTGGTGCTTTGTGATGGAAAATTACCATTTTGGCCATATCTTCAGAACCATTTGTCCGATTGACCTGAAATTAAAAAGTTCAAATGAAAGTCTATTCAAGGTCTATTCAAGGATTGGGGAATTGGAGGATTGGGGGCGTTCGGGGATATAACCCCAGCTGTTGCCTCCGACGGCATAAGCCTAGTTTTCTGATACATTTATTTCCCGATGCCTGCCCAAGGCCTGATGCATTCATCTAAAACTGAACGCCATTCATACAAAACTTAACTCCGTTCATTATAAAATGTTTGCAATCCAAGAAATTCTGCTTGTAGTCAACTGTTCTGAGTTTTTTACAGCAGATTTTGTCGATGTATGCGACAGTTTATGCAGTTAATGCCATCTCCCCATTTTCCATCATTTACTATAGATAGATTTTACAGATCGTAATGTGGTTAGCATGGTCATGTGGTTAGCATGGTTAGCACAGTTAGCATCGCGGCTAACAACATTAGCTAAGTTAGCTGAGTAACGTGGTTGGCATGGTCACATGTTAGCATGGTTATCATTGCTAGCATACCGTTTAACAACATTAGCTAGGTTAGCTAAGAAACGTGGTGACCATGCTAACCACATTACTGAGCTGACGTAGCTAGTGTTGTTAGCCGTTGTGCTAACAATACTAACCATGCTAACCACGTGACCATGCTAACCACGGTACTCAGATAACTTAGTCAATGTTGTTGGCCGTTATGCTAATAATAGTAACTATGCTAACCATGCTACCTGGCTAACTTAATTAATATTGTTAGCCGATATGCTAACAATGCTCACCATGCTGCATTAATTTTTGGATGCTGTCCGGTCAAAAATTAATGCATGCTTGTTCGTTTTTGAAAGCAAAATGAATGCATGCTCATTCATTTTTGAACACTCTGCCATTCATTTTTTAGCTGAATACGAACAGAGACTTGTTCATTTTTGAATGCTTGTTCAAATTTGAATGTGTTCAGAACATTGACAAGCTCCCTAAAGTACACTTATTGTGATTGACTGACCCTTTCTTACTGAAATTATTTGTTAACCTGACCCAATTGAAAAGTATAAAAAGTTTTGTTACCGACCACTTTTGATTTTTCTTTTATTTTGCCCATAGAAGTTTGTTAGAGGTGACGTTTGGCTGTTCATAAGAATTAAAGCTCGATTGAGAGGTCTCAAATATATCATCTCTGTAAGATTTGCAGTGATAGCTTGGAGGCTAACCTAGCAGTAAGCTTTCACTGAAGAAGGCTGAAAAGTCATCGTGCTACACTGCACGTGCTGCCGAATGCCATTGATGCCGTTACCGTTCTCTGCATTTTTATGATGCACCAGGCTATTGACTCAACCTAAAGGTTAATGACTAATAGGCTGGCAGTTGTTTGGGGTCCAACTTGACAAAAATCGATACTAAGAATTGAACTTTAACTGCATTACATGCCGCTGAACACATCAATGGCCGACCTTTGGGCAAAAATTCTTAAGGAACTGGGATATAAAATCAATTGCAAAGCACTGAGACTGTTAAAGAGAAGATGGGAGTCGCTTTTTAAAAATGCCAGTGCACCCCCACAGCATAAACACAAGGCCCACATCACTTCACCAGCCACGAAATTCAACTCTTTGGAGAAGGAAAGTTTTGAAAGCTGAGAAATTAGCAACATTAAATGAGAGGCGGTTAGCTCTTCTTCTGGAAAAGTCTTGAGAGTATTGCTTAATCGTTCTCACTTAGACTTTGAGTGTGTCCGAGTCACACAGTGAGCACCATAATTCATTGGGCAGCAACAAATTTTTCGTTTAATTTTGGTTCTGTACCGTAACACTTCGAGTCTGACAGGATACAGTGACAGTGAGTTTGAAGTGCAGACTGTCATCATTACTTTCAGAGTGTTTTCATCCATATCAGATGAATTGTCCACAAATGACAGCAGCTATTGCACATGGTCCTCCAACTCCAAGAGCATAAAAATTGGACAGTGTAACAAAAGATAAACTGAATAAGGTAATCCTATTTAAAATATTTGGTCGCATCGCGTTTGCAAGCAATAATTGCTTGAAGTGTGTGACACACAGACCTCCGCAGACTCTGGTATCTTCCCTGGTGATGCTCTGCACTGCAGCATCTTCACTTCCTGCTTGTTTAATGAACTTCCTGCCATCAGTTTCCTCCTCAGCATGTAAAATGCAGGTTCAGTTGGACTCAGATCCAGTGATTGACTCAGGCAACTGAACCAAAATAACAATAAAAATGTTGCTGTTCGATGAATGATCCTGTTCACTGTATGTGCATCGAATGATTTGTTTTATTGCTTCACCCAGTTATTCTGTTGCTAGTTTTGTTTGCCACAAATGCCTTGTGGGGAGTGAGTATTTGAGTAAATGGTGAGTTCTTGTGGACTCCCACCCAAAGGCATTCTGGGATATGTTTGGAGTCCATGCAATGTAAACTACAGGGTCACAACATCTGACGTAAAATTCAAAATGCTTGAAATCTGAAAGGTTTTCTGTCTGGAGGGAGAGTGTGTGCAATGTCTTAACCCGTGACTCATTTTCACTAATTTCATATGCATTTTACCAATTTTATAAGCGCATGTTAGAGATTCTCTCTCTCCATGTTTCCAGGTGCTGATAAGACACCTCGTGACCTGGGACATGTTCAAGACAAAAGGGTCTCATGCTAGGTCTCCTCAGTGATAGACTGCCGATTTTTGAATGACTTGCGAGTTCTTGCACGTTTTCCAACATGGCTGCCGACAGGGGTTTGCGTGAAATTCAGTAGAACAAGCTGTGCAAAAGTGTGGATTGCGATGTTTAAAGTGCTGGATGCCATCTTGAAAAGCAAGGCGAGGCTGCTCACAGATGCTCTCGCTCGTATACGTGAGACCAAACGTAGTTTAATCGTTCGAGAAGCAAGCACTCGCGGGCTCTCGCTCAACCCGGCGATCTTGAACATGCTCCTGTTCATTATCATTCACCCTCCCCTCTTTTCTCAATTCCTCCTCTCTCTCTCTCCCTCTCTCTCTTTCTCCATTCTTCTGTCTCTTATTCACTGCCCTCTCTATCACATAAAAAACTACTTTTCTTTTTCTCTCTCTCTAATTCCATCTGCCTCTATAAAACCCCTCTATTCTATTCAATTTAAATTCAATTCAATTCAATTCAACTCAATTCAATTCAATTCCATCCAAATTAGCTTTATTGTCATAGAAAATGTGCCCTTAAATTGCCAAAGCATAACATGATGACATAACAAACAGACTGGACACAGCACAGTGACAACAGATTGAAATATTGCGAATGTACAATGTAGAACAAAATACTAAAAAAGAAAAAAAAAAGTTTGAATGACAAACTCATAAAATGGACAGTCTCATTCTCTCTCATCTTTCAAAGCTAACTCTCTCTTTCCTACTCTCTCCCTCTAAAACCACTCTCTCTCACTCCCTCTTTCTCTGCCTCTCTCTCTCTTTCCCTCTCAAAAACCTCTCTCTCTCTCTCCTCCCCCCTCTGTTTCTTTCTCTCTCTCTCCCCTCAATCCAGGAGACGGGCCCATCCTCTCCCACAGATGTTAACAGCACCACAGCGGGGCCCGGTTCCAGGGGCCCAGCGGTCAATGGAGCCTCGCTTCTCCGTTTGTCTCCCCCTCCGGCGCGGCCCGTTTTTCCACCAAGCCGGCCGCGCTAATCACAACAAGGCCCTCGCCGCTTTGAAGAGGTTTTCCTGGCAGTGGAGCAGCGCCCGACCCCAGGCAGCAGACACAAGCGCTGCTTTTTAATCCGGCAGCGCTGCTCCTGTCCTTAATGAAAGCAGGGAATCCTCACGAAAGAACAAAGGTGCTCTTTCATGGAGGCAACGAGCGGCACGAAAACGAGATTACGGCCACGCCTTACATCATTTGGATGCGCCTGGACAGTCAGAAGTTGTTCACCTCTCGCAGCGTCTGCATCGATAAAAGGGGCTTTACAACAAGCCGTTCTTTTTTTCTCGTTTCTTTTCTTTTTTTCAGGCTGCGAGCTGTTAAAGCTCAGACTGATAGTGTCCTGTCAAAAGGAAACCAGGAGCTGTGAAACCGGGCGGCTGGAACCAGCCTTCGGAAAAATGTGCTGAAAGACTCGTCTGAGATTCACAAGCCTGTCGGCCACCGGCTGTTTGCATTTAAGGTGTTTTGCGCTGTTCCATAGCCGATCCCCAGTCGCTTTGTAATTTGCAGCTCATGTATTCACAGCTTTATATATATATATATTTTTTTTTTTTTTCCATATTTTTTTTTTAAGAGAACAGTGCCCATTCAAAACATCTCTGTACGCAATGGGTCGATTGCTCAACCTCCAGTTTTGCTGCTAGTCATTTTCTCGAGAACCACCCTGCCTAACGAGCCTACTCTACTCCTGACGCGTCATATAGTAACACCTGACCAAGCGTAAATATACGACGCAAAACAAGGCTTTTGGCTTCCTTATTTGACACCAGTTTAAAACAAACCCTTACGCCTAACCCCTGACCCTTAACCCGAACCCTAACTGTCAGGGTCAAATGAGGACACTAAAAGCCTCCTTTTGCCTCTTATATCAACACTTGGACAGCATCACTACAAGACCAGTCCGACTGAAAATAAGTTTGCCAAACATCCCCCCACTCAACACAGCACTTCCTTGGGCCCTTGACAATACGCCCGGACACAGTGAAGTCGATCGGGTGAACGGTTGTTGAGAAAATCTGAGGAGAGATGTACATACGGATAAACAGAGACTCCCTCAGACAGATGTTTAGGCCCCTGGCAACGGTTTATATTTTACTTTGTATAATATGTGAAAAAGTCTTGGACATGTTTTGATGTTTATGCCTCAGGTTAAAGCTTCCTTAAAAGTTCAGGGTGGTCTGGTTCTACAGCCCTAACTGCTTGCTGAGCATTTTCCGTGATAAAACAACTTCCTCTTGCCCTACACATTCATTTCATGGATACAATGGATACTTGCATGCTATTAGAGGACTCAAAGCCGATTAAAAACACAGAATTATGAGGCGATCCTAAGGAACTTTGCTGTAGTAGGCCAACATGGTTTTTCTTTGATTAAACACTTAGACAACGCAAATATGCAGTAATATAACGAACACAGGTGTGGATAAAAAAATGAACATGGCTTTTTCATAGAGATATAAGTTATTGGCAAAATATTGGACGCATCACAAAATGACATTTACAGTGAAATCTCAGACCCTCAATCAACTCTATAACCTGAGCCTCCCAGTGATTGGGATGGCAAATCATTTTGACTTTATTTGTTGCCCGTTCTTAAAGAAGTTCTAGCCTAAGTGGTAACATCCTCTGACAAAAACATTGATTTTCAATACAGTGGCATCTGAACGATCAAAGATCAAAGGCATTCAGTATTGATTTCGAACCTCATCTTTTACGCAAATTCCCTCAATCTCTTCATCTTTTATATTATGCATCGCAGAGGGGCATTAATTTGTTGTCATAATATGATTTTTGAATTGTTATGATATTCAATCATGCACCTAGGTGGGTCGTGCTGCAGGTTCAAATTGAGACCTAAGGTCTGTCGAGTTTTCAAGTTCTCCCCGAGTTCGCATTGGTTTCCTCCAGGTCTTCCAGTTTCCTCCCATAGATCGAAAACATGCAGGACAGGCTAATTGGAGACTCTACACTTGTCTGGAAGAGTAGTGCAGGTGACATGAGATGCTGACAGTGTTGTTAAACGATAAATGAACAACCGAGCAGTTTCCTGTACGATGGCAAGCTTCGACCACCCATTGCTAGTAAACAATTGTATCTTGAGTGGATGTACATTTTTTATTCAGCATGATAGTATCACCTGAGAAACACCTGAACCCCACTTTTGTTTTGTTTTTGTTTTGCATTCCAACACTTTCCAAGTCTTATTTTGGTTCTGTCTCAACCTTTTTTGGATCATTTTCAATCAACAAATTCAGAATGAGTGTGTACTTCCAAAAAATAAAATAAAAAATCACTAAAACCACGGTATAAACCTATTCAGATTGATCAGGTAAAGCATGAGATATTTTCCCCTGTACCGTTTAAATGTAATCCTGGTAAAAGTTGACTTACAAATCACTGCCTTCTTTTTTGGCAGTGGCTATATTTACGGCACCGTTATCGGTGATACGGGGCTATATTTAAGGCAAGTCGGAGTGGGCATACACAGAGGCGTCTCTGGACAAATTTATGATGAAGAATTCGCGTCTGACAGGCGTCTCCGGGCAAATCCAAGTTGACAGACTTGCGTCTGACAGTTGTAGGGAGCAATTTTGATGATTTAGCCACTGAAATTCAGTCAAGAAAATTTCGAGTTTAATTTCTTGCGCTGCTGTTCGTGGTAATCCATGTTAGTGAGTGATGACACATCGGGTTGCTAGGGCACGGGCAGCATGCATTCGCAATATTAATATTCTGAAGCCCCTCCTCAATAATAAAGTCCCCCAAAACATATTGGCGCCTCCTTTTATAATCATACTGGCAAAGAAAAAGCCAGGAAAAAAAAGCGGAGATTGGATATGGAATTCTTTCTACGCAAGAGTTAACTACTCCTTTCAGAATATTTCCCCATTTAAAACTATCTAGGTGCATACTGCAATGCACTGTATTGGAATTTTGGCATATGTGTACTCAGGTATGGTACATTACCAGTGAGAAAGCTGACCAGCGCACAGTGGCACGGTACCGAACAATCGTATCTTGTGCAAAAGCGGTCTGAGAGTTTGTATTAAAAGCAAACACTCCGCCGTAGACCACGGTTCAGCGTGCTGAGCTTGGAAGCTGCCAACACAACTGAAGAAACGTCATTGCGCACGCGGGCTATAAATATAACCCCGAATCACCTTGTACAGCGTCGTAGATATGGCCACTTCCTTTAATTCCTTCTTTTCTTGCTTGAATTTTTCATGACGTCCATTATTTTTCTGAAACAAAGTTGTATTTGGGTGCGGCAGAATAACCAGTAAATACATAGCAATGTAATGCAAATAATGTATAAAAGAAAAAAAGAGATGAAAGCCCGGGATCCTTTCTTAGTTTGTCCTTCATGATGATTGACTCGGGCTGTATAATCTTTTTTTTAATTCTATGGTAGTTTGGCAAGCTCATTCCGGTGAAGTAGAAAACAAAGAATCAAATGCATTTGCTTTGATGAATTCAAGGATGAATGTTGATTGCATGCAGCCCTAAAAAGTTTCTGTCATCGAGAAGTTTCTGTAAGTTTACTTCAAGCCAATCGAGAAAGTAAACCCTCGAAGAAGACCTTGTAAGAAGCTGCGAACCCTTTTGTTTTTCATTTCCAAGGATGGTTGTTTTCATTGAGAGCATTGCTATCTCCTGCCACTCAAGCCTAGGATTGTGAGCTCAGCGTGAATATTCACTGCTCAAGAAGCTAGCTGATGAAAAACATCATCTGCATACTATTTAATGGTCTGCTGCATATGCAAATGCTACAGATTCAATTAATTTCAGTTGCTTCTCCCTTTTCGTTCACAAATTGGCAACATATTTTGCAATTCAATGTATGTGTCGCATGCATAAATTTATACTGTGCCTTCCAAATGTACCGTAATGGCCCAATGATGTGTACTGTTCTATCTGGGAATTGAAGGCCGATTGCAGGCAACCACTTTAATTTCATGGTATTTATACGAGCAGGTAACGACTTTACAGAAAGTCACTCGTGCATCGAGTATCCGATTTCGGGGCGAACAAAAGCAAGTTAAAACATTTCCTCCCATAGTCCAAAGACGTGCACGAAAGTTTAATTGAAGGCTCTAAATTGCCCTTTACTTTGAATGATATAGTTGCTAAGGCTCACAGTTGATGAATTAACTAAGACCTTTGCTTTTGCATGGGTTTGTGTCATATAAAAGAGCAGCGCGGGTCTAATCTGGGCCTTAGCCTTGTTTCCATCTGCTGGGACTGCTCTCAGCAGGCAGAGAAAATCTCAGCGATCAGAGGACACTGATTAATTACTCCTCTGCAGGCTGAGAGGATGAAAGGGCTCATTAAGAAAGACAGCCCACAAACTGGTCTGAAACGGCTGTTCGACTCCTGTTTGCACAATCAGAACAGACAGTGTTCTTTGATTTCACTCTCTGTTCCACCTTTTACTTAGAGTCCTATCCACATATTCCACAGCTAACTGTTATGTTTCTGCCGCTTAATCATGGATACTTCAGCCTTTTTCATCCTGTTCATTTCTCATATTTGTTTGGGGATTTCAGCATGGCCTTCACTTCGAATTCTTTACAGTGCCAAGATTTCTTGTCTCGTTAACTGCGTTTCTCACCTCTAAGAAGCTTATTCCCCTCACATGCGTAAATGCATATGTGCACACTAGCACGCAGAAAAAGCTGCACGCACACAGTCATTGGTGCTCTTCAGTTATTTGAAATGATCTGCGTGTTAGGATGGTGGAACACGTCATTAAAATGATCTGTTTTGAATGAGGACAATCGTACACAGTACTGCGCAAAAGTTTAGATTTTTTCTTTTTAATGGGGTCAGGTGTTCATTTTTTTTCTGCATCAGTTTTGCTGGAGATTAAAAAAGAAAAACTGAGGTATCAAATCCATCCATCCATTTGGCCATGTAAAAAAACTGTCAGTTTAATTCTGAAAAAAAATAAAAAATCCATTAAAAAAGAAAGTGAGACAAATGTTCAGAATCCCTGTCCATGCAGCAGATGATCAGATCAGCTTTCCATCACTGCCTCTCTGTGGGTTCGGCAGATTTAATTCTTTATATTGATACATGTACTCGTGATTTGGATTTGTTGCGCTAGTAGGTGCTCAAACTCTTATTATGAAAAAAAAAAACCTCTTGTCCACCCCTGAAAAGCAAAATGGAGGATGCCAACCATCTAATGTTTTCATGACATTATCTTCCTCATTAATGCCGTGGGGAGCTGAAGCTTGTCCCGGCCGATTACGGGCGAAAAGCAGCAACACACCCTCGACAGCTACCCAATGACAGGGCACATGCACACGCACACGCACACGCGCACGCGCACGCACACGCACACGCACACACACACACACACACCATTTACTCACACACTCACATCAATAGGCAAGTTAGAGTCTCCAATCAGCCAAGCCTGCATGTTTCGGGGGTGCAGGAGGAGATGATGAATGGCGAATTGTTTAATATGTGCCAAAAACATTTACATAGCGCGGTATGCTTTATTCTCATCACTCTTATAAATAAAGTCTTTCCTACTGTCAATCAACCTGCATTATGTAATCCAACAAATCTTAAATGCAACAAAAACAACCAAACAGATAGCCATATGCATAAAAATTTTAATGTGCAAAGGTTCCAGCAATTAAACCATTAATAGAACCTTTGCCATCCTCTAATTGTCAAAGGCTAACAACATTCGGTGTATTTTATTTGGCAGGTTCCCGTAATTACTGCTACCTTAGCAAGACGGGCAGAGGCTACCAGGTCTTCTCACGAGATGTATACACACTATTTGCCGATAATTACTTTTTTTTTACATTACAGTATATTTATTTAGTAGACACTTTTATCCAAAGCGACTGACAAGAATTGCATACAGTAAGGTCACTGACAGTGTAGCCCAACAGGCTGGACAAGGTACAATTCACATCAAGCATTGGTTACCTATAGTTGGTAGTTTGGTTCAGGTGTGAGGCCTGTAGCACCATAACCGTTTTGCGATATTGCGTTTCAAAGAAGTGAGTGTTTTCCAGCAACAGTCATTTTAGCGTAAGGGGTAAGGTTGAGATAGGCCACAGCAGTAAATGACAGTCACTACAGGCCTCTCCAAACTGAGATGAAAAAAACTTCCAAAAATTTAAGAAGTGGGAGAAAAAAATTTTTTTTTTGTTTACCTCAAAGAACTACGCCTCTTGGACAAACATGCAGTTCGAGTGATTGGGTAAGTGCTTGTTGGGGGTGCTGTTGGAGGGATACTGGCGTGGAGAGCCCTTGAGGCTGAAATATTGGCGTAGTGGTGAAAGAAAACGTCTAGATATTTTTCTCAGAGTCACGAATCACCTCACTCGCCCTGTTTTCAGTGATGTGCGCGTAGAATTGATGGGTGAAAAACACCCGCGCGGAACGAGAACTCTCCAGCCATTTTCACCGTGCCTTGCGGACACCAGGCACAAAGCGGCCCATCAGCTGTGCTTCAAATTAAGAAGCAGCAGCCGTAGCGGCGACAGTAATGAAAAAAAGATGAGTGTAGAGCTTTGCTTAGTCGTCCTTCTCCGGTTGACTGGACAAACACCGACCTCCACAGCTGTCCTGGCCGAGGGTTTGGGAGGTGATGGTTCATCCTGGGGCTCTGCAGAACCAGAACTGGCTGCCCCTGCATTAAATGGTAGGTCAACCCTCCTGGGTCCCTGTGGCGAAACCACCCTGCTAACTAAACAGCAACGCGACGTGGTGATATTGACCAACCACAGAGAGCCAAAGATACGTCCAAGCTGCACTTTGCATCATGGTCAGTCTGTGACCTTGTTACTGTTTTACAGTGTTACACAGCATGACATAAGAAATACTTTTCTTATTATTATTAATACTACTGTATATTCGAAAGAGAAAAAGATGTTAAAGGTCTCATATTATTGGGGAAAAAAATCCTACTAAGTCCACCAGTGTGAAAGTCTCCACTATTCCTAACATTACAGAGAAGTTGGAGTGGTGATGGACTCCCCAGCTTAACTGCTCGACCCCCCGTTTTAATTTCAGCGCTCGAATCTCACTGTTTGAAAATCGTGCAGCACCTTAAAAAATGATTGCCCCATTAAGTTATGTGCGTTTATTTCTTCTCTTTAACTCCACTTGCCAAGGCATATTTTAGATATTGAACTCAAGTCAGTATGTTTTCAAAAGTTAAAGTGATCCATCGTCTTGACTGATTATGCCTTGAAACAAAGCCTATCTTTGAGGTGAGTTAACTCTCATTTTTAGGGCAGCCAGTAAACTTTCTGAATTTAACCAGCTTGAGATTTATTACAGTGTGTGTTCTACATGACAAAGAGACCAGCTCTGCAAATTTCCCACCTACCTCCTCTGTCTGAGTAACCTGCTTCTACCCACAGCGTTGCTTCACCTGTCTCTCCCTCATTGCAGTTCAGTCTTCCACCCACTCACATTACTCACTCATTGTGAATATGAATGTGTCCAGGCGGCAGAGAAATGAAACTAGGGCAGAACAAGGCTGTGCCTCAACAAATTCCACTCCACCTACAAATCACATCCACCAACTAAAACAGTTCATGTGTGCAATGTGGCTAGAAAACAAAGAGTTGTGGGCAAAAACAACTCATTTGAAGTAGGCAGTGCGAAATGGAGTACCTCAGGGACTGGTGCTGGGACCTCTGCTCTTCCTTATTTACAATAATGATTTTGACTGGAACATCAAATTAAAATTTTCTATATTAACAGATGATGCTAAAAATATATATCAGTGGCAGCCTTAAGCATCTGGGGGCCCATTTCAAAAGCAAATGTGGGGCCCTATAAAACATAAGAACTTCATCATTTTGCTGGATGAAAGCTCACACCTTAGCCTATCCAGTGAAATTTCAACTTTTCGGGCTGATGTTTATTTGTGATGATTTATTAAAACGTTGGCAGTAAAATTTCTGAAAATCTGAAATGCGCAACTCACCCCAACAAGCTAGCTGCATTGCAAGCTGCGGACGTCTTTGTGTACTTTATGCGTCACTAAATTAGAAATTTAAAAAAGTTGCCGCCTAAAAATGCCTTAAGTTTAAATACAAACGGCGCGAAGAGCCCTTATTCTTTGTTTTCTTCTGAGGGGACGGAGATACGGGATAGCACTACAACATAATTGCTGAGATAATGATACAGTAAGATTTGGATGTACTTCAAATTTCGAAATCCCATCGATATATTTTAATGTTGTTTGAGTAGACTAGGTTTAGAAACACAAGATGACTCGTATTGCCAGACCTTAATTCAAGTTTGCATAGCAAAACATTACACAACACTAGGGGGGACAGTATCCCTCTGCCTTCTAAAAGAATGAAGCTGCCTTTGCCACAGCCATGATGATGTATACAAAACCATCAATACGTTTTCAGTGTGTTTGCTGTATTAATGTTTTCATTCAGTTGCGATGTCATGTGAATTACAGAGCATGTTTTTGTGCTCAAAGTACATTCAGCTAACGTTATATTGAAACGCCGCACAGTGTGTAACGTTAATGTTGTGCACTGATAACAGATACACAAAAATCGAACAGGTTTGCTCTGGTAATTTTCTGTCCGATTGCTGTTTCTGCTTGGAGATGCCTGAACTCCGACTTATCCTAGAAAACTCGCTTCTCGTTTGCTTTGGTTGAGTTATGTCCCGAAACTCCTTGGGTACAGAGATGCCAGAAGTTACGTTATAGCCATAACTTCTAATTTTTGAAATCTGCGCACGCTATCTGTTTCGATGGAAGGTTGGAAGCATACCTTTGTATTAAAGGTGCATAATTTCCATCAAATGCTGATCAGACACCAATAAAAGCTAAGTAGACGATTCTTTGATATTGCAACTTAAATTTTGCAAATAGTTGTCGCATTTTACTGATCAGAAACTATTTTGACTGGGCTGGTTCCGGAGGCTACTGGACCGTGACCTGGCCAGAGTCCAGAAATTTCCATAATGTTCATGGATAATTTAATGCATTAAAAATGCATAAAATTGTGAGATAATGCTTTAAAGTGTATACATCAAAGCTCACCGTTACATCAAATATTAAATACCTCCAGTATACAGCAAGCGAATCACTTTCTTTCTTTTTTTTTTTCCTCACATGCAAACTGGAGTCCGAGGCGGTAGCAACATTGGCTAAGGTGACTGTATTTCTGAAATTCCCAGAGTATCAGCTACCATAGCTGTTTTGCTGCCATCATTTGTCGACGATGAATAATTACTACACTTCTAAGGCAGCTCAGTGTCCATGCAACTAATACAATCTGACTGAGAAAACCGGCAACTCCGACCACGGAGATGGTTTTTATAAGTCATTGCAAAATGTGCCAATTTGAGTGGCCTTTGGTGATCCCAAACATTTGCCTTTTTTTGGGGGTGGGGGCTCAAATATTTGCCCGTTTTGCCTTTCCTGGTGGTGCGCTTCTGCATGTTTTCATACAGTCAAGGTTTATGATCAATGTTACATATGTGTCTGTTTTCTTCTCCCAGAAAATGCCAAACCAAATGCCATCTGGTTTCTGTCCTGGAGACCAGATGAGTACTCTATCGGCACGCGCTTGTTTTGATTCCATTCTGCAGTAGCTGTCCACGACTTCCGTTCCGTCTTTCCCCTGGTCTTGTTCGCCTTCCTCTGACACAGCCAACTAGCTGTCTTCGACATGGCCCGTTAGTGAGGGATAGCACTCGCCCACTTCACAGGAAATTGACCCCTGCCTCCATACCCACATCCTCAGGCCACCTCTGCTTTTGACCGGAATGTTCTCGGAGATGGTTTCCTTTACGCTTGTTGTTGGCAAAGTGAACCAGTGCAGAGAAAGAGATCTGTGATTGTAGACCATTATGTGCAGACTAATACCAAAAACCACTGAATAATTTTTGTTTTTATCTGAACAGTGTGGTTAAAAGCATGCTGAATATGGAATTTAAAACTCCAGCTGTATACAAGTATGAACTAAAACTGGCATGGTTGCCTTCACATGCAAAAAAGGGCTTAATTCAAACTTGACTATTGGTTCTAATCTTCAACAACATTTGTCAGTTAAAACTTTATACAACAGCATGGCAGGCTTAACAAATAGATCTTTAATTGCAATAAACTAATCTAAGAGAGGCCATGAGTATGTGCATCATAAAACAAGGTTTGCTCTCTTCTCTGACAGTAACCACGGAACCTGGAACATTAATTTTAAAAAAAGAACTTTGTCAGTGTCAGTTAATGCGTTGAGTAAATACCCAGAGGGATCAAGTGTAGCCTACTCGAGTGATTTGAAAAATAATATCATATTTGAAGCCCTTTTTCACAATTTTGAATAACACCAAATGAAATGCACCAAATTGCACATTCAAATGAAGCAGTTTATATCTATATTTTATTAAAGCAATATTTTCTCAACTTTCAATACAGGGCTCAATGTGCAGTTACCAATTCTTGCAGTACATTTTGTAATCGACTCACCGAGATTACATGCCTCTGTGAGGAGGAGGAGGTGTTTGAAATTTACCTCCTCATTCACTTGAATGGAGTCCATGAATATCACAGAATACAATCTGTATACTTTGAAGAACCAAGTGTTTGTTTACTGATTTTTTCCTTTTAAAGATCCGCGGATTTTCCAATGAAAAATATTATGTTACATTGGTCCTATTTTACTTCATTGTGCTGCTCAAAGTAGCGCTAACCGACTGCAGCTACATAATCTCACCTCGGAACAGCTGAGTTTGTTCATTCCGAAACAGACCCGCCCCTTTTAAGTGGTCAGACCAATGGGAGAACATCTTGTGGTGCATTGGGGTCTTGATTGAGATCAAAGGACTCTCAGTCCAAAACATCAGATATATTTGTGTTTAAAACATATTAAGAATGACAATTACACAAAACCACACATGCAAATGACTAGCAGAAACAGACCATTTTATTATTGAATTCATAAATATCATAGTCTGTCGGAAACTTTAAATTTGAGACATGTTGATTAAGGTGGGTCTGTAGCTTTTTCAATGCAAATGAAAAGGGTGGTCAATTTTAAAGACCTCCCCTTTGTCACAGAGGCACGGATTAAGTAAGTCAATGACAAGATGTATTGTACACAGTGGTAAAAGACTATTAAGTCCAATATTAAAAGTGGTGACTAAAATAGCTTTACAGAGAATTTGCAGCACCAGACAGTGTGGAGTGCTGTTGGAGCGAAGATATGTCGCTAATTAAGAAATAAAACAATACTGAGAAAAACTTTTTTCCCAACTTAATCAAAATCATTTTTTATATTTTTATGGCAGTTAAGCAGAGGTCTAATTGCACAACCATTGGTTGAGCCTATTGAGGATAGGCTATCAAACCAAGAGATAAATTAATAAAGCAAATGTGCTCATTCATAACGTCTTGGTTAATCCTAAAGAAGACCATTAAAGATCACCATTATTATTATTATTATTATTATTAACATTGATTAATTAAGATCTTTTTTACCCAAAATATTTTTTCACCAAAGCATCAATGTTTCATCCACCCAGTATGGCAGTGGAATTTGAGTTGGTTTTAAATTGAATGTGTATACTTTGCACTAGAAATCTTTTATTAGAATGTATATATTCAGAAATGGGGAAAATGCCTTGCCAAAATGCTTTGGTCTGATGCAGGTGTTTCTCAGAATGTTATACTGCCACTATGTGGGGGAAAAGTGATACTACGTCAACAAATGGACATCTGAGTCACATAGGGCACGGGCAGAAAATATACTCAGAAGCAATGAATACGCAACACCAGTTTGGATTCAAATACTTTTGTGACTCAAATTTATTTTCTTATTTTAACAATTCAAACATGTTGGGTGGGTTGACTTTGATGAATTAAATGTGTTAATGGGCCGATTTGGACAATAATTAACAGATGCATTAAACATAACGAACACAAGTTGAAAATGAAAAATCACAACACTGAACGGAACTCACATTTAAAAATGAACTCCAAAGAACAGTCAGTATCGGATGTGACCCCTACGAACATCCACACAGGAAGTACAACGTCTCCTCATGGACCTGACGAAGCATCTTTGGTTGTCTTGGGGAAGGTGTCGCCGCTCTGCCTGTAGTGCATTCTGGAGTTGCTGCCTGGTTTGAGGTCTGGGTGCTCTTGATGAAAGAGCTCGTCCCAGTTTGACGTACTACATCCAAAACGTACTGATGCTGGACGTATTACACTCAAAATAGTGAGCCACTTGCCGGGCACTTTCTCCCACCTCTAGCATACCCAGGGCCCTGTTCCATTGTTCAGTCGACAGACGTGGCATGATGACACTTAAAAATGTTTTTTGTGTGGCTTTTATCATGCCTTTATATAGGGAAGACAATCCCTCCTTCATTTCAAGCACTGTACTTGCACGACTCCTAATCCCATATATTGTACTCAGTATGGATTGACGATAGTCCAACTCACACTGAGTTACATGATGATCATTCATGTGTAACGTGGTACACATTGTGACCCCAATAGTCACTTAAGAACTCAAATTGGACTACTCAGGTCCTGACCAAAAATAAACCAAAATATATTGTTGCGTTTCCATTGCCTTGAAGTATATAATTAAGACTTCTCCCCGCATGATAAATAAATAAATAAATAAACAAACAAACAACAACAACAAAATTATAATAATAATAATACATTAATTCATAAAACCTTTCCTTTGAGAAATGCTTAACACTGTCAGCGATGGACTAAAAGACAGTTTAGTCAAGACAAAAAAAAAGCCACGTGCTTGTTAAATTCCCGAAGTTACCGGTTTACCGAAACTCGAGTTGAGTTTTTTTTTTTAAGCATGCTAATGACACTACAAAACTTCATCTCCCAGACTCAATTGTGGTACCACAACAGAACTTCCCGACTTCCCCACAAAACCCCATGTCCCAGACTCCATTGCGGTACCACTATCGACCTTCCCGACTTCCCTAGTCGTAGTATTTCCGCTAATCAATTTTAAAAGTTTGGCGGTTGCGTTCGTTGCAAGTTGTCTGTTGTATTTTGCTACTTGACGTTAGCTAGTTTGAATGTTTCGTGAAGATAGCATTGTATTGCTAACCAAGTTTTAAAACGGTTTCTCTTGTGACGCTCAATCACAATGGATTCAATAGTGGAATTACTTTCGATTGGACTTTCAATCAAGATCAGCCGCAGCGATGGTAACATTATGTTTTATTAGCGAGCTATTTGCCCTAAAGTTAATGGGAGCAGCTAACTAGCTCAGTTGGCTACCAAGCTAGTGATGGGTGCGCTGTAAGTTAATTTGAGCTGATGTGTGTTAGCTAATTCGGTCACTCAGCAAAAAGTTGACTGAAGCTCGCCAGGTTCTAATTCTTAAGACGCTTTCACACTGGACGCGAAATGAATTTTTCGCAAGACCGATTACATTGAAAGTCAATGCAAATACGTAAACGCGTGTACTCGTGTCTTTCCATTGGCTTTGAATGTAATCTGTCGCGTCCGGTGTGAAAGCAGCTTTAGTTACTTCGCAGATGTAACGGTATTTGGCTCATGCGATCGCCGATCCTAAAGTCAGGCGTTTAGTGTCATGATATCTTTTGATTTGTTTATTTGGGAAATTACGTTAAATGTAAAACATGCATACATAAATCATTTAAACATGATTGACATTTAAAACCAAGATCATCTTATTTCCAATGTGGTCCCATCATTTGCCAGCAGTAGTTTAGCATGTTATGTGGCATGTATAGGCTTGGGTAAAACTAGCATTTAGGTAACAGAACCTGGCGTAGAATTTAGCTTAAATTGTCAGTGGCGTCGGTACATGAGGGATCTGTACCCACCGTGGGTTGAAGGGAGTGTCAGCCGGTGTTGTGTCAAGTTTTGCTCCCTTGTCAAAAAATGCTAACGTTACCGTAATGCAAAGCGATCGTAAAGTCTTTGTTTTCGCCTTGATATTGCAATATGAATCAGTTTACAGTAGTAGCTTTGTTAGCTTACTATACCATACGCATATTTTATAACAAGTTGGATAAGTCTGTTTGAAGATAAATGCCCATATACACCATTCATCCAATTTCTGCATTTTTTCAAACCCCAGCGTGTACATGCAAATATACGTAAGCTTACAGGTCCAAATGCGGACTGAAAGTAAATCTATTTTTATGATTTTTGAGGATACTTAAAATATGAACGAGGACGCAGAACCGCGAGGTAGCATATTTTGATAGGTAGCAAAATTTGTCAGAACACCGGCTACTAGCGTGCGTTCATGAGCGTGATATTTGGATAACTATATAAAACAGGGGTGGGAAACTTCAGTCCTGCAGGGCCGGTGTGTTTGGAGCGGTTTTTCAATCACAGTTACCCTGACATTGAGTTAATTGGTTACGTTACATACTCAAATACAGATTTGTGCAAAGGTTGGATCAAGGAAAAATGTTTTATGGAGGCAGACAAGAAGTCTTTGGCCATTCGTGATAATTTGCAGAAATGTGCCATAAGTGTCAGATTTCATGAATAGTTTGGTCAATTTAGATGATCAACTAATTAAAGGCCAGAAGTTTGTGTGAAAATCGGGGACAGATAACGGTCCTTGCTGTCCATTCCTGGTATAAATAGATGCATCTCAAAGCTTTTTAGGGACTGTCACAAAATTCCATCTGCCAAACTGACATGACATCATTTCATCTCTGTTAAACAGCTTTGGTTTCAGATGGTTGTCTGTGGTTTCCCTAATCCTAACCTTAACTGTAACCCGTAGCCCCAAACCTAACCCTGAATTTATCCAAATATCAAGCCATAAATGTTCGTAAGGTGGACGGGAGAGTATTGATGACCAAAGCGCAAAACCTCCCATCTGCAGAAACTTTCTGATTGGCGGATTTCACTTTGGATGAGCAGCCTTCCTTGTTCTCATCGTCCAAAGTGAAATCCGCCAATCAGAAAAATTCTGCAGATGGGAGGTTTTGTGCTTTGGTCATCGATGTAACGACCCTTTAAAATGCATTATTTGAAGGATGCAGCCTAGGCTTTGAGGTGCACCTAGAGAATTGCAGTTTGCTAGTTACACACGAAATGCAATCTGCGAAGACTAAAGTTAAAACTGCTTTCACACTGGACGCGAAACAAATTTTTCGCAGGACAGATTACATTCAAAGTCAATGCAAAGACGCGAACGCGCATATTCACGTCTTTGTATTGACTTTGAATGTAATTTATCCTGCAAAAAAATTTGTTTCGCGTCCACTGTGAAATCGGCTTAATTCAGATAACGCGAATTTAATCAAAACTCCCCTGTAGAATATTCCTCAGCGGGGCGCCAGACTTTGACTACTTTTGCACACTTGGAGAGAGGGAGAGAGAACTTGTTCATATTTAACTTGCTTTACTTCCGTCTGTCTCATATCCCGGCAGGACGAATCCATGCCGCCACTGTCAAAGCCGTCCACCCGGAGAAATCTGCCGTGTCCGTGGAGTGGCTCGAAAATTCGGCGACTAAAGGAAAAGAGGTGATGTAACCAAACACAAGACAACATGAGTTTAATTGTTACAGAGAGCAGCTCCTTAGTTTTCAAGGATTTCGAAGACTCCTGCTGCAGTGGCGGTGTCTGTTAGTTTGCATGGTGTAGGCATAAAGTGATCATTTTTACTGCGGCAGTTGGTCTTCGTATGAATTTTTGTTTTTCTGGTTGTTAACAAGATTACACAATTACATACTGAATTTTCAAACCCATCAACAAAAAAAAGTTGGAAATAATTCTGATTTCAGCCTCCACCCATATCAAATGAAATCAGTACTTTTTCGGCTTACCTTGATGTTTGGGTACCCAGAGAAGCATTCTGGTGAGTGAAAACCTCAAGTCGTTTATCCATTTGTTATGGCCCCAATTTGTTATTACATTTATAACACAACAGCAACAGCAAGGGATGACAAACACAGTTTTAACAACTAAAACACATTTAATTTTTAACGAAGACAAAGACTAATAACAACCTACAACTAAAGACCAAGATTGATAAATAAGAAAAAACAGAAATAATTACAGTCCCTTTTTAGTGGGGTGGCTTGGCGATGTCCTGGATGAAGAAAATGCTCAAACACAGTCAAAGAAATCCACAAAAGAAACGTCACAGGTCTTGAACAGAATGGCAGGTCTGGTCATCTTCTTGCAATTTCTCCTACTCCTTTACTGTCTCAATTCTTTTCCTTATATACTCTTTTGCAGACCCCACCCACATTTAGACCTCTTTTTTTTAACTTTCTGAGACTTGCCCCAGACATGTCCAGGACATGTCTAAACATGACTCCAGTCTGAGCTTAACAAAAAAAGGTAAATACTGCCATCTAGTGGCCTATATTCATATTACACCTCCATTCCAAAAGGGAAAAATTTTGACTCATAAAGGCAAAATTTTTCTTTTCAATACAAAATGGTTAAGTGAACACTTGTCTATATATACACATCATACAATATTCAAACACATGATATATATATACACATTCAAACACGGGATAAGCAATCAGCAATTACATTGTCTGTACCCTTCACATGCTTAATTTCCAAGTCAAACTCCTGTAAAATCAAACTCCAATTCAACAATCTCCGATTCTTGTTTTTCATCTTACTTAAAAACATTAACGGATTGTGGTCAGTGAACACAATCATTGGCTTTTGTCCTGTACAAACATAAACCTCAAAGTGTTGTAAAGAAAGGACCAGAGCCAACAGTTCCTTTTCTATTGTGGAATAGTTCCTTTGGTGGCGATTGAACTTCCTGGAGAAGTATGCCACGGGATGCTCAATGTCATCAGAGTCACTTCTCTGTAGGAGCACAGATCCACAAGCTTGGTCGCTAGCATCGACCGCGATGGAGAACGGTTTGTTGAAGTCAGGAGATTTGAGCACGGGGAAGTGACACAGCAGAGACTTCAGGCGATCGAAGGCTCTCTGGCATGCATCATCCCAGGTGAACTTTACGCCTTTCTTCAGTTGGTTAGTTAGACTGAGAGCAATCTCAGCAAAGTTCTTGCAGAACTTGCGGTAGTACCCGATCATTCCAAGGAAGCGGCGCAAAGCTTTTTTGTTGTCAGGAACTGGAAAGTCCATGATGGCTTGGACTTTAGCATTTATGGGTGCCACCTTACCCTGGCCTATGACGTAGCCAAGATAGGTGACAGTAGCACAAACAAAGTCACTCTTGCTCAGGTTAACAGTCAGGTTAGCCTGGGTCAGGCGCTGGAACAACGTCTCTACATCTTTTAGATGTTCTTCCCAGGAGTCACTCCATGTGATCAGGTCATCGATGTACGCACCCGTGTGTGGCAATCCGGCGATTGTAGACTGTATCATCCTTTGGAACGTGGCTGGGGCATTTTTCATGCCAAAGGGTAGGACTTCATACTGGTACAATCCAGATGGTGTGGCAAAAGCAGAGATGCTCTTGGCCCTCTCAGTTAAAGGCACACACCAATAACCCTTCAATAAATCAATCTTGGTCAGAAACTTTGCTTGCCCTACTCTATCGATACAATCATCAATCCTAGGTATTGGAAACACATCAGTTCTAGTTACAGCATTGACTTTGCGATAATCTGTACAGAATCTAGTACTTCCATCAGGTTTTGGAACTAGCACACAGGGTGAACTCCAATCAGAGTTGGAGGGTCTGATAATATCATGTTTTAACATGTACTCAACCTCGTTCTCAGCAATCTTTCTCTTTTCAGGATTCATCCGGTATGGATGCTGTTTTATTGGTTTGGCATCACCAACATCTACACCATGAGAGGCTATAGAAACTCTCTTTGGAACATCAGGAAACAAATCCTCATATTTCTTGATCAACCTTTCAAACTGATCTCTCTGTGAGGGTTCTAAGTGCTGGAGTTTTACATCAAGATTTTGCAACACTTCAGTGTTTGACAATTTACATGAAAGAACTTCAGCTTTAATTCTTGGTTCATCATCTTGAAACTCCCCCTCATCTTCACACGTTTCGACCATTGGAGAATCTGAAGTGACAGCTGCAACCCTAGCATTTCTGTCATGATAAGGCTTTAGCATGTTAATATGACACAATTGTTTTGGTTTTCTCCTATCTGGAGTCTTCACAATGTAATTGAGATCATTGAGTTTTGTCAGAATTTCATAAGGACCATGAAATCTAGCCTGCAATGGATTGGACTGCAAGGGAAACAACACAAGGACCTTTTCTCCCGGTTTAAACTCACGGCTTCTAGCCTTATGATCATACCAAGTTTTCATTTTTCCCTGACTTGATTTCAAGTTCTCTTTGGCAAGGTCACAAGCTGCACGCAATCTTTCCTTGAACTTGCTAACATAGTCTAACAGACTGATTTGCGGCTCTTCCTCTTGCCATTGTTCACTCAATAATAGCAAAGGTCCTCTCACTTCATGACCAAACACTAGCTCAAATGGACTGAATCCAGTAGACTCCTGCACTGCTTCTCTAGCTGCAAACAACAGCAAATGAACCCCTTCATCCCAGTCTTTCTCATGGTCATAACAATAAGTCCTCATCATTGTCTTGAGAGTGGAATGAAACCGCTCTAAGGCACCCTGACTTTCTGGATGATAGGCACTAGAAAGAATCTGTTTTGCACCTAGTTCATACACAACCTGCTGAAACAATCCTGAAGTGAAATTGCTACCTTGGTCTGACTGAATTTCCCTGGGAAGGCCAAACAACGTGAAGAACTTTATCAAAGCCTTCGAGATTGCAGTTGCCTTGATGTTACGTAGAGGTATGGCTTCGGGGAATCTGGTAGATGCACACATGATTGTCAACAAGTACTGATTTCCAGATCTAGTCTTGGGTAATGGACCAACGCAATCAACAATGACCCTAGAGAATGGCTCCCCAAATGCTGGGATAGGCTGCAATGGAGCTACAGGTGGGTCTAACTGGTGTTTTCCAACTACCTGACAAGTGTGACAGGTTTTGCAAAAGTTGGAAACGTCTTTCCGAAGCCCAGGCCAAAAGAAGTGTTTCATGATCTTATCAACAGTCTTGTTAACACCAAGATGACCTCCTAAAGGTAAACTATGAGCCATTGTTAAGATCTCATTCCTATAGACCTTCGGAACAACAATTTGCCTGACCACTGCCCAATCTGCATTGGCAGGGATATCAGGAGGGCGCCACTTCCGCATCAACACACCATCCTTGAGATAATACCCAACTGGAACTGCATCTATTTCTTTTTCAGGAAGGGCTCTCCTCTTTAGTACACAAATTTCAGGATCATTAGTTTGCTCCTCAATCAACCGCTTTCTGGACAGAGACAAGTCTCCAGACACATCAGAATCACCAGACCCATCCGGCTGGCTGAATAGAGAACTGATAAAAGTATCTGATAAGTCCTCAAACGGAGAAACCATAGTAGGCCAATCAGAGTCATGAGGCGAACCACCTGAGTCCTGACTATTCAATGTACTGGACGGCACCACATCATCTTCTTCTTTAGCCTTCTTGGCCATAGCACGAGTCACTGCGCAAGAAGGATACAGAGATGGGTCCTCATCCCCATTTTCAGTGCTCGGCTGTGAAGTAAGATGTACAGGGGGAACTACTTTGCCCCCAGCCAGGTCATTGCCTAGCAACAGAGAAACTCCCTTTATAGGTAGACTTGACATAAGTCCCACCTTTACCTGTCCTGTAACTAAATCTGACTTCAAGAATATAGAGCGCAGGGGTACAGATACAGTTCTCCCTTCAATACCTTGTACAAGTATGAAATCCCCTGAAGCGGTCTCATCACGTAACTCCAAGGAGTCCATCAACAAAAGTGACTGAGAAGCTCCGGTATCCCTTAGGATATATATGGGGACAGGAGTAGTATGCTCATTGAGAGCCACAAATCCCTCTGACACAAATGGAAGAAATTCCTCCCTCACGAAGTCAGCTGTATCAGGCTTTTTAGCCCCACAAGAAGCAGGCAATTTAGCAGATTGGTTATCTACTACAGGGGTTTCTAACCTTGTTTTCACAAAGGCATTTGGTTTGGTATCCTTTTCTTTTTCTTTCTTAGCTTTAAGGAACCAACAGTTAGTTGTAACATGACCAGATTTCTTGCAATAACTGCAAACTAGACCACTTTTGTCACTGTCAGCTTTCACACTTTGATCAGACCTGTTACTGGATTTCTGAGCACCATCACCAGATTTTTCTTTGTCTTTGGGTGAGGAATCTTGGGTATCACCGTAACCCTTTTTCTGAAATTGGGACCATTTATTGTTACTGCTAGACTGAAATTTGGACTTATGAGTGAGAACATATTCATCTGCAAATTTGGCAGCTGATTGCAAGTTCAGTGCTTGCTTCTCATTAAGGTAGGTCTTAACATCATCCTTAACACAGTTCTTGAATTCTTCAACTAACACCATCTCTTTTAGTGAGTTGAAATCATCCTTGACCTCCATAGAAGTACACCAGCGCTCAAAGCAAACCTGCTTCTCATTAGCAAATTCAACATAAGTCTGATTTTCAGATTTCTTCAGACCTCTGAATTTCTGTCGGTAAGCCTCTGGAACCAACTCATAAGCTCTCAAAATAACCTTTTTGACAACCTCATAATCAGAGGAATCATCTGCAGACAAAGCCGAATAGGCTTGTTGAGCTTTACCCTTGAGGACAGTTTGCAACATCAGAGGCCAGTGTTCCTTTGGCCACTGGCAACTCTTTGCTACCTTTTCAAAACATTGGAAATAGTTGTCAACATCCTTTTCCGAAAATGGAGGCACCAGTTTTACCTCCTGGCTAGCCCGAAATTTATTTTCAGTTGCAATTTTTATTTTTAGTTGCTCCATTTGGAGTCTTTCTTCTCTATCGAATTTCTCTAATTCAAAATCTCTCTGTCTTGCAAATTTTTCTAACTCAAATTCTCTTTGTTTTTCTTCTCTTGCTAATTTTTCTAACTCAAACTGCCTTTGTTTTTCTTTTTCTTCCCTCTCAAATTCTCTTTGTTTTTCTTTTTCCTCCCTTTCTTTTTCTCTTTCTTCCCTTTCTTTCTCTTTTTCCTCCCTTTCTTTTTCTCTTTCCTCCCTTTCAATCTCTAGCATTTTTAATTTAAGTTCCATTTCTATATTTGGATTTTCCACTGGAAACTGTTCCAGATCTCCTGGTGCAAACACATTTTCATCAATGTAATATTCAACTATCTCTCTAGCCAGTCTTGCTTTTCGCATGGCTGGTTTTACCTCTGTCAGCTCCAACTGTCTGCAAATTTCTAGCAGTTCTGTCTTTTTAAAAGACTTCAAAACCCCTACGGTTGGTGATGCCAAGAAATCATCCATTGCTGTTGTCAATATATATCTAGGAAAATTCACAAAAACAATTTCACAATTTGGAATGTTAGATTTTCAATAAATTACTCACACAATGGTCTATCCCGGACCTTGAGCCCCCAATTTGTTATGGCCCCAATTTGTTATTACATTTATAACACAACAGCAACAGCAAGGGATGACAAACACAGTTTTAACAACTAAAACACATTTAATTTTTAACGAAGACAAAGACTAATAACAACCTACAACTAAAGACCAAGATTGATAAATAAGAAAAAACAGAAATAATTACAGTCCCTTTTTAGTGGGGTGGCTTGGCGATGTCCTGGATGAAGAAAATGCTCAAACACAGTCAAAGAAATCCACAAAAGAAACGTCACAGGTCTTGAACAGAATGGCAGGTCTGGTCATCTTCTTGCAATTTCTCCTACTCCTTTACTGTCTCAATTCTTTTCCTTATATACTCTTTTGCAGACCCCACCCACATTTAGACCTCTTTTTTTTAACTTTCTGAGACTTGCCCCAGACATGTCCAGGACATGTCTAAACATGACTCCAGTCTGAGCTTAACAAAAAAAGGTAAATACTGCCATCTAGTGGCCTATATTCATATTACACAGTCAACTAAATTAAGAGTTGAAGAGTTGTACCAGTCCTGCTGTACGTGGTAATGGCATATAACGCATCCATGTTACTGATGATACCCAGGCTCGTCGGTGCATTTGCGATATTTAATATTAATTTTAAAATCATAACCCCATTCTCACTGATAACCGCTCCTAAATATATTTCCGCCCCCTTTTAAAATCATTCTGGTTAATAAAAAGCTGAAAAGTGGAGGTTGCATACAGAATTCTTTCCAAAAGTTGGATCATAGAAATGGAAAATGCTCATAAAATCAAAAAGCACTGATCTGAGATGTCCTTTCACCCTCTAATGAAAACCGTATAAAGTATTACTTCACGTTCCAACATATGAGTTTTATATAGTGCTGACGATGTATAAAGTGATGACTGCAATATAGCTAAATCGACTCTTAATCATTGTGTAACATCACCATGTCTTTAAATTGCACGCGTCGCAACGTGCCCTCCCACTTTTTTTCAAGCCTTTTTTCATAAATCAAGAGCTATAGCACCTATTGACACCAAAATTGGCAATCTTATGTAATTTTTCATGCTGATTATGAATATTCAGTCAAATAAGTGATAGCTCCTATGATTTGGAAACTATCAGATGAAAACACTTTTTGGGGGTGCCAGACTTTGGCCCTCCTTATCTAGTGTGGATTTGATCTGCATAGTCTGTACTCATGTACCTTGCTGACTCTGTAGTAGGTCACATAAATAGCACTTGTTTACTGCCTTGAAACAAAAACATAGCATTAGTTGAAGTGTGCTCTCTCATTCATTAAGCCAGTGGTCTTAAACGTTGTTCCTGGGGACCCACTGTGTATGCTGGTTTCTGTTGCAACCACAATTGTAATTGCAGGATTTTATCAAGCTGTTAATGTTTTAATTATTGCCACTTTGAGCAAAATCCATGATGTCAACTGGGAAGACGTCTGAAATTCTGATGATTTTACATGGAATGACCCTTCGGCAAAATGCACAGGTGTGAAGGCCTGGTACTATTGCGCAGTGCCCAGACAGCGTGACTACATGACATGACACACTGGCAAACAGTCAACTCTATTTTGTGTTGTAGTCATTGCATTGTTTGTCTTCAAAGAGCAATTAACGTTATATGTTGGAACTTGGGATTGCAAAATTAAGTGGTATTTTGCAGTCTCTATATATATATAAAAAAAGGTGAACTGACTTTGCAGATCAGTTTTTTATCTTGTGTGTAATTGTGCAAATTTGTTCCCAAATGACCTTCTATCTGCCTTTTCACTCTTTAATTTGTATAGCCCCCCCCTTTGTATAGGTTACTGGTTTTGTGACTTGCGTCTCACACGAGCTCGACTGTACTTTTTTCCGCAGGTCGATTTCGGAGAGTTACGCAGCCTGAATCAAGAACTTCTCGCTTTTCTAAAGAACTCGAGTCAGCCCGAGCCACAGCCCCACCGTCCAAATGTGAGCGAATAGAACATCACCCCAATAATCAATCCTGATTATTAACCCTTAGAACGCTGGTAAAAATTTTCATAAAACATAAATTTAAATTTTTTTTGCCATTGAAAATCTATCATGGGGCAACTCGTTTAAAAGAGTTCCCCTGCCGGAGCATCAAATTTGAATTTAGATATCAAAATTGAACTTGATATCTTACATTATTGAACAATAACTGCATTTGGCGCTGTAAGGGTTAATACGTTTGCGATGGCGTGCGATGGCTGTGGTCCAGTGAGAGGCAGATGTGTTCTCCTGAATTTTTTCTTTGTTTTCCCCTCTAGAAATCTGAAGTCAGGCTTCGTTCTTCGAGAATTCCTGCTCCTCCTGAAGGTTAGTAGCATTAGCATTTCTGCTTTAACTGCCATTTATATTTTCACCGGCTACATTTTAAACAGCATTCTGCAAACATGAGCAGGGTTTCAATGTTCATGAGAAAATTGCACTGCCTGTACATTGTGAATTCCGTGGTTTTTTGTTTCGCTTTATGCGGAAATTCGAAGGAGATTTAAAAAAAAAAAAGATAATTTTTTTTTCAAAATCTCTTAAGTGGCAAAGGTCAGACAGTGAAATTTATTGAACAGTTTCTCTTTGCTCTGGTGCTTATGTTAGACTTTCCGCTGTCATCTTCCATATGAGCATGTCATCTTGCGAGTTAAAGGAGCTGTGTCACGATTACTGCACATGCTCACAACTGTGCACAAAATTAACCTGCTCAACTGCGAGTCAAAATCTAGAGGGCATTTTTCTTCCTATGATTTTTGGCGAGGACAACCAGCTTACATTTTTGTAATCCCTTGGCAAAAGTTTAAAATGACACTTAGAATCCTTAAACATCCATAAAAAGCAAGGTAATATGAAAAAGGGTTACGCCAGAGTAATGACTTCCAGTCAAGCAGATTCACTTCCTTTGGATATGAGTTCTGAGCATGCTCAGTAATCGTGACACAGTTCCTTTTGGCATTGTTTACCATTTTCACCCCTTATCTAAACCGTAGAGATGCTTTAACATATCATTTTCCCCCCCTTCTCAAAGCAAGCGCTGGAGCTCAGCCTGCGGACTTGGGTACGATGCACACGCTGCTCTACATTAATGCACCTGCTGATTAGCTCTAATGTAAAATTGCACGGTCCTCCCTGATGCTGTGGGCGAAGATCAGGTCTTTCCTTTGCACGCTTCATCAGTATCTTTGGTGTACCAGCTAAAATTAAAAACCTAAATCATCCATTCTGCTGCCTCTCCGATTCTGTCCCTCTCACCTCCCCCCCACCCCACCCCCCATTCCTGCACCTTCTCTGCTCCTTTGGTGATGTCACAAATTCATGGCAGCCATCTTGCCCGGGTTCTCAGCCAACAGTTACTTGAAGCACGAATTGTCAGCCTCACGCACAAAATTATTGGATATACCACAGGACTGTTTCCGTTTTGGCTCAACAGGGCGACTCCAGACCCAAAGGGTGACCAGTTCTGCAGTGTTCTGTTCATACGCTGCCCCTCACCCTTCGGCAGCTGTTGATCTTGCCGAGTAATGCCGTCCGAAACCTGTTCCTGGAGATCTGCCAGCTCCACTGCTCAGTGCAGCCTGAGGACACCTGCTCAGGGGCACTAGAGTTGATTGAAAATCTCAGCAACACAGAATTTTCTGAATCATCTGTGCTGCTGTGAAATTGGTTGTCTAGAAAGTAATTGTTTCAGTGTGAAGACCTCTCCGAAGGTAAAAGCACTGTCCAAAATGTAACCATTCCTGTACAGTGAAAGGGGCGCCGTCACGGATAAGCAGGCGTAGAATATTGTCAACTGCCCACATCCATGGCCAGATAAAGTAGCACACGAACTAATATCTCGAATTTTGCAGCAGCGAAATGAATGTTTAAAAAAACTGCACTAAAATGTACGGAGTCATGCCATTGGCAAATAATTTTTTTTTTTTCGGAAACTGCTATGATTAACTGCATCATTCCTTTTCCGAAATGGCTATGATTAACTGCGATATAATGTAGTGCTTCCCGTTTCTGCCACTGACTAAACTTGGAAAAAATCCCCCCAAAGTTTTCTGTGCATACTCGGCTATGTCCCTGCCCCTTTAATGGAGAAGTTCTGATTTTTTTTTTTTTTTTTGTTGGCATTGGAGAATCCTCAGCTACAAAATCTCTGATTACCAACAGAGTTTGAGGTGGGAGGTTTGCTCTCCTGAGCCCTGATTTCGCTCTGACCGTAAATCCCATCTCATTCAGCTGGATCAGGGCATGTTGAGTCACTCAGTTGATAGAATCAGGTGTAGAACGAAGCTGAAATGGACACCTGCTGGAATGTAGAGCTCCAGGAACCGGTTTGGGCGCCCATATTCTGGAATTAGTTCAGGTCTGTCATGTAGGTTTCACTCTCGTCCTAATTTGGGTCACCTGACTTTACCAGTTAGTGGTTCGGATCACTGTTGAAGACGTGTTCTGAGTGAAAAGCTACAACACTGTGGATCTCTAGGAATAGCGTAGGCTGCCCCTGCTATACTTGGGCCTCTTGATTGGTTGCTTGCTCCCGCCGAAAGCCGCTGATGCCTTGGTCCTCAGTCCACAGGAGGACGATGGCACGGCGGACTTGCGCGGTACCCGCGGGCGTGTTGTCCCAGCCCTCCAGCACACTCGCGGAAGACAGCGCTCTAGTCGCCGAGCAACCCGGTTCCTCGCTTCTTAACGGGTCAGGTCAGTGTCGTTCCGGTCAAGCCAGACTCCTTGGTCTGGGCTAAGCAAACGAAACCTTGCAGAGCTTTTTTTGGGCTCTGGGAATTGGAACATAGCTGCTCAACCAGTGTCCGATGCGATGGTATCACACTGTACAGCTCTGAAATCAAATATGCAGAAAAGGGGGCCTCTCTGGGGGCTGTCCATGTAGATGCCTGTTGCTGCATATGGGTGCATGCATGCTTTTTCATTTCAGTGGGGCTAAATGCATGAATTGCCAATTTTATTTATTTTTTTCAAATATATTTTCAATCATCAAATGAACTGTATTGCGGAAACAGTCCGTTGCTTTATTGGACGTGTTTGACTGGGCGTGAAATGGGCGGCAGGTCTTTCCTCCGTAGGCTCGCGTGGGAAGCGCAAGGTGAAAACGGGCCTGCCCATGTCCTCGACGGCGCTGCCTCGGGTCAAAGAAGACGCCATGGACACGGAGATGCCCACAGGCAGGGGTGCGGCTACAGTCAGCTCTGGTATGGCATCTTCATCGCGATGGACTGTAACCGGGGGCGACGTCCGAGTGCAGGTTTCACAGGTTCCTATAGCATCACCTCGCCTGTGAATGAAGCCATATGATGGAGGCAGCCATATTTGATTTTCACTAAATATTTTTGGGTGTGTGTGTCTATGTGTGCGCACACTGGCCCTCATTTATCAAACTCGCGTAGGATCTGGTGTAGATTCTGGTGTAAATATCAGCGTTCGCCAGGTGTCATGTTTGATTTACTAAGGGTGTACGTTGCAGATTTCGGTGTAGAACCGGCGTGGCGTTGATAAATCTGGTAGCTGAAACCATCATAATTTACATGACGCCCCTATAAATTCATGCTCCGGTCGGCATAGTCCTGCCCACTTTACGACACGGGCTCGGCAAAGACGGCAAAGAAGAAAGAACTTCACTGAGGAGGAAATATCGCCGGCCTGCTGATGAAACCTTGTATCTTCAATTTGGTAAGAAACAAAAAAATCATATGTACACGATGGTAACATAAACCTGGGAAAATACAAAATTTTATTGATTGGATACATTTATGGAAGCAAAATGGTCATCCTACCCAAACACAGTTCCCCTGCATTCTTACAGGCAAAATGAAACTTTTTATTTTTTTTTTTTGCTCTCCTGTAAAGTTTATCATTTTGAAGGTACGATGCTTTATCAGCAGGCCGACGATATAAATTATCATGCTGAGATGGAGAAAAACAAAATTTTATTTGGAGGCCTTACTGTGGCATAAAGGGAGCCCAGAAGGCTGCAGTTTGGAAAACTATTACTGCTGCGGTGAACACCGTTGAGGTAGAAAACCGGAGTGCTGCAGAGGTTTGAATTAATTCATTAATAAATCAAAGTGACTATTCGCACTTGTGCGTCCAAGCACAAAAATTTACCAAAATTCTTGTTTGACGCACTTATTAGTGTGACCAAGATGTCCATTTCACCACTGCCAACACTTATTTGAAGTGTGACCCACGCTAATTTATTTATTTATTTATTTTTTTTGGCTGAACTTATTTTAAGCAGTACTTTATAAGCGGCACTGGAATGGTCATCAACTGGAACACTTATAAACTTCATGTTATATAGCCTACATAATAGACAATCCAAATGCTTTACATGTAGGTTAAAGTGGTCCGATTTAAGATCGCCACCAAAAAGCGGGTTGCTGCCATGCTCCCCCTAGTGGAGGCCAACCTGACTTGAACCTCAGGCTGTCTCCAATCGAGCCCCCTCCATCATGGGAATACGAGGCCGCCGGGGCACGGATGAGTCCCCACCGCCTCGATTGGAGCTGCATGAAGGTAATTGTTAAAATAGAGTCTGCGTTTCGCTTAATCAAATTGATTGTAATTGTCAGCCGTCAAAATAGAAGTTTAATTTCTCAACACGGGTGTCTTATGTATTTATTTATTCATTCATTCATTCATTTATCCATTTAGCCTATTTATGATTTTACTAATAAGAGTAACAACAGCATGACGCCTGCATCGCTGCATATTACTCATTTTGACAGCTGCACTCGTTCCTGCATGTTGTTCACTGGTTTCAAATCTGCGTACACCTGGTCAGACCTGACGTGAGATTTTTGCGGACCGTTCGCTCACGTTCAGATTGATTAAATGCCAATCCTTGCGGGAGTTTTGGCGTACACCCATTTTTTTTTGGTGTGAGGGCCATTGATAAATGAGGGCCATTGTGATTACCCAAAGGTGCAGAGAGGAATAGGATATTTTTTTTTAATCTTCTGTTCAGAAGATGGAAGATTAAAAAAAATTTGTGCTAATTGTCCTTTTCCCAAAGAGAGTAATTAGTGTGAAGAAAAGTTTTAAAGCACTGTCTGGAGAGAAATTTTACCAAGAGTTAGTTATGAGCGAACTGCAGCACAGAAGTAAGCTTTTGTCGTAATGATAAATACCTCTAGTAATCGTTTGAGTTTGAGCTTGTGGGGGAACCACATCCCGTTGCCATTTTATTTGAGACTGGCCTCGTCGTGGACGTGATGCACACGTCTGAGAGAATGGGGTCGAGTGCGCACCACAGCTGAAACCGTTCTTTGCATTTAATTTATTCCCCCCTCAGCTCGGCGGAAATCAGGAGCGGCCTCGGATGCCGAGAAGATTCAAAACAAGCGCAGGGCGACCCAAGCCAAGACCAACGGAGACCTGGGGCCCAAACGGGCAAATGTCAGTGGGCCTTCTCTTTATTTAACTCTTTATTTGTCTATTAATTTTCAAGAGAGATCAGTTATTCTATGGGTGGGGGTGTGGCAATGAATTTAAGCCTTAGAATGCTATAGGCAGCTATATTTGCCCAATGATGTAAGATATCAAAATCAGACGCTGTTGAAAATCTATCTTGTGGCAACTTGTTTAAATGAGCTCCCGCAGGAGATCTCTTTTAAACAAGTTGCCACACGATAGATTTTCAATAGCTCAGGTTAATTACATTTTTATTCCTTTGAAAATGTAGTCAGCGCTCTAAGGGTTAATATACTATTCTTGGAAATTAAAATGCTTACCGTTTTTTCCAAATACATTCTGGATAAAAATTGTCTGTGAAGAAATTTGACTAGATGTAGCCTCGGAGTCTGTTCCCTTCGGTGCGACAGGTACCAAAAGATGAGACTTGGTATGAGCACTTAAAGCAGGGGCCTCGAACAGGGGTGCGATTCCCGAAATCACACATGCTAAATAACATAGTTGGACCCATTGACTGTGAATGGATGAACTATACAAGTTGCTAACTTGGTTAGCAACTATGCTTTTGGGAAACGCACCCCTGGTCTGTAAAAGGGCTGAGAGGCTGCAGGTTTCCAATCCAACCAAGCAGAAATACACTGGCTAGAGTTTTCTCAATGATGTAAGATATCAAGGTGAAAGCTGTGAAGATTGTCATGCTTTAGGTGGTCGTTAAAGCTTATTTACTGCGGAAAACTAAATTGGGAAGCAGTAGGCCTGCGTCTGACTCGTCCATTTCTTTGTAAGCGATTTCTGAACGATTTCTGCCCTCAGGGAGCGGAAATGAACCGGCCTCACGGGCAGTTCTACAAGATGATCGAAGAGTACAGAGAAACCCTGGAGATAATGCCCATCTCCCTGTCCGATTCTGTAAGCTCCTGTCTTCGCACCATCCTGTGGAACCTCAGGGCTCTGGGCTGTACTGTACTGATGATTCTGCTTCCTCTCGCAGCGGATCTTTATTTATGTTTTTGCGCTTCGAAAGTTCCGATGAATGAAATTTTGACGCAGCAAATTTTCCTCCGCAGGTCGAGGATCACAGAATTTGCGTTTGCGTCCGTAAGCGTCCGCTCAACAAACAAGGTACGGAGCCAGGTTTTAAAGCGTGAAGTCCGTGTGCGTTTTCTAGTCTAAATTGCTTTTGACTTTGGGACATGTGCAGTGACGGGCTCTGGCTTCAGAGCTGAAGTTGGTCTCTGGGTGCTGCTCTCTGGCTGCTCACTGCTCCTAGGTACCTGGGATGGATGAAATGGCGAGCCGCAGTACCTCAGGGTGTTCTTATCAGGCTTTCCCCCCCACAGAGGTGGCCCGGAAAGAGATCGATGTGGTGTCGGTTCCTGGGAAAGGGGTTCTGCTTCTACATGAACCAAAGCAGAAGGTGGATCTCACTAAGTACTTGGAGAACCAGCTCTTCAAATTTGACTATTCCTTCAACGAAACGGCAACCAATGACATTGTCTACAGGTGACTACCCCTGGAATTAGTAGTGGGATTAGTGGAATAATTCTTTACCTAGGCTGTATATTAAAAAAAAAAAAAAAAAAAAATTGGTTGGCATCCCTGCCCATCCCAGAAAAACCCTCCCGCCTCCAATTTTTTTGAATAAAATTTTTATCTTAAAAACATCTGTTAAAATTGCACCATCAGGGAAGTGAGAGGTGGTCAGAATCCCCGTCCATCCAACAGATGATCTGTTCGGCTTTCAATCACTGTGCTTCTAATGGGTTATGCAGAATTCATTGTTTCTAAATACTTAAAATTTGTATTAGTTGGGCTATTTCGATCTCTAACTCCTATTAAATTCAAGTAAAAAAAAAAAAAAAAAAGTCGCCAATCAGCTATTTTTTTTTTATATGGCCTCAGGAGAACTTGTACAGGATTGTCGCAGTCCTATCCATCTGCTGTCCAGAGCTTTCTGTGAGCAGGTCCTCAAAAATGAACCTTCTATGAACGAAAAACCAAAATGAACCTTCTCAAAAATGAACCTGCTAGGTGCGATCCCCACAAGCTGCGAGGGCAGTGAACGGGAATACTAGCGGCTCTTACGGTGTTCCTGCTCTGCCCTCTGGTGGACATTCCTTTTAGTCCTCCAGATTCACTCAATGTCTGCTATAGGGAACGTGAAGCCTGTCACACAGAATATAGCCACTTTGCGTGTGTACACACACACACACACACACACACACACAGGGTGCAAACCTCAAGCATGTTTCCAGCTTCTCTTCTCTTTTAGTTTAACCGTATGCCTCAATTATGTGATTGATTTTTTTTTTACATCAGTTGTTGCCATCTGAATGTTCTCCATTGAGTAATTAATGGATAACCGTAATGATTTAAACAATGTGCTTTTTCTTGAGACTAGATTCACCGCCAAGCCGTTGGTCCAGACCATTTTTGAAGGTGGGGTGGCGACTTGTTTCGCTTACGGCCAAACGGGGAGCGGAAAGACTCACGTGAGTCCTGATTGGTTATTTGTGACCCTGACCTTTCATGACCTCTGAAATGATTACAGATCATATTGTAATTGTTTTTATCTCCCACTATGCTTCAGACGATGGGCGGCGGTTTTTCAGGCAAGAACCAAAACAGCTCATCGGGGATCTATGCATTGGCAGGTAGAATCCACTGTGCTGTTCAGCGTACACGTGCACACATGCACATGCGCGCGCCCACGCACACACACACACACACACACTCTCTCACCAGTCTCCTCTCGTTCGCTCTCTGTGGTAATTCCAGCTCAGGACGTGTTCGCTCTCCTGGAGCAGCGGCGGTACAACAGCATGGGTCTGGACACTTACGTCACGTATTTTGAAATCTACAACGGCAAGGTGAGAGGAGAATGTTCCAGCATTATTTCTGTCCTCTGTCCTGGATGAAGCGTGTATGTAGTTATGGAGGAATGCAGTTTATGGGGATGGAAGTGCAGAATATTTTCAGTTACGGTACATAACGTGACCTGTGACAGTATGTCCAGTGAGGAGATTAGAAGCACACTGAGGTAATTAAAAGGGAACTTAAATATGATTATTGATTGATCATGTGATTATTGCCTGATGATTATAGCTGCAATGGGAAATTTGCACAACCGTGTCAATGATTTCTTGAAATTTCTTTGCAAAATATGAGAAATGTTTAGAACATGGAATATTCATAATCAGCAATCGAGAATCACGACATTCACCTCCATGCAGTTTGCCATCTATTTATTTTCAGTACTTTTTGGGCATTGTGTCCTCATTCCCTTGAGCTGCCAGGATTATTGTTGCATTTCACTTTCTATGAAAATCTCTGTTTAGACCTTTTTTTTTTTTTTTAAAGATCTGACTTTCACTCCGAGTGCAGTTATGTTCTCCTGGTCACTCACTGTATAATCAGTGCTGCTTTCTGAAGATTTATACCTGAAAATCAGCCTCTTGGCGTGTTGTTATGACTGTCATTGGTTAGTCCATTTGCTTAACTACAGTGGCTTTCGCTTTGCTTTATACATTTTTGAAAAAGCAGTTAGTATTTGGTTTCTGCTCTAGTGCTCATAAAATTCCTATAATTCCTGCCTTTTTTCCACAATTAGGCCTTTGATTTTGTCTTCTTATGAAATAAATTCGCAAATGAGCACAAATGACTTGGCAACTAGCATTTGAGCTGTAGAGGAAATAACAGACCATTCTGATGGCGGCCATTTTGACTCGTGACCACAGCTGCCTCTGGGCCTGCATCAGCAGTGTAAGCTAAAGGCTCGATGCCTTCCCGGTTGGGCGCTCTCTGTCCTGCCGGTGTGAAACGGTTCGTCCCCCTCTGTGCCCACGGCAGGTCTTCGATCTGCTGAATAAGAAGACGAAGCTCCGTGTCCTGGAAGACGGGAAACAGCAGGTGCAGGTGGTGGGGCTGCAGGAGGTGTACGTCTCCTCCCCCAGAGATGTCATTAAGCTGATTGAAACGGGCAGTGCCTGCAGGTGAGGCCCCGCCCACTGCCAGCCACAGCTGATTGGTGCTGGTTTCAGTCAATATCCTGCCCCTCTGCTATAAAAACTCTGATCTTTAATACAGCTTTGCACCGTTTGGTGTTTTCACTTCAGACATTTTATTCTCATACGACTACAGTAACATTAATTTATTTTTGTTTGTTTTTTCTAATTTATTTTATTTACTTAATTAACTTTTTTGGGGGGGGGGCAGATGCCCTATTTTGGTCAACTCAGTTGGGTCATTTTGTGTCAAATCAGAGGTTTTTGTTTACGCTTGAGATTTTTTTTCAAACCATAACTCATATCTTAACTGAGGCTAAAAAAAGAAGTTCCTTAAAATACTTTGAATTTTTAGATCTGCGTGGTGTTGGCGCCACTGAGAATGATGTTTTTGCCGCCTAAAATGTCTTGGGCTGGAAGCAGTTTTTCAGAGCTTTAACCTCTGACCAATCATGTGCCATGGAGGGCTGAGAGTTTTCATTCGCCAATCATTACTTCAGCTGATGTCACCAATTAGTTCCCATCTCACTGCCCGAAGGTGAGCAAATCAGTGAAATCTGCAAGTGTAATGATCGGTTGGAATGAAAAGTTACATATCACATGACTGGGCACCACTGCTCACGAGGCATGAAATTTGGCAGCGGGCTTAGTTAGACCAACTTGTGTACAGCCGGTGCATCGTTTAGATGTACGAGCAGGTGTCGTTTTCCTTTACTGTTGGTTGAAAATGGAATAAAACGGGGACGGGGGGGAAGAGTGCAAAATGGGTGGCACTGGGGCCCCAGGCAGTCCTCTGAAGTATGCACGCTTGGAACTTTCCATTTTTCCAGCTAAAAATATAGCATTTCATTTTTACACCACATTATAAAATTTTCTAACATCAGAATCTGAGATTTGGGGAGCATGACGAGCCAAAGTTGTTATTTGTTGCCAAATTGAAGTGCTGAATTGGTGATGTGGACTTATTTTTAGTCCCATGAAAATTTACGTGAAAAGGGGTCCATATGCTGGCATTTTGTTTGAAGTTATAAGATGTTGTCTTCATGTTCAAATTGAATGAGATATGAGGTTTATGATGCATGATCACCTGCTCATATGTAAATCCACATTAAGCAGTGAAGGCAGAAATTGAAATGACGCGCCATAAACGTAATGCTTCATCAAATGAATGGCACTACAATATGGCGAGTGAGGTGGAGTTTAATGCTGTTCTAGACATTACAAAAAAAAAAAAAGGAAACAAAGTTTTCCTTCATGTCCATTGGGCTCTTTTCCGCCAGGACGTCCGGGCAAACGTTCGCCAACGCCAACTCGTCTCGCTCACACGCGGTGCTGCAGATCGTCCTGCGACAGAAGAATCGGCTGCACGGGAAGTTCTCGCTGGTGGACCTGGCGGGGAACGAGCGCGGGACAGACGTCAGCAGCAACGACCGGCAGACCCTGGTGGAGACAGCAGAGATCAACCGCAGCCTGCTGGCCCTGAAGGTGACTGCTGCACGCAGTCGCTTCCACAAGGGGGCGCTAATGCTTTCCTCTTTGTCAAGCTGAGCCTTCGTTTGCTATCAGAGGGATTTATATAGTCTAGCTACGTTTTGAATAGTCAAAAAATTACATTCCGTCGTTTAATTCCTGACCAGGAAAGGTGTAAAGAGGAATTCATAAGGGCTTAGGAGGAAGACCAATCTGCTAAGAGAATCTGAGTGCACTTACTCGGCGATGTGATCACATCTTTCGCCCGTCATGTTTGTTTTCGTGATGTTCTGGGTGGAAGGTCATTGCTCTGAATATTGCTGCTGCACAGAATTGTGGGACGGTGTAATCTCCTTTCTTCTCGTCAAGGATGGTTCAGTGTACCTTATGCTAAAGGGGATAAGTTGGGAAGCATTTGAGCACAATCCCTTTACAGTGAGAATTCAAATTATGGCTGCCGTGTAAATACTTTGGGTTTGTTTTCTTGGAGTTGGGAACATTCCGTAGCAAAACAGATTTTAATGCAGCCTCTTACTCCCTCTTTTTAAAGTATTAAATCCCGTGGGAAGCAAGGTAGCTTAGTGGCGTCCTGCTTGAGTTGCAGCGGTTGTGTTCCTGGTTTGGGGGGCAGTTTGAAAGCGTCAAATTGGGCATGATCAGGGGTGGCCAACTCTGGTCCTGGAGAGCCGCAGTGTCTACTGATTTTTGGTGTTACTCAGCACTCAATTGATGGATTAAAGTAGTTGATTACTCAGATCATCATTACTAGATAATCTGTGTAGCCATTTAAACAATTGGGCTTTGCTTCATATTGTCAGAATCCAGGAACTGGACCCAAAATTGGCTGAATTGTCCTTTTAGAAAGAGGCCCTGTGCTCACCGGATAAAATGGAGATCCTTACGCACCCCGTGATTAGTGGGACCCAGAGTGCTTTTCATTAGGCTAACCTCTCTCTCCTCGCATACTCTCTCCTCCCATGGCCTCTTAAAGGGCCCCCATTATGTGACTTTTCACTAGTCATTCGCGAACTCCTGAACTCTACGAGAAAAGGTTTAAATGCATCATGGTAAAAAAAAAAAAAAAAAAACACTTTATTTTCTCATGCTTGCCTATTGGCTCCTTAGTAATTACACTCTCGGCATGCACGATTTCCCTGCGTTGAACTTTCACTCAAGGTCATTTGTACATAAATTTCAGCTATTGATTCTAATGGTGAGCCCACATTTAATAACAATATCAAGGTGGAAAATTACGCTGCACATGAGCTTAGCTCCTTTTTAGATTATAATTTGCAAGAATTTGTTCAGAAATTCATGCTGTTAAAGTATAATGTACAGTTTTCACGAGTTAAGTGGATTAGATGAATGCATTTTTATGCTCGCATCTTAAGCGCTGGAGTGGCTGTAACTGTTCATAATGTGGGTAATTCAATTAATGAGGGCCATCTAATAATTTTTGGCACCTTTTGCTGTTCATTACTAGAAGCCTGATGGTATAGTAATTTAAGCGAGGAGACAATTAAGTTGAAAGCTTTTTCATTAAGTGAGTTTACGTTACGACATATTCCTTAAAACCAACTAGCTTTGATTTGTAGGTGAACATTAAGATCAAGTTGTATTTGTCCGCTTCTGGGAAAGCGAACGGAGTTATTCAAGCTGGTAAATTTGAAACAATATTTACGGGTGCATTTCTATTACATCGCGAGCAGTCCTTCTGCAGCTTGCAGGTTTAAAGCAAACTTTGCCCGCCAGTGTCTCCCAAAAAAAGCGAGAACTATAGCTGATGTTCTTGCTATCGAAGCCAGCCTGGGGCGCGTTTCCCAAAAGCGTAGTTGCTAACTTAGCAACTTGAGGAGTTCTTGCATTCACAGTCAATGTGCCCAACTACATAAGTTGGCATCTGTGATTTTGGGAAACGCGCCCTTGACTAGCCCAATCCACAAGGGAAAAAAACAAATATATAAGTTAATTATTTAAGTTCTGGGGCATTAAAACCGAAAGCTGAATGGCGTTTATGTTCACGCAGCTTTGAAATTTGTAAAATGAGATGCGAGACATCATATGTGAATTTGCTTTCTCCAGTTTATTTATTCAGCAATTTCTTTGATTAGTTTTTTTTTTTGTTATTTAGAATAGGCTATGTACTTAATATTGTTCAAATCAAGTGAACTTCTGGTTTATTCTGTATTGCTGTTTCAAAGGAAAAACAAAACATCCCTTATGGTACTCTGCTGGAATGGACTGTAACCTCAGCTGTTTTTTTTTTTTTCTTTTGTGAATCAAAAGCCCAACAGATTAAATCAATTAAACGAAAATAACTGACTGCACCCAGGTCTTTATTAAATGTTATTTCTACTCTGTGTCTGTTTGAGAGTCGCTATCAGAGTCCACAAGCATTTTTGGACAGAAAACACTAGGGTGACAATTTTGTCTTAACGTCTCCTGAGAAAGTCCTGAAGACGTGGCACGGTCCACAAACGAATCTCGTCTACGGACATTTCCTGCTCCTCGTCCATTTCGAGGATCACGGGAGTTATTTAACTAATTTTCAGGACAAAAACAAGGCCTGCAGCTCCATAGACATTAATGCAGCTTGGGTCGGATCTATGTACAAATGACCTTTGACACGGTGACGTTACGTAGCTCCTGTGGGTAATTATGAAGGGGCTTATTCTACAGTACCGGTCTGTGAAATTCTCCATTTAAAAGTCCTGCCCCCGCCCTCCCGAAAAACCCCAGTGTGCCGTGATTGATCAACTTGGTCACTCACTTCTGATTGGTCCACTATCCGTGTCTCTTGCCACGCCCCTTACCATAAATAGATTTCAATGTTCGAAACAAATACCGGTTAAGCCTTATGGGCGAAACCCACTCGATTCAAGAGCGTGCCAAACTATCTGCTTGGTGCAAAAATTCAAATAGTGACATCACCAATTGATGAAAAAAATGGCCAGAAAAGATTGGTGCGTTTCAATCAGCTCTGGAGCAGTGAGTTTTGCAGCAGAGAGCGCGTTTTATTGAGGTGACTCACAGTTGTTCTCTGACGCGGACCTTTTAAATACACATAAAAATGATATGATTCACGCTACAACATTAAAATAATGAAAAACCATAATAGGTGCACTTGAATTCATTCACTGGCCACATGAGGACAAGAATCAATTCGCTTCTCCATACTGGCATGGTTGGAGCCGCTTTCAATTAGATGAATTGACGTGACATTAGCCCATCACCAATTTTGAGTTTATGTCTTGTTTGCTTTTTTGTGCGCGGTTCTGTCTAATTGAATTCTGGATTTTTCTGCCCCAGGAATGCATCCGGTCCCTGGGGAAAAACAGCGATCACATCCCGTTCAGGATGAGCACCCTGACGCAGGTGCTGAGGGATTCCTTCATTGGAGAGAAGTCCAGGACGTGTATGGTGGGTGCACTGCTGTGGGGGGGTGGGATCACGCGCTCACCGTGAACACAAACCCTCTGCAAGCCCGTGCACTCGAACCTCAGCACAGACTAAAGACCGTTTCACACATCCGCGCTGCTCATCCAGTCATGTGTTTGCGCAGGGGTTGTGTGGGACATGGCGCGTGTGTAATAATGCTTGGAGATCACGTCCGTGTGGATGTCACTTGACATCCTAAAAATTCTAAAGCTTATAGTTGGGAACCTATTGGTGCATACGCCACACGGGCGATGATTGGTTGTCTGGTGATCTTGATGCGAGATGAGCTCACTTTTTACAAAACTTTTAAACCATAAATATAGAGGTAAACTAATGAGGTTTGACATCGACATACTTTAGCAGTTGACAGTTCTGGGGGGGACAACACATTACTTTTTAAAGTTGTAATCCATAAGATTTGAATTGGTTTGTTTATATTGACATCTTTGGCAGTGAGCTATAATTGCAGGTGCGCATCTGGACCTCATTTCCCATAACTCTTGTCAAGACCCAACAGTGTCGCCTGTATGACGTCGGTAAATTGACGGCCTTTACCAGTTCCACGACTCAACTCTCGTGCAGACGGGAAAGATGCTCTTCGACACGGCAATCGAACTCAGTAAAAGTACAAATTATATGACGTTAGTCGTCCATTAGCGTCATTTCATCCCAGTAACATGTTGGGCTATTATGATAAATCGATTAACTTAAGGGGCTGCCAACGTTATAACTTTTTTTTTTTAATAATTATTTGTCGAGGCAGTTAACGTAGCTTTTTTTTCCCTGTTTGCTTCCTGAAATTACGTTATAATTTTAGTTTCCGTAGTAGCCGCAACAGAAACTCCGCTAACATTAGTTTCTATTGTGCACAGTATAGCTGCACAGTATGATATTTGCCTTTGTCATTGGGTAGACGTCAGAAGGAATCCAGTAGCAGTACTTTCTGCTTCATGGACGGCTGCATTTTTAACTGTCCTCCCTTAATTCCATCTGTAAAACTGACGTATAGTGTAAGGCACAATTTAGATTTAGGGTTAGGGGATAGAGCCAAGGTTCAGGTTAGGGAAAGTACCGCTACTGGATCCCTTCTGACGTCTACCTTGCCACTGCTTCTCCCGGGGTTCCTTACTTCCTTCGAGCTAGATTGCAGCTCCTCCTACCTTCTGGACAGACCAAACACTGCTTACTGACATGAAAGCGTTACTATGTGTGCGCCTGTATTTGAATACAGCGCAGGAATGTTGCCACAGACACACTGATCGCTTTACCTGGAAAAGAATGAAATACTAGTGCTGTCATCAGTGGGTCATGGGCCCAATCACCGTTGTGTTTTTTTTTTTTTTTTATTATTATATATAAATATAAATTTGGCATCTCCAATCCCACCCGAATCTGGAATGCCCAATTGGTGAACTATGTACAAGGGTCGCTCATTTGCGACCCTGTGTTGCCAATTCAGGAGAGCGAACACAGTTCACGGCTCTCTTCTGAAGCACGCGCCTGTCAGCCACCGCTTCTTATACACTCATTGGTTGAATCTTCGCAGGTTCAGAAGGTGGGTGGAGGATACCCGAACACGAACAGACTATAGAACCAATCACCGTTATTTTATCCCCCCTCTCTGATAGACACTGACTTAACAGACAGCAACGAGATGGAAATCTTATGGATTACCACTTTGAAGATGAATACAGAGTCCAAAATTTGACACAAACTTTTTGACAAAGTTTGCCACTGTGCGATGTCTACATGTCATGTCTGGTGTGGGCTGTATAGTTAATGTAGCCTGTAAGAGGGGCTTAAACACTGTTCTTTAGCATTACTGGCTGTGCCCACACTTCAGGCTGCCTCCAGCCTTCTTCCCTCTCACAAGCCGCTTTAAAATCCCTCGTAACTGATGGAGCAAAAGTGCTTGTCCTGTGATTCAGGATCAGTGTGGCCTCCACTGTCTTTTTCAGATCGCAATGATCTCGCCCGGGATGAGCTCCTGTGACTATACACTGAACACCCTCCGATACGCGGACAGGCAAGAGCACTTATTTTATTTATTTTTTTTTTTTTTTTACTGAAATTATCAAATTGAAATAGGAGCACTTCAGGTTTACCTCATGGATAGATGTGTGGCATTACTGGACACACATCCAAAGGTTTTATTCCATTCCCGCAATTTCATGGGCACGTGCTAAAACCTGCGGTCAAAAAACCGCTCTTGTGAAATGGAGTGCAATAGATTATGAAGGTCAGTTTTTATGAAAAGCAGTTTGATCCCTGATGCATTAACATTTTTGGGTCCAAAATTTGCGGTGTAATTGTCATAACTGACCCAGCGCTTCAGTTGACGTTCAGACTAACGCCGTGTGGCCCTTGCAGAGTCAAGGAGCTCAATATCATGACGAATGGGAATGACTTCGATAAAAAGTCTGGAACGGACTCGCAGGATGACGACGAGGACACCGACGAGGAAAGCCTGGACAAAGAAGTGAGTGAAATGCTTGCTTTCATTGTCGTCCCCGTTGTGAAATTGCTTAAATCAAACCAGTTACCCAGGCTCAAGTTGGCATTTGGCCGCAAACCTCATCACCCATTTTCTAGTATTTAAATATTGAATTTTTATTAACCTTGAAAAATCAAATGACAGTGAATAATTGAAACAAATTTTTTTGACAACTGTCCAAAGTGCAATATAATTGAGACAGTATTGTCTTGAAATGTACTGTATAATAACTGCTTGTAGATAAATTCAAGGCATGAACGTTTCAGTCAAGGATGTTTATTGGCTGCAGTTCGGAAGCTTATCAGTGAATTCCAGAAAAAATGTCGATATGGATTGGCGTCTATCAACTTAAGAGCAGAATTCGAAATCCAGCAGTGGACGCTGTCTGCTCCAGTAGCAATTCGTGTCCTTTGTGCTTAACATAAAATTGGAGTATTACAAAAGCCCATTGTCGTAGTCAAACTACTGTACAGGTAAAATTGAGCTTTATATAACTGGTAGAAGTTTTAAGGTTCTGCAGAAGTGCCAGTGGTAACAATCTAACTGAAATTTAAATTCATTTTTGATTATTTAAGCATATTGGTATTGAATCTGCTTTTTTGAGTTTGCAGTACGTTCGTTCATGTGAGCTTTCTGCAGCCGCCGCGCTCCAGAGTCGTTCATTTTCTCCTCTCATGGCACAATTTAGTTATCTTGAAGCGTTCCATTGCCATGGCTGCAATGCTCTCTCAGAGCGCCACTAGCTAAACCCTTGGATTGGTCCAGCTGCTCAGTTCACATATCGAAGTCAGGCCTCCGTACCCATAGGTGGCAGTAATGAGCACATTCCCAGTGGAAAATTTGGTGATAACCAGAGAAGACAAATGCTATTCTGCCTGAAACCATTTGACAAAGAAATTTCTGAAGATTTGAGGAATTGCAATGCTTTTTAATGACAGGGCTGCAGTCATGCCATCAAATATATTCCTAAAAGGCACTTTTAATTAAAAACACTTTTGAAAAATGAATTTGCATGTTCTTGTCTGACAGTCTACGAACCTGTAAATGAGAAACCAACCCGATTTATATAGCTGGCGGTCTTCAGTACATATGCAGTTGAAGAGGTGTGATTTTGCTGGAAATTTATTTCATCTATGCTGATACTTAACCGGGAAGATGCAGGTCATTTGACAATTTAAGTCTCCGCCTTCATGGGAATTTGAAGTGATTAGTCTTCCTTTTATCGCCAATCAATGTCGATCAAGGTTCGCTCCGTGGAAGCAGTGAAATACTTGTAAATCCAGATTTTCGCATGAAATGCCCTTTTAATATTATGTAGTCTAAGTTGTGTGGATGATTGATGCAGGCCTGACGTTCCGTTTCCCATTTGCAGGACACAGTGCGACACACCAGTGTGTACGAGGCAGTATCTCAAGTCACCGAGATGGAGAACCGGATATGTGAGGTTTTGAACGTGCGTACCTGTATAAATGCCTGCTTCACCTTTCATGGCGCCACCAGCCCTGCCTCTCTTGTGTATGAACGCATCTTTTCTGTTTGAGGTTTTCTGCAGATAATGTCGTTTTGAGCTTGCTAGGTTTGCATTTCGTTCGCGTATGTCAACCCAAGATCTTCTGTGAGGTTCCACCACTGTGGCGTACAGTCCTGTCCAGTCCTGAGTACTGATCAGTTTTTGGATCAGTGATTTCATGTGCTAGTCCTTCCTTTTGGTGCAACCCTTTTACATCGGGCATTTTTTGCGCTGTTGGTTTTGAGAGTGCGAAAAGATTTTGCAAGTGCTAAATGTCTTGGTAAATCAGAATATTAGTGTATGTGTTTGGGTTTAATGCAACTCTGCTGTTGACGTGTAACTTTGCTCTGTCTTGCTATTCTTTCGCCTGCACAGAGGGGTAAAGAAATTGTGAACTCCATTGAGGAGCCGATTCACGACATGAATTCCATAATGGCGGAGCTCATGGATCACGCAAAAACACTACAAGGTTTGTTTAAAGGAATGAGAAAAGATTCGCTAGCTAGTGTCTCAGGGTCATTCAGCAGTAGTAACGGTGAGAAGGCGAGCGGTAAAGCTGCGATCAGTTTACTGATGGACAAAGTGAAATTGGTTCAATGCTACACTGCTGACTTCTACATTCTGCGATTACCGTTTAGGTTGTGATACCTGGTGAAATAAATGTCTAAATGGTCGACAAACTATTGTTGTATTCGCCGACGAAAAGAAAAATCGCTGAGCTGCAGAGTCGCTGGAGTTGGACGAAATTTTGAAAGTACCGATATTTAAATGCAAAAAAAAAAAAAAAATTAAATCCTGAAGTCCAAATGACCGAAATGGTGGATAATAATTTGCCTCTGGTCAAAGTTCTCGGTCATGGAGACAGACGGACACTCGGGTGGATGGTTGCTAGTAACCAAAGAACTACAGCTGTAAGAACCTACACTGAACTGAACCAGTGTAGTGAACTTCAGAGCTGGTGTTAATGCTGCTGATGTTCCCTTCCCACACAGTTCGTGTCATTCTATGATTTGCTGATATTATTAATAATAAGAACTAGACAGCATGGGTGTGGCCTCGGAAAGCCGCTTCTTCGGCCTATACTGCGTCCGCAAGGAAATGTATGTTTCAGCAGAAATGTACTCATTATCCCCGCCATTACTGCGGCCATGACAACCAAAAAGCGATAGGTGTCAGAAGTATAACGCATTCCCGTACCAAACAAAGTAATCGGTGAAAAATTGTAGCCTGCCCTGCGTTGACAATGAATTATCTTTTGGCGCAAATCTGCGTATTATTCAGCCAGTACTGTCGCCACGGCAACCAAAATGGATAGGTGTCAGAAGTGGAGTATAACGTGTCCATGCCAAATATGAAGGCAATCGGTGAAAAATTACAGCCTGTACAGCGTCCGCAAGGAAGTGTCTACGGATGCAGACGTGGCCGCGGAGGCAACGAGCATTAATCCATAGTAACTGCCCGACTTATAACAATAATAATGAACTTTATTTGTGTAGCCACTTTCAGCACATGGTTCCAATGTGCTTCACAGCAGCAGAATAAAACCGAATCCAGCAGAATGACAAACAAATGAAGGTGCAGAGATCACAAAGAGGTAAAAAAATAAATTATGCTTACAATAAGATAAAAACAATTAACCCTCCTATTATATTCGGCTTAAGATGTTTGTAACTAAAACTGTTACCCAATCTCCTCTCAGCTTATTTATGCTTTTCTCCGGACCACTTTAATGGCCAAATAAATAAAACAAGACCCCCCCCCCCCCCCCCCCCCCCCCCCCACCACCCCGCATACGTCAAGCATCGATTTTACATTATTATAGCAGGATGAATGAGACTCAAAGTGAAATGAATGAGAAATTAATTTGAAGATGCCCTCAGTCTTAGGCGACACTACATAAACCAGATCAACATGAGGGTTTTATTTAATAATTGATCCTGGGGTCAAAATGACCTGAACAACACGGATGCACATAATAAGTTGATAGAACATAAAACCTGTCAAGTTAGGGAAAACATCTAGCTGAAAAAAGAATGTTAACCATGTTTTTGGAGTCATTGAACATGGAGTCGGGTCAAATTGTTCCGGAACGTAACAGGAGGGTTAAGTTGTCTAGTCACCGTGCACAGAAAGGAAGTTAATTTGGTAAAGGCACATTGAAAAGGTTCAATTTTTAATTTAAAAGAAGACAATGATTCGGCTGGGCTGACGTCCACTGGCAGGTAATTCCCGGGCGATGGGGACCTATTGGCCCATGTCCGGTTGCCCCTTGTTTTCAGTCTAGATCATGGGATCTCTGAAAGGGACCCACTGGAGGATCTCGGCCTACCCTTAGGCTCAAACGCAATCAAACACTCGTTGATTTACTCAGGAGTTACATTCTTCATTGGTGGATGGTGGGGTATCGGAAATATCGAGAGTGACTTTGCTTTCTCGATGCCCGCAGAGTGCGTCTCGGATTTGCGAGCCGCGGTGAAGGCTGAGGAGATGGCGAGGACGTCCAAGAAGGCGTACTTCTGAGAACGAGCCAAAACGATCTCGCCGCATTCAGCTATGGGAAAGGGGGACATTTTAATTTTAATAAGCGGATTCTCAATGGCTGCTAAGCCCTTTTTAAATATCTGTACACAATAAAGATTTTTTTGTGGAATTGATTGTGGCCGTTGTTTCTTGTTGAAATTGGCAGAAATGGTCCAAAAAGTTGGTCGGAGATTTTCTTTCTCGGCGCACAGTTTAAACGAAGTTCATGATTTCATGCCTGTCATACAAAATTCAAGATGGCGGCTGTGGCAACCATACTGAACATCCAAGCGCTGTTAAAATCCAGGGGTTTCTGTAGGGACTCAAGACCAAGAAACGCAACAAAAAATGGCGGTGATTGACACGGGAGTTTTCAAGTTACGGTGCGAAATTCAAAAGTTTATGGGACACACTGACATCACACGTGACCGTACCCCTCCTACCCCTTAGTCGGGGCTGCGGATTAATAAAAATGAGTCTCCATGCCCTGTGAATCTGCTGACCATGAGTGATTCTGAGGTCGGTCTGTAGAAGTATTGATTTGGGAGGGCAGGACACACCTTCATTATTATTATTTTGGTCCTTTAGGGACAGAAACCATCACAATAGTTTTGAACGTTTGCGGGTTAATAGATGGGATTTCGTCCTCTGTAAAATTAGTAAATTGGTCAGTAAGCAGTTTATAACTCGCTTGTTGGAGGGCTACTCAAACAGCAAACCATTTTTCACTTGCATTAAGCTCTTATTTCCATCCCTGAACAGAATTGCACGTCTGTGGCGTGTTCTCCAACGTAAAGGCCTATTGCTGCAGGGATCACAGGGCGGTGAAAGAGTAAAATTCAGTTCTCAAGAAATTATAGGGTTAAGGTACATGCCCCTCAAATTTTACATTTCAAGATACAATTTTAATTTAAAAAAAATCTATGGATTTTTTTCTATGGAAGAAAATGGTTTGAAACATGGCACAATGGCCTTGTGGGTCTCTTGCCTCAGACACTGGGAAATCGCATCTTGTTGTTTCTCAAAATTAAAATTTTCTAGGGGTTCCGCTAGGCCCATATGTCTATACCACCAAGAAAATTTCAGGCGAAAATTATGCTATTAACTCTTGAAAGATGATCAGTGCAGCCAATCTGCATGGAAACATTGACATGCTGACCTCAAGGAGCTGTCTGGATTACACAGACAAACCATTGCCGAGAGAATGAAGACATCCTTGTCAAATTATGTAAATCTCCTCCATTAGGCTCTTGTGACCTAATTGGGTCATTAAAGTATTTTATGAACCAATTTAATCTTTTTCTTGAAGTCAATACTTTATATATATATATATAATAAAATATGAGCTGACTTGAATTGCAATCTGGACCTGTTATTTGACCATTTAGGGGGTTCTCCAGCATGGAGTTATGGAAATGCAAACTGATTTACTCAATCAAAATCTACCAGCTATGTGATGTCATTGGCTCATTTGACAATATTTGATCAACGTTTCAAGGTGGGGATCTTGGCCATTGTTTTCAGCACACTGATTTAATTACACTCCTCAACCCTCTTTCCATTATGTGGGTCTCAGAAAAGTCTTCAAGACTGATGGACGCTCCTCAGGACCTACACATCAACAAAAAAAAATGATTTAACAGGAACCTGCCTGCGCACTTCCCGTCCAAAAGCCGCTCAATTTTAATATAATGACATCATTGATGGACAGCTGGAGGATAGGAGCGCAGTAAGCCGGTTTACCCAGCCTTCAGTGAGGTCTTACGGCCCGTACCCCCCACACACACTCGCTTACAAACCTCTTGTATACAAGTTAAGGCTGGGTGTGCTCTTTCACCTTAAGTAGAAAGCGCTGACACATGACAAATCAAAGCCCTAATAAACAGCTAGCAGAGAACAATTTTCCCCCAAAGGATAAAAATAAACAGATTCCGCCGACAACTGGGTGGCCCCCACATCTCTGTGTGCGGCCTCGCAACACAACTGTTTCCTATGAGAGACGCTCTGGTCCCCCATCACGGTGGGTGGTATAACCATTCACACCCTACCCCACTCCCCTCACCCAGCCATCCGCCAGCCTGCGCATTCTCACCAGCGAGCGCGACGCGCAACACTCCGGTCTTCCTCGCATTTGCTGTCCCTCGCCTAAGTTCTCTTCCGAAATTGCTTAAGTTCGCGATGGGTGTTAATGAGTTTACACGGGCGCGGATAAGAGCCGCGCTTTCATCGGCCCGCGGACGCGTCGCTTTTATTGCGCGGAGTTTTGCGCTTTGTTCTCAATTAGTCATCTGCCAGCAGGCGTGGACCGCAGCGGCTGCGATCCCCACTGACTGCAGATGTACAAATCCGCTGCCAGATAAATTCACTGAATCGATGCCAGGCTTTCGTCACGAGAAACTACTGTGGCGAGGAACAAAACGGCAACCCGCTCAACAAGCACATTTAAAAACCAGCTGAGCAGATCCATAAAAAGCAAGCGGGACTATATAATGTACAGAAAAACAGTCAAAAGCTTGGCGAGACTTTTAAAGGTGTTTTTACATCTCCCCAATTCGAAAAACAAAGGCAGACTGGCACCCTCATCTGAGCGATCTTGTTCAGTGCAGCCCTGTCTTGAATTCATGTCTGTGGGATCGGTGTTGTATTGCGTTGGACGGAGGTGTATTAATACGGAATGGATTGAACCGACATTTCCTTGTAAAATTCTGTTTAAAAATTGCTCACTCAGAAAATGAAAGACATGAATATCGAAGTAAGGTTAACCGGTTCGAATTAAAGTAAAAATTTATCCTTAAATAGGCCTATAACATTTTCAGACCGCCAGTAACCCAATTTTTTAAATGTGCCCTAAAAACTAATTATTTATGGGAGAATAATCGTTGATTCCTTTTTCGTTTGTTATACTTTACGCTTTTTGTGACTGAATGGAGCCGAATAACCAACATAAGCTCCATGAATGTCAACTTAACCTGTCAACTCTATAGATGGGCCTTTTTACGGACATTTCTTTAAGCCGATCAGATCAGAGAGAAGCGGATGGAGGCCTTTCTCTGGAATCCATCTTCTCTTTACCTGTTCTATGATCTTCGCCACATCGTGAGATGTCATCGCTTGGTGACAAACTATATAGTGTATATAGTCATCTTGTCTTGCGCCCACTCTGCGTTTTTTTTTTTTTCGTATTTGGTCGGTTGAGATGTTTGACAGGGTAAGCAACTGAAAATTATTTTCGGTTTCTTGCTGCTGAGTGACGCGTTACACGTGTGTAAAATGTTTATGACCATAAATCGCTTCAAACCTCGAATTTCCACTCAGGACAATAATATAAGGGTCATAAGAAGGTCTATTCCACGTCACTGCATTGCACATCAAGCACTAGATGAGTGGACCCCGGGGGTCGCGGGCCAGGCCCCGCTCCTGACTGGAGCGACTGATGCCATTTCGTGGATCTCGACTGTTAGCGGAGCTCCGCGTCCCATTCACGTTGAAAATGTCCTTCGTCCGCTGCAGAGTGATGGCAGCAAGTTAGCTCAACGAGATAAACGAAGAGCTAGAATTTCTCTTCATTTCAAACTCTTTAATTGCACATGAGATTGTCAGGGAGAGAACCGTGAACGCGCGGGGTTCGCCAATCTGGAAATGCGTTTCGTGAGCGCGCGGGTTGTATCTGTTGGCCACGAGACTGCTTGACTCGGCCCGCTGGATTCCAGCTGTCCGCGCGAATATTTTCTCAGCGCAAAGAAAATTGGCGGCGGCCGCGGCTCTGTTCCCATCACCTCCGCAGACTAAATAAACAGACAAACCACCCAGCGAGCGGACGGGGGGAGAACGCGGGACCCCGTGTTTTTCTTTTCCGTGCTTTTCCGCCCGTGCCCCCTCCGCTCCACTCCGTGAGCAGAAACCGAACAACTAGCGCCTGTGTCTGTCGGCACCCGGACCCACGGCGTTGCGCGCCCGTGCCAACTTCAGGAGGTGTTCAGCCATTCCAGATGATGGAGGACGGAGGGTGGACTCGCGGTCCTGATTGATTTGCTCAGCGCATACGTTCTATCGCTTGATAGTGCAGCGAGCAAGCAATTACATACTTTTAAATATTGAAATCGGAGGTGATTACGTGGGCATGAAACACGCAGGAATTTATGCTGTGCCAACTTTCACGGACTGTGTGATCCCTGGTTTCCTATCCGTCAGCCCATTACAAAAACATGCATCACCCATATTTTTTTTGTCGGGTAAATGCATTTGTTTTGACTGTAGGCAGTTAGGCGCATATTGGTCGGGAAAAGCATGCAAGCGCGGCCAGTAAGCATATTTCCTGCACAACTGCGTTCGAATTCCCCACCCCTGCTGTGCTGCTCTTGGCTGCGTTTTTTCCTCCACTCTATTGCTAGTCTTTACACATTTTAACCACTAGAGGTCAGTCAAAGCGCACAACCAAAGAACCATACCTCAGATACAATGCCCCAGATTGACGTATTTCTCACTCCAATTCACGTAAGGCAGTTATGTGATACGCGCTGAGCAACCTCTGACCCAAAGACGTTGAGCCAAGGATAACATGGTTTGAAAGATTAATTGCCCAGAATGAGGCAGATAATTAAGTAATGTCATTTTGAATCAAGCGATACCATTTTCACCGCTACAAAGTTTAATGAAGCAATGTTCTTGTGCAGTTCGTATGTTATTCTATTATTCCCAGAAAAGATTTTTTTCCCGTCAAAGTGAGCATGATTAAATGAATACTACTTATTCTTAAAGGCAAAAACTGCTCATTCCCATAATGGTGGTTTACACTGACTCGTTACTGGTGATCTACCATCCCATTGGTCTCTCTTTCAACCCAAATATGGTACACCTGAGGACGTTAAGGGCTTAGTGAGAACTACAGCGATTGGATTTGGTGTGCTTTGTTAGAGCTGGAGTGGCAGTCTTAAAGATGGAAGATCTCCAGGAGCGAGGTTTGCCACCATTGGGCTGGATGATATGGCCAAAGTCAATGTCACTGTATTGTTGACCGAATCTCTCAATGTTGATATGGTGTCAGTACTGTGGGGATTACGGTCGATGCCTTCAAAAACATGTACGCAATGAGACTTTAGATTAACAATCATTGGTATTGTGGGTATGATGACAAAGCAGGTACAGGCAGCAGCAGTTTAGTAAGTGTGGAAAACTGCATCCCTTCACTGTAATGCAGCCTTTAAAACCAGAAAAGACAACTTTTACATCATGTCACAATATCTAAAATCCAAGAAAATATTGAGGGGTCAGAGCACAGTACAACTCCAATTCCAAAGTAGTTGGGACGAAGTGTAAATTGTGAATAAAATCAAAATGCAGTGACTTTCAGATCTCATGAGCCAATATGTTATTTACAATAGAACATAGATAACATTTCAAATGTTGAAACTGAGACATTTTAAATTTTTATCCACAAAATGAGCTTATTTCAAATTTTCTGGCTGCAAAAGGTCTCAAAGTTGGGACGCAGGCAAAAAAAGGGCTGAAAAGCTATTATTATATAACAAAATCAGCTGAAAGAACATTTAGCAAGTAATTAAGTGAACTGGCATCAGGTGTGTAACATGATTGGCTATAAAAGGGACGTCTTAGAGAGGCTGAGTCTCTCAGAAGTAAAGATGGCCAGAGGCTCTCCAACCTGTGAAGGCTTGCGTAAAAAAATTGCGGAAAACTTTAAAAACAATGTACTTCATCAAATTGCAAAAGCTTTGAAGGTCTCATTATCGACAGTGCATAACATGAAAAGATTCAGTGAAACTGGAAAAATCTGTGTAAGGGACAAGGCCGAAGACCTTTACTGGATGCCCGTGATCTTTGGGCCCTCAGACGCCACTGCATCACTCACCGTCATGATTCTGTAATTGACATTACTAAATGGGCCCAGGAATACTTCAAGAAACCACTGTCAGTAAACGCAGTCCTCTGTGCCGTCCACAGATGCCACCAAAACTCTATCATGCAAAAAGGAAGCCATTGTTGAGCATGATCCAGAAGCGCTGCCGTGTTCTGTGGGCCAAGGCTCCTTTAAAATGTACTGTGGCAAAGTGTCCTGTGGTCCGATGAGTCTCTGATGGTATGGGGATGCATTAGTGCATATAGTGTGGGACACTTGCATGTTTTAAAAAGCACATGAATGCTGAAAGGTATATAAAGGCTTTAGAGCAACATATGCTCCCCTCCAGATGACATCTATTCCAGGGAAGGCCTTGTGCATTTCAGCAGGACAATGCAAAACCACATACTGCAGCTATTACAACAGCAAAGCTTCGTAGAGAGTCCGTCTGCTGAACTGGCCTCCCTGCAGTCCTGATCTTTCACCGATTGAGAACATTTGGCGCATAATTAAAGTCCATCAAAGGAGACCCAAAACTCTCCAGCAGCTGGAAGCCTGTATTAAACAAGAGTGGGATCAAATTCCAATGGCTAAACTCAAGAAACTTGTCTCCTCAATGTCCAAACGCCTCCACTCTGTGTTAAAAAGAAGACAGGATACCACACCATGGTAAACAGGCCCCTGTCCCAACTTTTTTGAGACCTGTAGCAGTCATCTAATTTAAAATTGGTTCATTTTGTGGATAAAATTGTAAAATTTCTCCATTTCAGCATTTGCCATGTTATCTCTGTTCTAGTGTGAATAAAATACTGGCTGGTGTGATTTGAAAGTCATTGTGTTTTGATTTTATTCACAATTTACACTTTGTCCCAACTATTTCGGAATTGGGTTTGTAGTTACATGTCCATTTTGGAGGTTTTGAGAAAAATTGATTTTTGGGTTGGGAAATGTTCTATTAAATCATGTATTGTCCTATCGGTAACTCTCTTGCGGCCTGGTTCAGAGGTACATTGAACACACACATTATCATGGGTGTGGTACCGCGACATCAGGGCCGAAATTGTCCAGAAATGGCCATGCCACTTCGATGTTCCCACAGTTCTTTGTGACATAACTTCAACCCATCACCATTGCGTTAAGTTTGTTTGTGAAGGACATTTCTCTAATACAATTTGTGTTTATTCTTAAAACATCAGTGTTTAATTCATTTATGCAGATTTTGTTGGACAAAGTGTGAACTCTGCTTAAGATGAAGGCAGATGGACATACGGCTGTTGTGCTCCAGGAACTGGCTGATAAAAAGCTGTGAATGGGGATTAAAAATCTCAATCACTGAATTTGGACATATCACCACTGCGCTCCAAACCCTCGATCTCATCACAGGATATTGATTTAATATCGATATGGGCTACTGCCCATCCCTGACGACCTCTTCACCTGCACTTAAGGCGCATTCATCTTGCGCTCCTCAGGTAAAACCGTTAATCCGTTGTGAACAGTTTTGTTGTCTGTTGACTTCTGCGAGCGATTCCCATCTCGTCCTGTGTTTGTTAGTATTTTCGTTTTTCCATACTGGCGTCCGACTGTAGCTCGGCCACCCACGCCCAGATCTCCCCTGCTCTTCACTAGAGTGAGTCTGGGATTTCCCGGCGAGACGGGCTCTGTTTGTGGAGGTCCTGAAGCGTCGCGTGTTCTTGGCGCGTCAGACGCTCCAGCCACCGGGAAAGAAGCAAGTCAACACAGGTGTGGCCACGCCTGTAAACAAGGGGTACAGGAAATGCGTGTAAACAAGTGCAGATGCACAAATGCGTATGCAAGCCAGGGATCTGGAAATTTCCAATATGCCCTGAAATGTTCTGTAATTTACAGACTGTTACCTCGAGTGGTTTAATCCCTTAAACTAACTTTTCACTTCACTTTTCCCTGAAGTAGGTCCAAAGTAGGATTTTTTTTTATATATATATACTTGAGACCTTCTCACCCTCACATTCGGTGTCTCCCGGTCGCAGCGCCTCACTGAAGCTACATCACTCCTCTGTCGAAATACTGTTAATATTCAAACCCAGAACCCTATGTTTTATGGCCACAGCTTTACATCAAATGTAAATATCCAGATTTTGCATATCATTTTATATACATTTCCCTGAAATTCAACAGGACATATTTGGGATCATTGGAAACCATGTGATCTCCAGGAGAATTGAAAATGGGCCCGAAATTTCAGTTCTCAGTGCAGCAGTTTCATTGGCTGGAGGTTTTATGGTGTTAAAGTAGAAAGGGGTGCCAATTGGCGACGCTGATTGAAAATTGCTGAGGGGTACATGCACGGAGCAAAAAAAAAAAAATATCTGGGTGCTGAAGATGGTAAATCCCTGAGCCCCCGATCGTCTGCTGCAGCTCCAGCTCATGACGGAGAGTTTGCCATAAATCTCTCCATTTCTACTTTTAACGTCCCTTGATTTGATGCCTGAATCTGGGCGACAGTGTATGTATAGCTCCTACATGGCAAAACCAAAATGTTTAAAATACCCCGAAATAAAGCTGGAGTCTGAACTTTGACCACGTATGAATTGTTTGATTATGAGCGCAGAACTGTGCCGTGCAGAGTGCAAATCATGGCCGGAAAAAGAAGAACACTTCTTTGTGTCAAACATTGTAGAGGGAACTGTACAGTATGTAGCACAAAACAGACATTAGACACACAAACATATGTTCTGCTGTTAGTTTTCACGCTCTGGAAGGAGACAGATATGTGTCTTACTCAAATGAAGCTGAATCCCCCCCCCCCTTTACCCGCTTAATACAAAATACATCTGTACTTTCCTGGACAGGCTCTCGGCTTGGGGCCCCCACGCGGTTAATGCAGCGTGGGTTCCAACTGGGTCCGGTTCGAACCCGACTCCAAGGCTGTAAACACGCTGGCGGGGGCCGGGGGCTGGAGGATTCGGCAGGGCTGATGGGTCGAGGTGATGACAGTCATTTTGTTCGGGATTATTTGGGTGTCTCCAGTGAGCACACCCTCGCACTGCAGCATAATTGTTAACATCCTCTCTGTCTATGTGTGTGTGAAAGTAGAATTTCTGCACCGTACTTACGGTTCAGAGCATTTATAGTCTCTGACCAAAGCCAATTTCTTTTTTTTTTTTTGCGTATGAAGAAAACAAACACGGAGGCCTTTTTTTGTGCTTATGAGTGTTTTGTAAAATGTCATGCGACGTAACGACCACCTCACTGTTTGACTGGTAGTTGAAGCAAATCTGTCAATTTGGATGACCTAATTCAACTAGCGGCCCCCGGGTAAGGGGTTCTTCTTGAGTCATCTTTTTGCCTGTGTGGCCCCACCTGGTGGCCATATGCTGCCACTGCAAATAAACAGAGCCCGACTGAACAGATTTCTCTCATCACATGGAAAATGTTCGCATTTGTCTTTGGGGCCAAGCTTGGTGTCTTTTGACCTCCGTTGCTAACACATTGGAACACGTGAAATCTGTTTTCCCGTAAATGCGAGCATTTGTTGTAGAGAAAAGTAAGCAACCTTCACGAATGAAGCAATCGAAACAAATATTTTATTCATTTTATTTCTCCTTCGCATCAGCAGTGGCGGTCTAAGCTGCTCAATTTCTCAATCAACTCGCAATGTTAGCATTGCAAGTGCTCGACTGTGACGAAGATGCATTTGCCAATCGATGCATAATTGTTACTGTCATGATGATTATGACAGTGGTTGTAGTAGTAGTAGTAGTAATAAATAATAAAAATAATCACTGCCCTTGCAACCTGAACCAGAAATGTGTGAGATTTATGGTGGAAGGATGCGTTAATCACAAAATAAATCACAGTAAATAATCTAAATGTTACACATTATTATTATAGTAGCGGTTATGCTGTGGCTGATAAATGAGTTTATGGCCGCACATGGGGTACAGCTGTTTGAAAAAGTTGTTCCATATCAGCCACTTTGGGGTCTCTGGGCTCCTCCTTTATATTTCAGGACGCAGCAATCGTGCACGAGCATAATGCGCATCCCAGCATGGTGTAGGCCTACCAGCCGAAATGCAGCACTGCCCACGATTGATGTGCACTGCCAAGGGGCAACAGGCCCGCATTCCCTTTAATCGCCTGTTGAGATTGTTTAATTACAAGGCACGGGCTTCCTCTGCCCCTGACTTCAGTGCGAAGCGCATCACTTCGCGATTGTCCCTCCTAGTTTGTCGCAGAATAGAGTCGTCTTTTTTTTTTTTGCTTGCGTTCAGGTGTAGCGCAATACTCGCAAAGATTCAGTCGATCTCCATCGTCGAATAGGGGCCCCTGAGTGTCACAAGTGCGCCCCCCGATGCAGCTGGCGTTGAGACTGTTATTGTTTCAAACCAAACAGCCCCAGTTCTAAACACTGGGTTTGCATTACGGCGAGCCCACGCCAGGGCCCTTCTGTAAACACCGCGCGCCAGAATGAACCAATTAAAACGGCATTAGGCCAGTTCCTGTTTATTTAAAACATGTTTACACTAAGAGCGGCCCGCCTGAAAATTCACATTGTTCCCCCTCGCTCAAAGCGGGGCCCGTAAATTGCGAACACATTTGTTGGTTTGAAAGATACTTTATAAATATTGATTTCCACTCCATTCGACGGAGCGAGGTCGGCGCTGATTGGACATTCTGTCTGAGGTATGTTACGGCCTTGTAGGGGCACCCTGGCGTAGCGTCTTTTAGTCTTGAGTGAGGTATATCTTGAGCTGCTGGATGGCCAAATAAACCTTTGGATGGTCTACACGGAAATGAATTTTTTTTTTTTCACACAAGAAGCTGATTATTCAAAACAAGGGCGTGATGTTGATTTCTGACCACCTGGTATAACATAAAAAATATACGTAGGAACGGTATTATATTAATGTAGACACAACAGACTCCGGGGTCATAGTTTGCAAAACAAGTACCATCTCATCGGAGATCATCAAATGTTAAAAACAGTGTTTAGTTGAATTTCAGGGAATGTATTGACCTTGTTCTTATGATTACGTGACAAAATTCTGAATCAGAACAGAGCCAGAATAGTTCAATGCACAACTTTTTTGCCCTTATAAATTCACATTGAAAACACGGAACAATTAGCTAGCAAAACTTCAAAAAATAACCACTGCCTTCATTCCCTCGAAATAAAAATAAATAAATAAATAAACTGCTCAAGAATTGAATTGATTTTTATTCACTTAGCTCCAGCATGCTCCCATGCTAAGGGTTTTTTTTATTTTTTTAAATAAATTTTACATATCAGTAAATGCTTCTAGTTTACTAGCTCATGCTACCTGAATGTACAGTCACTCTCTACTCACCTTACTTTGCACTGATTCCTTTTGCAGCCATACTTCAATAAATAAATAAGCGAGGTACATTATACTGGTTTTGCAACGCGTGCTATTTCTAACTGCTAATTGGACAATCGTGCCCGCAACCATAATAACTAGTAACACTTGAGATGATAAGCCAGTTCAGCACTGTTGAGACGGTGTAATCAAACATACTGGTGTGAATTGTGCAAGATGGAACACTTCAGCTGCAAAGTAGCTTCACTTGCTGTACTGATGTTAGCCTGTTAGCGAAGCCAGTTTAAAGCATCACAGCTGTTCAGGATGCTCGCTAGCCAAGCCATCTGTCTGACTCGCCGCAGATTCTCGGCCGCATCAATCTCCTACACATCTCAGTCAATTCCCTGCCTCAGCGCATGTTTCCAGTCCCTCAGGTGTCTGACTGGCTCAGAATCGTAAGGCATTGTTCATTCCTTAACATAATTCGATGACCAAGAGCGTCCCTACAGGTCGGTATGACTGCTTCTGGTTGTCTACTTGTTTACTAGTTTTATGCGGAATAACTTCCTGGTTTTTTAATCTCTGAAGTTTATGACATGGTTAATAACATCAGAAAATCAAGTTCAACTGTTATGAGCCTAATTAAAAAAAAAACAAACAAAAAAAAAACGATGAAATCCAGTTTCTGCATCTTCTCCAAACACGATTTCCCCAGCAAATGCTAACCTTGCTGTTGCCATTCGGTGAATCGAAGATATAAAGTTTATACCTTCTCACATGTTTATGGGTACACACAATTCACTCAGACACAGGCTACCGACTGAAAAACATGGACATGCATTTGCGTGTGCGTGTGTGCGTGTGTGTGAGTGCATACACACACTAATCAGCCCTATTGAATCCTCTCAACAATGGCTGCTCATCCGCTGCCCACCCAGGGTGACGGCGTGGAGGATCCTGTGTTTGCTCTCTGTCCTGATCCCCGGAGTCCCTCCTTTTAAAGAGCTGGTTTGTCCTGATTTTTACCACCTATACTGAGCTGTGTGCTGCTGGAGATGTCATCTCTTATCTCACCCGCATTACTCCGCTGCTTAAAGAGAGAGAGCAGCTCTTTCAGTCAGCCTCAGATGCGGTCTCCTCCCTGGAGAAAACGCACACACACACACACACACACACACACCCAACCTTGTACTTCTGTCCTTGTGAGGACATCACATTCACTTCTGTTCATTCTTTTCTGTGTCTCTACAGCCTTTCACTTATCTTAACAACCCTTACCCAAACCTTAACCTATCCATAATTCTGACTTAAACCCAAACCCTTACCCTAACCTTAATCTATCCCTAATTCTAACCTAAACTCAAAGCCTTACTCAAACCTTAACCTATCCCTAATTCTGACCTAAACCCAAACCCTTACCCTAACCTTAACCCTTAACCCAATCTGTAATTCTAACCTTAAGCCTAACCTTGACTAATAAGTCACAATATGCCTTTATGGCAGTGAGAACAGGGGAAAATGTCCTCACTTCTCTAATGTCCCCACTCTAGGAATAAAAAAAATTGTCTAGTCCTCACTGTATAGCAAGTACAAGAATACACACACACACACACACACACAGCTCTGAACCCCCCCCCCCCCCCCACACACACACACACGCACACACACACAGAGACACACACACCCCGTTCCCTTCCTCATGCACAAGCGCACACATGTAGACACACATTCGGCTACTCCACACATACACACAGCTAACCCCCACCCCCCCCGATCCAAACATATACACACACACACACACACACTCACTGGTCGCCCTCCCTTAATGCTCACACACATCCATCTCATTCCTCCCCTTTCAAACCTCAGCCTTAATCTGTGTTTATAGAGTTTATAGAAACTCATGAGATGAAGGAGGGAAGAGAGCGGCCAAAGCCCCCCCCCCCCCCCCCACACACACACACACACACACCCCATTCAGTTCAGCAGAGTGCCGCTCTCATTCTTGGCACCTCGCTCCTGGCACAGGCTGCCAGACACAGGGTTGAATGAGCCTCACCCGTAACGCCTTGGCTGTCTAATTCACTTCCTCAAGCCCTCACACGTCACCGGCGTCTTACAGGAAGTTGTGCACGTTTACTGCTGTTCTCCATGCTTTCCCCCAGGAGCGAATCCTCGAGTCCAGACCTCCACTGCAGCTCCACGAAGCCCCTCAGCGCACCGAGAGTGTCCGACATTCGTGAGCTTTGGTCCGAGAAAACACAAATTTTACGAGTCAACTTTTTCCAATTTATGCTTGGAAGCAGCGATATATGAAAATGCACCCGGTTTAATGGGGAAATACATACTTTCCTCATCTCAATTAAATACGCAATGCATTTCACTGCAGCCTCTCACTACTGTGCAGCCTCTGTTTCAGAACCCACACTGTTGTCATTGGTAACCTCGTACAGTTAATTTGCTGTAAGATTGGCACCGCGATTCTTGCATCACGCTTATTGCAGTAAGCCAGGTCATTAAGGGGACTGTACAAGGAGAAAAGAGCCTGGCCGCACTCATTCCTGTGTATTGGCTGTGTTTCTGCAACGTCAGAAAAACATTCTGGGAACAATGAGCCAGAGAGCTTAATAACTGAGCTGCCAGTGGGGGTAATGTAGCTGACACTGTCGACCTGGTGCTGATATCACTGATAATACTCTGTGTCACAGCCAGACATGGAGTGGAAATAAATGCCTTCGCATTGTTTTGTGCTGGTGAAACCGAATCCCTGCACTGGCGAGACGTGAAATTGACTTGGGGTGTATTGAAACATGATAACGAGTGCTAACTTTTGTCGAATACCCCACCTCCGTACACACGCAGCATTTCGAAATACATGGCTTCTTAGCCAAAGCTCCCAACAGGCTTACAATGGAGAATTGGGCATAGCGTTGCCATGCAAAGAAATCGCTATTTTTTTTTCATCATTAACAAGGCTCAAAGTAACTCCACACTTCATCGATAGAATTCCAAGGGCCCTGAAATTTAAAACGAGGCACTGAGAACTTTGAAAATGCACAGGTAGTTTATTAAAAAAGACTGTTTATGCAAACAGTACCTTGAGGTAGTTTCCAGTCGCCTCCATCTTGAAAGTCACAATAAGTCGATTGACGAGCAGGAATAGGACGAGCCCGAATAGGAAGGATGGGGGGACAGATTGCAATCTTTTGTTCGTGCTCGTCAATCGACTTATTGTGACTTTAAAGATGGAGGCGACTGGAAACTACCTCAAGGTACTGTTTGCATAAACAGTCTTTTCAATAAACTATCTGTGCATTTTCAAAGTTCTCAGTGCCTCGTTTTAAATGTCAGGGCCCTCGGAATTCTAGCGATCAAGTGTGGAGCTACTTTGAGCCTTTGAGTTCTCCTTTAACTTTCTACCTCTGCTGAGGTGGTCATGTGACCAGTCGTGTGTGGTGGTTTGTTACTTGCCGAAATTGTAAGATTTTGCAGGTATATCATTCGGTTGGGATAGTTGTTTGTTTGTTTGTCAGTTTGTTAGTTACGCACCCTTTTGCCATTTATCCTGCACCAGTCTTAAAACGTGGAGTTATGTTAGCGTAGGTTACTCGCCACAGATCTATACTTTGTAAAGTTTCTATGTCAAAGTTCAAGGTCACACTAAAGGTAAAAAACACGTTTTGATCCAAAAATTCATTTCTAATTAAGCTAGAAACTCAAAACTAATGCAGTCATCAACGCAGTGTGGTTCTAGCGATTAGGGGTTGAGATGACGTTACTCTGACCTAAGTGGGTGGAATTTCGGCTTGTCATCGTTCTATGAATGAACTTTCATTTGTTTGTTGGTTAGTCAGTCAGGATTGTGCAAAAACTAATGGATGGATTTGCGTGAGAATTCTACCAGAGGTGGTTCATCGCCTGACTTGGAGGTGATTAGATCTGGATCCTGGATTTTTTGGAAGGATTCTGCGACGGTGCGGGAGAGGGCAAAATGTGACATTTTGAGACATCCACACAAATACTTTAGGATTTGATATGAGAGAAGGCGGGGGCGTTACCTCAATGATGTCTGGAAAATATCACAAACTGATCTGGATATTTTTCTGGATCCAGGGACTCCACCTATTCAAAATTGGGGCGTTTACGTATCCATACATATGTGTCTATTGTACTGAGGCGGACCTTTGCCATCACAAGTATATCATTGCTGAGATGATGTATATTCCTGCTACATATAAAAAACAAAACATACAGAACAGAGAATTTTTTTTGCAGAGGTTTTTACAAATATGGGATTGTTTAGACTTGTGGAGATCCGAAATTTCGGGTTGCTTATATTTTTTTGTTTATTTAGCCAGGATTTGTCTGGATTGGGCCCGCAAAACAGTAGGATGGGGGGCCTCGAGTAGTATGGAGCGACTTTGGCGGCCCAGAATTCCTTGCTACACCCCTCGCCACTGCGACCCATAGCAGGTGTTCCCCCACCGAACGGAGGAAAAACCTCAAACCTTGTTTAAGAAGTCTTAAGGAGTGTGTTAGCCGAGTCTTGCAATGTGACTGTTGCCCACAAGGCTGTTCTTGACTGTTCATTGGGTGCCCAATAGCTGTAGAACTTTATGCTAAACTGATACTAAAATTATATTTGATCCCAATAGAGAAAATTGAACCTTCAGCTTTTGAGAGTTTGGGCTCACAGTCTTATCCAGAAAGTGCCGAAATGAACGCAGGCTTTCTGTCCATCCATGAACACTCACATCGAATACTGCTGATTAACCCCGTAGTTCGATCCAAAGACCTTAGTAAGTAGAATTAGGTGTTTACTTGCTCAGTTGGAGCGAAAGTCTGTACCCATCCCGGCCATTTTGGGATAAGGTGGTGAACCCCTGTGCCGGAGAGCCAATTCGACCTGGTGATCTAGAGAACCGACTATCGCACCGGTGCACTCAGCGATACTGGTGTTCTTTATCACTACTTAACTGTGCAATCAGCTGCATTAATTGATCAATTAACACACCTCATCTGGATTATCGTGTCTGAGGTGGGTGGTGAACAGAAGATCCATCACCCCCTGTGGCGCTCCGCCGTTTGGGTGCCTGTGGGTCTCGTGAAAATCCTTCTGTAGGGCCATCGCAACCACGCAGGAAAAGCACAGCATTTTTGTCATTCTTTGGTTTCGTATACAGCAATGGTGAAGTTTCAGGGAGGGTGTCATCCAGGCTTCATCCACCATCTGTGGATACACACCTGCTCGGTTTTTACAGCTGGCATTTCAATTCTGTCCCTGTCCATTTCTGTTTGTACCTTCAGAGTGCCAAACATGCGCTGCTCAGAACTGAGCCTAGTAAGTGATGTATGGTCATGTGTGTGGTGTTTTTTGCACAAGATTGCCATCTCAAGGCCATCGTGCAGTTTTACTGAGCTGGAAGCTCGAGGGAGAAGCACGGGCAGAACGAACTCAGTGCGTTAGATCGCACAAAGCTTCAATCAGAGTCTTTTAAAAAGATTGAGTGTGTTTATAACAACTTTTCATCTATTTTTAATCAATCAATTTTTTTTATTCTTATCTCTCTGCTTTATCTGGCGCCTAATCTCTCGTGAGAGAATCCTGAGATCTTTCAAATAAATGTAAAATACGTTTAAGAAACTTGGGAATCAATTGTAATGAAATATAGCAACGATACTTCGGCAAAATGAAGTGTTTGCCTTACAAGTGTGGCATGAGGGCTTGTGGATATTCAAGTATGAGGATCACAAAATCCACAAAAGTGGTTTGAAATGCATTGAACTGAACTTTGCTCGTACGTAGCCTCATGAGGCGCAATACAAGTCTCTGCCACAAAAAATTCAGTCAACTTGAATCACTACATTTTCCATTCAAAATAGAATATATTACCGTGTTCTGAAGGTTTTTTCTGTTTTGCGTTGTGTGAACCTGCCTTATCCAAGTTTTGTGGGAAAAAAAGAGAATTCGGTTTTAAGTATAAGAATATAGTATGTGGTTTCAAAAAAATTCAGTTGACTTGGATTACTCTATTCTCCATTCGAAATTGAAAATATTACCATGTTTTGCGTCTGCCTTTTCTGTCTAATTTTGTGGGGAAAAAATAAAGGAAATTCAGTTTTGAGTATAAAAATTTTGTACCAGCTCAGCCTGACATTTTTGTTTTTACTGTTATGAGTTTTTGTTTTCAGTGGGGTTGTGTGTCAACACTGAGGACCCAGAGGTCTGTTGTGTGGGGGAGGTGTGGTATGTGTAAAAATGGCAGTGACTTCAAAAGGCTGTGAGCGTATCGGGTTGCGTCAGGCGGACCGAGGTAGCCGACACCTGAGACATTGTTGTGGGAAGCGCTGGAATTTACTGCGCTCGCCTTTCATCTTAATAGGTGGGCCCCGTCGTGTCGGCACGGCGACCCTTCCCGCCGTAACAATGCAGCAGGAAGTTTGGGTAACATGCCTTAGAGCTCCTCCCTGACATCTCGCCCGGTGCGTCTGCCGTTGTTCGCGACAAACTGACACTTTACTGAAGCACTAAAAAGCTGTTTGCTAAAACAACAGTCATTTACTGCTTGTACAGTTCCCACAGCTGTCCGCCATTCTCCTTCAGGTTGTGTCCGAGCTCATCACCTGACACTGCTTCACACCAAACTAAGGGCTGTGATTTGATGGCACCCTTTTCTCAACAAGCCTCTTGAGCTGTGGTAACTGTTAATCAATGGAGTTAACATTTTTAAAGTGGCCCAAACTGACTAATAAATATTCTTCGCTGTAGTGTATGTTTCAGCCGTTCACCTCAGGTGAGTGCCGTGAACCATCTACTGTCAATAGATGCCATTTCTGGCTTTAACCCCATAAACTCTCATTTTTCACTTAAATATTTTCCTTAAGTCCATCCAAAATCAAAAAAACAATTATTTTTGGGGCAATATTTGTAGGGCAATTTCATGTACATGTTTTGCATCTGCTGGTTGAAGCACTTCACTGAAGCTACATCACACTTATATTGGGAGGATTATTCAAACTCACGATGTCACGTTTTTATGGCCTCAGCAGTGCATCAAATGGAAAATGTCGAGATCTTGTACATCATTTTAGACAGATTTTCCTGTAGTTCAACAGGACATATTTGGGATCGTTGGAAACTGTGGGATCTCCACTAGAATTTGAGATGGGTGTGAAGTTCCACAGGTTTGAATACAGCAGCTGCATTTGATGAACCCAGAAACGGGTTTGTTGGTTTTATGGGGTGCAGTCCGTGTTTATGAAGCCTGGTTGCAAGGGCGCACTTAGTCCCCAGGATCTGAGGTTGGGATGGGCAATATGTCAATATTATATCGATATTGTGATATATTGTCTGGGATTTTCAATATTGTAATGCTGTGATATGAAAAAGTGTGGTCTTTTCTGGTTTTAAAGGCTGCAATACAATATAGGAATGTAGTTTTCTGCACTTGTTGGACTGTTTTAGCTGTTGCCTTTACCTGCTTGGTCATCATTCCCTCAGTTCTCATGACTGTCGTAAATATTTTATATAAAAGTGCCACTATATATTCCTACAATAATGTCAGCTGCAGTATCAATACGGAGGCACTTGGTAAAAATATAGGGACATTTGATTTTTTTCAGTATCTCCAACCTCACCAGTAGTAAAAAATGCAGACCACTGACCACACTTTCTTTTCCATGGTCCTTCACACTGTCCCAGTTTTGCTATCTGAATTACCGAGATGCTGTCGCACCTGCGGTCCGTTAGTTAGAGCTCCAGTCCACCACGGAGAGAGGCAAACACAGGCATGAAACAAGGAAAAAAAAAATTTACATTTTTTTTCTTTCTTTGTTTCTCAGGACAGAAGACAAAAAACAGTCGGTTTGAAAATATTTCATTCAATTTATTTTGTTAGTTCAATTCCTATAAAAGGTGAAGGAAAATGGTGGTCACACAAGGGTTTTCTTGAACAGTTGTCCGCAGTCACAGTGTTTTAGACATTTTAGACAAAGAGACACTTCAAACTATCACATGAAGAAGGACAGGTCTGGGACATGGTGGACAGTGTCAGTCTCACCTCTCCTTCATTTTCCAAGTGTACGCTTTTCTCCGAACAAAAGGGTCACCCGTTACGACAACGAAACCCCAACCCCCCCACCCACCCCCAAAAAACCCCAGCAACAAATAGATATAATTATATATATAATATATTTACTCTTTAAAAATAAAAATTCAGTCTGGCGGCTAAACGTCTGTACAAACTACAAAAATAAAAATTTAATATAAATAATTTATATGGCATGACAAACATTTGAAATAAAACTACAACCCAATGCAGAATGACCCCCTCCCCTCAATAAAAAAAATTGCCCCTCCTACACAAACACACTGATATTTTTAAGCTGTAGATGTGGGTTTTTTTTTTAACTTATTCATCCAGAACGTACAGTAGCTACATTAAATCTCAGCTTCACTCATTTGTCTGATAAATAGGAACACAAGCTGCCATTTAAATCAAATGTTTCCCTGCATTTAAACTGGCAGTGATGTGACCAATATTGAAATGTTAAGTTATTTTCTTTTTTTTTTTTCTTTTACTAGAGACAGGCATAAATACAATGAAAAATTCAAACACAGAAATACTGGCTTGCGCAATGCTTAAAATGACTTTAAAACAGAGAAGAGCACCTTTCTGACCCTGATACGCAAGGCCCCCAAAGTGACATCACAAATGTTGCCCTTGTGATCGCCTGATGGGAAAAAAAATAATAAAATAAAAAAATTTAGCTTGCTTACAATTGCACAGGACAGCAGTAAAATGTACCACCGCCCTATAGTAGCCAACAAGTGTTAACAAAATCCTCCCTTTAATTTTTCCCTCAAATTCCCTTTCACCATAAAACTGGATGAGCTTGGCATTCATTATGAAACGCCCCATGCTCCAAACTGGTAATTAAAAAAAAAAAAAAAACATAGGTAACAAATGGATATCAGCCAACATACAGCTTAGATACTTAAACACCATCTCACAGACACTTCAAGTAAAACAAAAATGTAGACTGCTGACGAATGGGTAGAGCTCCCAGGCAGGACAGGGCAAGGATCGAAGCCATGCCGTTTCTAAGAAAACACCGAAGTACAGTGAATCAAAAAGTTAATTTTTTGTGACACACGCACTGAGCTAAACCATGCGTTGAGAAACCCTTGGAGCCAGGTGCTCTGACAGAACTTTCTTATTTCTTGATGCTCAGACATTACTTTCTGAAAACAAGAGCAGAGCTACACTTGAAATGGAATATCACAGGCTAATCTCACCCAGGGGAAACATTCTTTTGAAAAAGCGGGATCGTTATCCGTCAGATCTCACGCACGTATTACAGTTTAAGTTTAATGAGCGACAAAGAAAAGTGAACGGGACAAGATGGATTCTCTTGAACAGGAAGTGTTTACAGAGCGCGGCTTGCCATGACGCCTTGCGAACTGAGACGTTACAGCACTCCAGAAACACACTAAAGACAGGGTGAGAACGCACTGCTTGAATCGAGGTTCCACTGTTTGCGAGTAAGTGAGGAGCCATCTTTGAAAACGAAAGAATGCGGCGTCAGAGAATTAGAAACTACCCCAACGTAACTTACATCAAGGGGAGGGGGGGGACTGCATAATTTCAAGGCAAACAATATCAGTTCTTTCAGAGTAGCAGCAAGAAAACGAACACTGACCTTATTTTCAATAAACTATTATCATTATACCAATGCACTTTTCCTTTTTACATATTACACAGCTCTTAATCTATACAAGGCAGGAGTCCTCCAAAAACCACTTATACATTATCTGACTTTTACATAACAGGATACACAAGTTATACAGTACTCTTTTAAATAGCTTTTCCCTCTTTTTTTAGTATTAAAATATATATATTTATATTTTTATATATATTCTTAGAACGAGAACTTTTAATATTTTTTTTAAAATAAATCCTTTTTCGTTTGTGTGAGGTTCTATTTACAGTTCATTGAGTATTGGGGGACCCCGACGCTTCGAGCAGGGCAGCCAGAAGATGGGTTCTAGAGGACGGGGGGGATCTAGCGGTCTTTGGCTGCCTGGTTCCGTAGGGCACCTGGAAGAAAAAAAATAAAAACAAGGATCAGGATTGGACGGCTCAAGTGAAAGCGGAGAGCCTGTTTACACTGGCCAAGCGAGAGCTGACAAGTTGAGCTAGTGTGGAGCTGTGAAGATATTATCATTGTTTTAAAACTATTTACACCGGCTCCCTCCCAGCTCAAGCACCAGGGCTGCAGCTTGTCGGGCTGTTTGCTTTGGACCGAAGGCATGGCACCGGACTTCAGAGAGAATGGATGTTGAGCTACGTATCGCACCAGACCAATTAAGCTAATGTAGTCTCGAGCCAAGATTTTGAGTCCAAGGTCTAAATTCCAAAACTGCAAAGTGACTACTTCAGATGACCGCATTAGTCGACTCATTGACAGTTTTTCCCAGTAAATGTTTAAAAGCGTGCTCACCTAGAGCCTGGTCAGCTGAACGCTGCCTCGTTTCCTCGCATTCCAGGTCTTGGAGCTCCAAGGTACTCCTCTTGGAATTATCGGCAGCTTTCCCGTGAGCTTGCGACATTCCCAGTGTGTCCTCAAAACAGTCCGATTCGCTGTCGTCGAACCCCTCGTGCGTGTAACCCCTGAAAGATCCCGGCAAGTTGGGGTGCACAGCTACTGTCACCGAGGCCGTGGCGGTAACCATTGTGACCGCGCTACTGGGCCCCTGTACTCTGGTTCCGGCATTGTAGCCCGGCATCGTAGTCCTGTTATGATGCGGCCTACTGCTATACTGAGACCTGGGGCCACAGTGATTAGTTCTGCCTGGACCCTGAGGTCTGTCGTTGGGTAAATGTTGCCGTTTGGGTCCCTGGTCCTGGTTGTAATCCTGTTTTTTATCCCATTGGGAAATCTGAGAGCTGACGGAGGTGACTGCGGGCTGGCTCGACCCGTTGAGATGTTCTTTCCTGGTCACGATGTTCGGACTCTCACTGTACGGCTTTACCACCTAAGAGAGTGAGGGACAAATACATCATTGTAATGTACACTACATGACAAAAGTATTAGGACGATCCTCATTCTCACTCAACCTTTGATGTACGTGCTATATTACACATGTGAGCGTTGTAGGAATTTAATGGTGTCCTAAAATGCACATGTAAACATCACAGAACATTATTTGAACATTTGGGGATGCTACAGATATACAAATTGGCATATTTTTTCTCTGCATAAAAAACTCTCACTTTGGGTCTGTAATAAATAAGAGATATTATAATAAATAGTGCTTGCAAGATGGTAATCTTCAAATTAACAAGTTTGGAATTGTGTCTTTGTTATAATGGAAGACCACGGCTACTATTAGTTCAATCAATATGATCAGGTGTGGCACATGGGGTGATTTTGATTCTCTATAAAAGGAGGGTCAAGACTTAGAATAATTCAGTTTGGTGTATCCAAAATGGGGTCTGTATTTTTATTTGAATAAACAACTATTTCCAAATATGATACATTCACTATTTTCAACTGCACTGTAAGAAAATCACACACATAAATAGTGACGTCCTAATACTTTTGTCAGGTAGTGTATGTTAACTATTCCATCATAGTCAACAGAACCCTTGCTAGCTTGGCTACTCTGAACGGACTATGGAAAGTTGACTACAAAGGCTGCCATTATGACACTTAAGACGCAAGAAGTTAAACAGTTAAGATGAAGACTACAGCCAGCGCCGAAAACTAGGCAGTTGGAGGAATGGAAAGGTGGCAGGAGTGGAAAGTCTGGAGGGATCAGGAAAATTAAATCCTCAGCATATGCTACTTCCACCCATGAACACACCGAGCTAATTTCACAAATCACTTCTGCTTGTTGGTGGAAGAACTGCGTTAATTAGCAGATCCAAGTGATTGGAACAAAATGCTGGGCAGGAGTAATACTTTCTGAGGCTAGATTTTCCACTCCTGCAGCGGAGGTGGAGGTGGGAAGTGCAGCGTACCGTGAGTTTGGGGAAGCTTGGGTTCTTGCTGGCCTCTAGCAGGATGTGGGATGTGGGGGCGGGCACTGGGGGGACGATGTAGGCACTGCGGTCGCTGGACTTGTACTCCTCCTCCCCCCCCAGGCCAGACGTGGTGGTGGTGGTCGTTTCCGAATAGTACTCCGAGTCCTCCGAATCCAGGAAGGCCTGGCGCGGGGGACCTTGCGGGTAACGGCGACCGGCATAATAGCCGTGGTGATTCATGGGCGGGGGGAGGGGCTCCGGGGAGGGTGTGGCCAGACGGCTGCCGTTGTCTGCGGGCGTGACCTCGGCAGGGGGACCCATGATTGACAGGAGGACGGGCAGCAGGACCAGGCCGTTCAGGACCCCCAGGAGCGTCAGAATAGCGAGGACGGCGAAAAAGTAGCTGCACACAAAATGAGAAACGACTTCATCACGACACTGTCAACAATGGTCATTTTGTAAATAATTCCCAATCACAACACATAAACACATCTCAAATCTGACTCAACACACTTTTTAATCACATGAAGGAACATTAAAACCCAAAGTTCTTCCTTCTCTCAGGTAAAAATATTAAATTGCGCCATGTTATGCATCATGGCACCATGGATCATGGTGATAGGACGAAGATTTTAAGTATAGAGGCCAAAAATACACATGGAGGCTGAAGTAATTTTTATCGACTGAGGTTCAGTAGGCGATTGAGCCTGAACATCACCACCCCTTTAACCCCTGGCTCCCATCCGACACAAACCGTGAGCAAACCCCCTCCGGACCAGAATCCTCTGCTCTAAACACCACCTTTTCCTCACTCGGTTCCCCCTCCCCTTCCCCGTTTCCCCTTCCCCGGCAGCCCTAGGGTGGAATTCCTGGTGCTCAATGTTCGACAGCACACCGTCCCCCTCCGGGAGCCCACATCTATCACCGCAAGACCGCAACTTCCTGGAAATATGTGTTTACGTTAGCGCATGGCTCAACAAACCAGCCCCCACCTACTCTTTCTGTTCGACACAAAAAATGATAGTAGTGAGGTAAGTTAGGGGATTGATGCAAGCCCACCTTGCGTCACCTAGGTAACACTGCAATGTGCACCATGGCGCAATAAGCCAAACTGAGCAGCGTGCTACGAAGCGAGACTAGTGGGTTAGCGACATGTGTTGAGCCTTAAGCCAGGGTTTTCAATGTCACAAAGGTGGCTCTCCTTTAAACAGTCACAGTTATGGTATCTGTGAGATTAGGGGAGGTCGAGCCAGCTCATGCAAAGAAATTCTGGCTAATGTAGAACTTGCCTCGTAGTACAGTCCCCGACAGGAGATTCTGTTTCGCCTCACCACACACTGACGCAAACTGCTGCGCTGACAGCAGACGGGCCTGGGCCAAGTCTTGGCAGGGCTGCAGCCTACGAGTGCCCAGTAACCTAGCAACTTGGACAGGTGCTGGTTCATACATAACCATAGCCACAATAAGATCTGTCAAGCCCTTGAGCAAGGCTCATAACCTCACATTGGTGATTAAGGATTGGTCTGTCCTTAGTGTAATTGACTATATGCCGCAGTGGAGCGTCAACTAAATAAGTGTAGTTCAATGATAGAGTGCAAAGCCTGTGCTTTGACATCACAAGCCAGGCACCATTGAAACGTGCCGTTAGCAGACCCCAGTGACCAGATTTGAGGCACTAGGCCGACAACCCAACCAGCAATCTAGTTCATACTCCGTGCAACAGAACTACAGTCTGCAAAAAAGCTGTGAGCATTTCTGCAAGGATATACACACAGCAGTGGTTAGCAGTCTGAGGGTTCAGTATGATGCTGTATAATTATATTTTCTGGCCAACCAATAGGTTTTCGGTTCACAGAGGGGCCACAGTTGTCGAGGATCTGTGTCATCCGTTGTTTACATCTCACCCGCAGGGGTAGCAGAGGCTACACTCTTCACCCCATTAGGTAGAGATAGTTTACTTCTAGAGACAGGCTGTTGACAATGCTTTGTGACTCCATGATCCGCCGTTAGCAGTCACACGGCCCCGCTCAACAAGGAGCCGCACCAACCACCTCGCCCCATCGTCATTGCATCCGCTCGAGAGCAACAAAAAGTCTCGCCATTGATGCTCTACGCACTTTAAAATACTCAAGACTGCGCATTCTCCAATCAACGCTCGTTACAAAGACAAAACAGGTTTTTTACACATGTACAGCAGTTTTTAACCCCGCGGGATTTATTACTGAGGTTGAGCTCTTTTCATCCATCAAGAAAAAAGCCACAGGGATCTCCTAAAGTCGATGGCGAGGGACCGTTGCGGGCCGTAACCGGGGATGAATCGGGCGGCGACGCGTTGCTCCCTCTGATGGAGTGCAGGGCTATAATTTAGCCTCTGCGTTTCTAGGGAGCCTGGTTCAGTAACTCTGGAAACGGGCTAGCTAGCCTAGCCACAAGAAAGAGAGTGCATGGGGAAATTAGAGAGGCCTCCACCAGAGAGCTGAGATGAAAGAGAGATCCAAGCTCTTTCAACTACACGGAGCAGGCGTCGCCAGCTAAGGGGTGGCGGGGTGGGGGTTCGGAAGAAAAAAAAAAAAAAAACAAGGAGAGAAGTAAGGAAGGAAAAAAAAAAAAAGACCCCGACATTCCAGAAAGTTCTCGTGGCTCACCTCCCTCTAATCTGTTTGTGTCACCCTCAGGAGGACTTGAGCAACACCGATGTGGATGTTTGAAAAGAAGTAGAAGAAGAAGAAGAAAAAAAAGGCTACATGTTGTACACATCTGGTTGTAACATTTCCCCCAACCAACGTAATGGAAACTGCCGCCTGTTGGCTTGTTTGACTTTGTCTTTACAGACGGTGAGGCTATCTGTTTACTCAAGAAAATTCTGCCATTTATCCAACTCGGATTTATGGGAAAATGTAATATGAAAACAATCATGTAAAGAAAATAAAGGCGGGATCTGTTGTGAAGGTTGGCCATGGGGTAATCGCTTCATTAATAGTCAGGGATATGAACCATTTGCATCTGCTACCCACACAGATCTGCTAGTACCGCAAATATCCACTCCAACCCCCAACTTTTTTTTTTTTTTTTGGAGAAAGAAATCCAGCCGTTTCTGCCATAACCATTTAAACTGAAGTTATGTACCAACGAATATCCACGAGTAAACCATAGTGACCGAGTTTTCGCTACAAGTATCAAACTTGTTCTCGCCTAGCAGAACGTAGTGGACGCGAGCGTTTCATGCTAAATGGGCGGTCCCTGAATCCCTTTTTTATAGTGGTTTAGTCAGTTGTGCCTGATGTGCGCGCCCACCACGAATGTCCCAGAGATAAATCTGAGCGGCTCGCCGCGGCCAGCAACCGAGAAGGTCCCGGAGTCACGCGATGGAAGCCACAGGGCTGAGCCGAGCCCAGTTTCTCTTCTGCTGAGTGATGAATTCTCTCTATTCCTCCTCCCCTCCACCTCCCTCCCTCCCTCCCTCTCTCTCCCTGCCTCATTAACAAAGCCATCCAGGCTCCCACTTCAGACTCAAGTTTTTTTCTTCTTTTTTCCCCATTCAACTGTTTGCCATCGCAAAATGCAGCGCAGGCCACAGTGCTTTGAAAAGCAGCATGGCGAGGGCAATCTGTTTCAACAAACACCCCCACCACTTCCACCACCACCCAAGCACCAACCGCCCCCCCCCCCTCCCCCCCCCCGCCACTAGTCCTCCGAAAAAAAATTCCATTTGGACAAATTCTACCCCTCGCTCCTGAATGAGGGCCTGCAGCCCCGGCCGCCTGCACAATCTCTGTGCTCCTCCGAAAGCGGTCCACCGCAGAGGGCGAGAACCAAAGAGCGAGAGCAGGGGAGGGAAACAGACATGGCAGCCACCTTCTGGCCTGCGCTGAGGTCCACTTCCTTTTATTTAGATAGAGAGGCCCTCGCTCCGACTGTCCGATGTATGTGAAGAAAGAAAGAGGGAGAGAACGAAAAAACGTCGCTTGTTTATTTTACTAAGTCAACATTCCGAAAGTGGAGCGTGATTTATTTAAGGGGGGGGGGGGGTGCGTAGAACCTAAACTATCCACGGGCCCTGGTTGGGGTTGGACCTCCAAAGGAGAGCGAGTGTTAGGAATTCTGTTGTTTATATAAACTGTAATCTTTTCCATTCGGAGTCGGGGGTGCGGAGAGGGGGGGGGGGGGGCGAGGAGTCGCTGAGCATGTTCAGCTGTTTATCCCATGTGCCCCTGCGAGGAGATGTTTACAACCCAGTATTTATGCGGCTCACCCTGCAAAAGGAACAATCCCCCCTGACCCCCACTCCCAAAATATAAACAGGACCTCCCACAGTGCAAATGCTCCCCCCCCCACACACACCCTTCCTCAGTCTTCCTCTTCCTCTTGCACCACCCCATCTGTCTTCATCTCTGCCTCCCTCCCTCCCTCTCTCTCAGGCCATAATGAAAAAGGGAACTTATCATTTTGCCTTCCGAGTGACTTCGCCGGCTGCAAGAACAGCAGAGCGGTACTGCCAGCCCTTTATTTTTTAATTTTCTTTTTTTGAAGCCACACTGCTAGCTGAACTAAACCACTTTAATTGCGTGGGTCCTGTGTAAGTACGGGCGCTCGGCTTCGCTCAAGCCTGCGGTCCAGGCCTGGCTGGACCTGGCTTCAGATGGAAAGCACGGCTGTTTGCTTTTTTTGGGACATTTTACACCCCCCCAACCCTTACCTCACCACCAACCACCTTTTCTCCCCCCACAAAGGAACTTTTGGAGTGAGGAGAAGGAATATGGAGGCCTAGTTGGCAAAGGGTTGACCTGACTGGTTCAAACTGAGGGCGGTGCCTGTGCGCAGGCTGAAGGTTCTGGAAAACCTCTGAACTGGAGGCTGTAACACTAACAGAGCCTGCGTTTGTGTGTGTGTGCGTGCGTGTGCACGTGTGTTGTGTGTGTGCATGTGTATATATGTCTGTGTGAGTGTGGATATGTGTGAGTGTGTGCGCGCGTGTGCATGTGTGTTTGAGAGTGTGTGTGTGTGTGTGTGTGTGTGTGTGTGCGCGTGTGTGAGTGTCTACGCTGTCAGTAACTCATCTGTGTTTACCAGCAGCTGCAGCACACCCATAATGTTTTCCCAATTTGTCGCCAGTAAATGGTTGGGGCGAGGGGGGGGGGTTCTGGGGGTGGGTGGAGTGACTGGAACAGGTGGGGCGGGGTAGAAACGGGGGCAAGCATTCCCACCTGCATCTACTGACCCAGCCCCCCACTGAAACCCTCCCTTCACCCCCCACGATGGCGATTCCAACAACTGCCTAGGTGCTGAGACCCAGCGTTAGACGCGATGTGATGCGTCTCCCTCCGCAGGGGGGTGAAGGCCCTCGAGCAAAGCTCTTAACCACACATAGCTCCATGGGAAGGGGAATGGCCCTCGCTTCGGTCAAATCGACTGGAAGTAACATTGGATGAAACAGTATCCACTATTTAACGGTAATTGTAAAAACGGTAACCGTAATTACGGTTAACGTGATAACGATAACAGCACAGCTAAACGGAGAGAAACTCACCGCATGATGAAGTCGAATTCCGAGCCGGCCAGCATCAGAACTCCCAGCAGCGTGGAGATGGCCCCGTCCATCACGGGCGCGAACATGTGCTCCAGCGCCACCACCGATCGCGTGTTCCTGTTCCCGATCGCCGTCAGGAAACCCTGAGGCGCAGGCAGGAAGGAAGGGAGTGGGTTAGCGTTAGCGCATGCTAGCGAAACACAACGCAACTGCTATCGCCAAACTGAAAATTATATTGAAATAAAGCTGCCTGTACTGAAGAGAGATGGGGAACCTTCACAATATAAGGGTTCATATTTGAGCTTTACCTATCCAAACATCTTTCACAATCAAATATTGGGATAAACGTTACAAAAATATGTATACAGTAAAGTTTGTATTTGGACTGTGACACAATATTAAGTGTTTTTTTTTTAATATGGATGCATATGCTCTGAAATTGAAACTGGAGGTCTTCATCCAAATATAGCGGACCACACAGGAAGCCACAGCACATGATAGGACAGTCTGAGATGGAGAACGGTGGGGCGTTTCTGGGCAGGGGGGTCGTACCAGGGCGACATGGACAGTGAACTCCACCCCGATCCCGACGGAGGCGATGAGGATGACCACGGGAATGGCGCTGAGCTTGATGCCGATGAGTCCCATGATGCCGAAGAGCTCCACCGTCATCATGGCCAAGATGAAGACCTGGGGGGGTACGAGAACGGGTTAGCGTTAGCGACGCGGCTAACAAGATGGCCGCTCGCCACTTTAGCATCTGAAGGAATATGACTACCGACTCAGTCAAAGCTCGGCTCATTACATTCACAGAAATGCAGGCCAACTTCCCACAACTGGAATCAGGCCTACAGGCGGTCGCACAAAGCATGTTCTGTTCAAAGTGTGTGTAAGTGCATTAATCTGAGCAAGGGCATGAGTGCACATGTGTGTATTAGTAAAATGGAGGGAAGGAGAGAAGGAGAGAGAGAAGGGGGAAAGAGTTAGCACTAGCGGTGACAGGGTGACATCCCCTCAAAGGCAGCCCTGTAAAAGGGAGGACACCGACCTGAAAAGCAGACTCCAGGCACTATTTTTCCTCTCTTTTTATGGCTCTGCTTTCTAGCCCTTTCTCTAGGGCCTCTTCTGGGCCTATTTACATGGAAATAACCTCTGTCCTGACGGCACACACACACACATACACACACGGACCTGACACACACAAGAGGCTGTGCCCAAAACAGTCAGGATGCCACTGTCATCTGCACAGCATCGAGTTACCCCCTCACCTGCTAACACCCCCCACCCCTCTGCTTTTTCAAGACAGGGGAAATGACTGACACTGTCAAACAAAAGACAATACGGGCCCTCGTCTCAGTGCTCCGCTCGCCGCTGTCCCCCTACTTGACACCCTTTCACCACTAATGTACTTCCTTAAACAAAGCACAAAAAACAGTTCAGTTTTGGTTTGGCAAAACCGAGAGCGAGGAGCCCCAAAAAATCCCCAGCTCTCGAGCTGCTCTTTGAAGTCGGCGGGGGTCCCGATTCGGTCACGGTCAAATTGGAAATGTTAAAACCCATTTTATTGCGGCCGCATATAGGCTACGAAGCTACAGAGTACACGGCTTAGAAAGGCGACGTGACAATGCGTGTTTAGGCCCGGAACGGATCTTGTCTCCACACGGGAAAAGCTGTTTGTGCAGTCTTACTCAAGTGCCCCCATTTTCCACAAGTGCGAGCCAAAAAAAAAAAAGAAGAAAAAAAAAAAACCCCACCACATTTTGCCTCCGTCACCCCGTTATCTCCAGTCGCACCCCCCCCCCCCCCTCCACCACCCCTCCTCCTCAGCAGTCACCCTAAAAGTCCCATTCCGTCGCCTGAGCTCTGGCCCCAGCTGTCGTGGCACTCCAAGTCGCCGTCGTGTGAAGCCTTTCCCAGCCGCTGGGCCAACATGGGACCCCACCCAAACCACCCGCCCCCCACCAGGCGAAAACCCACCCATCTGCCCCCCTCAGCTCCTGATGGATGGGTTTAGCAGGCCAAGGTCGCGACTGCCCCGATCCGTCCTGTCCCCAATTTTTGACAAAAGGCGGTTGGGAGGTAAAGCCTCTGGGTAGACTTCGCCGGCCCTTTTGCATTTCCTTTTCTAAGCCCTGGCAGCTCGGATTAGAATGACAAAAGTGAGGGGGAGATGGTGGCGGGAGGGGAGGGTGGAGTTGGGGAGGGGGGGGGTGCAGCAGTAGTAGCACCCTCCAGCCAACCCTTACTCCCCCATAGGAAAAAAAGAGCCCCATGGTGGGGTTATTGAGCTGTGTGTGTGAGTGCACTGGAATGAGGGGGGGTTAATTTTTTTTGGAGGGAGTGTTTCGGTGGGTCATTCTACTCACAATCACGCCGGCAGTCCAGGGGTTGAGCAGAAGTACAGCACACACCAGGAAGGTGCACGCTAGCACCACGCTAACGGCTAGCAGGAACCAGTGCCGTAGCCCTATGTACTGCTCCCAGAAGAGGAAGGGGTAGCCGTTAGGGTAGTTGGGCACACCCTTGCGCCCAAACTCCTCGCAGATGGAGCGCACGGACTCGATCGCCTCAATGAAGTCCGACGTCTGCCTCAACCCGTTCAGGTAGAAGGGGAACTGGGCAAACTCCAGTGGCTCGGCTGCAGGGACTGTGGACCAAAATCAGTGGATTATGACACACCAACCAGCCCACCATTTTCAATACTTAATTATTCTACTGTGAGTTCTGCAAAGGTTCAATAAAGCATATTGATAAAGCTGTTATTAACGGTAAATTAGAAAAGAGCAGTCACAAATGGTCAGCATGAAGTTGTTTACGGTAGTATACAGTTACTCACTGCGCAGGTTCTCCCCAGTGGTGTCGTACTTGTCGTGGATCCACTCACGTGGGTGCGGGTAGAAGTTAGCCTGGGAGGCTGCATAGCCTAGTGGATCATTGCTAACCCAGACAGTCAGGTAGATGTAGAAGACATCCGGATGGATCAGACCTTCTACATCAACAAGGCGACGGGTGGTAAGCTATCGGGAAAGGAAGAGGAAGTGTGGTGAGAAGGGAGAGAGGGCAAGGCATTAGGACAAGGGGGCTGGATTGGGGGACAGGTATATGCACCTGGCTGCGGTTGAAGGGGTCCTTCTTGGAGCCAGTCTGGATAAGCAGTTTGTAAGCCAGCGCGCCATCTTCGGTGCCGTTGCGGAAGTTGTCCCAGGTGATACGTCCTGCAGCCCAGTCGGCGTCGAACGCAGCTTGGAGACCTGCAGAAAGAATCGTTTTGTGTTATCGGCGCACCTTGCTCTCAGGGATCCACGCGCGAGAATAGCACCCCATCTGGCCATATGGTCTCAAAGCAGGATGCTGCTGAGATACTTTTTTAGGTGGTGGAAGACATGTCGTTGCAACAAGCTAATTAGATGTGCCTTTTTGGAGGCTTGCTCCCGGAGAGAGGGAGGGCGTACCCACAGGAGCGATGTGAAATCCCCAGCAGCCTCATAACTGTTAGCCAGAATGTTTTGAGCAAGTATGAAAACCAGCCTTTGACCTCGAAAAAGCAGAGCACACGCACGCACATGTGTACACACACACACACACACACACACACACACACAAGCATCATGCGTGTGGGCCGAGGAGATATAAAACAGGAAAGCCTTTCTTCTTCAAATTATAAAGTCTAGCGCGGTTGAACTGCAGTTTCTTTCCAACCATCCCATAATTACAGGGAAACCCCCGGAGACAGAAAAAATGAAATAAAATCAAATTGGGGGGGGGGGGGGGGGGAGAATATTCTTTCAAGTCACGCCAGTTTCCTTGTTGTCTGAAGAAATTCCCCCGTTTCTTTCTTTAGGCCCTGTCGATCTCCCTTGTTTCACCTTAATTCCTGACCCCGCCCTGCCACACACCAACTGCGCCCACCCCCACCCCCTCCCAAAAATCTCTCCTGCCCCAAGCCCTCAGGGCAGAGGCCAAGAGGTGACAAAGACAACCTCTACCCCTCCTTGATCCTTGACACTGCCTGAGGGTGCTGCATGACAGGGCTGAACTTTCACTGCCTGGTCTACCCCCCCTCCAAAAAAACCATCTCCTCATAATCCGCCAGCTGAAGGTGAATGCCGCAATCAACCTGCAAGGCTGAAGGCTAAGACTCAAATATCCTTAGGCCAACCTACAGAAAGTCAAAATCCATCCACATGGTCCTTCAACAAGGAGGCACTGCATACCCATTTCTGTCACCTTACTTTGCTATTACACTATTACGATGAAGGGATAGAATTATTACATTATTTTTATAGACAGTGACCCACTTTTTGTCAATTGCCAATGAGAAACGCGGGGTAGTGGGCTAATTTAATGCTAATACACATTTTGTGTGACATTACTAATAAAAGGACACAGGCGTACCTCTCAGCCAGTCCTGAAAGTAGTGCAGCCACATCCGAGGCAGTCTCTGGTCGCCGTCTCTCACAACGTATTTGACAGAGTTGAAGGCGTTGTGCAGCTGCAGGAGTTCCCGCTGGTTCTTGCCATAGTCGAAGCCACCCATAGTCACCAGGTACATGTTGTAGAAGGAAAAGTACTGGAACTGGGCCGAGATGAAGTCGTACTCCTTAGTGTCGCGGGGCACAATGTCTGTCAGGTACAGTCCGTCGTGGACCATGGTGGTCCCATAGAGGCTGAGGCCCAGTAGGGCCACGAACAGAACCAGGACCACAGCTTTGGTTTCCGGCTTGAGAAGCAGAGGGGCATACTTCTCGCGGGCGAAGTCCGAGAGGTTCCAGCGGAAGAAGGGGAGGGGGACGCATTCGCGACCCTCCTTGGTCTCCTCCACTTGGGCAAGGAGGTCACGAGTGGAGCTGGAAGGTCCAAAGATCTGGGAGCCGTAAGGGTCCGGGGAGGAGGGCGAGGAGGGAGCTGTGCTGGCTGGAGGGGGCACCACGACAGACGGGGCGCTGGTGGAGATCTGGGATGTGGGCGGCAGGATGGTAACAATGTGCTGGCCGGCTGCATCACACTGGGTGAAAGCCTGCACTGTGGTGGTGATCTGGGTACTGGTGGTGATGGTGGGGCCTGCGTAAGAGGGAGAGCTCCCAGGGTAGGTATGGTTGTCGTTGGCGTCGGAGAACTCCTGAGGCTGGATCTGGATGACTCGGGAAGAACACGGGCTGCCATGGGAGGGAAAGGTAGGCAAAGTCAGATGTCGATCATCCCCATCACCAATTTCAAACTACACACTGATCACTTACAGCTTCTGTGACAATCATCGAAAGGTTATCTGGCTCTAGGTAGGGTTTCTAGATGACCAGATACAAATCTGAGCCAAGATAAGGGCTTGCTCATCAACAAATTAATTTTGAACTACACACAAGTCATTTGATTCCTTCTGTGACATCATCAAAGGCAATATGACTCTAGATAGACTTCTAGACATGCAAGAATCCAAACACATCTCTCAGTCAGGAAAAGAGGATGAAGGGACATTTTTAAACCAAGAGACTTCCACCAGAGAGACACTCACCTATACAAACAGCACAAGATGTCCAGCCTCTTGTCCTCTCGACGGTGCAGGTCCAGACTCAGGATGGCCGGAAAGATGAGCAACACCATGGCGAAGTTGAAAACCACGATTATGGCAGCCTGGCAGGGCCAATCCCAGAGAGAGACAAGGGAAGTGGAGAAAATTTAGCACTGTTTTTTTTTTTTTTCACGCCAGCATGCCATCAACCCGCGTTCCCTAGCCGAGCCTGAACTTGACAAAGAAGCCGACCGTATTCAGCCTCCCTGGCTGTTTTAGTGCCTCTGATTGAATCTCCACCAACTTGAAAAAGCGGCTCTAAATCACCCCCTCCCCCCTTCACTTGCACCCCCCCCCCTCCCGAAAACCGTCAACAAGAACAATCGGAGCAGAAGGAATGGAGGGGGGTCCGATGGCTGCCTCAACCCTGGAGCAGACTGGCAGAAGCCAGTGACAGACCTCCCCCGCACCCCCCCGGCCCACATTATATTCGGTATCACCAGAACGCAGACCACCCAGAGGGAGGCGGGGAGATCAGAGACAGCGAGAGCAGGACGGCTGGGTGATATACTGATATATCGCCCCCACGTTTGATTACTTCTACCCCCCCTCGCTTCAGATGCCTGGGTGTTGGAGGGAGGGAGGGAGGGAGGAACGAATATCCCGTTGGCAAAGGCGGAGGCAGAGAGTGATGGAAAGCAAAATAAAAGGCAAAAATAACCCCGCTCGTCAAAGCTGTCTGGGGCCTAAATGTGTGACTGGCACCGCACTCCAACACCCACAACCCCCCACCCCCAACTTATGACGGTTGAAGATGGCTACCTGCAGAGAGAAGGCCCTCAGTGCGGGAATGGGCACCAGGGCTGCCATGAAGAATGCGATCATGTTGTTGATGGAGGTCAGCGCCACGCTGGTACCCGTTCGACGTAGGCAGTCACCCGTCCGCTCCTGAGATGGGGGGGGAAGGGGAGAGGAACACCCAAAGTTCAGAGTAGGGCAACCACACAAGGCAGCAAGGGTGAGGGAGGTCTGAGGGTCTGAGGGCAGTTGCTGGATCCTGCTCTTGGAAGTGGAAACCCAACACCAGGCGTGAGTGAGGAATACCTCCAGTGGGAATGAAGCACTGATGAAGATGCAGTGTGTGTGTGTGTGTGTGTGTGCGCGTGTGTGTTTGTGTGCATTTGCAGCTCACGCCATAAGCCATTAGCCCAAGAAGATGACTGAGTGGAATCGCAGCCTCACCTTGAAAGGGATGTTGGAGCCAGTCTCGGTGAAAGAGTGAGCCAGCAGGAACATGTCATCCACACCGATCCCCAGAGCCAAGAAGGGTAGAACCTGGTAGGGGGGAACATTTTTGGAAGGAGGTCAGCGCAGGATGCAGCTGGACTAGAATACTGAGGCATTGTAGGAACCATGTGTTGAGCCTGAGACTCCCATGGTGGGTGGAGCCTAGAAAAATTGTGGGCAGGGAATGTGATAATATGGGCGGAGCTTGTGAATCATGCCTTGGAATTATGTGGGCGGGGCTCTGGGATCATGGGCCGGCCTGGAGCTGAGTGCTTAAGGATTTTCAATTAGGGTTTGTTGTTTATGCTCCAGAGCGGCCACAATGAGACCCAGCAGCCGCTCGGCCCTTGAACGAGGCCCCTTACTCTGCACTGCTCCACGGTGAGTTTGGTTCCCATTTAGTCTAATAAACTGTAAGTCAATATGGGTGAAGTGGGTGGGTGCTGCAGCAGTACCTGGGTCGTGGCCGCATTGAAAGACAGGCCCAGCAGGGAGCAGAGGCCCAGACCAGCCGCCACAGACAGAGCCACCAGCAGCACGCCCGCCAGCCCCACGGCCCCCTGGGACTTAGTACAGTCCCAGCGCAACATGGTCACGCAGGCATAGGCCAGCTGTACGGACAGAACAATAATAAGTATTACAGTAATTATTTCAATAATGTGTATATGAAGCTAGCATTTTGATGCAGAAATTAAACTGTAAAAAAAACTCACTAGCACTAAAAAAAATACATCATGAATGGGTGGAACTGCTGGACCAATAGCAAAGCCAATCATCTTTAGCCAGGGAGCAGTTACAGCCAATTAGCCAACAACAAGAAGAGGAAGCAGATGCTCCGCTTACCATGAGCAGGTAGCCACCGGCCACGCGGATAACGCTGACGTCGGAGAAGGACTTCATGATGTCGTTGAGGGTGGTGGTGGAGAAGGCGTGGATGCTCTGGCTGGAGTTCTCTGGGATGCTCCGGTGCACCACCTGCAGGACGAGAGGTGAAAGAGAGGGTGAGTCAGAACAACAGACTGAATGGCCTCGCTCATACCAAACCAAACGGCAGCTGAGCATGTACAAGCATTCCAGCCAATCCGATGATTCTGTGTAACAAATTCCAGCTAGAACGGCCAATTGTCTTCCACCACTGTTTTTTTCCTCGGTGAAGAATCTTAAACAGCCGCAACACATCGCGTGGTGCGCAATAGCTTCATAGCTAAGCACATACTCTAAATTTCAGCGCTCAGAAACCGTCTTGGGTTACCCTCGCTGACAATTCAAACAAACAGTGAATTATTCACCCGACTGGGCACAGCCCCTCCTGACTCTGTGTATACATTTTCGGGGAGCGGGCGAGCGAGAGAGCGGCACACCGGCGACGTAGCCCCGAGCCCTCGCGAAGCCTGACAACCAGGAATAATGACCGCAGATGCCAAAGGTCAAAGGTGAGGGGGGATCAAATGAGATCACATGGTCTCCGGAGCCCTTCCATCAGCACCATGAATGGCCGACAACCTTCGGGGGAACGAAACACCCCGCACTTTGTTTTTCCAGCGACTTTTCAGCCTGCCTTTCTCTCTCTCCCCAGCCCCCCCCACCCTTCAGCGAGCGGGCATTGCTGGAGGGTCTCTCCCCCCACCCCTGCAGTCAGCAGGCCGGGTGTCAGCTATCACAAAAACAGCTTGTTCCTATAACTGGGGGTCTGTCAGTGCCAGTCCTCAGCGGACTCCGTTTACAGCGCAGCTGAGGATTGATGGAATTCAGACAAGGGCCGCTAGCTCCCCGGGTTCCTTGCCAAAATAGGCCCGTTGGCGGGACGGCCTGGGCTCGCGACGGGCAGGTACGTTAGGGAACCGGCGGTTTTCCGCTTTCGTTGTTGCTCGGGGGAGGAGGGGGCGGAGTCTAAGTGGTACGTACCTCGACAAACTTCCGCTGCCAGGCTTCGAGGATGGCGGTGGCCTTCTCCTGGTTCCAGTTGATGTCGTGGATCTCGTAGTCGTCCTTAAAGTGCTCGTACAGCTGTTTAGGGCTCATGAGGAGGTACATGGTCTGAAGGGCTTCGGCACTGGGGGGGCAGAAGAAAGAGATATGTAATGCCACAGGCGCAGTGAGACCCCGGCCACACGAGGAGTCAAGCTCCACATTTTTTTTTGTTTTTAAGAGGAAAAAAAAACATGGCCACCGGCATCCCCCCCCCCCCAACCCGGCACACATTATGGGGTCAGATTCACGTTCTGCCGGGAAAACCCTGGCTCGCAATGCACACACAACACAAACAGCTCAATTAAGCGAGCTGTAGATTCCCAGGGAGAGGAAAAAAACCCTGTGCATGCAAAAGGATTCATATAAATGCCACAGCTGATACGTATCGACTTTCCTTATAAGTGCATTTACACGTGTGCGCGGCTACTTGTGGTCAACGGGTTAAAGCAGGTGCTCTCATTCGCATACGCACTAACAGATGGTCGACTCTCAGTCTGGCACATATTCTGGGTGGCTTGGAAAAAAAAAAAACAGAAATAAGTCCCCAGCAAGATTATAATAAATCATGCTGCAGTAATGTTTGTGACTTTTCGTGGCCAGTTGTGAAGGATTGCATCACATCCACTGAGACTTACCAGGGTCAAGATCTGGGCAAAGGCCCAAGATTGTCACTCAGTTCCTTTCAACAGTGGTATTAAATTAAAACAAGAATTCAAAATAGTTAGGGAAGGGCTGGGATTACACTGCTGCGCTTTTACAGGGGGGGGGGGTGTTTTTAGACCCTTTCAAATAAGATATTCAACCCTCCTCACACACAAACCTTTTCCGTAAGGCTTATGCAATATTTGAGGGCACAGAGTTTAGAAATGCTTTTTTAAAAACGTCATTTTATTTTTTTCCTTTTTCTCCTCGAGAAAGGAAGCTCCCCCCCCCCTTCTCCAAAACATATCAGGCCGTGGTTAATATGGCTGTCCATCATGTTTAATTGGTCTATCCTTCGCAGGGGTCAGAGGTGGAAACCGATCTCACTCCATGCACGGCATTCCTCGCATGTGTGAGGTTATTAGGAGTCAGGAGGAGTCCCCTTTCTCTCTCTCTCTCTACCAACCCCCCCCCCCCCCCCCCCCCCCCACACACAAACACACACACACACACACACACTCACCTCAGCAAAGCATCCTGGGAATCCTTGGTCCTCCCACCCAGGATCAACTCCTCTTGCCAGTGCATGAACTTCTTAGAGAAGCCGTGGCAACCACCCCTCAGCTCCTCGGCGATGTCGGGACTCTGTGATTGAACGAGAGCAGCAGTAAGTTTAAGTTTAATATCGAAAGCAGGTCGTGGAAAAAAAGGCCACAGAAAACCTGTACTGTCATCCCGCGTATTTTCACTCGATCTCTTACAAAGCAGGCCTCATTCGACACCAAAAACAGAGCTGCCTAACACTCTCCCTGGAGATCCATCAACCCCGGTTTTCACTCCAGCACTTAAAGCTGCAGTTGGTAAGTCTTATAAAAGTAACTTTTTGTCATTTTTACTAAAACTGTCACTGTGTACAGACAGTATTACATAAAACTAGTACTCTGTAATTAAAAAAAGCCCCCTTTTGCCCCACCAACTGCTCGTACTGCAATTTAGCAGAATCCATTCGGACCGATAAAAAAGAACCAATCAGCGCCAGGATGGTGTCTGACAGCCGTCAAAAAGTGCACATGCACGCGCTGCGGACAGCCTCCTCGGTTCATGCCAGTGCTCAGTCAAGCTCAAATCTCAGAGAGAGGTTTCAGGAGCTTAGATGAACTAATAGTGCAACAACAGCCATCAGCGAGGAAAGAAATACCGATGCCTCCGTTACCGAAAACAGCACACGGCTAAGACAAGTAAGAAGAGGAAGCCAGAAGACAAAAAAAGCACAGAAGATAGAATTAGACGAAGCCCACGATAAAACCAGGGCGAACATCGGAGTGGCTTTTCAGAGGTGGAGGGAACTCCTGGATGTGGAAGGATTAAAAACCGACTCAGAGTTTGCGACTTTTCTGCTAGACAGGTAAACCCCTGCTTTATTCGTTGGTTCATTTTTGCTCCACAATACTCTGCAAATAAGCGAGTGAATATCGCTTACAAGCACAGTCACTGTTCGTATAGCCAGCGTCTTGTAATTGTTGCAGTATTCCGTAGTCCATGTGTGCATGTGATGTTACTGAGATGTTACAGTCGAGCTAACGTTAGCTTGTTTCCAATGCTAGGGCTAACGTTACTGGAATCATTTTATTAGAAAGTAGCAGAAATACCTTTATGAAGTGACCTGGCAGTCTTATCGGTTGTGTTGTTGTCCTCATAAATATGTGTAACGTTTCTGTGCTCTCACAGCTAAATCCTGTCATACATGGTTTACGGGCCATTCAGTAGCATTCGCGACAGTTTCTGTGCTCAAAAAAAATGGGTCGCTTACTGAAATAAGCGTGTGCTGGGTTTTTACTGAATACGTACAGCTTTAGATTACTTTTCATGTCGACATGATTTATTTCTGCTCGTTTGTGGGCCAGCAATGTTGACTGTTCACAACAGTAATGTCCAGCCTCGGCAACTTGGCTGTTTTTATAATGTGAACTTGCAAAACCTCTCCGCGGTGACATGCATAACAGCTTGCGTGCCTTCGCGTGCACGGCAGCCTTCTGGGGGAGGGTCTTAGGAGTGCAGTGGAGAGGGAGGGGGAGGGATCTGAAAGTTGCATTTTTTCAAATTTTTATGCCAAGTTCTCTCTCTCCTCAAAGTTACCAACTGCAGCTTTAAGAGCGCACGCATTATTCAATAGGGTTGAAATGAAAACCTTCAGGACAGTAAATCTCCAAGAACAGGATATGATGAGCCCAGACACCGGTTAAACGCACCGTGTGATTAGCTGACATAGGTGCAACGACTGTTGGTTAGCATAAAGGACATTTATATTGAAGAGCAGTGAGGCTAAACACGTTGTTTGATTCGCATACGAAGGCACGACGGTACTTGGTAAGTGTAAAAGACACTTACATTGTACAGCATTAAGGCTAATAGATGCTAATGCTAGCACATATATTCCCAGTAACACATGCTAATGCTAGCACACACATTCCCTGTAATACATGCTAACGCTAGCACACATATTCCCTGCAATACATGCTAATGCTAGCACACATGTTCCAAATGCTGGTCTGTTTGCTGCTGGTGCCACATGAGGGGTCTGTACCTCTCGAAGCTCCTTGTTGGGGGCGCTCAGCGGGCAGTCGGGGTCGTTGGGGTCCAGGCAGGGCCGGTTCATGTAGGCGTGGCCCACCTGGGCCTTCTCCAGCATCTCACGAAAGCCCTCCAGAGAGGTAAACTGGCTCAACATCTCCATCAGCTTCAGGGGGTCCAGGTTCATCCATTGGATGTCAGGCATTCCCCTACAGAGGTCAGAGGCAAGAAAGGGAGTGGGGGATAGGTAGAGAGAAGGAGAGAAAGAGAGAGAGACCTTAGTTAGCAAACCGAGACGTGTGGTGTAACGCGCTCAGACCGGAGTGACAGCATGGAAACTCTAGTGGAGTTATGGCCATGTCCTGCTTCCTGTTTGCTCCTAAACTTCTCCACGTCGCTGCTTCAAATCTGCCCCCCCGACCTCCCTCATACCACACCCCACTGTAGGTCCCCCAGCAGGGCTCTCACACTCTCTCTCTCTCGGCAGCAGATGCCGGGGGTAAAGCCGCGTTATTATCCTGTTATACGCGGCCACAATGCGCCGCCAAAGCAGGCCCCCGGCAGGCTGCTTACTTCCACTCCTTAACGCCGCACATCCAGTCACCACGATTACCTCTGCCTCTCAAACATCTTGATAGGGCTTCGGGGTGGGTCAATGCTGGTCCGATGGGGGGGCTGGGGTGCGAGGGGTGGCGAGGGAAGGATTTGAGGGCTTTTGAGCAGGCACTGGGTATGGGGGGGATCAGGGAGCTCTCGCTGTTCAGAGGGGGGGGGGGGTGGTACATGTTCAAACCCTTGCGCATCCGCTGACTTTGCTAACTTTATCATTCACTTCAAGGCAAAAGTAATACGGGCTGTGGGGAGTGCAGATAACGATCAGTTGTAAGTTGACAAGCTTTGCCCGCGGAGATCGTGTGTCGATTGTGCCTGCGTGTGCATCCCATACGGGGGCTGCACAATTTTGCTGAGAGAACGAGGCCAGTTTTGTCGCGCCGACTCTTTGCGCAACACGTGGACAGGCAGCTGCAATACTGCAGGATCAAAAATGTGATTAATTGGGCAAAAATCCAAATATCATCCTTCGGTCGTTCACGCTAGCTTTAGCGAAACGGGCCCCTGTGGCTTTGATGTCCCCCCGTTATGTTACAACGCTCCGGCAGAGGGACGTCACACCATTAATCTCTCCGTCTGTAATCCCTTTGTACTTTCTCTCTCACACTTACAAAGAACAGTTAGCCCTAAATGTCTCTGCTCCCCTCTCAACCACAGTTGCTTAACTTTTTTACATAAGAACTGAATGCGCACTAAAATATTAGCCTAGTTTGCCCATACAGATCATGCATGGTCCTGTGCTGGTTTGTGAATATAACTGTGCATATATCAACTCACAGCTAACAATGCTAGCCTAGTTGTTGTCGTTTCCCTCCGAGCAATGCTGAAGGAGAGGCCATTTTGGAGCACGGTATGCCAAAGCAAATGCCGACTGACCCCGTTTAGCGGGGTAAGTTGTTTGACCTGACATTGCCCCCTCAGCTGTCTGTGGGGGGTGGGGGGTGTGGGAGGTGGGACGAGGTGTTCTACTCCCCCCACACGCACACACGCACACACACACACACACACACAGAGATCCACCACCAGGAGTTCTTAAACGCGCAACCCAGCCGCTCGAGTTAAAATTTAGCACCAACTTCCACAACGAGTAAATCACGTTGCCGCGCGATTAGGCCCCGCGTGTATTTCCGCATTTTTTTAAACCCTTCACATAGAAACTCGCTCCATCGCTTGGAAAGCACCTTGGGCTTACAAGAAAGAAAACATCTCCAAAAAAAAAAAAAAAATAGATATTCAAAGGCAAAAATAATAAGATAAAATGTCCGAGTGCGAATGAAGAGGCAAGTTTGTCCGTCCCGGGAGGCGCTGCTGTACACGGCGGGGAGAGGGGGGACAGGGTGAAAAAAAAAAAAGGGGTCCACAGAAAAGCGTCCCAAATCTGGGCAGAACTCACTCCAATAATTCATGAAGACTGGCCCCGGATAAAGCTGGGTCTAACCCATTCCCACATACCAAGCACCCCAGTCCTGCACAGAGAGCTGCCTTTATCTGCCGGTTTTTGCTTGAGTGAGTCGGCCTGGGTCCTTTTGTTTTTTCATAGATTGCTGCTCTTTGTTCGCTCTCTCTCTCCCCCCTCTTTCTCTCTCTCTCTCTCTCTCTCTCTCTTTCGGCTGAAGTGAAGCGGATGCTAGCAGGAACACTGGCCTCAGAGACCGTAGCCTAGCGCTTCTCCCTTTGGCACGACGACAAACAAACAGCAACACCACCCGCATTTCAGCAGGGCCCCCGGCTTCATCGCCCTCTGAAACCGACGTGAAAAGCATCGGGGTGGGGGAACTTTCGATCAAAAAAGACGCCTCGCTCTAACCCTTACTCGATCCAGATCAAAATGGGCATCATACTGGCCAACGGGAGATAACTACGATGGCAACACATTTTTCTGTTTGAAAAAACCTTAGAAAAACAATAAAATTATAATACTACAAAGTTTGCGTACCCGCCGTGCCGATATTGACCCGTATATTTTTTTTTGAAGTGGTTACTTATCACTCGCATGCCTGCGTCTGAGCGAGAGGCATGTGGACAAGTGCGTTTATGTAACGAGATTTGTTTTCGGGCCAACATTTGCCTTTTTCGCAAACGAGCACACTTCGAGGAGGGGGAACCGTTCGGTGTAACCGAGGGGACTTGCGTAACCGAACCGAGTTCTTAATTTCTTGTCCTCTCTCCCTCTCCCTCTCCCTCTATAGGACCCGCGGTTTGAATAATGCCTATTTTATTTGTTGGGACACTTACAGCTCAGAGGCCTGCCGATTACCATGAGAATGTGGTGTTACCCGTCGCTGACAAAGCTGACTCCCCACCACCCCACCCCTCCTAAGCCCCCACACTGATGGACACTCACTCGTAAACTGAAAGAATGCTAACCATTGTCTGAGCCAAACGCCCAACCCCCCCCACCCCCCCCCCCAACCATGCCTGGCCTCCCACTCTCTCCCATCCTCTTTCCATTAGGGCCTCCCCCTGGCCAAAATTTTTTTTGTTTTTACATTTTTTTTTTTTTTTGGAGGGTGGCATTGGTGTGGGCAAAGTGGTAGGCCCGGTGTACCTGTTGGTTGGTGCGGCGGAAGCTGAGGTAGGCCTTGACCTATCCACAACGCAAAAGGGAAGGGGGGGGGGGGGCAACCCAATTTTCCGGTATGGCGGCCTTATTGTTTGGTCTGAAACCGAGGCTTTAGTCATAAGGGCGTTCGTCAACCTGCAAGGAAGTGCCCAGCCCACTCAACTGGGTTTAACCCGGTGGCCATGGCACTGGTTCTGACCTGGTGTCCGGCAGTTACGAGATCTGGCAAAAAAATGAACCGCCCTGGCTATATGAGAAGAGCAGCCCTTAGCGTTGAGGCTCTTAAGGCCTTTAAGCACAGAGCCCAAAACGAAAAAGCTAATGAAAATCGCAGAACACTTGTTGACGGCAAAGCAGGAACTTTCGCTTTCAGTGTGGATGGGTACTTGGAGATAAACGGGTTCAGATTTTTTAATACACATATTTTTGTTCCGTTTTTTGTTCTATCTTCGGTGTGAGAGGACCATTAGCATGTGGCAAATTCGCTGTCAACAGAAAGTTACAATCCAAGGCATTGTGACATCACAGGGGAACTTACGGTAGGTAGGCGGAGCCTCCCTGGAGCTTGGCGCCCTCCCAGAAGCAGTCCAGTGGAGTAACGATCATGCAGGGGAAAAGCTTGTCAATCATCTGGGGAAGGAGAGAAACAAAATGGTGGCTCAAGCACCGAGTGCAGCCGCTCACACAGTCGCATCTCCAGTCTAACTGTTCCAAAGCATCACAACTCAACCGGAAACAGACTAAGTAAAATCCAAGGTATCAAAAGTTAAAACCCCCCAAAAAATAGGGCTAGAAGATCAGCGAGGCAGACAGGAGGGGTTTCCCCAAATAAAAACAATCAATGAAGGTTGACTTTGAAAAATGAATGGTAACTCACCCGTTCGATCATGACATTCTCGATGATGGGCACGCCAGACTTAAAACAGATTTTGTTCAGATCCCACGACCTTCAAAGGGAAGAGGATGTCGATTATCAGTCTGTCCCTCTCGCTCAAATAATTACTCAATGACAGAAATGGCATAAATTTTCACTGGTACAATATGGGGACTTACTTTCCATACAGCGACACCTGGACCTTGCTGGCAGCCAGCGCGGACTCTAGGTGCTGCAGCAGGGCCTCTTGGGTAAGAATGTTAGTTCCTTCCTGTTTGGAGGTCTGGATGAGCATTTGAGCGGTGAATACGGCTTCCTCTCCCTGTTTCTCCTTGGTGTAGCGAAGTTCTCGACTCACACGACTACCAGCTTGGGGGGGACCAAATACAGACAGAAGTCACCTCAAGATCCATCTGTCATTAAAACCACCCTCCTTCTACCCCCATAAGAAGATATATGCACAATCACATACGTAGCTGGTCATAACTGGAGTCGGCTTCAAACCATTCTAAAACTCATAGGTTTATTCTGTAACCCCCGTCACCTGTACATAAATGAACAAATAACAGATTGACACACAACTGTGGTTGGAACTACAATCGACTTAAAACCCATTAAAACACCAGTTGACCAGTTAATGCGCAGTCTGGCACCGTCAGGCAGTTTTGATTGCGCACTTCCTGTAGGGACGGCTACTACATCCTGTTTAGCTCTTCCAGACAATCGGTTCACCACTGGACAGTGAGCGGGACAGAGGAAGTGTAGTCAAAGCCGAAAGCTGAGATTAGGGCGAGAGTGGCGGGTGGTGGTGGGGGGGTTGGGGGGCTTATGTTCCATTTCGGTGACACATGGTCAAGCAAGTCCTTTCGGGACAGATGGAAAGAAAGACACCGGGCTGGTAAGAGAGTCTTTCCACCTGACAGGAAACTGGAGTTTGCCACAGCAATCCACCCCAAATCTGAGTCCCAGTGGCAGGCATTGGGCAACTCAGCCAGGCGGTTCTGGAGAGGAACCGCAAGGAACCACGCGCTGGTGGCTTTCAGCGCACAAGCTGCTCAAATTTCCCGACCCAGCCTTTTACGGATTTGAAGGATTACAGCAGCCAGAGTTATAATTATGCAAAAAGAAAAAAAAAAGTTTTGATTCATAGAGTTCTGACATCAGTCATTTTTAACCCCCCCATCATGCACACTCTCACACACAAACAAATACTCATGCCACAATGCGCACACGCTCACTCACAAACAGGCGCACAAAGGCATGCCACACACTCACAGATGCACGCATGCACACTCAATCATACTCAGGCACACACACACACATACAGACACACACACACCCACTTAGTCACACACAATCTTTCACTCTCTCCGCTGCAACTTCCTAGAAACCGCAGCACTCCTGGCTGAGCTCCAGAGACAAGACCCACAGCAGAGCGGAGAGAGAGAGAGAGCAGGAGAGAGAGATTGAAGGAGAAAGAAAATGAGACTAAGGGTGAGGGTGAGAGAGGAGGTGAGTGAGAGATAGAGAGAAAGAGGGAGGGAGAGAGAGAGAGAGAGAGCAGACAGGCAAAACATAATGCTGGCTCATGTTGAAATACAGTAGACTTTACTCAGTTTCCCGCTTGCAGGTTAGACTGGCCTACTTACACACACAGACACACACACACACACGCACGCACACAGCACAGACGCAAGCAGGCGCAGGGCTGCGTTGGCTGTGCCAGTTTGGGGTTTTGAGAGCTCATCAGACACACGAACCGGGCCAAGCTGAGTGAGTCAAAGCCTCTCCGCTGACTTCCTGCTGCAGAACAGATGTGTCCCGTCTGGGACGGCTTCCATCGTCACGGTGCTCCCACCCACTCCCACCGCCCAGTGCCCATGTCCCGCCGGGTACCAACATCCCCCCCCCAAGCGCCATTTCACCTGGGGTCCCATTCCCCAATGACGGGAGGAAGATAATCAAAAGGTGCAACAAAACCCTTCATCTGCATTGGGGGCTCGTCCGGGTGCCCAACTTTACACACTTATAGCGCGTAATCAGGTAATGAGCAGAGGCTGGGGGGGGGGGGCTCGGAGGGAGCGAGGTTCGCGAAGTCCTCGTTGGACGCGGTATGCAGGGCTCGGGATGAAAAGCATCAAAGCCCCCGTCGTGAGGAAGCTGAACTGCGGAGTCCAGCCTCCTAATTAACGGCCTGAAAAGAAGCGGGAGGGCTATCTGCGGGCACGCCGGCCGCACATGAAACGCGCCGCGCCGAAATCACAGGGAACTGGGCCTCCCCCCGACGCTCCCTCTCCGCGCGGCCCCCGAACGACGGCCTCGGAGTGCCTCGCCGCACCCCTTAACCCTCCAGGACCCACTAATTGATGAACCCCCCGACCGCTAACTGTGCCCCCCCCCCAATCCTTCAAACAGTAAGTTCTAACCGGAATGTACAGTGACACACTGTGCACTGCAGTCCTATTTAAAACAACACCTCCACCCTCCAACCCCCCCCCCATCCTCTCTATAACCATTTCACTCACCCCCCCACCCCCACCCTTCAACCCACATTCGGCTTTGGCCAGCAGCGCCCCAATTTCAGCCAAAGGTTTACATAGCCTCGGCTGAGATGACTTTTCCTGACTGCAACCTTCATTTTGCCCGCCCGCCCCCCCCAGTTTAAACACGTTACGCAGACACGTTTCATAATAATTAGCGGCTCTGCAACACCCCTGGCTCTCTGCAACCGCAACCCAGGGGCACATTTATGCCAAAAAGAAAGACGTATAGCAGTGTTGGGTACACCCTGCTTTTCTGAGAAGGGATTCGAGCAAGAACCAAAAAACATACAGAATTACGAAACACTGCAAAGCCTTCGTGTTAACGTCCGTTCAACACTCGCGGGGCTCAAACTTTACTCATCCGGTTACCTGGCCGCATGACCTGAGCAAGTATCTACAGAGGATTTCCACCAGGCCCCCCCACCCCCCCATTAAATAAACACGTCCGCACGCAGCCCTTGCGGTTCTCTCGAACTCGCGCACTGTACTCGAGCTTAATGCATTCGGGCATGTGTAGGAACTGAGTTTTCAATCTTTCGGGCCTGTAATTACAGGACTCCTGAAGTAAATTATAGCTATTTGGGTCTGGATCCTCCCATCTGGACCACCCATGCAGGGGCCCCCGTCGCCCCGCTCAGCTCATCCACCCGCCAGATGGGACCGCGGCGGTCAGGAACCCTTCTGCAGTTACACCCCCTCCGAGTTTAAAGAGACACGCACCCAAACACGCAGCCCAGCTGAAACCGCGGAAAAACAGAATACAAGAAGAAGAAAGAACAGTGACATGCGAGCGCAAAGATGCATTAGTGGTTTTCCTGCCTGTCTTTAAGAAAACTGAGGCAAGTTTTATCAGCAGGACGACACCCTGAATGCAATCGACAAACAAAAAATGTTTGTTCGCTCGCCATTTCAACGCGCGCCGTGCATGTCAACGCGCGTGCGTTTGTGTGTGTTTTTGTAATACCCCATCGCCTCTTTTGACCGTCTCCTCATATTTAAAAGTCGTTTTGAGCCGGGAGCTGCCGAGTAGACAGGGGGTGTCGCTCATGTCTCGAGGGCCAAGATTCAGACCGTTATCTCGCGCAGTCATCAAGGCAGACATTATCGCAAAAAACCTCACCCTCTCAACCCCCCTCCAACTCCACCCCCCCCCCTTTCCCTCCCAATCCCGCCTTGCCCCTCCCCTCTGCCCTTTAACCTCTTTTCACAACCCTGAGGATGACATCACCATCACAGGCTAATTAACTGCCATTTTAGCTCTAGATCCTTTACTCTTTTTTCCCCGTGAGAGGCGGAGGTCAAGGATGAAACCAGGTTGGGAGTCGAAGGGGACGGACAGCAGCCGGAGGAGGTCGTTTGGGGCTTTAAACAGGACGCTGTGTGTATAAAATTCTCTTATAAGTGCCTCTTCCCTGCTACCTCTGAGATCCGGCGGCCTGGTCTTATGGCCAGGGACAATGGCTGCAGCTTTCAGCAGGAACAGGGGGGACCCCACCCAGATACAGACTGCGGGGGGAATCAGGGGGGCCGTGCTATAGCCAGGGGTGGGCAGTATGGAAAGTGACATGCAATTAAGCGCGGAGATGTCGGCCCCCGCTTCTTCGTGTCAGCCCTCCGCTGGACCCCGTCAACTCCAATCTCTCTCACATCCAGCCCTCTCTCTATCTCTCTCTCTCCTCCGCTCTCTCCCTCTCTCAACACTTCTCACAAGAGAGCCGAACCAGTCTTCCTCGCTCTCGCACCACTTCAACCCGCTCGTAGTCCTCTTGGCCGATACAAGACAAAAATTTTTTCTTCTTAAGAGCTGAAAAAGGTGGCATCATCATCTTCTTCTTCTTCTGAATTCTTTCATGCGGAGCGGCATTGAATTTCCAATTTTCCCATTCGCTGAACTTCCTTGGTTACAATGCTCTGCCAAGGTGCGTGAAATTTGACTGGAAATATCAAATTAGATGTGGGATTTCATACGCTATTGGAATTACACAGACAGAAATGCTACGGAGAGTAATAATGGGAATTTTCCTTGGCCACGCTTCAGAACTGGGGCACACTAATATTAAAATCAGGATTCCATGGTCATTACACCCCTGAAAACAAAATGTGTTGGTTTGGCACTAAAATCGGAATATTAGCGTTGCACCACCACAAGGTTTTTTTTTTTCTATAAGTCATATAAGAAAATGAGGACTTTTCATTATTTTGTGGCAGGGTTTGTGGAAAAAAAAATAGAGTATGGTATTAATTACTGATACCAGACCCCCCACATCCGCACACAGACACACACACACATACACAAACAAAATCAAGTCATTTTCCACCTACACCGACGCTAATCAATTTGAACCGACGGTCAAATTCATTTGGCAAAAGGAGTTCGGCGGAAAGGCCACCTTAATCAATACCAGAGACGGGGAGTTCGCTCATCAGGGCAGATCAAAGTGGTTCTGGGCGCCGCTATCAACTGCCGTCCAACCCCTCCCACTCAGCGCACCCCAGGACCAATCAATCAACCTCGCGGGCATCCCCCCCCCCCACACCCCAGAGAGGAGCACGTCTTATCCCAACGAGCAGACCCCCACCTCCCCAATAGAAAATATATCCTCCACCTTTTTTGCTTCACCCCATTTCCCCACCTCTCCAGGACAGGGGAGAGCTGTGACACTGGCAGCCAGGATTCGGGCTCCTGGCCCTGGGTAGAGCCCAATAGCCGCCTGGGGGCCCTGGTGCTCCCTGCGGGTCCCCAGCCACCTTGGCAGTGTTGTGGGCCAGATTAGCTGGATTAAGAGGCCAGTGAAAGAGCCCACGCGGCTTTAAAGGAAGTCCCGCCGGAGAGAGCCACCCCGAAAAAAACCCCTCCCGCAATCTCTACCTGTTTCAGTCTCCAGAAGAAACACAGCTGTGATACACTGGCACAGACACACACACACACACACACACACACACACACACACACACACAAACATAAGCACACATGCACACAGACACACACATACATGTGCGCACACATGCGCACGGACACCGTGCGTGCATAAGAACAGTACACACACACACACACGCACGCACATTCACTATTCACTCCCACACGTACACCACAACACACAAAGCCAGCCTCTCCCATTCGCTCTCTCTCCCACGCACAAACACAAACACACATGCGCACACCCCGCACATGCAGAGAAACGTTACACTAACCCAGCTCTATAGATTGGGACCTGTAACACACAAAAAACCTCCCCCCCACACCCACAAAACGCCATTCATCTTATCCTTTACACCACCCACTCCCACCCCCCCCCATAGCCCCACAGCTTTTGTCGTCCTCAAACAAAATCGGGCCTCCCTCGAAACACTTTCAGAAACACACTACAAAAACAAGAGGGGAAAGATTTGGCCCTCGCACAGTCAAAAAAAAAAACTTTTAAAATAAAACTTTTAGCGCCCCGCTCGTGGCCATACCCACCCAACCACCAACTCCCCCCACCCCCCAAAAAACCAGCCGCACCTCCCAGTCAGAGCAGAATGAAGAGACAGATGGGACCGCACCTCGAAACCCCACACGCGGAGCAGAGAGCAGAGACGGACGCCACAGAATGGAGAGAGAGCCGCCTTTTGGCACCGCCGCCTCACTCACTTTCAGATGTTTCCCCAACAAACGGGGGCCACAAACAAAAACAAGCGACAAAAGCAAAGAGGGACCCTTTTCCTTAAACGAGACGACGCACAATGGGGTCTGGCCGCGGTTACGGTGCTGCCAGTGGTAGGGCAGAGGGTCGGTGGTACGTCACTGTTCCATCGCCCGACTGTAACGTTACGGTATGTGTGCGTACGTGAATGTGAGATGAGAGTGTGTGCCTGTGAAAGTGTGCTGGATGCTGACAGGGAGAGAGAGAGAGAGAGAGAGAGAGAGAGAGAGAGAGACTTTCTGTCAACATGCTATAATTCTATTATTACCATTACATTTCATCTGAACGCAATTTTAACTGAAGCATTAATATTCCTTCACACTTTACGACTACTGTTTCTTGTTTGCTTTGGCAATTTTTACCATTTATATTTCCTGCTAATGAAGCAAACTGGGTGCAAATGGGGAGAGAGAGAGAGAGAGAGAGAGAGAGAGAGAGAGAGAGAGAGAGAGAGAGAGAGAGAGAGAGAGAGAGAGAGAGAGAGAGAGGAGCTAAACAAGAGGGAATAAAGTACAGAAAAAGACTCAATTACTGGGAAGGTTGGAGACTTTGACCCTGTCCAAGAATAAAAAAGAATAAATGAATATAAAAGTAGATAAAAGCAAGAGTTTACAATTGCGCAAAAGCGGTATGGTTAAGTTGAAAAAAGAAATAAAATATAAAATGAAAATAAAAATACTGTTCAGTTCGGAACCATTCAGACCTGATACTTCTCTCAGCGTTGACATAAATTTCCACTGGTGTTGGCATTTAGGCCCTGACCATTTCCATATGTATGGCCTAGCCTGTACTAATTATGCTAATCATCCCCAGTGTTCGCCACTGTGAAAAATGGTCACATTAGGCAGTCCAGTGGCTGCTAATGCAGCTTAATGTGTGGCTGAAACATACATTCATCCCTTGGTGAAAGGCAAAATTTTTCCACATTGCTGGTTTCATTCAGACCAGAAATGAATTTATTGAGCCCAAGGGCTGTTTTTTTTTTCTTCTCCCTGGAGCACCAAGAAAATGTTTTTCTTCTTCTCTCTTTTTTTTGGAAAGGGGCAAATGCTGTAGAAGGGAATAAAAAAAACTGGCAAAATCCAGACCCAATAGATGACTGGTGTCGCTTTATTTGACGCGAACCAAAGTGAACCGTCTTTCTTTGCAGGAAATAAAAACTGTCAAAATGGGAGTTTTCCAAGAGAAGTGTTAGAAAGGCATTATTTTCTTTTAAAGGATGAAAAAAAAAATCTCATTAGCTTTCCAAAAAAAAAAAAAAATCAAGCACGTCCACACAGGAAAATAAAGACGTAACAAAATATAACACAGAAACTCATGCCCAGTAAACCCATCCGATTTATTGTAGTCCATTAACATGGTATTCAATCTGTGGACACTGTCTTTCTTCAGGGGTAATCAGCTGCTCTCAGCCCACGGTGACTTTGGGGAGGCTAACGCAGCCAGCTACACGGCTAGTGCTAAACCGAGGCGTCCCGTGTTCAGACTCGATTAATTCTGAAAAATGCATATCTGGCTTTAGTGTATTTTGAACTAGCGTAGCGGCACCTCTGGAGGAGTAGGGGGCAGGGAGGAAGAGATTGCGACTGGGGGGGGGGATCGGGAGGGGTTGGTGAAATAAACATTTTCATCTGACCCGGGCTGACTCTGGTCTTGTTTGTTCTTTCTACTGGTGAGGTCCGTGCCTGGGCAGTTAGAGTTTATTTATGTAGCTGAGGCCCTGTGGCTCGCCATTCACCACCAATAATGCTTCATAGAGCTCTCTTTCTCTCCAGCCAGGGCTGCGCACTGGACCAATGTGTATTTTCTAATGAATTACTGCGTTTTTACTTCGCCATTTCCTTTATCCACCTCTCCCTCTTCGTTGTTTAGATAACCGACTCTTAGCGGGCGAAGTATCTGCTGGTTACCCCCCGAAAAAAAAAAAAAAAGAAGGCTGGTTAGCTCAGACCCTTCTAGAAAGTTCTTTGGAAGACTCCAGATGGAGAGATGGAGCTCCCCATTCAAGCGGCCTGTATACGCATGAAAGGAGAAAGGGCCTCTCTGCGCTTTCTTCTCGCAAACTCACTTCTCTCATTATAAAACACACAGAGGCCAACGACCAGCAACTTCGCCCGCTCGCCCCTCCGAGTGTTTACCCAGCCTGCCTTGAGTGTACATTCCAGTCAGGCTCACATCACTCAAGAACAAAAAAAAATTAAGATCACAGCCAAAAGACGAGGAACAAATAATGAAAAATAAATAAATAAATAAATAAATCAGAAAGATATGAACTCCATACGGATATAACATTTTAATTTGGTCACAAAGGAGTTTCTTTGTCAAAATGTTATCCCATCTTGTATATCTTTTATAATGTGCCATGTGTTTGTAAATATTCTATTTAATCTGCTCAGGGAAACGTCTTTGATCCCAAGTTTGTTTTTTTTCCCAAGTATTGTTATGGATATTATTTGGAAATAAACACTTTTTTTAACGTTCCCTAACTATTCAACCATCTTTGTTCTTACAGTGGACAGATATGATCGTTCAGTCATTCCTTGCATTAATGAAAGTTCAGCAAATCACTTCATATATAATCAACCACAGATCTAACTCCTCCATTTTGTGAAATTAATCAGAGGTAAAGCTGGATCAAGCAGAAGTTGAATCTTGTGCTTCTCTTTTAATTGACAGGTTCACAACTTGACAACTACCTCCTACCCAAGCAAAAATTCCAGGGCTGCGTTTCCCTAAAGCACAGATGCTAACTTACATAGTTGAAACCACTGACTGTGAATGGACAAACTGTGGAAGTTTTGGGAAACACACCCCGCTTTGAACCTTTCAGTGCCATAGAAATAAAAGTCAGCCAGGTCCAGGAATGGACCAGGACCCAGAGCTGGAGCTGGGGATGGAGGTAAGGCTTCCTGGTCCTGACCAACAGCACCAGCAATGTTCATTCTTAACATGTTTTTTTTTCCTGGTGGCTAATTTTCATCAACATTCTCAATTAAAGCTACCACACCACTGTAAGCCTCTGCAGTTTGGGCAACCCTAATACCCCATAAGATCCTGCAGTGTTTATGCATTGAAGAATGCTGCCTGGTTTCCTAAAACCCAATTTCCCAGCAGTCCCAGTGACAATGAGTGTCTGATATCCCAATAGAATGTGTCCAGGGAGGGCAGACAATTAGCTGTAATATTATTTAGCACCCCAGCGAGGTAAAGGCAAGGCCATATAATTTTGCTTCATCTCTCTCTCTCTCTCTCTCTCCCTCTCTCTCTCTATCCCCCCACTCACTCACTCCCCCACACTCCTCTTTTCTTCTTTCAGACAATATGTTTAGAGTCCCATTCTCTCCAACCTCTGTCCATTCATCCTCGCAGCCCGAAAATTCTCTCCTCTCCGTCCTCGATTCTCACCGCTCGATGCCTCAAAAACCAACCCTGCTCTCCACCCCAAACATGTCGCCCCCTTTTCCTCCCTAACCGAGCAAACCAGACGCCACAGAGTTTACGGTGAGGAGGTATGAATCCGAACTCTCGCAAACAAACGCTGAAAAAGAGCGCATCATCTGGGTGGAATTCCTTCCACGAGCAACAAGCTGTGCCCAATTAAAAAAAAAATTTAAAAAAAGAATTAAGCCCCCCAAAGCCATCAGAAAAACACAGGGCGACCATGTCCCCAGTCGAAGACAGAGACTCCATCCTACAGGGCACCCCCATATTCTGACAGACCAAGCCCCAGTCACAGAATCCCAGAATTCCCCCATACAAATCAATCAATACATGAAATTTAAAAATTGACCCAGCACCCAAACACCAAAAGCTGCTTTGTAGTAGCGCAAGACACAACAATTGCAACATCAGTGACACTTTCGAGCAGGTTTCTCTCAGTGTCCACACAGCATTTTATGGTGGAGGTGCTACAGACGCTAAGCATGGGATAGCTAGAAGGCTAACGTGATGTTTGCCAGACGAAGAGGAGGTAAATTGGGCAAGTCCAGCGCTCTGCAAAGCCTACAGGGCCAAATATCCTCCAGTACCATGAGTAACTACATCTGCGGGTCCAACCGAACCACTTCAGAAGGGTCATGAGGGAGGTGATATCAAGGATATCCAAAACAGCAGGATACAAACCCTAAAAATTCTGGGAATTCCCGACAAACAGCCAACTGTTCCCACAAACACCTCAAAAAAAAAAAAAAAAACTGCAGACCCACCACAGTCAGAAGGCCCAGTCAGGATTTTATGTGTTTGTGTTGACTGAACTCATTGGATGGGAATGCCATAAAACAAACCTATCCTTCCGCTGTACGATACCAGCTACATTCACCTCAGGGTTAATCACTATCAGAAGAGCACAAACAGAGTCCAATGAACTATTCATGAACGAGTTCGAGATTGCTCAAAATAGAAGCATATCAGCAAATATAATCGGTATGAATTACACACTTATACTTGAGTGATCTGTTAGTCAATAGGTAAGCTGCTAAAAGTATGCACGTAATACTGTTAACAGTAAAAACAGTAACCATATTTGTGGTTATGAAATTCTCAACATTAGCCAGATTATATTATTATAATGCATTATTAATGTATAAAGTGAGTATGAATTAATATGCTGGTAACTTAGCGTGGATTTTTTCAAGGGCTACAAGGCTGACAGAACAGGTGGGATGCCAGAAAACCCTTTCTAAATATTTGAAGAAAACAAGCGAAGCTTTCATTAACACGCATCGCTGAGTTCAAATTAATTGGTAATGAATTTCTGTGTGCATTTTTTGAGGAATGTTTTGCATTCAAACGTTAATTACCGTCAACAGCGCATAATTCTTTTTCACACAAACTTCGTTCTTCTCTCAAGGAATATATCACGCTTTTCACAAGTGAGTGTGTGTATGCGCGTCTGTGTGAATGTGTGTATTTGTGTGAGAACTATCCACTTCTTGTTACCAAACCACTTACTCTCCATTCAACTCTGAGCAGCTTTGTCAATGGGCTATTGGGGGAAACAACGCAGGCAGAAACTTTAGAAACGAAGGGACTGCCTCTTAAAGGCACAGCGCCCCTTTTCAGCCTCTTTCGCGTGTTGTCCTCGGTTTTCCTCGGCCACCGTCCGCTTTAAAACAGCTCACAATTCCTGCAGCCGCATATGAATGTTTCTCTCGCCCGACACCCTTAACTTTCTCTCCAGCGTTGTTATTAATATCGGAGAGCACGAAAAAAGCACGCGGACCTAACGAAATATTAATACAAATATAGAAAATGTTCGCAATCAAACGAATTTTCGGAAACGCAGCAAGGATCACAGTCATTTTAAAAATAAAACTCTCGATAGACAACCGACGAGGCCCCTTCCTTCTTGATCCCGCAGAAGGGTTAAGATTTAAATAAACACCAAAATGCGGACGGAAAGACTGAAAAATCTAAGGTTTGTTTATATTACAACTGCTGCGGCTCTTTCAGTGTGTGCAAAACAGGTGGGTAAACTTCGCTGGTATTCAGAGTGTTTTTTCTTCCTCTGGTTAAAGAAAGGGGGTGCCTTTATAGTTGAATGGAATCCAAGAATAGTTGAGGACCACACAAGGAGGGAGAGGGGAGGAGGCGGAGGAGAGGGAGGGGGAAGGGGGGGTCAGGGCCTCAAACATGGCTAACGATTCACAGAGCCCATCTGCTCCTGGGATCAGGAGCACGCGGAAAGCCTAGGGGGCTTAGAAGGAATTCGGCAGTGTGAAAACCAAATAAAAACCGGGCAGCTCGAGGCTGCCTAGAATGCGCACAGATAGGGGAGCCAAATTGTGAGAAGGACATCAGATTTAAAAATAAATAAATAAATAAATGAAATGAAATGAAAGTGACAGGGAGCGAGAGAGAGCTGCCACAAACAATACAATGCCACCGGAGGACAAGAGAAGGCATGCATGCGCACGAAAAACAAGGAATACCTGAGCTGCTGAAACCAAACAACCGCCTGTCCCGATAATATGAAGAAAAACAAGGCACAGAAAGCCATCGTGTACAATACATACATTCCCACATTTTAGTTCAGGCAAGGCATTTAATTCTCACCATCAAGAATCATCACGAGCGATAGCTTAGCTAGCAACCCACTCAAGTCATTGATTGACAACTTGAACTGCAATGACAAATGGTCAGATCTACCACCCACCTCCAGCCACCCATCCAACCCCCTAAAAAAAGACCACAGGCAGATTAACCAAGATGGCATCCTGATTCCTTACTGACCTCCCACATTGATGACAAGAGGTGTACACGGCTTGATCCACAGCACCCTGACCAACCAGCAGCCTTCCAAACCAACACCCTCCCAACGTAGAAATCAACGCCAACCAACTCACCTTCCACCCAGAGTTGCTCGATGTCCGTTTCGATGGCGGCGACTCGCAATCCGACCGACAGGGCGCCGAACACCAGCAGGCCAATGAACAGGACTTTGCCACAATGCCGCTGGATCTGACACCCCAACGTAAAGAGAAGGGCCTGGAACCGAGCCCGAATCCACAGAGGGGCCTTCTGACCCACGGCTTTACCCTGAGAGAAGATGTCCAAGGCAGAGGAGAGGACGAAAAGCACAAAAATACACACCAAGATGTTACCGGAGAAAAAAATACAGCCCATGTCTGTGTACACACAACCAAATGCCCTGAAATCTTTCTTGACGAGTGCACCAAAACAATGATCAGCGCACAAACGTTAGCTTTCGTTATGGACATGCATCCTTGCTTGCATGTCCTGAAGCATCTGACTACATGCATAAGTAAGCTCTGAAACTTTTGTCAACATTAGAGAGAAGGCATCAACTGCAATTATATTCTCTCGATCAACAAACAACTTGACCCACATAATATCTGTAAACGTTAAATAAGATGCATGCACCAACTTTGTGTGATTATATGGCAGTTCAGCCAAATTGGCCTGATTTAACTTATGCTATTGCTATGGTCTTGGACTACAAATTGTGTTCATTTTGAAAGAATATGTTTCACCATTACAGGTCACATGATTGCATTTTAAAGGTCTTAAATTATTGGTCGTGCTGCAGAAGAACTGATAACATCTCTGAGTAGCCTGGAATAAGAACATGAGAAGGACTTATCCATGGCTCAGTCAGAACCGGAACTGCCAATCAATCCACATTACGTCACATCACCAGGGTCACAGCAGTTACTTCTCCAAGAATTAAACATCTACATATATCTGAGAACATTTTTGGCAAGCAATGTTTCACTTTGAATTATTCTTACTGGCCTATAATACAAAATATCTTTCTTACAAAATGATTATTTCTTCCAATCTCTCTTATTTGGTCATTACAACTTGATATAACAAAATCGATCGTTTGTTTGCGAGATTGTGGGGAAAAAACTGGTCTTCGGAGGGATCATCAGTCAGAAGACTTTTCTTTGGTTTTTCTTGGCAAACTTAATCAATCTCTCAATCGCTGATTTTACACTCGACACATTATGACAATGACTGGACCCAGACAATGGGACTAATTAAATTAACCATTTACAGGATATAGCGTGATCCTGTCTGCTGGTTAATTTGCACAGAATCAGGGGCCGCTGCATGAACAGGTATTAATTCCATACCTGCTCTACCCTGGCCCTTTCCCAAGGCCATCACCTGAAAATCAACAGCAGCTTCTCAACTGGACAGGATCAGGAGGTGTATTACATACAAATTCCCCAAAAGCCTTTATTGTCTTTTACAGCACCTTAGAAACATAAAGGGCCTTCACATCAGAGCTTATAAATGAGCAATCATTGTCAGAATAAAAGAAAAAGGTTTCCAGATATTTCAACTGAAATCCAGCACAACTAACATCCCTAAAATCAGATTTTTTACAGATCACCACACTATCCAAGAGATATTTACCCTCTTCTCTCCTCTACTACAAAGGAACAGGAGAACCACAGAGATTTCATTCGCGATTGAGAGAAATACAACTTCTCGTTCTCAACTGTGAAGGAAGTTCAGGACTGAACCAAAAGGGACCATAGAGTTCATTTTGGTTAAGATAAAGGAACTTTTGAGGACACATTCCCGCCGCAGATGCACATTCAAAGGTAAATAGAACAAGAAGTCATGATTTATCTTACTCTGAATACACGTATTGTGCTGTCAGAGTCTACAGGCCCTACTCCTTGATGTCCATGTAGGCAACCGCCACACATTTACTCAACTTCTTAAAACAAGGAATCACTGGGAGACGGGAATTTAGACAGCTGTCCATTCCTCGTGGCTTCTTGTATTTGGTCCTGGTAATTAAATCGGTAAGTACAATGAAATCATTAAGGACAGTGAAACTAGGTCACTTTCATCCACCGTCTAGTCATGATTGCCATCGCAGCGACTGGCCATCGTGACATATTTTCACTATGAACGTTAAATAAAGTGGTTCGAAATTTACCTCACTAAGCGGTTGCTGCAAACCTTATATTGTATTTAAGTTTCGCGCTACGACCAGTAAAAGAACGTATCTTCAGCGTGACTATATTTTTCCATAAACAACACTGTGCTGAGAGTCGTCATATAGGCTACAATGGAGCATGGAGCTAACTCGAACGCGTTATGTTATATTTCATTAAAATTCGTCTCAGATAAATTCCCTGCAATATTTCGTATCCCACTGAATCTCCTATCACTGCAATAACAAATCATTCACTCACTACAAGTAGCCGACACAGCCAATACTACGCGTCTTCATACTCAGCAAAACACAAATACTGCGTGAGGATTGTATTTAAAAGAAAAGCTGGAATAAAGTTCAGAGCGGTGTCTCTGGTACAGTCAGCTGCACGGACATGGATTTGGATTTCACTCGGCAGTTTTGACACAAATCCAAAATGTCCCTGCGCTTCATTGATGCTTTGTCAGATAAAACTTAATCAGTGAATTCCTCTGAAAGACCCACCGCATCTCCAAACACACGGCGCAGGCTTCCAGTGAATCTGCAGTCTTTTCTTGAAGGAGTACAACCGAACTAAAGCACGCAAACATCGGAATATGTTTCGGTGCGGCTAGTTGTAATAGTTATAACCACCTAAACAAGCCTGGTTTGAAATGCCCAGGAAACACACACGCTTCTTGCCGGCGCGAATGAAGTCTGTAACCAACACGCTTTACACCGTATTATTCCGCCGAGTTAACAGTTGTGGGAAAATCCTCAAAAAAGCGCTGAATACTTTAGGTGAACTAACGTCTAACGTATGGGGCAGAAAACCTTACACACGTTATAACCGGGTGGTGAAACACTATGACATTCACACACTTCAAAGGCGAGCAAATCGGACAGCGCTACTTAATTTAAACAGTTAATCCCATTTTCAAAAATAAGTTTAAATTCTTTTTACGCACGTGCTTGGAAAGCATGTAGAGTAATACAAAGGCAAAATAATTTGCAGTAAGCTTCCAAGAGAAGTGCTTTGTCACCTTAGAAATCTGTTTTAACGCGAAAGCAGCGTGGCAGTAACTGGGTCTCCGGAGAAGATCCGAGTTCGTGGCCGGCGGAGAACGCGTATAACTTGGGGGTAAATCTCCAAAAACACCGGCCCCTGGGACTCTGGGATCCGAGGCCATAGTCCAAACGGGAAAACGAAGCGCACAAGAAAGCAACGAAGAACGAACGGTGCGAGTTCAGCAATAATAATCCAAGAAGAGCGAGCGCATCCAGCGGGTACAAGTTTAAAGAATATTTACTAGTCTTTCCTTGAGCCAAAGTCTTGCAACTCCATCCCAACATTATGTGCCCAAATCCTGATAGATCCTTCAGTTTTCATTCGTCCTGATAGCTCGTGAAACAAAGTTTTAAACCAGAGCAAAGTCGCGAGCAGATCTCTAAGTCTGCCTCTGATCCCGTTGCAGTAACATTTGGAGAAGCGAGCCCCTTTGCAAATCCTGAAAAGGGTGGTTTGATGGAAAAGTGCTCTGGTTCTCATTGGCCAAGGAAGAGGCAAATTACTTTGCAAACATCTCCTATTATTAGCTGCTAAGCAACAGCTCGCCAAAGTGGAGAGAGAGGGAGACCACCCAGGCAGTCCTTCAAATCATCGAGGGGAGGGGGAGAGCGAGGGGGCGTCGGAGAGAGGAACCCTTTCAATAAACCGAGCACACTGCTGCCCTGCTCTGCGCATTTCCAAACGCTCCCAGTCCGCTTTGTAAGGAGCAATCGCACATACCATCTATTGATACAACAGATTCTGCAATTTTCTTTCACGTTCCGCAAACTGATCGAACACAAAAGCCAATGAAAGAAATGAGTGAGCCCGACACAATGTCCCAACACGTTGAAATGTTTCTGTGTAAAAAACTGCGTTCAAAAGGAGCGTTTGAAAAAGTAACGTACTCTCGGGACTGAAACTACACCGTCTATTCCGGTTATTCAAGTGAGAGACCATGAATCTGCGTTCAGCGCAGACAGTATTATTCTGAATTTACGTGTCTGGGCTATGAAATGCAATTTTATTTATTTCTTTGTTTGTAATATTCTTTTAATTGTGCTGAATTTTACTGAGGGAATACGCTGTCGATCATCTTTAGTACGTAGTATTACTGTAGGCTATAAAATGATATAATCCGCCAAATTGACTATGGTCTATTCATTTACGAGTGGGATGCTTTTTGGGTGAAGTACCGCTCAGAGGCAACTTAAAAATGATTAGGCAGACCTGTATCTACACCGTTAATTTCCACACGAAAGCATTCATTATATTAACATTTACAAATATTGAGGCCTAACTGTCATGGAGAATATCCCCGACCCTCGACTCAAATGGTTGCGTAGTTCTATTCACCTGTACGACGGTGTGGCAGCATGTGTGGTACTGCACTACTGCGAAATTTTCACAGGGAAATGGTGCCCCCACCGGGCATTAATTGCCTCTAATGGGTCTAGACTACTCTGTTACCATTCCCAACTGTCAGTGAGACAAAGTAGCCGACCGCACACTGCTTGTTCGGTGAAACATTCAGTGATATTTTCCCCTGGAGAATTGAATGTCTGAGAAAATAGGAGAGACTGTCATGTTCGGAACTTATTAAATACACTGGAAACGGCGGTAACAGAAGTTGTATCAGGACTTTGAAAGGGTAGGCCTATTTCACAAAAATAAAGCAAATTTTTACGTAAGTTTTCTTTTTTCCGTCTCAGTATGCGTTGTGATTTATCAGATTAGATCACCATTTAGATACCTTATGCCACGATTTGAGATTTGAGATGCCACGAGATTATTTGAACACCCCCCCCCCCCCCCCCCACACCCAAGTGAATTAAATCGATAATATCATATCCCTAAAATAAGTTTTCAACTTGCTTTGAGAAATGGCATCAGTCCCTGAACCTTGTTCAACGATTAACTCCACCAGTGGGTGGTGCAGTCACTGTCCATTTTCACCCGAGATAAATCTGTTCGAGGCATTCCTCAGATGTCTTCAGTACGCAGTTACCACATATTTTACAAATACACGACAGCGAGCCAAGTAGTATCATATTTTATCTGCGCTGTGCAAATTATGTAATATGAATTCTATGTTTGAAAAGCTCGTGCACTCATGGATGCGCGCAGAAACGAATTTCAATTTTTTTTTTTTTATTATTGTTATTATTTTTTTGACGCCGTACAAACCATCTTAAATTTGATCAAGCACACACATAACAACCTCTCACGTGAAAACACACTCGAGTTTTAAAACTAAAATCTTGACGGGGTTCACCATAATTCGCTTAATGTGGGCGCACTGATGCGCAGTGGTGACGTTAATTGAGTTCTTCCCCAGTGCCAGTTTTAATATTCTTAACGGAGCATGCGCCACCCCACCTCTCTGAAATCTCAATTTGTTTAATTCGAGGGGGAAAAGGCAGCTGGAAATTGGAGCTAATGTGGAATGTGAGGAATTGCCCTGTGTGGTATAGGGGGCCCCTTTAAGCCTAACAAACTGAGGGAGGTCTGGGCCGAGGTCTCGAGGCCTTGGGTAAATAAACCGGGGAGCTGACCACGCGCTGTCCAGAAATCTGCCATCACGCGGCCTGCAAACGCAAACCGCCTCTGCCCCGGCCGGGTCTCTGTATGTGCGGGCGCAGAACACGGGACGGCTCTCGCGCTCACCCATCACGCAACAGCAGAGCTGCTCTGGCCAAGTTTATTTATTGTAGCCCCCCACCCCGCCTAACCACCACTACCACCAAAAGAGAAGAAGAAAAAGAAAATAAGAGGGGGGTGGGGTTTAAACACCCCCAGTCAGATCTCAGATAGGGAATGACGTCTTGGTCCCCTTTTCGTTGGCTTACCCGTTCAGAATCACTGCATTTGATCAAACCAGATGAAAGTGCATCCAAATTCAAGGGTATTGTTTTCAGTTAAGTTAAATCCCCATGTTGTGGAGTCCGTAGCAAATTAGTCGCAGCCTGATCAGCCGAGATCACCCTCTTTTCCCGTCTCTGATGTTTAACGTTGGAGAAAAAAAAACTTCCTTCCTATTGTTGTTATAAATGTAGATGCTTCATTCACGTCGAAACACTTCGGACAATTGAAAAACATATTTGACCTGTGATGGCATGATATGAAAAACGTTTTCAAATGGTTTGGAGAGTTTAATTGACATTCGTTTTTAATATCGGTTTAATGACTGACCAGGAAAATGACGAACACAGATGCAAAATCATACGCGTGAGAAATAGGCCTACATTTTTCCGTCATCAAGTCATTTAGTGTCTCTGTAAAAGGGAAAAAAACTGATTTTTAAAACCAAGATCGCCTCCCGAAACATCACCAAAATTTTGTCATTGAGATTGAATTTCAGATAAAATGCGGAAATGTCAATTAATGAGTCTATTAGGAGCCCAATTGAAATAAAAGTCGGACTACTAATCAACCATTGGCAAAATCCGATTGAGACCAATAGCATTTAGTCTAGGGTTGGGGTTCTGAGACCAGCGCGCTGTAACACTGATATGGACACCCAATTCCTCGCCATTAGTATGGGCTTTGTAACCGTATTCAACGGAAGAATAATATAGAACAAACATAAAAATACATTCTGAGAACTACAACTGGACATTGATGGCTATGCTCTAGTACAAGACTGCTTGGATGGCGAAAAACTCAGCGTCAGGGGCTTTCAGTTGCGGAGGTTATTCCGCATCCTTAGTTCATTTGTTTCATAGACGAAGTGAAGACAGTGTTTTACCGATGATTGCCCACACGATGAAAACCGAATCGCAAAAAAAAAATCTTTATTCAAATTGTCATGGGAATCCTATATTGATAAATTTGGAATTCTATTTTGATAAAAGGGCGCGAGTTGCCTTGTCTTTGGGCAAAAAGCGCATGTTTGTTTGAGGGAATGTTTACAAGCTTAAAATATTCTTAACCCCCGAAGTGCCTTGTCGCACAATGACAAGTGTACATGTAGGCTTTGTCAGGGTCCGACAGAGTGTAAAGGACGGGGGCCCGCCACCCACGGCCAGAGATAAGATTAATTATGATAATGTATTTCTCCCGTCCTTTGTCACCGTAATGAATGGCTCCCTTAAAGTCAGCTTCAGGCTTCTTTTGTTTGTTCCTCTGAAACAGAGGTATTGTTAGACCGGGGGCTAGCAGGTGGCGGAACACAATCAGGCTCCTTTGTCTTTGAGCTTGTTCTGCAAGGAACTTACATATTTATTCATTTATTTATCGGCCAATTACTTGTTGAGTTGGAATTAATGTCGCCAGGTTTAGAATAACATTGTTTGGCACATAAAAAGTGGCGTCCATAAGGCAATAGGAAAGGGGCTATATGTGTAACTAGTCCGTCCAATATTTGGACTGCAATGAAGCTTTATAATTATTATTGTTGTTATTATTATAGCTGTAGAAGTAGCAGTAGTGGTAGTACTACCCCAAATCAGAAAAAGGTTTGGATGGGATGCCAAGTTAAAATTAAAACTGATGCAATTTGTAAATTATCTTTGACTTATATGCTTTAAACAGAGCTGCTGCACATTATTTGATGTTTCTAGTCATAAAGAGCATTGATTTTTCAGAATAAACACATTACAATTTTAACTCTTGAAACATATAAATGTTTTTAATGTATGGATAGTTGAGCATTTACCAAATTGTGAATACGTTTTGCCACTCCTTTGCATAACACTTGATAAACATTTGGAGACTTAAGACACCATGTGGTACAAGGTGTAATTTGTTTCAGGTGTAATTCTGTCTCATACTTCTCACGAACAAGCCTTAAGATGTAAATCAGTAAGGTGTCCTTGTTGTGGCATTTTGCGTCTCCAATTATGCCTTACTTTCTTTTTTGTGGACAAGACAGGACTGCAGGTAGGACAGTCAAGCACTCACCCTCTTCATCTACAGCCATGCGTTTATAACATGTAGAGAATGGCTTTGCATCCTCGTTGAAATACGCATGAGCTTCCCAGAAAAAAAGTCATTTTGAAGCTGTATGTTGCTCCAAAATCATAAAGTATTTTTCAACATAAATGGTGACTTCACAGAAGTGCAAGTTACCTGGATGTTCTCCAAGAGCACTTACACAACCCTATACCATGACAGACCATAACTTTGGACTTGTTACTGGTAACAGTCTGGACGGTCCAGACTTCGGAGTACATGGCGTCAATTTTTTTTCCCCAGAAAAACCTGAAATATTGATTAATCTGACCAGAATACACACATCCACTGAGTGATGTTCCATTGTAGATGCATTTAAGCTCGCAGAATGCAATGGTATTCTTGGGTATGGTCAAAATGAGTCTTCATTTTTTTGGACAGTAAAGTTTTAACTGGCATTTGTGGATGTACAAAACCCAAAACCAGTGAAGTTGGCGCGTTATGTAAATCGTTGATAAAAACAGAATACAATGATTTGCAAATCCTTTTCAACTTATTAACTTAATTGAATACACTGCAAAGACAAGATGTTTAATGTTCAAACTGAGAAACTTTTTTTTTTTTTTGCAAATAATCATCAACTTAGAATTTAAAGGCAGCAACACATTGCAAAAAAGTTGGCACAGGGGCCTTTTTACCACTGTTTTACACCGCCTTTCCTTTTAACGACACTCAGTAAACGTTTGGGAACTGAGGAGACCAATTTTTGAAGCTTTTCAGGTGGAACTCTTTCCCATTCTTGCTTGATGTACAGCTTAAGTTGTTTAACAGTCCGGGGTCTCCGTTGTCGTATTTTACGCTTTATAATGCGCCACACATTTTCACTGGGAGACTGGTCTGGACTACAGGCAGGCCAGTCTAGTACCCGCACTCTTTTACTACGGAGCCATGCTGTTGTAACACGTGCAGAATGTGGCTTGGCATTGTCTTGCTGAAGTAAGCAGGGGCGTCTATGAAAAAGACGTTGCTTGGATGGCAACATATGTTGCTCCAAAACCTGTATGTACCTTTCAGCAATAATGGTGCCTTCACAAATGTGTAAATTGCCCATGCCTTGAGCGTTAATACACCCCCATACTATCACAGATGCTGGCTTTTGAACTTTGCGCCTCTAACAGTCCGAATGGTTCTTTTCCTTTTTGGTCCGAAGGAAACAACGTCCACAGTTTCCAAAAACAATTTGAAATGTGGACTCGTCAGACTAGAGAACACTTTTCCACTTTGCATCAGGCCATCTTAGATGAGCTTGGGCCCAGCGAAGCCGGCGGCGTTTCTGGGTGCTGTTGATAAATGGCTTTCGCTTTGCATTGTAGAGTTTTAACTTGCACTTGCAGATGTAGCAACGAACTGTAGTTACTGACAGTGGTTTTCTGAAGTGTTCCTGAGCCCATGTGGTGATGTCCTTTACAAACTGACGTAGGTTTTTGATGCAGTACCGCCTGAGGGATCGAAGGTCACGGGCATTCAATGTTGGTTTTCGGCCTTGTCGCTTACGTGCAGTGATTTCTCCAGATTCTCTGTACATTTTGACGATATTACAGACCGTATATGATGAAATCCCTAAATTTCTTGCAATAGCTCGTTGAGGAGTGTTGTTTTTAAACTGTTCGACAATCAGCTCATGCATTTGTTCACTAAGTGGTGACCCTCGCCCCATCCTTGTTTGTAAATGACTGAGCATTTCAGGGAAGCTGCTTTTATACCCAATCATGGCACCCACCTGTTCCCAATTAGCCCGTTCACCTGTGGGATGTTCCAAATAAGTGTTTGATGAGCATTCCTCAAATCTCTCAGTCTTTTTTGCCACTTGTGCCAGCCTTTTTGAAACATGTTGCAGGCATCAAATTCCAAATGAGCTAACATTTGCAAAAAATTACAAAGTTTACCTGTTCAAACATTAAGTAACTTGTCTTTGCTGTGTATTCAATTGAATATAGGTTGAAAAGGATTTGCAAATCATTGTATTCTGTTTTTATTTACGATTTACACAACGTGCCAACTTCACTGGTTTTGGGTTTTGTAACTATGTATGGTACTTCACAAAGGTTAGCCAAAGTCATCCTGAGCTCATGTCGTTATATCACTTCCTGCTAAATGTCAGTTCTTGGTTTAGATGCAGAGCCATCTGAGCGATCAGAGATCGCAGGTATCACCTCAGGCCTATGCCCCTGCCCTTCATGCACAGAAATCCCACTGCCTTCCTTATCCTGTAATCAAGTTACGCACCATACTGGGTGAAATATTCAAATCCTTTCCAATCAGTCTTTCAGAAGCATTGTTTATTAACCTTTCGATGATTTTCTCGTGCATTTGTGAGTAAATTGGTGATCCTCATCTCAGTGTGTCCTGGATGCGGCTTCTGTTCTAAATCCTGATTACAATAACCTGCTGGTAACGGTGGGTACACAGTTCCAAATCACACTGACTGACTGACTATCTATCTATCCATATTTATTATGAGTACTAAATTGTCTTCATCTCAACTTTTTTGGGTAGGGTGTCACAGGCCTGAATAGCAAGAATGAATAAACAAACATTTACAAGTGAAATGTAGTTGTCCCAACAACATGTCTTCTCTTCATACTGACAGCAATGACATACAAGTCCAAGTACATTTAGAAATCACTGCTTTCCTTTCTTTTCTGAGAATTTTCCATCCCGTCCTGACTTTTTGTATATGGTATTCATTTCTATTGCTGTGGATATAGCCTGTATTTCTGTGGATATATCTACTGTATAAAAGCTGTGGAGCCAGTAAAAGCTCATTAATGAATGCATTGTGGAACCTATTAAAATCATGGCTACCATTATTTAGAGCAGCAACCATTGTATTCTGACAAAGATATTGATGGGAGCAAGAAAGGAGAGGACTGAGAGTGAGATTCGCCATTTTATTGAGAAGTCATAGCACTTTTAACAGTCACACAGAGAGAAAAAAAACTGCTCTCGCCCTTCTGTCAAAGCACAGTCCACCATGAGGAGACGATGGTTGATGACGAAGTTAACACTTTAATCAGAGGAAAGATATTTCTTATCAGAGTACGAGAGTTAAGGTAGATTATGGCTATTAAAATACCATGACCATTTACACATTTTTCATGCGCCATTTCTCTAAAACCGCTGGTCCGATTCTAATGAAGTTTGGAACATAAATAGTTTACAGGATGATGGTTGTCCTGAACCTAAAAATATGGCCCTTTTAGTACTTTTAATTTCAAAGGGTCCTGAATATATAATGAGGGAGAGAATTTTCAAGTCAAGAACAAAATTTCAAAAAACCTTTGCATTTTGTTAAAGTATCCAACTTTAAGAGGTGTAGCCCATAGATGCTGGATCAGGCAACTTGTGTGCAAAATAAGAGGTGGATTTGTCTGTTAGTTACTGAGGTATGGTGTTGTGAAATTGTCATGATATGATCCTTTGCGGCGGCCATCTTGGACACCTAATTTGCTAAATTTATGCAAATCACCTCCATCCCTGCTAATTTGAATGTTTGCTTCTCATATCAATAAAGCAATTTGATGTAAGTGATAAAGATTTTCATGCTTAATAGCAGTTTTCTACCTTAAGCATTGGGTGTTACGCTGATATGTAACAGTCAATACTGCCATAAAAGCCTTTCCCCCCTCCTTATTAGACCGGATATAGACATTAATAGCACATTTAAATTGGGAAAGGATTTTAAAACTGGGTTGTCAAGCAATACCTGAAGCCCAATACCGATTCTCAGAAAAGATGAAAATGCTCCAAAATTTTGTTCTTCAGATCCCTGAAGACTCACAAGTAGCACGGGTCATAATTAATGGCAGTAAATGTGCTTGTGGGCCAAGAACTGCATTCACATATAATGAATGCATAATTTGAGACAGATTCCGTAGGATGAGAATGTTAAGAAAAAGGTTTGGCTTATATCTGGAAAGAATGATAAATACGCACCTTTTTAAACTACTCATTGCGCCATTTTAGTTTCATATCTCAGGTTGTTGAATTGATAGTCAACTCATAGGGGAATTATGCATTTTTAAATGCAGTGCTGTAAATGACACAGTTGTCCAATCACGGGTCATTTGACCTTCCTCTGGGGGGTGACTACAGTGAACCTCTAAAGGCGATATCGTGGTTTTAACACAGCTCGAGGGCAACACATCGCGAGCCAGGATGTCATTTGATGACTTTACCTAGTCAAGGCATCATACATCCACTCATTATCTCAAGCAACATTCCTGTCGGTAATCGGCAATGGTGATGTTCTTTATAAGCAGGCAACCGCATCATCTCTGAAAATGTTGGACTCTGTGTACCATGCAGCAATGTGTTTATCTCTGATCTGGGCTGCCGAACGCATCATTGTATGTTGTATGAGTAAGTTGGCTGGCCTTCATTACACAATAGAAGAATGGAGCATTGGTACATCTTCCTGTATATGGCCATCCTGCACGAACTGCCTTTGTATCCATGTTCTCTGCTGATTACAAAAAATGTAAGCAGCTTTAATCGTCATTCTTACGGACACATCATGTTTGCCATCCCTCAAACTCCCGGTCTTTGGAAATCGAGATTTCTCCGTCTTTGCTCCCTCATCTTGGTCTGGGCTACAGAATTATCTTAAACTGGATCATCACATAAGTTTACATGTTTTTAAAACCAAAAGTAAGGCTTACTTTACTAATGCATGTACACGTTTTACTGCTAAAACCAGTTAATGTAATATTCTTGCGGTTTTTGCCTTGTCGTTGTCGGTTGTTGTTTTCTGTGTGAAACTTTCATGCTGCGGTCTTGGCCAGGACTCCCTTGGAAAAGAGATTTTGTATCTCAATGGGATTTATTCCTGGTAAAATAAAGGTTCAATAAATAAAAATAAAATCTATATCATTTCTCCTTCATCAGGGTCACGGGGAGCTGGAGTCTATCCCAGCCGACTCTAGGCGAAAGGCAGGGATAGACTCAAGACAGCTCGCCAATCCATCACAGGGCACACGCACCTTTCACACACTATTCGCTCTCACACTCATGCCTACGGGATATCTAGTCTCCAATTAGCCTTAAATGCAGGTCTTTGCACTATGGGAGGAAACCGGAGGTCAAGACATCATAAATAATTTTATTTTTTCTTCCAATGGAGATATTCTGTTGAGAACAGAATGCACAGAATGAAGCATACTCTAAACAGAGGAATGAATGACACTACCCTGCATCATTTTTGCTGAGTAAAACCCAACAGTAGTTCTTCTCTAATTTTGGGGAGCCGATTCCAAAAGTAGTGTCGGTTTTGCTCAAGCGCATCACACTTTCTCAATATGTATGGCGTACATTTCACAGCATCATCAATCGCAACAACCACTTGTAAGGTTGAGAAGTCTTGTATCATCCCTTAATCACCAAGAAGAAACTGCCACAAAAACATGATTCCCATCCTCCTCCGAGCCAGATGAGAAGTATTTGTTCAATTCTCAGCTGATTTTTACATGTATGAATGATTATAAGGACATTATCTTATGTCTGATCATCATTTCAGGCTTAGTAATACGGCCGCTGACAGAGGAAAACAGAAACTTGATCCAGATGTTTCCTGCTGCATCTGTGGGTGTTTCACTGCACTCAAACAGTGACAGAAAAGTTTGGAGAAAAAAATGCATTAAAAAAATCTTCATTCTAATTATGTAATAAAAAAAAAAAAATAAATAATAATAATAATAATGATAAGAATAAACTGTATGCAATAGAAACTTTTTATTTGCATTTTTAAAATCACCATCCTCAAATTAGATAATATGAGGCTTTTTGGGAAATTTAGCGGAATTTTTTCCAATACGCGGGTAGGAGTTTCTTAAAAGGAAGGACTCTGCAAGGGGACATGCATGGCTATGAATTGAAGGATACGTCATGTGACTTGTGCCTTCACTCACCTACGCTCTGTAGCTGTTCCAGTCATATACAATATGTGGTCATTTTTATAAAATAAAAGCATTTGCCAAACTGAAGTAATGTTTTGTGAACAGCAATGACAGAGGTTGAAGGTCAGCCAGATGACATGGTGATATCCCAGAATTCTCAGCTGAGAACGTGAGCAGAGCGCTGGCAGTAGTTAGAATCTTCTGGAGAATATTATCCAACCCTTAGCCTATCAGCTCACAGCCTCTTCAGAGAGCAGCAGTGAGAAAGATGCTGTTAAACCCCTGAAATGAAGTGTGTGTGTGTGTGTGTGTGTGTGTGTGTAGGGTATTTGAGTGTGTGTTCATCAGGGAGTGAGAAAGTGTATATGCACACGAGTGAGCATGAGTATCTGTGTGTGTGTGTGTGTGTGTGTGTGTGTGTGTGTGTACGTGGAGGGGTTATCTGAGAGCGGAGAGCGTGTCATTCTGTGCGTGTATGTGCGTGAGAGGGAGTTTTGAGGATGGACTCTTGGGTGTGTGCGTGTGTGTGTGTGTGTGTGCGTGCGTGTGGGGAGGGGAGGATGGAGGGCAGTCGGGCACACAGAGTCTGAAAAGCCAGTGGGAAAGGGAGGAAATTAGTTTGTGGCGCAAGAACACAGAAGACAAATTGAGGAAGTGTTCTGTTAATGTGCAGAGGTCAGCAGCCAACACGCAGGTTCCCCGCCACTTGGGTGGGCTCCCGGGTCCCCCCCCAGACCCCCCCTTCGCCCTCCACGTTCCACCCTCCGGCCGCGGACCCCCCACCCGTCCACAACCAAACAGCCACCAAAAAAAAAAAAAAAAACCCTTTCCCACCCCCAACCCACCTACAGCAAGGGACACAATCCTCACCCCCCTTTTCTTGGACCCCCTCTACCCCCCGCCTGTCAGTTGGTCAGCCTGACCCCCCCCCCACAGAAGGAACAGGCAGAGAGGCTAACCCCACATTACAGCTGGTGGCTGTAGAGCCATTTGGCAGAGCTCCAGAAGCGTATTTATATCACTGTCTGTGTGAATTATGACACCCCCACACCCCCTCAGCCCCGGCACTTACCATCCTTACAGTAACTGCCAGTCAGGGCGCATTTAGCCGCCCGCGATGAACATTAGCATCTTCATTCTGAGTGAGCGGGATTTGCGTGTCACCGCTAATCTGTCCAGGTCTTAAGTGCAGCGTAAAGGAAAAAAGTCAGAGGAACTGAAACACACATGCACATACACAGAAACATGCATTCAGACAAACAATGAAAACATATATGCGTACATGCAAACATCTTCATACAAATGCACAAACACACTCACTCACAAGCACCTGAACGCACAAACAGGTATACAATAATACACACAAGCCCACCCACACAAACATACTAACATATTCTCACACGCACTGACGCGTGCGGTAGTGGATGGCAATGTCACATCTCAGCAAGGAGGTTGAGGGCTCGAGTCCAGGCCGAGGCCTTACTGTCAGTGTTCGCGTTGGTTTACTCCAAGTACTCCAATTTTCCTCCACAGCCCAAAGACACGAATGTAACACTGACTGGCTCTTAATTGCAAGTTGGGCTCATAATTACCCATCGACATGCGTATCAGAACAGTATGTGACTCGAATCCTACATGTGTTTAAAAACCGTATGATAAATGACATGATATACGGGTCACATGATACGTGGGAGACGTAGTTAAACAATAAACAAGTAAACATACAGAGAAGCACGCGCACACACACACACACACACACACGCGCACACACACACACACACACACACACACACACACACACACACACACACACTCTTCAGGATAATACCTCAAGCCTCATAACACAATATCCTGAGCATGACCACAATCAGATGGAATCAGATCAAGACCCTGGAACGAAACTAAATTTTGCGGCCAGTCATGATTTCCGGGGAAAGCATCTCGTACAATACGATAAACGACCAGCGGGGGTGGTGTGGGGAACTTGAGACAGTACCGAACGGCCCACAGAGGTGCGCACTCGACCCGATCCGGGGGACAGCCGGGCCTGACACACGATCAGCCGGCCATCATCCGATCCCCAGGGCTGGAAAACACGCACATCTGTCGCATTCGGCCCGGCGAAAGCTGGTGAAGGACAGTCAGCGTGGGACCCCAAAAGTACCGACCCCGGACAGTGAGGTTGGCTTGAGGGTACGCCCGGTCTGCATGCGGCAAAGCAGATCTCATAAGCGCGACAGGATCAGTGCGAGATGATGACACTTATCGAGCGAAGACCCACTGACAGAGCTGTGTCAACTGCGGTCAATGAGATAGAGTGAGCCGGATGTTGAAACCACCTCAACTTCTCAAAACCAGAGCCAAGATGGCTACCACCTAAAGGTGAAAAACAAACAAAAAGAAGAAGGTGCCGTCATGGCTGGAAGCTGCGAGTTCCCAGAGAGGGACAATAATGGCCACTGACTTGCATTAAAAAGAACTTGGGCTGTACAGTAAGCCGCTAAGTAGGGGCTGGAATCTTCTACAGCTTTCCAGAAGGGAGCAAAATGGCTGCCGAGTTGGGATGAGAAGGACCAGGGATGATGGCGGTTGCAAAATACCCAGGGCAGAAGTTCTGTACCCATGAAAAGATTGTTTCTCCCACATGTAACACGCCTGAAGGGGAAAATGCGGACTGTGATGCGGGTTTTTTGAGTCATGATGAAAGAGGAGAGTATATACATCCTATACCATGAAGACCACAAATAATTCTTTACAACAGGTCAAGCAGAACACAAATCGGACACTAATTAGTTTGACTTCAAGCACACAATTTTGTCCAAGACCTGAGAGCCTGGGCTAGAGTTCCTTTCCAAGATATCAAGTCCAATGGTACGCTTGGGACTAGTTAAATTCGATTATAGTGGCCACCAGATGTTTACTGAGGTCTTCTCTTGCTTATACAGTCACAGGAGCGGATTTCCAAATGGCCATTGCAGATTTCGAGTCCTCTTATTTCTAAGAAAAAGGGAAACTTTCTTTTTTCAGGAGCTTGTGGCAAAGGGCACGCAAGCAGACCATATATTCTCTCACAATATTTCATGCAAATAATCTACCATTACAAATCTCAACGTGAGCCAAGAAACAGTTTAAAAAATGAACATATGTACTCTCCACACAGGTCACAGGAAAAGCGGAAAAGCTATAAACGAATATTACACAGTAGACATTCTGGAAAGAACAAAAAAAAAAAAAATAAAAAAACGGTTCAACTTTTTAACAATTATTTTCATGTGGGCTGAGGAAAGGATAACATTCCCACAGTGGCGCGAGAAGGTTAAATAAACTTGAATAAGGAAAACGCAAGAAAAATGGAAAAATGGCTGGCATGAAAAAAGTATATAAAAAGGAGTTTTGGGGGGTAATTACTGTAAGCTGATGCTATTGACGACAAAAAAAAAAAAAAAAATCAAAAGGAGCAGAGAGAAAAAAGATGACTGGCGACTGTGCCACCAGCGACAGCGGCGCCTTGCTCAGCATCGAGACAATAGAAAGCAGGTACTGCAAATGAAACAATTACCCACAGCAAGCATCTTCCCTGGGCAGCTTTGTTCATGACAGAGGAACCTCAGACCTGAAATTTAAGAGTAGCACAGGGCTAGGAATGCCATAAATCTTAAGACGCAGGGGAAAAAAAAAAAAACAAAAAAGTACAGCGACTCCTTTCTAGCATTTTGTAAAAGTGGCAGGGATCCCCTGCTCATGCAGGGATCTCGCTGGGTGGTCCGTTACTCTGGGTTTGTGTGTGTGTGTGTGTGTGCGCGTGCATTCGTGCTTGTCCGTGCGCGTGTTAGCGTTTGTGTGTGGTTGTGGGCTCGCAAATGTGTTCATTTGACTATGCGTATTTGTTTTTGGCTGTGTGTGGCTTTGTTTGCGTGTCTGTGTGCGTTTAAAGAACCTATAAGATCGACATGGCTGTGGTGTCTGTACCAAACAGCACCGAGCGCCGCTCTGACTGACGGCCAGCACTCACGGGAAGATCAGTAGAGACAACTCTACACAAAAGAGGAGACTGTTTTCGGATCAGTCAACCACACAAATGGGTCACAATACATAGCAAGAAAGGGGACCAAACAAATAGTTTGGGATAAATAAATCTGCTTTTATTCGGACACTTCTAGAATATAAAAAATAACAGGCTGACGAGGGTAAGTGTCCATGACTACAGGGATTCCCCCTCCAGCGATCAGGTGTTCAAACTCCACTCTTGAAGCCTTCCAGAAAGTTCTTGGGCCTTCAGGCGCTCCTAGATCTCCATCAGCTGGTCGCTTCCAACGATGACCTCATTGGTTCTTTCAGCTGGAGGGAAGGAAAAAGCGTAGTTAGCTGGAGCCGTAAATTCAGCAGGGGGGGTCATCTGGTGTCTTACTGTAGAGCTCGATACCAGAGAGAATTACCGCACAGCTGCAGATAGCTAAACTATCGGCCAGCAAGAACACTCGCCTTCCACTCACCTGGTAATCTTCGCTCAATTCTAGGGCTGCCCAACATTGAGAAATCTATGTTATATACCAGGTGTGGCTTGCTATGGTCCTGGAGGGCTACAGGACCCAATTTAGACCCAATACACCAGGTGAGGTGAGTTAATAATACAATCGCCTGCTTTAATTGATCAATTAAGTCCAGAGTACAAACAAAAACCAGCAAACATTGTAGCCCAATAGGGAGCAGAGCTGGTTACCCATCCTACTCTTTCAGTCCTAATAATGTGCACCTCATTCAACAGCTTAAGATCTCAGCCAACTTCTTACAGCTTCTACATGGGTCCTACATTTGGGTTCAACCGAAAGCCTTCGGCACTCTTAATTTCCCAGGAACATCAATTCACTTCTCTTTTACCCTGGCAAAAACACCCCTCCCCAAACGCAACTGAAAATATTAATTTTCTCAAAACTACAACTGGCTCAGAGATCAAATGCTTATCGACATTAAATCACTAATGCAATTTCACCAGACAGCTGCTTCATTCTCTCCTTCTGAAGATTTTTCCGGCCTTGTTTGAACATCTCTCCCCGTGGAAACCGCCTGAAGATCCCCAAGTTGGGACTTTATGAGTAATTAAATTAAACACACAAGCGCGTTTTCACAAACCACAATCCATTTTTGATTTCTGGAAGACAACGTTACTTAGCCTTATCCCCATTCATTCTCTAAACCCCGACAACGGACACATGATCAGAGATGAACTCCGAAGATGCCTATTCGCATGCACACGCACGCCCCATCTATTGAGAAGCGCAACAGTAATAATTATGAAGACATAAGCTCGTAATACCCAGGAGAAAGACACGCGGGCCAAATTAAGCCGGGAGGGCGGCTTTCGCGTCCCGTGTAAACAACACGCATTTCGATGAAAAGGAGTCCGAACAAAGGCTGTTTTTGCATTTTAAGGAAAAGATAAATCGAGCGTGGAGCTCTGGGAGAATGGCGAGTTTATGTCCAGCAGAAAAAAGAAGGGGGTAGAGAGAGAGAGAGAGAGAGAGAGAGAGAGAGAGAGAGAGCACAGAGGAAAAGATGCCGGGCTTTGCACTGTATGATCAGTCAGTTTCCTCAGACAATATTTTCATTTTTTCAGATTTTCATCTGAAACACGCCTGCACTAAATGTGTGTGGATCCTGGCTCATTTATGGTCATCTGAAAATTTTAACCACGATGTATCACAAAAAGCTAAGACTATTTGTAAAAAAAAATAAATAAAAATAACATGGAACAGACGAGGACAAAGAGGGAGAGAAAAATGGAGGGAGGAGAGAGTAGAACAGATAGAGAGAAGGACACTGGCCCCAAGACAGGCACTGTGGTGCACTGCTGTAAAAAAATGGTCGCACGTAATTTCTGATGAAACGAACTCCTGATTAAATCTGCAATATCTGTAACAGTCTACCAGGCAGCTTTATGCACATGTTTTGCGAATGCCCCAAACTGACAGATCTCTGGCTATTTGTATTGGATGAGTTGTCCAAACTGCTTGATATACAGATCCCAAAAACTCCACACCTTTGTCTCCTGAATGATGACTCTGAACTTGAATACACTATAATTCAAAGGAAAATGTTGTTGGCAGGTTTTACAGCGGCCAAAAAATCCTGCAATTATGGATCGATCCCCAACTACCATATAGGAGGTTGTGGTTGAATCATCTAGATAACACGGTGAACATGGAACATCATACTGCCAGAGTAAATAAAGCCAAGAAGTCCACTTTACAAAAATGGAGAGTATTCCTGTATAAAATCCAAAATTTATGATCATCATCTGTGGAGCATGTAGCACAACTTTACTTTTGTTGTTTATTTTGTTTCTCTCTAAATGTCTCTTACTTTGGACTGACACACTCAGTCCTATACTCACACATAAGGACACTTGTACCCTGGATATTTGTACTGTGGATTGTCTGTATAACAGGCTCAATGTATGGACTGTTTTGATACCCCCATGCATAATTTAACCATGTGCCCCCTCCCCTTAAAAAGTCAATAAAATGCACGTTTTATTTCAATATATTCAAAGCTCTTCAATATAGCCTCAATTTGTAATTTTCACAACAAAACAGAACATCTGAAGCAGACTTGACAGTTTAAAACACGTTAAAATAACCAAAGTTGCTACCATTTTTTCACTGTGGTATAGATGGGTGGGAAAGCTCCAGGCTTTTTGCTCTGCGACACCTGCGGACATGGGCCACCTGTCCCTGTCCCTGTCCCTGCCAGGGCTTCTTCACGAGGTCACGCCCTCCTGCTGGCTGGCAGGGTGGTCTCCTGTGGACGGACCCATCTAACCACCCCCCAGGAAGGCACCTAATGTGTTTACCAGCAGGACAGCCCACCCTCTTATACATCAGGGGACGGGGCTCGCCAAGCATTTAGCATGGATTGGGGGAATCCTACAGGGACCAAATTCTGGCCCTTGGGGGACGCCGCTCTAGGTGTCCAGGAGCTTAGCCAACAAAGCTTCAACAGAGCGCAACGGGAAGGGTGGGCCTAGCACCTGAGGCTTGCGTGATCGATTCCTCGACGGGACACAGCAGTTTGATCCCTCGAGTGCCGTATATAGGCCCGACGCAGCTGGAGACATGGGTCATAAACTGCCCAGAATGCATTTCAGATTTACTCCCAAAATAAGGTCATCGACAAAGCAAACAAGCAATATAAATTTTCTTCGAAAATAAAATGAGGCAACGCTGGTGCTCTGGTTTTGAAATTTATCGTCCAAACAGCCGACATCCAACAGTACATCCCAGCGTGCAGCACTGCAACATGCACCATGTAGATCCCTCTGAATGTACACATTCAGTCGCTGAAGAAGGCAGTGTCTGTTATTCTCACAGAATCCAGCTTCACAACAGGCATACAAGAGAGCTGTTGTGGTCGGTAAAACTTTATTAATTTCATTTTGCAGAAAAGAGGCATCTTTTGGTTACTGTCAGCAGTTAAACTTTGAAAACTTACTGGCAATATAACTGTGATAGAAGTAACCCATGAGTGAATGGGCCAAGTAAGGCCTACATGGCAGAATAGATCTTAACAATGTTTTCATTCTGTAATGAGACTTTAAGGTCCAGTTTAATATAAATCCTAAATGCGACCAGCCATTTTTTGTTCTCTCAACTAAGAAAATTTTGCTCGGTCTAAGCTGCATCAGATCAAAGTCTCAAATTATCTTACCCTATTGCACAACCTTGAAATTAATAAAACCTCATAGGCTTCATTGTCATCCTTGATCTTTCATATTATTAAGCAAAAATATTGGAAATAGGCTAACATGTAGATAAAACAGTAAAATCTTCAGACTCATGGATAACAGACTTAAATGTGGTTTTTGCGGTGTGTGTCACAATCAGCAAACTAACAGCCTGTTAGCTGCCTTCAATTTGTCTAGCACCCTTTTCAGAAAACGGTCAGGAGACACAATATAGATTAACATTAGCAAAAGCTTCCCCCATTACCGAAGATTAAGCAGAAATGATGTAACGTCAGGAATGGAGCCATGTGACCAGTGACGTCTTTCCTTGGGCCTCCATTGAGAGCGTTTGCACGCAACCATCATAGCTCTTAGAGCACAAGAAAAAGTAAACTCTACAGCCCTGGGAATGAAATGCCCGATGTTATTCAACTCCAACAGAGTACACACAAGTCCAATTGGTAGCACATGTATTATGTAGGAGTTAATTTAACATTGACCATTTTATTGTGCAGTACAGGTTTGTTTCTTGTGTCACATGGTAATTGCATTGCGAAATGAAAGCCTCTCGCATTCTGCTCTAATGGGCTCGACAGTAACTGCATGCTGACGAGAGAAAGGCCCTGTCAGCCCCCAATTAGAGTCCGAAGAGGCACATCTGCCTGTAATTATTTGGCCATAAAACACAACATTTGCATAAAGCAAGGAGAACGGAGTTGGCGGTCGGACAGTTCTGACACAGAGGGAAAAAGGCGGTACGCATTATTTAAAGCAAAAATCTCCCAAAACCTTACACTGGAGATGGCGACGTAACACTCCAAAACCTATCGTCCGCAAACCCACCCAAGTCTGACAGTTAGCGCGGCGTTTCTTTGCGCTGGTCAACATTTCCCCCTGATCAAAACTGCCGGATCTTTTTAAAAACAAACCGACATGTCGCTTTTTTTTTTCCCCGGCAACGCAAAGACCACATTAAAGACGTGAGGAAAATTTCAATTCCCGGCACCGTTTCCAAAACGGAACGAAACCCAGTGAAATTAATCACAGTATCGAAATTAAGGCTTTCATAATAGCAGGCTGCATTATTCTCTCTCTTACCACCCCGAAGTCAGCAAAACCAATTCTCCAAGGTCCAAATAAGAAAGAAAGGGGTTTGCTTTTGAACTGGGGGGGTCCTGGGCCAGCGGGCTGCGGAGGAGAAATGGGGGACCCGCTGGCGATTTGGGAATTTTTTTTTGGAGGGGGGAAGACGTTCAGGGAGGTTGTGCCCAGCTAATTGTCTCCAGCCCTTTTGGGGTAACCGTCCTGTGGGATGACGAGTGGGGGGTCTGCGCGCGCGCGCGTGTGTGTGTGTGTGTGTGTGTGTGTGTGTGTGTGTGTGTGTGTGTGTATTTGCATGTGCATATGCGTATGTGTGGTGTGCCAAGTGTTCGCATGCGTATATGCGCGAGTGAGTGCGTGCGGGCGTGTGCAGTGAGTGTATGCGTGCTTGTCTGTCTGTGCCCATGCCTGCATGTGTGTACGTATGTGTGCATGTACGCTGACTGCACACGCGTGGGTATGCGTGTCTGCGCCTGTGTGTACGGTGTATGTGCGTGTGGTGTGTGTGTGCGCGCGCGGGAGGGGGGGGAGGTTGAGCAGTCTTTAAAAGGAGATGTTGCAGTGCGGTGGGGGGGCCGGGCTCTGGTAACACCCTGTTGTTCAGTCAATTAGGCAGAGCTGGCCTGGGACAGCTTTGCAGCCCCTGGCAGTGTCACTGATGGAGGGGTTAGAGACCGGGGCCAGACCACCCGCGATTCTACAGACTCCCCACACACACGCACGCACGCGCACACGCGCACACACGCACACACACACACACTCTCTCACACACACACGCACAAACATACGAACACACAAACGTATGCACAAACATTACACATTTGCCCCCCCAAAAACAGAGCAAGAGGAGTATGGGCGTACAAAGTCTCCATTACAAAGAGGCTCATTAATAATAAGCGATTAAAGCAGTTTGCAGCCAGTGGGCTGAGCTTTTGAGGAAGACCCCACCTCTGATGAAACAGAAGGCTCTGCTGAGGTGCACTGAAATTACAGGGGCTGCCCTCTGTAGGTAATTACATGGGCATAAATGTATCCCAGGGACCGCGGCTCGCTAACGGCTAGCATTGCGCTTCGCGAGTGAAATTCAGTTCGGAGCGCGTGCCTTTTGTGTTTCTGAAGAATGCAGACAAAACAAAAACAAAAAAAATTCACAAAAAGACTCCAAGATTACGGCACTCTAGCATACACATTCCACAATCACAGGCACAAACACTGAAACTCACATTCAAGCCAACTCACGTAACTTTGAATAAAAAATTAAAAAAAAGACTTTGGCAGAGACGTAACACTTGTGAATGCACAGACTGCTGCTTAAATTATGCTCTCTACACGCTACTGAGGATTCTTATTATTGTTTGTTTATTTTTTAAATTAAAGATGTGTATTTTTTGTCCTACTTTAATTTTACCAAAATATGTCTGTCGTGGATAGTTTACATCACTATTTTCAAGGGGTATTCCCTTTGTACCAGACTGTGAGCAGCGCTTGCAACTCTGAGAAAAATACAGACTTCCATCCAATCCTACTTGAGTACTACCATCGTCACTACTGGCACGGTTAGTTGATCAATACATGCATTTCCAAAATATTTTCCCAATTCTTTGCTGGGAAAAATCCTGAGCAACAGAGCTACATTTTTGGAAAGAGGCGGAATTCCCATCCTCCCTTACGCTGCGTCTGCCACGCCCTGATTGGACACTTTTCAATTTCACGAGAGTTGATTCAACACTGGACACTTGACTGTGTACTGGCGTAGGTATCAGACCTGCGCTTAGTCGCTCAGGGTCCTAAATGTGTTTGGCAGATTAAATTATGAACGTACAGCCTTACAGAGTAGTACCTAAGCAATTTCAAACTGAATGATTTCGAGTTACAGTGCTTAAATGTAGTTATACTAGCTTAAAATAGTTTTTAACAGCATAATTGTCGAAGGAAATTTCAATTTTGGGCACCATTTCTGAGAGAGAGAAACCCAGCGAAATGAATAACGGCGTCAAAATGAATTATTTCATAATAGCAGGTCGCATTATTCTGCTTTTCCCCAAACTCGACAAAACCAGTTCTCCAGGGTCCAAATAAAATAGCAGTTTGCTTTCAAACCGGGGTTATAGGCAGGCTGAGAGGGATGGACAGTTCTGTTAGCAAACTAAACAAACTTAAAATATAATGTTAATTTACAAAATTGATGCTTAACTTAAAATTACAGCGCCTAAATTATACAGGCTTTTTGCAATGAGCCCTGCGTTTTGTTTGGTGATAGCTAGTGTGCGCCTGGCTCTGGAGAATTTATCCCTGAAAGTTTGTAGAGCGAACATACACTTTTGACATGATAAAAATCACTGTAAATGTTTGTCATTTACATTTTGTAAATGCAGAATCAAATATCTGAAAATGTCAATGGTCATCAGCGGTGCGAGTACACAGCCTCCGTAAAGTTTCTGACGAACAGCCAATCACAGCCTGTTAGGTAATCCGTAAAGGCAGCGATCCTGATTGGATCTGACAGGCCAACCACAACTGATACCTACACCGGTCATCACCGGTTGCGTTGTATAACTTCACCACTTCCTGCTCATCAGTGAAAAAAAGTTAGCCTTTTCTTCCTGCTAACATTGCTACAAGCGTGGCTTCACCAAGTGATTGGCGGGACTCACCCTCGGGTTCGATGTGCTGGGAGTTCCCCACTAAGCAGTACTTGATGTCAGAGCCTCGGCCGATCACAGCATTGCTGCAGATTACGCTTCCCTGGATGCTGCACCTGCATGAGAGGAAGTGACATCATCAGTGACCATAGTCCTCCAGCCCGCGCTCTTACATTACGAGAGTCAGTCCTGTCGGGCCAGAGTATCTACAGACTTATCATCTCCTGTCAATCAGCAGCCAACAGTCACAGCACTGTAGTCATTTTCTAAGCGGGTTTTTTTTTTTTAGCATTTCTCCATCTCCGTGTCCGCTGACTATGGAAAGAGGGATTTTCCAAAATCGGCAAAATTAAGGTCCAAGAGTATATCTGTCGCCCGAAATGGGCTACGTTTTGTCAAGTGAGATGATAGACGCATTACCATGAAATCATGTGTAAATGAAACACTACGTATCCATTTAAATGCTCATGTTGCCAATGATATGCCCTCATAAACAATAATTGAATTACAAACACGGATAACAATTTAATAAGCTGATGATCTTAGACTAGTGGGTGATGTAGTGCCATATTCCTTCAACCGTAGCATGCCGATAGCAACACCCACCTTTTAGTGTCTCGAAGCTTTTCATTTTTGAAAATGTTTAGAGTATTTAACCATGCTATCAAAAAACTGTAATGCTTTGCACTGACCTTATTTTTGCCCATTTTCAAAAATGCAATGAATTTTTTCTATTCATTCTGGACCATTGGAACCAGAACTAAGATAATGCTAATGAGGCTACATACAAATTTACGTCATACTGTGAGTCTCTATTGATGCCTCGAGAACAAGTGAGAACTCGGTCAATCAGTTGCACAAATGAATGACTCGGAAATGCTACAAAAACCAGCGAACACAGTGGCCCTCCTGGACCGGACGACCATGTCTAACATGCAACCCACTCCACGAAGTAGCCGCAATGTGTGCTTCTCAGAGACAGCGATTAGAGATCTGTACGAACACAGGAATCATGGGCCACGGGAAGATCCAACACTGCTCTACCTGGCAGGGGAAACACTCATTAAACAGGAGAAAACAAGCTTTTCAGAGAGTTCAAATCTTTCCCATTCAAAAGCAATAAATAACTCATTCTTTAAAGCATGGATTAAACATGAACTTTCCACAACACGGACCTGAATTAGAAATTCATTTTAACTGGAAGGGCTTAAAACACTGGTTCAGAGACTTTCAGTGACATGCTGTCAAACAAAGACTGACACACCCACACACACACAGACACAGACACACACACACACACGCACACACACCATTAGACTAGTACACACTCAAGAACCTGTATATGCAGGCAAGAGCACAAACAAGACATAAAACTGTGCGCTCGAACACACACGCAGCAATGTGTACAGGCACACAAACACACACTTCCTTCTGCCAATGTGTGTTTACAGCTTATAAAGAATAATATTTTCCCCGGATCAGGCCGGCTCCATAAAACTTTATTTGCACAGTTCAATGTTTACACGAACAGGCCCGGTCCAGCTCTTTTCAGAGCATGAATGTATTTACCATGAACTTCGCTTCGAGCTTTCAAGTTCGGCTAATTGCACAGCAGAGGGTCTTGTCCTGCATTCAGTACCCCAAGCCCACCCAACCCCCCTCGCCCCCCACCCAAAAGAAAGAAACCCAATACCTCTCCATTCTCCAGCCGCCGTGTTTTATTTTTCCAAAGGAACAATTAGCATATATATTAAAAACAACACCGGGTTTTTCCGAGCGTGCCCGAATGAACGGTGACATCCACGCTAAAGACAACAATAGCGAGCCGTGGAGAAGGCTGTCAATTTATCCCTTCTCTTTACATTTTTTTTTTTGCAGACGGCCGGTGGTGGTGCGGGTTGGGAGCGCTTAGCAGATGCCTGCTGTACCCCCACCCCCCTCCCTCACGCCTATTTGCCCCCCTGGAGGGCAGAAAGTGAGCGATACCCCCTACACTGCCCCCCTCCCACAGGCCCCAGTCAGTTGGCACTGCCATTTCCCTCCGCTGTAGCCACAGCATCTGCGCTAAGCTAACGCACCTCCGACGGTGCCACTTAAAATGCAAAGCGGTGCACTTTTCCGTAACGGCGTCCAAAACTAAAGGCTGTTCGGCAGAAGCTGGTCCAGTCTGAGACAAACCCTCAGCGGACTCAGACCACCTTAAAGCAGGTCCTTCGCAAGAACATCGACCTTCACTGCATTCCGTATGTTAGCAAACCAGAGGCATTAAGGAACCAGGACAGACACAATCTTTCTGCATCAAGGACCAACGCAGGAAAGTGTTTTATTTAATGTGTTCAAATTTAATGCGTTTCAAGATGCCAGGGCAGCGCCCAATAATGATGGGACAGTTTTCAAGAAGGCTCACCCATCAGTCAGGGCGAGCAAAAGAAGGCTGCCACCAGAACAGCTGAAAAAGCTAAACACGCATTACACAGTGGGTGCACATCGGCGTGTGTGTGTGCATGTGTGTGCGCGTGTGTGTGTGTTCTGACGTGCTGCATCCTGCAGCCATAAACACAGACCGGTTTGTATTGGCAGGAGCAAAGGGGCGCCCTATTCAGGTGGCAGAGAGGGAGAGAGAGAGAGAGAGAGAGAGAGAGAAAGAGGGAGAGAGGGGGAGAGAGAGAGAGAGAGAGGAAGGGAGGGGACGGAGGGAGGGGTGTTTGGTGGATGGCGATGGGAGATTACAAGGACTGTAGTTTTAAACAGAGGGACCACCAAGGAAGGCGGCAGAAAATACCGCTAATTACTGACACTGTTCTCCCGCATGCTGTGACCCCTCCCTCCACCCCCACTCCATCCTACCCCCAGCGCTTTGTAAACAAGCTCTGCTACGTCAAACAAAGGGCCCACAACTGCAAGTGCCCTCTCCTACATGCCAAGGATTTACTAATCCCCCCATCGCATTTTTTTTTCTCCATGTAGTTAAAAGAATTGCTTTCTTCCTTTCATTCGTTCGCTCATTCTTTCTTTTATGCGCGTACTAACCGGAGACACGAAGGTAGCCCAACCGGCCTCTCTTAGCCTCCTAAGCTAATCGCGGCTCCAAGAGGTGAAGCTTTGCTTCTGGATTAAAAAAAAAAAAAAAAAAATTCTGCACTTATCGCTCCCAGCTTTCGGCCGGTCTAATCCCAAATCTCCCCCTTCGCTGTCGGAGAATTATGCTCCTTAAAAACGTCTGCGAATTTGCCCAGCGTTAGCCGATGAAAACCTGAATGCTGCGTTTTATGAGGGAAGTGCAGGTTTGGAGAGAAAGGCTGGCGTCGACGGACGTGGAGTTTGTGTCTGCTCGTAAAAACATTTTTTCTCCTCTTCTTCTCGATGGTTCGACAGGGTCAAACTGAAATGGCAACAACACTGATAAGTCGAATATCCCCCTATTATTCTTCTTTTTTTTTTTTTTTGCAAGGATTGTAGCACAGGCTTTTACGCACAAACGCACGCACGCACACACACACACACACACACACACAAACACACACACACACACACACACACACACACACACACAGAGCGAGAGAAGCAATCTATATTCATCACCTATCTGTTTATGTATTGCATTGTCACCGCGTTCTGGTTGACTGGGCGCTAATGGACATTGTTAATGGTCGACCCCCCCCGCCGACCCTACCCCAGCACATAAAACAGCAGACCCCTAGCTGCCCCCTCCCCACCTAGAAACTCCCTCCAGCTTCCAGAAGTTTCTGTGCGCAGAGACTATAGCTGTGCTGAATGGCTCGGTAGAATTCGGGTGGGCCCCATTTCAGCCACCCGTGCAAGGAACCCCCGATTCCACCGCAGCAGGACTATAAAATACGGATCGATGAAAAGTGCCGTTAGCGTAAACGCACAGATGCCCAGCCCTATGGTGGGGCCCAGTCAGCGGAGACGAGGCCAGTAAACCACACAAGTCCTGACGTGGCAGCTTTATGTGTTAGTGTGTGATCTCCACAGCCGCTGTAGGTTATGCAGCACTTTTTACATTTTTATAAAAGGAGAACTTCACCATATATCTGAAATGTACTAGCTTTTACCGAACATTTACCTAACATATTTCTGTATTGAAACTCTTACAATTGGTTTAAATAACCAAGAACAAGGCAATGTGGCATAATTTTGTGTTTTCTTTACCTGCACCTATTCATATAAACCTCATACATTACCCACAACGCACTGCCCCATCTTTAAGTAGACTTCAGTGCTTTAAGAAAACTGTCCTGTGACTCCATAGTAAATATATTATTTGTCGATTTTGCTAACCTTATCAAGGAGGAGCCCGAGTAGTGAGCTTAGCAGTGCATACATACATACATACAAACATACTCAGTGTGTGGCTGAAGCCAGTTTGGAAGTCGTTTAATTCTTTCCACGACCAGCAAAGCAATGCATTGTGGGAGCTGGAAGCAGGGTGCCCTTGCTTCCAACAACGATTTGAAGAAATACAAATGTCAACGCAAAATGAATGGGTCCACAGTCGCAGGGCAACAGCGCGTACAAGTTTCGGTGACTCGCACGGAGATAAAACGCACTTGTTAAAGGCAGTTGTAAATCAAAAGATCACTTCTTGGTCATGAAAGAGAGGGAGAATGCTGTGAGCCGACTTCACAAGCTGAAGGAAAAACACAATCAAAGCAAAAAATATTTTTCCTGGTCACCAGCACCTAGCTTCAATAATCAAACTGAAGAAACTGAAATCTGAGGACCAAAATAACTCAATGTCACCATTTTTCTGCGAATTAATCTGTTCAGGTGTAGCACCCCTTGAAAATATGAGTAAATATGACCTCGGGGTTTGCGCTATACTTTTGAGCAAGAGTTAGCATAGCAGAGAATTAGTGCAGCCAGAGGCTTGCTCAGGTATAATTCTGTAGTGCGTTGTAGAGTTAGCGTAGCCTGAGGCAAACTTGGGTATAAGAGTTAACGTAGCGCGGTGAAACATTAGCGTAGCCTTAGGCATGCTTTAGCACAGCATTTATGTAACCTGTGCTCAAGTAGCACAGCTAGAGCAGCCTGGGGAAGAGTTCAGGTACAAGGGTTAGTGTACCCAGAGGGATAATTAAGGTACAAGGGTTAGCGTAGTATGAGGGGCACTCAGGCATCGGGGTTAGAGTAGCCTGAGGCGTAAGTCAGGTATAAGGGTTAGCGTAGCCTGAGAGGTATTCGGGTATAAGGTTAGCTTAGCCGGAGGGGTATTAAGGTAAAAGGGTTTACCTAGCCTGAGGGGTATTCAGCTATAAGGGTTAGCGTAGCATGAGGGGTACTTAGGCATAGGGTTAGAGTAGCCTGAGGGCAATTCAGGTGTAACGGTTAGCATATCCTGGGGTGTATTCAGTTATTAGGGTATGTTCAGCCGGAGACACATCCATGTATAAGAGTTAGCATAGCCTGAGGAGAGCTCAGGTATAAGGGTTAGCGTAGCCTGAGGAGAGCTCATGTATTAGGGTTAGCTTAGCCTCAGGGGTATTCAATTTTTACGCTTAGTGTCACCTGTGGAGGTATTCAGGCATAAGGGTTAGCGTAGCCTGAAGAGAGCTCAGTTTCACGGGTTATCGTAGCCTGAGGGGTATTCGAGTATAAGGGTTAGCGTAGCCTGAGTACAGCGCAGTTATAGTGCTTAGCATAGCCTGAGTAGTGTTCAGGTATAAGGGCCAGCATAGCCTGAGGAGAATTCAGGTATAACTGTTAGAATAGACTGAAGAGGTATTCTGGCATAAGGGTTAGCACAGCCTTAGGGGTATTCAGGTGTAACAGTTAGCATATCCTGGGGAGTATTCAGGTATAAGGGTTAGTTTAGCCTGAGGAGTGTTGTTCATGTATAAGGGTTAGCGTAGCCTGAAGGGCATTCGGGAATTACTGTTAGCGTAACCGGTAGAGGTACTCAGGTATAAGGGTTAGCATAGCCTGAAGAGAGCACAGATTTAAGGGCTAGCTTAGCCCGAGTACTGTGCAGGTATAATGTTTAGCATAGCCTGGAGAGGTATTTTGGCATTAGGGTTAGTGTAGCTTGTAGAGGTGTTCAGGTTTAAGGGTTAGCCTAGCCTGAGAAAAAATTCAGGTATAACTACCAGAGTAGACTGAAAAAAGCTGAGGTATATGGGTTAGCATACCCTGAAGAGTGCTCAGGTTTAAGGGTTAGCATAGCCTGAGGGCTATTCAGGTATGAGGGTTAGCTTAGCCTGAGGAGAGCTCAGATATAAAGGTTAGCGTAGCCTGAGTACAGCGCAGGTATAATGTTTATCATAGCCTGAGGGGTATACAGGGACGAGGGTTAGCGTAGCCTGAAGAGCGTCCATCATCTGGTGAATCAGGATCTGTCAGCAGCTGCTGGGCCCCGCTGAACTGCAGGCTCCAGCCACCTGCTTCATCTCACTCAGCGACGATGTCCTGCTCACCTGGCAGGCAGCTGAACGCACACACACACAGACACACACACACACTCAAGCACACACAGCCCATTCATGTCTTACACATGGAGGTCAGGCGATGGCGGACATGATAAAAGCGCGATTATGGCGACACGCAGTCCTGTATGAATGGGGTGGGGCGGCACTGTCTGCAGGCCGAACTCCTTCCACAGAGTCAGTGTTTCATCAGGTTCCCTCCGACACACTGAGTTCGGCCGCCAGTGCTCCGCTTCCTGGGAGTAGCGAGCTATAATGAAGGCCGTCTAATGTTCCATGAGGGGCAGACTACTCTGGAGCGTGTTAAACACTCTGCCAAAGACACACACACGCACCACACACAGTGCACTCACACTCAGACAAGCAAAGCGCACGCACACACACACACAGCAACATCTTCAGAGTAAAATGTTCCGACAGAGTGCTTTCAACTCAAATTCCCCATCTGGTACATTTTGTCAGGTGATTTAAAACAGAATATATCCCTGCACAGATACACCCACACTACTTACACAACTTTAAAGTCGGTCAGCGTTCGCTGATAAAGTCGGCCCTGTGGCCCCGCAGGCCCGAGGTTAAGTAGTCCACCATTAGAGTGATACACGCATAGAGATAACAGTGTCTGCAGAGAGAGACCAGCTTACCCCTCTTCTATGGTGACTCCACTCATTATTATCGAGTTGGTGATTTTCGCCTTCTCCCTGACCACTGTGGATGCGCCGATCGTCGAGCGCTTGATTGATGTCTTGTCCGAGATCTGGCAGGAGGCTCCAATTATGCTGTCCGAGCCGACCTTCCGGAAGGAAAGCGTTAATGTTAGGCTAGGGGAGGTTACGGTCGTCACAGGTACAGAATTACAAGGTGCAGCAACTGCATTCCTCCCCGACTACCGCCGTTTTCTCGGTGATAAATGACGTGCATGTGTGCACGCGATGCCACACACACACACACACACTCATAGACGCGACCACACACAAAGACAGACCACACAGGCACGAGCGCAGGCAGACGCACAGACGAAACAGATATTTAAAAACTATCGCAAAATCTCTATTCAGAGGGAAACGGCGATTATTCACCAAATGACAGTAAGAAAATGTCACTGATGAGGGGAGGAAAAAGGACAGAGGTTATGTCAGGTTTTGATAGACGAAAACGCCCGCGTTCCTCTAAAAGTGCGTGATCCACCCCTGAATATCTAAGAACACGGTTCTCATTTCCCTGCATCGTTACGCCGGTACAATTATCAGTGTTATGTTTTGATTTAAACCATCCTATTTAAACTGAAGCCTGAAATCGATTAATCAACCTCAGGCCTGCACAGTGTTTCACTGGCAAAGAAACCCTACACTGGAGTCTGTGCCTTTTCAATTAGCAAGAACTGGAGAGAGCAAAACCCAGCACTTAAAGATGCACTTTATTAAACCAACTGGGACAACGGTATCCATGGAAGACAAGTTGAGGATACGATGGATCAGCAATCATCACGTCACGTCCATAGAGTTTTTCTTGTGAGCACAATACAGGCGGCAAATTTCAGCCGATTTGCGTCATATTTGGCGTGGGCCCATTGATTCTGGGAGCTATTGCTATTGGGGGTCCGAGGATACACGTCGACCCGCGAACGACCGACTAGCTAATCCTCTTCATCTCACCCATCCAAGGTGCTTTTTTCAAATTCTCACATAGCCTACCATTAAAATTTTATATCTAATTCAAGATGTGAATAGCGTAGCTAAACCGACCTGCGATTCGTGTGAGGTGCCCTCGCAAAGCATACCAGTATAACCTGGGGCGAAGAGTTTGCGCAGCCAACAGTGAAGCCACGATTGTTATCTAAAAACTAAAGAGAGCATTTTGAATCTCTCTGTGAAATCTCTCGGAGTACCATAAGGCAAACATGCCTGTCTGTTATTGTTTTTGGTCTGTAGTCAGAGCCATCTATAATGGTGCTCCAATTAGCCAGTGAAGAGCACAGCTCACACCCCGGGTCAGAACATGAAATTACTTTGTTATCGGTGGAAGAGCAGCCTAAACTAAGAATAAAACAGTTATAGGTGTGTGGTAAGTTTAGAATCTGAAATGAAATTATGATAAACTGCAAAAATGCTGGCTTTCTAATCAGGAAAAAGGACACACAGTCATCAAAATCCTCCATCAACGTGGAATCTCGCTTTCAAGTCCAATCAAAGTCATGACTAGTAACAAACACACACACAAAATCTCATTCATCTACTCTAGATAAACTAGTTTCTGAAAAACAAAAAAACTTGTCCCTGTTTGTCCAGATGGACGTACAGACAGACGGACGAACTCCACTGCGATATCCCCCCGCCCCACTCTCTGTCATTGTAGGAGATAAATAATAATGAAACTGTTAATAAGGAACACCAACCCTTCAACAATCCGAAAAGACGTCTCTGATTAAGAACGATTTATCAAGCGAATGACAGCCGGAGCGAGAAGAGGAGGTTTCACGTCATGCGAAACCTCGGACGTTGCGAGAGCTGCAGTTCGGTCGCCAGAGAGCCTTTGAAATCCTTTGATTCTTCGGCCTGGTTGGCAAATAGTCTGGTGCGAATTAAAGGAAGGAAACGGCTGCAGAAAAATCCGGAAACTCAACAAATGCACGATGATGATGATGAGTTTGCAGCCTAACAGGCCATGAATCATTAAATCAGAGCGGAGTAATGTGGGCCCCTGATTGCCACGCTAGCGGGAGAGGCAGTGATTAGAGGTAATGTGAGAGCAGGCCCGAGAATGGTAGAGCCAATCAGGAAAGCAGAACAGGTGTGGGAGAGGTCTAGCCCCGCCCATTAATGCAACAGAGGAGAGAGAGAGCGAGAGAAGCGTAGTGACATAAAAAATGAGTTCCACCTTTTAGCATCACAAAAACCACATTTCACCCATGAGGACACGGTAGTAATTCATTGTTTATAGTGTCAAAATTTCTGGCATGCACAAGAAATCTGGGAGGTGCACTTTACAGAGCATGTTTAGCACGATTAAACGCGCGTTCAGATTATGCAGCCGGACACATAGCTAAAATAACCACATTCCATCAATCGAATATGCACGTACCCAGCTATACAAAGAAATCAGAGCATTTCAAATCTCAACATCTCTAAATACTGTGACTCCTGACTCTCGCGGTGACGGCTGTTGTTACCCTCTGTAAATTCAGCTGCCATGGCGATAGAAGGGAAAGTTCTGAGGGGAACTTATTCTTTGTGACACCAGCACCAATCAGGACCCCCCCCCCCCCAATCCCCCATTGATCTGATACCATCCCCCCAAATCCCAACCTCACCAGACTGCGTTCCGAGATGACGGCCGACGGGTGCACCACGGGGTCCTCCAACAGCTTGGGGGCCTGGGACAGAAGCCAAACACCAGCAATCAGCGGTTATCATGCGTCATCTTACTTCACAGCAGCGGCCCCGGGGCCCGTGCTGGGAGATCCACCAACTTGGGGGTTTTTATTGAAACCTTAACCTTTAGAGTGCTATGGGCATCTATAGTCGCTCAATAAAGTTAGATATCAAAATCAGATGCTGTTAAAAACCTATCATGTGGTGACTTGTACATGACAGATTTTCAGCAGCTCAGGCTATTTACATTTTTAATTCCTTGAAAATTTATTCAGCACTCAAAGGGTTCACCTCAGAAAAAAATGACTCCACTAGTCAGCAGCTATGGGGGTCTCACGCTTCTGTGCCTGATGTGTTTTGTAGGGGGTTGGAATGAAAATATTAATTGTGTTTTTGGGGTGAAAAAAGCCCGTAATATTCTACATGAGGGCCAGGTCACGCGGTAATGGGGTTACAAAATTGGCGTATTTTGTATCAGAGCTCCTAAACTAAGTAAGATAGAGTTACAATTTAAATGGCTTCGAGTAGGGCTTTGACTCAACGCCCTGCTGACGCCCGAGGCAGGGCCAGTGTAACAGGCCAAAGCATATCTCCTAGCCAGATCCTACCTGAGGTTTAAGTAGTCCAGCCTGTTTTATACCCTGGGTATATTCTGGAATAGTCCAGTTTGTCTCTCATAGTATTATTTAGACCTGGCCATTTCAAACCCCCCTAGGCCAGATTAAACCCCCCCACACTCAGAGCCGAGCTGGGGTTACAGCGGGCTCGTCTGCTTTACGACACAGGTACATTCCAAACTTGTCCACTTTAAAGGAACAATAAGCGGAGATGCATCATTTCTAGATAGAAGGGTGTTTTGGTCTATAGGCAGTACACAACAGCAAAACTCGTGGTGAAACAATTTTGCTTTTTTCCCCTTTAAACCCCAGGGTATTATTCAAGGTGAGCAAGGAGAGGGTATAATCTGGATTAAAGGGGTACAGTGTGGCCTAAATCAAACTATACCCTGGGGTATAGACCAGCCTAGGCCACTTTATATCCCGCGGTACCCTTTAGGCCGCGCCACACCACCTCCGGGTTCAGTCTGGCAGGGGGGTTAATTCAGCCCCCTGCCCCGGCGTCCCCTCTCACCATGCGGTTGGCCTCGATGTAGGCGGCGAGCGTGTTGACGCGGTAACACATCCCCTCCTCCATGATGTGCACGTAGCACCGCAGCTTGCAGCCGTGGTAGGCCTCGCTCATGTCGCCCCGGTGGTCGTTCCAGCACGAGCGGTCCCGAGCCAGCTGCAACTGCTCTTCGTCCTTCGAGGGGATATGGAGCTCTGCCGGGGGGGGGGGAAGAGGAGGGCAGGGGTCAAGGGTCAGATTCGGCAAAGATGGGGTGGGGTGGGGTGGGGTGGTGGGGAGTCACCTACACCATTTCCAGAAACGCCAGGGCCCTCGTATCGGATACGCCTGCTGCTTAACCCTTTCAGCGCTGTGGGCAACTAATGATGTAAGAAATCAAAATCAGATGCTGTTGAAAACCTATCATGGGGCAACTTGTTCAAAAGAGCTCCTGCAGGGGAGCTGCTGCGGCAGGGGAGCTCTTTTAAACAAGTAGCCGCATGATCAGGATCAGTACATTTTTAATTCCTTGAAAAAGTATTTGGCACTCAAAGGGTTAAAGTCATTATCTGGGGATTTCAAAAATATATATTTTTTTAGCCTTGCTGAAATTCTGTGTTTATAATCTAAGAAGTTACACCTTTAACACTTCAAATCCATGTTTAAATAATTTTCGGCCGAGAGAAAAAGCAATTTTGAGCCCGACTCCCGACCTTTGAGCTCTTCACGTAACACCACCTTCGATGCAGCAACAGAAGAAAGATACAGGGGGTGGCCAAACGACCTTAAACTCCGACAAAACAGCCATAAACATCATGCAGTTATTGTAGTAACTTGTTCAGTTAAAGATTGATTCAATTTTGCGGTGATTTTTACAGCTGGAGTTCTATGAAATCTCCAAGCTGTAGTTGCGGTATTTTGGTGTTGAGCATGATGTGCACTCAAATTCTAACATTCGTCTCCCTCCCTCCATTTTGTTTTGGCAATTCGGGTTCCAAATCATTTTCATTCAGATGCTTACCTGGCACAGTGCTGCTGATTGGCTGATTGTAACTCATGGGAGCAGACACATGCTACCAATCAGAATTCAAATTAAAATGACTGAACATGCTTTTGTAATGGGAGTTCGGAGATTTCAAAGTTGGGGGTAATTTTAAAGCTTTTCTCATCGTTAGCCTCATGGCGTAATTGCTAAGTAAGTTTTTATTTATTTATCCATTTAATGTTTTATTATTTAAGAGAATTCTCAGTTACATCTCAATGTGGCAGAAATATGACTCGGGCAATTATGCTGCGAGGCTAACATTACGTTTTGTGTACCCAGTGCATCGAATACAAATAACTCACAGGTTTTGAAGCCACACGTATTTCACCTCACAATAAAAATAGCACTTTGCAGACACTGGCAACGTGCTAAGATTTTCAAACTAAATCCTGCACTGGAACCCTTCAGAAGAACTAACGCTCGAATATTCTACTTAAAAAGTATTCACAGCAATGTCGAAACTGGTCGACTTGACTCGCACTTAAAGCAAGTCTTCGCTTGTGAAACTTTGACCATGAAGTAGAAATTAGGACTTAAAAAGTATGTTTGAAAGGCAACAAGAGAAATGCACCTGCCGCCTTGTACCAAAGCACACGGCCACTTAAGACCTCGCCCCACTGTATGTGCGCCGAATGTGGGGGGGCGACACACAAAATGAGTTTGAGAGAATGATTAACTGCACTGGTGGCTTACCCCCAGGTCTAGTGCTTTTGGGAGGGCCGGCCGAGGTTGCCGTGGTTACGGGAGAAGCTTACCGGCGTTTGTGTTTGTGTCCTTTTTCTGGTTCTGGTCCAAATCCTCCTTGTCCTTTTGTGAGCCGACCGATTTGGAGAACTGTTTGCGCACCAAATAGGGTATCAATTCACCGCGAATAGAAGAGATGGATCTGGGGAGAAAATAATTAGCAATTAAAGAAGGACAAAAAAAGAAAACTGCAAATTTTTAGTTGGTTTGCCCCCTGCTTTAGATCCTGACTTGAAAGCAAGATGCTGAAATGATAACCCACTGTAAAAAAGAAGGTAAATAAATAGACAAAATAGAGTTCTTGATACACAAAAAAAAAAAGGATTACTAATTTTAAAAAAATCTGGGCCATCAAAAGCATGAGGGCTCAGGGCCCTGGTTAAGACTGCTTCACATTCAGGTCATGTGACGGTTACTCGCCGCTATAAATGTGCGAGCTCTGCCATGGGCGATTAGATCACTTCATTTGTTTGCCGCCACAGAAAGCAATATCGTGGAGAATGGCGGAACTGGTGTAGGTTCCTGTGACAATGCGGGGCGGTATGAGGTCTGTGTCGACGGTGCGACCGCTCATCTCGCCCGGCCGAATTTTTGGAGCGGGTTCCATGCCGTTATCGGGCCGTGGGCTGAGATTTCCCGGCCGTGGGGACGAACTGGCATCCCGCCGCGTACGAGAAGTTCACGGGTCTCGAACAGGTTAAAAAGGATGGGGGCCGGGGTCCGTGTTTTCAAACTTCCATGTTAAGCTCGCGGGGGCAATTTAATTTTCTCTCCCCTCACTTTTCAATCCCTCCGTCCCTCTCCACCTCTCCCCCGCTCCCTCGCTTTTTTATTTCCTTTTTAAGGGGAGATTAGAATTTCCATCTGAATACGAGGAAAGAAACAACAGTTACTCTGTCCATTTTTCTTCTTGAACAGCAGAACACCACAGAGTGGGGGAGAGGGAGAGAGAGAGAGCGAGAGAGAGAGAGAGAGAGAGAGAGAGAGAGAGAGAGAGAGAGAGAGAGGGAGGGAGGGGGAATGGAGGCTCTCTGTGCCGGTGGTTTCTGGGGGGCAGATTAGGCGAGATGATATTTATATCAGCAGAAGTCTGAATTAAAATGTCAAAGCAGAGGGGAAGCGCGGGGAACAGGCAGGGTGCGGAGAGTATTTATGTAAACCCGGGGAAAACTGCCTTTGGAGGGAGAGGGACTCAATGGGCATTAATACAGGCGGAGTAAATGCCACCTGCGCCTGTTTTCAACAGCACTTAAAGGGCCGGAGCGCATTTCCCCTCGCTGTGAGTTTAACAAGCACAAAGGGACTGAGAGAGATTGTGTGTGTGTGTGTGTGTGTGTGTGTGTGTGTGTGAGCGCGCATATGGGATGTGGGGGGTGTGTGTGCTTGTGCGCATACGTGCATACTGGCATGAGTGTGTGTGCACAGGTGGGTGTGTTTACAGTGTGTGCGTGTGCGTGCACTTGTGTATGTGTTCAGGGTGTGTGTGTGTGTGTGTGTGTATGTGTGTGTGTGTGTGTGTGTGTGTGTGTGTGTGTGTGTGTATGTGTGTGTGTGTATGTGTATGTGGTTAGGGTGTGTGGGCATAGGGGATGTGAGGTTTGCAAGTATGTGTGTATGTGGGTTTGGGGTGTGAAAGTGTGTGTGTGTGTGTGTGTGTGTGTGTGTATGTGTGTGTGCGTGCGTGCGTGTGTGTGTGTGTTTGAGGTAATTACTAGCCAGAACACCAGTTCCCTCAGATTCCTGAGCCCACTCAGAACGTCCACACAGGCAGACTTCAGCAGGACCCAAACTAGCGTCTCTTAATGGGCCTCCATCCCTAAGGAGGAAGGGCTCTCTGTCCAACGGAATGGCCATTAAGCAAACATATACACTCGTCAATAAAATTTCAATTTCAGCATATTCCTTTCAAATCAAACAGCCCCTAGAGATGGGATACAAAATAACCCCCCTGTGTGAACCCTTGGAGCACTAAATGCAGCTATTGCTGCTCAATGATGTCAGCTGCCAGAATCAAAGCTGTTGAAAACCTGTCATGTGGCAACTTGTTTAAAAGAGCTCCCACAGGGGAGCTCTTCTAAACAAGTCACCACATGACAGGTTTTCAACAGCGCAAGATAATTAATTTATAGGTATTCAAAATCTATATCATTGCTCCAAGGAAAGCACAGTACACAAGCAAATAAAAACTGGTGCTTAGGAAATAAGAGTAAATTCCTTAAGTTATGCGCCCCGCATATTCATCTACAGAAAATGCAATTAAAAAAAAAAAATAAAATAACACATAAGATTCAGAAACAGTCCAGTTGTATTGGGGCTGAGGAAAGCATTGAAAAAGGATAGTTTCCAAAGCACCTGCGTTATTTAACAAAAGTTTAAAAAAAAAAAAAAAGAAAAGTTTGCCAAGGCAAATCTTTTTTAAACCCCATTTTTAATCCTGAAAGTGTGCATCTGCCTTAATTAGCCAGTGAGAATTCGCTCCAAAGCCAACCAAAATTTTCTGTCACCCCCTGTGGAACTGAAAGAGCAGCAGGTGAATAATGCTCGCATGGGCCTCGATCGTAACCAATTGTTTGGCTACTTTGGCTTTTCGCTGCAGCACACGGTACTTTCACTCCTGCATTAAAGTCCATTCGCTACTATAATCAAACAAAGTGTTTGTTGCCGATTCGATCTTTTTTTATTGTCCGCATTGAGTCAGAACTCAAAAAAATAATCTCAGCTGTAATGCAAATGGTTCTTAAAAAGTTTTAATGGTGATTCTTAAGTAATATTTAGGTTCTTAAATTGCATTTATCTATAATAGCGAACAAACTTGGACATAGCGGTGAAAGTGCAGTGTGCAATAGCAAACAGCCAAAGAAGCGAAACCACCATAAACCGTCAAGATTTTAAAAGTGATGCGCGCCGACATGAAATGGGCTTAAATGTGCCCTCTGTGCAAACGCCAAATCAAGCCAGTCCTTGCCTATCATTCAAGATGGCTATTTAAGGCTTTATAACTCAGGATTTGTGTCATAAAGACTGAAAAATTACTTCAATGAAGTAAGACGCATCTAATTTGGAAATTCAATTATTCAACAATTAAATTTCAGCATTTTGTAGACGTCGGCGTCTGTTCTGCACAGAGGGGTTAAATTAATTACAAGCAGAGATGTCAAAAGCAACACCACTTAATGAATTAATTTATTAAAAGCGTGTAATTAAATGCAAGCATAAATATCAGAATGACTGAATGAATGACATTAAAACAGCACAATGCAGGTTAGTGCCCCAAACAGACAGGAAGTGAGGTGTAAACACAGCTGGGATAGCGGGATGCGGGGGGGGGGGGGCACCCCAGTTAAACTCCGTGTGGGGTTCGGCAGCTCGTAAAACACTCAGGTATCACACTGTTAAACAGGTTTACGCCTTCCAGATCCATGGCTATTCCAGCCAGGTTACCCTCACACAGATGCAGGGCTCATGCTCTGAGTTTGAGCGTGTGTGTGCGTGAATATATGTGTGTGTGTGTGTGTGTGTGTGTGTGTGTGTGTGTGTGTGTGTGTGTGCGCGCGCGTGTGTGTGTGTGTGTGTGTGTGCGCGTGTGTGTGCGTGTGTGTGTGTGTGTGTGTGTGTGTAAGCTCTGCTTACTACAGAGTGAGAATCAAAAATGTTTTTTTTTTCCCTCAACAGAGTGGGGACATGACTAGGGAGGTGAGGACATTTTCACTACAAAGGTAAATTTTGACTCGTTAGTTAAGGTAAGGGGTTAAGGTTAGAACTGGGGAGAGGTTAAGGTTAGGCTTAGGGTTTGGGTTAAGGTTAGAACTGGGGAGAGGTTAAGGTTAGGGTAAGGGTTTGGGTTAAGGTTAGAACTGGGGAGAGGTTAAGGTTAGGGTAAGGGTTTGGGTTAAGGTTAGAACTGGGGAGAGGTTAAGGTTAGGGTAAGGGTTTGGGTTAAGGTTAGAACTGGGGAGAGGTTAAGGTTCGGGTAAGGGTTTGGGTTAAGGTTAGAACTGGGGAGAGGTTAAGGTTAGGCTAAGGGTTTGGGTTAAGGTTAGAACTGGGGAGAGGTTAAGGTTAGGCTAAGGGTTTGGGTTAAGGTTAGAACTGGGGAGAGGTTAAGGTTAGGGTAAGGGTTTGGGTTAAGGTTAGAACTGGGGAGAGGTTAAGGTTCGGGTAAGGGTTTGAGTGAGGCATGTGTTGATAATTGTTAAGATTAGTAAAAGGCTGTAGAGTCACACAAAGAATGAATGCAGACAGAAGTACAAGAATGTTTGCCTGTGCGCGCGTGCGCGCGTGCGTGCGTGCCTGCGTGTGTGTGTGAATACCATAAAAACACCATTCAGACCTCAGAGGGATGAAGGACGGAGGAGAGATGGAGGTTCTCACTTGTTCTCGGCGAGGAAGTGGACCACAGACTTCTTCAGGCAGTACAGGTGAGCGTCCAGGAGCCCGGTTCTGAGCCGCATTCTGGGGTGCCTGCATGTGGAGGCAAAGAGCTCTTTAGATGGATGGCAACGGGGATCGGAGTGGCGGATGTGCCGCCCAACTCCACGCGAAGCCGCCGCACAACAAAGGCCCCCCAAACGCGCAGAGCCCGGCTCACAGCCAACCAACATTAGCAACACCAAACATCGTTCCTCCATTATAACATTCTGTCCTTCATCTCAACACTTTCTAATTAAACGGCAACTTCTATCATTTACTTTTAAGATCATCTGCAGCCTTTAATTTTCCTCTTTTGTGCCTCCTGAACTGATCCCTTTATGGCAGTTTATGAGAACATCTGTCACGGAGGCAAAAATAAAAAACAAAGAACAAAAAAAAGTGACTGCAGACCACGACATAAAAGCGAAGGGATGTCCCGGTATATGCCTATTGTCAACCATCAGCCCTTTCAACCCTCCCATCTGGGCGGCTGGCTGCCATAGCGACCGTGGCCGACCTCCCACTCCCGATTGGTCAGGAGCCAAATCTGCCGAACCCCCCAATTGGTTTACAGCCTGTGATTGACGTGTCCAAGTTCCAGTACTTTTTTTTTTCACCCCCCCCACCCCGCCATGCCATTCCGCACCCAGGACCTGTAACAGCTGTCTGGAGGTCAGGGCTGTTAATCTGTCCACTGAGATACTGCCTGCTGATGTGAAGGAAACAACCTAACACTGGAAGAGCCAAAATGGTGGCACCTGGTGTCTAGCATAGAGGATCCAATCTCCTAATCAGTTCCTAACTCCTTTCTAGTTTTTTGTTCCAGCCACCTGAATATGTTGATTTCCACAATTCTTTTGCCAGAATGCAGAACTAATTGGCGAAGAATCAGTCAAGATTTATAAGCGGTAGAAAGCATTGTTAGGACTTCATTTTCGACCCACGGACATGTACATCTCGAGATACAGTTCTACAGCAATGCTCCACTCACATATTTTACGTGCGTTTCAGTTCTAAGGAATGGTTCCTTGCATGGTCAGCTCGAAGGTGTTCCCTGCACCTTATCTTTAACGGCAAGCACCTTCTCGGCCATTTTTTGCTGAAGTTAAACATACCAGCGGATCAGCTGACGCGACGGAAACCGTGTAAAATTAACCATTGCGGGGCCGGGCGAAAACGCTGTCAGAGCAGCCTGGGGGAACACGCCATGCGGTACCCATGTGCCGTAGAGCTCCGAAGATAACAGGCGGGGTCTTGGTTAGCGGCCACGGTCACGGTCGCACCTGTTCCACGGATCAAACGTGTTTCAGAGTTTCGGCGCATCAGAGGAGCGTCTGGACACCCTCTCCCTCTACCAAGAGCGCCCGCATTCCAGCACGTTCCGCTATATCTCGCAGGTTAGCGGCTAGGACTTAAAACTGATCTGCGGAAACCAATCGACAAGCGCGGAGCGAAGCCCTGCACTTCACACACACTCGGGGCCCCCAGGGCAGCCCCACGTCATTATAAATCCCAGGACTACAGTATATTAGATAGCTATCGCTGAAAGCATTACTGCTATTTAGCCGATTCTTCAATCCTAAGATGCACTGTTGATCCGACCGAGCAGAGACCCATCCTCCCCGGACTGCCGTGAAGTTAAGGGCCTCTATCAAGGGCCTAACAGCCTTACTGATCTCATTGTGACCTGGCTGGGACTTGAACCCGCAACTATCATGTTGTTCCTCAGGCTGGAGTACGATTTTATTCAAACATCTACATTGTTTCCTTTGTTTTACTGTCTGGTAGTTCGAGGTTCGAGGCAAATCGAGGTTCCGGCGTTTTCTTTTCGTTGTCCACATTTTACATCAAGTCAACACTAAATGCCCGGACAACTCGAACAATTTAATCATTTCCTAATGATATTCTAAATTCTATGAGACCTTGCAATGACAAAACAAATCCTAATACAGTAAAACTGAGTATTTACGTAACTCGAACAGCCACTCTGATTCCCCAGTCAGTAAAAGCAAAATTAAACGAGAGACACGCCTGGAGTGCAAACCTCCGCCAAACCAGCACAGTCCAAATTGTGCTGAGTAGGAGCAAAGTTCAGCTACCGCGTGTCATAGGATTTCAAGATGGCTGTCGTGGCGGCCATATTGTTCGACTGATTGCGGTCAAAATCAATAGGGTCCATCCCTGATGTAATGGCGATCCACCCACAAAATTTCAGTGATATCTGTTCATTACTTTTTGAGTCATCTTGTTCACAAACAAGCGGTACCAATGACATAACCTCCACCTGCAAACTTCGTTGTTGGCGGAGGTAACACGGAAGAGGTCAATACAAAGAGCTGATCGCAATGCCTCTGCCTGCCATAGATTCAAACACCCAGAAAGTTCATCTGAATTCCCCACATACAGCTGACTGCATGTGACCTTGACCTTCGACCTGATGACCTCCAAAACCTCATCATTTGATCAATCCTCTTTAGGGAGCTACAGTGAGCAATTTGGTAAAAATCCATCCGCTCCTTCCAAAGGTATCGAACACACAAGATGGCAACGGCCAGACGGATGGACGGACGAACAGACGAACAGAAAATGGTACGCCTTCCGTCCACTGAGGGGGACTGAGGCACAAAAAAGCTTCCAGTTCAACAATCTGAATAAACAAATGTGATATTTAAAAAAAAAAAAAAAAACCTGAATCATTTAAATAGGACCTGATAAAATAAACATCATGGCACAAAAGATCATGTGAAAATGCAGGAAGGAGGGGTGGGATTTTGGTGAGGGCATCTTTATCTATAAAAGACAGTAACAATCTAGCTTAATAAATGGTTTTCATCGTAGACTAAGCTAAAGAGTGCTTGGCGAAACATTCAGTGAAAAACAAATGAATGAACACTTAGACTTACAAGTACATTTTTAAGGTTAAAAAACGATGCACTGGTAACTGTGAGGACCTTCCAGGCTGGGTTAATAACAGCCGGACGACAGCGTGGCGGCCATCTTGCTGGATAAGCGTGAAGCACAGAATAGAATTCAGCTTCCATTGTGAGTTTGGAACGTCAAAAGACCAGTAATGATGACAGTTATGAGCAGGGCAAACTCTCCTTGTGACATACATGCTGATGTGAACATCTGCAAAAGAGGTGAGATGGTGCATAGCAGCCAGACGGAGTGTTTGTTCGCGTTTGTGTGTGTGTGTGCGCGCGCGTGTGCGAGAGTGTGTGTGTCTGGGGGGCTCGTAAGACGAACAGCCATCCCAATTAGCACTTCATAACACAGGGGCCTAGTGGCATGTAATCCCATTGATGGACTGCTTTGAGTTGTCCCAGCTCTCCAGCTCTTAACTCTCCCGTATTCACACCCGTCCCAAACTCCCACCCCCCTCCAGCTCCCTCTCACCCCAGTCACCCCAATCTCCACGCTCCCCACCCCTGTCACCTGTCGGGTGGGCCAGTGTGGTCCGTAGGTGTGCGAAACACCCCACAGCCACACACATATCTTCTTTTTTTTCTTTTTTTTGGGGGGGGGGCGTGATACTCAGGCTTCCTGTTCAGAAACGCACATCCTCCTCTGATGAGCACCACATGGCCCACATGTGTCGTCAGAGTGCGGCCAGGCGTGGCGAATGCCCGCGACCTCCGACCTTTCTCTTCCTCCCCTCCTTCCTGCCACGGCCGCAGATTCTCCGCCCTCCCCCCCCCCCCAAGCTCGAGGATTCGCGGCGACATTTGGAGAACGCGCTCCGATGCCTGACACTAAACTGACACAAAGACACTCAAACAACAAACACACACACATCGCCTAGTCCGCTTCGCGCAGTCAACATGGGCGAAAAGATTATGAACGTGCCAATGGTGTTTCGCGAGAGGCGAAAAGCACCAGATGCTGATTTCAGACACAAACAATATCCGCTCATTGACGCCTGGACTGGGGGCCGCCCAGCAGCGCGTGAAGGACTCTTCGCAGGCAGATTCCTATAATTTTACCTTGACACAAATATTTTCATGGCTCTCCATAGTAATACATGTGTTTGTGGTTCCAACCAAGGGAGAGTAACATGGTCCAGCGCTGTTTTACGAACCAGGACTGGAGGTGAACCGTGAACGCGATCCATCTGTTCACGCGTGCGCTCGAAAACGCTACCCCGCCCAGCCCCACATTCTCCAAGCGGCTACGCTTAACAATCCAGGCATTTACGGCAAAGTCCCGGGCCTCTGAGACCGAACGCCTACACTTCTACACCTTTTTTTTTTTTTTTGGACGAGGAATAATGCGATTTGAAGCGATACTGCGAATGGGACGGGCCCGTTTTCCCGCGAACGAGTCAAATACCAGATGCAGGGGAATACAAATAACAGAGCGCAGGAACGAAAGCGGAGCGGAGAGAAGGAAAAAGCAGAAGACGAGGAGGAGGAAGGAATGTAAACAAACGGAGGAGTAAATTACGACGACTCTGGCGCTGGTTCTGGATCGGCTCCGCTCGTCGGTTCCAGGGGCGCGAAACCGCGAAACGCTCGGCCCCAGCGGACATGACTGCTATTCCTCTCCTGGAGCGGGGCCGGTCTCCGAGTCTTACGGCGAACCGCCGGCCGCCCCGACGGTTATTTGTGGGGGCTGTCGGCGTTTCTGTAAGCATTCTCGGGCCGCGTTCGAATAACGCTCACAGTTGCTCACGTTCCTGGAAAACAGACGTCTATCCGTACCTCCCTACCCCACCCCTCCCCCCGCAGATCCACACGACCCTGACCTGCTCTTCCTCAAAGCGCGATGATCAGGCTGTCGCGTTACCATCTCCTCCATTCGCTATCATAGCAGTAAACAGAGTTAAAGCGGGATTTACGAGCCTTGAGTAGCCCTGCAGGCACTTCACTGGAGCTTCATCCAAAGTGATTGACAGTTGATTAGACTACACTGGTGCCCATCTCCACCAGCGCCATATTGGGTTAAGGGCCAGACTCCAGGGCCCCTCAAGGGCCCCTACAGCTGTGCTGGTCTTATTGTGGCTACACAAGAGCTTGAATCATCAGCCTTTAAAGTCCCAGTAAGAGACTTTATTGTAAGACGAACATGAAACATGTTTACATGTTTGTTGAGTGCGGACTTTCACTTTCTTTTTTCCCTTCTTCTTTATTGTCTTTTACCCCAAAATTATTGCGTAAAAATATGATGACTTCCATTGTGCTAAGTGGCTCGGTTTTGCGCAATGGAAACAAAATGGCTCCTATTCTTGAGTTGCCAGGGCTCACTCTATCAAGGCGCTCTAATGACTGGAAACGCAATCGAGCGCTGGTGGCGAGGGAGATCTCGATGACCTGTGGGTGGAGGAAAGTGGGTGGGGAGGCAGTGGGGGGTGGGTTCGACCTACAGCTGGGCTCCCGCCCTGGACTGACAGGTGCTCTTTAAGAGAGAGCGATCTTGCAAAAAAGGAAAAAAAAACCTTGAAGTGACAGCAGCACCTTCCGCATTAAGCCACACGACAGACTGGAGAGATAAAAACTTAAAAAAACCTGGGCCTCAGCCCCCGCCTTCCATGACAACGGTGTGTTAGTCCTCAAACGGAGGACTTCGATTAATTCATTGATTTCAGGGTAGTGAATATTGGAAATCCCTTAAACCGGCACGATAACTTAATGTTAACGTTCTTCCCACCTTGATCCTCGGCAAGCCATTAGTTTGCACAGCGTCAAATTTAACTGCGCTCGACTGAGCCGTTCATTTTGTCGCCAGTCCGACACTGGACCCTTGACGTGCTGCTCGGTCCCAAATCTGCTCCAAACCACCCAGTCTCATGTTCCCCGTCAAAGGTCGTCAAACCTAAACTATCGCTCAAGACAGGGATACTCACCGTTTTCTAGAATGAGCTGGTATAGGAACGGGCTTTCATTCTAACCAACCAGTCACACAACTGATTCTACAAATCTACCCTTAAAGCTTTTGCCATAGACCCTTGATTAGTAGAATCAGGTGTGTGACTGGTTGGTTTGAATGAAAGCCTGCAGCAACACTGGATCATTCTGAAAAAGAGAGACTATCCCCAAACTAAAAGCTCAATCGCAATTCAGACAAATGGTAAAATGGCAATAGCAGTTTACACGCGGGTTTAGGAGACTGCGATTGGCCATTACAGTGTGGTAACCGCCTCCCTTTGTGCATAACTGAGCCCTGTCAGATTTACAGTTTCTTTGTAAACTGAGGAGAGAAGAAAAACAGCCTGAGTAACCTACAAACCCTCCCGCCAATTGTGTGTGACTACAGCCTACATTGCACCACAGAGCATTTAAATGAATGATTCACCGAATTCCCCACTGATCGCGTTGTCTGGATTTCCATACAAGTCTTACAACGTTACGCCACAAGCAGAATCATAAAGTTAAGCAAAAAAAAATAAAAACCTTTGAACCACCCCAGGACAGGGTGAGTCATGAATTGTTTAACCGAGAGCTACCGAATGGCTGAACCTACACACGCCTTAAAAAAATCTAATTCCACATGACAACGGCGTGAGGTAATGCGCTTTTCTGCGGGGCTCAAAAGGGACAGCGCTAACGCTAACCCCGGTTCTGTCACGGGGCGAGTCTGAGTCAACATCAGCCGCCGACAAACACGTGCGGGCGGGCTGTCCGTCTGCGGAAGGCCGCTCGCCCCGCCGCTGAGAAGAAGCGCTGTCTTTGTTCGACTCCTCGTCTCAACTTGGAGGGTAAATATTTGGGCCCGAATAAAAAAAAATAATAATAAAATAGAACAAAATAATCGAGAGCGGGACGGGAACGCTTTGGGTGGTTCGGACAGGAGGGTAACAGCTGTGTGTGCGCCGCTCACGTCCCCGCTGAAATTTCCCAAAACATCTTTTCTTTTTTTTTTCTCCTTCAAAAAGAACAGAGTGCAAAGAAAGTTAAACTTGACTGCTTTTTCTGCGAAAAACGAATGATGTTTTTCCTTGGCTTTTAACTTCATGATGCAAAAGTGGGAATCCCGCCATCTTTCTATCCCCCATGACACCCAATCAGTATATTTTCCGGCTATGACTTTGGAGAGGCATTATACAAATGCTGTAGAAACTGCAACTGCATGATTGATAAAAAAATATATGTCATAGCACATCAGATTAAAAAAAAAAAAAAAATAGCAGCGCTGACGCGAGCAGCATCCCTCAGCCCAGATTGAGCAGCATATCAATGTGTGACTGTGAGTTTAATACTTACCACCATTTGACATGAATTTCGTCACGAAGAATATTCAGCCGTTTTGTGGAGCTTTGTAAGTTTCTCGTGAACACGGACAACAGGATGAGGTCAATGCAAATTCAAGATGGCGGCTCTGACAGCCATATTGAGTACCGGAGCGCCACCAAAATTGATAGGCTTCTGAAGCTACCCGACTCAGACACTCACACCAAACACTGGGTCGATTGACGATGGCGTTTGTGAGTTAATGCGCAGAATATAAGTATGGACGGACAGACGGATGCCATGCGTGACGACAATACCCTTCTGCCCCTAAGTCGGGGCTGAGGGGTTAAAACAAAAAAAAAAGAAGCATTGCAGACCATAAGTATTTGGATGGCAAAAAAATTTTTTGAACAGCATTCCAGCATCCTGATTCAGAAGAATGAATCCGAAAACAATGAATGAGGATGCAAACTATAATCAGTCAGCTTTTAGTCATGAATATTAAAAAGCGTATCCTACACTCCATGAAGGACTTGCCCTTTTTAAACAGTGTTACTCGCCAAAACCTTGAGGGCTGTATTTATATATTTACTATAATCAATAATAATAGCCGCTACTTCGGTGCAAATTCCGCAAGCATTTGCAGTTTTGGAGAATCAACGCCGAAACGTGATTGGATAGTCAAAGTAGGGGCTTGATATTCATTTTGTGCTCACCCATAAAAATTATGAACTACAATAATCAGTATAATCAATAACAAAAACCGCAACGGTAGAACTCGTTTTGTGAGAATACTTCCCATTGCTAGAGTGCCAATGCCAATACAGGTAGCTGGATGGTCATACCAGGTGACTGAGAGTGAAGTTCGAGCCCCGTTCCCACCAATAAAAATGAAATAGCCAGTATAATAATTATTATAATAAATAACAATAACTACAGTAGTAGCGCTGCAGGGCTACTTCCTGTATCTGGAGTAGCGACGCTGGATCGGGCAGCTGGGCTGCTGTAGCGGGGGCCTGAAATTGAAGTTTGCTCTCTGATTTCACCCCGAGTGTGTCGCGGCTGTATATCAAGGGGTTAGGAGAGGGGAATTAAAGAATCGGACTCAGGGCGGGGCGGGGCGTGCCGTAAATCACAGCGCAGAGGAGCGACTGTATGCGAGAGCCCGGCCGTGCAGGCGGGATCCCTGCAAAAGCTGTAAAATCAATTAAAGGGTCAACTAATATCACATGTGCGCTCAGACTTCAGGCTGAGGGGCTGTGCTTTTCAGGGATGTGGAAAGGACAAGGCCCCCATCGAGGGTGGGGGGGGGGGGGTGATCGCTGTACGCACTGTGAGCAGATGCGTCCCTGTGCCACACCCCCACCCCTCCCCCCTTAACTCTCACTAAATACCCGGGAAAACCCAGGAGGGGTGCAGTTCACCTCGATTCTGCATTGCGTTGACCCGTGCAGTGGGTCGTCTCACTGGTATGCGTTTCATATTCAGTGGGGATCAGACTATATGTTGCAATTTTGTGAATGCAGCACACTGAATATGTCAGGGATCACCAAATCTGGACCTCCAATAAAAATCCAGCCCAGGTTTTCTTTTCTCCTTGACAAACCAATTAGTGCCTCTGATTGGCCAGATGGCCTTTACACCTGACTCCCAGGTAAAAGGAGGCAGAAAAGCAGCAGTTCTTGAACCTCAAGGACCATTATTTTATTATTCCATCCATGGCATATAGCACCTGAGATTATTCCATGGCATATGGTACCTGGGATTTCGTGACGGGTCACGCCATCATGGTGAGCAATAGCCATCATCATTACAAATGACACTGCTGAATTTCTCAGCTATGCTTAAAAAAAGTTCCTCAATACCCTTAAAGACTACAATCCACAGGAACATATAACATGGATATTGTTCGCACTTAAAGTTAAAAGTTCTGATTCTCCTCCGTATGTTAATTCCCTCTGCAACCAATATTATTTAGCAGCAGAAAATCCATAGTATGAATTGCTAAAAACTTGGCAGTCAAGCTACCGTACATCTACAGGTCTGTATTTTCAGAGAAGTGTAAAAACATGTTACAGCAAGAATGTTCTGCTCTGACATCCTGGGCAGCTGAGGATTGAAACCTGAACATCTCAAAAACCGAAAGCAGAGCCGTTCTAACAAAAAAAAAAAAACCAACAGCAGCAATTTGACACAATTGTTGCGTCCTCCGTAAATGCAACATTCGGAGTGCCCAGGTTGACGCAGGATCACACCTAGAGGAAGACGTCCAGCTGACGCGGCGAGATTGATGACTCGTGAGCAACAGGCTTAGCTCCTGATTGTGGTGACACTTACGGTTTACTAAAAGCCTTTGGGTGACTGGTGAGAGAAATATTTAAGGCACCTGGTCCTCAGAAATTGTGGGTAATGATATATGGACGACGCAATCCGGAGCTCTGTCCAAACAGAAGCGGGCAGACCAGACACAGAAGGCCTAAGAGAGGAATGCAGGCGAACGTTGGCCGGGAGTCCTGTAAACACACAGTCAGACGAAGGCCCGACGAGCCGCTATCCGCCGCGTCTTATGGCGAAACGCCATCCGGCCCGACTTTCATTTGTGTGGGCCGTAGGCGTTTCTGTTTACGCAATCAGTCGGATCGAAGAGAACACTCGCCGTCGCTTCTATTCCTGGACAACAGGCCGGCCCCCCGACCTCAGTCCTCAAACGAGCTCACATTCAAACTACAACCAATAGTCTGTTCCGTTACAACCACCGATTTCCACCACCCCCGACCATAATACACACTGCAGTAAACAGCACCAAGATTTGAGAGCCTGTGCCCAATATTTTAAGCAATCGTGAATTTACATTGCTGACACCTTCATCTGTAGGAAATTACAGTTGATAAGACGGCAGATTGGCCCCCGGAGAAATGTGGCGTTGAGGGCCTTCCTGAGAGGCCTAAACTGCCACACTGACCTTATTATTAACCATTTAGTGCCCAGATAAGCAGCTATAGGCAACCGTTACATCACTAACTAACTCACACACTCTGACGGGTGTCTGTGGTCAGGGATATAGCAGCAGGCTTTTGAGAAGAGCCGACGAACCGTCCTTCGTCTCCATCGCCTGGTTTTCGCGACGGCCCTGCTCTTCGCCTCTCAAAATGACGGGCCCTCAATCCACAGTACCATGTCCATACGTCAAACCCCCCCCCCGTTCGCGACCAGCCTGTATAAACACGAGGTCAGACAAGTAAACATTTAGACACAGAGGAGACAAACAGCGGAATGAGCATAAACAGTGCCTGCGGCTCGCTGACGCCCTTCGGTCCCGCGCTCAAACATCCTAGCGACTGTAAAAGCGAGGGATGAAGGCCGGAGAGAGAGAAAACAGACTGGAAACAGGGCCGTGCTGCGAAAGATGTCTGCCCAGATAGATGACAATAAAGTTTTAAGACCCCTGTCGCATGCAGGAGGAATGTCCCAACAAATGACAGCTGCTTTCTCAAGAGAGCTGTTAAAAAAAATAAAAACAAGGGCACTGATTGGCTGTGTTCAATCTGAACAAGTACTATTGGCCGCATTCATTTTAATACAGTAATTTATTAACCAGTTAGGCCTCTGTGTCAGGGATAACCATACTTACTACATTTACATTCCTCTTTGAGAGGGAATTTTTTTGAAATGCCCAGTGAGTGTGTGTACGTCCACACGAGTCAAGACAGCTAAAGCCTTCCCAAACATGCTTGTTTGCACAAATGGATCCGGGAATTCCTGTCCATTCTTCTACACAGATGTACTGCAGCTCTGCCCAGTCAGATGGGGGTAACTGATAGACAGTGAGTGATCCTGAAGTCTTGTCACAGATTGTCTACTAGATTAGTAGGCGTTCGAGCTCAACAGCTGGTCCATGACCACACTGTTGAACACTGCTGTGTGTTTGGAGATCTCTGTTCATTCTCAGGTACATTCAGTTATTTTGGCTGAGTGTCCTTTGCAAGGACGCATCCTAAGCAGGTGGCATTGTTAGGAAATGAGGCTGCCTAGGACTGTCTCATCCAGGAAGCATAGGAAACATCCTAGTTAGGTACCTCGTTTCGGCAAAATTTTAAAGAAATATCAAGTGGTTCCTTCACAGCGAAGGAAATCCAAAAATCCCTCGTGACAAGCTGGGGATTCACCGTATAGATCACGGACGAAGGACGGCAACGGTCGATATTTGATCGAGTTCACGTTTTGTTTCATCATAAAAAATGATCTCAAGTGAATTTTAAGTGAAAAACTGACTGCATAGATTTCGAATTTCAGCTCTTTTGTGGGAAAAGACGCTGAATTAAAAATGTGCGCCGATGTTTTCGAAGTGTCAGAGCTCCACGAACTTGACTGACAGAAAGCTAACGTTAACATTTCCCATGGAAACAGATGACACTGCACTGTAACGTAGACCGTGCAGGTCACATGATGCTTCCTAGTTAGAATGTTTCTTTTAACATAACCTTTTTAACAAACGGTTCCCAATGAGGAGGGGTCCTAACTGGGTACTAAGCAGTGGCGGCTCGTGAACTGGCAACTGGGGAGGCTCAAAACAATCCCTTAAAATTAACGATTGGTCACAACCTGTTGTCAATCATTCATTTAAATTACCATAACAGAAACTCCAAAATCTCTCAACATTATCAGGTGTGGCCAGTTTTCATTCATAACACAAACCAATTACGACTCTGGAATTCTCACGCTTTTCTTTACTCAGAGGTTGGAAGCAATGCGTGTGTTTCGCGATCGTTAAAATTAAATTAGATCATTTGAAACGTCTTTACGCAATCCCATTGCTTCCAACCCCCCCATGCACAAGGACTTCAATTCTGTGCGAGAATCTCTTAGGTACGTTTCGATTGAATCATTGCTGACTACAGCAGAGGAACGTAAAAATGCCAGTTAAACTCACACCGAATGTCTGAGAGTTGACAGGTGTAGTGAAGGGAACTTCATTACTTATAGTGGACAAGTGTGCGTTATAAATGAAAACTGGCCACACCTGATAACGTAGAGAGTTTTCAGAGTTAGTGAACAATCATTCATTTCAAGGGACTGTTTTGAACCTCCCCAGTTGCCAGTTAACGAGCTGCCACTGGTACAAAGGTGATAGCAAGCCTCCTTGCAAATGAGACGGAGCCTTTGCGTTCTGAGACAGGTTCTCAGCCTCTGATTAGCTTGATATTAGCAGCGTCTGTACTTGCCTGGATAGTGACGCACCCATGTGACGTTTCTGTAACAAAGAGCTACTTCCAATTGAGTTGGATTCTCACTAATGGCGAAAAAGCCAAGAGGACCCAAGTTAAGTTTCAGCAGACCCAACTATTATATTATTATAACTATTATACTATCTATTCTGCACTGTCAAAGGTTCTGCGGCATCCCTTCTGGAGAACCGGTGGAGGAACCCTGGAGTAGCCTGTAGCTAAAGTGTGTGTTTATGTGTACTGTTTAGTGTGGCCCAGGCTGAACTCATGTGTGTGTTTGTGTACTTGTATGTTATGGACTGTTTGTGGCACAGCTGCGTGTGAGCACTTCTGTGTTTTATGTAATGGAATATGTGTGGTGCAATTGCATGTGTTTGTGCGTGTGTGTGTGTGTGTGTGTGTGTGTGTGTGTGTGTGTGTGTGTGTGTGTGTGCGTGAGTGCATGAAGTGGACTGCGAGTGTGTGTGTGCATGCATGTGTGTATGAAATTGTGCAGGCATGTCTGTGGCACAGCTGCATCAGTGCATGCATGCGTGTTAATGGAGTGTGAGTCTGTGTAATGAAGTGTGTGCGCATGTGTGTCTTTGTGAGGCGGCTTTGCCAGTACAAGCGTGTGTCAGTGCAGGAGTGCATGGGTCTATGGTGTCGTTTCCTCTGTGCATGTGTGTGTGCGCGCATTTGTGTGTGTGTGTGCAGTAGTGCAGTGCATGCATGCATGATGCGCTGTGTGCCAGTGCGTATGAGTCATGGAGGGTGTGTAAGACCGTGTGCACACACTGGATCCACTCAGCAGAGCACACACACACACACACACACACACACACACATACACAGCTGTTGTGGCCTCTCTCTTTAAGGGTAGGATTTACAGTGGCTGTGACTCCCTGAAGTATTTACGATCTCTCCTCTCACCCACTCCCAAAGCCCGGGACCCCCATCCGACCGGCCCGCTGACAGCTCCAGCAGCCTCTCACGGGCGTGGCCGCGTCACGGAGCCCCCCCCCCCCCCCCATGCCCCAGCCTTGATCGCTCCCCCCACTGCCGTCCAACGTCGGCTGACACACCCCCATTCTTCAATAACTACTCCCAACAACCATATTTCAGTAACACCTGCCAGCGTATCGGCCAGCTGGAAACTCAAACCAGCAACACCCCTGAGGACACGACACATCACATCCTCGACGACGTCCGCATCGAGGACCAGTCCCTCTCAGAACCGGGCATAAAGTCTCAGAGAATAGCCCGTTAATCTCCATCAAAAGAGCTACACTGACTATGGAGAGGTCAGTGTTCAACAGTAGCAAATGTATATCAAAGAGGTCCCTTTCCGCTTCGCAACAGCTGAACAAAATCAAGAGGACGAAAGCGCACAGACGCTTGAACGCAGTTTCCCTTTAGTTAAGTCGCCAGCGGCCCCGAGTCTCCATTCATGACTCATTTCAAACTGCGCGTTTACTTTTCTGCATGTAACAGGTGCGAAAACATCAAAAAGCCAAATACGTCAGAATGATTTGACGAAGAAAAGTGTCACGTTTTTTCCCCCAAAAACACTCTTCCAAAGTAAAAGTTACAAAAAATGAATACAGAATTAGTTTGTTAGACAAGTTTAAAGACACTTTCCGCACAAGTGGAGGACTGTGCAAATACGAAAGACCCAGTTGTTTACAGTCTTACTAGAAGGTTGAACAGTACGTGTAATATTTTTGATGAACAGTAGTTATCGCCTTTGACTTCCATATTTAACTGTACAGCTCTAGACCAGAACATTCTTATTAAGCTCCAAAGGACAGATTCTTCACTCCAACACTCCAATATTTCACAACCAATTTTATCTGTCAAGATAGTGGTTTCCATGTGTTCCATATGTGCTACTTCAGCTCTCAGGAAAGAAGCAGTTAGCATTAATCTATAGCACGTTTACGTTCTTCACGCTGTAAATCCACCCCGGATAAGTACATATGTTGAATTTGTGCCACGTTCAGTAAACCTAACTGTCGATTCCACCATATCCAAGCTTTTGATTTCCAAAAATTCCAGGAATTTTCCAAGCTTCAAGTTCACAGTCCAGAGAGGCTAACCAGACTTTGTTAGCAACACTAAGCTAGAGTTGGAGCTCACAAATTTAGAAGCAAAGACCTTGAAATTGGCAGTATGCGGCATGCTACGTGACAAAACATGGTTGCAGTCCTTGTCACGTTCAGGCAGTTAGCGGACGGTCTTATACAGAGCGGCGAACGACTCGTGGTTTCTTGGGGGGTACAAATAGCGCCCAGACACCAAGAGGAATGGAACAATTCAAGTGTCGGGAAAGACCACACAGACAGTACACGGACACAATAGGCTTCATGAGTAAAGCTAATGCTAACGCTAATGCTAAAGTCACATCCACAGAATACACCTATACACCTGAAGACCGGTGAGGAGACGAGGTACGCCATATCAAGCCCTGCCCAGGACCATCATACTACTCATCATGATACGCAGGCTAATACTGAACCAGTGGTCTGCAACCCTGTTCCATGAGCGCTGCTAACCTGGAGGTTTTCACTCCAACCAAAGCAAAGCAGACCTCATTTCTCAGTTAGAGATCTGGATGAGTTGCCGATTAGCTGAATCAGGTGTGCTGAATTGTAGTTGGAGAACAAATCTACAGGATGGTAGCTCTCCAGGAATAGAGCAGGAGATCCCTGTACTGAACACTCCCACTGTCAGGAAATAATATGAGGCCTAATTTTTGTCTTTTTAATTTGCTTTCCTCCTTGCTTCGCTGAACTCTGGCATGAGGAGCAAGTGAAAAATTCCTTGCGTTACAACGAGTACAAACTCCATAATTCTCCATCAAATACCAAGCCTTTATTTTTTAAAGAGAAAAAAGTAATCATTTATTGTAATTATTGGCTGCATCCCATCCCAGTAATGTGACGAATTTGACAGCAGGAATTAGAAGTGCGGCAGCCAGATGATAAATCCCATGACTCTCGGCTTTATGCAGAATGAAACCTCAGTGAAAGAGCGTTCAGTCATCAAGTGAACATGGAAACGGACTGAATGGCTAAACTGTTACTCATCACACCGGTGATGTCATAATGCTTCAAAGGCTGATGGAACAGTATTAAATCACAGAGTCAAACTCAGCCGCTATGCACTGTACCCATCTAGTAAATAAAGACACAGGAAGCTAATATTAGCAGTTTGTTTTAGCACGCACTGCTGATGAAGAAGAGTCTCAGAGATAACGTACTGTAATCATTTTACTTAAGAATGAACAATACATACTGCAAGCTTTGAAGGGTAAGAAAAAAGTGCCTCGGAGCTCGATCCACTAAATTGACTAAAAGTGGCTAGCCCCGCACAAAACTCTTTCTGAGTGGCAGTCTAATGGAGTACAACTGTACAGAAAGACATGAATAAGGTATTTTGGAGGCATCTGTCCAAGATTATACGTTGTCCTCCGCTCGAGTGGTACTGACAAACCTGTCAAGCTTCGGACTTTTCTTGGCTCGGCAGCCGCATTTCCAGCTGGGATCGCATTCACATCAGAGCCATAGTGCTCGACCACACCAGATATCGCAATAGGGGCTGTTTGTAAATACGGCTCTGAAACGACAACTCGTCCTGTTTATTCCACCAAAAAAGTTTCTCTTGTTTATCATCACATGCTAGCGAACCTTTTAGACAGTACTAACAGTACTAAATAGATGAACCAAAAAGCAAGGGGTGTCCGATAGCGTGGCCCAGCTGTAAGGCCCCTAAGCCAGACCCCACATTGTGAGAGGGGGGACTAGCCCTTGCTGGGACCAATCAACTGCACGTCATTTTGGATGAAAGCATCAGTTAGGAAAGGGTAAGGTACTGCATGTTGTCATGCTCTCAAAGAGAATATAGAGAAGCAATTTTCCATCAACAGCACTCATGAGCTAGTCAACCTTTTTATTTGCGAGGCAACGTATGTTCCAAAGTCAGTGGTCACCAGCTCTGTTCGTGGAGAATTGTCCTCCTAATGGTTTTCACTTTAACCCTAATTTGGCACACCTGATGCAAACAGTTAGGAGCTCAATGCAAATCTCCAGCGGTTGAATGAGGTGTGCTTTGTTCAGGTTGGAGAGAAAACCTACAGGATAGTAGATCTCCAGGAGCAAGGATGGTGACTACCGTCGTTAGGCGATACAATAACAATCACAGCTGATAGTTCAAAGCAAATATAAAAGCAACAAGTCGACATGGTCTACAACATCCCCCGCCAATTGTGCGCTTCTTACTTTTGAACTCGATCAAGACCTTTGTGGTCTGAAGCTACACACCAAATTTGGTTACTGTATCTGTAGTCGTTTCTGAGCAAAGCTGTCCCCTTTATCTCGGACGGACGGACGGAGGTCAAACCGATATCCCCCTCCCACTTTGTGTAGGCAGGGGATAATAACAGAGTTCTGGAACATCGAATTTTGAGAGGAAAAAGGGCAAAGTGCTTGTCCTGACCTCTTCATTTTACCATTATTTGCCTCATAAGCCTTATTAGCAAGGTTTAAGTCAAGGCATTACATTTTTCTCTGTCCTGAAGCCTAAATTCAGTTACAGGAGGCAATACACTCATTCCAACTTGTCATTAGGGCTGCATAATTAATCGAAACATAACCAAAATTGCAAAATGCCGAAATGCAATATCCAAATTGCAAGAACTGCAATTATTTTATGAAGGCGCAATGTGTCACAAAACTGTTTAAGAAAATGCTCGAGTCTACAAAGCTTGTTCTGCGAATGTAATAAAACATGTTTGTTAGGCAGAAAAAAAAAAAAACACCATATTATCATGATTTTACTAGTTTTTCAGTGACAATGAAAATTGTGATGTAAAATTTAATCTTCCAAGATAATCATGAATTACTTCACAATATCTGTTAAAATAAGCGCAGTATCACTAATTGACCACATATGATCCATTAGAGCCTTCCTTAGGGCAGGAATTTATTTTTTGAAAAAGTTTTTTTTGTACCTCACTAATATGTGTGGAACAAATTCCGAGTGAAATAACTGATGAATTCGCAGAATTTTCCGAACTCAACTCCTCTCATCGGCCAATGAACACTTGCGATGTCATCCCAAAATTCCTTTTTGTTTTATTTATTTTTTCCCCCCAAAGGGCGAGGTCCATTTTTCGGCCACAAGCTGACCATGTGATAATAAATCGGCATCGCTGCCGACTAAATAAGTCACATACAAGCAAAACTAAAACAGCGAGGGCCATAAACCTGGTGTTTTATTGACGAAACCTTAGCATAAATCCCATTTTGATGCGTCATTACACTTCTCTCTGGCTATTTTCAATGGGCCAAGAAGAGGCAGAAGCGTCACACCGAGTTCCATAAGAACATAAACGGACTACAGGTCTCACGGATCATACTTCTTCAACGCATAACGGTGCATAACAGTCCAGCCTGGCGGGCTACAATGCCGCTTTTCAGGCAAACTACCATCTGGCTTAGTTCAGAGAAGAACATGGTACTTGAAAGTGAAAAACCTACTGCCATGAGCCTCCCTTCCAATCTCTGACAAGTCTGGGTCTGCCTTCATTTCAGCCGTAAGCACAAAGTGTTAACTAAAGCAGAGGTCAGCTATGGACACAAATTGCACAGCGGCAGTGAAACAGACCAAGGTAAGCCAGCCAGGCAAATAAGCAATTCCAAAACCTAAAGCTATTCATTATGGAATATTTAGCAAATTAAATGTTTCCAGATACACATTTTCCTTCATAACATATGGACTACCACCACACACACTTGGCACAGAGGGTCTTGTTTTTGTTCGTATAGAGAGAGCAGTTCAGAGTATGGGCGAATGTTGATCTTTCTGCAAATTTTTTCCTCTTGACTGGTGGTATGGACAAACATACAAAGTTTTGTTAATCTCCCAGGATGCCTAGCTGGCCCGAGTGTGTTGGCCCAGTGATAGAGACACAAGGCCGGTGACTCTCCCCATGCTCATTGGAGCCATAATGGCGGTAAGGAACAATGGTGAAACCAAATGAAGATTTGGGGTTTGGCCACTGCAACGACAATGAGCTGTACGGACTTGAATGAAGGAACATTAGATTTACATAGCGCCTGCTCATAGACACTCAAAGTGGATACAGCCATATGGGGGAATCTAATCTCATCACCACCAATGTACAGCACCCACCTGATGCTCGACAACGGTTCGGCACCAGAATGCTCGCCACAGATCAGCTGAGGTGGAGAGGGAGAGGACAAACTGTACAGCCAATTAAATCAGGTGGAAGGTTGAAACAGACAGGTTGCGAATTTAGCCAGAGCAATGGGAAAGACCCGACTGCTGTCAAAGACATTAGTAGGATCTCTAACCCCTACTGTTGTCAAAGAGTGTCAGGACCTCGCTTAAACTGTACTTCTCCCTCAGTACAGTGTCCCCATCACTGCACTGGGGCATTGGGGATTACTTCACCAAAGAGAAGTCCTCCACCTGCCCACCGACCGCAACTGATTTTTCCAAACAGGTCTCCCATCCAAGTACTAACCAAGCCAACACCTGCTTAGCTTCAGTCACTCGACAGGAGCAGTCTGAATGGAGACTTTGGCTGCTGATGGTTCTAAAAAGTGCTAGCATTAGCCTCAACAAGCGCAGAAATACAGTCTGGCAACAATTAGCACACTCCAGAGACAATGGAAAATTTTGCTATGAAAGAGCGCATAGCCCGTGGCCAGCTAAAGATGATGAATGGACATCAAGTGGAAACCTGGTTAAGCACAATTAACCTTGATAACAACCTTTGTGAAAAATTTTTTCCCGATTTTTTTCCTTTGTACAAAAACTCGTCAGGCTCCATCTATGAACCAAAGGACTACAAAAATACTGGATGTCGTTCTACCCGAGCTAGGAAGTGAGACACAGAGGGCTACAGATGTTGCAAAATGCTATGCTAGTACAACAAAAGAAGGTTACACCATCATTCATAGCATCTGCTATTGGCGAAACGCCTCAAATCAATATATCTCTGGCCTGATACTCACTTGCGCAGGATAGATTTTCTGATGACAAGGTCTTCGTCCAGGTCTGCCTCGTTGGCCATGAAGAGGAGCCTCGTCCCTGAGCTGTCCACCCCCACGAAGTCCCTCTGTTCCCCTGGGAAGAGAAACAGGAAGTGCCTCTCTTCATTCCAACCAATCAGCTTCCTGCTCTGTCACCATTACAGCAACCCCACAGGATCTCAGCCAATTACAGCTCAGCTTAAAAAAAAAAGAAACTCAGTGTTGCAGCAACACAGTGGCCACATTATCATAGAGACAAAACATTCCAGTAACATTGCGAGAACATTCTTCGTCAGCTGGGGAGAGCACATATCCATCGCCACTGAACGCACAGCACATTCCAGCATTATGAAATATGAATCGCCTACTGTGGACCAACATCATCGCTCAGGACTGACACAACCCATAGTTTCTAAAGCAAACAGAGCCAGCAGCACCAGTCAAACCCACAGCCTGAGGGGGAAAAAAAACCACATGATTTTTGGTTTATTCTAAACTCCAAACTGCTATAATTTGCCGTTATTTCTAAAAATGACCTTGTGCTCATGGCTTACCTCTGACCCCATCTTCTCTACCTTATCTCTGCCTTATTCTCAATAGCCCAATATCAGCATAGCCAAATTAACCCCTTTAGTTCTAACGGGACAGACACGTCCCAAAATATTTCCAAATATTCTACTGGGACATACGAGTCCCAGAAACCCTTGGTTTTAATTCCAAATTATATTCACAAATATGACAAGTATATCCAATGGGCAACTCAGATTTATTTAATTGAATTCAGTATTGAAAGGGTTAAGTCATTCCAGTTGAAAAATAAGTCATTTCCATTTACTCCTCAGTAATATCAATCTACTGCTCATGATTAAAAAAAACATGACATATGATTTTCTGCGTTATTTACAGAGGGTGAAAGCTTGGGATAACAGACAGATGGGATCGAAGCCGACAACGAGGCACGCTGGGACATCAAACTCTCAGCCATGTAAGTAAGGGGCAATTCATTCTGTACAACTGCCGGGTATTGGGTAACTTTTCATGAAACTGCATGTTGCGTCCACTCTAACTGCACTTGTCCTGGATTAAATTTCTATCCACTGGTCACATAACATGTCTGCCACCATTGGCTTAACGCTAGAGCAACATTATGCATACGCTTGCTGAAGTGCTTATTGTAACCACAGATATGGTTACCCAACAGATAATACAATCAATGTGTGTTATTCAATTTTAAGAAGAATGTTACTAGGTTATAATACTTTTTGTTCATTCGTCAAAAAAAAAATCACTGAGTGGTATGGCACAGCTGGAAGAAAAGAGCCCAGTTAAGTCATTAAATTTAGTTTGAAGACCTGAAATGATTAAATGTACCCTATTATGCCACCAGGTGCAAAGCTAATTAGCCATTATGAGCCAGTTTAAAATCTCTCCTTCCTGACATCACAAGGGGAAGTGGCTACCCAGAATAACTAGGCCAACGCTGTCGGCGGCCGACAGCAAGGGGTATATCCCCGAAAATCCCCAATCCTCGAAGCCCGCTTTATTAGATTACTAGACCAACAATATGAGGCAAATTTGAGGTCTGTGTAAGTATTTGTTCCAGAGATAAGGTTAAAAAACTGATTTTTTTCAATATAAAGCGCCACCTGGTGGCAAACCTAGGAGTGCATACTTGCCCAAAATCTAATCAGTTCATCCTCTCTACCATATCTACCCATATGCAAAAAAATGAGAAGCCAATGTAAAGTAATTTGGGAGTTATCGCGCCAACGGCTAAAACCATGATATCCCTGAAACTCGTATTTCGGGGATCTAATGAAATCTGACTGACTGCTTGGCTGAAGGTGATCAGTTCTTTGTGCCTCTGGTTGGTTACTTCCCCATGTGATGTCAGGAGGGGAAAGATTTTGAAATGGCTTGCAATAACCAATTGGCTGCGCACCTGGTGACATAATCAGGGGCCTTTAAGTGTGAGAAATATGCAAAAACAGAAGCAGGAAGAGGAACAGCACTTTCACAGCACTATGTTTAAATTTATCAGCTCAGTGCCCTATGAAATATGGTAGTGTTATCTCCACATTTTTGGAAGATGAGTATGGCGTCCTGGGATGAGATGAAAGGTGGATGGTTACCTCCTTTCTTCTTCCCCTTCTGTCCCGGGACAGTCTCGGTGAACTCTTGGCTTTTGCTCATTAGCATGGAGAGGGTGGCGTCGTGGGCACGGAACAAATCCACCACCTCGTGCAGGGCGACATCAGTGATGAGGTCGCAGCTCACCACCAGGACGTCCGTCTGTGTGTGCGGGGGGGGGGGGGGGGGCACAAAGATTTAAGAATGAAACTTCTAACATGAACGAGTCTCACGCACGCCACTCTGAAAAATCCAGCCATTTTCTGGCGTCAACGTGTGCAACACTTCAACAGTAAGGTGAGCTAAACACTCTATTCAATCAATGGATACAGAGTTTAGGAATTATATTTAAGTTTATTTGCGTTTTCTGTGCGTACTATTCAGTCATTGAAGGCAGAGGGTTCATCACCTTATCCAGAAAGGGTTGGTGTGGGTGTGGGATTTCACACTAGCACCTGATTGTGCTAATAAGAGTCTTCAGCAAAGACTTGAGGTATTGTTTCGTATTCCTGAGAAGAAGAAAAGCCGTCTCCCACACTGACCCCCACTGAACGGGTTTGATCTCCCCTGTTTTCAGGTTACGCAGGGCTTTTTGACAAGTGAACAAGGAAGAAGTCAACGCAAAGAGTTGCCATACCTTCATACAACCTAAAAGTCCCTGCATATAGCTGACCTTATGTGACCTTGACCTTTCACCCCATGACCTCCAAAACCAAATCAGTTCAGGAACCCCCTACAGCAAGTCGCCATGTCAGGTTCGGTCAATATCCGGCCACTCCTTCAGTGGATATCGTGCACTAAAGATATCAGTGACGCACCGACGGACGAACGGAAAATAGTACGCCACCCGGCGGGCACACCCGATTTCGCCTGAGAACACACCAGATTGCTATGGCACGATGAAGGGGAATCCGCGGTGCCAGGGCACAAAAGCACAATGAACTTTGAGAAACTGCTAAGCAATTCTTCAAAATGTCGAGCTACTGCAAAATATGTCTCGGAATGCATTTTGTGGAGAGCCTCGGCTTGGTTAAACTAATAATAGATCAAAGACCTGGGCTTTAATGAATGTGCCAAATGAATGACCAGATTTAGCTGAAAACCAACCTAATTTCGTTAAAACCTGCAGATGTAGCACAGCAGGCAAAGTTAAATTAAGTATAATAATAATAATAATAAAAAAAAGAATAGTTTCCAGTGAATATCGTATTTACTTCGGCCTTATTACTGCCAAGGCCCGAAGTGCTTTGTGTGCGGTACTCGCTCACTGTCAAAAGTATCAGAGTTGTTTTCACTGTTTCAGTGCGAGCGGTCCAACGTCTTAATTTTCGGTAAGGTATTTTTTCAGTTTTCTTCATTTCCTCTCCCATTAATCTTGATTTCCTCTCAGGATATCAAATGATGGCGTTCCCCATTACAGGCAGAGTGAAATGACAGTGCTAAGCTAACAGCAGAAGCCAGCGCTCTCGGCCAAGCACTGCACTCCTTGAGCGCGCCGAAACTGAGAGGACGGACGGTGAGAACACGGCCCGCGCGCACGTCAATTAACTCAAATCAAACGTCACCACAGTACACTTTATTCTTACGACGTACAGAGTGAAGTCCGTAAGTATTTCAAAAGCAACACAACTTTTGTGTTTTTGGCTTCGTGCTCTAAAAACGTGGATTAGAAAATAATGAATGCGATTTAAAACTGCAGATTGTCAGTCTTAATTTTTCGGTTACATAACTCCGTGTTTCGAAAGCTATGCAGGAGTGGCAGCCTTTTTATATACTAGAGCCGCAATTCAAATACTTAAGGAGGTCACGGCGCATTCTCTGGCAGATAAGAAATGAGAATGCGCTACGGGGTTTGGATCGGTTTATGCAAAACTCATCCAGATGACCGCGGTAGCTTTAAATGTTTGCGTCGGTAAAAAGATTCTAAAAGATTAAGCCGAAATCAAATCGCGCGAAGGAACGGACAAATTTGACCGAAACTAAGGACAGCAGAGGGTCTGCTATAAATGCATATGATATACATATGTGCACATATGGTAAAAACAGAGGACGGTAGGCATTGGATTTTCTTTGGCCAAACATTATCATACAGTCAGCTTAAGTATTTTTTGAAACCCATAATCTGTTTTTGATAGCATGTTACAAAATGCAGAGGGATAATGTTTTATACATCCCGATACGGCGGTGGTCTCTGTCCGTTGCCAGAACTGGTGCCTCCGGAAAGGTATCAGGGTAACATATGATGGACGTCATTACATTGTTCTTAACCCCAAGAAGCCGCATGGGTTTTCCCCAATCGGTTCGGCTCTGGTTTTTGCACGCTCCGATTCCGGTAATGCGGCCCATTTCATTCAGAAATTCGATGCGTCGTCACGTCCAGTATCCTCTTTTTTTCGGTGGATAAATCTATGCTTGCAGTCTTTGCCCAGGGCGCGCACATGAAATGGCCGCAGCACATTGGAAATGTTAATTGTTTTCCAATCAATGTTTATGTCACAGCACAAACACGCGCGCACGAAAGACACGCACACATACCAGTAAAAACGCTCAAAATGACAAATACACACACAAGGACCCACACACATGCACTCAGTCTCACTCACTCACTCCCTCACTCACACGTGAAAACACAAACACACACAAATGCGCGCACACGCACGCATACAAACACATACATGACCCTCTCGCTCACTCTGTGTCTCTCTCTCTCTCTCACACACACACACACACACACACACACACACACAGAGCTCCATAAAAACAGTGCGCCAAATCTCTGCAATGATAAACACAGTGTTCTGCAGGCTCCAGCCGGAGCGGGACCCTCAAAAAAGGGAAAAAAAATGAAAGGGGGGGGGCAGGGCACCTCACAGGGGCGACGATAAATCGCATGAAGGCGCTTCGCTTCGCCGTTGTTTCTGTTCGAGGCGTCTGGTTGCCATCTGCTCTGCCCGCCGAGGCTGGAGTCTGAGGATAAATAAACAGGCCGAGTCGAGGCCTGGGGCCCCGTTACCGGCCCTTGCTCCGTGAGGGCCGCACTCATTACTGGGGAGACCCTGCCGGTACGGGCCCCGCCAGCGGCCCCAGCTCTCATGTCCCACTGATAACCGGGACCCCGGTTTTCCACACGCCCGGCCCGGACCCCCGTCACTATCTCCTTGTCTTTCCTTTTATCCAGCAGACCTGAGGAATGCTTTAAAGAACTGCAGACTACACACACGAGGACCGTCTGCCGTCAGAGAAACATCACACAACCCGACCCAAACACTGCGCGCCATCCCCACCACAGCAATGCTTGCGAAGCGGTATTATTGTTGAGACGAAAACTGGATTGTTTGACACATTGGGAAGTTAACATGGAACCAAAACGCTCGGCTGTGCGGACTGAGGATGTGGCGGCTTTACGCAAAAACAATAACACAAAATTCTAAAAGATTCATACCAAATATTGAGTAAAAGGTTATTACACAAAATATTCAAGTTCACCATGGCATAGACATGTCCTCAGAAAAATAATTTAATGTTACCAACAAAGAGCATAATCACAAATCAATAAGCAGATCACCTAAGGTACAAAAAAACCATTTCTGTCGATTGCAGGAGCTGTGTGACGATACCGCACGAGGGATTCTGTGATTACTGATGGATGGCAAACCAGCTCACAGTCTGTTTCCTTCAACTAAAGTGTGAGAATAGCACTTTGAATAATTTCCATTGAATAATTTTCCTTAATATAAAATCCAAAATGCTGGACTAATTGAAAATAAATACTAGGCAAAACAAAGGCGGACAGGCGAGGATGGAATCAGATTTTGACTTGCAGTCGGGGAGATTCAGTTAGACCAGAATTCGAAGTTCTGAGCACACGCAAGCAGTAATCGTGGCGTGAGTCCTTCAAAATCAATTTTAAAAAAGCAGTTGCATATGTTATAATTGGTGCTGTCAAAAATAACTAAAAAATAAATAAAATTAACTCCAGCACACTGGATCTTTAGAAAACATTTTTTAAATATATCACAACTCATCATCATTCATAATTGTCCAAATCCTCAATTACTCGCCAACCAATCAAGACACTACAATCAGAAAAATTTCGATAATTAAAAGAAATAGCTGTTCCAGCTCAGGAGGAATGTACAGTAAGCAGACACTGCTGACAGCTGCCTGGTTAAGTCATAAAGTAAACAAGCCGTAATTGGAACGCTGGAACTATTTGGACCCATAGAGAACAGTCTGACAACTGCTGGGGCTAATCGAGGACCACAATAGTGCAGTGATGACGCGGCCGTGTGGACTGAGGCAGAGGTATGCGCCAGGACTGCAGAATCTGACGCGACCGCGGCCGCATTATCCAGCACCCTGGCTTGACCTGGTATTGGCCTTTATCCCAGGGCCCGGTGGTCGGGTCAGCCCACCCACAGGCGCGATTCGCCGACCCCCCCCCCCTTCCCTCAAGCCAGGTGAGACCACCCTGACTGTGGGCAAGACGCCAGGCAGTCTCAACACGTCACCCGCCACCATATACATGCCGAACACGCATCCCAAAACTGTGCTGGGCTCAGATACAGCAGTAATGCAGGAACAGGGACAGGTCCACACTGTGCTGGGCTCCGAGACAGCAGTATTGCAGGAACAGAGACTGGTCCACACTGTGCTAGGCTCAGATACAGCAGTGCTACAGGAACAGGGACCGGTCCACACTGTGCTGGGCTCAGAAACAGCAGTACTGCAGGAACAGGGACCGGTCCACACTGTGGCGGGCTCAGATACAGCCGTGCGACAGGAACAGGGACCGGTCCACACTGCGGTGGGCTCAGATACAGCAGTGCTACAGGAACAGGGACCGGTCCACACTGTGTTGGGCTCAGATACAGCAGTACTGCAGGAACAGGGACCGGTCCACACTGTGTTAGGCTCAGATACAGCAGTGCTACTGGAATAGGGACTGGTCCACACTGTGCTGAGCTCAGATACAGCAGTGCTACAAGAACAGGGACCAGTCCACACTGTGCTGGGCTCAGATACAGCAGTGCTACAGGAATAGGGACCGGTCCACACTGTGTTGGGCTCAGATACAGCAGTACTGCAGGAACAGGGACCGGTCCACACTGTGTTAGGCTCAGATACAGCAGTGCTACTGGAATAGGGACTGGTCCACACTGTGCTGAGCTCAGATACAGCAGTGCTACAAGAACAGGGACCAGTCCACACTGTGCTGGACTCAGATACAGCAATTCTGCAGGAACAGGGACAGGTCCACACTATGCTGGGCTCAGATACAGCGGTGCTACAAGAACAGGGACCAGTCCACACTGTGCTGGACTCAGATACAGCAATTCTGCAGGAACAGGGACAGGTCCACATTATGCTGGGCTCAGATACAGCAGTGCTACAGGAACAGGGACCAGTCCACAATGCGTTGGGCTCAGATACAGCAGTGCTACAGGAACAGGGACCGGTCCACACCGTGCTGGGCTCAGATACAGCTGTACTTCAGGAACAGGGACCGGTCCACACTGTGTTGGGCTCAGATTCAGCTGTACTGCAGGAACAGAGACGGGTTCGCACCGCAGTGGTCCATGATAGCCGTTTCACAACTACAAAGTTGAAATTATTACTGAAAAAATACTGCCATACTCATACATCCACACAAACGCACACACGCTCATATTGCATATACTTAGGCAATGATTAATCATGTTCTGCAGCTTGTTTTTTTTGGAAAGCATAATACACATTCTTTATAATACACATTCTTTATTCCTTCAAACACTGAATTGTAAGATATCTCTCTCCAGTGGTATGACCAGCCGAGCAGATTGTTTAGCAGTTCTTTGAAAGAAAGACAAAACGACTGTTTATCGGAGCACCTGAATTGGGACAAGACCAAACATGTCCTATAACAGCACTTTCCACTTTTTTCCCACCAATCTGAGGCCTCCTTACAGAGCCCCCCCACCTAGGTTGCAAAAAAAAAAAACCCACAAAAAATGTAACAAAGTTGATCTATTTTATACAGCTATACATGCTTCCTTCCAATTCTCCTGACAGTAACAAAAGCTCTGAATGAGAAATTCCATTTCCTGTTGTGGACAGTATTTCATTTCTGCAGACACAAAGATACTACAGACCAAAGCTGTGGCTAAGTCGCAATGACAAAGACTGACAGTCAGGGGGAGCTCTTACAAAAAAGGGTGATTGTTCAGTTGAAGGGGAAACGGCAGTACTACAGCCTTGAATACCCCCTAAATATATCTCCAGAGCCCATTGCTGGGCTAAATCTCTACCCTATCCCATAAAGCTAATAAATGAGCCCAAGGACTTGAAGTATTGCCAACAAGACACGCGGGTTAGAGCAAAGGTTGAATTATAATTCATTTCAATGGCTTCCCGCATGGAAAAAGGTTGCTCTTTTATTATTATTATTATTTTTTTTAAAGAGTTTATACACTCAGAAATTCTGAAGCTGGGGGAAGTTTGCCACATAAAAAAAATTACACTTTCTCATAAATTCTCACTCGTTCTGTTTCTGGTAAATAACTTTTTAAAAATGGCATTGACACCATTAAATTTAAAAGTCAGGAGAGCTCCGGCTGCCATGGCCTCTCCGCGGAGAACCACGAGTTCAGCGAGAAGGGGAAGAACAACACAAACCTGATCCCGTCTCATGATGAGACCCGAGAGCGTGCGTCGGGCCCCATCGATAAGGATTTGCGAGTACAGTTAGCTGGGCCTGTCACTCGTCACATATCCCAGCGTTCGTGCACTGTGAAGCTCTACAGTTGAATGCGTCTAATCTGCGAGGCTGCGCTAGATTAGCCATGGAGACAGCCCGCAAGGCTGCATGCTGCAGCAGGCCTGTCTCACGCTGGCGTGTTTAGTCTCTAACTAAACAACCTCAAGCGTGCTTTTGCGGAATTCAAAGCGAACTTCGAGTAAACACGCGGACGCACGGATTAGCCATTCTTAATTTAAAACGTCCCAGTCATCACGCGGCAGTCTGCTTTTACAGCACAAAACTCGGCTCAAAACCTGCCAAACAATGTTAAAAACTAAACTACAAAGTTGAAACATTTGTTTTAGACAGTAGTGGGATATTTTCACCAATTCTTTCGCAGCCGATTTTATGAAACGTTTGTATAAACACGGGCAAAAATTTAGACGGGCAGCTACAGAGACGACTCAAAATGGTGGGTTTGGGGGCGGGGGATTGGAGAGGGAAATTTCTAGACTGACAGTCCTCTCTTCCTCCGCCGAACGTGCGGCTTGGCTGTTCCCCGTGCAGCGGCGGGGCTGTGTGTGACATCATGTGTTTGAATAGCAGAGGGAGAGGGGGAGGGAAGAGGGGGGGGGGGGGGGCAGGTTTTTCGGCAGGTGAAATGAGGCGCTTCGCGCGGCCGGGGCCAGTAGTGCATGGCTCAGCGGTCGCCCCCGGCGACGCAGCGAGGAGTCATATGATATCCGCTGCTGTAATGGCGCCACTGACCTCAGGCCTCATCCAGACTGCGTCCAGGTGAGGTCGGCCAGGTTCCGCTCTGCAGGGCCTATCCAGCCCCCTCCACCCCCTTCCCGACTCCTGCACAAACACTCACCCTCTGTATGAGAGTGACCCCCCCACTAGGACTGTGCCACACAGTTTTTTACATTTTCTTTGGGGGGGGGGGGGGGGGGGTCGTTTCTTTCACATTTATATTTTTCAAAACCATTATCCGCCATGCTTGAGACAGACTTGCAGCCTCCAGGTTACGAACGAAATACGTTGTAGAACACAATGCTTTATTTTTACATGAAGAAAAGCCATCTGTGTACTTCCGTGTAAATTCATGCTCAACCACTATGCAAGAGCAAAAAGCTGTCGTATTTGCAGGAGGGTACATTGTTAATTCACTTTGTGTCAGACTTAAATTCCAGGGTTTCAGCAGTTTGAGGAGGGAAAACGCATTCTGGGGCTCTAAAGGGAGCTCCGTGAATCTTGCAGTGACTCATCGGAAAGGGCACTACAGCCAACACGCCATGATTTGTGCTCATTGGAAGAACTGCAAGGATTTTGAGTAATTTGGGCAGACAACTATGTCCTAAACACACAAAATGTTTTGTTTCCACGCGCCGTAAGGACACGCCTCCACAGACCATTTCACAACAGACAAAACCTGTCCTTCTCTGGGACATGCGCTCTCCGTACAGAAACTTTGAGTGCCCAAACAGTACATTACAGCAGTGCTTCTTCAAATGTGGGCCAGGTCTTTAGATCGGCAGCGTATGAGGTATTTACTGAAAGGTGTCTGCAGTCCCCTGGGCAAGTGTATTATTTTACTGTTCTCCGAAAAGCAAAATGTGAGGAGTATTTCTAATTTTGGTTCCAAAGTTCAAAGGCTTGAGTACTGTTAAGCAGTCAAAGCATTGGACAGAAAACCGTAAACACAATCTACTGCAGGGGTCACCAACCCTGTTCCTGCAGAGCCACCATCCTGCAGGCTTCTGCGCTGCCTCCTATTCAGCACACCTGATACAGCTAATTAGCTACTTAATTGCCCTGCTCCTGATCTTGTTAAGTAGCTAATTAGTTGAATCAGGTGTGCTGAATAGGAGGCAGAGCAGAAACCTACAGGATGGTGGCTCTCCAGGAACAGAGTTGGTGACCCCTGATCTACAGAGACTCACAAAGATTTTTCTTCAGTTTTTCCGTTTTGCTATAGTGCATGTAATCCTCTGCTGGAGGTAAGCGAAGCACTGCAGCTCAAGTAGCTCAGGCGAGTACGGTACGTCAGCAGTGTGCATCCAGTTCCTCATCTACATCCAAGAAGCTCAGGGGCTCCCAAGCTGATAGATTTAGGAGGTCATGAGGGCACCCCAATAAGAGGTAATGCTGTGTAATTATTTCTCCATAACTGGAGCACAGAAGGGCGTGTCGACCCAGGACGCCCATCTCACCTTGATCTTCTGCTGGATGTGCCGCAGGGCATCGGCCGTACCCATGTCTGTGTCGTCCGGGATACAGACCACGTCCAGCTTCATCTTGGTGTCTGGGCTCAAGAGCCTCTGCACTTCTTTGGTCGTGATAACGATGACCTCTGTGGAAGAACGAGGGGGTTTTAGGGTCGGAGTGCAAAAGGTCACATTTCACAGAGTGTCCACAATTCACCACAGTTCAGACAAACGATTCCGAATCTTGTTTGGCGGGAAATTTTCTGATTAAACCTGAAAGATGACGAGGAGGGAAGCTTGGTTAAGAGCATTTAGCATAAAGAGACACACCGCTGACGCACAGTGAAACACACATTTATGCATTACAGCAGAAAGGGTCAACGCCATTTCATATTTCTTTAAATGTTAGTACAATTTTCGTCCAAATGATCAGTTACCTTCACATAGTGAACAAAACCTACCGTAAATCACGTACGACTGACTACTACAATTCAGGGTCACAAAACCGCCATTTTGCATGAAAGCCATTCCAGATGGGCCAATGATAACGGCTCAACACAACCCAATACGATGAAAGCAAAATCCACCAAAACCAACTGAAATAAGCATGAAGCTGAGTGAAGATCAACAAACAATGAGCGAGAGCTGAAGACCTGAATCCAAAGAACGGGACAAAGGCGATCGAAAGAAAAACAAGCCGTCGAACGAGGAAGGTGGGCTTAAACAACACAAACCGAGGGCGGATGGATGAGTAACCTGTGGTTGGTCCGTCAGACGAGCGTCTGCTTATTTACACTACAGATATGATGTTGGGCAAGACGCCTTCAATAGATCCTTTGTGCCTTTTAAAAGCACCTTAGCAAATCTGCCTCACTCAACAGAAGGCAATGCATAGCAAGTCAGCTTTACACCACAAATGGGGAGGCCAGGTTTTTATTTTTTTGCTCATGTCTTGTCTTGTGAAAGTAAACTGAAGCACTTACTCGCTGCTCAAAGCAAACAGGGCTACGGTGCCATGTCGCTCGCAACTGTTAGGTGAGAATCCTGCTCACGATTGAGTCCCGACCGGTGAATCTAGCCAGTTTCAAACCCCGGCGGTAGACAATTCACTCCTAAATCTATATTGGCTACATCTTTGCCAAAATCCAGTGCTCAAGCACCTCGATTTATCCAATTTAAACTGGCATCTTAGATCCCGCCTCCGTGCTTTGCTGACGTGAGAGGCATTCTTCAGGAACATTCTAGAGACCTGCATCAGCAAACTCCAAGGGTATATATTTGACATCAGCAGCACACTTGATCAGTCATAGATTAGAACAAAGAACATGTCTTACAGCGCTGGTGGTGTTTGTTTATGTACAGGGGGCGGACAAAATATGGAAACTAGCCCTGAAAAATGGCTTTAACTTTCAACTCTCAAAACTTCAATTCAAAAAGCACCAACACATGTCATTCCTAACTGTTTTATTTTGAACTGTAATTAGCGACACATATCTGTATAAAAGAGGCCAAGCCGGCAGCGAAGCAAGACTCGAAAGCAATACGAGGACACAGTTCTGAAGAGGCCAAATAGTTGGTGCCAAAATTTCAGGCATGTTGGACACAAAACCACCAAAATTGTTTAAGTTAGGGAACTGCGACAAAACCTGATACAAAAATGTGCCAAACAGCAAAAAAAAAAAAAAAAAGAAACCACGCTCGTAAGTCAAAGCTCTCTGACGCTGGCAAACAGAGACTTGACAGGATAGCAGGTAATAACCACTGGAGTCCAGCTCGAAAGAAATCGCCAAACAATTGGATTCAATCCGTATCTGAACCAGTGTCAGCGAGAGCTGCATGCATGTATGCATATAACCACCAGCTTTCAACTCCTCCCACCTCCCAACACCAGCTAAAATCTGAAAGCATGACTTCACATTACAAATATTTCCTGGCAAATGACAGCCTGGCATATAGTTTCCCCTTCAGAATTTTGCACACAAAAAGTGCTAACACAGCAAGCTATGTATGCTGCGACCGACGGGAAGCTAGATGACCGAGATGTTTTATCCATTATCCAAAACTGTTACTCTCAATGTGTTTATCAGTGCCAGCAAAGGACGAAATGATAAAAATCACACTTATTCGACACGCGCTTGTATCAAGTTTGATTATTTTGGGGCCCACCTCTCCCTTCAGGCGTGGAGAAACTGGTGCTGGGTTCCGACTCGCATCCAGCACATATGGTTCTGGTCTCGAGCGCGGGATCTAACTCCGACAGGGTGGCCTCGACCACAAACACGCCGTTCCAGCTGGGCTCGGATTCAGCAATTACGGAAGGGCTGGGAACCCTTACAGATTTCAGCAAGAGACCCAAGGCAACCGCTGATCTGCATGGTACTTCCAAACAGGCTTGAAAAGCAGGGTTAACCCCTTCTCGGTGTCCGCACATGGACCCTCGCGCAAACAGACGCAGGCAGGTGGCCTGTAGCCTGGAGGAGGGACTGAGGGCTCAGAAGTTTATCGGTTCAAACCCCAGTGTCGCTGCAAAAAGAGTGGCTCATAAACGCGCTGAACTCCACACGAGATTGGCCGCAGCTTCGTCTAACTGTAAGTCACTTTAGATAAAAGCGACAAAATAACTGTAACGTAAGGACCCACCGCACAACGGTATCCGGCTTCACTGCAGCCCCGATGGCTGTTGACACTCAACAGACCAACTTTCTGGTAGTTTAAAGTCAGCTGCCAGTTTAAAAATCAACGTCCTGCTCGGATGTTTGTGTGAAAGGAGAAGATAAGGGCTCTAACGGTTGTTCCAGACATGGTGGGGCTGATTGTGCAGCTACCCAGGCCAGGGACCACCATTACGGACCACCCTGCAGAATGCCACATAGACTGGACAGTAAAAGTTTTGGGATTTTCTCAGCTAACTCACAAATCCTGCTGTGTGAAACACCTCTCAAGTCTGTTCCATGATTAGCTCAAAACAAAATCCAGCACCCACACCAACGCTTCTGAATCTTCATTCTATCTCCTCAATGCGATAGAAGGCCCCTGCGCTAGTTCTTCACTTCTCTGTACCGAAGGAGGATCAGCTTAGACGAGGCTAAAAAAAGAAGATGCGCAAACAGAAGGAGACACCGCCCACAAAAATATAGGGATATTATGTCATGTCGAATATAAAATAAAATATTGAAGAATTAACATTAAATGTACCATTTGTTCTTCTTAACATTTCATTGAGCCATTTGAAAAAAATTTACCATTAACAAGCAGTCAACCAATCCGAAACGAGCTAGCAATGGAGTACTCATGTCCTGATGAAAACGCGGAGGTGGGTGACAGGGGTCAATATCGAGTGTGGCGACCACTAGCATCAATCACCACCTGGGAACGAGTTATGACTGTTCATAAGTCTTCTCACGCAATTCTGAGGGATGTTTTGCCATTCCATCTGCAGCGCCACCCGGAGGTCATACACGTTTGTTGGAGGCAAAGGGCAATCCTGAATGCGTCTCTTTATTTGATCCAAGACATTCTCGATGGGATTCGTAACTGGAGAACATGCAGGCCACTCTAAACGAGGAACTACGGCCTTCTGGATGCGCTCAGTGACAACTCGTGCATGTGTTCTGGCATTGTCATCCATGAACGGGAAATAAGAGCGGAGAAGACAATGTAGAGGCACGATAACTAGGTTAATTATTGTGTTCAGAAAGTATTGGTCAGCAATTTGCCCATTCACGATGATTAAATCGGTTTTAAAGTTACGTGATATGCCTGTCCGCACCAGAACAGCCCCACCTCCATGTCGTTCATGTTCAACAACATTGACATCAGCATGACGCCCGCCCCTCAGTCTCCAAACACGCCTCCCAACATCTGATGTCGTGTCCAGTGAACATGCTGGCCTCCCCACTGCAGCCGTTCCCTGCGATGTCGGTTCATCATCGGTCCAGCCAGAAACTGACCTCTGGCATTCATCCCATGCTGATAAAGGCAGTTCTGAACAGTTTGGCTAGATTTTTAAGTCGCCTGACCTTGCTGAGACGCAGCTGCAGTTGTGTGGCATTTACAGTTCGGTGATGTAAGGCATACGTACAAATGTAACGGTCATCGTGGCGGGTCGTTACACGGCGATGCCCACTGCCCTGTCTTTCATGAACGCTGCCAGTCTGTCTAAAGCGTGTAAGGAGCCAAGAGATGAAACTGTAACTCACACCAAACTCTGTGGCTACCTCAACTGGGCAACTTCTTGTTTGGAGTCTGGTCAATGCTTGGCGGCGCTGTTCCACAGTGAGACGCCTCTGTTTCAGCATTCAACACTAATCTTGTTTTCTCACAGCAACTGACTGTCTCTGACTGAGTAAAAGCTCCATATCAACTTTTAAAGGAAAAATATTATGCCTGAGTTTTTCTCTACTACCCCGAGTACGCAACACTTAGTACTGATGTAAAATAAATTATGTTGTGCATTCACAGTTGGTTAATTCTGAGAGCAAAATGAATGAGGTATTTCTCAGAGAGCTTTAAGGAGTGCCACATACACTTGTTACAAAATTTTGGGCGCCTTTACAATATCCCTATATTTTTGTGAGCAGTATTACACTTGAGTTCATCAAATACAAAGCCATGTACGATTGTGTATTAAGCAGTAACAAAAAATATTTTCATTTATAGTAAATGTTCAAGATCTTGTGGAGAAAACATTTACAGTGGCAATAAATTATCTGTGTTGTAAATAAAAACCTTAACAAGCAAACGAAACCCCACAAGTTTAACATTTCATTAGTCATGAATACCATGAATGGGTGAAGTACGAGACAGAAAAGTCGCAATAAAACCCAAATTATCTCCAGGACATTGTCTTAAGTTTGTTTACAAGAATCCGAAGGCCATGATAAAATGTTAGTATTAATAAGCAGCCCACCCTCCATGATTCTTGCGCCTGAAAATAATTTGGTTTGGAATTGTGCCCTGCTTCAGATTTGTACCTTCTCTTGTCCAGCTCCAGTCTTAACTTTGCACTGAATTCAATGCTGCATCATGAAAACCTACTTCCAACATAAAGTCTCCTCTCTACCTACAGCCTGCTTTTTTCAGGGCTGAACATCCTCACCACAGCAGAATGTCTGGGAAGAGAAAAGATGCCCAGCCAGAGAACTAAATTTAACACTGACAAAAATTAATGCAAATTCTGTCACAATATTTCAAGTGTGACTGACATTAGACTTAAGAAATCAAAATATAACCACAAAAATTATTAGACAATACATGTTCCACAAGAAGCTAAGTTGTGCAGGCAGTTAGAATCATGTTATTGTGATGGTCAAGCCAGCAGGCGTTCGAGTTTATTTGCACTTACTTTTCTTATAAGACAAGTAAGATTCAGAAACATAAATACACAGACGATCTATGACTGCTGAACAAAAAACATAAGATTGAATTTCTACTACAATTAATACACAACTGATATGTTAAACATCTTTGTTAATGTTAAGTAACATTTTCTATAGGAAACACTGCACTTAGTTTGAGGTATTCATTCAGAACAAATTGAATATGACTCTTGGAGCAAATTCTTTTTTCCCCCTTCAGTATGGCACTCTATCGCTCCTCAAGAAAACACAATCCACTTTCAGAAAGCTGACAGCTGGTGAAAGCTACCATTATGCAGTTGGTTATAATAATAATAATAATAATAATAATAATAATAATAATAATAAATGGGAAAATTGCAGCACCTCTTTCTCTCTCTCGCGGTTTTAAAAAGCTTAGCTAACCTGTTTTTGGTTCATGTTTGTTTGTTATAGTATTCTGCATTAACGATACCTTCGAAGCCCACTTTCTCCAGCGAGTTGAGGGGGTACCATATGAGAGGCTTATTCCCGACCGGAAGTAGGGGCTTCGGCAGGCTGTAGGTCAGGTCCATCATGCGAGACCCCCCTCCGGCCGCCATCAACACCGCCTGAAGCTCCATCTCTCACCTGTGCAAGGGAGCAGGGAACATGCAAACCAGCGGGTGACATACTGCACCGCCGCATCATATCGCTCTGTCGCCGAAAAACCTTTGCCTCTCAGCGGGTCTGTAGTGCTCGATGGCGTATTACGACGGTAAAAAAAAAAATAATAGCCAATAATTATGACAAGCAGAACGAATAGGGGAGAAGCATGTATAAGCTCTACTTGTTACCAGTCTACCTTACTGACACATGGACTATGTTACATGAATAAATCACATTTCGAGAACTACTCCAGAGTAAAATGACAGTGTCTGTGCAGCGTCAGTTTACAGCAGCCCGATCTACACGTGTCAAGCTGGCACCGCATGAATCAACAAAATAGTAAAGTAGCAAATGGATCAGGTCAGCCGTGTTGATAAAGCAGCCGTTTACCTCGGTCTGCATCGGCCAACTAAATATAACTTACGAATCCAGTACAGCTTACCTGGATGAAGCGAGGACTAAGAAGCGAAGCAGCTGATGAGCTGATGCAGAAAAATATCCTTAAAGTCAACCAGCACCTCTGCAGCTGCCAGCGACCCGCATGAACAAGCGGCTAAACGACACCGCCGAGATCTTTAATTTCCTCTTAACAAAGATCTCCTGTCTTATTTACTACATACAAGCAATGACGATCATTCAGCAAATTATCAGAATTTTGGCTGATTACGTAAAGAACACGAAAGTTGTCGATGTAGCCCAAGGCTAATCAGACGAGATGTTGCTAGTTCCGCTATTGAATGGGACCCGGGTGAAACAAGAGGGGAATCTATGGTTCCTAGCTGATGATGCAACCCTCGTGTAACTACTGAGAGGTCTGAATTACATTGTTCGTGTAATGGCCGAATTTTTGTCATGCTGAGCATTACACTTTTTGAATATATTTAAAAAGCTTTTTCTTTTTGATTCAATGTGTTAAACTCAATAATCGTTCTGCAAAGAAATAAATATGTCAAGTGAGACAGATCATTTATTAACGGTCATCAGCTCATGAATTTCAAAATTGAGTTTGACTTTATATAAAAAAAAAATCACGGTATTTTAATCTACTGGTATTTCTGCGTTTATTTTTCTTTTAAGCTTTAAAAAAATCATAGGATTCTGAGGATTAATTCATTTGATTGTATGATGACAAGTTGATGTTAAAAATTCAGGTTCAGAAAGTTGAAGTCTTCTCCATAATTTGGCTCCAACAGCTCTTTCGTTCAGCAAAAAAATCTTCTGCCAGGAGATAAAATCAGTTGGCCAATTTCAAGGGTAGATGAAAAGCAAGGGTGGGATTTTTACTCTCTGAGTCCAGGATTTTCCACTGCTGAAGTACATAAAAAATTTTCACCCACACATACACACACGCAGGCACACACGCAAATAAAATACAAACATGCGCAGATAAATGAATCAGAAGTTCAGCAGTTCATTGCATTTTGAGCCCTGAAACGGGATCTGGAGAACTCCAAATCAATAGTTTCCAGACCCCCGACCTGGGAACATTACCAGCCACCCTCCTCCGTGTTTGAGAGAAACGGCTCAAACCCCAAATCGCAGAGCTGCGATGTAACAGCAAATTGAACTTTGGGAATGTGGCTCAGCTTTGTTTGCTCTGGAAAGGAGATGAGCTTCGCTGGTAGCTGCCTGGAGAGGAAACCTTGGAAAAACAGGGCAGCCTGGAGAAATCTGCCGTAAAAAGATGAAAAAAAGCAGCGAAGGCACAGTAATAAAGGAATGTGTACAGAGAAAGTGAGACACGCGCTTGGGCACAAACTCCTGTCAAGTTTTTAGCTCAACCTTCACTGTGGTTGACCGCAAATTTGCATTTACAATGAGTTCACCTCACTGCAGTTTGGGAAAACAACTACCATCAGCCTCAAGGTCCACTTTTAAGGGCAGACCATTCATGTAATGTTGTCTGTGAGGAAGGCCAGTTGTTAAGACCACCCAGACAGTCAACTATTGAAGACAAAATCTACCAACAGTAGCCTTTCATTACATTCATATTTTTCAGTGTTGCTCGAATTGAAAGTTGAATCGCAGCCAACAACATCTCATGGTGTGACCACGAACCAACAGCAACAAAATAGATTAGCGCCGCCAAGCAAACAGAGAAACATAACATTATTTTTCAAAATAAATAGAGAAATATACAGCGTTTTACCTCCATGTTGTGCTGGTGAGCTGTATTTTTCTAAACTCGTAAACTGAAGCATGAAATGTACGTAAAGGCAAATATCCTAATATGGAGTTATTCCAATAAAATGTTTTATTTAAAAAAAAAAAAACTTCATGAGCCGAGATTAATTCCCTGTTGTGTTCAGGGTCTGCAATTATACAACCACACGTAGCTGTAAACCGATTAAACAAACTAGCTGTGCATGATTTTAGCAAATCCCACACTCTAGAGACTAATGTATGCATTCCGTCCATCCATCTGTCCATACGTTTGTCACGCTTCTGTTCTGCGCCACAACTCCTCAACTTCAATATTTTGTAACAAAATTTAATACAGTGCATGATCACAGCTTATTGTGTAGCTGTGCCTTTTCATACATTTCTGTCTGTCCTCGAGTTCGTCTGTCCATCCCTCCTCTGGGCTTTGTTTCCAGGCCAGATATTAGCCATCACTTGGCGGGGGATCTGAGTATTTAATGCTTGTTGTAAATGGTTGAAGAATTTTGAGGCCAATTGTGGCAGATGAATGAAGCTGAAATAGAAACAGACTTCTGGTAACTCCCAGATTCGGTCTGTATGTTGTGTCGCCATTGGAGGACAGGTCACCCAACGCCGCAGAGGAGGCTGTGATCCAGTTTGATTACGTGGAGCATAACACATGACATGTGGACTGGTCCCACTAATGAGAGCATTCCAGTTGGAGATCGAAAACAGTACAGGCATCAAAGCAACAAAACCCAAGCCCTTTCCTTCACAAGAGCAGCCAACAAACACTCCCCCCGCCCCCACCCCGTCCCACCCCCAGGTGAACCATCGCATGACCGGCCGTCAGAATCTCCTGCCCTTTCATTTCTGACTCATTGACTTTATTTACAGGCTGTTTACTAGGTGCCATCATCCTGGACGTAAAATAAACGGTGGTCTGGCCGAAACGAGGACCACCATAAACGTTGACGCATGTCAACGGCAGTGTTTGTACGGTCGGGCCCCGCGTTACTGCTAGGTTTAACTGCCCGTGAGTTTGACATTCCAGAACCAGGTCCATATAACATGGGTAAACAGGCTGTTTAATGACAGCCTGTTATTGACACAGTAGGCATACAGTAGAGTGGAAACGTCGGTATGAGGGGAGCCACGTCTTGGGAGGTCATGGAACATTCCGGCGGGCAAATATGCGCATGTACGTGACTGCGCGTGGTTCTTTTATTAAAGCGATAGTTCAAAAGTGCATTTGTTGCAAAAGTGTATAAAGAGAGAATGTGCCGCTTTATCAAGTGCAAAGCTGCAGACTGCTTGTGGTCGTCACTGCACAAACAGTCCCTGCGGTTTGTAAAAATGATTAGACGTACAGAGCTGAAAGCCTCTTTTGTGAGTATTTTGTTGTGATGTTTAAATAAAATTATGCCATTCACACAGGACATGACCTCATTTCTGCGAACATGTTTTTCCTTTAACTGTTGGAACGGAATTGAAACTCGAAACCTGCTGGCCTTTTTGACAGAAAGCACATCGCAGTGATTAGATTAGCTAAACAGTCTGCAGTTTTTTTTTTTAACATCATAATGGGATCAATTTCAGAAAAGGGAAAGCAGCTCCCAAATTCAAAATGGCGAGAAACCTGGAAACAGAATTCTCCTCTCCCCACAAACAGGAGGGGAGAGATCTCTCTGGCGTACAACAATTAAATTAACTGAATTACATGTGCAGGACTTCATAACCCATTACAAATCTTCTGAGCCTTGAATCCAAATGCACAGGTCCTGATGTTTGGCATAGAAATCCCCTGTATGTTGAGCAACAACAGGCTGCCTGAAGAATAAAAATGCCTGCTGCAACAGAAAAAACGTGGAGACAGAGAAAAGGTCTGTCTGCACCGGGCAGCCTCAGAGCTGAAGCTCTACCCCGATTTCCTTCAACTTCCTATTCCTGGCGGCTGCACCTCTAGTAAATCATTCTCAATTCCCTTAAACAAGCCAGTTGGATTAGGTTGGCTTAGATCATAAACAGTAACCGGCCGGACCACCCAGGATGCTGGTCCAGTCAGGCACAGACCGCGGCCTCCCCTAGAGTCTCGCCGCGGCCGGAGCACAAACGCGCTTTAGTATTTGGGTTTTCGCGTTTGCCCGCGCGCTTCCCGGGTCTGCACGCATTTTCTATGCAGCTGTTCCGACGATGGCATCAAACGCGGAAATAAAAACAGTCGGAATCTGCGGCGCTCCCAGCCGGACACCGGTTAACCGCGCGCTTAATATGCGCACCTTGTGTCCATCCCGCTGGCAACGAATACGCGTAGATTTCAGAGGAGACGGCTCCCATTTGCGCTCGGGATGTGCGTCATTCATGGTCCGTTTCATGGTGATTTCACACGTAGGCCAATATACGTTTACACGGCTAAGCTGTGCTGAATCAAATAGGGAAGGGATAAGTTTCATCGGTGAGATTTCCATGAGGAATCTTGAGATGACTCATGGTGTTTATGTTGGGATGAAAAATAATGACGTCAACACGACCAGGATTCTTTAAGTTACAACAATTTGCACTCTGAAACAATCCTGCAGTCAATGATTATAGAAGAACTGTGTATACAAAAAATTTAAGCAAATTAGTGCATGTATAATGTGATTCAGCTTGCAAGTGTCAAATCTTTGGGTTTGTTTTAAGTCTGCCTTCATGTGCCACAATGTGTGTGTGTGTGTGTGTGTGCGCGCGCGCGTGCGTGCGTGTGTGTGACTGCACGAAAGTTATGAGTTCATTATTCCAATAATTATAATACCAGCACAGCACAGTTGTTGTAATATAACAGGACATGGTTTTTATATTGAAGTAAGCAGGACTAATTGAGGGTTAGGTTTCTCAGTGGGTCAAACAGATTGAAATTGCATCCTCCTTGTGTCACAGGAAAAATTTGGTAAAAAAAAAAAAAGGAAAGGAAAGGGAAAAAAAACCTGTTTTGTCCATTTGCTCGCCGTTTCTTGCACACATTCAAAGTTCTCATCCAGCTCCGAGATTAAAGCCTGATTCATGTCCCATAATTCTGTGTCTTGTAACTCAACAAGTAATAAAGTTTGTTGAAACTCCCAAGTGACTAAACTATGATGTTTCATTGGTTAATGGAAAACAAAATCACTCTGACGAACCATAAAAACATAAAATGCCTACATTTAATGATCGGAATTTAAAGGTGCAGAAAACCCTTGCCAGAGTCTATTTTGTGCAGTTAGGGACACGTGACGGAGAAAATTTTATAAAGGTTTTGGAGACCAAGAGTAATTTCAGCTTTTTGTGAATGGAAAGCCCTGCTGTTAAAGCTGTAGACTGGTGCAAGTATATTTAATTAACATAGGTGTAAACCATTTTTTTCTGCGGGGTCTTGTGTAACATTTGTCAAATTGTAAGCATCACTGTCCGTCTTGTTATTTATAGACATGCAGTATATTCTGACACTATTTTTATCGTCAGTTTCCCCAATGTAATTAGGAAATGTCATTTTTTTATTTCTTGTTTTATTTCTTTAGGTCTTCGGCCAAAATATAATTTTACATAATGTTCCTTCTAATTCAGATAATGGGTCATTGATCTAATTAAAATTCTTGGTTAGGACTTTGTGTCAGGCGTATACATTTATTTTATGTGCAGTTTAATAAGTACCTTTATTCACGTCTCTTTTTGATTGAGATCCCAGGGGCATTTTCAGCAGATTAATCAATGAAATCAATTTGATAATAGAGGTACCATGGCTTTCTGATATGTTCCAATCCTGCACAGTAAAAATACCAGTGTTAATTAAACTCCAATAGAGTTCATTTGAGTCCAAGATGGATGGTTTGGTCACATATAAACAGTGATGGAGTTGAATTAACACTGTGATTTTCGCTGTGTGGTTGAATTTCTCCCAGTGGTTCTGTTGAGCTATTTTCCTGTGGTAGGCCTCAAAATGTGATAGAACCTTGGATTCATAAAATCTGCTGCATCATAACAATTCATTTGAATCTCTGCTTGATTTAACTTTCCTCATCTCCCTGTTCCTCAACCTGCCCAGAAACCGAAAAGGTTAGGTCAAGGAGGTTGGAGTTTCCTGAAGGGTTCTTGAGTCCATCCTTGGTGCAAGTTTTTTTGTTTGTTTGTTTTTGGCTGGACTGGTGCAGTCTGGTGCTTAATCCCTGGATGTCCAAAAGGTGAGTGAGTGAGTGAGTGAGTGAGTGAGTGAGTGAGTGAGTGATGAAGTTACATCATTGGTCAGCCAGCCAAGTGTGCTTTTCCTCATTGGCTATGGGGCTTTCAAATTTTCAAACTGATTTGGTGTGAGCTGCCAGGTTTGCTCACTCGGTTAAGGCGCCGCATTAAGAGCAGTAGTGACTTCTACAGCACGGGTTCGATCCCCAGTCGTACCAAACAGCAGCTTTCTCAAAACAGGCCACGATTGGCTAAAGTGCTGTAGGGATTCAAGTTGGGAGGGAACTGCTGGGAAGGGAAATTAAAAATGATTGTCTTGTTCGTTGCTCCAGCGCCTCCTGTTGGCCAGCCGGGCACTCGTCAGTGAGATTCTGAGCTTGCTCATGTTCGGGTATCCTCCGCCCTCGTTCTGAACTTGCGATGGTTTTGACCAATGAGTGTAAAGATGCAGGGGCTGACAGGTGCGTACTTCAGAGGAGAGCCGCGAACTGTCTCTCTCTCCTGAGCTGGCAACAGAGGGTTGCATCCGAACAAGCCTTGTACATAGTTCTCAGATGAGGAATTCCAGATTCAGGTGGGATTGGAGATGCCAAATTATTTAAAAAAAAGCAAAATATATATTTAAAAAAACCTGATTTGGTGCAAATAGTTTTTATTACATCACTAGGGGACACTCACAGCAGATCCACACTGATACAGTTTACAACAATTATTACCAAGACCAATACAGAAAACTCAACGAACATTTAAAATCCAGGAATTAACATTGTAGACCATACAACTGACTGCATACCCCTGTAACAAATTGCCCACAATTTTGCACATAGTCCACAGTCCAACCATATATACTGTAGGTTTTGCATTGGCCTTGTTAGTACGGGAAAAGTGAGCTGCAAAAAATATGGTGAGGCTGTTGTTGTACACATTTTTTATTCTTGTTCTTTGGTCAGTAAAATCGATGACCCAGACTAACTGCAGCGCTTTAGTCCATCCAAAGAGGCGATACAGGTGTGTCAGTGAATCTGGAGGACTTGGGAAGAGGCACGTATGAAGAGTTTGTTTCCAAAACACTACATGTCCATTTTACTCATTTGAGTGAATTAGCCCTCTCTTTGTTGGCACCTACTGCATTTTATAGAAAAACACAAACTTTGACCATGAAAAAATACACCGTATTGTAGGAATTTCAAAAATGGATTTTTTTTTTGCACCATGTGTAAGAAGCACAGGGCTATTGCACAATTGTATTATCTCAATTTTTGTAATTGGCACTGATTGCATTTTGGAAGCAAACTCTTCATAAGTTCACATGCCCTTATTCCACCTCTTAGGCATGATAGACTCATAACATCTCATAGATGCATATGTAAGAAGAATGCTTTTACAAGGGCTTTGTTATATATGGCTACATGCAACATGTGCTCATATAAAAGCAAAGCTGAATGCATTCATGGAAGAACAATAATATTATCTAGGATTTTAAATATGTATCAGGGATGGATCAAAGTAAAAAATATAACCCCTCTCTCCATCACAGAGATTAAAGGGTCCACACTCCATAGAATTTCATATCCATCCCACAATGCACTGGAAATTTAGACAGACCCCCTCTGTCTAAATTCTGTCTAAATTTAGACAGAATGCTGCAGTATGTGTATTTGTGCATGAGTGCATCTTTGTGTGTGCTTACGTGTCTATAAGTGCGTGTGCATACGTGTTTTCATGTGTGTGTACCCATGTGTAATGTATGTGTGCGAGTTTCTGTCTGTTTCTATGTGTATATGTGTGTGGGGGGCGTAAGTGTTTGTGTGTGTGTTTGAGGGTATATGTGTGTCTGTGTGTGTGTGTGTGTGTGTGTGGGTGTGTGCGTGGGTGTGTGTGTGTGTGTGTGTGTGTGTGTGTGTGTGTGTGTGTGTGTGTGCGTGTGTGTGTGTGTCTGTGGGTGTGTGTGTGTGTGTGTGTGTGTGCGTTATGATGATGGCCCCAGTCCAGAGGGCTGTATGGGGTACAGCAGCGGGTAATGGTTGGCAGGGTCTGGCTGGAAAAGGCTGGCAGGACCGTGCACACTGTGCCAGCTGAGGACGCAGGCTGTGCCTGCAGCTGTTTTACACGCCGCCTGGCCTCTCGCCATATTTCTACTGGATAATGGCTGTCCAGACTCCGGGGGGTGGCTGGGGTCCCGGCTGTTTGTGGTCGGACATAGGTTCAGATAATGAAGAGCAGGGAGAGAGGGAAAGAGAGATAGAGAGAGAGAGAGAGAGAGAGAGAGGAGGAGTGGGAGGGGGGAGCGGGACAGAGGGTAAGTGAGCGGTAGAGAGGGAGAGATAGAAAGAGAGAATGGCCCAAAGGTAGGAGCTGATTTTGGAAATTTGGAAATTGGAAGAACTAATGCGTTCAAATAGGGTTCCGTTGGAGCAGAAAAATGGCAGTTACACTGCGGTTAAACAATGGTTGAGTTGTTTTAGCGGATAATGCTGCCTTTAAAATTGTTTCTCGCATGCGGGCTGACCCACAAGCCCTTCTAAGCATTTAACAATTCTCAGAGTAGGGTTATAAAACAGACACAGTCACTGGCAGATACATCGATAACTTTATGTTGCACAACATTTCAAACAGTTTACCAGGCAGACACATCGATAATCTGATGTTATCCAAGCTTTAAAACAGTTTGCCTGGCAAATACACCGATAACCTTATGTCACACAAGCTTTGAAACAGTCTACCTGGCAGACACACTGATAACCTTATGTTACCCAAAGTTTAAAACAGTCTACCTGGCAGCCACATCTATACCTCTATGTTACACAAGCTTTAAAACAGTCTACCTGGCAGACACATTGATAACTTAATGTTGCACAACCTTTATAGCAGTTTACCTGGCAGACACATTGATAATCTAATGTTACCCAAGCTTTAAAACAGTTAAGCTGGCAAACACGTCAATAACTTTATGTAGCGCAATCTTAAAAACAGTCCACCAGGCAGACACATCGATAACTTTATGTTACACAAGCTGTAAAACAGCCTACCTGGCAGACTCAGTTATAACTACGTTATGCAAGCGTTGCCCTCAGATGTAAAGGCATGGTGCGGTCTCCGGTTCTTGTCTAAAATAGGAAATTGATAACAGTATGTGTCTGCCATAATTATAACATCTTATTGTTCTGTTAATTTCCAGGTGCATCATATGAGTATAACATGCAATGAATGTGCGTCCTGATCTCCCTGGTAGGTCTCTGGTTCAGAAACAAAAAGGCCCCCATTCATTAACCTTCTTAGAGTGAGAGCGCTGACCTCAAATCAGTTTTGTCTTTTTCATTCATAGTCATTGTGGTAAGGAGGTGGGCTGGTGAAACTGGCCTGAGATCAGTGCTCTTGCTTTGATACAGTGAGGTCCATCATTATTTGTTCAGTGACACAATTTTAGAGGGCATTTTTTTACCTCCAGGTTAATTCATTAGAATTTAAATATTCTTAAAGTGACGCTGACAGCCAGCCCATGAAATCTATATGGAGAGAATAGTGTGTGACCCTCTCCAGCCCTTTAAAACGGTGTCACTGTTCCAAATTCAATATTTGTGGACCGCACTGTATGTCATCAACATGCTATTGTGCATGGTCCTGTCCGTGACATTGAACATTGTGCTGGTAAGTGGTTTGCATTTTAAACATGGGCTACTTTGGTGGCACAAATGTCTTCATAATTTTAGATGTCAGAATATTTAACGAAGGCAAGAAAGATTGACAGCACTGTGCTACATATAGATACAGTGGACCACAATGATATTTACCTTCTTAATGGTCCTTTTCTGAGACAACCATGCATTTGCAGGATTGTAAAATGCCTGACATAAGTACATATAGAATATGTGCCCATGCTGGTCGCTGAGTTTATATGTTGTAATATCCTGTCAGCCAGGCCTTTTGCGGTTTGCTAAATGCAGACCAGCTCTTTCCAAATGGTGGCAATTTTGCCTTCATCAAACCCACTAAAAATGCTTATTAAATCTGGCCGAACTATTTCCCCAGAGCCATCCTGTCTTAGACTGATAATGACCACATTTAAAATAAAGTAATGTTGAACACTGCATCCCTTTGACTCCAGGAGAACAGTTATATCCCAATATTCTGAGACAGGGGTAGAATATAATTTATTTACCGCAGTTGTCTTTATCTGTATGTAGGTGGGGTCACAAGAAATTGTATGAGAGGGGCAGTAAATTTGAAGGTTATATAACTATTTTCTTTTCTACTTTAATTTATATTACCAGATTTTTTAAAACCTTTTTTTTGTGATTGCAAGGTTTTACATTTGCCCCTAACATTCCCAATGTGGACTGCGGGCACTTGGTTAAGGCTCTGCCAAACACAACCTAATGCCAGTGCTACTTCCAGTTGGCTATCAAGACAGTACACGAGGCCATTCATTAAAAGAAAAGTCAAAACAAATCATTTGCCAGTCACGCTGTCAGAACACTTTATTATATAGTAAATTTGGCTGCATAACACCTTGAGGTTTGAAAAGTGCAAGATTTTTATGACATTCTGAGTTGAACGGTCATAAATGTCCCTGCCGTAGTCAAGCAAAAACCTGCAGAACTCATGACCCAGCTGTTTAAACCATATAACATTCATGCTACTACACATTTACACTGTCAAATATTATAAGCTATTAGAAGTTCAATGTACTGTATTATATGTTATTAAACGTTCTAATCGCCATCCTGTATGTTAATATCACGTAACCGCACTGCACTCCCAGCAGTAAGTTGTAATACGTTCGACTGCACTCAGATTTCACGAAATTTGTGTAGGTTTTTGTCACTGATATCCAAATTGTGAGGTATTTTCAGAAAGCGCAGGACTTGCTCTTCTAGTACCATCCGAAAAACACGATCATTTTCAGAGTATGGCTAATCATTTGAGGAACGATGCTCTGCCTCAATGAAAAAAGCAAAGTAGTTTTATTTGACAATCGCTGCTGTTTACCTGAATGACCCAAGAAGGTTTTTGAAGGCCATTAAATCCGTTTCTGTGAGTAATAAAGCTCAAACCATACCGACCTGCATTATGAAGGACAAAGTTGCCGTCCATGACAAGCTAGATATTTTAAACTGCTTTAACAAGCAGTTTGTATCTTTCATCTCACTGGTTGATTCATCTTGCTCTGCAACTGTGAAACCCAGTCCTGATGTTCCCTGGTCTTCAATTTAGCTATTTACCTTTTACTGTGCAGGGAGCACTGAAAGCTCTCGACACAGGAAATGCAAATGTGCCAGATCCTATTGATCCCTATCTTTTAAAATTGGCAGCTATGCTGAGAGCCTCTCGCATTTTAATTTGATGGTGGTAATAAAGGAAATTGTAAAGATTTGGAAATCTGCCATAATACTTCCTTCATTAAAAGGGGAAACCACAAAATTTCAGATAACTATAGACCGATATTAAAATTGTCTGCACTGTTCTTAAAGATTAACTATTGAGCAGCTCAAGGAGTTTCTATCTTCAATTAACATTTTATTCACATTTAAATCTGCATTTAAGAAAAATCATAGCACTAATACAGCAGTCAGGAAGATGGTAAATGATATTTCCATGGCACTAGATAAAAAGCTATATTGTGCATCTCTTTTTTTTTATTTGAGAAAAGGCTTTTGACATGGATGACCATAATATCTTTATACAAAGGCTCCTTAACATAGGGCTCTCAGAGCAAGCAGTTGGATAGTTTGCTAACTACCTCACTGATCAGTCTCAGTGCATCAAATATGATGGTTACTTGTCCAATGTTCCATCTGTTTGCAAGGGTGTTCAACAGGGCTCTATGCTTGGCCCACTTTTATTTACCATTTACATAAATGATCTGAATCGAGATATAATGAAAGCTCATTTTGATTTTTATGCAGATGATACAGATATTTACTGCTGCGCATCTACCCTTGCTGAAGCTGTTGACCATTTGCGAAGTGCTTTTATCTTTGTTCAGAACGTTTCGTCTGAAAGTTGTTATAAATGCAAATAAGACCAAGCTTATGTTACTTTCTAATGCCGAGAGTTTGCCACAAAATATCCTATTGATAGTCACTCTTGAGGGAAAGGTCTTTGAGAAGGTTGATTCCCACAAATACCTGGGCATTTTGATTGGCGATAGCCTTACTTTTAAGCCACAAGTACAGTGTTTGGTCAAAAAACAGAGATTAAATTGGGGTTCTTGTTGTGGTCACAGGAGTTTTACATGTTGTGCGTCCCAAGTGTTCGTACGGAGAGTGGAAAAAGGGCTTATAGGTATTCTGCACCTTCTGACCGGTATATATTGCAGGCTGTTTTAAAACTCAATGAGTTGATTTCCTTGAAAGCTTTTAAATCCATTTTGAAAGACCTGAAGAGAGAATCATTGATTTGTCAGCACTTACTCTCATACATGTTCATGTACTCTTTGGATGCATGGCTAGTAGTGCTTTTTACTTTTTGGATGTCTTATATTTGTAATTCTGTTCCTTTTGTTTTGTCTCTGTTTTAAGTAACTTGTTTATTCATTTTTGTGACTGCCTGTCTTGGCCGGGACTCCCATGCAAAAGAGATTTTTGATCTCATTGAGCCCGATGGACTGTACGATTTTGGAGAAAATGGGAAAACATGTCATGAGACATTTACAAATAGTTACTTCCTTGGAAACAATGGGGTCACGGACGTTTGCCAAAATTTCTGGGTAATTCATGAGAAAATTATGATGTTTTAGGATGTATCAAGTAGAGACAGTCCTGCCCTTTCTGAAAATACCACGCAAGTTGGATATCGCCAAAGAAAATGTGCTCAAATTTAGTAAAATCTGAAGGCAGTCCAGCATGTTACATCTTGCAGCTGGAAGTGCGGTCACGTGATGTCAACAGACAAGATGGCGACAGCCAAATAACGGGGGCAGAGAGAGAGTGAGTTTTCGGCAGGGCACCAGACTATGAGGTGGGTAAATTTGGCGAAAGTTGCATTTTGGGAAATGTAGTTACCTGTCTGACTTGTTACAAACTGTGCAGTGTTCTGGGGTTGGGGAGAGCGTAGGGTGGCAGTGCCACAACCGGGTAAACAAGACCCCCCACGCTACCACTGTGTTCTCTGTGAGGTCCTCTAACCCCCCCCTCACCGCCATGAGGCCACAGCGGGACTAAAGAGAATCTCATTCATTCTTTAGCCCTGACTGGGACCCTTCTGCCTTCTAATTAGCTGGCACACCATCATTTGAGGACTTTTTGCCTTTTTGTGTTGTCTTTTTTTTCCCTTCAAAAACGCGGTCTGGCGTTTCTGCGCGATGCTGTCATGTGGCTGATGACAGATTGAGCCCTTGAGAGCCTGGGAAGACCTCCCGCTCCGTCCGCCCCCATCAGCCTGTGCCTCTCTTCCAGCTGGCTCGCGGACAGAGGAACATCCCCGAAACTGAATTCTGCGCGCGCACGCGTGTGTATTTGGGGGCGGGGGGTTCCTGAATCTGCGCCCCGGAATGGCTTTGACTTAGCGCTGGATGGCCAAGAAAAGAGCAGTGTGTGGACGACATATGCCAAGCATAATGACATGACCGATTTGTGGTTTTTGGGTAGGGGCGAGGCGAGGGCCCTGCAGACCGAGGACCTTTCATTTATTCCCCCCTGGTTCCGCACCGTGGGATATTCTGCGCAGAACGTGCCCTCCGTCTCGAGAATCTGAAGCCGGCGATGGTGGCGATTTTTCTGGGCAGTAAAGTCACGACGAACATCTGTCTCGCCCGGTGAGCCGGGGCTCCCTATTCTACTTAAGTGACTGCTGTGAAGAGCAGTTGGAAGTTATCAGCAGCGATTCCACCCTCGCATATTTGGTTTTTACTCTGATATCTCCTCATTCACTGCTGTCAAGCGTCAAAACAGCATACAATATTGCCTCGCTTGTTTTGGTAGGGGGCGGATTAGCTGTTTGCTGTGATCTCGCCCCAAGTCGGATTTTAAAAATGTTGTCAGTTGTCACAGTGGAGGCCAGCTCACGTCTTAACCACGAGCGCTGTGTTGGAATTCTCCTCGCAACTTATTTTCCTGACTCGCAGCTTCGTAATCTTTTTGGCACGGTGTCTTTTTCAAAATTCAGCGTCTGCTGCAGATCATGTTCATTGTTATTGCAAGCATAGTTTTTCCCCCACATCAGGGCCAGTGCTGCAGCTAGTATGAATGAACACTGATTTTGCCAAAAGGATAAACAGATATTGTAATAGGGTATATCCCGAATCCCCTGAGTTTTCAGCATCAGCTGCCTGCAATCTAATTCATGGCTCTAGCATGTAACTCATTGCACCTCCAGTACCTGGCTTGTTGTGAAATGCATTATAAATTTCTGTGAATACTCATGTGACTGCTGGATTTGCCATAGACATCTGTCCCCAATGTTACATTACAATTCAATTCTTCACTTTTGATTTGTTCTGTATTTAACCCTTTTAACATGTCATGTTGCTGATTTGGGATGAGAATTTTCCGAACTGAATATCGATGCTGATTTATGAGTCCCTGCTGGGGACCTGAAAACAAGGTTTTCAGAGTACTGCACCAACTCTTGCATTTGAAAATAAAATACAAAATATAAAAACTCCAAAGAACCTCCTCTTCAAAGGGATTGATCCTGAATAATCCAGAAATTGTGGCAAGAACTGTGATTGTTTTTCCTTTTAGGCTATTGATCAACATTTTTAGCTGACTTAGCCTGGAATGTATGGGTGTGCTACAGCAATCTTCGATGCACACTTGCACCATAGAGTTTAGAATGAGAGGACAGAAAGATTTGCGTTTAAAACAAAAAACAACAACAAAAAAAAAAAAAAACAGAGGGGACAGAAGCCTTCAAGGACAAAGTTTAGAGACCTTTGTCCCCCTCTGTCAACCTGGCAAACAAACGAGGTTGTGTCGAAGCGTAAAACATTGCGCGTTGTGTCAATCTCGTGATGGGTCACCTCTGACACGATTAAGGTAGCGTGGGCAGCGTTTCGGGATGGATCTTCACAGATTGAGTGTGTAATCACCCCCCACATACGCGCGCGCATACATACACACACACACACACACACACACACTTTTGTGGTGGTAATATTAGCGCTGGCTGTGTGGGAACGCGCCGGCACCTCACTTACAAATGACGATTTAAAGACGGAGGGGGCTTGTGTATTGATGGTAATCGGGGGACCCCCCGGGACCTTGTCCCTCACCGCCTATTCAACGAGATTCTCTGTCCCCCCCCGTGTGTGAGTTTCTGTGCCTCACTGCTCGTACTTCCTCCCAACCCACTGCACTTGCGCTGCTTGGGGTGGGAGGGGGTAGAGGTATACATGCAGGGGGTGGGGGCAATGGTTGTGCTGCAGTGAACCTGAAAAGAGATGCCTCCCCCCTCCTCCTGAAAGGAGCCTTTTGTTAGGGATGGGACACTGATCTGTCCGTCAAAATGACAGGCAGGACACAGCGATGCTCGTCCTGCTGCACCTTGTGTGCGTGTGTGTTTGTGTGTGTGTGTGTGTGTGTGTGTGCGTGTGCGTGTTTGGGGGTTGAGGGGTTGGGGGGGGGTATGTTGGGCCCACTACCGTTCTGGAGGGACCTAATGTCAAATCCACAGAGGCGTATGAGTCGAGCCCTTTGGGTCAGTAAGAATAGAGAATAGGGGAGGGCGATATATCGCCTAAAACAATGGAAACAATCGGCTATCCAAGCAGAAGAAGAATCTCTCTTTTTTTTTTCATTAGCATCAGTGCCAGAAACCTTAACCCTTTCAGCGCCGTGCCTAGCGATATAAGATATCAAAATCAGACGCTTTTCAAAACCCATCATGTGGCGATTTTAAACTTTTAAACAAGTTTTCACATGACAGGTTTTCAACAGCTCAGGATAACTACATTTTTAATTCCTGGAAAATGTATTCAGCCCTGAAAGGGTTAAGAAAACATGGCTGGTTACTAATGAGTTGCCACTTGCCTGGTGCCACTGTAAGGTTTTCCGGCCAGTTGACTTGCCACTTGTCCAATCAGCTCAATGCTTGTCTGTCCAAGTCTTGTCTGATTCTTGCACTCATTTTAAAGCATTTCGGAAGGTAAATAAATAATTTATTTATTCATTGCGCCTTTCAAGCAATAAAGCCCTGTGTCCCAATAATAATCACCCAATAAGGTCACACTGTAAATAAAGTGTTGCTCATAAAGCCTTTATACAGCATGTATAATGCTATCATAGTTGAGATATAATGTCGTCATAAATCATTCATAAGCAAATTTTATGCTTTCTGTAGGGTGATATGACACAGACTTATTCAGCATGTGATGCCAGATGTGATAAAACTAACTATGTCACTTAGCTAGTGGCCAAATTCTATAAAAGGTGACATTGTCGGCTAAGTGACATTGTCATTGTCACATCTGGCATCACATGCTGAATAAGGATGTGTTATTTCACCCTTTACAAAGCATGACATTTGCTTATGAATGATTTATGACAACATTATGTCTCTACTATGATAGCATTATACATGTTGTATAAAGGCTTTATGAGCAACACTTTATCTAAAGTGTGACCCAAAATAAATATGTATAGAAACATGGCACAAGTAGGAAAAGGTTAAAAGAATTGAATATCAAAATAGAAATAAGGAGTATAAAAGCATACACCTTATCAAGACTTAAAAACCAGAAAAAAACAAGAATTCAGTAGAAGAAAGTAATATTAGTCCCTAAAAATAACTGGAGAAAGAAAATACAGTGATATCAACATCCCTTTGAGAATTTAAATACATTTTAATACATATATTAGGACATATCGCCCAGCCCTAATGGAGAGCTGTGAGTTTGCATGCCTTTTAACTGCCTGACTCCTCTGCCTGACCACCTACAAGTCTGCTAATCAGCCAGCTGGGTTCGTTCCAATGTTTCCAGAATGTTCTGGAAATATCTGCGGAATTGGATTGGATTCAAGGGGCAGATTCAGCAGAGGTCTGGATTTAATCAGGCCTCGCCTCTAATTTTAATGGAAGCCTTGATTTTTTTGTCGACATCAACACAGTCTGGATTGCTCAAGAATCACCGAAAACGAATTCGGCGAGCTGCGCTTCGAGGAGGAGGGTTACAAAGAGCGAACGCTTATTTTCAGGTCAAAGATAAAGGGAGGCGCTAATTGGACCCAGGCAGAGGTGTAAGTCTCTTTGAAGCATGTGGCATGTGGAGATAAACCGAATAACACATACTCCTTCACACCAACTGGGCTCGGATAGCGCTGATGTCAAAATTAGAAGAAAATGCCATTTTCATTCCCTGCTGGGAAACACTTGTTTTAATGGCCTTGAATTAAAAAAAATACTGCAAACACTTCAGCTGCCAGATGCTAAGAGCCTTTTATTACAGCAGTAGATGGCTGTTGGCTGTTCCGCAAGGGCCCTGTTGCACCATTGTGCAGTCTGGCCTGCCATTCCCAGTAAATAGCCTTCGATGGGAGGCGTGTAATTGAAGATGGGTGTGAGCCCTTGGCTTAGCAGTGCTACACTGCTAGCGCATGCAGAAACTCCTGTTGGCAAAGATTTTTTGCCAGATTTTCAGCATATGTCACCTTTCACACCCACGTATTACTTGGATTTTGGCCTTTGACGAGAGAAATCTGCTATTACGTAGGCCATTTTCTGAGCTTTTACCCCGGCCGAGGATAAAGCTGTTACATCTAGCGCTGTGTGGAGGTTAATTCCCAGGCCCTGTTATTTAGTGGAACAGGGATGGACTAAAGCACCATGATCAACAGTGATGATCCACCTGGAATTAGAACCCTAAACCCCTTCCCGTATGAATGAATGCATGTTCCACTGATAGATCTTACCAGTTTATATTTAAATTCAACAAATTACCGCAAACTTTATTGGCCTAGCATTTCTATACTGATGTAAGTATTACATATGGTCAAGAACATTGGCCTATTATGTTGAAAAAAAAATAAATTCCCAGAAAATGTCATCTTCAAACCATTGGGTCAATTATATTTTATAATCCGTCAGAACTCAGCGAACATAACGGAAGCCTTAGATGTGCGGCATCAGAAATGAACTCACAGTTGTTCTCTAACTTAATCAGTGCTTTAGCATTCACAGCCCTCACTGCTCTGCTCAACTTCACTGCTTCAGCATTAACAAAGCGTGCTGCTATTTTAATTAATGCTCTAGCATTAGCACAGCCTGCTGCCGTGCAATATCTGAGTTAGCACTTAAGCATCAACAGAGCTAGCAACTCTGCAACAAGATCACCATTTAGCATTAGCACAGTTTGCCGCCCTGCATTACTATAATCAGCATTTTATCTTCAGCAGAGTTCTGCTCTGTAATGCCTTAATTAGCCCTTAAGCATAGCCAGAGCTAGCCCCCCGTCCTACTTTAATCAGCATTTTCGCATCAGTATAGTCTGCTGCTCTGCAATACCTTAATTAGCACTTTAGCATTAGCACAGCCTACTGGTTTTCCCTAGACTTAACCAGCGCTTTATTGATATTGTACTTCGGCTGGCACTTGTTTCCATTCCTGATAGAAAGGAGTTTGTAAGATTGAGCAGTGATGTTGCGAGATTATATTTCATTCAAAGTCGACTTACCAGTCGATCCCAGTGGTGTTTTACCGGTTGAGGTCGAGGGCTCTGCTGTCCCAAGAATTTCAATACCACTATTGACAAACCGTTAATGCACCTTCAGACTGAAATAGGACAGAAACATCCCTGAAATGTTGAAAGCCATTAATCACCTGCAATGTGGTTTAAAGCTGTAGTGTTGAGATTTTCCTTTGTTAGGACTGAGAGGCCCACGCTGAATCATGGAAACCTGCCTTAGACTAAAGAAGATCCTCATAATTTTGGCTATGTAGTGTTTATACTCTCCTCTGATTAGTGTAATTGTCACAAGCAAGTCTACAAGTAAATCAGAGAGGTAGCCTGATTCTCTTTATCAGTGCGTAAGCCCTCTGGGTAATTTGAAGAGTATGTTAGCATGGATAACGCATAGGACTGTCTGCACTGTGTCAATCAGTGCTGCAACACCGGTGGAATTCCCTGATTTTTGCGTAATTTGTGGAAGTACCTTAGCGTGGCTAATGCAGCGCAGTGTCTTCATCAGTGCTTTAACTTCAGCACGGCTCTCTGGGGAATTTAGCGTTGTAACCCTGTGTGGATAACACAGACTGGAGTCCTCCTCGTCTTTATCAGTCTTTTAATTTTAATGGAGCTTGGTGCCCTCCGGGTAATTTGGAGCGGTACGTTAGTGTGGCTAACTCGGAGCGGTATCTGTGTCGTCCTTATGAGCGCATCAGCATTTGCGGCGATCTTCGCTCTCCGTGTGACGCGCGGCGGCACCTCCTCTGGAATTCCTCATATCCCCCGAGTCGCTGCCAATTCGCTGTGGCGTAGGAACCGCCTCAGGTTAGGCTGCCCTCCGTGTGAGGTCCATCTACCGAGGGGTCGACTCGCCCGCTGGCAGAACAAACATGGGTGGGACAGTTACTATACACATCCTCGCTGGAATCACACATTGTGCTTTCATTAAACGGCATAATGAGGCCCCGGGTCTCGCCGGAGTCATGGGTCACCTCTTTACCTGGGGCACTGATCGGGCTTTATAATCAACTCCCTGTGCCTGGATAACAAAACCCTCACATCAGATTTGGAGATGGAAGAGTTGTAGGGCTACGGACAGGATCTGTGGGGCCCTCACAAAGCAAACAACTGTTATACATCTTGTTTTGTTATACACATTTCTCCTGTGATCTAGAAAAACTTATATGCCACGTTTGGTAGAAACTGAGTTTGACCCTTGTTTGCAATAATTGTCTGGTGAATATCTTAAAACACTTGCTATTAGAGTTATTTAAAATGTCAAAATCTGTCAAAAAAAAGTTTTTATTTTTTTGGCTTAGGAAAAGTCCAGAATCCTGAAGATTTTGTTCAGTTGCGAGAATCCTGTTCACTGATAAATTTACCAGGTTTTTCCAGATCACAGGACATTTGCATATACACAGCTATAGACTGAAATTTATATAGACGCATGATGCGGTACCTTAAGAATTTATTAATTCACATATGAATATAAGCCTTCGTGCGAGTACATTTCTCATCTCTTAAAATTTCAATTTGTTCTCTATTCAAAATTAATATGAATGTATGCATATCTTAGACATCATGCTATCAGTTCATTGACTTCTGAAGATGAATCTACCGAAAAATACTTCTTTCGCTCTCTCAGGCTGAATGGAAAAATACCGTATGTACGCTCAACTTTCAATCCATTGTTTTCCTTTCTTTGTATGGCATCTGGTGTTTAGACTTTGAGTCACACAGCGACCCACGCGAGTCTGAAGGATGCGCGGAGTTCTCTTCGCCCCTTTGAAGTCTTTCTTTTAATCTTTTAAAGTATGTTATTAGGCGGAATATGTAAAATAAGCCTACTGTGCTGAAGAGACTAAGAGGGATTAATTCAGCTTCATGTTAAAATAAATGTTTACGCCATTCCGCAAATTTTTTTGGCGGGCTCGGTGCTCGGGCGCCGTGTGAGCGCGTGTGTGGTCCTCTTGGCGCTCGCTCAGGGCCGGTAGGCTGTAAAGGTGGGTGGCGGGAGATGGGGGGGCGGAACAGGAAGCTGTAGCGAACGTACCTGCCCGTGCCTTTCTGTCGCCGACAGCAGCTAACGTGAGCGACCTCACGCGGGATGCAGCCTCAGAACCAGCAGCATCAAACCTCAGTCCTCGGGGGCCACAGTGTCTACGGCGGGGTTCCTCAAATCCACTCTCCAAATCCAAATCCAGCCCGGGTTTTCTTTCCTCCCAGCTAAGCAAGCATCTGATTGGCTTGGAGGACGTTTCCTGCTTGCATAACTGAGTTGGAACCATTGATTGTATATGACTCAAACTATGTAAACTGTGAGGGTAGTTAGCAACTATGCCTTTGGGAAATGTACCCCAAATTATCTGAAAACCCGACTCCTTGTTAAAGGGAGGGTTGATAGCCCACAGTTCTCGGACCTCAAGGACCGTGAATTGAGGACCAGGAGTTTTTGGGATTTCCGTTCAATCAACATCTAAATCATTGTGCCTTAGCCAATCAGTGAGTTAAAGTTTAGCCCTTAAGTGCCAGAACAAACCAAAAACCTGCAGACATAGCAACGCTCCAAAGGTTTGAGTTTTAGTCCCCTGGTCTAACTGCACACCACTGCATACAGAGAGCGGAGTAGCGGGTGTGAAGTGAAGGATATGCATCCAGCTTTGCTTGTGGTAATACTTTATAGCATCTGGATCATAAACTGCATAAAAAAATGGACAAAATAACCGTGACGTCACCATTGGTTTCAGCATACCATTTAGGAAGCCTCGATTTTGGCAATTTGAACAGCACCATTTTGTCATTTTGAAACTAGATGTGATCCTTATTGGACGAGAGCCTGAATTGAAGATCCAGGGAGGACCGAGGGGTGGATCTAGGGGTGGATCTGACTGTATCTGACGAGGACCTGAGGACAGCCACGCCCCTACAGCATATCTGGCTTTATCCTTTATTCTGGTCTATTTGCGACCATAATTTACAAAAATGAACATCATGATGTATCGAAGGAGACTTGTAACTTGAGATAGATACTATAAAATCATGTGGAAAATGATAATTGAAATAATAATTCAGGTGGGAAAGTAGGTCATTTTCTCATTGACTTCTATAGCATTGAACGTCTCTCTGCAGCCACTGACGTCGCCATCTGCTGGCCATTAAATGAAATGCAATGTTTAGAGATTTCCTCACTAGCCTCACTTTTCAGACCCAGGCACTGTGTCTATCTTTTTATACAGCCTATGATCTGGATGTGCAAATTAGCCCCTGGCATGGCTATTCGATAACTAACACGAAGCACTAAACATAACACAACTGTACACATGCTCAGGAAGGGACGGGAAACTCCGCTCCTGGCGAGCTGCAGCCCTGCATGTTTTACATATCTCTCTGCTCTTACAAACCTGACTCAAATGACTGCTGCGTCTCAAGGGCTTGACAACGAGGCAATCATTTGAATCAAGTTAATCAGAGCAGAGGTACGTCTACAACATGTTATCACATGATTGTAGTAGTTTTCATTGATCCAAGGTCAGTACATCATTTTGATATTACCAAAGGTACATATAACTTTTTTTTTCCAAAAATTACATTGGCTGAGAGTGTGGGAAAAAATAGCTCTGTGTTAACATCGCGCTGTTCATATTTCGCCAAAACTGAATACTAAGGGTAATGTTGGTTAGTTATGTATGGCTTAGCACTGATGCAAGCTAACTAAGTGCCACTCTCATAACTCAGTTAATGTTTCTTAGCTAGCTAGCTGGTGTGCACGCAGTACCCTTCCATAACCATTGTGTAACATCAGTTTGTTTGTAAACAAGCTAACGTAAGCTCACTATTCAGTAGACTGTGAATTTAGAAATCCTTGCTCGTTCATGACTGTGACTCACTGACTGACTGAGTAGCAGAGTTAAGGAGTTAGGTCAATGCTAACATACAATGGCAGTTGCCATTAAGGCGTTAACGGAAATAACGTTTGTTTGCCATTAAATTACGCAATTTCATTAAGAGATAAACAGAATCTTACACTCTGGGTCGTCTCATATTGAAGTTATAAAACTTTCTTACTCAACAAACCCAAAATTTACTCTGCTCATTTCATAACTTTCCTATGAGACGACCACTTGTCTTGTGTAAGATCCTCTATTTGGACTATGGCTCTCCAAGAGCAGGGCTCCCTCCTCTTCGGCTAAAGTGACATTTATGAATACAATTCGGTCATTTTGAGAATTCTTAAGTGTTAAAACATATCAAGGAAGAAACTTTTTCCAGGAATGCATTATATAATGAAATAACTTGTGTTTTGCCAAAAGTACTGACTGCAGATATCAGATATTTAGAGGTGGACAATCCGAGATCATAAAGTTCAAGTCCCCAGTATTTTGTTTCAGCCACCTGAATATGGTAATGAGCTCAATTTTGCCACAGAGGCTTAGAGATAATTAGTCAAATCAGCTGGCTCTGCAAATGGGTGTAATGTACACTTGGCAGGATTTTATATTCTACTGACCTCTGGGCTTTTGGCAACGGCAGACATTCAATAATATAGATTTGAATAACTGTTAATTAAATATGCAAATATAATTAGTCAACTAGTTTCTTAAAATCCAACCCAGAAGGAAAGGAAACAAACTTTCCCTGAATTTTGCTGATCAATTCATATACTGACAATATCTGTTTTTCTGTTCTCATGTGAATGACCTTAACCTGCAGAAATGCAAATCGCATTAAATTACACATGAAAAATATAATTTATTTTTATTTAAATGTATTAAAATGAATGGATGCATAATTGAATGCTCGTATTACCATGTTGCATTTACCACACAACTTAAATTTAATCACTTAGGGCACTTTTTTTTTTTTTTACCTTTTATGACATTTTACGATGCACTTTTATGACATATCAAAATTCAACTCCTCTAATTCAGACATTATAAACTAACAGACTCTAATGTTTTGATAAGTGAAAATGTAAATGTTTTCCTTAAGACTATTAACCCGAGCGCTGCAAATAACTCTTCTGTTAAGTGCATGGGAAAAGCATTTGTTGACAATTGTGTGCATTAGGAGACTCGTATAAAACAACAGCAAAAAAAGAAATAAAAATCCTGCAAGCTCTCTCTGTGGAATACCTTTTATTTGCTTCTGTAGCTCCCCCTTGTGGTTTTTGGAGCAAACGTCAACCGTTCAGGTTGTAATTCGAGGAAGGGAGGAACATAAATGTGGATGAGTATTCCATATATTTCCCTGAAATTACCCTCGGACATTTCAGGAGAGCAGAGCGCACAGAGGGCAGCTGATCGAGCAGACTGCCCTGTCAAATGCACCCTCGACATGAGAGAAATAAGAGTTGGTCGGCAGAAAGGCAGCCATCTTGACTTCTTACCAACATCACCCCGGCATATCCTCCCTGTCTGAAGCTGACAGAACGGTCCCAGGACGGCACTGACCCGCTTCGTAGGGCCGATCTGGCCTGGAAGGGGTTAACGGGGCAGGGGGCGGGGTGAGTGGGAGGAGCCGGCTCGGGAATGAGAATTCCTGCTCGCGGTGGCTGGTAGTGGCTTCCGGTTGCTCTGGGAAATCAGTTAAAGTGAAGCCGTCCTGTGAATCCCACAGAGGGCATTAATCATCCTTAACTAGCCCCTCACACACTATTCTGAGAGCGGGCCAGAAGCCTCCCTCACTCTCTCTCTCTCTCCCTCCCTCTCTCTCTCTCTCTCTCTCTCCCTCTCTCTTCTGTATCTCCTTGTCTCCCTCTCTCACTCTCTCTTTCTCTGGTTCTCTCTCTCTTCCTCTCCTGCTTTCTACCTCTCCTGGTCTGTCTTTCTCTGCTATGGGATCCATCTCTTTTTCCCTGAAACACCTCCCCACACACACACACACACACACACACACACACACACGCACACAGCCGAATGACACACATACACAAATAAACACACTGGCACACAGAAACACAGCACGCATGCACACACACACATACACACACACGCAATCTATTGGCACACGTACACACGTGCAAACACAATCCACTGACACACACAGATCACTCACACAGTCCAATGGCACACTTACACACACAGACACCCAATCTACTGACACACGCACGGACACATACAGTCCACTGACGCATGCAAGCACACACTCAATCCACTGACAGACACACACGCACATACGCACGCATTCACTCATGGACCTACTCTACAGGAAATGCTCTACGCCATTAAAGAGCGGACTGGACTCGGAGTGAAACTGGCAGCTCCTGCCCCAGACCTCCAGACCCACCCCGCTGTCCCCACGGTCGCCCTGGCGGCCCTCCCCTCATCCCCGAGCGCAGGCACAGCTTCACGCGCTGGGAACGGAATGAAAAACACCCGCCCAGACAGCCGGCGAAGACACTTTTAGTAGGCTTCATAAGACTCTGATCGCTAGCAACGTTCCCACAGCCGGGCATTTAAAAAAGGCCGCTAATCGGAGGCAACAACGGCGATTTATGGGTCCCCTCACAACACAGCCCAAAACGAAGCCCCCCCCCCCACCACCTTGATTTACTGTGTTTTTTACCGCTGCGCCGCAGAACGAAAACATTTAGGCCGGCTAGAAAACAAGTGAAGAAAAACAGGGTCTGGGCTTCCTGTCAAATTGAGCATGCACGATATTGCCGTTGACAAGGCTTGTAATGATCTCGGTCAGTTCGTACTTGAAAAAGAATAAAGAGAACAGAAAAATATAAACTGGCAGTTTGACCAGTCCATGGTTTCAAGCTTGAGGGAGTCGGATACGATCTGGCGCCATCTACAGGAGGCGCTGAGAATCGCAGAATCTGGGCAGATGCCTGTTTGGCGAGGCCGGTCAGTGCACGGGATTTGCGATCATCAATCTTTCACTGAAACGCATGTAGAGCATGGAGGGATGTACCCGGATATCAATTTCTCTTGGCAGCGCACTCCTCTTCCCCTTGAAACATAAATTGTAAAGTAGCGGTACTAGGGTTTCAAAAATAACACTGCTATTGCTTCAGATAATTACATGCTTCCTTGTTGAATGTCTAAAGCTCCGACACCTATACGCCCAGTTTTTTCCCCGTGCACTCCAGCTAAGGTTAAAACAGACGGTATTCTTAGAGACACAGTGCAAAGCACACGAGGAATGTCTAAAATAATATTGAGGGTGTTTCAGAGAGCTGAAATAATTGCGGCGGGGCCTTGAAAAGAGAAGGTCTGGCAGCCTGTCAGTCTATACACTGCCGTAATGCAGAACATGGCATCTGAGAGGTCACAAAAAATGCATCTCCTCCTAGATTTCTGTTGACATATTTGGTTTTCGATGTAATTGATATTTATCATACAATCAGACTGTATATGTAACAGAAGAAGATCCAAAGAATTATACGCGCACTCCAAATTCTGAGAAATGGACCATTCGCCCATTCCAAGTAGCCAAAACCACACTGTTTTAATGGTCAACAACACTGTATTCCATACAAGCAGAGCGTGTGAGCATGGTTACTCTTTATATTTAATAATGGCTGTGTTATGGTTGTCTGTGAGGCGTCTCAAGCTAGACATGGCATTGGGGACTTTTCATTGATAATGAGATAGTATATTTCAATATCAGTCCAAAGTAGCCAGAAACTCCTAAATCTATAGCACTATGAAATAAAATAAAAATGTGCTGTATAGGTTATATGTTTGCTGCTCAAGAGACATATTTTGTAAATGTAGCACGAAATGTCCAATAATGTTCTTTAGGAACTTAGAGGCACTTTATTTAAGAGAGACGGTACACATAAATGATTAAACCCATGGCTGGGGTTACAATTTCATGTACCTATATCAGCCCACAGCAATGAAATTAAGCGAGCCTCTTCCTCCATTTTCTCTGAGAGCGCAAGGCCGAAATATCGGCCTTGTCTCTGGTACTCATTTTGCATCCTGACACACATTGGCTGGTTTGACCAGGTATTCAATCATTTTAGCTGCTGAATCAGCCGTTCTGCCATCGGAGAGCATTTAGAGTCGGCTAGTCCACCAGTCTGGCTTAGCCTGCGAGCTTAACCGCATAAAATCTATGGGCCAAAGCAGCTGTTTCATTCAAACCTGTGGAATTCCAGGTCTATTTTAAATTCTAGATGAGATCCCAAGGTTTCCAACTATTCCAAATTTGTCCAGCTAAATTACAGGGCACTGTGTGTGTTTGTGCAGTGATGAGCAAGATCAAGATATTTTCCATTTGATGTAATTCTGTGGCCATAAAAACATGGTGTCTTTGGTATGAATATTTCTCTCAAAATAAGCGTGATGTGGCTTCAGTGAAGCGCTCAATCAGCAGATACAGAATATGTGATATACTTTCATAATAAGGGAAAACTTAAGGTAAAAATAGAGCTTAAGGGGCAAACCAGCTTTGACATGCCTTTTTCAGCAAGTGTATGACTTTGAAAAGCTGCCTGGCAGCCATTACCAGGCATAAATGTTGAAAACACAGCTTTAACCCCCTAACGCCAATGCAGAATCCCAGCTGTCCTTCACTGGAGTGGTCGGCTCAGCCTGACCATAGTCTTTAAGGGAATGGGTTAACCGGGCACTGGGTCGCCCATGGAGCGCACTGGCATGCTAAACGCACTCCCCTTTCATCTCGGACACAATGGCCGCCGAGTGCAGGACGATAGGGGAGCACCTTTTAAAAGCCTCTCTGCTGAGCCCACGCCATGATTTTAAGTGATCCCCCCCCCCATCTGCCCTCCTCCCTCAACCTCGGGTGAAAATCATCATGGACGCCACCCCCCCGATGAGGGTGTTGCGGAGTGAGGAGCTCTTATTCCGAGAACCTGGAGGTGAGGCCTTTGGTGTCGTCCTGATTTACTCTCAGACCAGTTCAGCTAACGAGAGCGCGCTGTCCCAACTCTCAGGGGGAACATAACAGGAAGAGAAGTACAGTCGATCTTCAGCTTGACTTAGTAAATAATAATAATAATAATAGTAATAATAATAATAACTAGAGTAACTCCCAGAGTACAAAGCTGCGCCAAGGCAGCACAGTCCAAATCTTGCTGAGTGGGAGCAAAGTTGAGTTATCGTGTGTCATAGGATTTCAAGATGGCTGCCATGGTGGCCATAATGTTTGACTGATCGCAGTAAAAATCAATAGGGTCCATCCCTGATGTAATAGCGACCCACCCACAAAATTTCAGAGATATCTGTTTATTACTTTTGAGTTATCTTGTTCACAAACAAACGGCACCGATCGCATAACCTCCTGCCAACTTCGTTTGGCGAAGATAATAACTAGGGACCATCTGGGATCATAGCAGTCGCAATAGCGAAGTGGACATTCCTTACAGTATAGCTGAGGACACGCCCATCTACAAACCCAGCCGTCCTTCTTATCAAAACTATCCTGTGAAGTTTGAAGGCTGAATCTTTAAAGGTTGCGATACAAACGTTCACAAGAACTGCCCACAAACAGACAGACAGATAGACAGAAATATAAACACCAGCAAAAATGGTCAAAACAGCTTTCCTGTTAGTTCTATGGCAGTTTCAGAGGTATGACCTGATGACACCCAGACACACAGATCAACCAAAAACAGTATCAGCTTCCCTACTGCAGCTGGTAACAATAATAAAATATAATTTCCACCTAACTGAATGTGCATCGGACACAGCTAAATTTGAGGAGTCACTTCTGTGCGGGCAAGACCTCAGAACCTGCATCCTGGAAGGTTGGCGGTCTGAACCCCAGTGTTGCCATCATAAGATCAGACTGATGACCCTCTGAGCAAGACCTCTCACTCCTGCTTTGCCTAATCTACTTTAAGTCGCTCTGGGATGCTTTTCCCAAAAGTGTAGTTGCTAACTTAGTTAGCAACTTGCGTAATTCGTCCATTCACAGTCAATGGGCCCAACTATGTACATAAGTTCGCATCTGTGATTTTGGGAAATGCACCCCTGGATAAGTGCACCAGCAGCACTCAAAAACTTAATGTCAAATAATTCCACCTAACTCAGGTTAGAACATTCCACTTAATGTAATTAATTATACTGGCCTGAAATCTTAGAACTCAGTAAGAAGTTACTTAAAAGAATTGAGAGGGACCACTTGACATTACATTTTTAGTAAATCTAACCCTCCAATCTTTTGAGTGTGTGTAGCTGTGATGTAATGTAAAATCCTGTGGTGGATTGGCTGTCAGTCTCAGGGTGTATTCCACAATGCATGCTGGGATATTGAGGCAGAGAAAAGGTAAGATAATGCTGGGACAGACTGCACGGTGAAGGAAAGAATGTGCCCCCAAAGACTGAAGAGTATCGATGGGTGTGACGAGACAGGAATGAACTAAAGACCTTTATGAAGTTCAGTGCTGAGATTCTGCACAGTGAATAAGAATAAATGACACCTTGACAGAGATGAGGCGGCTCAGTAACTCTCATGTTACGTTCAGAGATGACAGCAAGAAGTATGACAACAGGGAAATGCACAATAAACCAAAATATCTGGAGCTACAGTAGGCGTTCTGGGGTTAAAAGCCCACAATCTCACTGCGCTTCGGACCATTTTCTTTCCTTGGGGCATTTGCCTGTCATGTATGAGAAAAAAAAAAAAAGTTTGACAGCGTAAGAGTCAGTTTCCATGTTTAATAAGGACACCATTAGCTTCTCCTCAATAGTGTTTTACTTTAAGTCATGTATTATGTCTGCAATGCAATACCAAAACATCAAAGACAGATGGAGAGAACATATTAAAACAAGGACAGCTATATGTAAGCCCCGATATACATCGCAGCTCGAGAGTTTGGAACAACCTGTTATTTAGAGAGTTCCGACTATTTTATTTAATAAAGCGCTTGTATGTTGGAAATTATATACAACAAATGCATTTATACATTTTTGGTGATGTTTTATTTAGAATTTCAAGTATTTGGGGCAAAAAAGGGCCTTTAAACAATAAATAACATTCTTATCTATTTTACTGATTTCTCTCGCAAATTATCCACCATGAGATTTGATCAGATTTTTTGGCATTCTGGCTATTGATCTCGCTAAAGTATCATTTTTGGTGGATATCCACGTGGTCTGCAATATTATCCATAGGTCTGGCTCCGCAGATGGGCGTACTTCGCAAAATTCTCTATCCAACTGACCCCACAATATCTAGAATGGGACTATATCAGGCCATGGAGTAGGCCACTCCATATTTTGTCATTTCTTCTATGGAAATTTCTTGCAGAATTTTTGATCTTTGTCATTGTCTTGCTGTCACACTGGGTTTCCTCCATTTAATTTATGTGCTAATTGCAAGTGATTCCAAACTTTTGAGTGGTAGTTTAGGCAGCTGATTCTTCATCGATGGAAGCAGGAATGAGCACTGAATTTTGTTTAGGGTCTCCAAATGTCTTTGTCCCTAACTTAATGCAGCTCTCGTGTGTGGACACGCATGCATTTAAACCGTGTGTATACACAAACTAAAGCACACATCATGCTTTCAGCAGATCAGGCGCTGCTCTATAATCCTGTGCTGACCTGAGATCATTGTTTTTCAAGTTAGCCAGGGGGCAGTGCCCAGGTTTGGAGGCTCCGCCTCCTGCCGGTCTCCGAGGCGACGATAACTGACTCGCCGGGTCTACGTGTGAGGTCCGCGGAGGACAACGACCGCGCATTATCGCTGGAAGTGGCAGGACCCTCCCTCGTTGCCCCAGGCGCCTCGTGACTCACTCGAACAGGAAGTGCTGGAACAGGGCCCAATTCCCACTCAGCCTGTCCGGGAATAATGCTCGTAACAGTCTCGGGTACTCAAAAGTTACGACTACTCACCTCTGTCCGTACTGGGAAATGTACCTGCGCGGAGGTTTCATTGTTAAAAACAGTCAGCCTCTGAAAGCTGTGAGGTGTGTGCTAGATCTGGGCGGGCCTGCTCTGATACAGGGGATAATGTCCTGTAGGTTTTCACCCAAACACTAGCAGAACACTCCTCATGCAGCATCTGGTGTTATCTTTGTGCTGCAAGCACTAATATGTACATATGTACATGCAATATGTAAATTAAGCTCAAAATTAAAACCTATTAGACACTAAAGTTGATCCCCAGGAACAGGGTTGGCCAGACCCAGATTGCTGGGTATACTTGCATTCTCAAAGACTTTACTGTCAAAACAACTTCTTGATAATTTATTGTTTTATATGCCGTATGGTATGTGAATAGCATCAGCTGTACTGTATATTCCTTGAAAACACGATACTTGGTGTGCAGGTTGTTTTACCTCTCTCGGATAAAGTTTTAATTTTATTTACAACCCCAATTCCAAAATAGTTGGGATGAAGTGTAAATTGTGAATAGAAACAAAATGCAATGACTTTCAGATCACATGAGCCGATATGTTATTTAGCATGGAACACAGCATTTCAAATGTTGAAACTGAGACATTTTACATTTTTATCCACAAAATGAGCTTATTTCAAATTTTCCAGCTGCAACAGTTCTAAAAAAAGTTGTGAAACAGGCAAAAAAGGGCTGAAAAAGCAATTAGTATATAAGAGAATCAGCTGAAAGAACATTTAGCAAGTAATTAAGTTAACTGGCATCAAGTCTGTAACATGATTGGCTCTAAAAAGGATGTCTTAGAGAGGCTGAGTCTCTCAGAAGTAAAGATGGCCAGAGGCTCTCCAACCTGTGTAGGCTTGCATAAAAAAATTGCGGAAGACTTTAAAAACAACCTTCCCCAACGTCAAATTGCAAAGGCTTTGAAGGTCTCATCACCGACAGGGCATAACATCCTCAAAAGATTCAGAGAAACTGGAAAAATCTCTGTGCGTAAGGGACAAGGCCGAAGACCCTTACTGGATGCCCTTGATATTCGGGCCCTCAGATGCCACTGCATCACTCACCGGCATAATTTTGTCATTGACATAACTAAATGGGCCCAGGAATACTTCAAGAAATCACTGTCAGTAAACACAATCCGGCGTGCCATCCACAGATGCCACCTGAAACTCTATCATGCAACAAGGAAGCCATTGTTGAGCATGATCCAGAAGTGCCGCCATATTTTGTGGGCCAAGACTCATTTAAAATGGACTTTAGCAAAGTGGCAAAGTGTCCTGTGGTCAGACGAGTCCAAATTTGACATTCTTGTTGGAAATCGTGGGCATTGTGTCCTCCGGGCTAAAGAGGAGAAAGACCACCCCTCCTGTTATCAGCGTTCAGTTGAAAAGTCAATATCTGATGGTATGGGGATGCATTAGTGCATATGGTGTGGGACACTTGCATGTTTTAAAAAGCACATGAATGCTGAAAGGTATATAAAGGTTTTAGAGCAACATATGCTCCCCTCCAGATGACATCTATTCCAGGGAAGGCCTTGTGTATTTCAGCAGGACAATGTAAAACCACATACAGCAGCTATTACAACAGCATGGCTTCGTAGTAGAGGGGTTCATGTGCTGTCCTGGCCTGCCTGCAGTCCTGATCTTTCACCGATTGAGAACATTTGTCACATAATGAAAGGAAAAGTCCGTCAAAGGAGACCCAAAACTCTCTAGCAGCTGGAAGCCTGTATTAAACAAGAGTGGGATCAAATTCCAATGGCTAACCTCAGGAAACTTGTCTCCTCAAGGCCCAGACGCCACCACTCTGTGTTAAAAAGAAGAGGGGATGTTACACCATGGTAAACAGGCCCCTGTCCCTTGTGATCTGTAGCAGCCATCAAATTTGAAATGAGCTCATTTTGTGGATAAAATTGTGAAATTTCTCAGTTTCAACATTTGCCATGTTATCTCTGTTCTATTGTGAATAAAATACTGGCTGGTGTGATCTGAAAGCCATTGTGTTTTGATTTTATTCGGAATTTACACTTTGTCCCAACTATTTCAGAATTGGGTTTGTATATTAGCGTTTCCTTTTAATGACAAAAGTGTATGAAAACTCTGTCGCTGATAGATTAAAAGCGCTGTGTTATTGGATGGAACATCTGTTGGCTGTTTCCTGATAAAACAATAACTTCTCACCACCCTTTCATTGAGTCGCGATTAGCGAGCAGCAACTGGGAGCCGTGTAGATTTCCCCCGACCAAATAAAGTAACAGCCACACTATTCTTTCGCCTCTTACATCATTCGGTATGCGAGTGATGTAAAACAGATAAAGTCTCAGCAATAAATAAAAAGCTATAATTTACATCAATGATAATGGAAACTGACTGCACGGTGAACCCCACGCTGATGTCGAACTCCCAAAGACCCTTGGATCTTTGAATCATTTGAAGGCGCTGGATGACCTGCATGGCCGAGGGAAAACATTTCCGAAATAAATGATGAGCATCCTTTGAAAAGCGGCACTGATAGTGAAGTTTATGGTTTCAGGAGGCCCCTGTTAATTAATGATGATATTTAAGTAAATAGAGGTTTAATACATCACACAACAAGCTGCTTTTGAGAAGCTGCTTTGATAACAAATTCTCATCCACAACCGTAACTTTTGAAACTCAATATTGAGAGCGAATCAAAGACCTCAAGTATTAAAACAGGATTAAAAAAAATCCTTGCTTTTGAGAAGGCCAGAAATGAAGACCAACTCAGTCTGGCCAAAAGTAATGAAATTGTTAGATCCCAGAGAACACGAGCTTGATTCTGGACATGTCAAGAGGTGGACACGTACGTTGAGAGCTTTGACAAAATGGATCATATTGACCCCAGCACAGCTCAACTTTTACCCCTGCGTAGCTCGGAAACATTCCTGCCAAGATCGAAATCTTTTCCCAAATTTAGTCTGATTTTCACCTGAAGGTCTAGACATTGTTTCATAAACTTTTCACTGCAGAAATGTCCACAAGGAACAGAGCCCTGTGATCTGGAAACATCATAGCAATTGGAGCAAATGTCATATTTTTGAAGAAGGCACATTAATCTCAGCAAAGCAATTTCAAATTGAGCAAAATGCCGTGGCAGTATTAAGGGCTATGATAAACAACCTCTGGCAGAATCTGTTCTCGCTCTGCGATCAGGCAAAAATAACTGTCTCACTGCATCAGTCTAGACACGTTTTCCTTGTAAGACTTGTTTAACACAGATTAATCTGTTGAATAAAATTTTATGACTAAATCTAAGACAGAGGACTTGTATGTTACCACGAGGTAATACAGCTTAATGCAGTCGCTGAAGTTAGATGACTAACCTGTCTGACTCGCTATTTGGCTAAGACACAGACTTGAGCCTGTTGTTTGCAGTCATGGACCCAGAACTTCAAGTCTTGTTCTTCAGTGTGATTGGCTTGATTTATTGTGAAAGCTCAGTTATGGGGCATTGGGCCCATCCAATCTGGCAGCCTTTTTGTACGTACATTTCCTGTTTAGCATTTGGATGGTGACCTGATCTGCCATTTCCACTCTTCTTGGTAGTCGATTAGGAAGTACAGAAGTCAACTGCCTGGCCCAGTGCCCTGCTTGCTAGACATAGAGAACGTCTAATCAAAGACCCACTGCAGTTATGGTATGGCAGCCGTCTTTTCGCAAGTCCATTTTGCCAAAACAAAACGCCCCTCTGTCACTTGATGAAACCGACTACGTAATCATTCTAAAATTCTCCGCTGTTCCTTGGATGACAGGCTGAACACAGCACCCCGTTGTACGACAACAGGCGCTGAACCGTGAGGTAGAATCACGACCGCGCTCTGTCATAGCAGCCATAGCGGTTCGCGGGAATGGCAGTTACAATTTAAATAGAACAAAAAAAAAAAAAGACGCAGAGGAGAGCCTCGCTGTTCAGACAAAGGCAACAGTGGTTGGGGGGAGGGCTTGTTCGGTTGGAGGAGGCCACCTGTCGAAGGCTGAAAATCTAAAACAGATGTAGCCGTTAGCTCAAGGTCGCGCACCGAGATTAGAGGTCAAGCGATGTGCTTGTTGTTACAAGAGGGCTTCGTCAGGGCAACAAAAGCAGAGCGGCCACTCGAAGAACGGCCCCCATACAGCTTTTGTTGACTCAATAGCAATACATGGACAGACCGGAGTCAGAACAAGTGGCTCTTAGCCAAGTCTTATTTGTACATGAGTCCCTCTGTACACGAGAAGCCATTTTTACGAGGATCCAGGCCCTCCATACAGCAAAAAAAAAAAAGTGCCAGACCCAGAACTCAAAGTATCTTTTTGATGGGCACATCACTTTCACAGCCTGTTCGAAGCTGGCCAGATGGCAGTTGGTTCTGGTAAAATGTTCCCCGTAATGACAAAGCTGGCATTATATTCATACAGAATCTGAAACTTTCTGACAGAAAAACTGACAAACAAAACTAAAAAGCAGGCACTCAGAGAAGGCATTACCTCTGCCATTTTGAAATTTGTTTGTGGAGGAATTATCATTGAACGTGAGGGTTAAACGAGTCTAGACAATGCCGTCTTTATGCAGATAGAATTTCTTTCGCTCCTGGAATCTACAGTACAAGAAAAATCTTCGCCAAAATTTAATCACTTCCTTCTTAGCACAATATCTAGCAAAACACTAAATTTCATTGCTATCCATCCATTTCTTTTTTTGATATCCTGTTAACTGATGAACAAATGAACGAACAAAGTTACAAACAAACAAATGCCAGTGACAGCATATAACCTGCTAGCAGAGGTATAATCAAAGCTAGGCAGAACACAGATGCTTTAAAGGATATCTGTGTGGTGTCTTTGCGTGAGTTGAACTCTTTAGTAGAAAACTGGATTTTAATGACTAGAATTAGCAGATGTATTTAGAGAATGTAAATGTAATTAAAGACCATCCTACTAGAGAAGAAAGGTAATGACTAACTGCGCGTAGGGATATGTTCTTTGAGGTCGTGAGAGGGTCATGCTGAGCACTGTAGTTGTCTTGAGTGAGCTGTCCTGTATCAATCCGCATGTCTGAATGTGGCTGTGATGTACAGCCTGCTGGAAAACCTTCTAAACTATGCTATAGGCTTCACATATACAGTCGTAAATGGGCTGTGCTCCATTAAATATGATTAGATTCACGACCGGATGAGTGTAGCCCAAATATTTCTATCAATCTTGGGTACTTGGTGAGATAGTTTATTCCCAAGGCAGCCATTACGAAAGGGAACAAGACCCCCTTTTCAAGAGGAGACCAAAAGTGTGGGGTGGGGGCGATCATCAAGAACCTATTCTGAGGATAGTGGTCTTAACAATCAATGGTTGCCATCTGCTGGTGATATCAAGAATTGCAGGTCTTTCTCAGGGTGTACAGGCCCATGCTCTTCATTCGTCATTTTTGAAAAATTAAAGAAAAAGCTCTTCGAGGAAGGGAACTGGGAAATAAGCCGAGAGGCTCTGCGGTTATCTTGACTCGTTGTACATTATTATCATTTAACTGCCGCAGACATCCTGTAACACAGATAAAGGGCGTTTGAGTTTATGTCTCGCTGTGTGTTTATCTGTGGTGGAGTTTGTGTGTGGCATTGCCGGCTCCTCCCTCGATGACAGCTGTCATGTCCTCCTCCTTAAACACTGGTCTCAGTGAGGAACTACAGGTCATTACATGTTCACGGGCCGCAATTACACTTTTCTGTCCGGGATCCAATCCTGCGGCTCAGAATTTGATAACCCCCGCGCGTTTACCACGCAAGCTACGGTCAAGATAGAGGGGGCGTGCGCACCATCGTGAAGCCTGGAGTTGACACGCATGATATCACCGGTCCAAGACCGCTATTCAAACATATGACGTGCATAGAGAGTGCAGTGAAAATGATGATAATTTTTTTTTTTCGAGATAAAAGGCAATTACAGATCCGTACATTTGAGAGATGAGAATAGCGCTAATCTTCGGTCCTGCCGGCCCAGCTCTCTCTCTCTCTCCCCGTCCCACCCATCTGAGCATTAGCGCGACGGTATGGACGCGAATACATGGAAGCTTCGCCGTTAATTGCCATTGGCGGCAGTCGACGCATTGGCACTAATTTACAGAGCGCTCTCTTCAGCGCATCATTGGAACTGTAGAGCAGGAACTAGAGGCCAAGTTAATCGAGAGAGCAGTAGCGCGACGGCCGCTAACACTCGCATTGCCCTCAGAAATGGAAAGATCCGCATTCAGGGAGTGAATTTACAGGATTTAATCGGCCGGGAAACTCTGAAGTTCCACTATTATCCTGACAAAAGACAGAGCCAATCAGTGATATCAGCTGGGTGAGCTCATGAGAGGATGGAAAATGCTGGACTTTTACTTACCGACCCCTGAGTTTTAATCTCTGATTTCAGCTGCACTCATATCTTGGCTGAAGTGTGTGTGTATGCGCACGTGTGTGTGTGTGTGTGTGTGTTGGGGGCATAGAAACTGAAAAGTGTTAGGTGAATGTTTAACAGGTGGTGAAGTGTGAGATGAGCTCTTTGCTTAGATAAGACTGCCCCCCCCCCCTGCTGGTGGCGCTATAGGATGGGGGTGGAGGATGGGGGGGGGGGGGGGGTGTTAGGTCAGAGGGGAGCATAAACAAGAGCAGAGGATTGTGGGTACAGGTGCGACCCACCTGCATTGAGTCATGGCCATGCACCTTTGACTACCAGCGCACCAGACAGTACAAACACTCAGCCCCAGACACAGAACACACTTACTGGGTGGGTTCGACTCATCAGTGTTCATATTTTCAGATGTTTAAACTGTTGAAGGCACGACAAATGGGCTTGCATAATTAGTAGCCACTGGCATATTTTCCAGCGGAGAGGGCAGCCTGTGATTTAGAGCAGGGACTCGGGATCTTAGCCCAACGGCTTTTGGAAAGCTGGATTAATAGTCAGGAATACTGACGGAATACTGCCTGTCATTCTCCGCGACGATGCCCTTAAGATCGTTTTCTTTTTCCAATTAAACTCCTCCCGAATTAATCGGCAACTTCAATCTGAAGCTGTAAAAAAATTATGAATTTGAAACCACGCTGGATTATTTCCTGGGACGATGGACTCACTGCCAACATCTCGGTCCCCCGAACACCCCACCCCCCCACCACCGCCAGAAATCCAAGGCCAGAGTTGCGGTGTGGCTTGTTTTGCAGAATTAATTTCGATTCCAAGAGCTGGAGCTTGAGAATACCTCCCAGAAAAAAAATGTTCCATGGTTTCAGGAAGTGACCCGGGCCTGGTCTGTGTGTGCTGCCGTACACGTCTGTGTGAAGTCAGCAGATTCTCGGGGGAAAAGGCGATGGCTGTGCGGGTTCAGATGAATTACTTCAGCTGTAAAATCCTCTGGGCCGAGAGAACTCTGGGGTGGTCCGACTGACTGATGCACTGAGATGAGTGGTGAACTGTAATGGCTGTTACTATGTTATTAATTCCACTAGGATGTGTCATTATGTACTGTAGGAACTGTTCCTAAGATGTGTGTGTGTGTGTGTGTGTATGAGAGAGAGAGAGAAAGTATGTGTGTGTATATCTGTGTGTGTGAGAGTGGTGAATGTGTATGATATAGTGTGTGTGCATGTGTGTATATCTGTGTGTATGTGTGTGCGTGTGTGTGTGTGTGTGTGAGCGGCTGTGTGAGAGTGAATGTGCATATAACTGTGTATGCGAGAGTGCGTGTTTGTCTGTGTGTGTGTGTGAGACTGTGTGTTTGTGCATGTATATCTGTCTGTGCGCATGCACATGTGAGTGAGTGTGTCTGTGAGTGTGTGTGAGGGTGTGTGTCTGCTTTTGCGTGAGCATATGTGTGTGCACGTGTTTGTGCTCGTGTATCTCCGTGTGCCGTTGTGTGTGCAAGGATATGTGAGCACATACTGGTGTTTGTGTCCGTGTGTATTAGTGCCTGTAAGCGTGCAATTGTGTGTAAGTGTTTACTGAGACAGCTTATCATACAGCTGTTCTTTTGGCCAGTCTTCTAAATATTTTGTGTTTCTGTGAGGCGTGACAAAATAAGTGTTTGACTGCAGGCTATTTTCTTTTTTCCAATGTGAAATTTCCAACAGGATTTGAGTAGCATGAACCAAAATTCACCTTGTGAAAGTTGTTGTATTATGTAGCCGATTTACAGTCAATGTCTTAGGCAATTAATATACCATTCTGTGCTTAGGTTTTTGCAATAATGTCAGATGGCAGTGGATGCTTTGAATTGTAAGCTGATTGCAAATGTTATATTTTTTGAGATGTTGAAATGAAAAAAATACAATTGGCCTTGATTTGTGGGCAACTTAGATGAAAACCACTTCATACTTTTGATGGCCGGCCAGTATATTGCAATAGCTGTAATTGCCAGTCCAGGTGCCAGAAGCTAGCACTTTAAAAACAAATACTAAACGTGAAAATAATTGATTCCTCCATGTATGTATAACTCATGTTTAAAACATCCATCAATTCTGGAGAATGTTGTTTACTCAAAATGTTGTTATAGATATATGAGTCTTTTAATTGCCACCATTTTATCTCAGCGTATTCACAATTGTGAAATGCTACATTTTATTGACCAAGAAAATGTCATTATCAGAGGTAAGACTGTTCTTTAAATAAACCAGGACACCAATCGTCTTCTATAGAGGCTGCTGTTGCGCTTTTGCATGTCAATGAAGCCTAAAAAGCGTACCCCCGTCCGGCACTGAAAATGGGGTAACCACACCCCCGTACATCGTCTACCCCGCGACACCTCGTTCCGGTTAGGGTGACTGACTGACGGGACATGTGACATCTCTTTCAGACCCCAAATCTCTCTCTTGACAAGGGCACTTAATAAAGTAATCACTTAATGCTAAATCATGTGTACTAATGGAACTTGTTGCTGACAGCTCTCTGTTAGGTAGCTAAAGCTTGCTATATTTTTTAATGAAAAGAAAGTTAATAGTCATTATATGCGTAACATTGCATAAGCTAAAATAACCATGGTCAGCCTCCTGTGTCTGATTACAGTACAGCGAATTATATCATATAATACACTGTATTATGTTATATATTGTGGTTTACGGTGTCGTGTTGCATTGCGTAACATTTTCAGACGGAATGCAACTCCATGGACATGAAGGAGGAATGGCATCTTACTTTTTAAAAGGAGTCTTATTTTGAGTGCAAACACGTCGTGAAACATTTTATTCCAACTTAGCTTATCATTCTTGGGCTGGTGGTCACCGCTCGGGTAGGAATTAATTTATTATTCATTTTCAAGATTCACCTGACGAAAAGAGGCTATGGGGACCAAAATGATTCATTTCTCATCTCTGATTTGTATTATTGTTATTTATAATAAATGCCTTTCGTCTCATAAAATATACTTTGAGAGAGTAGTCATAGTAAAGTTGTTTCAAAAGACTGCCTGCCTCTTAGCTACAATGTGCAGTTTCTTATAGCTAATTTTTACCTCTTTACTTCTGGAAAACTGAAATTTTGTCCTGTTGTTTGGACCCGTTCCTTTTGAAATGCTGCAGGAGGGCTGGCCTCTCCGGGAAACACAGTGACTGTGGGGCGTGGTGGTTAGTTGGTGTTCGATGCCTGTGGAAATCCAAACCGTACACAGACAATCGGGGAATTCGGACACGGAAAACAGGAATCTCACCTCGCTTATCTCCTTTTTTTATAGAACTCTCCTTGTCAGCACTCCCCTTCTGTCTCCACCCTCCTATTCCCCCCCCCCCCCCCCCCATACTCACACACACACACATATACACACACACACACACGCACACACACACTCTGGTTGCCAGGGCGACGGCTAACAAAGCCATCATTTTACCAATTTCCACAGAAACAGGTGCTGGCACAATGGCTGCTTCCTTGCCGGCTGAAAGAGGAGGTCGGGAGGGGTCCATGGGAACTTCAGTGGACAATCTCTGGGCTGTCCAAGTGTCGTCCCTGGGCCTGCACATAAAAGGAGGCTAATTTGTTGTCGCTGTTTTCCCAGGGGGGGTTTTTTGCGAACCAGGCCTCCACGGCAGGCCCCCCGAAATCAATCTCAGTGCCTGATAGGTCAGTCTATGACAAGGCTAGCGGCTAACCATCCCCCCCCAAGAAAACCCTCCATTTTTAACAGAGCAGCCAAGATAAAAATCAGATGCATCAGACCTATTAGATGTTCCTAGATGGTCTCCATATCACTAAGTTAAGCACTGGCTTCCTTTATTGCGTATATTTGTGTTACCAGTGCAAGCCTCTGTTATTATATCTACGGTTGTCATCACTGACGGTTCACCCCCAACCCCACTCCCACCCCCACCCACACCCCCAACATCCCGCCCTGCCCACTTTTTGAAGTCTGTCCCAGAAGACCTGAAGAGGGCACATCTGAGGCCTGAAAGGCGTTTTACAGGCACACTATAGTGGGTGGAGGGCAGGCGAAGAGGAGGGTCTCGCAAACGTTTGGCGAGGGCAGAAAAGCCCTTTTAGAGCACCGCACTGACCGTGTCTGGTCATTCTAGGCCTTTACAAACCCATTGTCTTCTGTTTACAGCAGAGGTAAAGTTTGCAATAGCGGTTAAATACGCCATTCAATCGAGAATATAAAAGTGGATCCGAATTTGGACGACAATCAAAGGGTCGCACTTGAACTGAATTTGTTACACTGTTACTGAAAAACAAAGACTGCGATGAATCATTCCAGGCAAGGCTTTGATTGTCATGCTACCATATAGACTGTACATGAAGAGTTAGTTTCCAAAACGCAATATATCCATTTTACTCGTTTTGAGTAAAACGGTTTTTTCTATTATGGTGCCTTTTGCATTTTATAGAAGAACAAATTTTGACGATGAAAAAATACATCTTATAGTATTAATTTCTAAAAAAGGATTTTTGCACCATGTGTAAGAAGCACAGAGCTATCACTCTATGATCTCAATTTTTGTAATTTTGGCACTTATTGCATTTCCGAAATAAACCCTTCATATGTAGGTTTATACTGGCCCCTTAATCCAGAGCAAACAATGTTTGGGAACAACATATATTCCACAAAATTATTCCATTTTGCCTTATTCAAGTATTCCCCACTTATGGGGATTACTGTCAATAATAAAACGCTCAATAATCAGATTTTAAGCCCATGGTTATTTGTAAATTCGCTAAGAAAAAAATTAAAAATAATTTCTCCACGAGAAATTTGGTTCACCTGGTTATTTGAATGAAAATTAAAATTTTTCTTGCGTTACCTGTAGTGCAAACACAATGTAAGATAAAGTACATAAGCATAGGTCAATCAGCGGTATATTTTGACTTGCATAAAGGTATCGTTGATTTATTTATTTTTTCAATTGCATGCAGGTTATGTTTTTGCCCTAAAAATCAATATAAATTTAGCATTAATGGTAACTTTTTTCATGAATGGTGAAGCTAAGGAATGTTGAATTTAATTGAGCACATAATTGCCATAATTACTCTCATTATGTGTGTCAATTTCACGCAGATGTTCTTCTTGAGCGAGAGTCACCAGTTAACGATCGCTGGAGCTCACATATATTTGTATGTAAGTCTGACTCTGTACCTGCCTGATGGGCTCTTTCAGTTGTCACTGATGCATGGTTTTTTTTAATCTTTGGCACTTCTGCAATGATGTAAGGTTTTTTTTTCTTTTTAATTTGGCATCTCCAATCCCACCCGGATCTGGAATTTCTCATCTGAGAACTCTGTACAAGTCTCGCTCGTACACGACCCCCTGTTGCCAGCTCAGGAGAGAGAGACAGTTTGTGGCTCTCCTCCGAAGCACACGCCTCTCAGCTCCTGTATCTTGACATTCATTGGTCGAAACCATCGCAAGTTCAGAACGAGGGCGGAGGATACCCAAACATGAGCAAGCTGAGAATCTCACTGACGAGCACCCGGCTGGCCAACAGGAGGCGCTTGAGCAGCAAATAAGACAATCATTTTTAATTTCCCTTCCCAGCAGTCCCTTCCCAATTTGCATCCCCACAGGGCTTTAGCCAATCATGCGCTGTTCTGAAAAAGCTGCAGACCACTGCTGGTTGGTCCGACCGGGAATTGAACCCCCGCCGTAATAGTCACTACTGCATCGCGATTGCGTCGCCTTAACCGAGTGACCAAACCAGCCTAGAACTTTCAACAAGTTGATCAGCATTTTAGAGTTTTTAAAATTAGGTTCAAATGACAAATATCCATGAAAAAATCCATAGGCACTGCACGTTACTGTAGGGTGCAGAACAACTGGTCATAACCATAGATAAAGGGATTAGTTTTTGATCACATTTAATAGTTTGCTCCACCTCATTATTATTATTGCTGCAAGTGTTTTTTATATGCCTAGTTCACCAAATGGACCTTCAAAAATTGTAATCTAAAATGCAATTTGTATGTGTTGTGTGTATGTGTGTGTGTGTGTGTGCGAGCGCGAGCATGTGTGTCTGCATTCGTGCATGTGTATATGCGCGTGTGTGCGTGTACGTGTGTGTGTACGTGAACTGTGTGGCAGTTTGCCTTCAGCGCTGGGTCCTTCCACGCCGCAGAGAAAAGGACATGTTTGCCCACTCAGGGGGGCTTCTGTGTTGTTTAACCCCCCCATCCCCCAGTTTTTTCCGAAGTGTGCCCCCCCTAATCCCACCGACCGCAGGCAGTGGGCACCGAAACATTCCGCAGAGGGGATAATAAGACATTCTCACAAGCAGCTTAGGAACGGGGAAGAGGGAAGGGATTGGCTGCCGTGTAAAAGCTCTCTGTAAACATTCCATTCAGCACTGGGAGAATGCTGGACCTCTGCAGAGTAACTTACAATCCGGCCGGAACGCCGGAGCGCCGTCACGGGCCTGCTGGGGACGACTGGAGAGGGGGAGAGGGGGAGAGTGAGTGAGGGTTCTAACTGGCTAGGGGAAACACACACACACACACACACGCACACACACACACACACATCACACAGATACACACTGCACATACAGATGCACAGATAGGCATGCAATCTTATGACACATTCATAGAAATGTATGGGTACACAGCTTGTTACACACACACACACACATACACACACACGGGCGAACACACTATCTGATGACATACACAAGTTGTACACGCATGCACAAGCATCCGCATGGTCTGATGATATACACATACACACAAACACATGGTAATACAATCCTCTTCATCTGTTCACACACAGCTGTATAATCAGAGAATACACAGGGGGACTACAGTGCACGGTAATCGTGGAATTTTTAGGCACGTACACGTTCTCTGTGAGAAAGTGCCAAGGCGAACTGGAAAATACTCATGTAGCCTCTCTTATTCAGTCAGTACGTCACAGACCACACTGGTGCACACGCACACTGCGTGCGCAAACATTCACCTGCTTGCGAGAATAGAGCTGCCATCTTGGAAAAAGTACAGTACTGAAGAATCTCCATCCTTCTCCGTGACCTTCCTTCTCAGGCAATGCCCCTGTGTATCGAAACTTCTCCATTGAAATGCAGAGGCTTTCTTTGTTTGTTTGGAAATAGGCAGCCTTCTCCCCTCCCCCACCCACACCATCCCCCACCCCCACCTAGCCCTGTAGCAATGACAATGACAAGAGACTGACAGGGGGGTACCCCAGGAGCCGGGGGAGAGAGAGAGAAAGAGAGGGGGACTGGGTGGTGAAAAAGCGACTCAGTTTTTGAGGAAGGAAGGTGAGAGAGGCTAATCAGATAGCCATCATTACGCTATCAATCTCCAGTCAGCCTGTCAGCCAATAAGCCAGAGTCTTACATAAAAGAATTACGTCATTGACTTCACAACCCATTTTCAGTGGGAACAGGACTACGCTGAAGTCATAGGGTTTGTGAACTGGTGGTGAATAAAAAAAAAATAGAGGGAATGCCTGTGAATCTTGAATGGCTTTTTCTCCATCACTGCAGCTGTAGTTCATAATCAACATTCTGTGAGGTCTGTTCCACATCTATTTCACATGCAAACTTCAGAAAAACGTCAGCTGAAATTCCCTTCAGGGGAAACAAGATTACATGCAAGACTCACTTGAAATATTGTTGGTTTCTGTCTGTAGTTTTTTTTTTTTTTCATTATGTTGCACCAAGATTAGCGGGGAATATGATCTCTGCTAATGATAGGTCGACTCGACCATTAAAATGAAACCCATGTTAAATTGTTACTCGGGCAATGTTCTATCATAAAGTGCTGTCTGCCCAAAGAATAATGATTCAAAAAATAAGTTTGTCATTCGGCAAACTAATAACCATAGTGAGAATAATGAGAATGGCAGTGATTTTCACATGAGGAAACTAGGAAAAACACAATACCGTACTAATTTTTAATCATACATACCAAAGTAACTGCTACTGAAACTAGTAAAATATCATCCAAAACATGCATTTCTTTGAACAAAGTTACGTCTGTGTAATGCTAGGTTCCGTACTATCACGATTCAAGGCACGATTGAAATCCTGGTCTCAATCAAGGAGTAATCGTGGTGATCCTATAAATCTTATCAGATCTTGAGGTCAGTCGTGGCAATCGTGTTAATCATAGAAAAGTTTTGGATGGCTCAAAAATTTCCTACGATCAACACGATTAATTGTCAATCGTGACCATTGCATCACCTCGTACCCAAACCTGAAATTTTAAGCCGCTTTCATGCTGGATGCGAAACCAATTTTTTGCTCGACAGATTAAATTCAAGGTCAATGCAAAGAAGCTTTGCGTGCATTCGCGTCTTTGCATTGACTTTGAATGAAATCTGTCGTTGGAAAAATTTGTTTCGCGACCAGTGTGAAAGCAGCTTCAGAGAAGTTCCACAATCAGCTACGAATAGCCAATTGTGCTGTTCATAACGGAGCGCAGGACAGTGGGAACTCAGCATAAATGGCCACAACATAAAAAAATCAATGTTTTCTGTTTCACCAACTGAGCTGAATTTAAATGGTGGGGTTCCTCTGGGGTGTGTCATTGGGCCTGCCCAGTTTTCTCTATACTTTCAGATAATTTCGATAATTTAGATAATATGCTGTAGCATACCATCCATGAACTACAACTCCAGTCTCCTGTAGTACTATAGAAGTAACATTTGTCAATGAATAGTAGCTATTGACAAAGTATGAAAGAAATCTGAAAATCGATGGCATCTCAGGACTAAAAATTCAAATGTTTATGAAGATTAAAGGAATATGATGATTAGGGAGAAGAGTGATGACTGCAGTCAATTCCTTCAGAGGAGCATTCCAGCTGGAGGCATACTCTATCCTATGAAGCAGGGGTCCTCAATCTTTCCCAGAAAGGGCCGGTGTGGGTGCAGGTTTTCATTGCAACCAAGCATTTACACACCTGATGCTACTAATCAACCCCTGGACTCCTTACTAATAAGCTTGATTAGTAGCATCAGGTGCATAGCTGGTTGGTTGCAATGAAAGCCTGCATCCACACCGGCCCCTTCTGGCAAAGATTGGGGACCCCTGCTAGAAAGAAACCTTTCCATTTTAAAAGCACAATTTCATGAAAAGTGCATCTAGCTTTTGAGTAGGCTTACCAATGACTTTTTCCACCAAAAAAATCTGTTTGAGTCACAAGGAGCAAGTAAACAAGACATAAGTCACTAGACAATACCAAATTCACAGGATTTGTCACATAAATATGCAAAATAACCAAACGCTAAGGAGATTGATTAAATTTTTTAAATTTAAATGCATGATTTTCTCGCTTTGAAGTATATACTAAATTCAATTTTCATCCCAGTCACATCTATTTTGATGAGCAAGCCATGAAGTAAGCTGCTATATGAATTAAACATACAACATGTATGAAACTCCTTTTGAATAATGACAACAAGAATCCACTTTTGTTTATTGTAAAACATAGTTTATGGCCTCTCTTTTCATACATTCATCTGAACTGCCGACACAGTGCAATTCGATGTCATGTTTGAGCAGTGGGTTGAATGACAGGTCATCAGTAAATGAAAGGTAAATGAGTTTTTAATGAGTTCTCTGCGCACCGTGGCTCAACAATCAATTGGTCCAGCAGGGGATTGAAAACTCATTTGTCAAGAGCTATCACAGTGCCCTTCAATTTTTGTTGGAGCTGGAAATTTTTTCATTTATGAACTAAGACATCAATAGACAGCAGGGCCATGCTTTCAGGCAGACTCCTGAACATACACCGCGACAGCTGATTGTTTAAACTAGCAGTGTAAAAATGGTGTTGTCTTTTTGGAGATCTCCATTTAAATGGGCCTAAACTATTCTTTTGTGCACTGTGGCATTTGCTATTGCTGACAGCAAAGTCAAAGACTTGCAATGCAAACCGTTCACCTCAAATTTTCCTCTCCAATCTTTACTCTCCACTAACAGTTTTAATTGTATACTTAATCTTATGACCGATACGAAGGAAATAAACGGCTTGTCCCCATTTTGCCCCGTGTGGCTGAGGTCAAGTTAACGTAAACTATTCCAGGTTATCCCTGCTATTATATTTCAACATGAGGCAATGCGGGCAATGTGTTCATTTTCATTGGAACTTGGTCAATCAGTCTCTCATTTCCCAGAAGACAATGTCTCTGTTAATAGGTGTATTCCTGTGGAGAGTTTATAAAAGCATACCAATTGTTTTAGGGAAACTCAAATGTTTACATTTTATATATATATATATACCCTCACAAGTTTATTAAACATATGTCTAACCTGGCACTCCAATGGAGATGGCATAAGTTTAAGCCTAAATTCATAGGTCAGCACTGCGTGCGAGTATGCTTGGTGGCCCATGGATGCTGCTGAAAGATTTTGCTAACAGTGACATCGCGTGGTATTTAGTGGTATTGCAGTGTTATATCATCGCAGGACAGTGCAGTAGCACAAACTGAAAATGGCAATGAACTATCTATCTATCTGTCCATCTGTCTATGACACAACCCTCAAGTGAATGCCCTCTGTGTCTCCTCCCATTTAGCAACTTGCATGACTTTTGAAAGTGTGTCTGACATATTTATACCCTCTCTTTTGAGTTACAAGCTGCTGGGTTGTAATTTGTTATACGAGCATATTAGAACCAGTCAGTATTTCCGAGTGAACTCTTCATCTTTTGAAGGTAAAATGTAATCTTTAATGATAGTAATGTACAGAAGTTTTCTGTCCAGTTCAGTTGATAGGAACAAGCTCCCAAGCCTTTCTCACTGTCTCCAGGACTGGCACCATGTTCCTATCAATCATTTCCTCATATATTCCTCTGTTCCATTTATTAGGAACAAGCTCCCAATCCTTCTATAGTCATCATGATCGGAACCACGTTTAAACTGAGCAGCTCCATCCTGCCTTTGGACAGTACTTTGTCTCCTTACTTGAATCCTGGTCTGAATCATAACAGTGTAATCCAGCCTAAGGAATGGACTCAGCAGAAATGCCCAGTGTAGTTGGCACCCTGAAGATCCTGGGTATTTGGATTGGTCAGCTGGAGGGAGAACTCTTTGCCAATCAACGAGAGCTCTCATCAATCAACTAGTGGCTATAATGGATATTTCTCAGGACTCTGCCACTGCTGTTGAAGCAGAAATAGTCATTCTGCAGCAGACCCTCCTTCAGGCACTAGTCCATCGAGTGTCGAACCTTACTGTTCCGGATTCCTGCAATGGCGACCCCACCACCTTCTGTCACAGTTTCCTGGCTCAGAGTAGGATAGTCTACGAACTACAGCCATAAACATTCCCCACAGAATATTCCGGAGTTGAATTTGTGATCAGTCACTTTCCTGCCTTCACCAAAGAGATGAAGGTGTTTGACCAGTCCCACTCTAGCCACGCCACTGCTCAAAAGCTACCCCAGTGGCGTCAAGGCAACCAGTCTACATCGGAATATTCCATCGACTTAAGTACCCTGGCCATCTCTACATGGTGAGATACCTGGACACTGTATAACATCAAATCAAATTGTTTGGGTTGATAGAGCGGGCCCAGGACAAGTTAACCACCTGCGTCCTTCCCCCAGGTCTGGACAACCTCATTGTTTGGCACCCATAATTGACGTCCATCATTGACCAGCGGGTAAGGTAAGAGGTGCCTTCCCTATCTGCATCCAGGCTGCTCAACCCAAAGCGTATCCTCACCTGGCTCCTCCGGTATCCATGACTGTTGACCGGGCTCAGCTTCACAAACTGCCCCCTGAAGAACTGCTGCACTGGATAAGGTTTATTCTATGCCTGTGCTGCGGCAGTGCACCCCATGCCATTGTTGAATGCCCAGTTTGGCTGACATGAGTGACATCTGATAGAGAGGTGCTGTCTGGAGCTGTTGTCTCATCCATTCATCTATTCTGACCTGTTCACCTAATCTGGTAAGGTCACCCCATTACTATGTGGGGTTTAGTCGCCTCAGGCACAGATGGGAAGTTTACCCATCTTAGTCTCGTTTGCTGTCTGAGAGTCCTGACTGTACCACTGCCAGCACCCCTCTGGTCCCACAGTCTCACAGAGATTACTCTTCCTGACATCACAGAGCTAATTCTGTTGGTGCCATCGCAGACTTCTGTACAGTCACGGAGGAGTTATTGTTTTTTGTCATGGAGTCACAGCATGCCCCTGTGGTGTTAGGAGGGCCCTTGCTTAAACATCATAACCCTGGTGTGGACTGGCCTCTGGGATCCATTCTGGACTAGAGCTTGTTATGTTCATAGTCTAGTCGTTGTGTACCGCCATTTTTCAGCCACCAGTAGGAGCTGCTGAACCTGTAGGGTGTTCCTCCCATCTATTCCAACCTCCTTATGGCATTCAGCAGGGTTCAAGCGATGTCACTTCCCCCACACAGACCCTATGATTGTGCCATTGACATACTGCCAGGAATTTTGCTCCCCAGAGGCTGGCTGTACTCCCTAACCAACCAGGAGTTCCAACCTTTGCTTCCAGAATAATTTGGGCATCTCTGTTCCCAGCTAAAGGCGTTTTTTTCTTTATGGCCAATAATGATGGCCCTTTATGTCATCAACTTTTGAGGTAATTAATGCAATTATGCAGTTATTGTTATGCTTTACCCATGATGGACTCAGCACTCTACAATCTTTAGGGTCGCCACTTTTTTTGCACCGCCAGATTTGCGCAACGCTAAGCACCTGGTGCGCATGCGGGAAGGAGATAAGTGGAAGACAGGGTTTAAGTTTAACATCTACTTGGTTGTATAAATACCTAATGATGCCATTCGGGCTTGCTAACGTCTCTGCTCTAGAACCTCATGAATGACGTCCATCAAGGCATGATCTCCGGATTCGTCTATGTTTACCTATGAATCAAGTGATCAATCTATCATCTCTCTTTCTATCTCACTCTCCATTCTGGGGTATCTAACTCCCCATCATCCCAATGTTAGAGCAGAAGCACATAAGCAGACACAGCAGTGGGCTGCAGAAGCTCGTTAGCGGATGCAGCGGTGGGCTGTATTCAAAGCCCACAGCAGCTGCAGACTCACAGGGTGGCCTGAGTGCTCCTAGAGCACAGAATCCCTCTCCTGGGAGAGCAGCCGCACAAGCTTTCCATACGCAGAAACACGATACTCTAATGACAACATATTCCTCACAGACATCATTTTCATATCATTCACATTACCTCTGGCCCCTCTCTGTCCACAAGATCTGTCAATCCGCAAATTTGTTGATGGAAACCTCTAGTGGAATAGCGTGCTTTCAAACCATTATTTTCCCTTTCTTTCTTCAAATGTGTTTTCTATTGCAGTGCTTTGGGCTCTTCAAACCACCAGAGAATGTACCCTCTGCCATTAAAAAAAAAACCTAAATCCATATGAGCACTCTGGTAGTTTGCCATGCGGAAATCAGTCCTGTTTTGCTTGACATGTATTACATTACATTACATTTGGTCTGCGAACAGCATGTCTGCATTTAACTAGGTATGATACAGACATTATTTCGAGTGCAGTATTTTCTGAATGTTATAAATGATAGGTGTTCGACCTATTAGCATGGTAAAAGTTCACAAGGTGATGGGCTTTCCTGATCTCCCATACTCCATGGTGCACTTATGAAGCACTGCTGCTAAAACTGCGTCTGGCTCCTTTAGTTGTAAATGTAAAGGAAAAAGTTTATTTTTTGCTCTCTGCTGCAGCATGGAATATCTGGCAGTCATAGTCAGTTGCCATCCTTCCATATATTTTTGAAATTTCTTCTACAGCCTTCGTTTGCACAGATGGCTGTTAGAGCCATTTAGAGACAACTGAAACTATTTGTTAAATTATATGTATGGTTCGCTAAGATGAGCAACGAGTTTTGTTACAGTGCGTTTAATAAGAACCAAATGTAGCTGAAGCCAGCCACGGCTTTTAATTGGTTAATAACTGGATCAAGCGACGTGTGCCTTTATTTTAATTTTTTTTTTTGAAGCTATATAGGACAGGAAGCACATTACTTTTTGACCATTAGCTAAATTATTTACCATGTAAATCCTTTGTCGCCAATTTTGCTTGTATCGCAAGACATTCTTCAGTATACGATAATAAATGAGGAAGGCGGATTACTGAGTATTATTACAGCACAAGTCAACTATATGCTAATTCTCTATAGCTTAAGTGAGCAGTACCAGGATGTAGACAGAGCCACACTTGAAAATGGCAACTGTGTTAACGTAGTGCAATAGATATTGACAATATTCATCACTCTAACCTCTAGGAATGATCATTTTTCTGCCCACTTAACTGACAGACAGCAACAAACTTGCCCCTTAATGTGTGGAAATAACAGATATACGAATGTAATATTCTCAATGGAACATGATGTGAACGAGGCAATCACTACCTGTAATTGAAACTCATGAAATTAAAGAACAGCTAGTATAAAATATGAAAACCAAAAAACAAAATAAACCCCTCTTTTCAAAGTGCTAAATAATAAAATCAAGTGCAGAAAGCATATTTTCTATTACCCACACAGTTCTTGAGCGTATGTTTAACCTTGCGCTACTATGGTGGTGTTGTTAAGTAGGAATTCATGGGTCAAGGGTGCATGCAAATATATGACTGTATTGAGGAGAAAAGGGCGGGATGCTAGCATTTAAATTAAATCCCTTTGAATTTTTGACAGGGTTGGAACAATGGCAAAAAAAAAAACAACTTTTTTTTGGATTAAACACGCAGGCCTTCCCAAGTCATCAATTCCACTTTCTCCCAGCGCACTGAACTGATCAATAATGAGTACCAGTCCCACAAGGAGGAAGACGGACATTAACTCGAGAAGATTAATGAAGTACATATCACAATGACATAATTTGTCGTCTCGCAGTGAAAGCTACACCAGTCTTTAGTTGAGATCTTTTCTCCAGGGCATTACAATATGGAGCACAGCATGAGCACAACATGAGCTCCACCCTCCGTCTCTCTCTCTCTCTAACACGAAGCCCGTCGTCGCCTCACTCGCAAAATAACGGGACACAGCAACCTTTGCGTGCTTCTGAAAGCCGAATCATTTTTTTTCACGCATAGCACAACACTGGCAGGCATTTCCAGCGTTAAGATCTACGGTGACAGACGGCAAAACCGGCTGCGAAGGAAATGAAATGTTTCTTGTGTAAAGAAATGACTGATTGTTCAATTTCCTCGAGGGAGGAGAGATATGGGTCCGCGGGCCGCGGAGACTATGGGCCTTGTCACAGAATGTGCTCTGAATTAATACTTATAGGAGCAGATTGAAAGCAACGCAATATGAAACTGGTAGTTCAGTAAGAGGAAAGAAGCCAAGGAGAGCTCTGTTTGCCTCTCTGCGGGAAGCTACTACTGAACAAAATTAGGTTACCAAATTACTTCAGCACAGATCCAGCTGTTTAAATGCTTTATATCTTGAAATGGAGTAAATCAGTTCTCCCGATTGTTTATTTAGCAGAGCCAACATGAGCAAATCCACATGCATCATCCCAATGACAGAACCGGCTCGCGCAGCCATATTTGTGCTGATATATTTTGTGCTGGTGTAGGGAAGCAACGTTGGACATGAAGAATAAATCCAAAGGTTTATTGTTGCAGTGCAGCAGTAATGTACAATATTCACTATTTATGTACCTCTAGGCTAGTGCCTATCGCCACAACAGAATACATGTAGTTTGACCTGATAATCTTACTGCTCATGGGGAAAAAATAGGCTGTTTCATGAGTCTCATACTAAATAAATGGTCTATTTCTTTTCCACAAAACAATGCATAACAAAGCTGTCTTTGTAATCTTCTTCCAATTCACTTCAGATTCAACTATCGTCAGACGAAATTTCCATTTATTTGGCACAAGTTCTTATTCAAGTAACTGATTACAGAAAGTCACTGCAACAGCTAAAAAACATGGAATGGATCCAGTACAATTAAATAATAGGGTCAGTCAAATAAGTAATTAAACAGTTAAGCACAGACCGGACAGTACGTACACGTGGCTTAAACTACAGCCAAGTGATGTACCTTCCAGGGAAGTGACGCACCGAGGAGTGATTACAATGAACAAACACTAAATAACAAAAAGCAGATAACTGAGATAATTCAAGTGGTAAGAAAAGGAATCATGTCCCTCGGTTTTCATCAAATTCATTTATCTTCCCTTAAAACATCAGGGCATTGTGGCTATGATGCTTGAATGTGAGATCTCGATTTCGGCATTAGATGAGGGGCCAGCATACTGTACCTGTTGTCTGCCAGTGTGACGTCACTCCCAGACACTCCCACTCTCCCAACATATAGAGCTTTCGGCGTTAGTTCAGTCAGGCACGACAGTCCTTGGGCACGGCAGTCAGGCTGGTCACAAGCCTGTTTCTGTCCAATCATTCTTAACTTTAGCTCCTCCCACCAAATTGGCAAGCTTTTATGACCAAGGCAGGGTTCCTTTATTTCTCTGGCGCCGTGCCCTCTGCACCGCTCCTACTCGGGTTACTAAGAAATTTGTTTCTCATCTTCCTCCACCTCCCCAGCCTCCTCCTTTATAATTTCATTTTTCATCTTATGCAGCATTTGTTCATATCATGTTCAATAAAATTAACTTTTACGAGATTTAAAATGATCTCAGGCCGGGGGGTCGTGATCTCAGGGACTGTCGGTGTCACGCCTGCTCAAATTGTTCCAGAGCGTCACTCGAGCAGAGTCACCACCAAAACTCAAATGCAGGTCGTCCTGCAGTAAATGGTTAAATCTGACGTAAATGTCCTGACTGAACAGTGCGTACTGAGTCTGTCACTCAATTCCCTCTCTCGTTCTTAAATTCCCATCTCATCTCCTCTCTCCCTCTTTCTCTCTCTCCATTCCCTCATTGCCTCGCTTCATTGGTTGAATCCAATTCTGTGAGGCTATTTAGTCTTCTTTTTTTAAACTTAAGACTATGAACGCCTTACTTTATAAAATTTCAGATCACAACAGCGGTTTAGCCCCTTCAATTTTTGTTGTGATGAATATTCCCTGATGAGAAATGAATAATTATCCTGTTTTAAGTGGGCGGTATTTTCCCCATCGTAGTGTAGTATTACTGTAGTGGTACTATAGTTATTCAAACTAAAGCAATACAGGTGCGTGTGGACTATAGTAATATCATGGTACTGTTGACTGTGGTAAGACTATAGTTATAATGTGAGAGCTAGATTACTCTAGCTATACCATGCAAACTATAGTAATACTATAGTTATGCCATAAATACTACAGTCTTACTAAGAAATAACTGTAGGATATTTTCATAAGGGTTGAGTGATTCTAAGTCAAGTGAGGTCACTCTCAGAGAAAAAAGTACCTCATGGTACCTTTAGGGGTAAAAGGCTTGTGGCTGGGGCTGGACCCTCAAAGGTACTGCTGTTGTACCCTCAAAAGTAGGCACTTACTTGCTTTGGAACATAAAAGTACCTTTTCGACCCTAAAAAGGTTACCCTACACAGGTACCTTGAGGTCCTATAATTAGTCCTAGGGGGTACATGAGTGCTGAATGTACCTTGGGGAACAGAAATAGACTGCTGCTGTACCCTTATTTCTGACAGTATACTTATCTGGGTGGACTCTTTGAAAGGCTGTGTAAAAGTCCACACAAACCACTGTGGATGTGAGTAATGGCACAGTTGTACGGTCCTAACAGCTGAGGACTTCAGGGGTTTGGGGCCATTAAATTCACCCGTCTGTACAGTAAGTGTGGAGAAATCCAGAGATTTGGATTCAGGTATGTCTTCCCTCTGTGTTTATCGCTCTGCACTCCCCCTTCTTTCTCTTTATTCTCTCCCTCCTTACATCATCTTACATGGTCCCCTCCCTCTATCATTCCTTCACTGAATTCCCTCTCTCCATCCCTCCTTCGCTCTTTTTGTTCACACAGGGCCAATCAGCATGTCACTCTGGCCCCTCCCACCTCCATACTACAGTTCCCGCGCCACCACTAACAGATCCCAGATCAGCTCACTCCCAACCCAATCCCAACGGCGACCGTTATGCAGCGGAAGCCACGGCTGACCCCAGGTCAGCAGCTCGGGGAGGGAACCTCTCTGCAGTCCAGCTGCACTGTACACAGAGGGAGGCGACCTCCCACTGTGCCGAGGGTCCCTCTGACAGCCGGGCGTTGCCCTGTGACATAACATGTCAGCGTCTGGAGGGGGGGTACGTTACAGCCGAGCCAAGCCAGTGCGTCTGGTGAGAAAAAACTGTTTCAGCTCTCCTCTCCGGGAGAGAAGCACATGCTGATCACGTTTTACCAGTGAGAGCATGTAAAAATAAGGGAGGGTAGCTAATCCTCGTACTAGAAGGCTCCAGCACGTGCTGGTGTTCTCACTACCCTCTTTAGACCTTAGAAATCAGGTGAGGTGAGCTAACTGGGTAGTTAATTGCTTTAATTGATCAATTGAGTATGTGTAACACCAATGACCGGCACACCCTGTGGCCCTGCTGGATCAGGGTTCGCTGGCTCTGGTTTAGCTCTTGGATCAGACCATTCAAGTGCTTCATGGGTGTATCCAAATGCTCGCACTACATAGAGTATGTATACAGAGACTTGGCTTTCATACTTACAACTCAACCGTCAATGTAATAGGTATCAATGTGTATGTATCAGCAGTGTAAGTGCAAAACCGGCCACACTACACAGCCGCCATTACTCCCGTAACTTGACCTGGTTTACCAATGATGTAGCATAACCCCCAAACCACCCTACACCCCTGCGATAATTCAAGGATAAAACTTTACCTCAGGATTGGCAGCATTTATACGAAGCTTTTAGTAATGCAGGGTAATATGGCATTCTTGTATATATCGTTTATTTCATGTTTCATTTTCTAAAAAGACTTATCGCTTCCTCAGTCTCTGTGGAAAAAGGCTAGTCATCGCAGTCATCTCCTGGAATTGTGCAGTGTTTATCGGTCACATGCAGCAGAATTCACCTGAATGCCGTGGGAAATCCAAGCATTGTTTACATGCAGTTTGATCCATACAGAGGTTTCAGATATACTACAGTTTTTGCCCTCTATGTGGTGAACATGTATGGGTATTTGGACGCATCATATGTGTGTAACTCCACGCATCATGTGCGTTACGACCTTCATATTAAGTTCTTGCAGGTAAAATTTTTTTGTTACCTCGTTCGTCCAATTTTGACTTTTATCCAATTTTCCCCTGATATAATCATCACTCCATCCCCCATAAAAAACTTAATTCAGCTTAATTTACATGGCTTGTGAATTTTGTAGCAAAGACCATTTTCCACATGTTAATCTCCATCTGACACACTGTATCATGCACAGCAATGGTAAGCAAACGGCATTAAAAAGCTGATATTAAAATTTTTTGACAATGTATGTGCAAACTGAACTCACAGATTACAAAATGCTAAAATAACGTAGGAAATCATTCGAAATCAACCAGCCTTAGGAGGAATAATCAAATGTATTTGCCTGTAGTACCCTCTAGAGGAATAAAATAGCACTTACACTGCGGCCATTTTTGTCCAATGCTATTTGATAAGCGCAAACAACATTTTTCAGCTTAAATTTGCAATTTTTTTTTCATCAAAGCGCTTGACAAAAATAATTAACTTAAATTAAAGTAACTGAACGGCAGATGATAAAAGAAACTCATGAAAACCCCATCGAATTAAAAATACTAATTAAAAGTCACTTTATAGTTTTTCAGCTGTTAAAGATACCCACTGAAGCAGCAGATAGACTTTAGTAAACAGTATCAAAGCCTACTGCAATAAAAGCCCAAGGCAGACTCCTCATTTATTTTAAGTTTTAAACTAGAATTTTTAATTTGAATTTAAATTGTTTGTGGAGGAAATGAGACTGCATTCTGATTGCGAGGGGGCATAGCAAACCATAAAACTGCTGGCGGAAATAATCTCAAATGCTCTGATTGGTGAAACTCTCGCAAAATAAGCAGAAAAATGCAATCTAATAACATTTATCACCAGTCAAGCTGCAAGTTCAATGTTCTGAATGTGGTTTATGAGCCAAGACATACCAATAACACTAAAATGGCAGCTTGAAAGTCAGAGTTAAACATACCAGATTGACAGTTATAATGGCCATTGAGCTGACCTTCCCAAATAGAAAATAAAGTAACCTCATGTAAAATTAGTCATGTGTGTCACTGTATTTTCTTGTCTGAACATAAAAACTAACAGCGAAACAATTTAGGTAAACCATCACATCTGAACTTAAGGGAATTTATATGAGTTATTGATCAAGTAAATGGATTGATTTACGCAGTTCTTAGCCAATCTTCTCTTTCATTATCAGGGGAAAAACAGGTTCCCGTTATAACTAGACCTGAGTTTGGCCACTAGGTGGAAATGTGAATCCGTATATCAGGGGTCCTCAACCTTATCCAGAAGGTAATGGCGTTAGTGCCGTCTGTCATTAAAACAAAGCAGTTACGCACTTAATTCATCCTTTCAGCGAATTAAGCGAAAACTCTTGGGGTTGATTAGTTAAATAAGGTGTGCAACTGCATCCCTGGAGTGAAAGTCTACAGTTACACCGACCCTATCTGGCTGAGAACAGCTGCCAAACAAGGTGAGAGTTTTCTCAGCCAACTTTGATAAAACACCAACGACAGTTTATCAGTCTACGTGCGGTTTCGCCGCATATGGAACTGCCGCACTGACGATAACTGTAGCTGTTGCCAGCGGGCGGCAAACGACGTCCGTATCGTGCAAGCAAGCAGGGGGTCTGTTCCGTGCTACCGTTGAGCCTCGCACACACAGAAAGCACTTGTCCGTAATCTAACTGTGCCACTGTGTTATCTAGGATAAACACAGACAGGAAACTGTCGCCAAATATCAACTGAAGTGTTTAACTTTCCACTTCATATCATAAATACCAGATTTAACCTTCAGGCCTATTCTAAATCAAACACCATATCCCCTCTGTCACCTTCACACACAAAGGTTTCTTTCAGAGTATTGAAAACAGTGCTTCAGCCAGATTAACGCTCACGCAAAGCAATCAGAATTTGCAGATTAGTGCGACTTTGCTAGTTCTTTCATGCATCTAATGAAGGATATGGCACCGATAACACAATATTAGGACAAGAATTACCAAAGAGAAACTGACTGATTACCTGGGAATGTATTGTTTCACATATTACCTGAGGTTTGCTGTATTAAATATGATAATTATGTTGTGATTCAATTGGTAGGTGGACTGTGTATTATTTGAGTTGAACACAGTAAAACAATTCTGATTATCACAGAATTTTGCAGTAAAGTTTATGATCCTGCAGCTGACTTCTAGCACCGTTAAACCCTATTCATGCAGACAGTGCGAGGTCTGAGGCTTAGCAGAGGCCCATACAAATAATAAGCTATAAAAGCTTTTATATTGAATTACAGTACCTCAATCTCAGGGCATTCTTTTTTCTTGCAGGTGCTGAGGGTTTTTAAAAAAAAACATTTTTTTTCATGAATCGGGATCATTTCAGATCACTTATAGGGGTAAACAACTTCATGCAAACAGAAATAATACATAATAAGTTTCTGCGAAGCTTAACAATGCAATGAGAAACTTCTATCACAGCTAGAAAGAAATCACACTCTGATAGCACATACTGAGCTGTGTCACAGTTCCCTGGAGTCTGACTGGATCTTGGCATTTCTCATATACTCGTCTACACCAGGAAACGAGGGGAAACAACTTCAGAATGTTATAATTTGTGAATGACACATTTTGCAATAATGGCAGTATATCATCAGCTGCTTAAAGTGACCCACATGAGATAGTATTTCTATATTACTGTCTCTCACTATTTAAAACTAGGATCCCGTATATAACGTAAAACATACAAGAGCGGTATTTATATAGCAGGAGGTTCAGGGCCGGCACTAAAACTGGAAATTTGGGGGGTACAGATGCATCCCTTTCAAACAGTTATTAGTCCCGACTCATTCACAATCATTTTCTAAATCTACGATACATTCACTACAAAAACACTCCACGCTGTCAGGTGCTGCTTGTTCTCCCCGTTAAGGTAAGACGACAATCATTCATTTGGATGCCAAATTTGCTGCATTTAAATCAGCGTTATTCAAAATTTCACACCCGTCAAGTCTCATGCTTTTTTGTGGCTTATCACAGTCTCATGACGCAGTCAGCAGTCATTCACTTAGTAACAAAAGCGATGATTGAAAATTTTACTTTAGCAAACAAAATTATATTTAATTGCTGAGCCCCACTTTTTAATTAACCCATGCTGTGCTGAGAGTGAAAGGCGATATTTCATTGGACCACAGATTAGTTATTATTCAATCAACGCATATTTAAGAGATTCTCATTTGGGATTGAAGTCCTTGTGCATGGATTTTTTTCAGTTTCACGTGCGTTGCGGTAGATTTCACCTCTAGTAGCATGGAATCCGATTATGACTCCGGACTTCTCACGCTTTTCTTTTCCCAGTGGTTGGAAGCTATGAAATTCCATGAAGACGTTTCAAATGGTCTCCTATTTCATTTCAACAATTTAAAAAATCACAAGGCACAGGTTAGATCACCTGATGTGCCGAAAAGGTAGCGCAGAAGAGCAGTTTATCTTTCATAAAGCATTGGCCTATTTACAGTGTAAGTAAATAATTTTTTTCTGTACTGAATTTAGTCCATCATATGGTCTCTGTTAGATTGCATGGGGGAGATAGACTGTGTCTTCAATGGCAAATTGATCATTACGATATTTTGAAAACGTGTTAATAAAGGAAAAAGATTGAGAACTTTCCAGGCCTAATTGTTGTTATAAAGGGATGTATCTGTGCCCCCCAATTTCCAGTTCTGCCGCCGGCTCTGGGGAGGTTTAAACTGATTGTACTGTAAGAGAATGAATAGACTATTAAGCTGTGATGGACTATAAGCTGGTCTAAGTCACTCACAGTGACTCCTTCAGTACAGAAATCTACCGTGACTGTTACTTTTCGGAATCACGTGCTGTCATGTGCATGGCAGCTCATGAAATATGTGACTGTGGTATCTCATGCAGGTTGTCATTACAACAAACAGCTGATCGTCAGGTCAAGAAATAAGGAGACTGTAATGAAAAAATTCCTTCCTCATCTAATCACCTTCATTCATTGATGGGGAATTCCCACGTGTTTCCACCAAAGGAGGAACAATTACATCATACTCAGCATAAACAACACATGATCCTGTGCAAAGTCATGCCGATCTATGACCTTTGACCGCACAGAGGCAATGAGCCTTCTCCTTGAAGTGCCAGAGAGCTATTTTTAAGATAACATCAATGACTCGCTTAGCTTCGGGGGCGATACGGTCCTTAACGGGCCAGATAGCGATGCGCAACAGTAATTGAGCCGTTGGCTTTTGCTCGGGCTGTCGGTTGTGACGAAGTGAGATCGCGCCAAAGAACGAGTCACCAGCTATTTGCGGGACGAGCAGTGGCGCGAGAGAGAGAGAGTGAGAGCGGAGAATGTTATGGCGGGTGTTTCCTTGGTCATGAGTCAGCTGACTGCGGGAGATTTACGCTTGGGAACGGACAGGCTGATCTCTCTGCAGTGGTTACCCAAGGGAATTTCAGGGGGGACAGAAATTTGAAATTATGGAACTGAAAATTTCTTTGTATTCTGCACTGAACACAAGCAATACTATTGTCAACATGTGGTTGAGTATGAAACCCAAAAACAGGGAAGTAGTACTTTCATAATTACATACATGCATAGATGATATATGTTTTTCTTAATGTAAATACATCCAGTGTTTGAACTTACCATGCAGAAATGTGAGAAGGATATAGGTAGTTTTTATAATCATTAAAATGTGTTTGTTCAGGTTAATCTGTACACATCCATTATGCACGAAAAAACACTGATCTGGAGGCCTACTGTTAGTCCCCAGTCTGTCTTGCAATAAATGCAGGATCAGCTCATGCTTTGTTAAATATTTGTAATTTCCCGAGGGGCAGTTTGTTCTGTAGCTGCTGAATTTAAAGCATAATTTCCCCCAGGCCCTTGAATCACAAGTTTCTGCTTAATACGAAACATTATTACATTTTTATTTAAAATGATACAACTTAGTTTTAAACCTTACCAAATTTTTACATATAGCGTACTGCGAAGGGGCAGCGCAATGGCACAGGGTTGTGGGTGCTCTCAGGCTAACTGGGGATGGAAATTGCCCATAAGAATGAGAGAAAGTGAATGATGCGTGAACCCGGTGATGGATTGGCAAACCGTCTCGCGTGTGTCAATGCCTTTCACCCACAATCAGCTGCGATAGACTCCAGATGTGACCCTAATGAGGAAGAAGCGGTGTAGGCAATAGATGGATAGATACTGAGAAGGGCACGTGGTCAGTTGCAATCATGTGAATGGGAGATGATCTTTTTTCTGAGTCATCTTTAAACATGTAGTTACAAACTTCAGCAGCAGGGGGCAGTGCACTTCCACCTGCACTAGTCTCAGAATCTTTCGGGATTTGCGATGACAAGCATAAGACGCAATACAGCCACCAAGCGTGCAACCAACACCACAACACTTTCACACACTGAAGCAGGGGTGCCAAAAAACAGGGGAAAGATCGGCCAAGTCCAAGGACCGTGACTAACGAAGGCTCCCAATAATATTACAACATGGCATTTTCTGAGTTGAAGGAGCTCAAGATGAAATCGATCGGAACCAAAATTCCTGATGGCAGCCCCTACTCAGCTGGGGTCCAGTTATGAGAAATCATACGACCAAATAAATGTCTCCCACCCCCTCTTACTAAGCAGGCAACCTGGCAACCACGTCCCGTCCCCCCCCCCCCCAGAATATTCTTGAGGAAAGATAACATACACAGTATAATACTTCAGTAAGGGACTTTCTCCTTCCAGTAATGAGTATCCACTCAGTTTTGAAAATGAGAATCTATGTTTATGTGTTATTTTGCTCTGGGGATTTTTGCTGACGGAGTTAATGACGAGTGTTACATGGAGAGTATGGGAGGGTGAATAGCGTTAAGGGAAGTTAAGATGAAGTTAACTCTATCGCACAAAAAAAAAGCAGGAACAATACAGAAATGTGTTGAGCAGGTGGTCAGACGCTGGGCGCATCTCATCTGCAGGGGTGACATTGTTCCCTCGCGCCTCCCTCTAAGGCGCAGGAAATCAAAATAAGGCCAACATGTCACAGCTCAAATGGCACAGGAAGAAGAACACAGGGCGAGAATCTTTTTCCACATCGAGGAGGCAGACGTTTTTCCGCGCCTAGTGTCTTATCACCGATTTGCCGTCATCAGTGAGAGAGAGAGAGAGAGATTGTCAAAAGCACTTATGAGGGAGAAATATTTTCAAGAATTTAAAAAACTGTTTCCCTAACTTGTAAGTACTACCAGAATAAGGTAAATGATCATTCTTACTGGGGGGACTTACAGCATAACTGACTGCTCATTATGTTGCAGTGAGCCGCAGCTCGAGAGGCAGTGAGTTAGCGACTCCATGCACACTGTACATTGCCGTAGCCCCAGTGGTGTCACATCCCAGCTGCATCCTTATTTGGTTCCCGTTGATCCGTTAGTCTTCTGTTCGTTTTGTGCTGTTTCCTCCCATCAGTAATTTACTGTCTCATTTCGCTCCCCGCCGCTCTCATGTCATTCTTGCCCTCGTGTCTAATTGTTGTTAGGTGTATGTATTGGCTTGCTATGGTGTCAACGAGTGTCTGTATTTGGGCCAATTATAGTGCCCCTGAGCGTCTGTATATGGGCTTGTATAGTGTCTGTGAGTGTCATTGATTGGGCCTGCCATAGTGTCTGTGAGTGTTTGTGTTTGGACTTGCTATGGTGTCTGTGAGTGCCTGTGTTTGGGCCTGCTATAATGACTGTGCAAGTCTGTTTGGGCCAGCTATAAGGTGACTGTGAGGGTCTATGTTTGGACCTGCTATAGTGTCTGTGAGTGTCTATGTCTGGACCTGATATAGCGTCTGTGAGTGTCTATGTTTGAACCTTCTATAATGACTGTGAGTGTTTATATTTGGGGCTCTTATTGTGTCCCTGAGTGTCTGTATGTGGGCGTGCAATAGTGTCTGTGAATGTCGTACTGTGGGCCTGTTGCGAGTCTGTCTGAGCCAGCTATAAGGTGACTGTGAGGGTTGTTCCTGTGTCCCTTCTCGGAGGGATTACCTTCATACTGTGCAGTTATAACATGCAGTGCCAGGCATGGCATCCCCCGCCCCTCGCACTTATTTTAGCTGTTTCAGTGAGCTGATCCACTTCTTGGGTACATGTGCTCTTGGGTTTGATCAAGGGTCATAATGTCATTTTCCTCGCCATATATGAGTTCCTATATGGGATTAATTGTAACCAAATGGCTATCTACAGTAGTTTTTGAGATTTAGCCCTCTCAAATCTCATCACCGTTGGTTTCACCTTTCAAGGTTACTCAAGGTCAAAGGTCATTCAGCCATTTTAATCTGCATTGTGATTTCCTAAATTAGTTTAATAGTAACCAAGTGGCTATCTACAGCAGTGTTTGAGAAATAGTGCTAATGAGGTGATTCAGATCAATGACCTTGATTCCCCTGAACTTTGACCCCAGCAGATTTTTGAACTATGCTGTTTTGACAACAGCAACGAATAGGATGATATTTTACAGATTGAGGAAGGAAACTTTTGACATTGTTTTGATTATGTCAATCGGACCATTTTTGGCAGACTTATGGCCAAAAATGAGCTTGACCTTTTCAGTGACCCTGACATTGACCTTGACCCAATTCATTCCAAAACTTAATGGGATCTATTCTGTGTCCGTTCCCAACTTTTTAACAAATTTGGTATAAATTTCGGCAGTGGTTTTCTCGTAATCATGGTAACAAACAAACCAAATCAATTACAATACCCTCACCCTACCCCTTCTTGGGCGTGGGGTAATTACCTATCCCTTGCCAAGTTTTGGGGTAACACTTTCATCACCTGACTTAACCTTGTTTCTGGGAGAAACCTGTTCCCTCTGTTTACTAAACACTGTCTATGTTCTATATCCATGTTCTGCCAGAGACAATTAATGGGCCATGAAATGATGGTGGTCACTCAGTTGAACTCACTGTTCACTGTTTGTTCTTAACTTAGATCTCAGTAGCTCATATTTTTTTGTGAAGGAAAAAAAAATTTTTTAGAGAATGTATAGAGCACATGTCAACTGCTGCAAGGCCTAATACTGCCAGTTTCCACATTATAATCATCCGGAAGGGTAAATAAAACTATTTAGCCTCAGTGCTTCACTGGTTAATTTGTTGTAAATATAAATCAAGGGTAAACTATTCAGTGTCAAATTAACTCTCATAGAGCAACCTGTGTCCCTGATGGACCTGCATGAAATACACTAGAGTTAAATTTATTGCAAGAATTTATGAGTAGTGGTTATTCAGTGTGATCAAATCAGATCGGCACGTTCAAAACCAGGAAGTGCGTGAAGCAGCAATGTGAGTCAGACCGCAGCTACTGCGATCACTCCAGCCGGAAAAAACCGCTCAGATCTCTGCACTCCCAGAGCGCTTCTGCCTCTGAAGCAAATCATGTGACGAAAGCCTGCAACAAGGCAGTAACAAAAATCGCGAGCCATCAGTTAAAGCCCTTTACTGTGCATACGGCCAAACCCGCGGATGCTCCGTACAGTAACGGCACGATTCCCCTGTTGCGACGTTGGGACTCCCGGCTCGTTATACGAGGGCTTATTTATTACCGCGCAGCAGCCGAAGTAAAAGGCCTGGAGCTGAGGGCGAGGCGGAATTTGCGCAGAACTACAAATAAAAGACTGGGAAACTGGATAACGTCCAAAAAGCACAGTAAATATAAGATTGCACCAGAGGCAGCGAGCACTGTAGGCAGTCATTCTCACTGGCAGGTGGAGTGTGTGTGCGTGTGTGTGTGTGCATTGGGGTGGGTTCTTGGAGCCTTATTTCTCCACTCTGCTGAGAAACAGTGCAGGATAGCCTGCATAGCTGTGCAGCTGTAATGTTAGCCTCCTTGGGCTCGATTGGTCGCGGTCATTTCATTTCACTTCAGCCAATCCAGGCAAAAGGTAGAATATCTGCAGAGTGATTGAAAAAATGCTGACACGCCATAACGACGCTTAAGGAATCATACCGATCGTCTCTTCTGTTAGCGGTGGCGGCTGCTGAGCACAAAACAGGGGGGGGTGATTGACCTGTTTTCAATCATTGTTCCTGATGAAAACATTTTCCAAGAAAATGAATAATCCACTGACAGTTAAAGACACGGCTTCATTTTTGATGAAACATTGAGAAGAATAAATAATACATTATTTATCGAGTAAATTATAGATTATGAATGTTTCATTCTCTTGCCTTAATAGGCTACCGTTCACAAACAAACAAAAAACAACTCAGGACAATACTTTGCAGGGTATTGTCCTGAGTTGTTTTTTGTTTGTTTGTTTTTTGTTTCTTTTTTTTTCAATTCTGCCTGCATAATACAAGCTTGAACTGTAAATAGACAGTGAAAATGCAGTTAATTTTCAGGGATATGATTTGCGGCGAATGGAATTCAAACTATGCTGATTGTCATATGGTGTCTCTACAGATTACTTCAGACACTTGCACCAGGAACCTGAGAGTGAAACTACTCTCCTCCCATAAAACTCAGAGGAGGCACACCTCGATGACATCACCCTCAGAGAAGAAGAACTTGTTGACTGGGCCTTTGTGGAGGAACACATCCATACAAGGTCCCCCCCCCCCCCCTAAAAAAAAATGTCCTACCCAAACTGGGCAACCCCCTGGATCCTTGTATGGAATCCTCTTACCTGAAAAATTGTCTTTATTTCGTCAAAATCAGTTGGGTGTATCAGGCGTTAAGTCAGTTTTGGTGCAGCCCTTCAACTAAAAGTGACAGACTAAAGCTGCTTTCACATGCGAAACGCCTGTATTCGCGTTTTTGCATTGACTTTGAATGTAATCTGTTGTGTGAAAAATTCTTTTTGTGTCCACTGTAAAAGCGGCTTACCTCATTCCCTATGGAATACTTTTATATAAAATTGTTGCGTTTGTACAGGATACTTTTCCCAAAAATTACACAATATAAACAAGTTTAGTCACACGTCTCTATTTTCAAAATAAAGATTTATAACAGGTTCAAATGCAAATGCCAAAGTAGCAGTGCCATTTTGGGTATTTGTAACATCATTCCACTTTGGTTGCCTGCTGCATGACGCTGAGCAGCTCCTCGACTAGGCGCTCGACCACCGTGCTCATCGACCACCACCTGTCCTGGCCCAGCCACAGCCCCTCCTGTGGTTGAAGTACAGGTGGCCCATCACCGCGATCGTCAGCTGATTTCGTGTTTTCATCGGACTGCAAATGGTCGAGGTTGCTATTACTGCTGTCAGATTGATGCGATACTCGCGTAGTATGCATATTTTGAACGGAACACCAAATGACGTCATCCACGCCGCTGGCACCGGCTTACCGTAGGGAATGGTAGAATTCTTGGTATTGCCAATACGCAAAAACTGCCCGTATGTAGCGCTCTCGGCAAAATATCTTGCTACTTCCTGAACCTACTGACTTCCGGAGCATTGTTGAGATCGCGGCTATTGTGTAGCGTCAGCTATCTGTCGCTCAGCAGTGCACGTATGCGGATATATATTCGCATATTCTCACGCATATTTATATATATATTCAATATATTCATTATGCGTATAAGTCTCTCATCCAGGGGTATTTCTGAAGATTTTTCCACTTATTTTCGTCCGACGAACACAAGGCAGCTTCACAGTAACGACCCATGGCCTTAATGACTAGAGTTCAGTTACTGTTGGGCTCTGCAGAGACCAAAAAAGGACATAATATTTGATTGGCTTGACCGATTTTGCCATGGTTTTTGGAGCCTGGCGAGCATTCTTTGTTTCTTTCGTCCGGGACGATATCATTTTGCCCACAATCGGATTCTTTGGCCAGCTGGCATTAATTGTGCGCTGCGCCCAGACTCTATTTAAACCCAATTTCCGCCTCACAGCCTTTGCTAGAGTGTCAGTGTTACTATGCACAATAGCCGGTAAGGTCTCTAGCTAGAGAACTGTTTGAGGAATCAGCTGCAAAGAGGAAAGTGCGAGTTATCAAGGGAATCTTTCTGTTTTCCCTCTTTCTGGGCACCGTCTGGTGCTAAATCTTTTTATCTCGTTTCCGAGATTTTTCCCTTTTATTTCGTTCTGTCGAGCTCTCATTGCGTCCTTTTGTTCCCGGACTAGATCTTTGTCCGTTGGAAGCGCGAGTCTCTCTCTCTCCTTTTGTCGGTTTGTCCCTCTTATTTTTGTTGGACTTCCTTTCGTTTCGGCCGCTGCTTTTGCCATCTCAAAACAGCAGCCATCACAGATTTTGATTAAATAAAGACTATTTTTTAAGTAAGAAGATTTCCATTCAGGATCTGGGGGAATATAAATTCACAGGTTGCCTGGACATTTTTTGGGACACCCTGTATTGCTTCTACTTCAAACCCCAGCCGTAGGACAAAGTTTGATAGTATCTCTCGGGCCAAATCATTTCCCCCAGAACTAAATCCTTAATCAGTTTCCTCATGGGAAGATTGACTTTTACGATCCTTCATTCTCAGTGTTTTATCCACGTACCACAGTAGTTTATTATTGTAGTAGCCGGTCAGCTAATCCCTGGAATCCATTGGCATTTACGTTTTAAGTAAACAATCGGCATGTTACAAGAATCATCGGCATTTACTGTTAGAGTAAACTGAGTCAGTTGTGCATTACTGGAAGCACTGGTATCTTGAAGTTACTGATCAGAAACGTGGCAAAAATCACTGGCATTTACTTTGTACTGTTACCGATGAACCGACCACAAAAATCGTGAGCATTTACTAATGTAATCATCGCTTTCACTACTGAAGAACTAGTCAACTAATGATTTAAAATGCCTGTTTACTCAGGCGTAAATACCCAAATATGGTCATGTTTCGTAACAGGCAGAAGTGATGAATAATTTTTCAGTGTGAATCTGTATCTTTTCTGGTTGAGTGTGTCGAGTTCTTCTTCAGTACTGATTCTCTAGTCGTAAACAATGATTTTGTCCTGTCATAACTAAGAAAACATGCAAAAAAACCAGATTCTTATGTGTCTTAACAGTCAAGTCTGTCCTATATTTATGATTCAATTTTTGTATGATGACGGGTCATCTGTATTAGGGTGCGGATCTGAAGTCCAAAGATTTTTTAAGCACCATAAGTGTGCTTTTTATATGGCATGCTGAACTGTTTTAATACAGCAATGAAAGTGTGTCTTGCTTTATACACACGTACAACAGAATTTTCCTTTTCAAATGAAAAGGACCTGCAAGATTTTTGATTTTTTTGAAAAATGAATTAGCCTGGGGGAAGAATGTGTTTGATTGGACAGAACCAAATATTTGCTTTAATGTTGATTAAGAGTCACAGGCTTTTTGAAAGCAGCTTCTCTAATGTTTATGCGCCAGTAAATTAATTACATTACATTGATACTTCGGTTGGATTCATGGCGCATTGTTCTGTTTAGCTGGTGATTATATGCATTTTATATCTGCTGCATTTATAGCTTTGTTGTTTCAATAAACGACTTCTTTCAAAACAGCTCTTTCAGACGAACGTTTGCAGTTTTGTGCCAATGGTGAATACAAACGAAGTACATCTGCAGCCCGGTGTTTTTTCCATTTATTTCCCGGACAGTTTACCCGGAGCAACCCTGGGAAATTTGTGTTCTGTTTACGCGACTGAGGACCTCGATCATTCACCGTGGCAGTGCGGGAGCCGGGCTCTTATCATGCTGGAGCTGAGCTAACACATTGTGTCAAACAGCGAGGCCGGCACTGTCTGTCAGATAATGCTGTTGAATTTGCGTATCTTTACTGTATAGAGTCGGAAAGCGGGGCCTCAGTCCAGTGTTTGAGCACCAGCTGCTGCATCACCCTGGGCTAGGCAGCCGGATGTGGAGGAGCACAGTACTAGAAGGATAAGAGGATATTGACGGCGGATGATCCGATTGGCTGTTTATATCATAAAATCATTTCCAAGTGCTTATCTTGCAGTTGTATTTTCACATATCTGCAGCCAAGCAACTATTTACTTTGCCTTATTTAATAGATGAATGGAATTCGGTAGAATAAATGACAAATAAAACGTCCAGTATGCTTTAGTACAGCCGGCTTAATAACTTTTGCAATTGTGTATATATTTGCATCTAAACAGCATCGTTTCTGGCCATTACAAGATGTACCCTCCTTCCAGATAGCCTCCTTTAGCAGGCTAGCTATTGACCCTTCAGGACATGCGAGGCTCCTATTTCAAATTAGAGCTGTTTGGTCGGCCGTACTGCCATCTGCACTTCTGTTTTCTTTAGTTACTCTTTATCTTGATTGTACGATCTCATTTTACACTGCATGCAGAAAGAGAGTACGGCACGTTCCGCCCGAAAGGCTAATCTCAGCGCTAGTCGCCAATTTCATCTCAGTGTCGTTGCCCGCCAAGGCTTTTTTTCCATTATCTAATTCAGACTCCGGCTGCCTGAAGTGCCGGTCGATGGCATCCGTTCCTCGCCTACTTGACATAATTGTACTGTACTGAACTGTACATCGCGTGTCATGGAGGACAATGCCAGCAGCCATAAATCTTGCCGCTCACATTACATTCCGATATGCAGTGATCTGTGCAGGACGTATTCCTGCCTCTTTCCAAATGAATTCTGGGATAGACTCAAGCAGCCCTTGCGCAATGACCATGACCGAGAATAAGAATGTAAGGTACGGCACCAGCTGATGTTTAGTTCTTCTAATTAATTTGCTGTCTTCAAAGTTGAATGAAGAAAAACAAATGAACCAGCAATAAATTGTTAACCGCGCGGTAGAACGTTTCTGAGTTTTAATAGCCAGTTTATTTCAGACTCTGGAACATTCTTTTGTTGTCGGGATGTATAGCGTACATGCAGCGGCTGTGTGGCGGATGGGCCTGCGGTAGACTATTGATGCGTTGTGAGTAACAGTGCCGCACTCAAGCGCACCAGAGGGGCCACATCTAACACGTGTGTGGAATTTCTCTGCAAAACCAAGTACATACAATAAAGAGAATTCATTCACTTTAAAAAGAACCACAGAGGAACTCACTTTCTGCGCATTTTCCAAGAAACTCCATCATAGCTGATCTAAATTGCAAATTGTCTGTTTATAGAGAGCATCTCCTGCCCCTTGGTCTCCTCTGCTGCAGCCTCTAATCATAATTAGCAGGAGTATGTAGCAGGATGATGTTTGCGTGGTATTTGATATGAGCGCGTTATTGCATTAACCCTTTCTCTTCAGAGAACCATTTCAATAGGCTGAGAAACTACAGCCCCAATTCTGAAAATAGTTGGGACGAAGTTTAAATTGCGAATAAAATCAAAAGGCATTGACTTTCAGATGACATGAACCAATATGCAATTTACAATAGGACATAGGTCACATTACAAATGTTGAAACTGACACATTTTACATTTTTATCCACAAAATGAGCTTATTTCAAATTTTCTGGTTGCATCAGGTCTCAAAAAAGTTGGGACACAGGCAAAAAAAGGGCTGAAAAAGCAATTAATATATAAGAGAATCAGCTGAAAGAATATTTAGCTTCTAATTACCTTAAATTGGCATCAGGTGTGTAACATGATTGGCTATAAAAAGGACGTCTTAGAGAGGCTGAGTCTCTCAGAAGTAAAGATGGCCAGAGGCTCTCCAACCTGTGGAGGCTTGCGTAAAAAAAATTGTGGAACACTTTAAAAACAATGTTCCTCAACATTAAATTGCAAAGGCTTTGAAGGTCTCATCATCAACAGTGCATAGCATAGCATCATCAAAAGATTCTGAGAAATTGGAAAAATCTCTGTGCATAAGGGAAAAGGCCGAAGACCTTTACTGGATGCCCGTGATCTTCGGACCTTCAGACGCCACTGCATCACTCACTGGCATGATTCTGTCATTGACATTACTAAATGGGCCCAGGAATACTTCAAGAAACCACTGTCAGTAAACACAGTCCGCTGTGCCATCCACAGATACCACCTAAAACTCTATCATGCAAAAAGGAAGCCATTGTTGAGCATGATCCAGAAGTGCCACCTTGTTCTGTGGGCCAAGGCTAATTTAAAATGGACTGTAGCAAAGTGGCAAAGTGTCCTGTGGTCAGACGAGTCCAAATCTGTCATTCTTGTTGGAAATCATGGGCGTTGTGTCCTCCGGGCTAAAGAGGAGAAAGACCACCCCTCCTGTTATCAGAGGTCAGTTTAAAAGCCAGCATCGCTGATGGTATGGAGATGCATTAGTACATATGGTGTGGGACACTTGCATGTTTTAAAAAGCACCATGAATGCTGAAAGGTATATAAAGGTTTTAGAGCAACATATGCTGCCCTCCAGATGACATCTATTCCAGGGAATTTTATTGTGTATTTCAGCAAGATAATGCAAAACCACATACTACAGCTATTACAACAGCATGGCTTCATCGTAGGAGAGTCTGTGTCCCGAACTGGCCTACCTGCCGTCCTGATCTTTCACCGATTGAGAACGTTTTGCGCATAATTAAAGAAAAAGTCTGTCAAAGAAGACCCAAAACTTTCCAGCAGCTGGAAGCCTGTATTAAACAACAGAGGAATCAAATTCCAGTGGCTAAACTCAAGAAACTTGTCTCCACAATGCCCAGACGCCTCCACTCTGTGTTAAAAAGAAGAGACCTAAGACCTATGGCAGCCATCAAATTTGAGGTGAGCTCCTTTTGTGGGTAAAATTGTAAAATTTCTCAGTTTCAACATTTGCTATGTTATCTCTGTTCTAGTTTGAATAAAATACTGGCTGGTGTGATTCGAAAGTCATTGCGTTTTGATTTTATTCACAATTTACACTTTGTCCCAAGTATTTCGGAATTGGGGCTGTGCAAATAGACCCACATTTTTTGATCGATAGCACATTATGTTGCCATTGTTACAGACAAGTGACCTTAGTGAGCTCAACCATCCAGTATATAAGTATATATACTTTTCGTCTACTTTAAACATAACCCGGACGTTTTCTGCTCAAATAGAATTAAGCTTCTCTGGTAAGGGTTAATTAGAGGATTATATCATTGAGGGAATTTCTTTTAGGTCTTACGGGTGATATTTTAAGTACTTCAGCGATTGAGAAGAAGGAAGTGTAAGCTCTTTCCTGTATTACGTAATGGCAGAAATCCCGCTCCAGTGACCTTTGGATTGTTATTGGGCGCAGTCACGCCGCGTTGCTATGATGTTGAAAAAAAAAGTGATATCATGCCTCCTCATTGTTTGCAGAAGGCGAGATAAAAACAGCCAGACAGCGACAGAGGGTGACGTATCACACGGGTTTATGAGAATCAACTTTGTACTAGCAGCCAATGAATGTTGAGGAGCATTGTTCACTCAGACGCTGCTCAGAGGAGTGTCCAATGGGCAGGCCTGAGTGGCCAGAGCATGTGCCGGAATATGTCTATCAGAAATAGTTAATTATCATTAGCTAATATTTGATATAACTGTTGGCTATACTGCAATATCTTACGGGTATCAGGGGTGGGTAATCCACATTTAGAAAGTAAAACTCCTGCCATATTTTACTTCCACCAATGGGTTTAGCCAGCTAATGTCACCAATAAGTTCCACCTCCGTGCTGAAGGGCTGCCCTCATTGGCTAATCTTGGTGGTTGGATCAAAAGTACTGTAGAGGTCCTTTACTTTCTGAACATGCATTACCTACCTCTGACTGGTTTAGCCCATCTAACTTGGACAGTGACTCGGAAGTAACTCGGAAGTAACTGGAACTTTCTTTATGGGATAAAGAAAGTTCTAGTTACTTCTGACCAACTGGTGGGTTTATGTCACCTTTGAAATCTTCACGTTTGTCAGTTTTGCTAGATCAAGTTTCAAGAATGCCTATAAGAAGTACATGATAATTTCTCTTGTCATGCCTTGGGCCCTTTGAACTTTCATGTCTCTTCGATGATGAGTCAGTTGGTGGCATAACTTTTTCCAAAGCACTTCCGCCATAACCAAGCTACTGAGGTTGTAACGTGTTTGGATTTTTTGTGACTTGATTCAGTATTGGTAAAGGTTATCGTATGGGTTTGGGCTCAGTTGTTCTTCGCAGTGTCTATCAATGGCTCTGGCAGCAACCGATGAAATCAATCTTTAACTAATGTCTTAATTTAGCCCCTGAGAACAAAAGTGCTCAAACCCCATATTTGTCCTTTTTCGAGGTCTAATCTCAAATTGATTCCTAAGTGGTCTATCTGTTTGTGCAATAATGGATTGACTCAGTATAGTTCCAGTGCTATACAATAAGGTGGGTCATATAGTCCTCACTTCAAGAATGCATAAAGTGCTCAGTGCAATAGTGGTCCAAAACAAGGGGGAAAAAATGAGTTGGACCACTCTTGTTCTACAGTAAGAGGCTCAGTTGTGGAGTGTGTTTATGGCCGAAAAGCACGAGCTAAAATACAGGCACTGTCCTGAAAGTTATCTTGTTTACTGCAGTTAATACGGAAACACAAAATACTGCTTCAAAACTATTTTTGCACTGTGGTTCTTTATCTTTGTATCGTGTGGTTTAACACATGGCTCTGGTGCTATTATTTTTAGCTATCACACGAGAGGCCCTCTTCCTCCTCATGCAGGCCGTAAAATAAGGGGTCAGCTTACTTTTAGATTGTTTCATTGATATGCGTCCCCTTTTCTTGAAATACGACAAACATCCTGTTCAAGTACTGGGTCCCAGAGCATGAAAACGTCTTCAGGCAACGCAAAGTCATGCGATCCAAATGTGTAAAATGTAATTGCGGGAAGAAAAGATGACAGGCGCTATGCAAACTATTGCTCGTCCGTAACAGAGCCAACATGGGCTTTTTATCTGCAAGTCTGTACTTTTCAGATGTTTGGCACTCAGCGAGAAAAACCAGCTAAAATTAGCAGGAGGTGCTACCGATTGCGTCAATCACATGTAACTGTTTTGCAGAGAGCAGTAGCTGTCGCTAACCACAGGTACCTACAGGAAGTTAGCCCCGGTTCTCAAGAAGTGAGCTCAGGCAAAACAAAGAGCGCGCAAGACAGGTGTCGAGGATGCTGGGGCATGAAGAAGTTGCCCCGTGACAGTGTCTAGGCGGCGGCGCAGTCCTTTCGATGTAATGGTTGAGCGCACCAGTCACAACAACAAGTGTGAGATGTTAGCGCTCCTCTTCCACAAAGAGACTTACAAACAATCTCCTCTACTTTGCTTCGGCTTCAAAAAAGTTTGTGATCAAAATTGCATTTTCTGCCCTGATTTTAGCGTATTTTGAAGCTAATTAGTGCAGTAATTGACCAGGTATTTTCTCAAGTTTTTTTTTTTCTTTTTAACCAAACTTTTTCAATTGCATACAGTACAGAGTACAGAGAGTATGCACATATACACACATCTGCACACACAGACTCTGACACACGCACACACACACACACACAATGAAATAACATCAGTGCAATCGCGGCACTAACACCTTGAAAGCAGCTGCTCTTCCCCAAAAAACGAGAAATAAAAAAAATAATAATAATAATAAAAAAAGACAGAGAATTGCCAGGAACGGCGTTCACCTCAGTTAATTTACGTCAGAAATGCTCTCAGTAAGATCTGCGAGGCCATAGAGTAACGTGGGCATTCGTCAGTACACAACAGGAAACAGAATGCAGCAGTCAGCAACGGCTCACAGAACGAGTGGTGTCTGGAATAATAAGGCTGGGCCAGCTGGTGTTTACTGTTAGCGATCATAACGGACGTTAAAGTGGAGGATAAAAAAAAAGATAATAAAAAACAGTTTGGCAGTGAACGCATGGATGAGCATGCGGGGTGTTTGGGACAGTCCTCAGAGCTATTTTCTGGCAGTTTGCGGCCTTTTGTTTTCTCTAGGGTGGTGGGGACTGACCCAACAAGGTTGAGTGGCACATAATAGCAGTAGCAGGAAGGTGTGTGTGTGTGTTTGTGTTTGTGTGAGAGTGTGTGTGTTTTGGTGGGGGTGAGAATGAGAGATTCATTTCATGAGCTGTTGGGCTTGTTTCCAGATCAGTGACAGCTGCTCAGATGGAAGTTGAGGTGGCGCAAAAAATCCCATGAAACTACAGAGTAGTCTTGACCTGTCGTTAGTCATTTTCCTTCATTAACGAGGTTTCCAATGATTAGAATAATCCAACAGCAGTTCAACACACAGCCTCTTTCTTGATGCAATTTATGGAAGTTTAATCTGCAGTAAATTTAATGCAATATCGCGTTGAAATGACCTGTTCATTACTTGTCTTACCTTAACAAGAAGAACTGGCCACACCGGACATTATTTAGTGTTTTCAGAGTTCGATTAAAAAGTTTGATTTAAAAAAAAAGAGATTGAAAACGGGTCAAAACCAATCATTATATTATTGCAATGTTTTGTGCTTCCTCCATTTTCAGATCACTGGCTACCTCTGTTTCGGACCCTGCCTTCTGTGTTCCCCCCATCCCCGCGGCAACCATCCTCTTGGGGGAGGGGGGGAGTCCCCGCTGTCATGTGACTCTCTCCTCAGTGCTCTAAATCCCACACAATCGTCCACTTACATATCACTGTTTACACAATGCCTTGTTTCTCCTGTCCATATTAATCCCCCAGGTCGTCCCCACAGAAGATTAATGGCTCGCTTAGCCTAGGGGGAAATAAAAGCCAATTAAATTATACATAAATAAAAGGTCACTGACAGGTGCCAGCACATATCTCGATAAGGCTCTGTACTTCATGTGAAGAGGAGTATCTTTATTACAGAGGTTGGTGATGAATAGGTACCACCGATGCACTGAACAATAAACATTTAACCTCTGACCTCTTAACCTCTGATATTCACAATAGTTAAAAGAAACTGGCAAGCCTAGTTGGGCTGAGCGGCCTGTTCTCGCCACTCATGTTATGTTATGTTATGTTATGACCCCTACAGCCTCAAATGTAGTGCTCTACAGCGATCAAATGGGCAAAGTGTTACGGCCATTTAGTCTTTTGCCTGTTTTTAGTGCGTGTAATGTAATCAAGATTTATTTTCAGTTCATCTAATAATTATTTTACTTTGTTTTTCTGCTGATGTCACTGGGAATCAAGGCGAGTACTGCCACGCGGCCGCCATCTTGTAAAACTTGAATCTTGACCAGAAAATTTAGTATCCAGATTCCCACAAAAGGTGAAAACTCCGCGGGATATCGGAAATATGCAGCTGACTAAGTCAATTTGTAAATGAATCAAGTGAAGACCATTCAACACTACTAAACTACTCCAGCACTTTAACAATCTTGACCTTGTCTGAGAATGGAAAAGCATTAAAGCCAACCTTTTGCAGAATAGAATTTCACACTAAAATACATAAATGCTTTCTTATTTACTGCATGAGGTAGCAATCCGTTCATTCTATTTCTTTTTTCCTGTGAAATCTCTCCTGGGAGCACGAGTGTGATTTTACTTGACAACAATAGCGCCGCAGTGATATTTTCCGAGCGAACGCTCTTCAAATTTGACAGCTGCCAGAGACCTCTTCGACCCGGCTCGTCCCTGGCGTTATTGTTTCGCTCGTGTTTAATCTTGCGGGCCTCGCGTCGTCCTCTCCGAGTGTCGGACCTTTCTGAAGGAATGTGGGGGAGATAAATGTAGAGGATTCACATAGCGTACTTTATCTCAGAGACCAGCCAGCTTGTTTGCTGTCACTGCTCGGCTCTGAGTGTTTAAAGGCCTCCGTCCTCGCCCTCGTTTCCTGACTTATCCTCCCTCCTTCCCTTCATTCCTTACCTTTATGCTCAGATTTACAGGTCTTCTCTCCACTGAGGGATTAACCTTTAGGTCCTTTGTATAGCTCCGTCAAATGGAGCTGCTGTACCCAAAACTGTATAAACTTCAGGCCTATTTTAAATTCTAGCCGCGATCCCCAAGTTTCCATGTCCAGCCGCATTACAGGAAAGTGTGTTTGCAATGATATACAAGATCTAGTTATTTTCCATCTGATGTAATGCTGTTGCCATAAAAACACGGCGTCTTGACTTTGAAAACGTCTGTCAATTTGAGTGAGACGTAGCTTCAGTGAAGCGCTGCAACCAACAGACACAAAATACCCATGTGACATTGTTCACAAACATGATAAAAAAAGATTCTCTGACATTAAACCTACTTAAGGAAAAACCTAGGTGAAAAATTAAGAGTTTAAGGCAGGCATCCTCAAATCTGGACCTTGAATCCAAATCCAGGCCAGATTTTCTTATATTCCAGCTAAGTAAATGAACTTCTATTGCCTTTCATTGGCCAGACTGTCTTTACTCCTGACTCCAAGGTTAAGGATGTTTGGAAAACCAGCAGTTCCCAGACCTTGAGGACTGTGATTTGAGGACCAGGGACCATACGAATCTGAATATGGGGTTCTATATTTACCCTTATAATCCGCATTTAAAGCTTCAACGGACATGTCTTACATCCAAGCATCTGACAGGCAATGAGAGTGAGTCGCGAAAAACAGAGAGCCCTGGAAATATGCGTGGAATGAGAATTGTGAAGGTCAGCTCAGAAAAGGCACTGGTACCGGGACATTATCAGGATAAACTGAGAGTAAACACTGGGAGATATATTTAGCCCAGTGTATGCAGAGATGAAGTGTAGATACGGCAGGAATGTGCACCTCGATATCACTGGCAATCTCGGCGTGCGGTGGTTTCAATCCGTGTGACATCTGGCTGAAAAATGGGAAATGTGGAAGGCTGACAAAATCGCGGCAAATTTCTCACGTACCGTCGGGGGCGCGAGACTGCCTGTGTCAGCAGTGCTAACCGGCTGGATCATATTGATGTAATTATCTCCCGGCATCATCCGGTCCTTTCTTCGACACAAGGGCAACAAGCTAATTTCGCTATCGCAGGCAGGCGCTCGAGGTAATAGACTTTTTTTGTCACTCTGCGCTTGTAGCCGGTTACTTCTAGGAGACGACGTCATCCAAGGCCTTATGCAACAGGGCCCCTGCAAAGACTTGAATTTAAATCTCACGGATCGGGAGGCATTTAGTCCCTAATCTGTCGCGGGGCTCACAAATGATCCAACAGAAGAGGATTGAAAGGTTGTTACCGGAGTCCATCCACCCCCACGACGTCAGAATAAAGCTTTTTTTTAATGCTTTTTGCAGTGTTTTGGTATTTCCCTGGTTTTCCAAGGACCAGATTTGCAGAAACTTTCCAATCAGCCGAGGGCTTTCACCGCGCAGACATTCGCAGAAGTTTCGCTTGAGTTGGAGCTCCAACAACTGAAAGGAGGGGGTTTTAGCTGAACAATACCCCACAGAACTCCAATGCCCACAGGTCTGGAGTTTCCCAGACTGCCCCAGTGTTAATCTCTCCTCTTCAGAGTAAACGCTCTCCGCCCCCAAACAACACCCCCAGCTTTCGTATGGTCTTATTTGTTTACTTATATCGAAAGTTGATGGAAGCCCTACATATACCAGTACTTTGTTTTGGTCGAAAACTTTTATCAGTGTGGGTGGCTTTATTGATGCTTTTGTTCCTCAGGTTAATTTAAATACAGGGATCCTCAAAGATGGCTCTTTGATCCAAATCCGGTCCTGGTTTTCTCTCCTCCCTGGTGAGTCACTAAATAATCAGCACTGACAATTGGTCAGACTGTCATGACGCCAAAGATTCTTGGACCTCGAGGACTACGATTTGAGGAAAAGGGACCTGCAGGGCCCTCGTTCTGTTTATGCGGTCTCTTACTCTTGGGTTTTCAGCACATTGTACTCTTCAAAGCACTTTGTGTTGTACTTCACTCCAGATTAGAGTGCTCAGTGCTTATTATATAATGCAATGTACTATACCAGACGTGGGCAGATCCATTCCTCGCGGAATGGTCTGGTCCGCGGCTTTCTCTCTCCATCTCTCTTTGGCAGACAGACCTCATCCTCTTCGCACTGCTGCCTCCGCCGAGTTCGCGACTGCAAACAACAGACTGCTAGTACAGTCACACAGTCTGATGCCTTACAGACACAGTTAGCGGCAAATTTTTCACCAACACCCACGCATGCACAGATATGATGAAACCTGTTATCAGTCGAGGGAAATGGCTGGCGTTAACCAGACAGTTAACCAGACTGGCTGGAAAAATGGAACACTCTAAAAATAGGCCTCTCGACAAAGGCCAAACTCAACATTTCTAAGTGTCACAGAAAACCATAGCGAGTCGCGACATCGCAGAGGTGCACATGCTGCATTAGACACATGACATTACTGTTTTTCAGCAGTGACCTTTCAGTTGATTAAGCTACGCATAAGCTATACTGTGGTTTAGAACAACAACCTTCTGAATCCTGATCAAGCATCCTTGCCCTCCCTGGTCCAGACAGACATTCTGACCTTATGGCTATCTCTGCCATTTAGTCACCTAAATGACCTTGATCCAGTTCCAACTGTAAGAATTTTGAAATACTGACCTCCATTTTGATTGCTGAACCTCTACAGTAGAAATTCAGGTGAAGCACATTTCTCAATGTTATAGCAGTGTCACAAAGAAATAAATCCTGCAAGTTTAAGGTTGAAAAATAGATAAAACGATTTAGCTGCTGGGCTAGAGGCAGTGCATTGTACCAACAGACCCACAGATACTGAGAGTGGATATATTTCCTGGTGTCCAATAATGCAATATGAACATCATCTGAATCAGCTATTGTGTTGTAGGGAGCAGGCGTAAACGTGACTTCAGTATGCGCCAAACCGTAAAATGCTAAATGATGATGAATCGGAAGTCAGCAGGAGCGGTGGCCTATAGCCTTGGTCAATGGTCTCCAACTTTGTTCCTTGAGAGCTTCCATCCTGAAGGTCTTCACTCGAGCCAAAGCAAATCAGTCCTCATTGCCTAGTTAGAGATCTAGATGAGCTGCTGATGTGCTGAATCAGGTGTGCTGAACTAGGGTTGGAGTAAAAACTGACAGGATGGTAACTCTCCTGGATCAGGGTTGGCGAGCACTGGCTTGGTAGCTATGATGTTTGACTGACAGACAGAAGACTGATCGTTCAAAACCTGCTATAGCCTCCATAAGATCTGTCCTGGCTTTGGGCCCTTGAGTGAGGCTCTTAAATCCACATCGCTCCAGGAGGATTAGCTCCTGTGTAGTCAAATCAGCTGTAAGAGGCTCAGCATTTGCTAAATGACGGTCATAGGTCCAACTGGGACCACAAGTCCAAATTTATCTTTATCAGCGGCGATTTCACCGCACTGGAAATTGATCTTTGCAGGGCTGAACTCAGCTGAAGGTTTTAAAAGTGAAAAATGCAGAAGCACGAAGAAGTTTCTCAAGTGAGACTAACTGGCGAAGAAGGAATCTGTGAATTGCCCGCGGTAAACTGCGCACTCCTGGAGACGGATTGAAAAGCACTATTGATTTCAGGCCTCGGTGTTAGTTCTGCTTCAGGTTTCCTTCATTGTGCAGCGCATGGTGCCAGGCAGCCGGCCCTCGCTCTTATTGTGAAAAATGACCCTCAGGTCCCTCTTCATTTCCCTCTGGACCGCTGAGCCGTGGTCGTGCTGAATAGAGACCCCCTGAAACTGCTGCTTTTGTTCCGGTTGCGGGGTTCTTCCAGATCCAGGGGTCATGCAAGTTCACCGTTCAGACTTACCTCGGAATTATAGTCACGTTCGTAACCCAACATCCACCGCAAAACTTTAAAACTAGCCAGAGGTAATACACATAACACTGCAGTGGTAACGTCGCGACTCGCAAGCAACTTTTTTATTAACCCTTTAACTGGATGCTCACTTTTTTGGTGGAGCACATTTTGAGTCACTGTATCTAATTGTAAGATGCGTTGAACCTCGCTGATTGGATTTTTTCAGCATGACATTCCTCAGGAGAGTGTTAGAGATGGCTCAGTCAGGTTAAGATCAACACATCTTTCAATTAGATTCAGTGGCTCAGAGTATGTTCAACCAAAAGGTAGAGCCAGCATTTGAAGGGTTAAAAGCACATAACGGCCCTGATTTTCATAATTCAGTTCAGTCATTATGCAATAGAATTTAACGCGCAGAACAAAACATTTCATGATTGTTATTGGCTGTTATATATTTCACTGAAAAATAAAATCTATGTTCAAAAAATTCATTATAAAAATAGCGAGGATTGAAAATTACTCGCATGCTTAAGGGCACTTCCACTGGAAATGCGAGAGTGGAGGCATGAGATTTCAGTCTCTTTCATGCTCCTGAATCAACTAAAGGGTTGCAGCAGCTGGAGAAATAGCAAAGATGGAAAAGTTCAAAAAATACCACAAATGTCTTTTTATCGCTTATTGCGAGACGATATGACTTCAGAGCATTAAGAACCTGCTCTGAGTGCAGAATAATGGTGATGATACCAATAATACGAACAAGACTGACGATAACTTGAGAGATAGCAAAGATATGTATGGGAAAAAAACGCAAATATATTGTTTTCATCGTTTTTTTCGAGATGTATGAATTTAGAGAATTGAGAACCTGGGTGAATGCAAAGATGATGATCACAGAGTTTGCGAATGACGCTCCTATAAATACAAAATGGCGGAATATTAGCAGAATGGATCGGCTGGTGTTTGTTATGCGTGAACGTTCGTACAGCGTGCGCTCTCAGTATGTGCGCAACAGATTTGTCAGGGTGTATTCAGACACAGCTGTGCGCTGGCTGTTTGTCTCCAGTAGTTCTCACCTGGGGGTGGGGCATAGGGTGATTGACATCTGTCAGCCAGCAGTAAACACAATAACAGGAAAGCCACTGGGTTTTAGCTGTCTTAAGCGGTTTTTGTTTTTATGCTGTTGATCTCTTATTTTGACAGTGGCCTTGACCATCTGGCCCCTGGTTCGGAGACGTAAGTGGAGACATTAGCCTCGCTCGAGCAAGCAGGTCACTCTTGTTTTTCAGTTTTTTTTTTTTTCCAACTGAAACTATTGCCTGCCCTTTTCAAAAACAACCCTGGCCTACATAACCCCCCTGCCCCAATTTTTTTGATGTTTGTGGTCAGGGTCTGACATTAAATAAATGCGGGGGAGGGTGGGCACAGAGTAAGCATTTCGGTTTCTCTTTTATCTGTCCACCGCTCCCAGGTTGCGCACGTACTGATGTTTAACTGCACTGATAGGCCGTTACAGAATCACAGTCACGATGTCACAATATCCCACAATGCAACAAATTACTAGGTCATCCGACCACACGCCCACGTCCACATCTGAACCCGCCGTTCTCGGCCAGAACGTGCGTGCGTATGTACATTACAAATGAAATTTCCGATGGTCAACTTCGACGCGCCACCCACTCTGAGGACGGATTGCACGTATTCATTCTGAATGGCTGCCATCGCCACTTTAAATTCAGTTCGATGTCTGGTTTTCGTCTTTCTCTCTGACTGCACCCAATTAATTTCCTTTTGCAGTGTTCTTGTCCGGGTTTAATGGTGGAGCATATCGATCAAGATCCTTTGAGATGAACAAAGGAAAAAAAACAAAAAAACGATTTAGGGGGAATACTATAGATACCCTGGGATTATGGGTGTGATTGATGCTTTAGACCAGGGGTAAGGATTAAGGAACTCTTCTCCTGGAGACCAATAGCCTTCTGTCGCAGCCCTTGTGTGGATAAAAACAGTGTCCCCTCCCAATGAGCAGCTTGCATGTCCACTAGAAGCAATGTCTCCTTTGAATTGGTTTGTGTCTTGTGTTGTGCTCTCTTATCCCCAGCTGCGTCTCGTTTCATATTTACCCCGCCGCTTTTATTAGTGATGTGTTTATACCCTTTGACTTGGAAGTTTCTGGATTGTAATTTGCTGTGTGTGCTTAGAACCGGTCAGTATGTCCTGGTAAAACTCTTCATCTTTTGAGAGTAAAAATGACCTTTGACGATGGACGGCGAGAGGCCTGTCTCATGGTCCCCAGTATTGGGACCACATTCCAGTCTATCCTCTCCGAGTCTGTTCCTCTGTCCAGTTTATTAGGAACAAGCTACCAATCCTTCCGTAGTCATCAGGATCGGAATCGCCTTTCTCCTAAGTTACTCCTTCCAGCCTTTGGACAGATTGGCTCCGGTCTCGTGTGGACGCCATCAGGCAGTCAACCTGGAAAGCCACTGGCCAGAGATTAGCACACCTACACTGCTTTGCCCATAACATCCGAGCTGAACAGAGTTATTCTTTTCAGGGCTTTGTCCCAGTGTATTACTATCGATAAACTCTATCTGAGCATTGTACTGTGCCTCCGCACTTGATTCTTGGCCTGGATCACAACTGCCTTGAATGTTTTACATGATTCTCTGCTCTAACACATCTGATTCAAATGACTGTAGCTCGTCACAGGTCTGACAGCAAGGCGATTTGAATCAGGTGCGTGAGAGCAGAGAGATATCAGAAACGTGCAGTGCTGTAGCCCTCCAGAAGCAGGGTTCCCGACCTCTGCTTTAGACGATGTGCTTTCCTTTGGTCCAATAGAGTGAGGAAACATCACATTTCTGACCTGGCTGGGAGTCCCTCTCTCTATCAAGCTCCAGGCAACGACACAGTCAGCGGTCGTACCACACACCTGTTAAATGTGAAAGGCATGACCTTTACGATTGTTTTGTTCTAAATATACACTGTAAGAGCAGCATCTAACTCTTGTCCACAGGCTTGACTGAGACAGCTAAAGGCTAATGACTAGACTTAGACATTTTTCCTCCCCTAAAATATTGCTATCGTCCCTCGCAGTGTACAGGCTGTTTTTAGAACCCACGCCAGTTCATGGATGTGTACAACACCCTATTATTGTCACAACCCTCCCGTCTTCCTCATTAGTTCTTCCCTTGTCTGCGTGGGTTTTTTGTTTAATTGACTGATTGTCTTGTTAACTCCCCTGTTCCCTTCGTATGATCAGTGGTTACCCCTCCCATCTGTCGGATTGTCCTGCGTGTATAAGTTACTGGTGTTGTGTCAGTTGGGGCAGGATTGTGTTACTCAGAAGAGTAACTCTTACAGTAAATTCAAGTTTTCCTCCCTGGTGTCTCTTCCAGTGTGCTATATTGTTAATGACCAAATTATAAGGTACAGCAGATTCTTCCATTTATCCTCATCCTCCTCATTATAAATGCGCCCTAGTGGCTCATCTTTGGTCCTGCACTTGCTGTCGCCTCTGCCCAGTTTGTAGTAATTACATATCTTTAAAAAAAATACCTTTGCCCTGCACTTCATCACCTCCTCTTAAAAAGTTCCCTTTTTACATCAGAAATACCTCCCGGGAGCATCTGACAGTCCGTGGCCTGAGCTCAAACAAGGAGTGTCGCCTAATTTCAAATCCACTCCGGGCATTTGTTCTCAAAGTAGCAGTGTGTGTGCGTGTAGGTGTTTTTTCATCGTGTTCTGGTGAAAGCAAACTTTTGGGCCGAAGTCTAGCCAGCTGAACTGGATAGGAAACACAACAGGATGCTGCTATCTGAGCAAGAGGAGGTAGGAGGATTATTATCAGTTCTGTAGAAACTCCTTTCTTCTAGAGCTCAGCCGGCTGGGTGGTCTGGGAGTTTGTTGTCTTTCCGAAGATAAGCTATGGTTTGATTCCTTCATCATGTGTAACTGTCGCAGGAGTAACTACCGCTCTGTGTAAACCTCACCCTTTTGATCCGCTTTTGCACAATCAAATCAACTGTGTTATACTGGGGCAATTTTTACCAATGCAATGGGTGTGACAAATATTATTTGCAGATAAATTGATGGCCAGAGGTTCCCCAAAATCTAGACTGAGATTCTCTTTATGAGGATTGGAGTGAATACTCACCGGATGGTGGGCATGTGTAGAATCAGGCTTGATCGCCTCTGCTCAATGCCACATTTAGAGCTAGCATGTTTTAGCATGTTCTTTTTTCTTTCTTTAAATTTTATTCACGATGACTTTCTAAATGTCAGGAGAGGGAAGAGAGCCTCACTCATACAGTGGGTGTCAGAGACCCTCTGTTCTTTCCATCCGCAAGGCAAGGCGCCAAACCGCCAGTTGTGCATCTTTGGTTAAGGAGGGCACCGCAACAAAGGTGGGTGAGGCAGTGGCACCGGAAAAAGATAACTCACCCGGCCTATCCTCGTTTCCATGTTTCCATGACAACAGCCACCCCTCCCCTCTCACGCCCCGCGCCGAACGACTCACACCTGCCGCAAGCAGGGTTTCCTCACACTTAATAGACACAGCTGAACATAGCAACGGTAGGCAAGACGCGCTCACACACACGCGCTCGTCACACATTCGACACTCACCCCCCCAACCCCATTTCGCAATACCGGCTGACTGCGTCGGCTCTTCAAAGCGCCTTCATGTTCTCCTGCGTAGTACATTCCTTTACCCCGCTGTCTGGTCCCCGCCCCGTCAGCCCCTATTTAGAAACACTCACGTAAAGTCACTTCCTGTTTACAAGTAACTGCTTTGTTAGAGCAGAGCAGGTGGACTTCACTGCAGGAAGTCAGGCTAGTAATGCTAGTTAGCTAACCCTCTTCTGCTCAAATGACTACACTTCTGAGGGTGTAGAAAAGTCAGTTGCTGATAATGCAGCTCTGCTCTGAGACTGGCTAGTTAGCTAACCGTCGCCTGTTTTGTGATTGTACTTTCGCGGATGCAGTCGCCCCAGCAGCTAATAATGTGCATTTGTGACTTTGCCAGTGAAGCTAGTTTGCTACCCCTCAAATAGGGGAGACTGGGGTCCAATGAGCCATGGGGACCAATGAGCCATATCACTATTTTTAACACCTTTGACATCGCAAAATAGTGATATGGCGCATTGGTCCCCATGGCTCATCGGACCTTAGTCTCCCCTACCCAGTGATTCTGAGGGTGTAGTTTATTCACCCGGTAAATGTGGCTCTGCTCGGCCCCTGGCTTGTAAGGCTAGTTAGCTAACCGTCCCGTACTTTGTGATCGCACTTTTTGCAGGTGTAGTTGCTCCAGCTGCTAATAGTGTGGCTCTGCTCTATGGTCTGGATAGTAAATTTAGCGAGCTAACCCGCCCCTGCTCTGTGATTCTGACGGCATTGTTGCAGTAGCTCCCAAAATGTGACTCTGCTCTCTGACTAGCTAATAAGGCTAGTTTGCAAACCCTCCCTTGTTTTGTGATTGCGCTTATGAGGCTCCAGTTGCCTCAATTGCTCATAATGTGGCTCTGCACAAAGAGTGGCCCAAAAGGCTCGTTAGCTGACCCACCCAAGCACTGTGATTGCACTTCTGAGGTAGCAGTTGCCTCATCCGCTGAATATGTGGCGCTGTTCCGAGGCTGAATCACTCTAAGGTGTTGCTGCCCTAATGAGATTGCAGGGGCTTGACTCAGGAGCGAACAGATGCAACATAAAAGGGAGAGTTTTATGATGGCCAGTCAGAGTATCGTAACAGAGCCGTGGCGTGCGATTTGTATGCAGGTCCTGATTAGTCTTTTATGATTCCTGGCAAAGCTCTGGGCAACATGTGTGTCCCAGAGGACGGATGTGGGAATCGAGTCGTGGAGACTTCAAGACGGAATATGCTGTGTGGGTTCTCTGTGTTGCTGTATTTAGAGTGATTATCTTCCTAAGGTGGTTTTTAATGGCTGCGAAAAATGCTTGCCCCTTGAAACAACTCTGCATTTTAAGTGAATTGCATCTTAGTTAGGTCACTCACCATTCCCTTGGCCTACAAACTGCAGAGGCTAATTGCTTTTGATATTGTTGTACACGTAGCTTGTGTATACGATCATGTAAACCCTCATACATTCTAATGTTCACACGTAATCCTGTTTAATTAATCGGCCTCATGCGTAGCACTGGTTAAGGCCGTTTCATCATTGACTGCCAACTACTTTAGGGCATAAATGTGAGGCTTATGACCATGAATACATCTTACTTTAGATAATATACACTTTCTTGAACCCCGTGGGGTAATTTATCCTCTGCGTTTGACCCATCCTATAGTTAGGAGCAGTGGGCAGCCACACAGCAGCGCCCGAGGATTAACACCAGTTCTAAAGGAGGCCAGAGCCTTAGTCAGGGGTACTGGTTGGAGTGTTCCTATGATGCATGTTTCTGTGGGTGGGGGAGGCTGGAGTACCTGGAGGAAACCCAGGCGAACACGAGGAGAACATGCAAACTCCACACAGAAAGGCCCCAGGCTGGATTCGAACCCACGACTTGTCCCTGGATTTGTGGGTTTGGATAAAATTCTGGGTGGAATAAACCTAATTCAATTGGGATTCTCATATCGTGAGCGTACTGCGACTGATCAGCATATTCGTTGCCATCCGTCGTCAGGGCTGTAAAGTTCGAGTTCAGAAAGTAAACATCCTCCCCAGAACTTTATTCCAACCACCTGGATTTACTTTGGACAGGAGATAGAGCCAATATGAGTGATCAGCTCATTCTGTGGGAGGGAGAAAAACCTGGCAGGACTTTTACTTTCTGACCCCTGGATTTTGCACCTCTGTCCGTCGTTAACATCCCCTGCCATTTATGACCACCTAGCTTAATAATTCAGGCTATTGTCTTTCTGTGCATAAGCATTGTAATTATTTGGTCTTATAGACTCCTCAATTCTACGATAGCTGACTATTGATAGCGGGATTGCCGGCTGAAGATTCCTCTCTCTCCCTGTAAACTAGAGCCTCTCCTGAGATCCCTTCCCTGCAGGGCTTCCCTCTCTCATGAATCATTATCTCCTTTAATCTTTCCCTCGAGGGAATTCTCTCTCCTTTACTGGGGCCTTTTCTTCTGTTTTGACTACTCCTGTCTGAGATGTTGTTTCATGTGGATTCTTGGGTCTCTTTTAAGTGCATCTGTGGTAGCTTCTCTGTAGAAGGCATTATACTAATAAAAAGAGCGGAATTAAATCGCTTTTGCAGGCTCCTTTCATTCTCCCTTAGTCTCGCGCTTGCCTCGGTATTTGTCCGCAACGCAATAAGACTGTACATAGTAATATGAACATATGCAAATACGTTCTTTATTTTGACAAAATGACTGTAATTGCCGCTATTATAATTTCCCCCAGAAATCCATTAAATCCAGATTTCAGAGGAACTGATAAAAAATTGCATCAGTATGTTCATTTTTGTATTTAAGGAATATGAATGTTTAAACAATGTACAAAAGTATTAAAACTCTTAATTACTGTACATACAAGCTAAAATGAGCAAATCCTCTCCGATCTCCCTACTGTTGAACAAGAGCTTGCGTCTATCTCAAACTTCTTTCCGCCATTCTGAGGTTTTCACGTTTCGGCGAGGATCTCTCTTTGCTCCGACACCCATCGCGCAATTCACACTGGCATACCAGAATTCCAGTTTACCACAGAATTCCTGTGCCTTTCCCCAGAGAAATCATTTAGGGTTTTCTGCAGCTGTATTTAAGAGCTTGCTTTGAGCTACTTCACTGTAGGCGCTTTTAGATAGCCAGACCATCCCGGGAGACAGGCAAACAACATACAGGCCAGGCTTGGTTCTTTTAGCCCAAATTGGACCACTGCGGCTCTCCTGATCCCTCTGGTACAATATAGGTGTAACGAGAGGCTGTAGGCTTACTGTCAGCCATTATATACGACTTGATCAGAGAAGGCACGAGCTTTGGCATGCATGGGTCCTATGACTGACAGCAGCGGTTGGCTCTCTACAAGCCACAGTGTTTATCACAGGAGATTTATGGCTTCCTGCTCGAAGCTCCTGCGATTGCAAAGCAATGCCAAACACCACAGGTGGGGCAAAGCGATCGACATTCCTCAGCTTCTTCCGCGACAGCTCTGGGAAAACACCGTCAGGGAAAAACACCGTGGAAATGAAGATCGGGGTCACATTCAATCCCCTAATAACAGTGGGCTCGTTGTTCTATTTAAATAACCATTCCAGAATGCCATTGCCTTCTATTACGGTTAGTGTTTGTTACACCAGCTTTAGAATGTCCATTCCGGAACTTTCCAATCACACACAGCTTTGTATTTGAGATCTTAAAGCTCGAAGCCGTAGCGAAGGCCATAGTGTGCGCTGTTATTATGCTCTAGCCATGCGCTAGACCAGCTGATTAATCTACCGATATAACATCCTGAACCAGAGAAGTAAATAAACACTGTGACATAATGTGCAGTCATGCATGTTTAAAACAAACGCCTGCAGACTGCCTGGCCCTCTGGTCCGGTACTCGTGTAGACCTGCATTAAGGTATTAAATAGATAAGTCAGTGCTGTTTCCATACACGTACCCAGTAGGAATAACTAACTGGTTCTGGGTACCTTTAGAAAAATACCCTATAGTTATTGCTTAGTAATACCATAGTATTTTGGGCATAAGTATAGTATTAATATAGTTAGCATGGTATAACTAGAGTAGTACTATAGCCATCACATCATAACTATAGTATTACCACAGGCAACAGTACCATGATATTACTATGGTCCACACAACTGTATTGCTGTAATTAGAATAACTACATTATCACTGTAGTAATGCTACACTATGCTGGTGAAAAATACCATCCATTTACTATAGGATAACTTTAGCTTGGGACTATAGTTATTTCTCATAAGGGTAGTAGATAGCGGCTCTGGGTAGCTGACTTTTGCCAAACAGGGTCAGTGAGACGCTTTTATTTGACATCACCAGGCAATGGAATCGGGACTAAAATCGCCTCAGTGTGATTGGCTGATGGGCAGTAATTGCAGTAAGAAATTGCTGGACTCAACAGTTTTAGCACGTTTAGAGGTCTCTTTCGTTTTGGCCCCTCCCGCTGGATATGCCTCTAAAGAGCCCCTCAGGTGTGGTTGGTGAGACTGGCTGTTTCTATTGGCTGCACATTTCAGTCCCTGCTTGAGAAAAGGAAAAAAATTCCCTGCTGGCTTTTCTTTTTTTTTTTTTGTTTTCTGTGATGGGGCACTTGGGGAGAATAAAGGCCGTAAAAGAAACCGAAAGAGCGGAGACAAAGACAGCGCAGAATGCGGATTTTATGAACTGTGCGGCAGCAACAAATCTAAAAAAAAAAAAACATAAATGAAGTGGCAGCTTTACTGGGTCCATTAAGCAGAAGACGGACGCGCCGGAGCTCTCTGGGCCGGCTAACTTGTTAGCGGGGCGGCGTGTGGATTTATTTGGGGCTGTGAAAGGAAAGTTTGAGCGGGGACAAAAGCGGTCTTAATCGGAGGCCGACTGGGGGTGGAGGGGGGGGGGAGCCATGTTGTGGTGGAGCTCACTCCTGAAAGACAGGCCCCACCCACCCCTCGTCACCCCACACCCCACTCCTCACTCCACCTGACCCCCACGGGTAGCTGCCAGATGGGACGACGGTTCAGGACGTGTCCCGTCACGACAGCTGCTGGGGTTCGGAGGTCAAACCACCCCCCTCCCATGGCTAGAGGAACTGAACTGCTCGCCACAATGGCATACTCCCCCGCCCCCCCTACCAAAAAGAAAAAAACACGAAACAAAACATTAGGACAACCTCATCTCGACTGTATTAGAGCTGTCCAGAAGGAGGATGTTGGGTGGGTATGGGGGTGCAGGGGGGTCCAGGCAGGGCTTATTTAATGCAAGCAGAAATGAGGCAGATCTTTGCATTTTTTTTTTTTCCAGGAGGGTGGGGGGTGTTGGGCTTGATTGGGGCGGCAGCGATCCTCAGCTGCTGCCATCATCAATCATGTCTTTCGTGGGAGGGGCAGAGTTTTTAATCTCCCTCCCACTTTTATTTTCCCCAGGAAGCTGTCAGTTCAGCGCTGACCCTGTAATTCAGGGTGCAGTCCCTACAGGAAGCCCTATCTGTCCGTTTTCCTGTTTCGACGCGTCTGAAGCCCATTCACACAGGAGTGTCCCGGCTCCGCAGATAAGAGGGTTCCGGTCTTATATAGCTTGTATCTACACCGGAGAGACACCGCTTGTTTTGGCCGTGATCTTTGCGGGTGAATGCTTGTCTTTCAAAGTCCCTTGTTTCTTAAATTGCTTGCCCCAGCATGCAGAAGCGCTGCAATTAATCATTACAGTGCTTCTGTCAGGCTTCCGCTGTAGAATTAAAAGGGGTCACTATAGTACAAACTGATTATGAATGGCATTAATATCACATAGTACTGTATAATCTTTGACATGCCCTTTGACTGCAGAGCGGACATTTTCCTCGACAGGTAAATTCCTTACACGTACGTACCGGAAATTAATGCTTTAATTTTGAAAAGTGCACTTCGCGGTTGATGTCTGACGGCGAAAATAGCACGACATATTGATTGAGTGGGAAAAAACTAAGGCACGCTTTCCACGATTGCCAAAAAGCAAACCAGTCAGAGTAATTTCTGAAGTACACCTACGCTCGGTCGCACAGCGTCTCAAGGTACCCTAGCTTCACTGTGAGCGTAATGAGAACACACTGTTCTTTTTCCTTGCGGGAGAGAGAGAAGGGTGTGGGAGAGAGAGAGAGAGAGAGAGAATTGGAGAGGGACCCGCACAAAAGAGGGGAGACAAATGAAACAGAGCAGGAACGACTGACTGAAGGTGAGGAAGAATTTGACAAAGGAAGGATAAGAGGATGGATGGATATAGAGAGAGAAAATGACAGCAGCTAGCGCAAAAGAGGAAGCAATAACCAGGATAACAAAAGATCAGGAGGGAGCGAGAGAGCAGTGCGGATATAAAGGGGAAGAGAGAGAGAAACAGAGGGAGAGAGAGAGAAAGAGAGAGAAAGAGAGAGCTGATCCATTTTCAGGGTGTGAAAATCTGCATGTCCTTCCCATCAGTTACGGTCCTGACAGCTGTGCAGATTTCACCTTCATCAGCAGCAGATCCTCTGTCCTCTCCTGGTGAATTGCCCTGGGGGTAAATAACCAGGGCAGTCAGGAGTGAGCCCCCATCTGAGAAGGGAGGTTTTAACCACGGATGAGCTGTCCGAGCAGGATAACTGTCCTTGGAGAGTAGAGAGGCAACTTAACCCTTTCAGTGCGGCTCCCTGTGGGGGAGCTCTTTTAAACAAGTTGCCGCATGATAGGTTTTCAACAGCTCAGGATAACTAAATTTTCAATTCCTTGAAAGTGTATTCGGTGCTAAAAGGGTTAACGTCACTGACTTCCTGCTCACGATGAATGTGACGTGGAAACAGTTTCTTGCATTACTCTGTTTGCGTTTGCTCGATTTTTCTGCAGCCGTAATCCATGTCGGGTTTGCATCGAGTCACAATACGCCCCCCTGTGTGCACTGAGGCTTTGTCAGCCAAGCAGAGGCGTCACGCCTATATTCATTATCAGTTCTGCTGCTGCGGATGTAAGCAGGAGCTGTTGGGTTTGTAGCCTTTAGCCTGCTGTCCATCAGCTGCGATGCGCAGTCGTCACGATAGCGAAGACGACAGGGGATGGAGACTAACTAAAATCGTCCCTTACCTCAGTGGACACTGACTGTGTTCCCGGTGATCCACCGTCCGACTGTCTACCGTTGTTTTTCACTTACACCTGAGCTTGCGGATGAGCCGCTGAGTAGCCTCTAGCTGTTCAATGAGGGGCCCTCTCTTAGGCCTGGAGGGAAATTCTACTGGACGGTAGATCTCCAGGAACAAGGATGAGGATACCTGTCTCACACGATGATGTGTACCCGCCCCACGGCGAAATTTCCCCTGACTTTATAGGACAGGACAGTGATCTGAAGAGAGAGAGGGAGAGAGAGAGAGAGAGATTCAACAAGGGTCAAACGGCTGAATTTGAACCGCCAGTGTCATGGCTTAGAACAAACATTTTGGATAGTACTCTTATCGGATGAGCCACTTAAACACACCATACCGAGGGAGTTTGTCTGCTCAGGATATTGATAAATGTACTCCAATTTGTCATCTTTTTCTTTTAAAGTCCTCAGCTGCAGCATGGTGGCGCTGTGGTTAACACTGCTGCTTCACAGTCATTGTGACTGTCAGGTCATTGGTTTGAAATCTGGCCTGGGGCCTTATTGTCTGGAGTTTGCATGATTTTCTCATGTTTTGTGGATTTCCTTCCATGGATTAAAGGGTAAAAAAATTCAAAAACCGCTGTTTTTTTTTTTTTTTTGTCATTTAACAAGTCCATCAGGGTATCTTATAGTTCTCAAAACCACCATCTTGGCTCTACCGACTCAATCTCTCCTGCTTAATCAACTTTCCCCAGCTTTGAAGATACATTTACTTGCTATGTTCGGCCGCTGATCAGCAAGTAACAGCCGGAAACATTAACAACTAAACATGAACCAGCTCAGAATGCCAGCTAATCTTCACTGGCGTATTAAGCAGACCAACCAGCAAGGCTCGACTTCCTGAGCCAAATGCTTTATGACATGTATCCATAGTGATGTGGAGGTGTAGTGGGACTAACTGCATATGATTAGGAATTTTGAGCATTTCAGGTGTCAGAGCTGGGAGTCGTGTCGAAAATTCTCAATACCATTACAAGAAGCATTTTGAGCTTCACCAAGATAATTTGGCTCGCTGATCAACGGGAGGGAAAAAAAATCATCACCAGATGTAAAAAAACAATCAGTGATTAGTTACATTTATTTATACTATCAAAGATGAGTGTGACTTTAATTCCAATCTGGGTAAATCGTTAGCGACGCAAATTTCCACGGCTGGGAGAACTCAGAAGGAAGACGGAAATTCTCGACTCTGCTGCTAGAATGTTCCCAGATTCTGCAAGCAAGTTTTTCTCATTAAACATATAAAAAAATCCCAGTATTATCCAGGCTTCCTTCCTCTGTGCTTTTACCTAGCTTGTAACCATCTTGCTCCAACAAAAGGAAGAATAGATTTGTCTCTTATACAAGTGCACAGCAATTTTTGTATTCTTAGAAACTGGCCGAAGTTGAAGTCGATTGGACTCAAAGTTTCAGCAATGGGGTAAGTACATCAATCTGGTTTGGAGATACACATTTAACCCTACGATGCACAGTAAAATTAGACTTACAGCCATGAGAACATTTATATTTGGACTTAGATAATGTCACTTTTACCACTCAGCCCTGAAAGTGGCAGTGGGGTATTGTCATCACGCGTGGCGGCTATCTGGCTGTCCGTCCGTCCGTCCATCCACATTTGATTCCGTGCGATAACTGAAAAACGCCGTCACCGATCATCGCGGTTTTTTGCGAGGACATCAGTGTACAGTTACCACACAAGCCTATCGATTTCGGTCGCGATCCTAAGTCGAATATGGCTGCCACCGATGTGATTACTCCTTGAGAGGTAAACTTCAGCAAACTCCATTCCTCAGCTATATAATTGCCGCTTTGTTAAATCTCTCTTTCAGCAAACGCATCTTCACTGTTGCTAGTGTGGAGATTTTAACACGATAGTTACAGACGCTTCATCTGTGCCCAGGGCTGAGGGTTTCCGCTCGGGTTATCGCGGCTATTTTTATTTTAACTGTGTGTCATACCATATTGGAGATGGAACGAAATGATGAATATGATCTCAAAGTGCCGAAGTCCAGCTTTAATTTGATGGTAGTTACTTCCAAAATGGGTGAACAGAGAAGGAATTACAGACCTTCTCATATGCCCCCCCCCCAAGGACCTAAAGTAATTGGACATGTGGTTCCATGGCCAGGTATGTATTATCCCCTCATTGATTTTAAAAGTGTCGAGATAAAAGGTATAAAGTTGATTTACAGTAATATGAGAAATTGTCACTGCCAGCGAACCTAGCCATCGTCTATCTGAAAAATCATAACACAAGTGTCTGAGAAATAGCAAAAATATTTAGTGTTACCAAATCAACTGTTTGGTTCATTCTTAACGATGAGGATCGCTCCAGTGTGCTCAGGAACACTAAAAGGCCTGGAAGACCGCAGATAACAGAAAAATAATCCCTGCCAAAGAAAAATCCCCTGACAACAGTTGACCAGATTAAGAACGCTCTGCCGGAGGTTAGTATATCTATGTCAGTTTCAAAAATCAAGAAAAGACTTACCACAGGAAGAAAAACACTGGTTAGTCTCCAAACCAGGATGTTTGCCAAAAACATCTAAAAAGCCTGTACAGCTCTAGAACAACATCCTATGGATAGTTGAGACAAAGATTAACTTGCACCAGAATGATGGAAAGATAAAGTTATGGAGAGGGGAAGGAACTGTCCGTTATTTGAAGCATACCACCTCATTTGTGAAGCATGGTCCTGTGCGGGCATGCACGCCTGCCAGTGGGACCAGTTCTGTTGTATTTATTGATGATGTGACAGCTGCCTAAAGCCGTGGAATGATAATGGAATTCGCTGAGGCTTTGTTAACAGCTCAGATTCAGTGAAAACTTCAAAATCCATTCCATAGTGCTTCACAATGCAGATGGACTATAACTTGTCGCGCACTACGAAACTTATCCAACAATCTCTGCAAATTTTTTTCCAGGCTAAGATGTGGAATGTGTTACAGTGGCCAAGTCAGTTACCTGACCTGAATCCAGAGGAACAAAAACTGAAGGCAGAACGCTCCTAAAACAAGCAGAAACTGTTGACGGCTGCATTAAAGGCCAAGTAGAGCGTCTTCGGGGATGGAGCCCAGCATATAATGATATCTATGGGTTCCAGACAGTCATCGCTGCTCAGCATTTGCTTCCAAATATTAAAAATTAAAATGAAATACGTCATTATATCAGTCGGTCCAAATACATTTGAGGCCCTAATACTGGGGCGTACTATGTATGGAATTGGTTGGACTCACATGGTGCACACAATGTTTTCGGAAATACTCTTAAATTTAACCTGAATGTCAACTCCTCAATCAAATCTTTATTAATTTATTTCAAATCAATTGTGGAGGCATATAGGACCATAATTAGGAAAATTGTATCGCTGGCTAAATAGAATGACTCTAGAACTACTGGACACTGTACTGTGAATGGGGCCTAAATTATAGTTTCAGTAATTCCATGTTTTTTGATGTAAAAGTTAAAAAAAAAATTTTTTTTTTTAATAATTTCGAGCTGATGATCATTTCTGTTTCCAAGTTGGAGCAAAAGTTACTGAGACAAGTTTACCGGAGTCATCTGAGTTTATCTGAACTCTTTAATCGCATGACACGTGCCCACTGTGTCCTTGCCAAACGCTCAAAGTCAGAATGCAGGTGCGATGGGAACAGCCGGAGCGTACAGGCACACGCGGACTTATCAGAGTGTAAAATTGAGGTGGCACACTCTTATTAGCGCTATATGAAATTAAACGCTAGTCTCGGAGTGATTAAGGCTTCCAAAGCATGAATAATGTGCTAGCAGTGTTACTCTAGGAACACATTAACCCGTAGAGTGCTAAAGTACATATTAAAAAATATATATCAATTTAATTATCTTGTGCTGTTTAAAACCTATCATGGGGAGACTTGTTTGAAAGAGCTCCCCTGTGGGAGCTCTTTTCAACAAGTTGCCGCATGATAGGTTTTCAACAGCTTTGATTTTGATAGCTTACATCATTGAGCCGCGAGAGTAGCATTTAGCGCTCTAAGGGTTAACAACCTTGGAGTCGTGTGCTGAAACTGGGCAGAGAGAGAGAGGAACAAGCATCTTAATGTGCTGCAGGAATGAATTTTTCTTCCTTATTGTTTTTCGCTTGTCCGAATGCACGGTTTTTACATTTCAAATTGCACTTCAAGGGAAACTAATCCTGACGTTTTGTGGCGTGGGCTCATAAAAGAATTATAGTGGGCCATATCTGTCAGTTTTTATGTTCAGAAAATGACCTCTGCCATGGGTTGTGTGACAACTAGACTCCTAAGTGCACTTAACAAACAAGCATGCTCTTTGATTAATTTTTAGTTTTCTTGGTTAACATTGAAGAGAACTTGCTATAAAATACTGTATTGGGGTAATTTAAACACTGGTAATTTTTAAAGACACAATGACTCTGCTTTTACCACTCCAAAAGGATCCAATTGACGGCAGTCCATAGAAATGGAACGAGAGACATTGGATCAGTTTAGTAAGAGTCATATTATAGTCGTCTACAATCAACCCAAGAGCCAAGACATTGAAAATTGCGTGTCTGTCCAAGTACTTGTATTTATTCGTATCCAAGCACATGCACACAAACACTCAGACACAGAACATTAATAACAGCCCTTATGTTTGTTTTCAGATTTATCAAAGCTATAAATTTCAGCATTAATGGCAGACATTTTCTGGGAAGCCCCTACAAGTTTTCCTCTCTGAAGTCACAACGAAATCCATGGGAAAAAAACAGTCCAAAGAAATTTCTGGAAGCCTTATTCATCACTTCGCTGGGAAAATTACAGATATATCACTCCGCTGACATCTCTTGATTCCTTCTCTGTGCAGATGGCGGGATAAGGAAGCATTTGGGAGTGAGAGTTAAACGGAAGGAAAGTTATTTTTTCGCCTGCTGCGTCATTTCTCCTCGGAACTGCGGGCCGCGCTCCCAGAATCAAGAATGGATACAGACTGCGTAAAAATATCCAGTCCAATAATTGCGAGAGAGTTTTAGAAAAATGTTTCTGCTTTACATAAAACTATTCAGACAAGGGCTACATTTTTTTCCTCCCATTCAACTTTCAAATCAAGCGTCTAGGGACGAGAAACCGCAGTTAAAACGGTCAGGTCAAGTACTGGACGGGGGAATTTGACAGTGCAGGAGACGGCTTAGCGAGTTCTGAAATTACATGAAAGCGAGCAGCTGTAGTTTCCAGATACTGCGGTGGTTAGACAGTGTAGACAGTGGTAATGGAGTCCCTGTGGTGTTGGAGGGGCATTAGCCATTGAAGAGGAAACAGTATTCCCACATCAGAGAGGTGCAGAACTCCCTTTGAACACCAACCGTTTCCCTCTAACATTCCTCTGTTACTGACAGCAGACACCTCAGCAGTGTGAACGTATGTGACTTACTGATGGGGTTATGACTACGTTGACCATGTCAGTTTATTTATTTATTTATTTTTTTGTATATTTATTAAAGCAAGAAATACTTGTTGGTACGATCTGTATTTTCAGTGAATGCTTGTTGTACATTCACAGGCATATAAATGCGCATCCACACATGCAGTTATCACCATAATTCATTGCACAGTGAAATTACATATTTGTTTACTTAATACTTTCCAAAATCGTACGATTTCGCAAGTATATCCAGTCGGTTGTGTTAGACGTCTGTTGGTCTGTCAATTTGTTAGTTACGCACCCTTTTGTCATTTATCCTGCGCCAATCTTAACAAAACTTGGAGGCATGTTAGCACAAGTAACTCGCCTCAGATGTATATTTTTTTAAATTTTCTATGTCAAAGGTCAAGGTCAAGGTCGTGCAAATGGTTGAAAACACACTTTTTGTTCCAAAACTTTGTTGCTAATTAAGCTACATACTTGAAACTAATGCCTTTCTTTACCATCGACGCAATGTGGTTCTACCGGTTAGGGGTCACGATGATGTCACTCTGACCCAAGTACGCGAAAATTATGTTGTGACGTCATTTTTTTTCGATTTTTGCCAGATGAATTTTTTTTATTTGGTCCTTTAGACAATATGATATGTCTTTTCATCTTTTTAAATTTTGATTTTGGTGAGTCGTCGTTCTAAGAACAATTTTTCATTTATTTAATTATTATTAATTGCTATTTTAGATCTTGTTGGACGTGTGCATCGCAGAATATGAATCAAACTGATCGTGCATTTTGCATGAAGAGAGGACTGAAAGCAATAAGTACCTGCGACAAACAGACCGGTGCACATCGGGCGGAGATCACCTGCTGTAGGTGTGCGCTCACTCCACATACATACATACACACACGCACACGTTTCTAAATCACAAACCACTATCTGCTCATTACAGCATCGGAGACGAAACAAAAAGCTTGAAGATGCCTTATCCAAATATGTTTTGTAGATTTGTTTTTGTAGATTCTTGTGTTCTTCGGAAAAAAACTTAATATTCTCTGTGACAGACTGAGTCAGATTATTCAAGCAATTCCATTAGTGCTTGTCTTTCTTCTCATCATCACGACATTTCCTTTGCAGTCGAGGAACAATATTATTGAGCCTTTTCGAGTGAGCGGTGCGGCGATTGTCTCTGACATATCCTTTGTATTTGCCACATTTTGAAATAATGAGCACTGAAATTAAAAAAAATAAAAAAATTATGAAAGGACATTGGAAAAATCAAAAGAAACGGCAAAATTCAGGCAGATCAAGAATATCAGGAGAAGTTTTAAAAATATGACTCTTGGGCTGAGTCACTCAGCTGCACTACGCTGCCTATCTGTCTAAAGCCCAACCAGCATTCAAAGATAAACAGTGTTTGAGCAGCTCGCTTTGGCAAAAACGTGTTTCTCCAGTTGATAAACACCAGGTTTATTTCAGTCCCTATGGAGTTGGAAAGTCTTGATTCAATTAACGGCACAAACAATCTTAATTGCCGTGTGTAAATGTATTTTTTTTTAAAAGACATTGGATCGTTTTTGTATTTCGCCTTCTTTAGAAAATCTGATGGTTATTAAACAATACAATAAAAATATTGATGACAGTGTTTTGTTATTTTTTTGTGGAACTGTGCTGTAAACTGTCTGTTTTTTTTTTTTTAAATAATTTTAAAAATTGTACCTAGTGACCATATTGAACACAGGATTGCGATGTACAGTAAGTCTGTCGTTTGGCTAATTAGCCACAAACGTATATTTCATATAAGGATGAATCTGCTCTACTCCTGATTTACTTTAGGTCTGAAATATGCTCTAAATTCTGGAGCAAACTGTTCGGGACTCCGGATAGATGGATAAAATTAAGAGCTTTAGCTCTTCAGAAGTGTCACCAGCGGATAACAGATCTGTTTGCACTTTTGTTGTGCTGAACTAAAGAAGCCTGACTGACTAAATGCAGGCAGATTTCTCATTGAGAGTCACTGCTTACTGTGTGGGAATATGGAGCCGCTACGCTATTCTCCAACAGTACAGTTGTGAACACGGTGAACCCGGTTGAGTTTTGAGCCCAGCTCAACCTCCACTTACTTCAGCACTGCTGGTTTGACAAGCATGGATACCATTGGGTCGTCAAACCCAAGTCGTGAAGACCTTCCGTGTCCGACATTGGATCGTTTTTGTATTTCGCCTTCTTTAGAAAATCTGATGGTTATTAAACAATACAATAAAAATATTGATGACAGTGTTTTGTTATTTTTTTGTGGAACTGTGCTGTAAACTGTCTGTTTTTTTTTTTTTAAATAATTTTAAAAATTGTACCTAGTGACCATATTGAACACAGGATTGCGATGTACAGTAAGTCTGTCGTTTGGCTAATTAGCCACAAACGTATATTTCATATAAGGATGAATCTGCTCTACTCCTGATTTACTTTAGGTCTGAAATATGCTCTGAATTCTGGAGCAAACTGTTCGGGACTCCGGATAGATGGATAAAATTAAGAGCTTTAGCTCCTCAGAAGTGTCACCAGCAGATAACAGATCTGTTTGCACTTTTGTTGTGCTGAACTAAAGAAGCCTGACTGACTAAATGCAGGCAGATTTCTCATTGAGAGTCACTGCTTACTGTGTGGGAATATGGAGCTGCTACGCTATTCTCCAACAGTACAGTTGTGAACACGGTGAACCCGGTTGAGTTTTGAGCCCAGCTCAACCTCCACTTACTTCAGCACTGCTGGTTTGACAAGCATGGATACCATTGGGTCGTCAAACCCAAGTCGTGAAGACCTTCCGTGTCCGATGTGAATCTGAGGTGTATTTCTGAGCCACGACTGAATATAACATTCATATGCAGGGCAGCCCACAACTTTTGACACTTTTTTTTTTGGCTCTGTGTGTGACATTCAGTCTGAAAACAGCGAATAAGAGGTTAGTGGCGGTCAAATTATATTTGAGTATACCTACCTCTCCATCACAGGAGTCATGTGGGATTTCAAACCTTTTCATGCCGTTTCACTATCTACTTGCACATAGCACTTTATCTAACTGATAAATATGTATACACACATTTCTATTTGCTGAATAATGCACATTGATATTTTTTTATCAGTCGTGAGCCGCCCTGTTCCTGGAGACCTTCCATTCTGTAGCTTTTCTCTCCAACCTGAACAAAGCACATCTCACACTAAAGCAACAGACCCTGCTCTACTGCTCATTAGTAGGGTCAGATGTGCGAGGTTAAGGCTGTGATGAAATTCGACAGGAGGACAGACCTCCAGGAATAGGGTCGGTCACCACTGTTCTGCAGCTTATTGAAAGGAAGCCGCTAAAATCTGTTGGCAGCTTAAGGTCTGGAGTTTACATTCTAAAACTCAGGGAATTATACTCTAAAATGGCTGAAATCTGGCAGGCCGGACGGCTATCACTCGTCGAGGTGCCATTTTATCAGACAGTCCAGGTGGAGGCTGCAGCTGTGGCCTGGTCTAGCTTTCCTTTGTTAAACCTCTGCAGAGCTGTTGGTATGGAGATTCAGAGAAATATGATCCCATAATCCTCTAAAACTCCTCTCTCAGAGTAAATGGAACATTTGCACCTCGATGAACCGTGAAACAGGTGCACAAACTCACACGTATACACACACACACACACACAGACCGAGGGCCTGAATAATTGGATTTAGTTGACTGAGAAGGATACGAGGGGGCCTGGCGCCTCATAGGTTGCGAGTGACAGACGACTAGCCTGCTTTTGTCAATGAAAGTGTGTGCGTGTGCGTGTGTGTGTGTGTTTGGGGAAATGGGGCCCTCTTTTCTTGTTCTATTGGCTTAAATACAGACTGCAGGTTTTCCTGGCCCCAAAATCTTTGACAGCAGATGGGCCCCGTCGCCCCTCCAACAACCCCCCTTCCCAAAATCTTAGATCATGGAGCATCCAGGCGGGGGCAGGGTGGGGTGGGGTGGGGGTGGGGTATGGGCCCTCCCTCCACCTGGCAAAGGAACAGAAAGCACAAAACGAGGCCGCGCCTCGGCCGCGATCGCCCTGACCTCCGGCCCTCGCGGAGCACAAGCTGTTCTCCGGGCCGTCTGCACCGGGGACAGGCTGGCCTATTTAAAGGCCTTTTTAAACATGTATGAAGGACCAAATGAATAATAACAATGCAATAACAAAGGACTGCTGCAATGGCTTCTCTACGGTGTCCTTGCACTGCTGCGACGATGACGACAGTCACGTCTGTGACTGGTGCTCACGCTAATATGGCTGGCTATTGTTTGGAAATCTTGCCGCCTCCCAGAATTCGAAGTCCGTAAATGACGGAACAGGAAAGTGTCGTCATTATCACTTTGAATGTGTTCTGTTTTCTAAATTCAAAGCGGAGCCATATGTTTGTTTGCGGACTTTTAGCAAAGCCTGGCGCTAGGCTTCTGTCGGGCTGACTGAGCAGCTGAGGTCTTCTTTTCTCATATTACTGCACGGTAATTACTCTGATCACCGAAGCGTTTACGACCTAACGCAGCTTAATTGCTCGTGTGTCTACGTGTCTGCAAGAAGACGCTGGTTTCATTGTTATACAATCGTGCATATTATATCATCACACATGCTCAAATAGAATGAGTTGATTAATTTGAAAACATTAAGAAATTACTGATGTTGGCAACTTCAATTCAATTTAATTGGCGGAGAACTTTTAACAAGACTTCAATACAAGGTGCTTTACATGTGTCAGACCAATAACAAGAAAACCCTCCCAAGTAAACCATGACTGAGCATACAGATAAGCAGGGGTATATATATTACTGCACCCTGTGAGAACTTCATTTCTCTCTACACGGACAATTTTGATACAGGAGGAAAATAAATGCTATAGATTTTAAACCATTGAAGAGCAGTGTACTTGGAATTTATTTCTATTCTGAGTATCTTAAAGAATGCTGGGAGCAGAATATTTTTGAAATGGAAAATGTATTACAGAAATATTGTGCTAATACACCTCAACTCAACCCTGTTTATAGAACAACAGCCATTTTTGGAAACCTTTCACTTGAAATGCAATATTATGTTCCAGTACTGCCATGTTTTCCGTGAACATTTTTAAATGCTTTGCAAATTAATCCCCAGTGTGCTGAAAAGCTGGCCGAATGCTATGTTTGAACAGTTATGTAACATAATTGAAATGGCTTCCCTGTTAATCATTGCCTATTAAGTAAATTGGCCTCTTTGTGCAAAACACTTTGCGTTGACCCGACATAGTTCACTTCTGCAATACGACTTTCAAGCAAGGATCAACATACTAGTGCATCTAATTGTTTCAAATGCAGTGAATGTATCTTAAAAGCAGTGGTTTAGACATTTGAACTGGCATTCAGATTCAAACTGCCGTTGATATTGATGATTCACAATGACAACCGACCATGAATAAAAAAAAAAAAACACATTGAAGAAAAAATTCTGTGGGAATTTGATGTTGTCGTCAAGTCGTGTGACGAACAATTGAAGTACTATTGATTTGCAAAGAGACTAAATTTGGGAGGGACACAGATCGCATTATGTGCATTCAGCAAAGGCTGTGCATTCACACGAGGTACATTGGCAAGAAATCTGAATCTCAAAATCGGTTGATTTTTTTTTTAATATGCAAAACTTAGGGCAAGGCTTCAGCTTTCTGGGGGGGTACAATTTCCTAATGCCAGGAGTTGCTTTGCCAGTGCAAGTAAATGGAAAGTATTTATTTTCCCACATGAAGAACATGGCTTAGTTTGCAAAAGCATAACTGCTGTTTAATCTTGATGGCTTTTCATGGCATCTTAAAAACAAATAGTCCCATAAAGATGTCATGTTTTAGATGCGCCAAATAGTCAGCTGTTCTCTCACAGCATTCCAGAGCCGACTCCAGGTGTTCGTAACACAGAGCACTGTTTCCCCTAAAGCCCTGCTTTAATGACATGCAAATCAGCTGAATGGATGCTAAACCTTATGTTGTCATCTTTGACTGCAATTACTGAGGAGCCCAGAATACCTGCAGTGGTATGTGAGCTTCCCTCAGGACATTCAACGGTAAACCACAGAATTTTAATACCTGCCAGAGCTCAGCTCTTCGACTTACAATATAGCATTGTACTCATGCTACTCAATATACACTGCACTGCATTCTATTTATATACTGAGTCAAAAAAGGAACTTCACACTCATAAATTTGTAAATATTTTCTTGAAACTTTTAATAAAAGAGTTTTTATTATCACTAGGGGTAAATGCGTTGTCAAAGACATCATGACACACATCCACTCCGACGTGCACAGGTACGTAGCACGTGCGAGCGTACTTTAAGCTAGAACCATGTTTTCTCGTGTTCCTTGTCACGTGACCATATGAGAGATGTGCAACTGAGCTCACGTTGGAGTGACATCTCGGAAAAACAAGTTTTTACAGTTAATTATTCGTTGATTTTCAATGCCATGGCTGTCAAACATTCAGCGTAAACGTGCCATTGGTATGCTGAATACGAAAACGTCCGTCACTGACATTGCAAGGGTTATGGGATGCAGTCGACGGACTATCCACGATCTTCGGACACGTCTCCAACAAACTGGCACCACAGTTGACCGACCTCGTTCTGGTAGCCAACGTGTGACGTCAAAAGCAGAAGACCAACAAACTGTCTTACGTCATTTGCATAATCGATTTGTCACTGCAACGTCCACAAGGAATGAATTGTTTAGAAGTCGTGTGACTGCCCAAACCATACATAATCGCCTGCGCACTGCTCTTATTCAAGTTGTAACTTACCATTTTTACTCTTGGACATTTGTGGTCGAACTGGTTACATTATGGACATTATCTTTAATGAGTACAGAATTAAATAAAATCATTATTTAAAACCTCATTTCTTTTATGTTCAACTTATTGACCTCCAAACGACTGTGAAGTTTTTATTTTGGCTGAGTATATTTTAAATTCTTAATTCAGGGGAATTTCGAAGTGTTGTGTTTACTGCTCGGTAATCCTGCTGAGTGTGTAAACCAGAACATATACAATACAGTCCACATTCACAGAACATAACATACCTGTAATGGCATAATGGATTGTCACTGGGGGTATATTCACTAAGGTACCGCTATTGTGCCCTGGAAAGTGTATATCGAGGGCTGACTGCAATAAACAGTTATGTCCAGTGTAACTATACATAACTGACATAACTGTTTATTGGAGTCAGCCCTCGGTATGTACCTTTTCACGTGGATAGGAAAATGCTTGATAATTATTGCAATAAACAATAATGCAAGCTGAGGGGCAATGTACAGTAATTCTACAGATTGATCCTCGCAACTGAACAAATTAACAATTGATTGCTAATTAGGAATTCGTACATGGGAATGTGTTTGGAGGAGTAACCCCCTTTCAGGCGAGGTGAGAGCAGGGCTGTCATCCCTCCGATGGTAAGTGACCACTGAAAGGGTAAACATGGTTACTTTGAGGTCCCATAATTAGCCCTTGGGGGTACATTAGTGCGAATTGTGCCTTAGCTGAAGAGGACTTCATTTGTGCCCCTATAATTTCTGCTTTTTGACTCTGTAATCTGCCACACTGGATTTCTGTGAACATGAGGGTTAAAGTGGAGGCCATATTGTGTGAACAGTGTAAGATTTTTAGCCTTTTTTCATGTGCGTCACTGGAGCTCTGAACCCCTTGTTAGAATTCAAGGATTAAATAAAAATTCTCAATGCAGTGACATTTTACAAACACTGTGTAACGTCATTACGTGCATTTCAAGCCTAGCAACACCTCCCTATCACTGAAATACTGTACCACCTAAATACATCCATTTTCTCTGCCAGTACTGTAAGAGGAAGCACATCTCTGTGAATCTAACAGCCAGGATGGATGCAAATAAATACGTCAGTGAAAGGTCAGTGTTCAAGACTGAGTCAACCCTGTTTCTAATAATGAACACGGACGCAAAGGCCGACTGATTCTTTGCTCTGCAAACGATGAATAGATGATGACAATATTACCTGTCATTTCTCCAGCTCAAAGAGTTATTCTCTTTTAAAGTTGGTAAGATGTGAAGGTTTATTGAGTCATTTCAGTAGCTGCTGTAAATTTTAAAGGATGAATGAATTCAAAAGAACAGAAAAATATGGACACAATCATTTTTTGCTTGGCTATACTTGTGAGGACGATGTATTAACCATTTGTTGCTGCTTAGAGCATAAAAAAATGCCTCCAATATGTTAAAATCAGGTTTCCAATGTTCTTTTGGGACCTTGTGATGAGATTTGGTGCAGTTTTGTTTTTGGGAGGGTACTAGTGGGTGGTCTGTCTGTCTATTATTTTGGACATTGTGCGTGTGGGATGCACACTGCCGTCCAGTATTGTGGACATTATGCATGTGAGGCGACAGAAATAATGAGAAGTCAAAGAAATGGTGAAGTCCACTGTTCTGGACATTGCTTATTTAAGCTATTTGCCTGGCATGCATAATGTACAGTATTTTTGACAGAGCATAAAGTCAGGTGTATTCCAACAAATACACAGCCATTTCAAAGCTTATGTGCTTCAGTGTGGGGTACCCTCCAACAGGAAAAAAATTGATCAAATCTTGAACAATACAAGAGTACGTCTGTCTTTTGTCAACTTGCCTCTTAGTTGTGGATGCTGCCATTGTCATAGTTCGTAGTAAATCATATCACTAATTAGAGGGGCACTGATTGGGGAATTTTGAAAACAAAATGTCCAACAAAATATTAATTATGTATTTGTCAGGGTTTCTATGAGCTTAGACAACATAAAACCCACTTAAAATATGCCCAAAATATTGGACAACGTGCAATACAAGGTTGAGTTCCATTCATACTGCACAGCCTGTACCCTAACCACGACCAAATCATGTTGAACCCAAACCTTCACCCGACCCTAACTGTACCCGTAGCTCTGAATGTAACTGATTTGCTGTAATCCTGTGTAAAAAGGACTACCCAAAGTGTCCTTACGAACAAAAATGTCCCAGAGCATCCTCAAGAAATAGCCCGCACGAGCATTACCATACAAGCCCGCACACACCCATCAAACACACTCTGACTAACACACCCACCCACACGCACACACACAAACACACACAGACACATAAACACACTCGCACTCGCACTCACACACACACAGGCACAGACACAGACAGGCACACTCGGATACACGCAAACATACACACACACAGACAGCGTACATAAATATATCTGCCTGTATTGGAATTCATGTCCCGATCTGTCCTCTCCCGCACAGGCTGCAATCACAGTAATCAGCCGAGTTTCTGCTGCGCCGCTGTGATACCCCTGCTGATAATTCTGAATTAATCAGCCGAGATGTGAAGTGAAATAAATTTAATTCTGCAGCGGGCACAGTCTCGGGTGGGGGTGGGGTGTGGGGCGGGGCGGGGGGTGTCTACGACGAAGAGCTGTAATTGCTGATGTCACATTTTTTCTACCACAATAAATCCATCAGTGAGTTGGGCAAGAGCTGCTGGGGTGTACGCCAGAGTTCCCTGGCAACAGCGTCACATATCTGCTGTTTCACTGGTCCCTGCTGCTGTCAGTGCATTAGCTCACCGCCTGAGCATCCCTGTCATATTTCTAACGCATACATACGAGTCCCATTCTGGAGAATAACATGTAAATGTTGGCAGGTGCAACTGCTATAATTCAGAACTCTATAATTACTGTAAATTCAGTTGGCAATAATCAGTTTGTTATATGGAATTTTAAATAATCAAATTTCCACTAGCTCTCTATCCATTGACAATAATTGTAGCGCTGGCTAGCATATAATTGCAACTTAACTCATAGCTGATACCTGCGACTAAACACTGACATTCGACAGCTACAAATTCATCAGTTTCAAATGAAAGCTGTCAATTAGTGAGGGCAGGGGAGCTGTGAGAAAATTGCAGTTAATTGTGGACCTTTGCTTGGTATCTAATAGGTACAATGCCTCAGTAATAGCATAGCTTAAATGTGGACGCTTCGCTTTGCTAATGGGAAAACTGCTGCAGTGATGTCACACAGACTGGTTCCAGTTTTGCTCAGTATCACTGGAGCAAACCAGCCGTGATTCTGCTATGGCGGTAAGAGTCTGCGTTCCAGGGGCTCGGTCAGAGAGGGGCTGTATGGGGAACAGTTCAAAACCCCCATCCCCCCCGGCTCGAAAGCCCCCCCTCCCACCCCCCACCTGAAGCCCGCATGCCAACTGCGGTGGGTCGATCTCCGGGATACATGATATTTATATTCATCGCGGTGTGTTACTGTCATCTCGCTCTGCACTCCGTCCCATTCACTGACTCCGTTTGCGTGTATCGTAAATCTAACGCTCTGAAAACCCAGAGGGCAGCGTGCTTGCTGTCATGTGCACCGCCGAACATAATCCTTACAGAGGGGGGACCGACGACGGCTGTTTTGTACGAGCGGAGGCATTGATTTGTTCAGGGTCTAATCATCAACTGTTGCACGGAGGAATCCAGTTTAGCTGCGTACCCAGTAAAGGGAACGCGTTTACGGCAGCATTTAGCATGGCAGCTTCACTGATGGCAGTCTGTGGCGAAAGTAGTCTGCGCCTTACGGCGGTATTCATGCGATTAATTTTCTCCTCTGAGGTCCTGCGACGATAAAGAACGCCGTGTGCCTTCGTTTGTCTTCCGCCCCCCTCTGAGCCGCACAACGATCGCGCTCGTATCGATCTGGTGACAGTCGTGCTATCGATCGATGTGGATTTCACTGGCGGGGAGTTTCCGGGGGTGATTGGGCAGTGACATCTCTCTTTCCCGCCTCCGGGCTGGTCAGTTCTTCCCAGAAGTGGTGGGGTTGTTTGGGGTTGCAGTGAGGTCATGGTGTGGAAGATCCAGGAATCTGCGACACCCTCCCCCGCCCAAACACCCCCTCCCCAAACACCCCCGCACCGCAGGCCTGGCTGGGGTAAATGAGTCTTGGCAAATCAAATAAGAGGAGCATCATTCAGTGCAGTGGTTAGAACATGCAGAGGGCATATGACACTGTACCTCATCCCTCATCTCCTAACATTTCATTATGTAGACAAGAAACACCTGCAGGAATATATGGGTCAGACATGAACGGAAGTCGATAATAGACGGATGAGGAAGAACCCAAAGTCAAGCACCTGTGATGCGAAACAGTCCCCTGCATGATGATCATGCTCATTTTTAAAAAGCACAATCATGGCATTCCATTTGGTGATTGATATAAAGATGAATGCATTTGTGTTTGTTTGTTTATTTATTTATTTACCTTTTCAATTATGCTGAAGTCCATTAATTTCTAATGGGTACTTCTAATAAAGTGTGAAATACGATTCATTTATTCTGGTCATTTCACTCGAGTGAGTTTAACTCCTTTTTTTTACATAAGGCCTAAATGAGCGCGATCACGCTCACTCACGGCGGAAGCGATGCGTAATTTACACTAACGGCTTTTCAGCCGAGAGCGCAATGCATCGCAGACGTGACGACCACCCCCCCCCCGCCAGATTTCAGCCACACGTGTCAATCATGAGGCGTGCCGCCAAGTGTTGCCCCATGCAGCTGCAGCTCCGCTAGTGCTCGACGGGTCAAACGACAGGCGCTGTTTAATTTTCAATACCAACTTTATTAGCTATTCAGGGTCAGACTGTTCAATCTGCCCTCTGCACTGTGGATAAAGAAATATGGAGGAGAAACATCACCTTTGTTTGTCACTTCATTATTATTTATTTTTTGGAGCAACTGTATGTCGCTAAAATTAAACAAAAAGGATACACAAATCTCTCTAACATTAATTAATTTAGTTTACAGAGTTGAGAGTTGACGGTGTTCAAATATTTTAATTTGGCGCAAAAAAACCTTATTATTGAGTAAATAATTTGTCAATAATTACATGATACACATGGCTTGTATCTTATTCCTATATTAATTAATGTTAAGTAATGTAAGTGTTGAATTTTAACTTCAATTGATGCTGATGCATTTAGACCTTATTGCAAAGTCTTCACTCCATATTTATTTCTTCCCTCCATCTATTCTGTTTTTGTCATGTGACAAACCCAGAAGTGGACATTCCAGGGGTCAGACGGTTGAAAATCCTGCCATGTTTTTCGTCCAATCACAAGCTAAACCCGCTGAATATGCTAATTAGTTAACTCATCAGATTGAAAGGTTGTTCAAAATAGCTAGTTAGAACGATACACTTTTTGATCAAAGATGGTCAACTTCATAACAAACTGGGAGTGTTTAAACAGAGTGCATCATGGGACCAGAACCTTCGAACACTTAAGAATGTTTTTTTTTTCAAAACATGATAACAGTAATCTTTCTTCAGCTCAGTTGCTCAACTACTAGATGAGAATCATAGGTAGCGACAGAGATTCTTCCTGGAATCACTTGCTAAATAAGTGTTGAAAAACGAGCCACACAGCTTCTGGAATCTTCTGTTTTTCCTGAATTGTTTTTCAGACCAACACTCACTGACGGTAAATCTAAATTAAGCTGTTGTAAAGGAATAATTTTTTTCTCAACACTATCCCACACGTTTCTCAACACATTTCCCAGCCAGCCCGCATCTATCAGCAATTTGTCCTTTAAACTGCGAAACAAGAAAGAGATGTGTGATTACAGCCTCCTGCGGTGAGCTACTACCTTTTGATAACGCCGAGCTCTGCTGATGGGAAATGTCTGTGGCTCGGCAGGTGAGTTTTCACACCTAGTGCTTTTTGCCGTCACTCGGCAAACACCTTTTGATTTGGTTGTTTCATTCCCAGCGTGATACCGGGCCAGGTAACCAAAACATGATGAAATGTTGTGGGTGCAGAGATGGAAAAATATGCTCGGCAATCAACAAGGAAACTGTCTTAGAAATGGGGAATTGTCATTTCTGCTGTCAACATAAATGTTTTTGATGTTTTTGGGATTAGCCTAGAGTAATAATCTACCAGTGATGTAATTTGTTGGGATTAGAGATATTAGATACACTTAAGTGTTATTCTAGTGCAATAATAACATAGTTCCTCCATACTTGATGATATGACTGTATCATTTAGGCACTCTCCCCTTGTATAATGGCTCTTGAGGAACTTAATGCGAGGACATGTTTTACAGGGTCTATCTGGCCAGAAAAAAGGTATATTCTGTCATGAAATACATGTACCATGTGACAGAACTGGTCATATGGTTAGATAAACCCCAACCAACTGAACTGGAAGTCCATAATTTCTCTGGTAAGGAAAGCCACACCAAGGAAGAGGCAGTCGAGAAAGAAATTTTACAACGTTAATCTTAGTGGTCATTTTTGCCAAAAATTATGGCAGTTAACACAGATCTAAACTGTTACAACAAATATTTATCCTCTGATAACTGCGTGACTGAAGCATATTACTTTGTGTGACAATCACTGCCCGAGTCACATGAGCTGACTGTACGTCTGTCGAAGCCAAGCGGATTTTCCCAAATAGGGGAAAAAGTGTTGTGTGCTGAAGTCAGAAACTGTGTGACTGAACAGTGGAGAGAAGGCGAGTGGGAACAGCATAGTTTTCAATGGAATCAGCACTGACCAATGAGTCAAAGAGGACTTTTAAAGTGGAAGTCACCTGACAGCGTGGAAGGCATGATGGGTAACAGTAACATAGCCCCCTACCAAATGCTCCACGTTAAATATCAGTTTATGATAGTCAGAGTTGTGGCACTGTACTGCTGCATCAGAACAGCTCGGCTAAAATGACACTTATGTTTGTCTAGCTTTGCATATAAATGGTTTACACTCTTGTGAGGGGTCTCCAGGGGGTAACAAGCCTCAATGTTTGCCTAAATTTAAACTACAAAGATGTCTCATGAGTATAATAATTGGCCAAATCAAAATTTACTGTCGTTGAAACTGCGTAAACAAAGTAGTACCCATGTGATAATCCGGGCTATCGTGACCAAAATCAGTGCTAATGAAGATTCTACACTTTGCTCTCTGAAAATTTGTGCTGAATTTTATATAAGGAACAGGCTTATTCAGTATCACTGAAACCAACCTTCAAATTTAAGACTTTGCTGGTGATGTATAAGGCCCAGGACAGCACACCTCAGCTAAAGCTTTGCCACCTGTGTTTGAAAACCAATCATCTCACCCGTCCGACTGTCACGTTTGCCTGCATGAGCACAGCGATGACTGTCACGCTCACACGCGAGATGAGGGCCCCCTGTTCTCGGCCCCCCAACTCTCTCATGCCTACAGAAGCACCTCTGCAGGTGTTACTCGACTAAAGGAGGCTTCTGAGCTATTTAAATGTTTATCGACCACCGTGTAAACACAGCAGGGGGTCGCAAAAACGTGTGGGACCGGAGACCTGTGGGGAGGGGCTCTCGGTGAGTTAACACCTCAGAGTGTTTGCGTTCCCACTGTAGTGCGACCGTTTGTGGTTCTGCAGTGAGGTTTCGTAAACTCAGACTGTATGGAATTGACAAGAATACAAGTGTTTTTATTGCACCCGCGTTTACTGATGAGTAAAAGTCAACAAGATGAAGACTACATTGTGGATTTCACATCGGGAATAAATGTAAATAAATAAATAAATAGAAAGATAATTGTTTTTGTCAGCAAATTTTCTCCCAGAAAGTTCTCAGCAGGGTTTGCAATGAGTGAGATAAGAGATGACACAGCATTTAAACAGGCCTGGGGCCCCATGTTTGCGTGGGTTTCATCTGGGTACTCCTGTTTGCTTCCACAGTCCATAGACATGCATGTCAGGCTAATAAGAAACTCCAAATTTCCGATAAGTATCAGTGTGCGAGTGAATGGCTGACCATCCCCGTACTGCTTCAATAGAAGTACCTTGAGTAGCATGATTAGTAATGAATGAATAATTAAATGTGCTGTTAAACATGTCATAAATGAATAAACGAACAGATAACTAGACAAACAAGACATTAAACAGAAAATACTTGCAAGAATCACAGTTGCTCTCTCACATTTGCAATAACCCTTGTCCATGCCCGTATAGTTCAGCTGTTAACCCACTGCTATCTATCTCACACATGAGGAGCAATACAGAGAATATTAGTCACCCAGGTGGACGTGGGGATTGTAGTTTTTTAATGGCTCTATAATAGTGTGATTTATATCAAAAGCTGTGGGCAGATGTGATTTTTATATGTGTTTTTATCCGCTGCAGAAGCAGTTATCCTTACACAGGCGTCACTGTGACTCATTTGAGCTTATCCATCTGCCTTCCTGTGACTTCGGCACTGACTCAAACTGTGATGCACGCGCTCACGCACACACACACTCTCACGCACGGACGCACACTCTCCCGCAAGCACAGGGACGCACTCAGAGTCTGAAAGACACACTGTCTCTCACACACACTCACTGCACGCACAGAGAGAAAGACATGCATGCGCACACACCCACACATAAAATCGCACATTCGTGCACCTGTGTGTTTGCACTTGTATATGTACACACACAGGCAGACACATCTTTACAGGCAATATAGTACGCACATGCATGCACGTACCTACGCAGACACACATATTAACAGACACTAAGACCTGGGCACACACGCGTGTTCAGACAGGTATACGTCAGACACACACACGCACACACAAACACAGTCACTCAGGCACATGCAGGCGCACACACCCATATATTTAAACATAAACATGCTTGTTCACAGGCAAACGCATAAGAACACATGCAAACGCACACACACACACACACAAATACATCCATCACATACATGAATGCACACAGGTACACACTTATAGACAGACAGACACATATAGACTCACTCATACATACACACACACACACACACACACACACACACATCTCACGTGTGCACACACTCGCACGCATGCTCACACACACACACACAGTGCCACTCAGTGAGTTTCTGTTGCTCCGAAGGGAAGGAATAATAAATATGGATCTGGTGAGTCACGATTCCAGCATATGATGGTTAAGGCCTCCTGTCATTCCCATGGCAACAGGCTTCCTTACACATGAAGGGCAGCTGAGGGGAGGAGAGCGAGTCATAGTCCCATCTGGACCGACCAATTAGCTGAGCCGCTGTCAGGCGTGAGGTCACAGATACACCATCAATATGCTTCAAACTCATGTGACAATCACCACTGATCACTGAAAGACATTCCAGAACTTATGAATTATAAAAAAGCAATGTAAAAGACAGACTCTTCAAAAGGTTAGGAATCAAGTCCTGTTCAAAGGCCTCATATTATGTAGTTCTTTTTAGAGTTATTATATCCGTAGATGTCCAAAAGGAAGGTGTTAAAACTTCTTTAGCAAAAAAAAAAAAAAACAACCCATAAAAATTTGTGGGCAATTCTCCCCCTTCTGAGCAGCAAGCAGGCCGTTTTGAGTGGTTGCCCCTTGGTAATGAGTGTGCTTTGATTGGCTGGTGAGGGAGAGAGAGGTGTGGCCAAGGACACAAAGATGGAGTTTGTTGGTGTGAATTTTGCAGAGCAGGTCTGTTTGAGATGTAGAAAACAGCGGGAATTTCCATAGTTTGTTTCAAATGGCTGAGCTGGGTCGTCTTCAAAGTCAATCTTCTCTGGGCTGTAAAACACAGTCTTCATAATACTGTTTTTTTTTCTCTAGATAATCTCAAATAAAAGCATTTACCGATCGGAAATTAACTTTGATCTGATAAATTTCAGGCCTGTTAGACAGATTAGTGCAAATTCCCAATTATCTCTGATTATCACATCTTATCAGCTCGGCGAACACAGCAGGCTCGCAGTGAAAAAACCGCGGCTGCACAAGCAAAAACGCTACGGCGGTTAGCAGAGCTCCAGCTTGTACGGCAACTCAGAGCGTAGACCTGGCAGCCATTCTTACTCTTTTGTCTACAGCGATAACCTGGCGGCACAGCAGTAGGGGAAATAATCTCAGGCATATGTCACCGGGAAAAGCAGACAAGCTACAAATGAGGCCGGCGAGAGCACCTGATTATACCACTGTTAGACAGAGAGAGAGAGAGAGAGAGCTGTACACCCCACCCCCCCACACACACACCGCCCCAGACCCCCCCCACTCTCGCCGCGCCAAAGATGGCCGACGAGGACGGTCGAAGATGTGCCTGGAAGCTCAATGCGGCTCCTCCTTGGAGGATTCGACTCCAACACTGGTCTCACCTCGTCTTATTTCCTCACATGATATTACTGAGCCCAGAAAAAACAATGACTGCATATGCTTTATGATTTAATGCCAAGTTAAGTCCCCAATCACCTCTTACGTGCACGCCAAAGTCACAACTCTTCAATGAAAAGATTCAGGTTTGTGTTTTTTACATTGCTATTTATTTTGCTCCGATTTAGAGAAAATATGGTGCATTTAACCCTCTAAGTCCCCAGAATAAGTAGCACTCACACCTTATTTTGGCAGGTAAGCAAGAGTTTAGTCTTGGGGCGAAAATACTGAGTAATTTTTTGTTTAATTATTTACCTCTTCATCAATTTCCATGTAATTGAATATTTTGGATTATATCGGCCACATTTGCTTGTAGCTGCATGCAATGGATTGCGGTCTCCATATTTGCTGTAAGCAATGCATGATAATGCTGAGGTTAATAGCAAGCAGGGTGTCTGGGGTCAATTTTTTATGAAGGATTGTATGACCAAGAAATCAGCCTTATAGCCCTCTGTCTAACATACATGAACAGGAGCCCTGAGCAAAGAGAGAGAGAGAGAGAGACTAGAGCCACATATTCTTAAGATTGATTTTTTTAAATTCAGAACTGCAGCGTATTATACACAATAAATTTTGTGCCAAATCATGCAGTGTGGATAGAAAGATCCTATTGCTTGAGAGGATGTTTCATCGCACCTAGTCACAATACCTGTTGTATTTCTGAGGTCGGTGTGATTACAAAACAGAAAATTTGCCATTCATGAAGTAAGTGACGTTTATCTTTGGAAATTCATTCGGAACTTTATCCTTGCTGAAGCAAAGACACAAATGAATTCTAAATTGACACATTCTATCAAAGACAGGGTTATAAAAGGGTGCAGCTATAAATAACGTTTAAGGCCCTCTCGTCTGCTCAAAGCGCTCTCATCGAGGATTACATAACTTGTAATTGAACTGAAATGAACTGCACTGAACTGAAGTGAATGTATCAAATATTAACCTATAAACTACCATTAAAAGCGGGGAAATCCGTTCTCTGTTATCTACACTGGTTTATTCATTATAACTTCATTCCTAAAACTTAATGCCAACGTAGATTTAAATGAGCTAATTTTAATAGGGCCATATCAGCCCAGTGTGACTTTGTAGCACAATGCAAATGATGATCTTGAAAATACAATGTGTTTCTATTGATAAAAATCAGCAAACATAAATATCATGACTTATCTACCGGGCTATCTTCAGCAGGTACTTTTTGAATAGACGCTTAATTTGCTCTTTTGGGAAATCATATCTTTACAAAGGTCTAATCTAAGACCGGGAGGAAAAAAAAAAACAATAACAGCATTAAAAAGTGACGCTGCTTTCTTTGCACTGCATTTTTGAGAGAAAATATTGAGGTTCACAGACAGCAAGAGTATCCGCAGCCAAAACATTTACCCCTCGGACTCTGCCTTTTTCACTTAAGTCCTCCCTTAAGAAGATAACGCATTAAAAAAGAATTTTTTTCCATATTGTCGGACAATGTCCTGTTAATATTCTGTACCTGCTGGCTGTTGAGCTTCACCAAAGCTACATCGCACTTATACTGAGAAAAATATTCCAACCCAGGACACCGTGCTTTCTTGGCCACAGCATTACATCAAATGGAAAATATTGTATATCATTTCAGACATTTCCCTGTAATTCAGAAAGACAATGGGGATTGTTGTAAACCTTTGGATCTCCTCTAGAATTTGAAATAGGCCTGAAGTTCCACGGATTTGAATACAGCAGCTGCATTTGACGGATCCAGGTATACGTCCATAGGATTTATGCAGCTAATCACTAGAGAGGTGGGAAATGAGGTTTTTTCCATGTCGTAGAGGAACTGTACTCGTCACAAACCTGACACCATGTCCTGGACACTGAGGTGGCCGGGTTTTGCGCGTCATCCTCCACAGCCTGTCCCTCTGTTTTTAATCCGCTCTTAAAGGTCACTCCGCCGGTGAGGCGAGTCTCCCTTCGACTGGAATAAACAGGAGCGATAGTGTCCACGGAGGGTTTTCCCATGACGAAGAGGGAGCCCACATGTTATGAAGAGGAGGATGATGGGTAGTAGTCAGGTGCACAGTGGAGGCCCAGTGTTTGAGGCTGTCTAGCGAAGTGTCTGGGGAAGAATCACACCTCAACCATGACGCATCGGGAACTTCCTATAAATACGCACCGAACCCACTCCTCGTGTTTCGTTTTCGTATTATACGCCCGTCCCTCCCATCTCGTTTCTTTCTTCTCAACCTTCTCTGTCCATCCCTGTCCTTCCTTTTGGGAGGGTCCTGAGGCGGTTTGTCATGCCCCAGTGCCACAGCAAAGTCCCCGTCGCATCTTCCCCAAACTCACACTCGACAAAGCAGAAGAGCTCCATGAAAGTTCTCCTCTCACATATCAACCAAATTCACTTCAGTAAACTTTTAAACGCATCTTGTCGATGGCATGGTCCTTGCTAGTGAAACACCATTAATGTGGAATTTACCGGTATAAAAAAAAGGTTCCATGAACTTAAAAAAAAGAGTTCCTTCAGGGACATAAGCCTTCCTTCCGGTGAGTGAGCGTACACCGTTATTTTTCGTCAATGAATTCACAGGGGAAAAAGTCTTTGAAAAACCTATCAATGAAATACAATTTTAATGGAGTGTGAAGAAATATTTTCAAAGAGACCTGAGTTAGGTTCAATGTCGAATCAAGTGAGACATCAAGGTGGGTGGTTTTTTGCAATATAAAGTTTTCAAAATCTGGCCTGGAATCCAGATGAAAACTCAGAACCATTTACTTGGGAAGTGAACGTGTAGACTTTGACGCCACCACTATGCTTCCATATGACCTGAGCGATTTACCTCCTCCATTTGTAAAACTGTCTCTCAATCTAGATTTCCTTTGAACAAAAACACACTGAAGATCATATTTATGCGGCATGACTCACACAGGTTACATTTCTGCAGACAGTTCACTCCTGCAGTCTGGGTGTTTTACCTGAAAAACCTGATGTAAAATTGCAGGGCCACAGGAAGGACTCTCACCCACGACCTTTCAGTAAAAAGCCAACCAAAGCAAGATTTACTGATCAACATTTCCTCACAATCCAGCTCTCTTGCAGCGGACACCATAGCACCGCCAGACCAACTTTTAACCAATGACTAAGAGTGTTTAGTGGATGGGATCTTCTCATTGGCTCGGGATACTGTGGAAGTAATTCTGGGGAAAATACCAACACCGTGGCTATGTTGTAGTGCTAAGAGGGAGGCTGTTTGTTGCATCTACCATCACACCAGAGCTCTGACCTGCTATTGTCATTATACACTCGCCAATGATTACTAGGTACAACTAAATGTTAACAAATACAACTTACTCGTTCAAACTACAGATAATGAAACTTGATTTATAAAGATTGCTGACATAGTGAAGCGATTTATCATGGTTTGCATAACTGTTCCAGAATCTGAAAGGCTACCCAGCTGGGACTTTCACAGGCTAATTTTTTTTTTACAGTTTTCATGATGATAAGATATGGCCGTGGTAATCAAAAACATCCGGTGAGCAGCTGTTAAATGGCTGCAAACACACTGTTTATGAGAGAGGTCAGAGGAGAACAGGGGAACTTGTTCGAGCTGACAGTAATTTCACAAAAGCTCAAATAACTGCTCTTTACAACAGTGGCACCTCAAATAAAAACGTCGGGAACAACTCCAATATTACTGAACGCCTTTGAAACGAGAAGTTAGCAGCATAAACGTACTGAAAAATCAATCAGACACTCAATGATGTAATTAGCAATCATAGAATTTTGTTTCGCTCAATCTGACCATAATCAGTGGAAACTGAGCTCTCCAGAAAGGGACTTCCCAGTAAGACTCCATCAAATATCTTTCCTTAACGGTCGCTGCTGCGTTAAATTTCCTCATGCCTGACAGCATGTATTCTCTTTATATTCAAAGCACATGCATAAACCAAAAGGAATGTCTGATTGGCCAGATTTTATCCTGCTGCTGAAGGTTTCTGAATATCTCTATCCCTGAAAATAAATTCCGCCAACACCCAGATTTCATCAAGATTAATGCAACTCAGATTTACTGCAACGGATTTGTGATGAATGTAGAAATGAGATTTGTGGACTTTAAAGGAAAACACCTGAAATTGTATTTGTATTCAGATAACTTTAGTTTCATAGGTCACAGGAAAAGAAATTTCCTTCCAGGCGCACACAGGATAATGTTCTGCTTACAAACCAATGGCAAATACATTACCGCAATGTGACCTAATTCTCTCTGACACACACATACACATATTCTCACAAATACATACACACAAACTGGGGTAACACTGTATTACAGCCATCGTTAATAAGTGGTAAAAACTTTAGTTGATTATAATTTTACTGTATTTTATTTTATTTTTTATTGTTTATTTGACGTGGACATCACAATTACATCGGACAAACCAGATGTATTGTTTAGGTTTTTTAGCACATGTGCTAATTCGCAACACTTGTCCACAGGAGGCTTTTGGAATGATAAAAATAATAAAGTAATAAAAAAGAGGAGAGAAAAAGAAGGAATGCGGTGTCCAGTGACATTACAACAGTAAAGAGTGGCAGTTTTACAGATGAAATACAGACATAAACTACAAAATAAAAGCAAAGGTAACATGGTCAAGCAATCAACCAGTTAAAACTACTCATGTGAGCTCTGTTGTTTTGATTTTAGCCATTGTTTGAGTCCTTGGTTAAAAGCATTACTGTTGGTCTCTAATGTTAGATTATTGGGTAGAGATTCCATAGTTTTGCCCCCTTTACAGAGAGAGCAGACTGACAGAATGAAGTCTTATATCTTACGACAAGACAGTCACCACTGGTGGAGGCTCGTGTGGCTGCTCTGTGAGAGCTCTGACGCCTGATGGCCAATTCAGAAAACATTAGTGACACATGATTATTTAAACATTTAAAAAACAGTTTAAGAGTACTGAAATTCATAAAATTTTCAAAGGTGAGAAGGTTATGTTTTCGTAAAATGCAGTAGTGATGCCATCTCATTGGTTTCTGGTCCATGAGTTTTATTGCCTGCTTGTATATTGACATTATAGCTTTTAATGTGGTTGAAGAGGCTTGAGACCATGATGTGATACAATATGACAGATGAGAAAGAATCATTGCATGCATGTATTATTTTGCAGCTTGATGTGACAGGTTCCTTCTAATAAAACGAAAGCAGTTAAGATTTGGTCTAACCTTATTGCAGATGTACTTAACCTGACTATCAAACTTTAAGTTCTTGTCCAAGATAATACCTAGGTACTTGACTTCATTCACGTCATCAATGATTTCCTTCTTAAACCTAACCTCAAATACATCATGTGCGGACCTATTACGTATGGAGAAGCACATGGATACAGTTTTTTTAACATTAAGAGTAAGATGGGACAACTCGAGCCATTCAGAGATGTTCAATAAAGCCTGCGTCAGATGCTCAACTGCCAGGCTGGGTGTTTCAGTCGATACATAGATGACCGTGTCATCAGCATACATCTGGCAGTTGACATCTGGACAGCAGCTTGGTAGGTCATTAATATACATTGTGAACAGCAATGGACCAAGAACAGACCCTTGCGGTACTCCCATGCTGTTTGCATTCATGTGCGACTTCACTCTACTGACCTTATTGCATTGCTGTCCCCCCCCCCCACACCAGGTATGATTTGAATCGCTTCAGAGCTGCAGATGACATTTTAAATTGATTTAGTTTATTGAGTTAGATACTGTAGTTAACAGTCTCAAAGGCCTTTTTTAAATCCAGGAACACTGCCCCTACAAACAGTGAAATGATGAGAAACAGTTAGTCTAATTTTATCATAGCTGAAAAGAGATAATCACCAAAGTAGCTTAAAATATTGCATTTACAATTAGTCAGCATTATGTTTGCCGACAGTGAATTACAATTATATTAAGTTTACTATCAACTTAAAATGTATTATTTGTGATTTTTACATAAGGTTTTACCAAACCTTGCAAAGCCACACACACATCTGCACAAATTAATTAGCACAGGCGCGTGCCCATGCATATGTGTGTGAATGCTGCTTTACATACGGACTTTCAGAACCCACTGTTTACCGCAGATTCATCACTCCCCTGTATCTCGGTCTACAAAATGCCTTTGCACCTCTCCATCTCTTTCCTGTTGTCACATGGTCTTTACCGGCTGGTACCTATAGCTGAACTGACAAATATGTACCGAGCCACTCATAAAGGGAAAATGAGGTCATGTGGCATAACCTATTTAAACGTGTCATCACAAATGCAGGCATGCGAACCGTGACTTTAGTGTCAGGAAATACGTATATAGTGCTAGTGTGAGTGTGACCACCATCTGTGGCATCAGATGGTCAAATTGATAAAATTTGCAACCAAGAGTCAAATGGCTGTAAAATCATTTCAGAGGCCATTCAAACTGCTCTCACTCTTCGCATCTCGGAAACTTGCCCCCTCTATCAATCCCTCTGCCTCCCCTCTCTCTCTCTCTTTCTCCCATGTTCAATCCCTCTCTCAATTTATATTTTGATCTCGAAATCTAAGATTTGGTCTGACCCTTTCTCTTTTTCCCACACACACACACACACACACACGCACTCGCACTGACACACACACACACATATTTAACCACACACACACACACACACACACCGGAATTCAGACAAGGGGAGTCCCAGGAAAACTCCCCAGAGATCTTATCTCCAAAATAAAGTGAAAACACGAACATGAGCCCTAAGCTGGCTGCTGACAGGAAACTGTAATTTGGAGGTGCCTCTTTCACCTGGATAGACAGAAGGGGACTTTTTTCAGGAGCACGTTGGAACAGGACAGCAGCATGGGACGGCCCCGGGTTGTCTGGCGCCGTTTTGGGACAGCCACCCCCTCCCCTGATGGTCTCTACCTGTTGTGTGATGCTGCGGGGTAAACAGAAAAGAAAATGACATCGATTTTGCTGAGAAATGTTCCTTTCATTTAAAAAGAATAAACAAAAAACCTCAGGTTTGATCAGCGGTGCTGGCAAATACAGTGCTTGCACAGTGCTCTAAGATTCCATTTTGTGAGGTCTTGAGTGCAATTTAGGAACCAAAACCTTTGGGAGGTATCCCTTAAGAAAACCTCAAAGCTTTTCCAAAAAACATTTATTCTCATCTCCATAGATAACAACCTAATGTACTGTGTATCTAGGTGCAAGCATTTTACAACACACAAATACTGTAAATGTCGCGCTTCTAAATAGTGTGCATACTGTAAATATGGCTGCACTTTTCAGTCATGGAAATGGTTATATGGGCTGTGACCTCATTTATCTCAGGTGAACCAGTTTCATTGTCTGAAGAGGAACCTGGGATCTCCGCGACCCCATCCTCACTTCCTACTTCCTGCTAGAGATGCATTTTCCGTACACAGTTTCCACAACGGCTCCACGCCGGTAACCACAAAAGCTGTGAAAGTATCAAGACTCAGAGAGAAGAAAAGATGAGGCCCAAAGCGCTCAAACGAACGGAGAAGTATGTGGGTTTTTTTCTGTTTAGTCAAAGGAAACATCCACCCACTGTCTCACCTTCACACAGACTAAGCTCTGTATTTTATGTTCGAAACCCGGTCCGACTTCTAAAACTCAGATGCGCACTGAGCTGTAGGAACGAACGTCTGCCTATAGACCAAGGTTTCATCAGAACCCCAAGAATCAGCCCCCCCCCCCCCCGTCACTGAACAGCTCTACCAATGAGAAAAAGGAAGCCGCCCACAGCGAAAGTTTCATTTCTTTGCTAAATTTTAGTTCTGAGTAACAAATCTTAGAGAGAGACTTAGAAGGACATTTTTCACGTCACTATCAGTGCTGGAAGCCCCTTGATTCTACATGCGCCTACATACGTTGTAGTTGCATGAATGACAAACTCTGACTCGATGGTTTCTGTATGTCACCGATACCAAGTCAAAGCATAAACACTATTTTACCGTAAGGAGTGATGTGAAATGCATTACCAAAAGCTGCATATAGCATAAACTAGGACTTAACTAGGTCAAACTCTTTGTCACGAGACCCGGTACCTATAGCACACTTCTAACGACATCACCTGAAGATCGCCTAGTTGAGATAACATTGAAAACAAAAACAACACAAGGCATCATCGCCAATGCGAACTGTTATCAAATTGTTATGTTTTTAAAGCCTAAATAAATTGTTTGGTTATAAACACATATCATTTGTCAGACTTTTGTGGTAACACTTTTACGATAAGGCAACATGAGCTAATGCTAACAAATTTCAAAGTTAATCAGTGCGTATACTTTAAGCAACAAATTAAGAACGATTAATGCGCTTCACTTCAGTTAACTGGATATTAGCTGTTTTTTTATTTCTATATGACATCAACTGGAGTACAACCAATTCTGAAGTTTTGTAGTTGGGACAAAGTGCAAATTGTGAATAAAATCTAAATGCAATGACTTTCAGATCACGAGTCAATATGTTATTTACAATAAAACATAGATAACATTTCAAATGTTGAAACTGAGACATACATTTTTATCCACAAAATGAGCTTATTTCAAATTTTCTGGCTGCAACAGGTCTCAAAAAAGTTGGCACAGGCATCATGTGTGTAACATGATTGGCTATAAAAGGGATGTCTTAGAGAGCCTGAGTCTCTCAGAAGTAAAGATGGCCAGAGGTTCTCCAACCTGCGATGGTTTGCGTTAAAAAACAATTGTGGAATAATTTCAAAACAATATTCCTCAACGTCAAATGGCAAAGGCCTTGAAGGTCTCGTCATCGACAATGCATAACATCATCAAAAGATTCAGAGAAACTGGAAAAATCTCTGCGTAAGGGACAAGGCCGAAGACCTTTACTGAATGCCCGTGATCTTTGGGCCCTCAGACGCCACTGCATCCCTCACCAGCATGATTCTGTCATTGACATTACTAACTGGGCGCAGGAATATTTCAAGAAACCACTGTCTGTAAAAACAGTCCGCTGTGCCATCCACAGATGCTACCTAAAACTCTATCATGCAAAAAGGAAGCCATTGTTGAGCATGTCCCAGAAGCGCCGCTGTGATCTGTGGGCCAAGGCTCATTTAAAGTGGACTGCAGCAAAGTGGCAAAGTATCCTGTAATCAGACAAGTCCAAATTTGACATTCTTGTTGGAATTCATGGGCGTCGTGTCCTCCAGGCTAAAGAGGAGAAAGATCACCCCTCTTATTAACAACATTCAGTTCAAAAGCCAACATCTCTGATGGTATGGGGATGCATTAATGCATATAGTATGGGACACTTGCATGTTTTAAAAAGCACATGAATGCTGAAAGGTATATAATGGTTTTAGAGTAACATGTGCTCCCCTCCAGATGACATACTGTATATTCCAGGGAAGGCCTTGTGTATTTCAGCAGGACAATGCAAAACCACATCCTACAGCTATTACAACAGCATGGCTTTGTAGTAGAAGAGTCCGTGTGCTGAACTGGCCTGCCTGCAGTCCTGATCTGTCACCGATTGAGAACATTTGGCGCATAATTAAATGAATAGTCTATCAAAGGAGACCTAAATCTCTCCAGCAACTGGAAGCCTGTATTAAACAAGAGTGGGATCAAATTCCAATGGCTAAACTCAAGAAACTTGTCTCCTCAATGCCCAGACACCTCCACTCTGTGTTAAAAACAAGAAGGAATGCTACACCGTAGTAAACAGGCCCCTGTCCCAACTTTTTTAAGACCTGTAGCAGCCATCAAATTTGAAATGAGCTCATTTTGTGGATAGAATGGTCAAATCTCTCAGTTTCAACATTTGCTTTGTTATCTCTGTTCTATTGTGAATAAAATACTGGCTGGTGTGATTTGAAAAGTCATTGCGTTTTGATTTTATTCACAATTTACACTTTGTTACAACTATTTCGGAATTGGGGTTGTAGTGACAGTGAATTATTGATTTATGGACTTTCCAATAGTTAGTTGTTTGCAACCACAGGTACCTCACGGGGATTTTATTGTGGAGCTTATTGTGAAGTGCTAACATTTTTAAATAAAGCGTTAAATCATTGTTGTGCAAAGTCTGAGGTATTTCCCCAGGTGTTCTTTGACAGACTCTTAAGTCATATGAAGTGAAGCAGTGGGATGAGAGTGAGAGATGTGTGGGACGTGGGGGGTGAGGGGATGTGGAGGCGGCTGAAGTGGGGGTGAGCTTTTGTATAGTTTACTTTCAGGCACATTCCAGTAACAAACGTTCACACACAAACACAAACACACACACACACACACACACACACACACACGTGCGTGCAGGCACATCCTTGCACTTCTTGTGAGGACATTACATTGACTTCCATTCATCAATCGTGCGTCTCCACAGCCTTTCCCCGATCTTAACCATACGCAGCACGTCTAACCCAAACTTAACCTACCCTTCCCTTAACCTGTCCCTTATTCTAACCTTAACCGTAACCTCATCTACCTTAACTAATAAGTCACAATTTGCCGTTGTAGTGGCGTGAATACAGGGAAGTGTCCTCACTGCCCAAAAATGTCCTGATTCTGGAGGAATAAAAAGATTTTTTGGTTCTCACTTTGTAGCAAGTCCACAAACACACACACAGACACACACACACACACACACACACGCTTCAACTGATATCTAGTAATCTGCATCAGCGCTGTTTTGGTAAATGGGTTACCTTGCAAAGGAAGGCCCTAGTTTTGCCATTGAGGTCTATTAAAGTATGATTTTTTTATTTATTTATTTTTACTTCAGGTTGCATTGACACTGCCCACAACAGGAACGTATCTCTTTAGCTTCAGTTTGCTAGACATCATCAATAGTGTATGAAAAACTGCTTGTATTTCCTTTATGATATCCCCCTCTCTGATACCTCTGTAATGTATTTAAAACCCAGGTGCTGTGCTATCGGGTGCACCTGCTGCGCGCACCATTAGTGTTGAATAATGCAGAGGGCAGCGCATTGTGCAGCTATCCTCTTTATTCATGTGTCTTTCTCCACTGAGCACCTGGCGTAGCTGTGCGTTCGTTTCCCCGAGCTGCTCTGTCTGTCAGTCTTTTTAATCTGCGGCTGTATCAAATTACTGTCCTCCTCTGAATCCACGGTAATATGGCTTCTGAATATAACAGATCCAGTTCTTCTTCTTCTCATTTGTGTCTTAATTTCTTCTTCTTGCTATTATTATTATTATTATTATATGGGTCAGTAAAATGCAGCTGCTGTATTCAAACCTTTGGAACTTCAGGCCTATTTTAAATTCTAGTGGAGATTCCAAGGTTTCCAAAGATCCCAAATATGTCCTGCTGCATTACAGGGAAATGTGTTATAAAATGATGTGCAAGATTTAGATATTTTCCATTTGATGTAATACTGGGGCTGTAAAAACATGGCGTCGCGGGTTTGAATATTTCTCTCAGTATAAGTGTGATGTACCTTTTCAGTGAAGTGCTGCAACCAGCAGATACAGAATATGTACGTGACATTGAGCGTACTTCTGGGAAAACTTAAGTGAAAACTAAGAGTTTAAGGAGTTAATTAAACGCTGAGTTGTGGTTCAATTGAATACACTTGATCCCGGTTGGACTCTGCGAAAGCTTGTTAAATGGACGCGTGGTGCGACATTATTGCTGCAATTATTGTTAAATCTGCCAGCCTTATAGTTACAGACCTCAAACGCTTTCTCTTTGTTTCTCTTGGCCCCTTCTCTCTCCTGCTATATTTACGTGTGATTAATAAATAGGCCACTGCGGCAGTCTGCTCTGTCTCAGCCGCTCCGATGTCCTGGCACGAGGATCGGAGAGCCATCCATCAGTCGACCTTGTCCTCCTTCGTGAATCTTGCCTCCAGTCTTGCTGCCAGAAGAGAGGGACACACAAGCGCAAACACACTGCGCAGGGCAGCATGTTTCATCATCGGCGGCGGTGAGATTGAGTCTAATCTGGATTATTTCAGAGGCTTTTTTATCACCTGAAAAATAAAAGCTGTGTCACGAAAAATGGGCAAAAGCCTTCCCCTTTGATCATTGGCTCAGATTTCTGATCCACACTGTGCCACAATTTAACCCCTTAACTGTCACCTGCATTTTCTCACATTTGGCCCGGCCCTAATTAGGGCCCAGTGACAGTTAAGGGGTAACTTCTCAGAGGGGTAATAATTCTCAGTCCTCATCAATAATCAATAATCTCACTGGTCACATTTGTGACTGACTTTTTTTTTAAATTCTAGATGCTCCAAAAGTGTTGTTGGATTTGGCTAAAAATACATTTTGAATTTAAACATCATGACGTAAAAAATGCATACAATTTATGTGTTGGGGAGGTCTAAAGAGTAAAATGCACGTACTTACATTGCAAGGAAAAAATTTGGAATCAAACGGTTTAATTTTTATCTTTCCGATATGTCATAAAACTTCCAAATAATGTGTAAGAGCTTATATGTTCAATGTCAGAAATAGCACTGGCTGGTGAACAATGCTGTATTCACTGCCCTGAAATACCCAGTTTTATTTTCTATACGCCATTCAAATCGCACCACATAAAAGGCCGTACATACGGCCCTGCAGCATTCATTTCTGAAAAGCGTTTAGAGGAAAGAAACGCTGCTTTCATTTCCTCTGCAGCCACAGATGTAAGGTCAAAATGGAGGGAAAAAACACCAGGAAATTCCAGAACACTCAATTAATTATTATAATCATTGTCATAAACAGTCACTTTTATTCTCTATAGTGATCAGAAGAAAATAAGATCTTCCTCTTTTTTTGTCTTTAGAAAAGTTCCATTTTCTCTTACATAATACCATACTGTAAGCGTAATAATAATGTCATTCTTTCTTCAGCTGAAAATACATTATGACAAATTAAGATTTATTCATCAAACTTTTATCAGACAGTAATGATAAAAGAGGTTATTGTCTCCAGAGGACAATATCATTCTGATCGCATCATTTACAGTGCTACCATAAACAGGGACAGAGTCAGTGTTACTGGCAGTGAAAGACATACTCATCATTGTTCCATGCAATTAAACAATTATGTGTTCCTTCATTACAGTGGCAGCTGGTGAACTGGCAACAGGGAAGGCTCAGACCCATCCCTTAAAATTAATGATTGGTCGAGACCTGCTTTCAATCATTCATTTAAACTACCGTTACAGAAACTCTGAAAACTCTCAACATAACCAGGTGCGGTCAGTTTTCAGTAATAACGCGTACCTGTCAAGTGTCTCTATTGCCTGTTCACCAGTCACCACAGCTTCATTGGATCCCGTACACAAGTTATAAACTAAAATGAGGACAAAATATCCTGTTGCTCTGGAAAATTTTATTCTGTGAAAGGTGGAATGATGTGACGAGCTTTTGTATTGACGCTAAAATCACCCAGTTCATGGTACCAGTGCAGACACGGCCTCTAACAGACGCTGTCATTCACACAAACACAGCCGTCGCTTCATATTTTGAATAAATCTTTGAAATAAATCTTCTCAGCCATGCTTCCCATTGTGGAAGAAATCTGTACTACTTCCAGACAGAGTGACAAAATCAATAATATTTCTACCCAATCATTCAGTTCATATCTGTAAGAAGTGCTTCACGTTTGGTGAAATACATCTTACTGTGGCTTGTCTCAGTCTCAGATTTACTGCCAGATATATGGATACATCGATGAGGCAGTTATGACCACTGACAGATGGAACAACTAATGTTTATTATCCCTTAACGACAGCGCATTTCAATGTCGGACCTGTTGGTTCTCATAGTCAACATGTCTGATATAGGGGAAAAGGAATCTGAAAGACTTTGACATGGGCCAAGGCCAGACACCTGGGCCGGTGCTTGTTCGAAACGGCAAAGCTTGTAAGATGCTCACAGTCGGCAATAGTGAGAGCCAAATTACAGTGGTCCAAAAAGGGACAAACGATGATCCAGGGACAAGGTGTTGGGTGCCCAAGGCTCATCGATGTCTCAGGGCAGCAGTTCCGTCTGGTCCAAACCGACAGAAGGGCTACTGAGGTACAGGTCACTGATTTTAATGATACTGATTTAATTACTTTTTTTTAATGATACTTGCATGAGACATGTGTCACAACACACAATGCGTTGCACCCTGCTGTGTACAGCGCTTTGTCGCAGCAGACCAATCAGTGCGCCCTACCTAACCCTGGTCTACCATCAAAAGCACCTACAATTGTAACCTTAGCTTCAAAACTGCACCGTAAACCAATTGAAGATGGTTGTCTTGTACAGTGATTACTGTTTTCATTTATGTCGTGCACATTGGCTGGATGCTTGCATGAGGCCAGGCTGCACTGCGGGAAGTAGGCGAGTTGGTGGAGGGAGTGTGATATTCTGGGAAATGTCCTGCTGGGAAACCCTGGGTCCTGGAATTCAAGTGGACGTCGGTTTGATGAAGCTGTTTTGGAAGCACACAGAGGACCAACATCACATGCGACATATGGTCATACTGTTTTGGCTCCTTAGCGCAGGCCTTCGCGTGCTTGTGTAACAGCTATGCAGTTAAAGAAAGTGTGACATTTCAGTCTCTCTAATTCTGTTAAAAAAATATGATTGATAACATAGAAGAGTGAAATGATAATTCTTGAAATCAAAACTGATGGAACCTTTTCAGATAATGTTGCCGGGGTCATGGGAAACGTTTTAGAATTCTGACTGCACAAGGAACAGGCTCATAAATCAGGCACATAAATAAATCGGCGAGCATAGGGGGCTGGAGTCTCCATGATGACCTTGAACATGTGCAGTGGGGAAGCCCCCTGATAGGCTGGTCAGCTGCCAATCACATGTGAGCTGAGAGGGGAAATCCTAACATATAACAGAGGCCTAAAATACCTTAACTGTCAGAGGCCCTTTAGTGTCTGAGTGCTTGTGCATGGGAGACCTGCTTTAGGTGAAAAACAGCCCCAAAACAAAAAGGGAAATTTAAAATCAACTGAAGAGCTATTTATTTTAGAGCTATTGTACTAATTATCTGACAAAAAAGTGAGTATTTGTTGGGAAACTGGGTGTACTAGACTCAGATTGCAGGTTTCATTTCAAGGTGATGGTACTCAGCTGTACACGTAAGCAAGTTACAAAAATCAGAAGTCAGTAATTTGTATTTTGAGTACTCAATGGGGGAAAAATGTGCTTTATAAGCCCATTATTAAATGAGCAAAACTGCTTCCATCTGTCTGGATTCAATTTTTTCCTCAGTGAATCGATCAGTGAATCTGAATCTATATAAAGGCGTTGAGCGATGCCGTTGGCAATGACAGACGAAGCCGATTTTTCTTTTTTCCCAATTATACCAAGTCTGCGTTGAGTTGTGGAGGACGCATCCTCGGATGTGGGCAGGTGTATCCTTAAAAGAGTATCGTATACAGTTCACAAAAAAAATTCTTGCGTCATTTACATCCTGAATGCCTTGGTCAGGCTTTCCTAAATTATTTTATAATCAATCTGGATATCATTAGGGGTGTGCATGTTTTGCCTGTGTTTGCATGGCTTTCCTCCGGGTAATCCGGTTCACTCCCACTGTTCAAAGAAAGGCATGTCAGGTTAATTGGAGACTAAATGTACGTAAATGGAGTTTGCGCCCCTCTATGGAGTGAGCTGTCCAGGCGTGCATTTCCTGAAATCATAAGAAATCACTTTCAGAGTTGGACCCATTGACCATGAATGGATGAACAATGCGAGTTGCTAACTTAGGTACTATGCTTTTGGGAAACGCACCCCAGGGTGTGTCAGTACCATTTGCCTATAGTCAGCTGGGATGGGCTCCTGCTCTCCTGCGACCCCTGTGAGGAAGAAGCGGTATAGATAATGGATGGATGGGTACACATAATCTTTGAATGAAAATGATGCAAACATGTTCCAGACTCCACGACAGAGCTACCACCAGGTTCGCTATGCAGAACAAGCAGGTTAATTTCTCCTGGCGATACCTAACAGTCTACACACTTGTGGTATAAATTATCACTCCCAGACATGGGAGTAAGATTATGACGTGATTTCATTCCAAGGTTGAGAATTTTAGCCAGCAGCCCTGTTCACATTACCAACAGAAACAGGTTTTCTGCTGGCGAAACAGAGACCGTTGGCCTTAGCTTGTGCGTCCTGAAAGAACACGTTTTGTCAGTTAACCCGCTCACTCTCCTGCTTGATCACTGGAACTGAACGTACAGCATTCTGTTAAGAGTGCGGTCAGCATGTCACGACAGAGAGCCAAACGCACGTATCCAACGAGGTGAACAATCTGGTTTTGTTGGGATTTCTTTGGAACAAATGACGATAAACTATCGGCAGTGTTTGTGGAAACACAAAAACAAGGTATATCAGTCAGTCAGTGAGGACTTTCAATCATATAAGCCAGTCGCAGATGGGTTAAAAAAAAAAAACAGGAACATACTTTCTCATTTAATCATTTCATGTATGACATGATAGATCTCTATTCCATTACAATCTGACCTTATGTTAACCTGGGAATTTTCAACTTTGTCTCGCAGGTGTATTTTAACAATTGAGTGCTGGGAACTGAAGACTCTGCAAGTTTTTTCCCTTTCAACGGGAGTGGATATATGATTTAGGGGAAATACTAACGCGGCCATTTAGCACAGAGTGCCACACAAAGGCCCGCACTGTCTCGGATGAATCCTGTTCTATGTCCATCTGCATCCGCTGCAGAAGGACCCGGATTGATTCCTCATTGCAAACCCCCCCAAAAAAAAACTCACCATTCAATTCACACAGACGAACGAATCGGCACGATATAGTCTCTGTTTCAGAAAGACGGCTGAATTCCAGAATTCTTCACGGTGGTACCCTCCCTGGCCAGATGGTTTGCTGATACGACGACAAGATAGTCATTAATAATGCACGGCTTTGTTCGACCTGACATTTATAGCGCAGGATAAATCATTGGGCCATTGTACTGGTACCAGCTGGTGGGATGTACCACGAGCTTCTTCCTGTTTTTTTTTTTTTTTTAATATGCTGAAATAAAGTGACCCCAGAGCCAGGTGGGCAAAAAGATTCGCTAAAGAAGGCTAAAAGTGAAGCCGCGCCTGAATGCTAGTGGATGCAGTTGAGCTCTAAATCCCATCAAAAACTTGCCGCTGAAAGAAAAAGAGGAAAGATGTATGTAAAATATAACAAATGGGAGCATTGGTTTGTGAGAAAAATGTGGTGAATTGTAACATCTTCATCTACCTACGAAATTTGTGCATCTGAGCCTTTTCGACTAGGGAAAATTTCTGCAGCGACATATACCTACTGTTTCCTCAGCTAAACTGCCCATGACACAGAGAAACTAGTGTGTGGCGCCTTCAGAGATGACGCATCAAAAAAATGCCTTGTTTGTGTTATACGCACATAATGTGATGGTTTGTTTATGCGGGAGAAAGGGAGGTGAGAATAAAAAGTAAGGAATCAGTTAATTTTCCGTCGTGGCGAGGCTGGAGATCCGAAATAAATTGGTTTTATATTTCATCCCTGCTGTTATGGGCATTCCAGAGCGCTGATAGTAACTCCAGCATTAAAATGTGCGATAAATGACTAGTTTTTCCAATCTAAATTAATACCCCATAGCCAGTAAAAAGAAAAAAGAATTTAAAAAAAACCTTGGATTCTAACATTGCTCGCTGAGGTACAGTGAATGATAAATATGTTCTAGAACAGGGTAGCCCAAATCTGGCCCGCTAATCCAAATCCCGTGCTGCTTTTTTTCCTTCCTAGCAATTATTTGATCAGTTATTGCCACTGATTGGCTGGACTGTCATCTCACCTGACTCCCTGGTAAAGGTGGGGTGGAAAACAGGCAGTTCTCGGCCCTCAAGGACAGTGATTTGGGAAGCAGGGTCCTTAAAAGTACATTGGAAAAAGCCATGGATAGGCAATCCGTTTAGTTCTCGCCAATAACTGAGAGGCTGCATTTGATTGGTTGTCGCATCTGATCACCCCACTGTCCCTTTTTCTGATTGGCAGATATGACATTTGGCTCTTCTCAGAGCTGTAACTGCCCAGACTTACGGAGCGGACAGCAGGCAAACTGTGTGGTGTAGGGTAGAATGCAATAAGTATCAGAAACAAAGTCAAGCATGTGACAGCTTGACGATGCACCCTTCCAAAATCTGACAAGGGCTCAATCGATTTTGGCACAGAGAGGTAAAGGTGCTGTTGGAACCTGTAAGCCAAGTAAAGGATGAGATTCAAACAGACGCCAAGTGCAGGCGAAACGTTTCTCAGTTCAGCTCCTCCAAGCCAGCTGATTAATATCGCTATGAGTTTTGCCGAGGCACGCAATTAGCCATAATTACAGGGCCATTCAAAGAATAAAGGGGATGACGACCACGTAAAGTGACGATTTTACACGTGTGGGTACACATTGTACATTATTTTGCTCCACCCACTAGCCAGTAATCACAAACTAAAACAGATTTGCTTTCAGCGATAACAAAGCTACGAAGCAACTATTGTTTGCCCAGAGCATGAGTAATCAGCTTGTCCAGATACAACACGACTGCGTCTGAATAGTCAAAAAATTAGGTCCTATCCACTAATCCTTAACCACTTTTCTTTCACCTTAGTGGAAAACGTTATAAGGCAAAGGTAAGATGTAAAAAGGAATTTCCAATGTCTTAGGAAGACACCGCGCTGCAGAGTCCGAACGCACTTTCACTGGGCAACGTGATCACCTATCAGCCGCCTGTCGTCTACGTTTCTTTTTCCGATTGGGCAGATGAATGGACGCTTTAAATCAGGGGTCCCCAATCTTTCCCAGAAAGAGCCGGTGTGGTTGCAGGCTTTCATTGCAACCAACCAGCTATGCACCTGATGCTACTAATCAAGCTTTTTAGCAAGGAGTCCAGGGGATGATTAGTAGCATCAGGTGTTACGTAATTATTTCCAGATAATTTTTCAGGAGTCAGGGAACTTTCCTGGGCAAAAAAGACTATTTGGACGCAGCCTTACTCTCAGTACCACATGTGATGGAAGTTCATTGGTAGATGAGCCAAGGCAGACCGAGGCCTAAGTAGGTCTGCATTGCACTGCAGATTTAAGCCTTATTGCTCCCAAGGGAAGGTTCTCCCCACCTCATTACACATAGGCAGTTCCACTGTGTCGATCCTTCGCCGCTTATGCCAGATATATAAATAATGCAGTCCCACAGGCATTCTGTAACGTGCAGCGTTGTGTGGCCTCCATTTTGTTTCACTCAAGTTTTTTACCTCTTATAGAAAGTTCCCACAGCAGCGTACTGTCAAAGCTTCATAACACAGACAATAAAGTTGGTTGAAAGCACCGAATAATGAAACCAAAATTCTCATTGAGACAGGGGAAATTAAAGAACAAAATAATTCACTTTCAATTTAGTGAATTCAATTCAATAACTCAATTCAATTTAGACTTTATATACACTGGGTAGGTTTACTGAGCACGTCCTCTCTTGCATAGAATTACTTGTTCATTTTTAAGCAAGACCTTAATCCTCTCACAGACTCAGCTGTCCAATGACGTCAATGTGAGGGACAATCGAGAGAAACAGAAGCGTCAGACCCGGACGTCGCCTGGTGCTCTCTTTTCTAATACATCCTGGGCATGATTTAGCCGAGCTCTTGGAGAAGTGACAGCGCACAAAAGAGCAGAGTCACCTGTTCTTCTGCGGACAAATCCGGAACCGCCTCACGCAAAAAAGAGGATAATTAAATTTGGCTGGAAATAAAATAACCTTCAGAAGAGGTACTGAAACAAGGTGGAGATCAAATTAGCCATTGTGGACGATGGTGCTTACACTCAAAGACAATGTGTTTGTTGCTGGACTCCACTGCGCTGTCCTTGGCTGTGGGGACTGTGAACGCTAGCAAACCTCTAAAAATGCAGGAACTTTCCGGAACTGGAGACGCATCAAAATCTGGGCCTGGATTTGGCTGGAAATAGAATCACCTTCAGAGGAGGTACCAAAACAAGGCGGAGATCGAATAAGCTGCGTTGCACGATGTCGCTTACACTGAAAGACAATGTGCTTGTCGCTGAAATCCTCTGTGGTGTCCTTGTAGCTGGGGGGACTTATCAAGCTGGCACACCTCTAAAAACACAGGAACTTTCTGGAACTAAAGACACTTTGAATCTCGGACTGAAATCCAGGCCTATAATCCTGCTGTAAACATGGCATTATGTTGACATTTTGACTGCGGTAGACGGTCTCTCCCACAACCCTATGACAGCTGCCTTCCACTTGCGATTTGTTCCCACTGGGGACTTTTCTCTCACCACTGTTTGAGGTTTTATCTCCCTAATGGGAGTTTTTTCAACTGTATTTGCTCATTTATAGACTTAAGCCAGCAACTGCCTTTCTGCTACACTGTAAGGCGTGTTAGAGACAGTCATTCCGATGAAAGTGCTATTTTGTGGAAATTAAATTTAACTGAATCCTCTGAATTTTGTGCGTCAGAGCTGCGTGACAAAGTCATGCGAACTTTACAGTTTGCAAGTTGTTCAGCGAAACTCTCTGCAAACGTGGTGCAAACGCTGCAGCCCGCGTGCTCATGGAAACCAGGTCGGTTTCACACAGCAATGAAAGCTGAAAAGTCGCAGCTAAGATGCTGTCAAGGGGGCGTCACTTCTCTCTGACCAAGAACAGGTGAGAAGTCGAAGATTAAAGAGTACGAGACTGTTGCTTGCGTCATCAGATTGCCTACTGAGGAAATTTGTCAACATTCGAAGAAGAAAGGCCTGCTGTTCGCAAGAGCAGTTTTCATTTCGAGCGAAAATGTGTGAATTGTCATCTTCGCACTTTTGTGATTAATAGCTCATTATAAAGAGCCAGAATGCACAAGCAGTTCAATGAAAATACTCACTCCAGCTCACAGAATTATTCAAAGTGTGAAAAAAATATTTTTTTACAGCAATTCATACACAAAGACTAAGTTTACAAAATGCATTAAAACCGAAGGCCAACAATGAAAAGATCGACAGCATTTGAGAGCGATCTTGTGAATATATTTGCACCTTGTACAAAAAAGGAGTCCATGGAAGATCATTTACTTTATTCCGTTTTAGTTGAAAGAAAAACAATAACAGAATGAAATGAAGCAGTGAGACACACACACAAGGAGATCAAGAGAATAAGTAGCTTAAAATGACCCCAAAAGAAACCTTTTAGGCTGGGCTAAAACACACCATTTTGTAACTTTGTCCTTTGTCCTTAACTCTGATGGTCAGGGAAATTAAAAACAAGAACAGCTTGCAATTTACCTTGGGTACGCCTTGGATAGGCATTTTAGACATGCTACCGGAGTGAGAAGGGGTTAACTACAAGCCTATTTAGGGATCTATGCTTTGAGTCAGGTAATGCATGCCATGACCTCATGATAGGCATGTGATGACATCATAATAATTGCAGCCCTGGACAGACCAGATAGGCGAGCCGTGAGACCCTGGGGTGCATTGTTGCAACAGTGTCCGTTAGGGGAATAAACAATGTTATTTATAGAAAAAAAAAATGAATGCATCCTTTTATTGCCCAACAGCTGTTTAGCAGGAAATGGACTGGTGCACAAAAGAAGTTCACTGTAGATCACTGGGAACTCTTCCAGTTTCCTTACTAGCGCTATTTTCTCGGTTTTATCGGAGAGATCAGTTTTTGTCTTCCATTCCAGTCTTTGAAGGTGCGGAAGCCCGAGTTTTTTGGCCGGGTTCCTGTTTAACTCATTCCCTACGGAATATTTTCATATAAAATTGTCGCGTTTGTACAGATTACTTTTCCCAAAAATTACACAATATAAAGTATTGAAGTACAGGTGGCCCAAGACCGCAATTGTCTACTGATATCACGTTTTCATTGAACCGAATGGTCATCCACGCCGCTGGCACCGGCTTACCGTAAAGAATGGTGGAATTCGCTGCGCCGTTGGCAGCGGCTTGCCGTAGGGAATGAGTTAAGGTGTGAGATTAAGGAGATCTGATGATGAATTTTGGGAAAAGAACCAAGCACTCTGACGCTGACATAGCAATGCTAGCCACTGTAAGCATTTAGAAACTGACAGAGAATTCAGAGAAAAGTATTTCAGAAAATCTTCACTTCAAAGGGTTAACATGGGCTGGATATACCCTCTCTAATGATGGCCATCAGTCATGGTCCATACCAGAGAATTAGCACATCTTACTTCTGCAGCCATGACTCTTGTTCAGTTTAGTGCGGTTTTGCATAGTTCTTATTTGTATGTCTGCATCATAATAATACATAATTATGTGCTTTCAAAAATGGATAGTTACACAATAACAACCCCCATCACTAATCTATTGAACAATAAGAGTTGGTTTTTACAGAGCGAAAAGAATGGCTTACTCCAACTTGATCTCCGAAATTATACTTGGCAGTAGCAAACTGAAAATCAAGAACTGCCACACCTTCAGACCACATAGCAAAGTCAAATCACCGATTCACGTTCGTCAGTTCATTCAGCACTGACTCATCAGAAAACGATGCGTTACAAACAAAACCAACTAGGTGGTTCGTGGCTGCGAGTCAACGATTCTGACAAGTATATAAGAAAATATTTGAACAACGTTAATGACAAAAAAATGTGGGAACAAATGTAGGAACATATATTGTGTCATTGTGTCCTACTCATGTTAGGCGTGGGAATGCCTGCCTCTATGGAGGAAAGCGCTGAAAGCAATAAAAACCTGTCAATCAAGCAGGAACCTTGTACTTTGCTCACTATCCTCTTTAAAAAAGTGGACATATCCTGCTTTTAAGACTTACGAGAATCGACTCTGGAACTTAACAACTTTCCAGTTGTGGAATAAAATAGCTGCCCTAGATATACAAGTAGTACAGTAGACAAAACAATGGTGACCTAGGGGATATTGCGATAAAAAAAATGACAAAGAGGTCTTTGAGAAGGGAAAACCTACATTCCCGTCTTACATCCCGTGAATGAGGTCATCTGATTTCTGATGAACTCAGGACCTTCAAAAATACCCCATCCTTTTAAAAACAAGCACGACTTCCCTGACTTTAGACTCAGCCGCGAGATCTTTCTTCCCCCCCTCCCGAAGCAAGTTTCGTTAATCTTCAGGGACACCTTCTACAAAAGAGGCTTATCTGGCCCTTCCCCTGACTGCTATTCCGAGTCAGAGGAAGTGAACGTCAATTCCTCGGCACCCGCCTCCCACACAATCCTGACCGTTGTTGAAAGGAACTGAAAATGATTCCAATGTGCCGGGCATTCCCCGGACTGTCTGTGGGGAAAAGGACGTCTGCTCGTTGGGAAAACAGCTTGAGCTCTATAATTAGTTACAGGGCAGCGGATATGCACAGTTCGAAAGCCCTCTCTCCAGATGTTTCGCCTTTTCCTGGGTCCGCTAGTTTCTCATGTTGCCTAAGACTGCAGCCTCAGTCGTACGTCAGAGTATCGTCCGGGGTGCAGGAGACAGATGTGGAATTCACGCATGTAACATAACACAGAGGCTTTCTCGGCCAGCTACCCTACAGAGAACTTCAAATATGACCGGCTGGGATTTTACGCTGGTGAGTTATATGTTTTCCACTGTAGGTCATAGCTGATCATAGCTGATCCAAACTGGACTAGCTGCCTAAATGACGTTCAGCAGGTCAATGGGTGGTCAACCAGCCATTTGAGATGAAATCAGATCTTAATCCAGCAATACAAACCTATAGGGTGGTTTCAGCTAGCATTCTGAGCAACCTAGTCTTCATTTCCTTGGTTCTTCCTACGGATCGACGATTCTTGGAGGATGAGCCGGAGCAAAAGACAGCCGGGGATGGAATAGAACAAAGCCGCGTGGGACCTACACCAGAGAAAAGAGCTTCCTTCTGACGTCATGAGGCCACAGTGTTCCCCCTCCGCTCTTTTTATAGCGACGGATCTCAAACTGGCGGAGCGCTCGAAACTGGCATAAAGCACGACCGTGTCTGCCAACACAAGAGCATGAGGCATGAGCACCTTCGCTGCCAACTGAGTAAAACTAAGAAATGAACCCCAGCAGGGGAATAACGCGAGAGGAGGTTGCAGGGGTGAGGGTGAAATGGAGTCGCCATGTTAGAAAACACTGCCAGTATCTAAAACAGAGATGCGACACACGAGCAGTGTGCGAGAGGAAATAATCTGAATCGCAGAGGCCTGTAAGGTCTAAAGAAATAAGCTCAATTCTGAATCTTCGTCCAGCGATGACTCAGTCTCCGCTCTACCCCACCCCTCCCCCACCCACTCAACAACACATACCCTGCGTCAAAGTGGATGCTGAGAGTAATTTTTATTTCTTGCTTCGCCATTGCAGATAGGAGGGCGCAGAGCCGGTTCCAGCACGGGAAAAACGCATCCTCCGGTTGACATTTCCAGGGTTCGAGAAAGGCCTTCTTTCTGTAAAGTGCTGGCGTAATGATCCGTTAGTGGATGACGCCAGTGAGTCTTTTTACTTTTGTTCATTTATTTTTTGTTGAGAATCTAATGCCAAGATCTTTTTTCTCCTCCGCAATTTATACATAAATGTACGCTGTATAGGCGTCATCCACAAACTGATAATTACGGCAACAGTACAGAAACAGTGTTTATATATTGTAATACTGCTACGTGCAATCTCCACAAACAAGTGTCTGTGGATTTCTTGGTCTTTTGTGAAAATCTGAAAATGGGTTCATATCAAGAAAAATATATATATTAATGCTGAAATGGTATCCTTTCAGCAAGCGATGTTCAATGCGGTAATTTACATTTCCACATAATCGCTGAACATCTCGCATGTCATGTCGTTCCCTTATCTTCGGTGTCGAAGGTATCAGCATATGAAAAATATTAGATTTGTTGGAATGAGAACAGGAACCTATTTGAAACCTTTCTCCAGGTAGAATCTAGTCGTGTATTAACATGTGTCGGAGGGAATTCTACAGGTGGCAGGAGACAGACAGGAAACGCTCGCTCGCTTGAAACTTATATTATCACAGAAGTATCAGAATTTCAGTAAATAATGGCGCGGACATAAACGTAACCGTCAGGCAGCGTCCAGAGAAGAGAAAGATGATATTCTGATGTTATCAGAGGATGGAAGGAAGTCATTTTGGACAGGAAAGTGTCAGACATTATCTCAATGCAAACAATAGGTGGAAGTGTGTGTAAGGCTGTGGCATTTCGCCTGTAAATTTGTAATGCCATGAGAATACAATTTTATATTTCCGTAGTCGCAGCAGTCAGCACTGCAGTATTTATAGCTCTTTAAGCAGCACATTGATCATTACATAATTACTAGCAAATGCAATGCTAGCTTCTAAAGCTGTGAGTGCCGCTCATGTAATGATATGTAATTATAAGTCCTGCTGTTGCTAACTTTGCTTGAACGCAAAAATAGCTGCCCATGAGTCACCGTCCATGCTAATCAAACTCAGAATGCGCAGCATCTCTAAAATGTGTTCGCAAGTTGGTGTGATGTTGCAGAAGGTTGATAGCTTAAGCAATTATGTATGTACTGCTGTTGCCCATTCCGGACCACCTTCAATGGCATTTCAACCAAACGAACTGTGCATGTCAAACTGCCCTACATTTGAAATAAGCTACATTTTGCTCCTAGTTGCTCTCGCATTCCCTGTACAAGTGTGCCAGACGGCCATTGTTACGTCGTTAATTTGCACGTCGCTTCTCTCCACCTTGCCTTTTGTCAGTAAGGTTCAGGGGTGAATCGACCCCACCCTCCCCCCCCCTGCTACTACTTCCTATAAAGCTGCTTGGATACTCTGGCGTCATAACCCACTCCCATCCCAGCCGAACATCTGCCGTCTCCAATCTGCTTCAGGACAACAGCTGCTCAACCAACCCTGCACCCCCACCCCCCCACCCCCCCACCACCCCCACCTTCAGCCTCAGCCAATCCGGACCCTTCCTGCCCAAATGTGGCACACGAGTCAGCGGTTAGCAAAAGCGCTACAGAAACCAGTGGCATTTCCTGGTATACTGAAGATGGCTCATTCTGTCGACCCCCCCACCCTCCACCCCCCAGTCTCTCAGTTTGAAACGGGGACCTCTGGCCTCCCTCTCTCCCAGCCCTTTTAACGAATGACTTTATACACAGGAAGCCTCAGCATCACCCTCCTTATGTCATTTCCTGTCCAGGCCCTAACCAGTTCCCTGGCTGTCTCCAGCCCGCTGGGAACAGAATCTGGCCGGGTTCAGTCGGCATATGATTTTATGTGACGGTCGGGTCAATTACTGCTATGGAATGGCAGTTAGAGCATCGTTTTACTGGAAAGGTTAACGCTGTATGAGTGAAAATCACACCCCAGTGAGTAGTTAGGATTATATCGATGTACTGTACCGCAAAACTGCCAAATTTGAGTGTGTGCCTTCGTCACATAACTGAGGAGACAGTGAAAGCTTTATCAGTCATACAGTAAAGTGGTCTGACTAACGCGTCTTGTGACGAATGATTCTAAAAGTAAGAAGTAAAGGAAATGAGGTCAGAATGGAAATCATTACTGTTACAGTGGCTTGGTGGGCTATTGCTGTGTTATATACAATTCTGTTCCAAAAAATCATAGAGAAATGAAGCACTGATTACTAAAACCCCACAAGTCAAGTCAAGTCAAGTGTGATTTATGGGGTTTTAGTAATAAGTGCTTCAAATGTTATTTATTTCTTCATTTATTCACTTATGCACTGTTGCTCATAATTTTGGACTTAAACATGTTTTACCTCTTTTTAAGAAATGATCATGACAACGTGATTTATTCTTGATCAATAAAGTGTCTGAATACAAACTTATTCCAACTTTATAGGCAACAGCATAGATTAATTAATCAATTAATTTATTCTTTGACAGAACCTGATGGCTTAATAAGAAAAAAAAATACATCTGTGATTACAAAAAAACAGCTACATCACAATTTTTTATATCAATTTAAACTAAATTCTTGGTGATTTAGAACATTTGAATGGCACTGTATGCATCATGTTTTTGAGATAATGAAATGTATATCCCGCTGCTAATCAGATTATGGTCTCGATGGGTTTCCCTGTATAAATAAAGGTTGATTAAAGTAAAATAAAACAAGGGCTGGACTCCAATTTGAATTTTGGCCGATAGCGCAGCTGCAATTTGGCCCAGGTATCACTTTTTCCTCTTTAACAGGAAGCTTTAACTTTAACATCCTGCAAAGTTTGGTTAAAACCTATGCAATGGATTTTGAGATATCCTACCTATAGACAGATAAATAAATAAATAAATAAACAGAAGCAAAAACATAACCTCATTGGCGAAGGTAACCAGCATGTCCTGAGTTTTTTGAATTTTTTCCCGCCGCCATCCAGTCATCCCTGACAGTTTTTCCCTCAGTTCCTAAATTGTTTCTCATTATTTAGTTACCATCTTCCATCCTGAGGGTAAACTACTTAGTAAGATGAGTAACTGTTTAGTAGGGAATCTCCTCCCAGTGTTTGTGGTCCTGGTGGACGGCCTCCTCTGTTCCCTGGGACACCTCAGGGGTGCACCTGCCTGTGTGCCCTGGTTCATTCAGCTTGCCCCCGCAGCTACAGACCTCGGATCAGTCTCTTCGAGCGCGCCTTGCCTGACCTCCTACTTACACTGTTCAACCGACCCCCCCTTACATCCCCCGATATCGGACCATTTCCTGGCAAAGTTTACCCTCGAGTGTTTTTTAATGTTTTTTTCAGTAATAAACATGCTATTCGGATTCGGCGCCTGGCTCTAGTTCAGTGTCTCTTGACTACATGTATTGCTGACAAATAAAAATCTAGAAGGGCAGTGAATGTCATGTGCGGCACGATACTTGCAAATCAGACAACGGCAGACTCATACCTACGCCATAGTCTGATACAGATATCACGTTTGTCCCCATGTCGTTTTTTCCACCTGCATAATCATGTTGCGCGCACATCATCGCTAGTCTCAAGCACCCTCGGACGCAAATACCAGGAATTGACTGTAAACAAGTTGTGTCACTTCACTTTCTCATAGCTATGCCATTATCTGATACAGATATCACATTTGTCTCTATATCGTTTTTTTTTCCCGCCCATTGCCTGCATAATCATGTTGCACACGCATAGTCGCTCTTCTAAAGCACCCTCGGGCGCAAGTACCAGGAATCGACTATAAACAAACTCTCAATTTCTCAAAAGGCAGGAAGCGTCAGAGGTGCTGCAAAGCAGGGGGAGAGATTGAAAAATGGTGCTGTCCTGCGCGCACTTTTCAAAATGACAAAAACTAATTTTATTGTTTCATTTTTAAGATAAAATACTGGCTGCCAGACTGCCGTTCGCTCCGGGACCGCTGAATTCTGTTCCCAGTGAAAGCAGTGGAGACACATCGCAAAGACCTGTCTGCCACTGATTGGCCAGGAACCACTGCGGGGGAAAATTACTTCTCAGAACTCCAGACGGGGCCTTTTTGTCCAACACAACATGATGAAAGACCTTGCCACATGCAAACTGATTGCTCGTGAGGGCATCCTACCGCCAACTGGTTTGACAGATGAACCGCCAAACCACGGCTCATTCACCCATATCAACTGAAACATTTGAGGCAAAGTTTTACTAACGCTTTTTTATTTCGTCTCTACCAGAATGATACATCATGACACATCTGCAGTTAATTTTCTTCTTATACAAGTATATTTAAACTTACTGTGTTTTTGAGGCAGCAACTGTGAAGCCATTATTAATGAATACAATGACTTTCATGGATTTCTATCTGACACCAAGTGTTCTCACAAGGTAACGGAATGTTTTCGCAACTTGACAACATTGCCATAATATGGCAACAACATTTCGAGGGCACTTTATGAGCTGGGTAATGGCTAACCCCAAAGCATGTGTCTGTGGGGTAAAGGGGACCCACACTTTCAGTTTCCCTTGCTTTATATGAAATTTAAGACACAGAGCTGTTGTCAAGAATGACGACAATAAGGCACATTGTTGCTGGCCCTCCGTACCTCTCAGGTCACAAGCAAGACATGGCTTGTTCAATAAACTCCCCGAACTGTGAACATTAGGGGTAGAGAAGTATCAATGATAAAATCTGGTTTTCTACAAGCCACACGTGACAATGGAATCATTTTTCCTGAAAGAGTACCATATCCTTTCCTTATGAATGTAAGACACGAATGATTAATTAGTCAATGACAAAGTTGCGCGAGTGAAAATTGATATAAAAATGATGACCTTTGGTTTAGAAAGATAAGTAACCCAAGAGCCTCAAATTTAGCTAATTAACCAGGTTGGAGGATGTGTAACACTTAATTTATGCATTGCGTGAAGACAAACACGTTACATTCCATGCTGCTAAAAGGTTTAGTGCAGATAGCAGCAACACCACCGTCAAACCGAAACCATTTTATCTGTGGAGCACGTTTTACAGAGGATATAATAAAGGCACTTTGCAGTGTAGTGGAAGGGATTCCTAAAATGGAAATTCGTAACAGCAAAAATATCTCGGTCATCTTGTCGTTAAAAATGACACAGTCTTACAGCGATATAAAATGAAAAACCCCAGGACACAGATTAAAAACAGAAATAGACTCCTCATCATGTTGCCAGACCAAAAAGAATAGACTAATACTAAATCACATGCGGCGCGAAAGTTGCATCCCGTCGCTGCTAAAAATAGCAAAGAAGAACACGTGCAGTGGGGAAAACACTTATTAATGGATTGCACCACAGACATGAAGGTCCGGGGAAAGAGGATTTGGAAGGACAGTAATTATTCTTGAGACGGTACATACTGTGCGCAGCTCAGCTTAAGTTAGCCACCTGAATCATGCGCTGCAGATGTTATGAACTGGTTTTTAGATAAAGAGAATATAAAAACTCATAAATCAGACTGACACAGTGTGCCGTGATACAAATTCTATCCTCTTACCTGGGGCCCCAAACCGAATTAAAACAAATCTATTTAATCTATCAATCTATTTTTATGGCAGATGAGTGACGCTATGGAAGACAATACCTCACAATACACAGAAGAAGATAAATAGTGAAAATGAAATGTCATCTAAAATCTAATAAAGAGTCAGGTTCAGCTGTAATTAGAAATAGGTAAACCGTGATAAAAGTCAATAATGGATTCACAGAGCTGCATGGGCAACCTTCTGCTATTTAAAAAAAAACAAACTGACAAACAGTCCGTTATGAAAAATGTCCATAGTTCCAAGCTACAGTTATCCTATAGTAAATGGATGGTATTTTTGCCACCATAGTGTAGTATTACTATAGTGATACACTATAGTTATTCAAACTACAGCAATACAGTTATACAGAGTGGACAAAATATCAGACGCACACTAAAGAATGGCCTTAACTTTGAGATTTCTGAACTGCATTTGCAAACGCATCCATGCACATTCCTATTAATTTGAAAGCTAATCAGGAGCATTTGATGAAAAGCTAATTTGCAGCATTTGTCAGTTTGAAATAGATCTAACCTGCACTTCTTCATCGGGGAAATCTTAAAAACAAGGTGAGGATATCAACAGAGACTACAGTCTCCCCAAATAGTTTGGGCCCGTTTTGCAGGTGTATCGACCACAAAAACAGGCAAATTTACCGAAGGCGGCCAATGCAACTGTGTGTAAAATTAAGATGACATATGCCTGACACAACGTAAAACAGCAATTGAGAACCTACTGTAGGTTGAGTCTGAAAGGGTCAGATGGAATTTTGCTGAGAACCACTGAACTGCTGCTTGAAAAATCACCGCAGCATCAGAATCCTTATCTGAATAAATCTAGAAAAAGACAGGAGATAAGTTGTAAGCTTAACAATGCTGGTGTTTATGGCAGAGTTTCTCGTGATTTGAAAAGCAGGGTCAGCTTCGGCTGGTTTCAGATGGATTTTTTGGCAGCGTCGGCTGTTTAACTGTGTTTAACTCAGTCCAGAATTGTTCTGCTCCTGTGCTTTTTCGAGAACAGCTGCTGGCGCACGAGTTGAAGTTAATCAAGGAATTAGAAATGCATGAAATGAGCCAGCAAAGGTGGTTACTGGAGCAAATATGCAGATCACTTGACTGATAATTTATAATCATGATTGGAAAGCCAAGAGAGGAGTTTGAATTTTTAGATGAATTTGGGATATAGGTTCAAAAAAGTGTTAGATTGCTTATTTGAACTACTATTTTGACCACAGAAATGACAAAAGGCAGTAACAATTTTTTTGGTGGTCATAACCTTGTCAGCCTATATCACCAGCATCACCCTTTAAGGTCTGCAACTATATAGAAGATGGGGTGGCAGTGTGGTGCGGTGGGTTGTGCTGTTATTTAACAGCAGGAGGGCAATGGGTTCAAATTCAGCCTGTGTTTGCATAGGTTTTGTTTTGTTTTTTTCATGGGGGGGTCTCCTGCAGTTCAGTAACGTGTGTGCTAGACCAGGCGAGACCCTGGATTACCATGGGTGTGTCTTTGAATGGTGTGTGTCCCGTGATTGATTGTCAAATTGTAAGATAATGGATAGATGTATTAAGCAGGTGAGATTATGGATTGATGTAGTAAGCATGTTAGATAATAGATAGATGCAGTAAGCATGTTAGATAATGATAGATGTACTAAGCAGGTTAGATAATGATAAATGTAGTTAGCAGGTTAGATAATTGATTGATTGAAGTTTATTTCGAATACGAAAATTAAAACAAAAAATGAAACAAAACATTTAAACATAAAACATAAAAATACATATTCGAAAAGGAGTGAGAAGAAGTATAACTTATAAACTCCCACCCCTTCTCCTAAACTAATGAATTACAAAGACAAGCTTCCTTGTAACGTGTCTAAATGCTCAAGCCTGAGTTTTTGTAAATAAATTAAGTGTGTTTATGCCTTTGTATTGAGAAGAACTAAATGTGATTTGCATTTATCCAAATATATACACCTAGACCCATACTCATATACATACATCCATATCTATACACATGCACATTCATATACATATAACACACATACCAATCTACACACATATATCCCTATATACACACACCTCCCCATATGCATACCTTCCTATATACACCCAGATAACACATAATGTAAGCATACACCTTCACATACAGTACATCACCCAACAACTGCCTCATCCCTATACCTCTTGAAAATCATGTCTTTATACCTCGTTTTAAACTGTTTCATGTCTGGACACTGCTTCAGCTCCATGGCAAACCTGTTCCATAGTCTCACCCCGCTAACTGAAACACAAAAACTTTTCCTGGTATCTATAATGATAGATATAGTAAGCAGGTCAGGTAATTGATAGGTGTAGCAAGCAGATTCGAAAGTGGATAGGTTTAGTAGGTTAGTTAGATAATGGATAGATGCAGTAAGCTGCTTAGATAATGCATGGATGTAGTAAGTTGGTTAGATAATAGATAGGTAGATGTCGTGTTCAGGTTTGATAATGGATGGATAGACAATGCGGAGTCCTGACTGAGGATATATGAAGAGGAAACTGTAATGTAAAATATTAGTTCATCCTGCAAAGGCTGTGCAACTTTTATTTTTCAGCCTAAAGAGACAGGCCTAGTTTTTTGCCCTGGGAGCCAGACATGTTTCTAAATGCAGCACAACCTCTACGTTCACCAGGATGGGAATGCCGCCAGGACGATGCTGGATCACGGTCGGCGGGCGCCTGCTCACTGGGAGGCTTTGACCCTCCTGCTGCGCGGCAGCGACTGCGTTTTTAATGAGCGCTTCCATTTCGCACAAGGCAGGGATGGAAGGCATTGAAAGGTGCTGGAAATCATTGCATTAAATTATTGTGCCTGCAGCCCAGGTGCTAAGATGTTCACCTGGGATTTGAAAGGTTGGTTGTTTAAGCGCCAGTGCTGCTTTGAGCTGGATCTTTAACCCTTTGTTGCTCCAGGGCCACTGCCTCCTCTTGTTCCTGTGCTAATGAACTATAAATTGCTTTACATAAAAGCTGACAAATAGTGATGTAGCCGGTGACACTTTCCACATTGCTGGCCAAACAGGGAGAGCAAAACTTGGCTGGATTGCAGGTTTAGTCAACAAAAGGCACAAAAAATGAAGCCGGCTGTGTTCTCACGTATATACTGTGACCTTTCTCAGCCTCTGTCATGACCTGTTGGAGGGGTTCAGCCGAAAGTTTGAGAGCCACTGCTCTACGGAGCACCCAAACCCCCCCCCCCCCCCCCCCCCCTCCAATTCCGCACCGTCAAGGGCCTTTCTTCGATGAGACACCACCACTCCTCGGCCTCTTTAGTGTTCGCACCGGTTCAGCCGTCCTCAGGAAGCGCATAGTGAAATGGTATAACGGGACCCCAGGGACTATAAGTTAATGCGACCGGTGAGCTGTGTCCTACTGCACATGCTCAGATGAGGAACTGAATCTCAAGGCTGCGTACTGTGGCGCTCAGGAGCCCTACTGCAGAATGCCAGCCTTACACCAAACGACTTTTCAAGTGATTCCACTGACACAGACAAAGTTCCCACACATTTGAATGGCAGTCATCTCAATCAAATTTTGGCATAGAGTGGTGCTAGAACTCAGTCTACCATAGTCTTTTTCTCATCTTCAAATCCCAATAAAATCAAAATTTTGAATATAGCCTCAGCTCTTGCGAATAGTTAAGTTTAATGGTGAGAACACTGTCAACAACCAATACATTTGCTGTGCAAGATCCACAATCATTGCATAGTCTGCGATACATTCTTTGACTTTATGACACATTGTCTTTAGATGTGAGAGGGAGTCAGACATCAGTGTTTTGAAAGTCTTTTGAATGACTTCAAAGTTTCTAGGCAAAAAAACTGCAAATTTTTGAGGAAAAATATTTGTGAAATCTGATATTTGTGTTTCTATGGTCAATGGAAGAGCCTGTAGACCTGTTTGTAAGTGAATAATGGTTTGAAACACTGCGATATTTGTTGTTATTCTTTAAAATCCATTTGGATTAGAAATAAAATGGACCTGCGAACCTCAGATTCAGAGGCATTTTTACAGCGAATACCCTCCGTTGGTCCCCACCCCACAACTCAGAACAGGTCCTGTCACTTTAGATGTGACCACACCAAAGAACAACATCCCGCGGTGGTTTATTAGCAGACCTCCCGCTGGGATGGGGAGACTCCAGTTTTAGCTAAATAAACGTCTCTTTATTTAAGCTACTCTCCCACTTTCGCGGGGTCATCGCTCACCTCATCCGCCCGTGTCCGCTGTTTCCTTTTCCTGCTGTCTCTCCCGCCACTTTGAGCCAACGCTCCTTCAGGCATGTGGACCTCCGTCCCCCCCCCCCCGTCCAGACATGCCCAGACATGCCCAGAACCGACCGTAACTCACCAGGTCGGGGAGATTGATCACGTCCAGCTGTTCGCTCATCGGTCCCGCAGATTCTCACGACCTACTGTGCTGCTGTTCCTCTTAATCTCAAGCTGACTGACAGCACAAGACCTGCAAAACGCTTTGTTAGTTAACTGAGCTATTCTGCATCTTGGGGATGAAAAAAAAAAAACCAAACTGCTGTCTGACACTCGTGATTTCAGCAAGGTGAGAGCATTAGTGAGGTAATTATAATGAAAGGTAGTGCTGTCCAACCTGACTCAGCGATACACCAGTGCATTCAGTGCTGAGAGATAGCTGGACCAGATAGTTGGCGAATTTAGTCCGAGTAATTACTGTATTTCATTAGTTAAACTTACTGTTCACTCATCATTGAATCCTGTCAGGTCCTGGACAATATAGCAAAAGTAAATATAGCTTGTGTGCAAATTGGAGCCAGACTCTCAGTTTTCCTTGGGGCTAGTTAAGTTTGAAAGGGACTATGTCAGCTGGGGCACATGCGTAGTAGAGTCCAGTCGATAAACACTTTCATACATGCAGTGCGATATCAAGGGAGCAGAAATACAAACCCCAAGCTCATTAGTACGAGTGTAAAGGAGACCTTCGGCGCTGTTTAAAATACAGAAGATGGCCTGCAAATGCGAAATTGCATTTATCTTTGCCGAAACCCACGAAGAATAAATTATACTATCCATCCATATATCTTTGGGCGAAAACACATTGAAAGTGTGAGGTAAGAAAAAACGGTGAATTTGTGTCGGTGTTTCAATCTATTTGCATCACGTGCATCCTTGAGAAGTTTGGGGAAATTTTTATCTAGCAACAGTCTTTCATGTTCGCAGAACCTGTTTTTCGCAACGTTTTGTTTGACATGCAGCTGTCATAGATCCTTTTGCGACCGCTTCCAGTTCGACAACCGCCATGGGACAACATAACAATCAACGTAGGCTAACTTAAAAGCAATAATAACGCTAAAAAAAACCCCGAACTATGACAAACTGATGCTACGAAACAGGCTCTACGATCAATAAAGATCATTTTTTGGTAAAAATTTCATCAAACTTCTCAAGGATGAACACGATACGAACAGATTGAAATGCTTACACAAAATCTTTGAAGATCTTGATATAGTTTACCTAACGCCATCAAGAAGTTTCACTTCGTCACGGCGTGCACCCCGGCTGACATAGTCCCTGTAAACACTGTCATTGACTTTCCATAAATTTCACCTTCTTGGTTTTCTAGGCAGCAGATGGACCGTCCCATCGATCATACAGTTCAGATCTTCATGTTACTTTTTCACGTGTTTAAAGGAAAATACTCCACAGGAGATTATCACTGCATCATACACATCTTAGGTTTACCCATCTTATCCCAGTCCCAGTTAGCTTTGCAGAGGCATATTTTTAGGAGTTAATGAAAAAGTTTTTGTCCCCACCCCCTTATATTCAAGCTCTTACTATGACACTAAATCTTCATCAAGTAAACATAATGGAACAGGAGGTGTTTGAGCAGCTCACTGGAGAAAATCAGCTGGAAATTAGGAAGAGAGAATTAAATCAAGAGAAGGAAGTTGGTCTTGCATACGAATTACCCGTCGGCTGCAAGCCGCTGGCATAACACATCCCACTGTGCACTTCTTCCTGAAGAACATTATATTTCGGGTACCAATTACTGTTTTCTGTCTCCTCTCATGAGCATCCAAGAGTGCGGTGATGTAAAGCTCTCATGACACAGAGGGCGGCGAGTGAAAATAAACTACCTCTCTAAATCTACCCTCCACAAACAGAACAAGAGAGTCGACAACATGAAATGTGGTTGGCATCTGTTTCGCTTCATAGTCAGTGGTGCACATTCCCGGAGTCAGGAAGTATTAGTTCTTCCATGTTTTATCTCCAACCATGAGCTCAAGGGAGCTGATTTTACTAATTAACTTAACCTCCAAGTAGAAGGCTTGTTCTAATTAGATCATTCAGGCAGTTGGAAGAGAATACTGTCTGAATTAAGACATTCCCTTTCCCCTTTTGGGTCTCTGTCAGCCGCAAGCAGACACGCCCAGACCAATCGCGCTGACCATGATTGCACCGTGTCGCAAAACCACTCCATATTACCTGCAGGATGAACTCTTGTACCATTTATGTTTCAAATGCATTTACCGAGTCTTTGCGAGGCACGAGTTTCGTTCATTCAAGTTCTATAGCGAGAAAAAAAAGGTCATAACTTTAAAGATGAAAAGAAAATTCAATTTTTGAGGTAAGTGTCAACAAAGCCTTGCAACAAGGTGAGCTTCAATTTTGTAGAAAATAGAAAATCAGAGTGGATTTGACAACCGAATGCGGTGTTGTTATTTATTTATTTTTTTTTGAATTCATTCTTGTTTAGTTCTGCCACATAACACAATTAGAGTACTGGTCACGTAACACACAACAGATGCAGAATGAATATACACCATCGAGAAATCAGGGAAAAGTGCACTTGAATTGGTGATACTAATTTGGCCTCTTCTCTGTTGAAGAGGAAAGACAGTATTTTTCTGCACACTGGCATTTATTTGCATGAAGGAAAACTGTCTTGCAAGCCTTTGCAGTCCATGTGAAATTGTTTTTGTCAGAAAGAAAATAAGATTAACGATTTTAGAGGCGTACTGTCTGGGGCCTGTGTTTTTGGATCGCACTCCATCCGTTATATTTTTCATTCTTTGTATCATTTTATCCCTCGCTAGCCCGGATTACAGAATTAGCTTACGTTATGGCTTCAAGAATACTGCCATTCATGTGCGCCATTCATTCGAGTATGAATAAAAAAGCATAGCTAAAGCAACACGTGCTCTTGCTGCTCACCGCGACAAATGGATTTAACGGCTCATACAAGCCCGATGATGCATTTTCCCTTCTCTGTGAATAGCTAAATGTGCCTGGCATTCACACAGTTGGAAAAAGGCCTTTCACCTGCTTCAGGCTGGGGATAGAGACAAAGGGACCAAGCTAATATTCATGAGAAGGCATGATTACATCACTGAAAGTGCTGTGGGAGCATTCAGTGGGCCATCACATGACAGTTTTTCTTTCCTCGTGGAATTAGGCTGTCTCCGTATGTCCAACAGACCTGGAAATTCCCCTGTTACTAAACTGTAGAATAGGCCACCCAAAACTGGTCTGACTGGTTTAAGATAAGGGGGTCAACCAGCTCTTCACTGGCTGACCAACTCGATTGGACATTAGGCACCAGTTTGATCACTGGCTTTCTTCACTAGTTTACTTTGCTCGGATAAGTTTTTTCAAGCTTAAAACATCGCACAATTTTTACTGCTGAACCTTTAAACATTGCTGATTGAGTATTTTTCTAATGATGAAACTGCTGATTGCTATTTTGACAAAAATATGTTATGAATGAATGAATAGATGAATGAAGGTAGAAGTTCTTCTGTTATGTTAAGATTTTATTCCATGTTCTTCCCTTTCAAAAAATGAAAGGTGTTGATCGCATACATCTGTGTGCCATTCATACACCTTAAAAGCTGATCTTCACTGCCTGCATGCAGCTGACCTTTAATGACCTTGATTTTTGACCTGATGGCCTCCAAAACCTAATCAGTTCATCTACTCTCTGTGGGGAGTTCATGTGCGTATCTACTTCCCTTAGTCAAGAGATATCGTACACACAAGGTATGTGCCACGGACAGACAGATGTCCAGAAAATAGAACTGAGTACAGAGTTTGGAGGCGTAATGAGCAAAAAAAAAAAAAAAGATTTTATTGAAGAAAAATAAAAATCAAAACACACAAACACAACAATCCAAAATGATTGAATCCTGAATACCCAATACACTTTGATCTTTGTTTTTGATGAAATATTCATTCTGACACTTCCTTTCCTGTGCAGAACATTTCATTCGGTTCGCTGCGGTCTACTCGTCCTCTGAGGAATCAATGTCGTAATGGCTCGGCGAGGCCATTAGAGCTCCTATTGAACTCCCAGAGAAATGCTAACCCTGCGATTCCAGCCTGAAACGGACAGTATTCTGCATCTCATTTCGCCCGGGGGGCAGCCTTCACCATGACAACCGCGGCGGAGGTGGCAGAGTGCCCAACGCCGCACGTCATTTTTCGAGCGAGCGATCGCATCACGGAGCCGGATTCAAGCGGTTGCTGTACTACCTGACCTGCTTTACCCCCTTTAGCCAATAATTTACCCACTGCAGGGATGCGCACGGTCGTAAAATCCCTCCCACGCCGCTGCAGCACCACTCTGTACACCCAGAGAGAGGGACACTCTGTCTGTGAGGAATAACTTAATGTGCCTAAAATAAGGCGCTCCTCATTTCAGTTTACTGTTCAATCATAAAGGTAAGATGATCAGGATGATTCTGCCTATTATCGTTATCGGTTGCAGAAGTAGATACAACAGCACAAAAGTGATGATAGAAATATGAATAATAGTTATGATTAGTCGTAGTCAGTTGTATTATTATTATCATTATATTATTATTATTATTTGTAGTAGTTGTAGTAGAAGTAGATGTAATTGCATTATTAGTCGTAGCAGTAGTCGTAGTAATTTTGTATAAATAGGGGTAGTAAAAGTCGTGCTGGTAGTAGGAGTTGTTGTGGTAGCAGTGGTAACAGAAGTATAACTTATTGGATTCTCCTAGGTAATATTACCAATACTGCATACAAGTGTATATGCTTATTAATGTGTGCTGCATTTAAAGGGGCTGTGCCATAATTACGGCGCATGCTTAGAACTTACATCCTAACAAAGTGAATCTGCTTGACTGCAAGTCATAATCTGACTCCATCGTAGCCTATCCGTCATGATTTTGCATTGTATTTATAATTTCAGTTACTCAAGCGGTATGCTATTTATTTTAAGGAGCTTTCAATGGAAATCCGAGGATTCAAAGTGCTATTTTAGTGCTTCAGGCGAAGGAAACGAAAAATGTAAACTGGTTTGCAATCACCAATAATCATGATTATTGGCCATTGGCAAACCAATTTATTCATATCCTTTGGCTAAAGCGCTAAAATAGCGCTTTAAATTTCCATAAAAAACTCCTTAATATAAAAAGCGTAATGCCGAAGTAACTACAATATATAGATAGAATGCAAAACGATGACGGATTCGCAAGGATGGAAGTAGACTTTGACCTGCAGTCAAGCGGATTTTGTTCAAAGCTGTGAGCATGTGCATTGTTCGTGACTGAGCTCCTTCGATTGCAGTTTAGTAATGGCAAAAGCGACTGTAGCCCGGAAAATGACTTGATACTAACTGACTCACCCAAGGTTTCCACGTTTCTAGCTTGAGATCTGCGTACATATTTTCACCACTAAACAGTAGTGAACAGAACTGTCGAAGTTCTAAAACTGGCCTGTCCTTGCATTTCTGAAGGGCATTACTTCTCAGTTTTAGCTCTGAGCAGCTAGACTTGTCTGATTCCATAAGGCAGTAGATTGTTTTGGAAAGGTGAGAGGATTATTCTGAGGTGCCTGCTGAAGGCTCCTTCTATTTCAGTCAGTGGTGATAAATGTTTAAACCTGCTCTCACAGTGCTATTGTGCTTGACGTGAGTTAAGCACAGCAAACCCACTTAGGTCTTCACGGAGTGATTCGGCACCGTGGCCATTGTCTGTCAATTCACAGCGATTTGATCATGAGTACCCACTGAGTCTCCATGCTTATGAATTCCTTGACTCATTAGATACAGGTTTCTTCCCACTCACGCACGCACTCACAAATACGAACACACACACACACACACACCCATGCACACACATACACACACAAACATAAGAGCAGCACGCACACACACACACACACACACACACACACATGCCAACCCATATGCACACACAAACACATGCACACACTCATATACACACAAATGCAGCGTGCACACACAAAAATATGCAACATGCGGACACGCACGCGTGCACGCACACACACATTCTCATGCACAAACACACACACTTTAGAGCAACATGCACATACACACACACACACACATACACACACACAAGAGCAACATGGACCCACACATACACACCCACCAAGACACAAATGCAACATGCACACACAAATATGTTACATGCAGACACACACACCCATGCACACACACACACACACGCTGCAGAAAACTGCTTGTTTTCTCTCAGAACAATTACTCTTATTCATGCTTGAAGGCGATTCAATGTTGTTCTGTGAGCAAAACCGCTTTGTATACTTGTGACACTTAAGATCATCAGCAATGTCACTTTCCCATTCACATAAAGGAAATTGACAAGTTTAAATCGGCTTTTTCTCTGTGTGAAACATCTAGCCTGCATTAACCTCAGTTAGTAGCTTTACTGCGGGGGATAAGCCATAAAAAAGTGCTCAGATGTCGCATACCCGCCCACCTTTCAAACATCAACTGCTTCTCTCATCGGTTACCTCAGGGGACGGATTTATTCTTCGTCACAGTTATCTCAATCATTTTACGCTGCGAGTTCACATCTGAGACATTACAATTCATCAAGCCTCTTTGATTACTGTTTTCATCAACATAATTGCTGTTAACATTGTTACTGCGGTGGTACTTTGAATTTTAATCAGGCGAGCTTTTATTCCACCCCAAGCTGCCAGTAAATCTATTTTTCCTGGAACAAGTTGATTGGAAATCTCGAAAATTAGTGCCTCAAGTTTTAATTATACGCTGTCGAGGTTGAACACGATTTTGGCAAGAAAACATAAAACCTGCGGCCATTTCGTTGTGTCAGGGTCTGTGCTCTGCAGAGATCGCTTTCATGACAGGCTAGCCGCCCAATTATACAGCAGATTTACCGAGGCAATTTGGGGGTAAGTGCTTTGCGCGGTGTTATTACTGACAGAGTGTTCCCCGGCATGTGACCTCACTGGCTTTTGGTTGAATTCTCTGACCTCTACTCTACATCTGCGAATGGCTCCCACCACAGCAGCAGTTGTACAACAGTAGGGAGCTATGGTCTTGAGGTTTTCAATGATACACACCACACTGTCTGTATTTTTGACAGCAAAGCCAGCCCCCACCGCCCCCAAACACCTCTGCCAGCCAGATCACTTCAGCGGAAAAAGTAAGCTGTGGCTGGGTGCCAGGCAGTAAGAGCTTCTATCAATTTTTTGTGGCGCTTCACCTGAACTTTCCATAGCTAAATGTCAACCCGCTCTGTTCTGTAACTCGGACACAAAATAGAGGACCGCTGTAGCCGTGAATGTCCAACGGTAGAATGCTGCGCAAAGACAGGCCTGCGCTGTTGCTGGTGACGGTCCAACGGGCTAACATGCAGCTATAGAATGCGAAGCAAAGGGAGGACTGTGTTGTGCTGTGGCTAAAGAAAGTCCAACGTGCTACCGTTCTACTGTAGAATACCAGGCAAAGTCAGGCCTATGTTTTGCAATAGCTGTGAAAGTCAAACGTGCAAACCTTCTACAGTGGAATGCCAAGCAGAGACAGGACTGTGTTCTGATGTAGCTGTAAAAGCCTGCTAACATGCTGCGGTAGGAAGCCAGCCAGAGACAGGAGTGTGTTTATTTCCTGAAGGTGGTCTTTAGACGTTGCCATGGAGACGCAGTTGCTTCCCCTATCCCAAGATGCACTGGCCCAGCATAATGACGCCCAGATCAGCGCGGCAGGGGCTCTGTTTAGGCGACGGATGAGGTCCAACTCGACACGCCGAAGCTCCCAGTCTGGGGAGGTCCGCCATCCCAGGGCCCTCTCACAACTGCTGCTCAAAGGCCCTGATGTCGGCACCTGGCCTCCTGGTGTCGTCTCACGCCAGAACTCCGTCTTCAGCAGTCCCAGCTCCCCATTTGTCCGCAGGGAGTCCCTCGCCCTGGGCAAGCGGCTCTCATTGGCTGCCTGGACCCCGAGTGGGCAGGTCAGCTTTTCGGGCCTGCCCCTTCTGCAGCTCACGAGACAGATCTGTCTGGAGAACACTTACCGGACCGGACCTGATGAAGACAGTCATTTTGACGCTGACCAGGTTCGGCGGGTCCTACAGGACACCCTGGAGAGTAATCTGGCTGGCATCGAGTACAGCGCTGCTGCCGCGGACCAACTGAGCCAAAACCTGTCCGATCTCGTGCGGGGGAGAGTGAGGGACGTGATCCCTCCACGCTACAAGCTGGTCTGTCTGGTTGTCTTGGGCCAATCTGGTAACCAGGGTGTACAGGTGGCCAGTAGAAGCCTATGGGACACGGAGAACGACAGTAGTGCTGTAGGGGTTTTTCAAAACTCTTCCCTATTCGCCGTTGCCATAGTCTACGGACTCTACCATGAGTAATGAGAGGGACTTTCACCCTTTCTGGCCTGTCCGCGTAATGAGACAATTCTTGAGAACATTGTACTTTAGATACAGTTAGTATTCAATAATGAATTTGAATTCATGCTGAAGGACAGGCCTTATTTCACAAGGTGCAAAGTAGACCAGAGGCTTCATTTATAGATGGTACATAAGCGTAGAAAAGATATGAAGAATGCTACATTCCTTGCAGATTCTGGAATTATAATAACCATCTTGACACTATAAAATGTGAAATCAGGATTACATCCAATTGATCCTGATTGAGTACATAAAAATTGCATGCAGTTTAGCTTTCACGCAATGTCATAAAATATGGCGTTTTACCAAATACCGCTTTTATGTGCGTACACAATATTTGAGTATGTAATCTACTCAAACTTACAATGGTGCACATATGCATAACCTCAACTTCATTGTGATTTATTGAAAATTGCATGCAGTTTAGCTTACTTTTTTTTTTTAAATGTAGCATCTTGTTTACCATTAAAAATTTTTACTTTTTGTCTGTATGCACCATTTCTGTATGAAGTTTATATCATTTTTTTTTTTTTTGCAAATGTGTCCCCTGGTCCTTATTTGTCGTTAAAGGCTGTTCTAGAATTTAGAACAAAACCCACAAGCAGTGATGATTTACCTGCACGATCCCATTCCCTCCAACATCAACAAGAACGTATTTTGAAAAAAAAAAGTCACCAAAATCACAGAGAGACAACATACTTGTTAGATTATGGAAAAATGCTTTTTTCCGGAGCTGGAAAGATGTATTTTACTTATTTTTTTTAATCACGAGTTGCTATCTTTGGCACACACAAGAACAGGTGTAGAAAAGTATGGAAATTAAACCTTAATGACGCATTCTCTGTAATGACCTTTAGACATAACTGCCTGAATACGGGAACATTTTTTGAGAAAATAAACTACTTCCTGTCACAGGTATGAAGGACATCTTCAATTCTGATCAAACAAGTTTTAGCTGTCATTTTTTCTGGAAGCTGATTGGCATATCCTGCTGCAAATTTCAGTTGAACAGCCAGAGAGGCAAGAAACCAAAAAAAAAAAAAAAAAACACAGCGAGCGCTTCTATATGGCGTTACTGTACTGAGGAAACCAGGAAGCATTATATTCAAACGGTTATTGCTGACATCACCACTGCACATAGCTGAGTCATAGTTAAATATCCTGAAACATAGTTCCCTCTTTACCCAAGACCACCTGACCCAGCTCTACCATACACAGGTTTCCCATTCAAATTCCAACAGGGCACATCTGACTGGACTAATTGAAAACTCAATGCTGCCATTTAGCTGTTAAGTGGGGCATTTAGTGAGGATTAGCGTGGGAAAACTTACAGGATCAAACTACATGAACTGGGTTCATAAGCCCTGTTCCATCATTTGGTGCAACCAATCACTTAGTATTGGAAAGAAGAAATTTTTAAAAGAAATTCTGTTCCATCCCATCCAAGCAGGTTTTAAATGACCAATGCTGGTCTTGGGGCTTAAAGAATATGAAGCTTTTGACTGATTTCTATTATATCCTTTCTGATATGATCAGAACTGAGGTTACCCACCATTGTGTTCAACCTTTCTAATAAACCAATGCCATCCAATGACACAAATGGTGTGATTATACTTGCAAATATGATGCATCAAATTAGTTGCTATGGTTACAGCAGCTGTTTTACTGCAAAAAAAAAGGGGCTCTGATGATGCTTTCCAAATGTCAAAATGGTAAAGTTTCCTCCACCTGCTAAATCTACCAAAAGATCCAATGACACAATGTTTTCTTTTGAAAAAAAAGGCAAAGAAAGGTTTACTTCTTTTCCCCCGATAAACTTTATTTTTCCAATTTTCCCCAACACATAAAAAAGTGATATTGAACATTTTCCCCAAGTGTCAACACCGCACAAGGTGTAAACAATAAATAAAACAATGTATAAATAAAAATAAATATTAAAGACGGGACAAATGTGCCACAAAATGTAAATAAATTAAAGGATATTTAAATGTGGCGCAAGGCCAGCGCCTGTCGCCTTTTTGCGGATTTGAAAACACAATGCTCATTAGCTTTAATAACACTTAGGCCAAAGTCACAGTTTACAAAGGGCATGGGATTTTGGGGCACTGGAAGGCAAGCATCTCTTTACGGACGAAAGAGTAAAGACACACACGCACGCGCGCACACACGCACGCGCACACACACACACACACACACGCACACACGCACAGACACACACAAAACACACACACGCCTGGTCCTTCCACGGCAAAAATGGCACGTTCAACGGAGATCACCTTCTCATTTCCAAAACAAGTTATTCAACAAACCAAAAGGGAAAAAAAAAAAATACGATATAAAAATAATGGTATGCATAAACCTTTGGCCCCATCCCAGACTCAATTTTTCTGTCTCCTTTCGTCCATTTAGCTTGAAAGATTCAGAAGGGGCGTTATTGCACATCCAAGGCTTCCCTTCAAAAGGCACTTTACCTACTCCCCACCCCCCACCCCCTCGCCCCCAAACAACCCTCCTCCTCTCATTTCATCACCAAGTAAAGCTGGATCGGACTCCAGGTCGCGTTCACTCTTGCCTGCTCCAAGAACATTTCACCAGGCCTCATTCTACAGTTTAAAAAGGAATGATGACCTTTTGGTATCTATAGTTATAGAGCTCTATACATCTACAGTAAAAAATAAAACACTGCAAATTGTGATAGAAAAACCGCCATCTCCACAAAGAAATAAAACAGACTCATAGTGCAAGTAACGTGTCCATCCTCCACCGATGCCGTCCTAGCCTGGAGTGTACCGTTTAGTGAAGAGGAATTCTTGTAAAATGTTCATTTTCAGCACACCGTTTTAAAGCTTAAAGTAGTCCCTTAAGCACAGAATGGAAGGATTTTAATTTCTTTTTTAAAATTTCTTTTTGGTGAGATGGTCATTTGGCTGCCCACCGCCAAGATGCTTCCATGTTAGTTCCCTTGAAATCTGCGCATCAGTAAGAAGGGACAAGGCGTCAAGTTTTTTTGAGAGGTGACCAAGCTAGTAGTGTAATATCGCAGTTGAATTGTGGGGTTGTCCTTTCATAAAAATTATGGGGGGGGGGGGGGGGGGGCAAAAAAGAAAATGTGCACCATAGTCCAAAGAGGCCAGACACTAGCCAGAGGTTTGAAAACTCCTTCCTGGGTGGGCGGAGTCTGCACCAAAAATCGCTCCTCATTGGAAGCAGCAAAGCAGCGGTTGGAGGCTCGTGGGCGGAGCCCGTCAGAGTCCTGAGTGCATGGATTTGGTGGAGTGGGCTTAGGCCCTGGTGTGATGCTGCAGCAACTGCAGGACGTAGCGCAGGCGGTGTCGCAGTTCGGCGGAGCAGCCCTGCTCTTTGAGCACGCTCAGTGCATATGTGCAGGAGACGCGCTCCCTGGTGATGTAGGTGAGGAGGTAGGAGGAGTCCAAGCTCTTGCACAAGATGACCTTTGTGTGGTCCGTGTAGAAATTCACCTGCAGACAGGACAATACAAAACAAAACTCGTTACATCACACATCACTGAGCAGGTGCTTTTATCTGAACCAACTTGCAGCAAGTCCATAGCAAAGATTTTTTTTTGGCAACAACCACAGAGCCGTAGTCTAATGATGCAGAATTCTCCAGGTAGCAGTTATCCACAGCAGCGAACATCAATCAGTTCACACCGCAAGCGCAAAACCTTTTCAGTGAAACACTGCAGTACATGCAGCAATACACTCAAGTGTCAAAACTTCAGATATATACTCCGTGAATAAAATAAAAAAAAAATAAAAAAATATAAAAAACGGGCACTTAAATTGCAAATGTAATTCCGCTATTCACTCCTGGCCAACTTCCCTGTGATTTAAATCGCCCGAGTCAACACACCTGCTATCCAGCTCAAAAAAAAAAAAAAAAAAAAAAAAAAAAAGGAAAATGGATGGAGAGGTACTTCTATTAAATGTAATGACCCAAGGCCTCCAATCAAGCAGCTAAATTAACAAAGCACTTCGGGGTTGAAGAAGGGCACGTAGGATATAACCGTGCACTTAAATCCGTCCTTGCTGAGCAAGTACTTGAGCGTTTGGAGGGCGCAGTTATGCAGGCTCACCTGTAGGGTGCCGTTGCTGAAGAGCATGAGAAGGGCGTGGTCTGTCTTTACCCACTGCAGCAACAGAGGGGAGGTGCTGGGGGGCTGTTCTGAATGCAAGTCTCCACCCTAAACAAAAAAATAAATAAAAATAATTACACATCGAACGTGCTATTAAGTCACTGATGTCGCAAGAGATGTACACTCAGGATAAGCCACACACCGCAATTCCCAGTGGTGTTTTAACCCAGACCCCATACGACCAAGACATCTGCAGGCCACAACTGTTGCACTCAAAGACAGACGGGATGGAATTTCATTTTATAATCTCGCATTATTTTTGCTTTCTAATCACACTTTAACCCGCAGAGCGCTATTGGGAGAGAGAGAAAGAAAGAGAAAGAAAGAAAATAAATGACAGTTGAACAGACAGTTCAAACTATTGACGTAGCGGCTGGCAGCGAGTATACGGCTAGTGCTTATTGTCAGCATTGCCTACCCAACCCAATGCAACAACCATAATTCACCGCCTCTCCCCCACTTAAACAATGCTCATTCATCCCTCTGCCCACCCTTTCTCCCCCACCCCCGCCACATTCAGCACAAAGGCTGCAGTCAGGGCTCCGGTTTACCTCCATCAGATTCTGCTCCATATAGTTCGCCACGTACTCCACAATCTGCATCTGACCCCTCAGCTGCTCGGGGACCGCCGTCGCTTGGAAGGTGAAGTGCTTGCTGTTTGTCAAGTAGTAGTGCACAGTCCTGCAAAAATGGCCAATGCGCATGTTCAGCGTGTGAAAAAAAAAAGCGCTAGCGGAAGTACACTGCAAACATACTGTTGTTCCCCAGTGCTACTGAAGCCTTAATTTCTAAGGCTTACTTAAAGGAGGCAGGTATTGATTCAAAAGGCGATTCAAGAAGTTCAGGGACCTAGAAAATTTTCCTGATTGCAGCACTCTTAAAATTTGGAAAAACCTTGTAAGTTCAGAGAAAGTTTATAGCAGCAGGAGAGAGGAAAAAATAAAAATTCAAATCCAAACATTCTCAAACAAATAAAAATAGAAGCTTGATTTCGACAAAAAGTGACCCAAATTGATAGCGTTTTCAGATTTTCACCTCACTCATTGTAAATGAGGGTCAAACTAAATTTCAAGGTACACAAGGTTTTTCCAGATCACAAGAAGGCTCTGTAAGGAAAATTCACTCTGCCAACATTTACGGGGAAGAAAAAGAAAAAATAAATAAATAAATAAAAATAAGAAGGGTAGCTGCTCACCTTCGCTGGTCGCACAAACTGAGATGCGTCCCCTCGTTGAACAGCACGCCGATATTATGATTGGATAGCTGGTAGCCGAAGCCATATTTGTTAGAATAGTCGACCCACTTCGTGACCCAGACAAAGGGTTTGGGCCTGTGCAGAGAGGGTGGGTTTCGTGTGGCTAGAATGGGCAGAAAAGGACAAATTGGAACCATAAATACACACCTGTGATTAAAGCCCATCGAGTGCTTTTTCCAGCAACCACAGATTCACAAATTACTATATTATGACTACACCTCATTCACAGGTACACACACCTATGCACCCAGCATAATGAGCCAATAAGCTCGTTTGGAACGATTCAACATTAGGCATCTGGCTGCAGTACACAGACACTTTGTCTCAAAATCTGGGCAGCTAACCAGATGACAGCTCTACCTCATAAACCAAAGTCACCCAGTAAGAACCACACATACTCTGTTCGCCAGAGTCGTTCCAACAATGGAAATTTTGCAGAACTACAAAGGCAAACACAAAAACAATGCCATTCCCCACCATAAGCCCTCATTTCCCCGGCCTTGAGCCCTAGAAAGTGTCGACTGTGAGGCTGCAGACATAAGAGGTCCATGCAGTTATCGGACCACTGAAATTAACCGGTCAGGGAGAGATGGGCTGCCCCCACCACAAATGGGTTTCGCTGGAGACCTCTCCCTGCAGGAGAATTTCTCTCACCGCCATTATAGAGTGATCATCCCTACAAGGAATTTTTCCCATTTTTTTTTTCTTTTTAAACTTCATTTGCCATTGCTGGGCTGGGCTGGGCTGGGCGCTACACTTCTGCCGCGGAGTAAAGAGCCTTTTCACAGAAAGGCCGCCACAAAGCGCAGTGCAAACAACATGAAACTGAGAAGAATGGAGCTTTACCTGCAGGCATGGAGGATACACAGGAGCTGAGAACCTTAATCGCCGACTCCGCCACAACGGCAGGGGTGAGGCCTTCATCGCAAGCTGGTGAGACAGGATCATAGGTAAGCACACAGAAACACACAGACACAAATCTATTCAAGAACTTGTTTTGGAGGGCGGGGACAAAAGCTCCTTTAGTTTCCCTTTGCCACACCCTTTAAATATGCAAAACGTTCAACAAGAGGAATGTACACAGGGCGGTACATAAATGAAAGGTAATTACCAGCAGCTCAAAGCTAATGCTGATCAAGCCCAACCCACATTCACTCTTCAGGCACATGTTCAATGTGCTGGTATGATAAACAATGTTTAGCATTTCGGAGAACCAGCCCGCGCCAACAATGAATGGCATTTGTAAGTGGCACACCCATCCAAAGAGGGTTGAATTCTGATCACTATAAATTTACACCGAGCGTGATGAAAAATGCATTGGTTAAAACTGAATTGTGTGGCTTTACACGATTTAAGACTTCATAGAGAAAATGTAAAACTTTGCTTCATTAATTTCCCATCAATGCTAACATTTTCGCTTTAAGCCACAGTTGAAAGGGAATCTCTGCTCATATTGTTGGCAAGAAAAAAAAAAATGTAAAATCTAAAAAGTAACGTTGCATGTATGAGGCTCACACTCCAAGATCCGACTGACCTTCGGTGCTACTGGCTACGGTGCCTTTGAATGAACGAGACGTGGATTTTCTGGACTCTTCTTCACCCGGAGTGTCCAGTGGGTTAGTACTGGCCAGTTGACCGCTGGGAGATGTAGCCTGTTGAGTAGAAGGAATACATTTCGGAAATAAATCTCCAGACTTTGCAAAATTTTGCAGCTCTCATTTCAAACGAGTTCCTTTTCACACTCCTCTACCATCTCAAAGCTGTCTCATGCTTGGATAGACGAATCTGATAAGATGCAGAACAGGAGAGGGGACTCACCTCGTTGGCCTCAGCGTTCTTGTAGCTCATCTGCCGGCTGATTGAGCTCTTGACGATGCCGGTCACGAGCTTAGAGATGTCATCCCGCTCTTCGCATGGGACCTTCTCGGCTGCAAGATCAGAGAGGGACACAAAGGGTGAGCGAGTCTGCCTCAAAACCACAGATTCTCAAGCGCTGATATCACTTGGGTGGTGCAGAAGATGCTAACCTTTGGATTTTTTCTTGCCGAAGAGGCTCTTTGCCATCTTGGTGAAGAATTTCTTGGCAGGACTGGGGGGGTTGAGTTCTGGCACCATGACGCAGCCGCTGGGGGGCAATCGGTCAGGAGTGAAGCCCTGGATGCAGACAGGGAGGGAAAGTTCATATTAAAAACGTAAAAATTAAGGTCGACTTCAAATGGGTAAAATACTATGCTCCCCAAGATGGCACAGAATATGGGTGATCGAATCAAGCAAATCACTGTGTGAACAGGGAGGACAACATCCTTGGTTTCAGAGGCCAAAGGCCCTGGACAAGATCAGTCAACTGAAGGAGACTCCAGTTCCCAGCAGGACACCAACCTTTGTGAAGAATTCATGGTTGAGGATCTGGTCTAGGGTTAGGCGATCGTTGGGGTTCCTCTGCAGGATACCAGAGATCAACTTCTGGGCGGCTGGGGATAGGGTCGAAGGCAGGGAATATCGGACCTCCTTGATGCATTTGTAGGTCTCTTTCAGGTCCAAGGTCTCGAAGGGAGGGTTTCCACACATTAGAGTGAACCTGGAGAAGCGATGAGAGGAGGTACTTAAGAACCTCATCTACCTAGGTAACCATCTGGAGAAAGCAGTTCTCAGTAGACAGTTCAATCATGTTGAATTGAGGGGGGGGGCCTGCAAAAACTCAAATTAAATGCCCGCAGTTTGCCCACACAATACTACACAACAGTAACCAGCATCTTCTACCAGTGAGGCTAACAGGCTGGTTGGAAACTGCTTTCTCTGAGTCGCCTGGCCCCTCTTTCAGTTGTGGTCTGTCATTTTACAATTTCCACTGAGACCGGATATACAGCAGGGTTTCCACAAACAAATCACTTGTAGTTTCCATGCAGGAAAATTTCCCCAGGAAACCAAATTCCAAAAAGGTGTCAACTTACATGACACAGCCCAGAGACCACACGTCCGATTCAGGCCCATGTCCCTGTCTGTTGAGCACCTCAGGGGCTAGGTAGTTCGGAGTGCCGCAGATAGTTCTGGAAGGAAAGATAAATGGGACCACAGCGTTAGAGCGCTTGGGTGGCCGCAAGATGGACCGCAGTAACTGAGAGGGCCTCGAAGATAAAACACCCACTTTTTTCTCTGTTCCACCGGCTCCAGCTTGGCAGCAAGCCCAAAGTCTCCCAATTTCAGTTCCATGTTCTCGTTGACAAAGAAATTACCTGAAAGACAGAGAAAAATGGCCACAGTGAACTTCACAAATCCTTTACAGAAATTCCTCCGTGGCAGAATTCAAGGGCGAGAGACATCAAGCAGACCGACTTTTGGGACGCAGACATTTTCTTCCTCGGATGACACCCAAAGCGAGAACAGTCCACATCTCATTATTCATCCCACATTCAACACACCTAGTTTGAGGTCCCTGTGGAGGATGCCTTTGTTGTGCAGGTACTTCAAGCCAGAGATGATCTGCCGCAGATAGTAGCGAACTTCGGGGTCCGTGAGCGTGTGTCGTGCTTTCCAGATGTGTGCCAGGGACTGTAGGCAGGGGGTGGGGTGGCGGGGAGAGAGCAAGAGAGAGAGGGAAAAGCTTTGTCAGTGTCAAGCCCTTGGCTGCCAGCAGGCAACAAATGTAGCTAGCGGCAACTGCAGTAGAGGTGCAGCTCACCTTCCTACTGCAGAGCTCCAGGAAGATGTAGATGTTGTCCTGGTCTTCAAAATGGTGCGAGAATTTCACCACATGCTTGTGATGCAGAGTTTTGTGCAGCTCAATTTCATTTGTTATCTAGGAGCGATAGAAGAGAAAGGACTGTGTTTAATCTGAATATTACAAAAGCCGACTCATTTTTAATTGAGAGGACATTGATTAGATAAGCAATTTAACAGATGGTCGAGATCTTAACATTTTATTTGTACCTTGTCCCGCTGATGTGGTTTCGACACTCTGCTTTGTGGTATAACCTTGACAGCATACATTTTGTTGTTAGCGAGGTCTGTCATTTCATAACATCGTGCAAAGCCACCCTGACGGAGAATAGAAACAATACATTAAACAGCCATTGATGATCAATTAACAGCAACACTGCTGATAGATTTTCACATTCAACCTGCGCAACAACCGCATTAAATTCTGAGACTGAAGTACAGTGACGGGAGAGAAAAAAAAACAGTCAGGAGGCATGAGCTTGTAAAGCCTTCTCTGAAAAAATGAATGAGAAGACCAAAATGCAAGACCTGCCGCCTCGAACATGACGTATTCCATTTTCCAGCTGCTTATTTCCTATCCTCATATCCAGGATCCAGACATCGAACGACAATGATGTTGCACTTTTAAGGGGCATACATTATACATTCATCGGTAACCGAGTCAGCGTCTGCAACACGTTTGACAACCGTAGACATTACGTTATGCGTGAAAATGCTGAAAAAATATCAAATGGCTGAATAGAACAACTGGATGTCGACGTTAATAGTAATTGCAGAGCTTGGGCAAGGCTCTCAAGGCGATGCCGTAGTCAACCAAATAAAGCGTGAATTTTGAATGATGCGCATTTAGAAAATCTCACAATCAAAATTACATGGATAAATACACTGAAAAATATCCAAAAGCAGTTTAAAAACACGGGTTCGCACTTCAAGCAGAACCAACCGAGTAACCATGATTTCACCGAATAACCCATTCTCTGGACAAGAATTAGCTCAAATTTGTTTCGTATGACAGGTTTGGCGGTTGCGGTCATATCAATTAAACAAACAATTTGCATTAAATGCTTAATCGATCGGTCAAAAAAAAAACGTAAAGCAGTTTGCCCACGTTATTAACGTTACTAGCACTGTACTTAGCAGGAAACGCTATAAAATGAGTCCTCTGCAGATTCCCGTATCAAAACACATGAAGAAAACTGGAAGCGTCAAACTGCATGATAATCATCCAGCCAGTTCAGCCTCTCGTTATGGCAAGACACGGGATAGCAGTGGAAAATGTGAAAGAGGCGACATTCAGACTGCAATGAATCCGAGACGGCACCCAGCCGACATGCCTCAACTACAGTCGCAACCTCGCCTCTGAAAAGTGTTCAATTTTCGAATGAAAAATCCGACCAGTGAGCTACACAACCAAATGAATCTAATCAACTCATGTGCATCGATCAAATGACAAAGATTGGTAGACAATTCCATTGAAAAGGTTTTCCGCATAGTAAACCTTTCGTCGTTACCTTTCCCAAAAGCTTTCCTTTGCAGTAAGACCTTCCCGTCTTGGAGTCAGTCACCACTTGAGCCAATTCAGGTTTTATTTGTTCCGTTTTGGTTCTGTTCGGCTTTACTGGAGGGGCAACTTGTGCCCTTTCTGGGCTCGGCTTGAATAATTCCTGGTTCATGATGAGGCAGGAAAGGCGTTGCGAGTTGGAGAAACACGCAGAATCCATTCATTCACCACGATCGCAATGCCAGGTAACAGGTCTCCGTACTTGATACTCTCAGTCGCATAGAACTTTCCGCAGCATAGTCCAGCAAACATGCCGCGACAGGGAATTCCTCCACTATATATTTGAGTCGCTGGTGACGTCGAGGGTGTAGGCGGAGACGTAGGCGTTGACTAATGTGGAAAGGCCAATCGCTTATGACTAAGCGCCTTCTCAATGAAGTAATGCATTTGGATTGGAAGAACCTCCACTGCGCATCTGAAATATGAATGAAACAATAAGCAAAACAGACCAATCCCTGCACTTAATATTAGCGAAACAATATACAAGCTCTCAAACGGAATGTGCAATGAAATTGAACGACAAGACTTCACATGACAGTCACATTAAGAGCACATAAGGGGGCATTTAGTAGCGTCTAAGTACATTAAAGGACGTTCGCCGATGGTTTAACACACTGCCCTTAATGAATATTTCCATAAAATAAGAATAAATGTCAAGTACTATGCAGTTTTGCCAACATTCACCGAACAAATATTAGTGCCTAGCAACTGAAAAATGGCCCCTGATCTTCACTGTGGAACTTTTATAGGTACTTTTACCTAAGTGGAAATGTTCAAATCAGTCAGAAGCCTGTTGTGTTGACCAAAGGCTGGATTATAGACCTGGCCATTGGTGCAAGTGCCCCGGGGCCTCAGACTCCCAAGGGGCCTCCGAGCCTTAGGCCAAGCGTGATGTGAGGCCGAAGACTTCTGTGGGAAGTTGACTGACTTGTGGCTACTTATAGCATGAGCTAATCACAGGGGGCCCCAATGCACAGCCTCAGCAATTTTTTCACACCCCTGGGCCCCTAGGGGCTTACAATGTGAGGCCTCCTGGACCCCTGGTGCTTAGAACTTGAGCTGACCCCTCGGGCCCCTGGTACTTGAGCACTTACAGTATTAGGGCCCTAAAGGCCCCTCCAGTTGGGGGGTTTCCAACTGCTAGCAGTGGGGGAACTAAAGTCTGAGGCAGGGCCTTTAATTAGATTGTCCCTTCCCCCCAGCCCTTCACGCGTTACGAGTGGGACCCCAGTGGGACCAACTAAACTCTGGAGAGAGTGTGAATCACTAGTTGGCTTACATGCTAGCGCTTGCATTGAAAATACATGCAAGTGCCACCATCTCAAATGACCCGTCCACCACACTTGAACCAGTCCAGCCCCCACTATAAGGAAGTATGTTTGTGTGTTAGGGGGTAAGGGGGGCGTCCAATAGACATGCGCCGCGGGACCTCACAGGACCTCGTTCTGGCCTTGGCTTCCCCCTGCAAAGTGCAAGTAGCTAGGCTTCACAAAACCTATGGAGGGAATTTGTGGGCACATTCATTTCAAAACAGGAAAATCAGGGCGTAGAAAAAAATAAAATAAAATAAATAAATCATCTTTATTGTTGACCTTTGGCCTCGACTAGGTAAGTCCACTAGCTTGTACGAGGTGCATCACAATTGACACTGAGCCAAGAGACGTCTTTGCAAGGAAGACAGGAGGTTGCGAATACTTGGACCAATACATCCATGAATAGGACCCGCAATATCTAAGAATAAAATAACCGATGATGGGATTACGGCGTCTCTTGAGGACAAAACTGAAACCTGAAAGCCCGAATCATTCAAGCTGAAAGCCAAAAACACAGAAACAAATTGAATTGAAGTCAAAGTGGCTATACCGTGCAACCAACTAATTCAAACGCGTTACTCAACTTCCTAATGAGCTCAGTATTCTGCGGCTTCCTTATCATTCAGGTAACGGCAAGAGAGACATACTTGGCGACGGACAGAGAGGACAGAAGCTGGTTGATATCACCAGAAAGGCATTTCCCTGACAAACACTGCAAAAACAAAAATGAAACGCATACCCCCTCGGAATTCACCAGAAATTCTAAAATTCAACATGATCGTAAGAACGGAAAACTGTCTAGCACATTTCAGCAAGGTTTCAGTGCAACAGGTATGCAATTACTGGCCGACAATATCTGGTCATTCGTGGCTTGGATTTTTCGGTTTTGTTTTTTAGGTCAGGCCTTGTTCGAAGTTTAATACTTCACAACTTAAAATTTCCTACCGTATGAAAGATAAATAACACCATCTAATCAAAAAATTCACATCTGTTCTGACAACCATCTTTTGAAAACTGAATTTGGTGCGGTTCGTTTTGGGAATATTTTGGGATATAGTGCCCTCTAGAGGACATGTCCTAAAATGAGAAAAATGAAGACAAGTAAGGGAACGCAAATCCACGCTGGACATGTATTAGAGAAAAATGATGAACTTTATTGAGACATTTGAGACATTTCATTGCTCACGAAGTGCAGATACAATAAAAAGTCTGTCAAAACATAAGAGCAGCAAGTCCAATTAAATTCATCGACACCTGAGGATGAACTTCATTCATCCAATTCCCCTTCAAATATTGAATCTAAGCTAGCATGCACACAAACGCATCACCGTACACCGCATCTATCACATATTGGGAATGTGTAGCTATATGGCTGACCACCACAACTTGGTTGATGTACTGGGGCGGTTTCTCGAGAGCTGCCCTTCAGAAGCGGCAATGTTAGGACAGCTTCATTCAACTTTTAATTTTTTTGACAGGAAATCCTGACTAAGAACGTTGGCCGGAAAATAATCTCAAGCCCGCATTCTTCAGCTTGTCAACACTGCCAACTGTAGGAGGAAAAAAACAAAAACAGAACAAAACAAAACAAAAAAACTGGAACCCTGCAGAAACGTTCAAAAGTCACCCATGGTAATTATATATATATATGCAAGTAAAAAAAAAATCAATGGTATATAATTACAATATATCCTATGAATAATCTTAACAGGCTTAAAGGTCCCCCATCATGTCGCCAGGAGCACAACCAATTCTCCTTTACGAGACATTTCAAAATCTGACTTTCGTGACATCACAAGGGTAGAGGGCACACCCAGAACAATGTGAAAACTGGATAACCGGTTGGCTGAAGCTAATAACTCCCTCTTGTCTCTGGATGGGCACTTCCCCTAGTGAGGTCACAAAGGAACAGATTTTGAAATGGCTTGTAATGGCTGATCAGCTGTGCACCGGGTGACATGATAGGGCACCGCTCCTAACAGGCGTCAGCGGTCTGTGGGGCGTCCCGCCTGCGTTGGGACAGGATCAGAAATCCATGTCCGGGCCTTTGGCCTTCTTCTCCTGCGACTCAGACCAGGCCTTGTTGATGGTGCGTTTCATCTCGTCGTCGCCCTCGGTATAGATCTTCTTCAACATGTTCATCAGGCCGTCGCTGGGGTCCGCGTTCTCGTCGTAACTGGGCTTCCTGTGAGGGGGGAGATGGCGAGAAGCGAGGCAACATCACCTTTTTGAAGGAAATGACCCTTTCCAGACGAGACAGACTAAAACGTGATTCCGTTGGGAGTGCGAATAAATTTTTTGCAAATGCAGTGACGTGCAGTCGGAGGTTAGTTTGGTGAGGCAGAAACCTCCCCTTTGCTTGATTAGCAATCAGACAATTAACTAGTTTAGTAAGACTATTCGGCAGAATGACGGGCAGTTTACGTTTCCGCGGCGTTATTGCTCAGTAGGCTACATCGAACTTGAAATGCTCACGAAACTGCAGATTTGCAAGTATTCGCTTACAGGAAGCCAGAGACGTGCGGTGAGATGTGGCAGTGACCCAAACTTTTATCACAGGATTTTGTGAACCTGTTCCTACGTACTGTTCCTGATTGACAATGAAAACAATTAAGACCAAGCCTGTAGGAAGCCTGATACTGATCGAGGAGATAATGACTTTATTCACGTATACGCTGCAATTCGAGACTGCAAGGATGGAAATCGGAATAATAAATTGGGAAAAATTCTCTCGGTAATTCTGTATATCGTTTAAACATTTTGTTAATCGGATTAAGAAAGAAGACTGAAAATAAATGGCCGCTTTTTGTTTGGGTGTAAAAGCGCGTATTTGAAGGAGAATACATTATATAGGCTACTGATTCAGCATTGAACTCTGCATAAGTGGAACTGTGTTAATATTTTTTGATGACATTGCTTCGGCTTCCTGGAAGCAAGTACGCGCAAATCTGTTGTTGAGCATTTCAGCTTCGATGGACTGAGCAATAACGCCGCGGAAACTTAATCTGGCCCTTCATTCAACCGAATAGTCTTACTAAACTAGTTAATTATATGATTGCTAATCAGGCAAAGGGGTGGTTTCTGCCTCACCAAACTAAGCTCCACCGCACGTCACTGCAAATGGTTTTTTTTTGCAAGTTTGGACATCCTTATTTGTCTGTCCAAACATCACATGGTTGACTGCATTATGGGCCACAAGCTCAGAGGTCAAAGGTCAACTTCTTATCTTCCCCTTCGTGCCAGCACAACTGTCAGTGAGCAGCTGGCCAAGGCTAGATATGGGCTAAAGGACATTTCTGGTATAACAATCATAATTTATAAAAGAACCACTAAGGCAAAAGTACATTGTTTAAAGGCCAAGTCCATACTTAGCAGAGTCTAACGCTAACTTCATCGCACTGAACAGATACCCTGTCCACACACATTTTTGAAAACGTAACATTTTCAATGCATTTCAGCCTTTTCTCCACATGCAAGCTGTGTTTTCGTTCACTGTAAACATATTTTTTTTGGAAAACTCCTTCCAGGGTGAAGATGTCTAGGAAGTCAGTTTTCATTGTTATCTGCGCACAGGAAAAACCGTTTCGGCTTGTGACAGAGCGTGTGCACCTTTGGCAAGTTTTAAAGGCTTGTGATTGGCCCACGTAGACTTAGACTGAATTACATCATCACTTCCAGTTTGCTTGGCATGCTCCGCAGCGTTTTAATTGCACCTTTGCCTCAAAAAGGATGGAGATTTTTTTTTAAAAAGGAAAAGAAAACCCAATTTTAAAAACGAACGCGTACATGTGAACCAGGTCTGAATGGCACCATCAGTGGCTCCGACATTGAACTCGTTTGTTGTCTGCGCTGGAAGTTGAGAGACCTACTGCATGTCCTCAGGGAGTAAGGTGGCAGAATCCTGATTTAAATCTTAGTTTCAAGCAAGCAACGATACAAAGAGGCGTTTCACAACACTAGAGGCCTATCACCAACACTTGACAGCACAATTCAGGGCTTGCTAACTATCCCAGAATAGTGGATTTGGTTGCAGTTGATAACCCGGCTCTACAAATCAAGCCCCTGGAGTCTTTGCCGAGGGCCCTGATTAACAGAATCATGAGCGGAACAGCGTGGCTGGAGTAAAAGTTTGCGCTCACACCGGACCTATCTGGATAATGCTGAAAACCTTGGGCATAAATGTTTCGCTCAAATTTTGAAGACACAAATGTAGGGTGTGATTCCACGTCCTTCCAGTGGAGGTGCTAAAATGCTGACTCGACTCAAACGCACCAAGGTTCTCACACACAATCACACAAGCCTAGGCTGCCACCTTGTGGTTCATCAGTATATAGACTCGTACAGGGCTAAAAAACGCCAGAGAACATTAGTACGGTGTTTAAGCAAAGAGTCAAGGAAGATAATATGTGATAAGGCATTTGTGTTCCTGGTGTGGAGTGTTTAGTATGTAGTAGGCCATTCTCTGACCTCATCAGAGGCAGTTCAGCCCAAGAATCTCATTGGCTGAGACAAAATCAACCAAAGAGCTGCGGCAATGGGCCCCACACCCTCAGCATGATCAAATCAGCTCATTCCATTACTCCCTCACGAATTGAATTGCAAATGAGGTATCCGACAGCCTTGGGTCCACAAAGCTTCCTTCTCCCTAAAAGAGCGCGTTTCTGTCAACCGAGTTTCACCTTTGTGATGAAATCATGCTTCTACACAGGCCCGCCCACATCTCCTTTTAACATACAGAGCTGCAGTCAACGCCCAAATGTGTGGTACGTTTGAGTGCATTTCTTGGGGGGGGGGGGACCCTGAAATCCAAGTATCGTTTTGCATGGGGAGAGAGACAGCTACTGTAGCGCCTATATTTTGTCATATTAATGCACCAACCTAATATCACAGATACGAAAGACCAATGTCCCAAAATATCTTAACTTAGAAATACTAAGAAATTCTAACAAATAAGTATTTACGCTGCATAATAATCATTATTTGAGACCTTTAATATCAACCATCCACTGCAGATGACATAATACAGCGACTTGTGATGGGTAGTATCTCAAAAAAATGTCATCTGGTTAACTTGGAGCCGCTGGTGCAGAAAAGAGCGCGTAATATTCAACAAACTCAGGCTTACGGCTCGACCACATAACAAGAGATCAATGCTGAATTTGGGTCTGATACCCTGCCTTAGAAAAGGCCCGATTTGTTTTTTTGACCGTTTCAAAGATGATATTGCTAGATTCTTGTGGTGTAGTAGGGTGTGTTAAACCTGTATACCAATCCCCTCATCGCCACCCAAATCTCTGGTCGCAAATATTAAACTTGTTCAGTATCCATTAAGAAAACACATCCGATATCCTGTAGTTCAAGCGGGACCCCACAAGGAGCGCCAAAAGCAGTGCAGAGGAATGCGGGAAAGAAGATGGTGGACCAGGGGTGCGTTTCCCAAAAGCATAGCTGCTGTTAGCAACTAAACATATTTTGTCCATTCACAGTCAATGGGGCCAACTATGCAAGTTAGCATCTGTGATTTTGGGAAACGCACCCCAGGATGACATGTTTGACATTAAAACTGCATCCAATCCAAAAGATATTCTGTAAGATTTTTGGTTTAAAGGGTCTGGTCTGTGGTGGACCAGCTATGAAATTTGCCACTGTACGGTGAGCCGCTTCGGCAAAAACTTGAAGCGTTTGTGTTCAGCAGGCACTAGAGAACTAAAATCCGCAAAATCATTCCTCAGTTTGCCATCACAGGGGTCTCTCGCGCTTTTAACCTCTGTGAAAACAATTTTTTTTTTTTAAATCCTGTAAATTGATATCGTTGGTTCACAGCAGTGGTTCCTATACCCCATCTTGGATACTTGCTGGATCCAGGTCTTTGATGTGTTATATATACAAAAATGGCACATGACACTGATAAAGGGCTTGATAAGTCAAATTAGATATGCTCGAGATGGAACCATTGCCTACAGGAATAGACAGACCTAGAAACTGCAATGATGTTCATAGGTTTCCTCTGGACGGAGTTCAAAATATTTTACCAAACAGAAGTGCTGTTGTACAGTTTCAGACTGTGAGTATAGCTGTCCTGTGGAATTGTTCACCAAGCCCACTGGCGCAATGGCGTAACCTGCTTCCAATTGATACACAGAATATTTATTTGTTGCCCAAACATTAATCAAGCCTAACATATCATTGGACAGGCTAAACAATATAAGAGGCCCACGGGCCTTAACGGTCACCTGAGCTGTATAAAAACTGATGTTATTGGGGTAAATGAACCAAGTATATCCACAAGTATCATTTTCCTACATAAAGTATAGTAAACTTCACCCCCTCCCCAGGGGCAAACATGGAACCTGAGGGCCATGAAATTGACAATATTGATAAAGCACCTCAAGACCCTTCCATCTATGAAGAATATTGGTTTCCAGCCTATCTGGGACTGGAGCAGAAGACTGTTGAAATTTTGGCAATATGACCCCATTTGGGCCCCACCCCTCAGCCCCTGGGAAAGAGAAAAGTGTCATGGTATCAAACTGTCATCTCATGGTTGAAATGCCAAACAAGTGTGAATGATTTCCAGGAGAAAATGAACAAAATATACCCAAAATTATCATTTTCCTATGTAAACTACAGTGAATTTCACCCCCTCCCCGGGGGCAAACATGGAGTTTGAGGGTCATGAAGTTCACAATTTTGATAAAGCATCTCAAGAGCCTTCTATCTATGAAGAGTATCGTTTTCCAGCATATCTGGGTCTAGAAAAGAAGATTTTAAAAATTTCAGCCAATTTGACCATTTTTAACCTCCGCCCCTCAGAGCCCCTGGGGTTGGGCACCATATAATTCACAATTTTGGTGCATATTTGACCAAGGAAGGTTCCTGCAAAACTTTATTGAAATGGGATCAGCGGTTTCTGAGAAGAAGTCGAAAATGTATTGACCAGTTTTAGCCCCGCCCCTCAGAGCCCCTGGGGTTGGGCACCATATAATTCACAATTTTGGTGCATATTTGACCGAGGAAGGTTCCTGCAAAATTTTATTGAAATGGGATCAGCGGTTTCTGAGAAGAAGTCGAAAATGTATTGACCAGTTTTAGCCCCGCCCCTCAGAGCCCCTGGGGTTGGGCACCATATAAATCACAATTTTGGTGCATATTTGACCAAGGAAGGTTCCTGCAAAACTTTATTGAAATGGGATCAGCGGTTTCTGAGAAGAAGTCGAAAATGTCTTGACCAGTTTTAGCCCCGCCCCTCAGAGCCCCTGGGGTTAGGCACCATATAATTCACAATTTTGGTGCATATTTGACCAAGGAAGGTTCCTGCAAAACTTTATTGAAATGGGATCAGCGGTTTCTGAGAAGAAGTCGAAAATGTATTGACCAGTTTTAGCCCCGCCCCTCAGAGCCCCTGGGGTTGGGCACCATATAATTCACAATTTTGGTGCATATTTGACCGAGGAAGGTTCCTGCAAAATTTTATTGAAATGGGATCAGCGGTTTCTGAGAAGTCGAAAATGTAATGGCCAGTTTTAGCCCCGCCCCTCAGAGCCCCTGGGGTTGGGCACCATATAATTCACAATTTTGGTGCATATTTGACCAAGGAAGGTTCCTGCAAAACTTTATTGAAATGGGATCAGCGGTTTCTGAGAAGAAGTCGAAAATGTATTGACCAGTTTTAGCCCCGCCCCTCAGAGCCCCTGGGGTTGGGCACCATATAATTCACAATTTTGGTGCATATTTGACCAAGGAAGGTTCCTGCAAAATTTTATTGAAATGGGATCAGCGGTTTCTGAGAAGTCGAAAATGTAATGGCCAGTTTTAGCCCCGCCCCTCAGAGCCCCTGGGGTTGGGCACCATATAATTCACAATTTTGGTGCATATTTGACCAAGGAAGGTTCCTGCAAAACTTTATTGAAATGGGATCAGCGACTTCTGAGAAGAAGTCGAAAATGTATTGACCAGTTTTAGCCCCGCCCCTCAGAGCCCCTGGGGTTGGGCACCATATAATTCACAATTTTGGTGCATATTTGACCGAGGAAGGTTCCTGCAAAATTTTATTGAAATGGGATCAGCGGTTTCTGAGAAGAAGTCGAAAATGTATTGACCAGTTTTAGCCACGCCCCTCAAAGCCCCTGCAGGTGGGCACCACATAATTCACAATTTTGGTGCATATTTGACCAAGGAAGGTTCCTGCGAAACTTTATTGAAATTGGATCAGCGGTTTCTGAGAGGTCGTCAAACATGTAAATTGTTTACAGACACACGACGGACAACAAAAGGCAATGAGAATAGGTCACTTTGAGACTTCGTCTCCGGTGACCTAACAAATTGTTCCAGTGTTCTGATGGAAAATAATCATTCACTATTTTAATATCAAATTTATCATTAACTTCATTGCGCAGCGGGGGCAGTGTGAACCACTCAAATGCCAACCCCAGTGACGATGTGAACAACATCTCAAGATTAAATTAGCCTTGAAAACATGGAACAAATCAAATACCATCCAAATATCTGAAGGTAACGGCATGCACACGTATCACAGTTTGAAACAAGAATAAACGAGTACTGTGCAACTTACTCTTTTTCTTTCGTCTGCTTCTCTACCTGGGTTAAGCAGTCCCAATTCTTTTGACTCTTTTTCTTGCACATAACCAATACCATGTCCGTCTTTACCTGTGGGACCAATGAGAGACATTCCAGGAAATTCAACGGGCCAAGTGCTAACAATGATGAGACATTTTCTAATGTCATTAACTGCACTCTCTCCGCCCCCTTACCTTTCGATAGCTCTCCTGGGCGTCGATTGGACACAGCAGGTTCTTAACAACCATTTGGTGGTTCTTCCCCTCCAGATCCTTCACAAACACTGTAAAAGACCTGCAAGTGACAGGAAATTCTCTTCAGGTGAGAAATGAGCTGGATCTTAAGGGGAAAGAGCACAGCGTTTGTTGTAATTTAGTCCAGAACTGTAGATGAAACAGGACTTTTCGCCTTTTTCTCTTTTAAGGCAGATTGCTGAAGAATGAACCCACGACATGGGAACTGGTCCATTTTAAAAGACGTTACCTCCTGTGAGGATCATCATTCTACAGACCATCCTGATTAAAGAAAAATGTGTGTGTGTGTACATTCACAATCACAAATTTACAAAAAAGGAGAGTGAAACTTGCCTGCATTTCAGATAGAATTACCTCTCTGTAAAGCTAGTCTCCACACTTTCAGCTGGAATTTTCTGGACTCCTTTCAGGGTGATGTAGATTTTGACAAATTTTTCTGATTGGTCCCATCCTAGACAGCAGGTTAGAAAAAAAACGATAAACACACAAACAATACGAAATAGAACAAATAGCTTTATTGCATTACATAAGATACCAGAGTGCCTATATTTTCAGAAAAGCACACAAATATGTAATTCACACAAATGAAGCTTCATTTGGTCTATATATTGACATATACCCCCCCAATAGTTGGCCTCATTACCAAATGCATTTTACAGCATCTCAGCATAAGACTATTCGGCACGCGCAGTTCAATTACCAGCGATTTACGCGGCAAAAACATGAGACGCATCACCTACCGTAGTTGTTTATTTTGACGGTGTAACCCTTGGCCGCTGACGTCGGCGCACGATCCTCTGCCGCCTGATTGGCCAGTTGTTCTTTCTGCTGCTGTTTCAGCGCGATCTCCCTCTCGACTTTCTTCTTCTCTTGTCCCAGAACATCCAGAACACGTTTTCTTTCCGATTTCTCGAGTAGGAGATTAATTTCCTGCAGGTCGCTCTCCAATGCATTAATCTAGGAGGAAAAAAACGAAAATAAAAATACAAATGTCAAAGCTGGCATCAGCATGTGCCGCAGCTGCTGAGCTGGAAACAATCACGAAATATGTGAAAATAAAATACATGCACCCTAACCGGCTAGTGAGCTAGTTTCGACATCTTGTGAATACAGTCCACAAAAAGCATTCTAGAAATATAAATGAATTCATGTGCTCAAAAATACCCAGCCGTCCCCCCTGACTTCAGCAATCTCATACATATCTTTACCAAGCTCGCTAACGTTAGCCAGGTAGTTACTTGAGACAGTAATAGAACATGTATGTTGGTATTGCGCCTATAGCTACGACACTAACGTTACCTTACAAGTCTGTGTGTGACCGTACAGACGAGCTGCCATTCACTGGATGAAGACTCAAATTCAATAAATGCACACCACACACATACTAGAATACATGGGGCGATCTACACTGTTTCAAGGCTACTGACATAACCAAAAACCATTATATAAGAAATACTACTGAGCGTTACCTACTATCATATTACTGTAGCCACTAAGCCAGCCGGTATCTAACAGAATCAACACATTAGGCAACATTAACTGACCTGCTCGCTGAGGTCCATAGTAGTTGTTATAGATCTTGTCGTTTCGGATTTCAACACTTATAACAGCAAGCTAGTTCGCTGGAAATATGAGAATTTCAATATTAAAAGTGAAAGCTCTCCTGACTCAACACGTTCTCCAACGCTACACTTAACCGTACTGCACTCAGTTCTCCTCTAGGAAGAGTTCGCTGTAATGACTTCCGGAAGGCTTTTTCACAATAAAAGCTCACGGAGTTTATCCGTAAATGATGTCCTGTCGTCTAATTCCTAACCACTTTTCTTTAAACTCTGCGTAAAACGTCACGAAGTGAAGGAAAGGTGTAAACGGGACTCTTTTACAGCTTAGGAGGAGAACCACGCTAATAAGAGAATCCGAATTGTGGGATTTTCGGACTGGTTGAAATTCACCTTAAATGAAGGACCCAAAACACCATTTATATTTGCAATTATATTTTTGTAGTTCAATCAGAAAAGCAAGAGAGTACATATTCAAAAGAAATCATATGCATGTAATCAAATGATAACAGCAAACATCAGAGACGATAATAATCAAACCATTAGATGATATAGTTGAATGTTCCTCCGTGCCAGGCAAAAGTGGAGCGAGGGCTTGCTCAGCGTCCGTCGAGATCCTGTCCCAACAGCAGGCAATCCGAGAATGCCCCTCCAGTCCCCAAGTCATTTCATGTTCTCTCTCTTATAGCTCGTCTTCATCCTCCCATCATGTACATTTCACTGTTAATTCATGTTCATGAACTCTGTTCGACCAAATGTCCCAATTGACCATATGTTTAAACCTCAGGGGACATTCACAACTTATTCTGATCTCAGCCGTCAGTCCTCCTATAAGAATTAAGACCCAACCGAAGTTTTTCCTTGTCATCGTTTAGTCTAGACCAATAAATTGTAGGCACATCTGAAGTCTCCAAAAGTACAGATAGTTTTCACTAGAGCAAAGGCCTCTTTCCTCGAATCCTCATGCTTTTGAATGTGGGACACTGATAGTTCTTCCTGAAACTGAGCACCATACACTCAGATTCCTCTTGTTTTAGAGTAATACAATGTTTCAGTTAATATCAGCATAAGCTTGTTGATTAATATATTCGGATTTATCATAGTTCATTAATAATGTGTTTGAATATATAATGAATACAACAATTGGGTAATAACTGAATATGATAATGCTTATATTAATACATTGATAGTACATTTCAATGGTCATGCATTTTAGAAACGAGTTGATTATAGGGTTACATAGATTAATATTTTCCTACAGAATGCACTTACACTAGGCAGAGTGATCACCCACCTCCTGTCCATCATGTTTGTTTGTTTTTGTGATTGGCGGGATGGACGGTCATCACGGAATAGCATCTCCTTCTTTCTTTTCGAAAAGGATGGTTCAGTGTACCCTATGCTAAAGGTGATACATTAGGAAGCACTGTAGCACCTTTCCTTTACATATAAAGAATCCGAACACACTTATCATGGCTGTCACATAAATACTTCCGGATCGTTTTCTAATAAGAGTGAGGAACTTTCCTAAGCAAAAAAGACTATTCAGACGCAGCTCAGCAGTAGTCCAGTTGTCCTGCTGGCGAGGTGCAGCCGGGAGAGCTGTGAATTTGAAGACTGCCTCCATCGCTCAGGTTGGCAACAAGCAACTTTACAATCGTCAGGGCATTCCAGCTTACATACGGACGCTTATTTTTTATTTCAATTCCCCAACTGAAAACCAGCTTCTTCTTTGATTGACTTTAACCCATAAATGCCCCCTGTGACAAATTTGTCACATGATTTTGGGGGTTGTCAATACCACTTGCCCACATAAATTTTGCAACCTAATGCCCATAGTGACATATTTAGACCATCAGTACTGCCATCTGATGCATAAAAGTAGAACTGACACTACACTGGCGGCATCAGCTAACCTTTCCAATATGGCCACCCCCATGGTGGAATCCACACGATAGATCATTACCCATTCATCACTGGATAAAGTAGACAAACAGGTAAGCTAATGAAAAATAAGCTATGCCTAATACTTCAGCTATACGTCAACTGTTTTACCATTCAAGTCATTTTCGCAATAAGGTCCCCAAAATGCCCATTGTGACACACATGCCAGAAAACTCAAATGAGGTCAAAGGTCACCAAAAATAAAAAAAATTGCTATTGGGTTGTTATTAGCCCCTCCCCAGGACATATTAACAGAATACATAGATTTTTCTTTCAACGTTTACTATAGTTGTGCATTTAAAGGTTAAATTCAGGAAAAAGGACAGGGTCAAGGGGATGAAGAATTTCTGGATGTTACAAATGACAATTTTTTGGTGCAGTATATTAATAAACCTACAAGAGAGAGGGCAATTTTAGATTTAGTGCTCTGTAATGACCCAGACAGAGTTAGCAATATTGAGGTACTGGAGCCACTTGGGACAAGTGATCATTCCATTGTTAATTTTGACGTTTCATGGGAAGTTAAAAAGGTGTCTTCAAAAACCCAAATTTTTCATTTTAAGTGAGCAAACATTGACGGGATGCGTTCATATCTAAGCGAAATAAAATGGGAGACACTTCTGGACTGTGAGTCTGTAAATGAGATGTGGGAAAGATTTAAGGGGGTTTTACTTGATTCACAATGTAAATTCATTCCAAAGGTGTCCAAACGTAAGCTGAAAAAGCAAAATCCTCCATGGATGACCACAGCTATTCATAGGAGTCTGAGGATTAAGAGGAATCTTTATAAGATGTACATATATGATAACAATGAGAAAACTAAGGCTGAATACTGTAAAATGCGGGCTGTGGTCAAAAAAGAGCCGAGGAATGCTAAAAGACTGTATGAAAGACAAATTGCAGAGGGGAAAAAAACTAACCCTAAGCGCTTCTTTCAGTACTGTAGCAGAAAAAGGAAAGTTAAAGAGCAGGTTAAGTGCATAAAGAATAAAAACGGATCGCTGCTATATGATAACAAGAATATTGCGGATACCTTAAAGTTTTTTTGTTGAGAATTTTACCTCGGAGCAGGTTTTTATTCGGCCAGAGGGCATGTCCAAGATTATTTTGCAGAAATTGAGGTTAGGGATAATAAAGTATTAGACAAGTTGCATAAACTAAAGGCAGATAAGGCGGCGGGTCCGGATGGCTTATATCCTAGAGTGCTCAGGGAAGTTAGTGAGATCATATTTAAACTACTCTCCGCTATATTCAGACGGTCTTCAGAAACTGGAGATATAGCAAATGACTGGAAGCGGGGCAATATAATACCAATATATAAGAAAAGGGACCGTACTGAGGGGGAAATTACAGGCCAGTCAGTTTAACTTGCATTGCATGCAAAATACTAGAATCCATCATGAAAGACGAGCTGGAATTATTCCTTGAACGTAATAATATTCTGAAGGATAGCCAACATGGTTTCCGTAAGGGAAGGTCATGCCTGACAAACCTCCTGGAATTTTTTGAAGAGGCCACCAAGACTTGACCAGAGCAGGGCTTACGACATCATATACTTGGATTTTCAGATAGCATTTGATAAAGTACTGCATAAGAGACAAATTTTTAAAATGAGCTCCATTGAAATTACAGGGGGTATTCTGGAGTGGATTCAAAACTGGTTACTGGACAGAACACGAAGAGTGGTGGTCAGTGGAATTTCATCTCAGCTAGGTATGGTGGGGAGTGGCGTCCCTCAGGGATCGATGTTGGGACCCCTGCTGGTCCTCATCTATATTAATAACCTTGATAGAAATATAGAGAGCAAATTAGTTAAATTTGCAGATGATACTAAATTGGGATGTTAGGCAATTAGTTTAGACTCTACTAAAGTAATTCAGAGGATTTGGATAGAATCCAGAGTTGGGCAGAAATGTGGCAAATTAATTTAATATAGCAATGTCAAGATGTATATGTAGGTAATAAAAACATTAGACAAGACAACTTCACGAGAGGTTTTAAGCTGGAATGTGCTGCACAAGAGAAAGCTCTGGGAGTGATTGTTGACCAAACCCTCACAGGTTCTAGTCGTTCTAGTCAGTTAAAACGTTCTAGTTCTAGTCAGTTAAAAAAGCCAATCGGATGCTGGGATACATTGCCAAAGGTATTGAGTACAAATCCAAGGAGGTGATACTCCTCTTGTATACCACATTTGTCAGACCACATCTGGACTATTGTGTAAAGTTCTAGGGACCATACTTTAAGAAAGATATAGAGACTCTTCAACATGTTCAGAGAAGAGCAACTAAGCTGATTCCGGGAATAAAAGATGAAAGCTATGAGAACAGGCTGAAGATCCTTCATCTCTTTAGTCTTAGGAAAAGGAGACAAAGGGGTGATTTGATTGAGGTCTTTAAATATGTTAAAGGGATTAACAAAGTGAAATATGTAGGATTCCTTCAGCCAAGTTCTGTTATTAGAACTCGGGGTCATAAATGGAAGTTGACCAAGGGTAAATTTAGCACTGATAGAAATATTTCTTCACCCGAAGAGTAATTTCGATGTGGAATAGCTTGCCTGACCATATTGTTGAGGCAGAGACCTTGGGGGTTTTCAAGAACAGGCCTGACTTAAAGCTAGATACCACTGAGTCATTGAGTATCTGAAGTGATGTATTCACAATAGTTAAAAGAAACTGGCGAGCCTAGTTGGGCTTAACGGCCTGTTCTCACCACTCATGTTATGTTATGTCATGTCATGTCATGTCATGTCATGTCATGTCATGAGAGAGCACATCCCAGTTGTTGCCCTTATGACCAATACAAATATACGAACTTTCACATTTTGAATCTTTTAAGAGGTACTTTCTTAACTACATTAAAAAAATAAAAAATAAATATAACTTCTAATGAGAACTTTGAGACATTTTAATATAAAAAACTAAATAAAAAGCATAATTGTAATGAATGTATGAGAAAAAAGCTCAGCTATAAACTTTATTAATTTCACAAACATGTAACATCCTAATTACAAAGCAGACATAATAGACACTGGAATAATTCAGCACAAGTTCCTCCATAGTCCCTTCTCCAAAGAAAAGTCACCACATTGCACGCTGGATCCCAGACATCTGGTTGTGATCGGCCAGGTGTCTGAAGACAATGCGACTGAGGCGCCACCTCCGTTTAACTCCTCGCGGCCGTGACGTCAAGACACATCTGTTTCGAATGCGCACTGGACAGCTGTCCCTCGGCAATGCTGCAATTTCTTTATCGGCTATCTCCTATAGATACAAATTATGTTGTTAGGTCACACGTACCGAGTCCCGAAAACACTGTGAAACACTGTAATGACACAGTACTTTGAGTCGTCATGGTTCACGCACCTGTAGCTCTTTTGGAAGGATGGTGTTCTTCCTGATTGCATTGATACGCAGCCTTTCATCAGCATACTCAAAGGCCATTTTTCTCCTCTTGACGTCCCGTACCATCCTCCAGTTCACATAGTATCCCCGAACCTGCTCCACCACAGCCCTGGTGGTCCTAAGTGTCTGTGTAAAAACACACTGGAACTTAGCTGATAAATGGCTTCATCATCTCTCCATGCAATCCCACTGTTTTATGCAACAATGAGTGAAATTATAATGTCACTGATTTGATCGCGTATGACACAATATCAACCATATCTCAACAGACTTATCCAAGCAGCCTGATGGTAAACTTGTCATCAAAACATCAACAGCAAATGCAAGCACAACTACGACAATCAGCTACTGGAATACCACCAGAAAGGAGCTGAAGTAATTTAATTTACTCGAGGTTTGATGAAAGGTAAAAACTCTGCTTTGTTCTTCATGTGTATGAGCTGGTTCACAATCAGGGTACCGTATGTTGTTTCACAAACACCCAAAATAAAAATCTGAGCATTTTTTGTCAAGTGCATCCATATTTTAACGCTTGTAAGAATAAAACTCCAGAGTATTAAACCCACACATGCTGTACATTTTGAGTTACTGCACCGCATACAAAAAGTTGAGTTACCTCAACAACGTAATTTCCAGAGAGGACATTTTTTGATAGCAGTAAACATTAAAAAATGCATACCATAATATGCAAGCAATCAATGCAATATTGTGTCCTAAAAAGACCAGACCCACAGTGCCCAAGTGCCATGACATTTTGAGTTTTGCATTTCTGCGTGAATCTACACCCACATCTGTTTTGATTGTTTCCAGAGAGGACATACATTTCATGAACAAGTACAGTTACAACACATACCTTAACATTTCTGAAAACAGAAATATTTCACTATGATACATTTACTGTCGTGATCGTCTTTGGGTACGACAAGTAGACAAGCTAAGATCATAAATAGAATCTCAGTTTATTGTGGAACATAGTTGAATTTCTGGAGAGGACTTCTTTTAACAGAAAACACGCCAGCATATTTTTTCTACCATAATTTTGATACCGGTAAAGAGACAGTCAAAGCCTTTTGAATTATTATTTCATCATAAACAATAAAAGAAAGGCAGTTGCTACGGGTACGGCAGTTTCCAATGCATTTCAATGCAGAGAGGTACGGCAGTCCCAATTTCAAACCCTGACCCTGACCCTAACCATAATCCCTACTCCTTACGCCAATGCCTTCAAAATTGACTGCCGTATCTGTAGACACTGCCTCAAAGACAATCATTGAACAGATTAAATAAGGAAAATGCCACAAAAAGCATTCATTTATCTTACTTAGGGAGCAATTAGCATTTTTTCGTCAGGTAAACAGAGTCGGTACATAGTGGCTGCATTATATTAAAATGACCACCAATTCATTGGCGAAATTGGACAAGATTACAAAAAACTGACTCAGTAACCCGACTGTAAAGCAGCCTGTACTCATGTCTTACTGGCTACGGCAGGACAACACAGGTCTAAGACGCAGTTTACAAAGCCCTTACAGAATATTGAATAATTAGCCAGTTGTTCAGAACGAAAAGCGTCGTAATATATCTTTGTAAATTAATCTTCCCCCGTTGAAAGGTGACACATTTGTGCAGGACGTGCACTAGCAAGTTAAGTAACGTTATCATCTTCCAAACGTTACCCTGATTTGTTCTGCATGTTAGCTCACGTTAGCCCACAGTGCAACTGCCCGAGATCCTCCTGTTTCTCCTTGAAACATAATATATTCACTACAACGTTAAACTAATTAAGAGCTGACTATGTAAAATGGATATTTTAACTTGAGTACATAAGGACTGTACATTTTACCTGATTCGGTAGCCAAAGCGGAGACCGTAGAACCGCCGACCCCGTCCCAAGCACCTTACTCAACATGCAGGCAGCCATTTGGCCAGTGAGTCTAATCGTCTCTTCTTCGTGTGCTTTCATTTCAATAAAACCATGTCTGTGTATTGCTGCCACCCACTGGATACTATTAGTGAATCAAAATCAATTTTTGAAAAATGTAGACAAAATTAACAACAGATGAACATTAAATCCACCACCAATAATAATAATAATAATAATAATAATAATAATAATAATAATAATATTATTACAATTATTATTATTATTATTATTATTATTTATCTTGTCCAACCCAGCCCTTGCAAAGAAAGTCAGACTTGCTCTCCCTCTGAACTTAGGACCCAGTGTTGTCTACAAAGAAAATTACGTATGCAATCAGAATCAGCCAAGTTCTTCTCCTTAAATATCCTTTCAGGTTTATATGTTCGAATAAAACTTCATGTATGCAACAAGATCAGAAACTCCACATCCCTGAAGTATCAGATTAGTTGCTTTCTACGAACAGTGTACGCATATGCTTTGGAAAAATAAACAATCACATACTAAAAGATTGCGGACTTTCTCTCGCTCTCAAAAAAGAAAAATAAATAAATAAATTAATTAATTAATAAATACAATATATCAGCACTAGGGGCCAGTATAAGGCTAGAAACCTATTTGATGGATCGCCCCAGAATTACACTAGGGGTGCATCTCAAAGCGTAGGCTTCATCCTTTGAAGGCTGCATTTTTAGGGGTCGTCACTTAATTCCATCTGCCGAACTGACGTGACGTCATTTCGTCTCAGTTAAACAGCTTTGGTTTAAGTGAGTTGTCACTGGTTTACCTAACCTTAACCTTAACTCTAACCATTGACCCAAACCTACCGCTAAATTTCTCCTTTTCCCTTACCCTAAATGTCAGTTTAGCAGATAGAAGTTAGTGATGACCCCTAAAAATGCAGCCTTCAAAGGATGCAGCCTAGGCTTTGAGAAACGGCCAAGATCTAATGGTAGCAAGCATATTTACTCCCGTATGTCTATATCTGGAGCGAAATAAAAGCACACTTTATTGAACCATTGGAAATAACAAAATATAAAGATATCATGTAAAATAAATGTTATATCTATTTATTTTTTTATTTCGTTGCAAAAATATAGAGATCGTGTGTTATATCATATTCAGCGCACCCGCGAAGTTAGAGTATGAAGACTACATGATTGCCAACTGAAAAGATATGATGCCGGAAAATGCATTCCGACATGCTCTGTTTTTGACTACAGAACCCAGTGCACTGTTTTTCAGCCGCTGAATATGACTTTTTGTGCTATGCACTAATACACCATGCACTTATTCACTTTTTTTTTAATCAAGAAGTAAACATAACGAATATTGACAGCTCCTTTTGAAGTGGTGCTTGGGGCCTAAGTATATCCCACAGAGAATAATTTAGCTTTTAAAAGAAAGGAGCTTTTGGGCTGCAAAATAAATTATGTTCCTTATCACTCATTCTGACTTTGTTTTTGTTCTCAAGTATTTTGTTGTCTGAGTAAACAGTTATATAAGCATAACAATATACCATAGAATTAAGACCTTTCAAGCTTACTGGTATGCTAATTTGGGCCAAATTGGTGACAGAAAATTTTACAGTCGAAGAATTCCCAGTAAATAAGCCTTCATTTGATCAAGTGTGAGTGTGAAACCCCTGAAGTGCCAATGCAGTATTTAAAGCCCAAGTTTTAATTTTTAGATGTTTAGTCATCCTTAATCCTCCTTCAATCATCCCAGCATCTGTGATGGTATGGGGATGCGTTAGTGCCCGTGGACTAGGCTATATAAACATCTCGATGCTGAGGAACATTTATGCAACTTCTAGATAACATCTTTCCAGAGACATCCCGTCATGTTTCAAAAAGGCATCCACAAGCCACATTTTGTGCACACGTTAAAACAGTATGGCTTCCTAATCAGAGTGAAATTGCCACATTGGCTTAACTGCAGTCCAGAGTCATGCTGCATTCCATTTGTACTCGGAAGTCGGAATTTCTGAGTCGTAAGTTTCAACTGGAACGCCCCCCGAGGTCAGATTTCCGACTCGGAAAGTCGGAGTGTTGTGGGAATTTTAATTTACATTCCTGAAAGAAATTACACTGAGACGAGATGAGAGTAAATAGGATCCATTTTACTATGTGCCACATAGGGTCTTCGTTACAGGCAAGAACAAAGACAAAGAAACCTCTCCTTTGCTTTGGATATTTGTTAAAGCAGAACTTCATGATGTACGCCCTCTGGGTCAGCAGCGTGTGTGCGCATCCCATGTAAGTCTGGCTCCAGTAATTCTTAAAAGTTTCACCCCCTGCAGAAATTTACGTTTCCTTGGGTCTTATCTAGAACACTCCAGGCTCAGTTGGAACACACTGTTTCAGTAAACACACCTCATGACGCTTCTACATAGGAACAAGCTAGATTATAAAAGTTGCAATCACACATGGCCTAGGTGACCTAGGCCACTCGAGAACAAGTAAGGATAAACACTTAATGACTGAATAAACAAGTAAATCAATACTAAATGAATAGCAAGCAGGGATAACCAATTAATAACCAAATAAGCAATAATAAGTAATTTATGACTAAATTCCACCAACAGGAGAATCTTCACTACCCCCAAGTTAACATTTAAACATGGCTGCCCCAGGTGTAAACAGTAATTAGTAGCTCCTGTAAAATTTTGTTTATTACTTCTGACTTGTGTTTGTTGCACTAAATCAGCCGTATACATTCTTCAATGAATATATTTGGAAATCCTCTGTGTTGGAAGGCTGCAGAAGGACCGAATATTTGTCCAGAAGTTGCTTATATTCAGACAAGGCAAACGCGAGAATAGCTTTTGTAGACGTGACCATTTTGTTCATGTCACAAGACCAACACTCTCAGAAATAGGGGTACAGCAGGAGTCCATTTCTGTTCCCTAAGGTTTTATGTACCCTTTGGTGCTAATTATAGGACCTCAAGGTACATGTGTGAACCATTTTATGGTCTAAATGGTACTTTTATGTTCCAAAACAAATTAATGTTATGGCCCCAATTTGTTATTACAATTATAACACAACAGCAACAGCAAGGGATGACAGACACAGTTTTAACAACTAAAACACATTTAATTTTTAACAAAGACAATAACGACTAAACAACTAACAACTAAGACCAAGATTGATTATAACAAAAACAAAAAGAAATATTTACAGTCCCTTTTTGTGGGGCGGCTTGGTGATGTCCTGGGTGAGAAAAATCCACAAACACAGGCAAAAATCCACAAAAGAAACATCACAGGTCTTGAACAGAATGACAGGTCTGGTCACATGTATCCTTCTTCTTGCAATTTCTCCTACTACTTTACTGTCTCAATTCTCCCCTTTATATACTCTTTTGTAGACCCCACCCACATTTAGACCTCTTTTTTTTAATTTTCGGGGACTTGCCCCAGACATGTCCAGGACATGTCTAAACATAACTCCAGTCTGAGCTGAAAAAAAAAAAGGTAAATACTGCCATCCAGTGGCCTATATTCACATTACATTAAAAACCCACCTCTAAGGTGCAACAGCAGTACCTTTGTGGGTACTGCCCCAGTGACAAGCCTTGGTCTTTGAATGTAATCTGTTCTGCGAAAAATTTGTTTCACGTCCGATGTGAAAGCAGCTTAACTGAGCAGCTGAAGGCTTCAAGAACATCAAGGATAGCTGAATTAAATCCAAGAAGGGGGGGGGGGGGGGGGGAATCTTTCAAAAGTTGATAAATTGGTGTCCTCATTTCCCAAAATAATTACTTGGAGGACGGTTAAGAGGAGAAGTTAGGTAAAACAGTGGTAAACACACCCTTGTTTATTTCACTACTGAATTAAAGGAAAATGCAGAAAAAATTATAAGCAAATTATGCTGTTGCCATTGTAATGTGAATATAGGCCACTAGATGGCAGTATTTACCTTTTTTTTGTTAAGCTCAGACTGGAGTCATGTTTGGACATGTTTCCAGACATGTCTGGGGCAAGTCCCCGAAAATTAAAAAAAAGAGGTCTAAATGTGGGTGGGGTCTGCAAAAGAGTATATAAGGAAAAGAATTGAGACAGTAAAGGAGTAGGAGAAATTGCAAGAAGAAGGATACGTGTGACCAGACCTGTCATTTCTGTTCAAGACCTGTGTAGTTTCTTTTGTGGATTTCTTTGCCTGTGTTTGAGCATTTTCTTCATCCAGGACATCACCAAGCCACCCCACCAAAAAGGGACTGTAATTATTTCTGTTTTTTCTTATTTATCAATCTTGGTCTTTAGTTGTAGGTTGTTATTAGTCTTTGTCTTTGTTAAAAATTAAATGTGTTTTAGTTGTTAAAACTGTGTTTGTCATCCCTTGCTGTTGCTGTTGTGTTATAAATGTAATAACAAATTGGGGCCATAACAAATTGGGGGCTCGTCCGGGATAGACCATTGTGTGAGTAATTTATTGAAAATCTAACATTCCAAATTGTGAAATTGTTTTTGTGAATTTTCCTAGATATATATTGACAACAGCAATGGATGATTTCTTGGCATCACCAACCGTAGGGGTTTTGAAGTCTTTTAAAAAGACAGAACTGCTAGAAATTTGCAGACAGTTGGAGTTGACAGAGGTAAAACCAGCCATGCGAAAAGCAAGACTGGCTAGAGAGATAGTTGAATATTACATTGATGAAAATGTGTTTGCACCAGGAGATCTGGAACAGTTTCCAGTGGAAAATCCAAATATAGAAATGGAACTTAAATTAAAAATGCTAGAGATTGAAAGGGAGGAAAGAGAAAAAGAAAGGGAATTTGAGAGGGAAGAAAAAGAAAAACAAAGGCAGTTTGAGTTAGAAAAATTAGCAAGAGAAGAAAAACAAAGAGAATTTGAGGTAGAAAAATTTGCAAGACAGAGAGATTTTGAATTAGAGAAATTCGATAGAGAAGAAAGACTCCAAATGGAGCAACTAAAAATAAAAATTCAAACTGAAAATAAATTTCGGGCTAGCCAGGAGGTAAAACTGGTGCCTCCATTTTCGGAAAAGGATGTTGACAACTATTTCCAGTGTTTTGAAAAGGTAGCAAAGAGTTGCCAGTGGCCAAAGGAACACTGGCCTCTGATGTTGCAAACTGTCCTCAAGGGTAAAGCTCAACAAGCCTATTCGGCTTTGTCTGCAGATGATTCCTCTGATTATGAGGTTGTCAAAAAGGTTATTATGAGAGCTTATGAGTTGGTTCCAGAGGCTTACCGACAGAAATTCAGAGGTCTGAAGAAATCTGAAAATCAGACTTATGTTGAATTTGCTAATGAAAAGCAGGTTTGCTTTGAGCGCTGGTGTACTTCTATGGAGGTCAAGGATGATTTCAACTCACTAAAAGAGATGGTGTTAGTTGAAGAATTCAAGAACTGTGTTAAGGATGATGTTAAGACCTACCTTAATGAGAAGCAAGCACTGAACTTGCAATCAGCTGCCAAATTTGCAGATGAATATGTTCTCACTCATAAGTCCAAATTTCAGTCTAGCAGTAACAATAAATGGTCCCAATTTCAGAAAAAGGGTTATGGTGATACCCAAGATTCCTCACCCAAAGACAAATCTGGTGATGGTGCTCAGAAATCCAGTAACAGGTCTGATCAAAGTGTGAAAGCTGACAGTGACAAAAGTGGTCTAGTTTGCAGTTATTGCAAGAAATCTGGTCATGTTACAACTAACTGTTGGTTCCTTAAAGCTAAGAAAGAAAAAGAAAAGGATACCAAACCAAATGCCTTTGTGAAAACAAGGTTAGAAACCCCTGTAGTAGATAACCAATCTGCTAAATTGCCTGCTTCTTGTGGGGCTAAAAAGCCTAATACAGCTGACTTTGTGAGGGAGGAATTTCTTCCATTTGTGTCAGAGGGATTTGTGGCTCTGAATGAGCATACTACTCCTGTCCCCATATATATCCTAAGGGATACCGGAGCTTCTCAGTCACTTTTGTTGATGGACTCCTTGGAGTTACGTGATGAGACCGCTTCAGGGGATTTCATACTTGTACAAGGTATTGAAGGGAGGACTGTATCTGTACCCCTGCGCTCTATATTCTTGAAGTCAGATTTAGTTACAGGACAGGTAAAGGTGGGACTGATGTCAAGTCTACCGATAAAGGGTGTTTCTCTGTTGCTAGGCAATGACCTGGCTGGGGGCAAAGTAGTTCCCCCTGTACATCTTACTTCACAGCCGAGCACTGAAAATGGGGATGAGGACCCATCTCTGTATCCTTCTTGCGCAGTGACTCGTGCTATGGCCAAGAAGGCTAAAGAAGATGATGTTGTGGTGCCGTCTAGTACATTGAATAGTCAGGACTCAGGTGGTTCGCCTCATGACTCTGATTGGCCTACTATGGTTTCTCCGTTTGAGGACTTATCAGATACTTTTATCAGTTCTCTATTCAGCCAGCCGGATGGGTCTGGTGATTCTGATGTGTCTGGAGACTTGTCTCTGTCCAGAAAGCGGTTGATTGAGGAGCAAACTAATGATCCTGAAATTGGTGTACTAAAGAGGAGAGCCCTTCCTGAAAAAGAAATAGATGCAGTTCCAGTTGGGTATTATCTCAAGGATGGTGTGTTGATGCGGAAGTGGCGCCCTCCTGATATCCCTGCCAATGCAGATTGGGAAGTGGTCAGGCAAATTGTTGTTCCGAAGGTCTATAGGAATGAGATCTTAACAATGGCTCATAGTTTACCTTTAGGAGGTCATCTTGGTGTTAACAAGACTGTTGATAAGATCATGAAACACTTCTTTTGGCCTGGGCTTCGGAAAGACGTTTCCAACTTTTGCAAAACCTGTCACACTTGTCAGGTAGTTGGAAAACACCACTTAGACCCACCTGTAGCTCCATTGCAGCCTATCCCAGCATTTGGGGAGCCATTCTCTAGGGTCATTGTTGATTGCGTTGGTCCATTACCCAAGACTAGATCTGGAAATCAGTACTTGTTGACAATCATGTGTGCATCTACCAGATTCCCCGAAGCCATACCTCTACGTAACATCAAGGCAACTGCAATCTCGAAGGCTTTGATAAAGTTCTTCACGTTGTTTGGTCTTCCCAGGGAAATTCAGTCAGACCAAGGTAGCAATTTCACTTCTGGATTGTTTCAGCAGGTTGTGTATGAACTAGGTGCAAAACAGATTCTTTCTAGTGCCTATCATCCAGAAAGTCAGGGTGCCTTAGAGCGGTTTCATTCCACTCTCAAGACAATGATGAGGACTTATTGTTATGACCATGAGAAAGACTGGGATGAAGGGGTTCATTTGCTGTTGTTTGCAGCTAGAGAAGCAGTGCAGGAGTCTACTGGATTCAGTCCATTTGAGCTAGTGTTTGGTCATGAAGTGAGAGGACCTTTGCTATTATTGAGTGAACAATGGCAAGAGAAAGAGCCGCATATCAGTCTGTTAGACTATGTTGGCAAGTTCAAGGAAAGATTGCGTGCAGCTTGTGACCTTGCCAAAGAGAACTTGAAATCAAGTCAGGGAAAAATGAAAACTTGGTATGATCATAAGGCTAGAAGCCGTGAGTTTAAACCAGGAGACAAGGTCCTTGTGTTGTTTCCCTTGCAGTCCAATCCATTGCAGGCTAGATTTCATGGTCCTTATGAAATTCTGACAAAACTCAATGATCTCAATTACATTGTGAAGACTCCAGATAGGAGAAAACCAAAACAATTGTGTCATATTAACATGCTAAAGCCTTATCATGACAGAAATACTAGGGTTGCAGCTGTCACTTCAGATTCTCCAATGGTCGAAACGTGTGAAGATGAGGGGGAGTTTCAAGATGATGAACCAAGAATTAAAGCTGAAGTTCTTTCATGTAAATTGTCAAATTCTGAAGTGTTACAAAATCTTGATGTAAAACTCCAGCACTTAGAACCCTCACAGAGAGATCAGTTTGAAAGGTTGATCAAGAAATATGAGGATTTGTTTCCTGATGTTCCAAAGAGAGTCACTATAGCCTCTCATGATGTAGATGTTGGTGATGCCAAACCAATAAAACAGCATCCATACCGGATGAATCCTGAAAAGAGAAAGATTGCTGAGAAAGAGGTTGAGTACATGTTAAAACATGATATTATCAGACCCTCCAACTCCGATTGGAGTTCACCCTGTGTGCTAGTTCCAAAACCTGATGGAAGTACTAGATTCTGTGCAGATTATCGCAAAGTCAATGCTGTAACTAGAACTGATGTGTTTCCAATACCTAGGATTGATGATTGTATTAATAGTGTAGGGCAAGCAAAGTTTCTGACCAAGATTGATTTATTGAAGGGTTATTGGTGTGTGCCTTTAACTGAGAGGGCCAAGAGCATCTCTGCTTTTGCCACACCATCTGGATTGTACCAGTATGAAGTCCTACCCTTTGGCATGAAAAATGCCCCAGCCACGTTCCAAAGGATGATACAGTCTACAATCGCCGGATTGCCACACACGGGTGCATACATCGATGACCTGATCACATGGAGTGACTCCTGGGAAGAACATCTAAAAGATGTAGAGACGTTGTTCCAGCGCCTGACCCAGGCTAACCTGACTGTTAACCTGAACAAGAGTGACTTTGGTTGTGCTACTGTCACCTATCTTGGCTACGTCATAGGCCAGGGTAAGGTGGCACCCATAAATGCTAAAGTCCAAGCCATCATGGACTTTCCAGTTCCTCACAACAAAAAAGCTTTGCGCCGCTTCCTTGGAATGATCGGGTACTACCGCAAGTTCTGCAAGAACTTTGCTGAGATTGCTCTCAGTCTAACTAACCAACTGAAGAAAGGCGTAAAGTTCACCTGGGATGATGCATGCCAGAGAGCCTTCGATCACCTGAAGTCTCTGCTGTGTCACTTCCCCGTGCTCAAATCTCCTGACTTCAACAAACCGTTCTCCATCGCGGTCGATGCTAGCGACCAAGCTTGTGGATCTGTGCTCCTACAGAGAAGTGACTCTGATGACATTGAGCATCCCGTGGCATACTTCTCCAGGAAGTTCAATCGCCACCAAAGGAACTATTCCACAATAGAGAAGGAACTGTTGGCTCTGGTCCTTTCTTTACAACACTTTGAGGTTTATGTTTGTTCAGGACAAAAGCCAATGATTGTGTACACTGACCAAAATCCGTTAATGTTTTGAGTAAGATGAAAAACAAGAATCGGAGATTGTTGAATTGGAGTTTGATTTTACAGGAGTTTGACTTGGAAATTAAGCATGTGAAGGGTACAGACAATGTAATTGCTGATTGCTTATCCCGTGTTTGAATGTGTATATATATATCATGTGTTTGAATATTGTATGATATGTATATATAGACAAGTGTTCACTTAACCATTTTGTATTGAAAAGAAAAATTTTGCCTTTGTGAGTCAAAATTTTTCCCTTTTGGAATGGAGGTGTAATGTGAATATAGGCCACTAGATGGCAGTATTTACCTTTTTTTTGTTAAGCTCAGACTGGAGTCATGTTTGGACATGTTTCCAGACATGTCTGGGGCAAGTCCCCGAAAATTAAAAAAAAGAGGTCTAAATGTGGGTGGGGTCTGCAAAAGAGTATATAAGGAAAAGAATTGAGACAGTAAAGGAGTAGGAGAAATTGCAAGAAGAAGGATACGTGTGACCAGACCTGTCATTTCTGTTCAAGACCTGTGTAGTTTCTTTTGTGGATTTCTTTGCCTGTGTTTGAGCATTTTCTTCATCCAGGACATCACCAAGCCACCCCACCAAAAAGGGACTGTAATTATTTCTGTTTTTTCTTATTTATCAATCTTGGTCTTTAGTTGTAGGTTGTTATTAGTCTTTGTCTTTGTTAAAAATTAAATGTGTTTTAGTTGTTAAAACTGTGTTTGTCATCCCTTGCTGTTGCTGTTGTGTTATAAATGTAATAACAAATTGGGGCCATAACACCATAAAAAACAAAGCATCGTATATTTGAATATTTTGCTCAGTATAAGCGTGATGTCACTTCAGAAAAGCACTGCAATCAGCAGATACAGAATATGATGAGACATTGTCCTTCTTAAAAAAATTCAAAAAAAATTTTTTTTTTTTTCTGACTTAAAGTGCACTATGCACTTTACTTTCTGCGTGATTATAATTTTGTCTCAATTCACTGACATCTCTCCAAGATCCGCTGGCTGCCTGCCCCTCAATTCACGGTAGAAAAAAAAACCCCAGACTCTGGACGCACAGGCTTCATAAACTGTAAATAAACACAAGGGTCACAGGCTGTGCCCGAGAACATAACAAACATTCCCGGCCAATCACCGACAAGAGTTGACAGTTATGGCAGCATGGGAAGGAGGGAACTATGGGAGGGAGGGGGTGGGCTACCCCTGTTTTGTTTGAATTCGAATGTCAACAGAAGTGATGTCAACAAACTTGCGTAATGCACCTTTAAGGAGAAACTTTACTGAACTGTTGGAGAGTAAAGGGTTAGCATTGGTCAAGGATAATTTAAATACCACTAATTGTTTTTAATTTTCATTTCATTTACTGTATAATTTTTATTTATTTATTTTTTTTGGAAATGGACTTGTCCAAGACAAACTTAGCCAACCGTAACACAACAGGACACCAACGGTGTTCAATAGCTAAACCAAAATGATTGTTTTTATATTGTATATCGATGAGCAGAAGGGGGGATTGTCGACGTGTTATATGTGGTTGTGCTTGGAAACTCGTGTATGTGTACGGCACGGCATAGCCAAAGGAAGCGAGATTTATTTTGTTTGTCGGGGTTACAAGATCATTTTATACACCCAGGGAGGGCATGGTTGGTTTTTTTCCTTTTCTGTCATAGACTGTAAACTGTGGACAGTGATTTGTTAAAAATTTATGGGTTGGAAGATATTGCTATAGCAATAACCTCATACTCTATACGCATGCAGGAAAGCAGACTGATAGATGATTTGAATAAAACCATCAGTGCAGCTACTGTAGAAAGATATTACTTGGATTGGCAGCTGAACAGTAGGACTATAACAAAATCAAATCTTTTTTTTTTCTTTATCTTCAGTGTAATTTTATGAGGCTTTCATAACCTGCAGCTGACAAAGGACAATGGTGTGCAGTCTGAAGCCTGAAATTAGGATCCTTCGAATTTTAACTGGGTCAAAAATTGTTATTCCTTCGTTTCTGTCTGGGAAAATAAAGCTACCTCAAAAGATCACATTCAATTGGCTTTTGTCAAGTTTATATCTTGGTCATCCTATGAAAACAGATCTGTAAGATTTGTGCTAGTTTCAATATGAGGCCTGCACCCGCAAGCATAATGCACGGTTCTTAATATTGGTCTTGTGGACTCTCAGTGTATGCAGGTTTTGTTCCATCGCATTTGCAATCACTAGTTTAAACTGCTGTTAATTTTTCTTAATTAAGTCCATTTCATGTTTAAAGGGATTATTTACTCTCTTTAAATAACATTGGCTAGATACGTTATAGCAGTGGTTCCCAAACTCGGTCCTGTGCACCACCCACCCATGCTGGTTTTTGTCCTAACCACAGTTGCTATCGTTAATTTTAACAAGCTGTTCGTCCTAACTGGGTGCAATGATGTTTAGAGCTGTAATTTATTCTCTGAGGACATATCTAAACAGATATGCATGCATGCAGTGAAGAATAAATATCATATCCACATTCTGATACATTACTGATAACTGCATAAAAAGAGGAAAAAAATTACCCAAAATAAATGATCAGTGGGTTCCTAATTGGTAAAACTGTGCACGCATGGTTGCAAAAGCTAACAATTTATTAGATAAGCAAACAATGAACCTGCTAAACTTGTTTTGTGTTGTTCTTGTCATTAAGTGCAATCAAATAGCTGTGAAAGAACTCTGAACAGCTGTGTCATGCAATCAATGTTAGTGCTCACCGATTTTCTCGATGTCTTATTTGATTTGTTTAAAAATGTTTTCTGAATTGGCTTTGCTAGGGGAAAAAAGCATGTTTGAGTCTTTTTTTTAATTTATGGCATACGACAACATTTCCATTAAAATTTGGCTGTACACTGCAAAAACCTGCTGAAGACACAAAATACACCTAATTAGAACACATTAACAGCTTATTATACGATAACAATCATGGTCGGAACGGAAACCAGCGAACACGGGGAGGCCCCAGCACCGAGTTTGGGAAGCCCTGCTATGTAGGATAATAACTGCTTTATTGCAGTAATTGAAAAAAAAAACTTGCAACTTTTGGGAAGATGGTGAATCAATCGTTCAAATGACACTGGCAACCATGTGACGTTTCTCCCTTATTACGCTGTGCAGGTTCAGATCGTTATCATTTGCCTTGTTTTTACATTTGTCATTTACTGCAAAATGGCTATTTTTTAGAAGCAATGGGCTCTCACTGTCATTGATTAGAAGCCAATTGATTCTTTATTTCCTCAGTTACAATTTCCCCCTCTTTTTCTGCAATAAAAAAACATTTGCAATGTAGTAGAGTACGAACATGAAACTCTTTAAGGCATGCTGTCCCTAATGTAATGCAGCTAAATAGGGTAAATTATCCTCATTAATATGAAAAGTGCAATTTACTTTACACCTTGTTAAAATTCTGGTATAGCAATTGTAGTTCAGGAGAAAAAAAAAAACATACCCTGGTTCTTGCAAAGAATGGCATTGAGAACCACCGATTTTGCAGATGCTGAAATCCAGAGCTCTTTTACAGATGTTCTTATCAAGAATGTTTGACATAGCTTCAGTGTTTGTCCATGGTACCAGTTAATACTGCTGAATATGTACTGTCACATATCAGGTTCATTACCATGATCATGGGGGTGATGATTCTGTCCTAGTATGCAATCAAATCTTTGGATCAAACGCCTTGGTTTATCATGTCATGCTACTTTACCATCATATTGCACGAGCACAAGTCTATATTCAGAGATCCCCTCTGACTGCATGTGCTGGGGAGACTGGGGTCTGATGAGTCATGGGCACAATATGAGCCAGATGACATATTTGTGATCAATAGATGTCAGAGCTGCTTAAAATAGGCAAAATAGTGATATGGCTCATCGGTCCCCATGGCTCATTAGATCCCAGTCTCTCTTACTGCATATTTTGAGAAGACACCTCCCACATCCTGACTTCATTTTGTAAAACCTGTGGGTAGTGTTGGGATTATAGTTTGCGGTGGTTCAAAATCGACAGCTCTGACGATGAAAATTTAGCAGAAGAAGGAAGGAAAACAACATCTGCCCGCACTTTCAATTGAAAACTTCATTCTTGCAGTGAGGGACTTACAAATTAAGTACAACTGAGACCACATTAGCCCTGGAATTTCTGCCTGTCTCGCTTGTGGTGAGGAGGCGGCAGGGAGAGCTGGCAGAGATCTGGAGGTGGGCCGGCTCCGCGGAGGAGTTAATGGGTCAGACGGGGAGTGAGACCTCAGAATGAGCCTCGGAGGTCCGCAGGGAGAGTTGTGCCAAAAGGGGAGTTAGGTTTTGGAAACACTTGACTAAAAGGTTGCTGGATATCTAAAATTCACAAAATCTACGGCTGCCTTCCAGCTTGTGTATAACCAAACTACACTAGAACACAGACGATATAAAACTGTTTTGTGGCAGGTACTGTAAATGTTTACTTTTACAGTGGTTAATATGAATATACTTGCAGACAACACCACCCAACATAATGAGCTGATCAGCTGATTTTCAAAAAAAGGCCTCATTTTACCTAATTTAGGAATGCTGAGTTAAAGGGGCAATATGTACCAGACATTAAGGAATGATGTTAATTTCAAATACTTACATCAATGACAACAGTAGTCTAGCCAGAATATTCTCAATACAAAACCGAAGTTGCAGCCCACAACTAATGTTTATGTTTTCATTTTGTGTTTTGGCCGGTTGCGCCGCCCTCCAACTATCTCCCAATCACAAAGTCAGTAGCATTGCGGCATCCAGGTTGCCAGTTGCCACTGAGTTGCAGCTACCAGCGTTTCGGAGCACAAATGTCTGACGTTACTAAACCTAAATACCTCGTTATGATTCCGAAACACGTCTTGACAAAGTCAGAAACAAAACAAAGATCTGTATAGGACAGGCCTTTGAAAGATGGTGACAGCTGAAAGCAGAGAAAATTGGAAGACTGACGCCGAAGTTGCTAATTTTCTCCTGGGCAGGTAAGATTTAGCTCAGTTTTGGCTACCGTGATTCTATTTAATGTAGGCACGGTTATTTCAAATATTCTCTACAGTCGAATAACGTTATGAATGTTCGTTCGTGGTACGTTAATGCGTATGCAGGCGGCCTTGGGTCATCGAACTGACTAGGTAACAAATTGAGAAATAAACACTGCGACTCGTCATTGCTGACATTAGCGATGCGTTGTTAGTCTGTTTCTCTGGCATTATGCTGAGACGCTGTGGAAACCGTTTCAACATTAGCACTGCCATTATGGCAATATGAAATTTAACTGAGACAGTACATTGGTCAAATGAGTCCTCATTCATTCTTCACGCTTTTTACAGTATGGGCTTTAGTGGGCTATTGACACAGAGGAGTGACGAGCAAGTTGACCAATATGACCGTTGCTTAAGTTAGTCATTAGTCTCGATCTTTTCTGAACTGAACTGAACACGACCCTGTCAGAGCAAATCACTGGTGATATTGAAACGTAGCCATAGTAGCTCCGTGTAGTAGATGTTCTCGCTGGATCCGGCAACCTAGCTGGCAGCCTCTCGTCTGGGGGAGAGGAGGAGGGGATACTGCGCTCTGCACTATTTGAATGTGACTGCACTACCAGTTTTGGCCACAAACTTACATACGGCTCCTTTAAAAATACGAGTATAAAGTTTCTATCATGTACGATTTTTAACTAACATAAGAATGAAGATTTTCCGTATTATATCAACAACAAATACTGTTTGGGTGTTGTGAAACACCCACAGATGCAGCAGGAAACATCTGGATCATGTTTGCATATTCTTTTATCAGTGGCCTGATTACTAAACCAGAAATCAGGATTAGTCATAAAATAATGTCTTTGGAATCACTCATCCATGTGAAAATCAGCTGAGAATGGAACAAATACTTCTCACCTGGCTCATAGGAAGATGGAAATCATGTCTTTGTGACAGTTTTGATACATGATGTTACAAGACTTCTTAACCTTACAAGAGGTTTTCGAAAGTGACAATGCTATAAAATGCACATCAGATACTTTATGAAGAACTGCGACATGCTAGAGCAAAAAATAAATAAATAAAAATAAATAAATAAATAAAACAAAAATTGGAATTATTTTTGGAATCAGCACAATAGATTCTATTCAGAAATAATCATGCAGGTTGGTGTAATTAAGGAGATTCTTTATAGGACTTAAACTTTGCCTTTTGTGCTATGGCTCGTCTCATACTGCTTTCATTGGAATTTGTGTAGTTTTCTGAAAAACCCGAAGGCTGAATGTTGCTTCAAACTAAAGATTTGTTTAAAAAACAAAGCAAATGACATATTTCAGCTCCAATACCAAATATTAACATTATTTTTAAATTACAAACATATATATTTTTTCCCTGTGAAATCCTTTTTCATCGTCCATTATTGTCCGTTATAATTTCCACAGTATTCTTGTTGGTTGGGGAGATCAGGAGTAAAGTGGTTGTCTGGCTTTAATTGTTTTCTCAGTTCTAAGAAACATGATGGCGAATGAACCAATCACGGCGGTCTAGACTGATTCTCAGGTTTTGTTTGATATATTGACTCATCTAAAGCAAACAATCGAGATTAGAAGAGTCTCTTTGCGCAACTTCGACCATAGACCCCAGGGAACCGAAAACCCTGCTCATTCCCGGTTAGCAGTGACTAATATCCAATTCAAACTCACGTTAGCGAGGAAAGGGAGTAAACCGCAAAAATGTACTTTGATTAATAATTAAGCCTGCATCGCTCCACTCCCAGGACGGCAGGCACCTGCTGTAGATTATATTAGTAATCCACATTGATTCTGCAACGTCTGTTGTGCGACTGTTTTCTTTTTCTGTGAATAGTTAATTGTTTCCATTTGGTGCGATGCAAATGTACTCCCAATAAGATACCTGTTCGCACTAATTGACATTGAGTGATCATGACGAAAAGATTTGTGTAAATACTCACAACGCCTGGGGTCACGTGAATACTGATTGCTGCTCTCAGCAACTGGAATAAGGAATCAGATCCTTTATGAAAAAGACATTTATAGAAATGTATGTCTGTGACTTATTATTATTTACATATTATTATTTCCATGACATCTTATTATTTCCATCCACAGCCAGATTATTTTGCTAATTACCTCTACGTGGGTGCTTAGTAAGAAGCTGTCACTAATTAGCAAATCACTGCGGGGATTTTATAACTGCCCATTGGCAGCCTGGGAACAGTGTCATGTGTCAAGCTGGTGCATTTTTTTTAACTGCTAAACAGATAAACTTGCAGCCTTGCTTTGGTTGGTTAGGGGTGATTTTGTAGTGAAGCCATGGTGGTGCCCATTGCAGTGTGCTTGGGGTATGTTGTTTGTTGTGGGATGTTGACACTTTTAATTGGATAACTTGGTGCTAAAAGTACTGAGATCATAATGTTTCACTGAGGAGTGAGTAAAATGATTTTTGTATTAGTTTGGGGGGGGGTTTCCTCGTGTGGAAATGACTGACGTACAAACTGCACAAGGCTTGTCAATGGTATGCCTGTGTACATGGCTCTTGGGAGCAGAATTTTATTTTCTGGAATAATTGGGGTTTTTTTTTTTTTATTTTCAGACTTTCTTTGCTTTCAGTCTTTTCATTCATTGATGGCTCTTCCACTGATGGCGGTAAGAATTTTGCTCTTCAGTCTGAACATGTGGCCGTCTTAATCTGAAGTTACCATGAATCTTCTCAAATTTGTCCACTTTGTTTAATCAGATCTCGCTCTCTGCCTGTAATCTTTAACTCTGCTTTTCCATTACCTGTCTCTAGCCAAAGATGGCAGGTTGAGCGCTGTGTTCCAGGCAAAGGCTCGAGTCAGATCTTTGCACCATGGCGAGTTTGTGAAAGGTGGCAGTGGAGGCCAGCATCGTGAGAGTGAATGGCCTCCGAGGCATCCGCCTAGGCATCATGAACAACACTACGAGCATGGGCACGGCTACCTTCCCTATGGCGAGACCTCCCAACGCCGCCAATATTCCCAACACCGTTCGCTCTCGCATGCTCATCCCTACCCTCATACGCACAACAGATCGGTCAATGTGGATTTGTCCCACACTGTTTCCAGTCCAGGTGGACATGAGCCATATCACACACACCCTGAGCGGGTTTGGCGTAATCGTCCAAGACCGCACAATCAGCAATCCCACTACCCACTCTATCCCCACCGCAACCTGGACCAAGGCAGGCTGAGACCATGGCATTACCAGGAGCACTCTCGCCAGAGAGTCGCTTCCCATGGTGCTCGACGGATTTCCGGTGCTGGGTGGTATCCTTCAACCGAGTTAACCTCTGAGGTAACGGATACCCATAGAGACCGCTACCACCATACCTACTGAGGTACGTCCAAAAGCCTGTATGTCACCTATGAACTGGCAAAACTACTGTAATTCACTTTTTTTTTTAATTTTTTTTTTTTTTTGTTTTATAAACTGCCTAGGAGATGAAGGAATGCAACTGACTTCATGACCATGCTGCACTACAATTGAAGTAAAATGAACGATCATGTGACTTGGAGATCTTGGCCATGCATTCCAATTCAAGCTTTGACGGGACTTCATCAGTAAATGAACCATGACAAACTACTGCCCAACCCTGCATTACTTCAGTATTACCAACATTGAAACTTTTTTGACTTGACACACTTTGTGAAACCTGCATGTTATGCTTTGGCATAGAAATTTGTTATTGATGCAAAATGGGGTCACATGAATATTTGTATCTTTTTGTGCACTGCATTAAACTTGGAGTCAAACTGTCTTTGGAATGTCTCTCTGCCTGAACTACATCAATTGTCTGCTGTGATGGTACTCCCTCAAACATCTGATTTGTACTCTAGAAAATTGCACACCGAGACAGGAGTATTTGGTAGGAGGATGACAAATTCTTGGGGGGGGAATTTGTTTTCAAAAAGGTTAAGAACTGGACTAGGATGAGATGTGGACAAAGCTTTTGTTTCTGGTGCACAGAAGGGTCTTAGTCCCTTTAGCTTAGTGGAGGCACTGCAGTAAATGGTCAAAATTTACAGTAACTCAAATGGGAAGCAGGAAGTCTACCTCCAGCATTCATGCTGGCTCTACTCCCAGAATTAAACTTGTGCACCACTGAGTCAAATTACAACTGCATGCACACAAGTGATGTGAATAACATTAACAGCAGCACACTTGTCTGTAGACAAGCTTGGATGGTGACAGTTGCTTGTCATAGTTGATGTGGAACTGGGTTCTGAACAACTTTTCTACAAGCACCAAATTGAAGACCTATGTGCAAGTTTGAGATCTGCAACATTGTTTTTGAAAACGAGTGTTGGCGACTTTGGGTGCTTCCTGAACACAGGTCTTCAGTTGTTGCAGCCTGACCAGTAGTTGAGGCTGGAAGTGGTGACATCTCTGGAGTTCTCCCCATTAGAGTCCATCAGAGGGGGGGAAACCATAAACCAGCAACCGTGTCAGGCAGCCAAGGCTTATCGATGGACAAAGGTGAGGCCCTGATGTGTCATGACTGCCAGTGCTCTAATGTTATTCCATGAGCCACTTTAAATGACATGTTTTTACATTGAACAAACCAACAATGTAATGCATTGCAAGCTTTATGTAAGTTGCAAGTTTTATTTAATACAAAGCATTGGATTATTTTGGGACTGCTATGGGCTTCTTCAGAAAGCATATCAAATGGAGGTGTTCAATATGACCAGCAGGGGGCATTGTTATCATTTGTTCATGATGCCCTCAGGACTAATTACACTGAAGTGGGCATGATGTATTTTATCTGACACACTGGAAATGCAAGGACTATGGACCCTTTCGGTTTAAGGACGAGAAAGCGATTTGTAGTGCACATGCTCTCTGCAGTCTGTGGGGCAGAAGATGCACAAATCGCGTTGAAAAGGTGGGGAATTACAAGTTATTTCGTTTTCCCCCCCCCCCCCTTGGTAAAAGGCATTTTACAGCGTGGATTCGGACTACAAACGGGAATATTTTTTTTTTAATCAGGAACATTCTAGGGTGTGCAGCGTACATTTTGTCACTCGCGCTCAATCACTGACCCATCCACACTCACTCACTGACCCACTAATACTCACTCACGCTCACTCACCGTCCCACCCACACTCTCTCACTCACTGACCCACCCTCACTCACTCTCTCACTCACTGACTCACCCACTCTCACTCACTCTCGCTCACTGACCCACTCACACTCAATCACTGACCCATCCACACTCACTGACCCACTCACGCTCACTCACTGACCCACTCACTCTTACTCACTCACTGAGCCACCCACACTCACTGACCCACCCAAACTCAGTCACGCTCACTCACTGACCCACCCACACTCACTCACGCTCACTCACTGACCCACCCACACTCACTCACGCTCACTCACTGACCCACCCACACTCACTCACGCTCACTCACTGACCCACCCACACTCACTCACGCTCACTCACTCACCCACCCACACTCACTCACGCTCACTCACTGACCCACTCACACTCACTGACCCACCCACACTCACTCGCGCTCACTCACTGACCCACCCACACTCACTCACGCTCACTCACTGACCCACCCACACTCACTCACGCTCACTCACTGACCCACCCACTCTCACTCACTCTTGCTCACTGACCCACTCACACTCACTCACACTCACTCACTGAGCCACCCACACTCACTGACCCACCCAAACTCAGTCACGCTCACTCACTGACCCACTCACTCTCACTCACTCACTGAGCCACTCACGCTCGCTCACTCACTGACCCACTCACGCCCACTCACTCACTGACCCACTCACGCTCACTCACGCTCACTCACTGACCCACCCACACTCACTCATGCTCACTCACTGACCCACTCACACTCACTCACTGACCCACCCACACTCACTCACTGGCCCACCCACACTCACTCACGCTCACTCACTGACCCACTCACTCTCACTCATGCTAACTCACTGACCCACCCACACTCACTCACGCTCACTCACTGACCCACCCACACTCACTCTCACTCATGCTAACTCACTGACCCACCCACACTCACTCACGCTCTCTCACTCACTGACCCACCCACACTCACTCACTGACCCACCCACACACACTCACTCACTCATTGCGCAGGTGTGATTTGGAATTCCAGAAGTGGCAGAACCATCTTCTAGCTGGTCGTCTCACGCTCCTCTCATGGATGTACTGCCTTACTGACTGTATACAGAAGAGATGTCTTCCAGAAGATAATTGTCCCTCTGGAAGAACTCAAATCGCAGAAGCCAATGGACGTTAAGTTGGGATGTTCAGTGGGACACACACTCGTTACTCATGGTGTCTCCCTGCTGTTTTGAGCTTGGTGTGCATTGAGAAAGTAGCGAACAGATTTGTTACATTGCCACAGTAATTTAAGTCGGTAGTCAAGTGTTTATTGGCATCCCCGCAGTTCTTCATTTTACTGCCAGTTATAAAAGAAAAGATAATGCTGGTCATAAATATTTATGCAAGAGCATGAATATTCATCATTTTCAGGGGGTTTGAATAAGCTGCATTTATGGTTATTACAACTTTATGAGTTTAGAGGGAACCCGAGACCTTTTAGAACTTACTGTGTTCAACAATAATCATTATAAACTTTGTTTTATTGCTTTATTGATTTATGACCCCAGCAAATGTAAATTCCATTAAGACGATAAAGACATCCAAAGAATAAACTCCTTCCTGCTAAAAATTTGAAGACTGACAGTCTCTGAGTTGTTTTCAAGGACCAGACGCCAATCCCATTCAGAAAAGGACAAGTACACTCGGCGGGCTAGCTGAAAAATGTCAAACGGAATGATAGTGGTTTTCAGTTTTGTTGCCATAGCAACATCTGTGAACTGACTCAAAGAGAGGCCACCAATACAAAGAGGAAGTGGGGTCTCGTTGGTCTCCGATTCGCCCACAACCTCTGCGCCCCAAAATTAAGCATCAAGTAGCTGTGTTTTTATATGAATGGGAGAGAGAAAAGCCGTGATGCGCTGGCGGGGTTTGTTATACTGGAAAAGGACCCTGCGGAGATTTAGACGGGTCATTTCTAATCGTGTTTTTATGTTCTGACTTCGCACGCAGTAGCAGTTCACACCGGGTTCTAAGTTTGCAAAAATAAACATTTGGCACCCACAGATTTGTTTTAATTTCACTGAACTCGTATTGCCTTTGGTTTGTCAGTTACAGGAAATATTTGTCTGTGTTTTTAGAAGTAAGTTGACAGACAGAGGCGATGGCCGGGAAAGTACTGAGGGCATGATCTTGTTCTTTGCTTAAGATCTCCTTGGGTTTTTTTCGTGAAATATACACAATATTCCACCTCTGTGCCCGTTCCTCGCTTTTTCTTGGCACGACATCACTTCAGTGGACTTGGGTAACACTACAAATTGAATTTCAGAGCTGTTTAACCTTCTAGTGTCAGTTACAGGTCAAACTTCAGTGATGGGGTCGCGCATTCGCTGTCAGAGTCTGTTAAAAATGCGATGCACCTTGAGCTGTCCCTGCAATGTGAGTTTAATTAACGATCCCGTCGGAAGAAAACAAATTTAGCTAATTTAAAATGTGTTTCTGTCTCTTACCATATCATGTTTAATTTATTTGGTCTGAGCCATTTGTATTTTATTTGAAAGCCTTGTTTATTTACAAAACAAATTTGTTGGAGTACAGTGCATGGAAAACTGAATACATGTAGTTCATTGAGCTAGTTGCTTTTACGACTTTGATAATATTTTACTGATTAAATTACATGAAGCTCAGCGAAAGTTCAGTCAGGAGGACTCTGTCTCTCGCGCACGTCAACTCCGTTTATTTTCTTGTCACTCACTCCCATGCTCTCCCATAAACCTCTGCAGTTGATGTCTGGGCCTGTTAATTGAGCAGTCAGCTGGAGTAGCAGCTGATCTCTTCCATCCAATCGTGACACACCTCAGTCGCATCGCTAGCCTATCGTTATGTTGCTGTCTTTTAAAAAAAAGTCATTTTTCTCTGCTCTTGTTCGTTCCTGCTGCCGTTCGCTGACCCTCCTCCTCCCCAACACCATCCTGCGCCATCAGACCTTCCGTACTGCCGCTCCAACGCCACCAGCCTTCAGCCACCACCGCCACCAGCGTCTGGACTCTTCGGGGATTTTCCTGCTGCTGCTCTGAGCCGCGCCCCTGCTCTACGAGTCTCCCGAAGAGTCCAACCGCCAAAGACGTGTCTGATTTTAAGAGTGTTAATTCTGACTGCTGTCCCCCAGCCGTCCTGATCCTCTCATCCCTAATTTACCTTCAATTTATTATCCAGCCTGTGGAGGATGGGCTTCCCCACTACAGCCAGGATCCTCCTGAGATTTCTTCTCACTGAGGAGTTTTTCTCACCCCCGTTCGAGGCCTTTTCTCCCTACAGGGAGAGTTTTTTGCCTGCTATTCGGGGATTAGGGACTAGTCTGGGCTCTGCTCTTTTCTCTATGTAAGGCGCTATATAAATAAAATTGAATTGAATTGAATTCTACTCATGCTCAAAGCATAATAAATTTTTCCAGATTTCACTGGAGTCTCTCCTGATTGAAATGGAGGATATAGAGGTGAGAGTGCTAGCGCAGGGAAATGTTACCTCAGTCCTGAAAATCTCCAGGGTCAGTCAATTTTTTATTATTATTTTTAGACCTCAATAATTGGAGAGGCAAGTGCTAAAAGTACCAAAGTTGCATTTTCACACGTCTTGAGGTAAGGATGGGAAAACATTTTTTTTTTTTCAAAATTGACATTTTGTCACTTAAGTACTTTTAGCACTGGGGCCTACAGTTGGAACACTTCAGAACACAATTGAGGAACGTGTGACTTGGGCCAAAATTCGGTGCTGTTTCTAAGTTTTAATGGTAGTAACTAAAACCAACAGCACACAAAGTATACCGGAATAACGTTCGCGAGCCTTTGTGTTGATGGAATTACTCTCAAGACCATCTGATCACAGTTCTACTTGCAAGCAGGGTTTATAAAATACAGCCAAAAGTCTAAGCCTTAAAATAAATCCCACATTATGCCAACTTTTTTTTTTATTTTTACGTTTTACACTTCTTTTGCACAATTTTTATTATTTGTTTTTGAAGCATTAACATTTCTACAATAGAATTAAATTTAATTAAGATCACCCTAAACCTGGAAAAAAATATGTATACAGTGGTCTGAAGATAATACGATATGTTTTTTTCCCCTCATTTACGTATTTGACGAGCAATGACTATGTGATGTTGAGAAAATATTGAAGTAGCACATATAATATCTGACATTTATCATTCTGATGCTTTCATTCCATTGTGGAGCATTTGACCCACGAGCCTGACTTTGGGACCCTGCATAAAGTTTTAAGCTACATAACATGTACCACTTTTACTACGCAGCCAGACAACCTGTGCTTTGATGGATGGGTCGCCTGACGCGTCGATATGATGAAACTTTCTTTCATGTTTACTGAGGAGAGAGTGATGTTTGGCAGGGGTTGATATAGGAGCTGTGTCTGCTCGCGTTAAGCGCTCTGACAGATTCCCCATGGGAGGGTCAAAGGTCAGCTACTGCGGCAGTGGTCCCTCATCCAGCAGACGCGGAGGCCGATTGTCAGCAAAAGTGGGCCAGGCCAGGCGACCTTTGACCTCTTACTCCCCATTCCAATGAGAAGGGAGACGACCGCGGAAGGCCGGCAGATTTGGTTTTCCGTGCGGCATTCCCATGGCAAGCCCGGGCGACCCGTCAGGAATCCTATTCCTCCCTGCCGTCTCGAACACCTCCGCTCCTCCGCAGCGAGAGGGCATTCCTGTCCCGCCGACTTTTCACATTACCGACATCTTTAATTTCCTGCATCATTTTTCACAGCTGTCTAAGAGAGAGAGAGAGACGCACCGATGAATTTCACATCGTCAGAATTTCAGACCATCACTGCAAAAAAATGTCAGTGTGAAACAAGTCTTTTAATGTTGTAGTGAGAATTAACTTCCTAATTTTCCCCTCTAAAGTAGTAAATATTAGCTTATTTTAACCCTTCAAGCGCTAAATGCAGCTATTGTTGCTCCATGATATATCAAAATCAAAGCTGTTGAAAGCCCATCATGTGGTAACTTGTTTAAAAGAGCTCCCCTAAACAAGTCATCACATGATAGGTGACAAGATAATGAAATGTATATTTTCTGAAAATTTATTTCAGCACTCTCAGCGTGAAGTTGCCATGTGCCTGACAAGTGAAATTTTCTTATCCCAAATGCAAATTTAGAAGTCAGTTGAAATAATCTTGCCTTATTGGCAAATTTTTGTCTTACTGAGAAAAAAGGTCATAGATGTAGGTGTTCTAAGTTTTAATACAACATTAAGATGCCCGGTCAGATGAACTTTGTCAAATTTCTTTTGCAGGGATGCTGCATCTTTCCAGAGAATTCTCTCTAGATGAATTGAGGGGAACTCCTGGTTGCTGTAAGTTTAACAGGCCCCCCCTTCCTTCGGGATTCAGACAGACGTGCTCTTTCACTGACCAGATCGATGAAACACTGAGTCATCGCTCTCTGTGAGGAGAGATGTTCCAGTCCAGGCCGCTTCAGGGCAGCCGGGATTCAGGAGGCCAGGGAACGTGAAGCGCAGATGGGGAAGGGGGCATCACACCCCCACTCTCCCCATATTTTTTTGACCAGCTCCCTGACAAAACAAAACGGTCCCAAAAATCCCACTAAACAGAAGACCAAAGTAAATTTTACTAATTTTCTCTTTGCTAATTGACAAACGGTAATTAATTCACAACACAAAACACATAAGAGATGCCGCGGCCCGCCATGCAAACTTTTCTCTCTAGCTCCCATCCCCCCTCCCCCCTGAATACCTCCTACATTTTTTGCAGGGGGGCGTATTAATTATGTCGGTCTCCCAGAATTGATTTTTGCTCAGGCTGGGTGATTAGGGGAGTGAAAGTTGGTCCTGGGGGCTTCTTAGCTCCTGTCTGTACCGAACCGTATCACCAACGCCCTCCGCATCTTCACAGGAGGAGCGATTTGGGGTGTTTAAACATGTAATTATCCGAAGCGACAGGAATGCTTCCCGGAGGTCAGAGGTCAAGGAGAATTCACTTGTCTTTGTGTGAAGGCGCATGAAAACACAATTACTTGGCTGCAGCTTTCATCTAAAGCCATTTACAGTTGATTTTAGTCGACAGGGGTTAATCGACCTTGAAGTAATGTGGGGTTAAGGACCTTGCTCAAGGGCCCAATAACTGCACTGATTTGACTGTGGCTTCAAGGAGATTACACTGGCCTTCTAAGTTTTCCCTTAAGTAGATTCCTAAAGTCAGAGAAGTCAATTTCTTAAAACTGTAATACAGTGTCACTTACATATTCTGTATCTGCTGATTTCAACGCTTCACTGCATCTACAGCGCCCTCCATAATTATTGGCACACCTGGTTAAGATGTGTAAAAAGCCTTAAAATAAATTCAATTTTTATTGCAGAAGCATACTCTCACTCTGAAAATTGTAGAAAAATGTAACCTTCAACTCAAGTGAATTTTAAGGGGGGAATAAAATCCCTGACTAAGAACTAATTATTTTTCATGAAATCACCTGTTCCACAATTATTGGCACCCCTAGTAATTCCCAGGAATTAAATGTAATTGAAGTATTTCTGTCATTTCTACAGTAGTTCACAAAGCAGATCAGAGTATCTAGGAACATTTAATTAGTAATTCATCACTTCCTGTTTCCCTTGGGTATAAATATGATGTGACACAGAGGCCATTTCTCTTATCCACTCTTCAACATGGGAAAGACAGAGGAACACACCATTCAAGTAAGGCAGATGTGTGTCGACCTTCACCAGTCAGGCAATGGCTACAAGAAAATAGCCACTCGCCTGCACCTGCCCATATCTACTGTCAGAGGAGTCATTTAGAAGTTTAAAACAACTGGAACAGTGGTAAACAAGCCTGGACGAGGAAGCAAGGTTATTTTGCCACCACGCACAGTGAGGAGGATGGTAAGAAAAATAAAAAGTTCTCCAAAGCTCACTGTTATAGAATTGCAACAATTAGTAGCATATTGGGGTCACAAAGTCTCCAAAACAACCATCAGATGCTATCTACATGCCAACAAGTTGTTTGGGAGGCATGCACGGAAAAAACCTTTTCTCACTCACAATCATAAATGCAAACGTCTAGAGTTCGCTAAGCCGTACTGGGACTTCAACTGGGAACGTGTGCTTTGGTTCAGACGAGACCAATATAGAGCTTTTTGGCAACAAACACTCTAAGTGGGTCTGATGGAACGCAAAAGATGACTATGCAGAAAAGCACCTCATGCCCACTGCGGAGTATGGGGGAGGATCGGTGATGCTGTGGGCCTGTTTCTCTTCCAGAGGCCCTGGTAACCTGTAGGGTGTATGGCATCATGAACGCTTTGAAATACCAGGACATTTTAAATCAAAATCTGGTGGCCTCTGCCCGAAAGCTGAAGATGGGTCGTCACTGGCTCTTTCAGCAAAACAATGAGCCTAAACATGTGGCCAAATCTACACAGAGATGGATCACCAGACACAAAATCAAGCTCCTCCCCTGGCCATCTCAGTCCCGACCTCAACCCCATTGAAAACCTGTGGAGTGAGCTGAAGAGGAGAGTGCAGAGGAGAGGACCCAGGTCGCTGGATGATTTAGAGATTGTGCAAAGAGGAATGGTCAAAGATCCCTCTTTCTGTATTCTCCCATCTTGTGAAACATCATAGGAGAAGATTATTTTGTTGGCAAAAGGGGGTTGTACAAAGTATTAACATCAGGGGTGCTAATAATTGTGTCAAACATGATTTGATGTAAAATAATTATTTCTTAATGTGGGATTTATTTCCCACTGAATAAATGCACTTGAATTTAAGGTTGTATTTTCCTCTTTTTTCATTGTGGTCCTATTATTTAGAAAAAAACTGAATTTATTAGATGCTAAAGAACACATCTTAACCAGGGGTGCCAATAATTATGGAGGGTGTTGTACATCACACTTTTATTGAGGGAAAGATTCATACCCAGGGATACATGTTTTTTTGAGCCAGAACTTTGCATCATATGGATAATCAATAGATGTTGTACACCATTTTATACACATTTCGCTTTAATTCAGAAAGACATATTCAGGATCACTGGAATCCCTGAGATGTCCAGTTGAAGGTCTGAAATTGCAAAGGATTGAATACAGCAGCTGAATTTTTTGGACTTTATGGGGTTAATGCTGAGCTGAACATATTCAGCTCTACTGAGTGCATAAATAAAGGACCATTCAGAGGAAAATGGAGTCCAACGGGGCTGATACACTGACAGTGTTTGGAATTGTGGGCAGCTCAGTGGTCAATGCAATGCTAGCGCTTATCACACACTGCACACTATCACACTAAACCCATATGCTTTGCACTGTAATGGTCAAGGCTACTGTATGTTATTTTTAAACTATTTTGGGTCAGCCTCTGTTTATTTTGATACCTCATATCTCACACAGCAGTGGACCACACTGAACTATTTTTCTTGCACAATATATGCGTGTGTCAATTCAAATGTAGTAATTTAAGAGGTGAAAAGTTTCACAAGACAGCAGTCAGAGGCCAAGTAATGGGGAACACAGAGGGCGGTTTTTCTTGACAGACATTGCAGCAGTTATTCTTACATAATGCGATCATGAGCTTTTGTGATTTTAAGTCAAAAATTCTGTATTTTGCTGTTTGAAGCAGCTCACTTTCAAGACCCTCAGGCAACTAGCCTCCAGTATGAGACTGACTGCCCTCTCCACTGTCAAAAAAACAAAAACAAAAACGAAATAAGAATAATACATGAAAGAGCGAGAGAGGCCCTAGGCTGGTGTTTTCTTCCTCTTTGTGGATAGCAGACATTGGTTGTGGTCAGTTCCTTTCTGTTTTAAATGGGTCACTCATAAGAAATGGAAGTTGGGAATAACAAAAAAAAAACAAGAGAGCTCGAGCTGCTTCAATTATTTGCAGTGCCAATATCCATCGAAGAACAATTCAAACTCCAAAATATGTGTTTGATATTTGTTTGCTATTTGAACCCTGTAGTACTGGGTTTTGTGCGACAACAAACAGTGGCTCCTCAAAAGGACGTAGACCAACCATCAATTATGTAAAATCAGTGCGGGAAAAATCTCTACAAGAATTGTTGACTGTCAAATAATAGGCACTGAATTGTACTAGTCCTCTGAAAACTCTTTGTCAACAGAGTATTCAATAAAAGTGTGACTGATATTGGTTTATTTTCTGTTCTTCAGCATATTGAGTTTGGAAACATACAGTGAGGCTGAAGTACAGACTGTTAGACTGAAGGTGTTTTTGTTGTTATCAGGTTAACTGTTTAGAAATGAGGGCACCTTTTGCACATAGTCCCTCCCTTATTTTCTGGCGCATCAAAAAATATTGGATGATTTTAACATTTACGTCAAATATAGAGATCATTTTCAATATTTGATCGCGTATCCTTTGCATGTAACGACTGGTTCAAGTCCGTGATGCGTCGACATCACCAGACACTGGATATCTTCTCCGGTGATGCAGCCTGTACAGCGACCATTTTCAGTTCCAGCTTGTTTTTGGAACTTTTTACCTTCAGTTTCCTCGTCATTATGTAAATTCCTTCATTAATTTGATTCACACCCAAGGATTAACATGGCCAGCAGAATCAAAATAACATTGTTGCTTCGAGACAAATTGTTTGGCCCAATCTGTATGTGCTTTGATACCCTCGCGCAAAAAGGGCGAGTGACATTTTGGGCAAAAATTATGATTTTTACTTTTTAGATACATCCATGTAGCACCCATCCTCTGGCAAAATTGCAGGCCTGAATTCTTATCCTAAAGGGGTCAAAACCCTTTTTTTTAAAAAGGTGTACCTGCAAGTAAAACTTCCCCACCAATGTTTGCTATTTTCTTGAAGGGCGCACGTAACAATCCCCGTGCTAAATGGGTAAGTGGCAGTTACCTCCTTTTTTGCATATTGCTAGTCCTAGTTTGTAGTATCAAAAACTTTAGGGGAGACTGGGGTCTGATGAGCAAGGGGGACCAATGAGCCATGTCATTATTTGCCGTGGAACTAGGGAATTCTAACCTGTTCATTTGTGCTTAAACTGCACACAGATGCAAATATGCATTCACAAGGATTCACATGCATGCAATATGGGCTAAATAACTGCAATAACTGCACATTTTTGCCCTAAAAAATTGCTTATGTAAGTCCTGAGTAGAAAGGCAGTGTAGTCCAATGTTGTCCAAGTCATATTCCATGGAAAATGCATAAAATGAGGCAAACAATATGACTGGTTGAGCTGAAGAATTTATCGGCAAGTTGACTTCTTTTAAAAGAAGTCCATAAAACCACCGCATATTTTCAAAGGTGATTTAAAAGGCAGATTCTCCCTCTCTCCCTTTCCATTTCTCTGTCTCTCTTTCTCTCATTGATACCCTATTACTTTTGTTATTTTAAATACGGTAAAATATTTGCACTTATCGCCTATTACATAAGCTTTCATCACTTGCTGAAGAAATTTCATAACGCAAGAAAGGCCTGGTGGTCCTTTGAGGAAATGAGGCGTCTGTGAATGATTTCAGCGGATGAAAGCAAGCTACCGTATAACCTGGACCTGAAAACTCTAAAGGTTTAGACAAGATTAAATCAATAGCACATGATGTACGCCCCGCAGAGGCAGCACCAAGGGCTAAATCCTGTGACTGGCACTGCTGCTGGACAGAAGCATCTTTGTTCACTTCTACCCGGAAACCTCATCAAAAGGATTGTTAACAATGCAAGGGACTCCCAATAAGTCTTCCATGTGAACACATCTTGGAGACCGTGAAATGGCTTAGCTTGGAAGCTAACTTCTTGTACTGCATAATAACATAAAATTAAAATACAGCAAATATAACAGACAATACTTCAGTGGTAGACTTGCAGCACACACAGTGATCCGACACACAGAACTGGGGACAAGGAGCTTCAGAAACAGCATTCGACAACATTAAGCCTTAGAGTGGTGAAATAAATTTAAAAAATACATAAAAATGTAATTATCTTATGCTGCTGAAAACCTATTATGTTGCAACTTGTTTAAAAGAGCTCCCTTGCAGGAGCTCTTTTAAACAGGTCACCCGGTAACAGGTTTTCAACAGCTTTGATTTTGACATCTTACATCATTGAGTAACAATAGTTGCGTTTAGCGCTCTAAGAGTCAAACTGATACCTCTGACCTTTACTGGGGCATGTCCACTAAACTGTCCTGTCTGAAGTACATAAATATGTTTGTGAATGCTCATAACTTCACTTTGATCAATATATTCCCCTATGCAAGGATTTATCTTCAAACCTTTCCAACTTGTCACACCTAAACATGCAGTTAGGTCAAAAACAGAGGATGTACAGTACCAGTCAAAAGTTAAAACACATTTTGCTAACGTCGCAGCGCTCTGTTTTTAGAGAAATTCAAATGGCTTAACTTCTCTTAATAATCTTAAATGGAATCTGGTAAGAGGTAAACAGTCAGAAGATAAAAGAGAATAATTTACTTGTTTGAATATTGTCGAAAATTTTAGAATTCTCAAAGAAGCCATATTTTGCAAAGTAAGCAGACAAATAAGCTCTTTCCATTTTCCAACAGGGAAATTAAAAACAAGCTGTTATGGAACTTATTGGGAAAAAAGTCGATGAAAAGCAAACCACGAGTGCAGCACATCTTTGGGAACTTAGACGGCTGCTCAACAGCAAACTCAACTGCTATTGTAAAAAAAAATAAAAATATGCGCTCTGTAAATATGACAAAATATGCCGGTTAGTTTGATAGATTTAAGAATTAGATCTCTCTTTTTTTGCAAAATAAAAGGTACCTATTTCTTCATTCAACATGTCTTGCAAGTAAAATGTGGGTGTGTCCAAAATGTTGACTGTTACTGTACATGGCAACAATTTACTGCAACAGACAACCTACATAGCTCCTGTGTCCAAACTAGTAATGCTTAAGCATTTATTGAACAAACTATTCCATAAACTAAGGGTCTTATGTTCTGCTTGTATGCTCTGGAGTCCTGAAAGTCTTTCCAGGTCATGATCTGGAAAATGGACAGAACATGCAAAAAAAAAAAAAAGAAAAAAAAAATCAACCTTTGCTTCCCTCAAACCTAAGGCCATTATGGAAGATTTTTGGAACATTTACGGGAGATACATGTGAAAGCAGCTACTGTGTCAACATTCCCTTACAGGACCACAGAATGTAAAGACGCGCTGATGGAATTATGCTGGTGGAACCGATTGCAGGACGACGAGTGGGAATTGAGATTGTAAGTACAATGGCCAAAGGAGAAAATCACTGGAACCATGCGGACACAGTGGTTATAGTGATCTCTGAAAGTGACCTGGCTAATGCTCACTGAAATGCTCCATGTTTATATACAACAAAAGGGTTTGAGGAAAAAGGCTGCTGGGTAACTAGTTTCACTTCTCTGTGGGAACACTGGCTAATTAATTTAGCCGGATGTTGTCATTTCCCCCTGCTGCAGACACTACTATGGTTTTTCCAAGTAAAACAGAGATGACTATCAGAGACAGATACAAATATAGACCACTGTGTGTGGAGGCTGCAGAGATGAATATATAAGGGATTTTACATGAGTGGGCCCATCATATGAGAGTTATGAAACAAGTTTAGTAATGTTTGCCTTTGTTGTGAGTTTTTCCGTGCAACAAACCCTAAATTTACTCAGTGAGTTTCGTAACTTTCTTATGACATGATCAAGAGTATATGATTCTGTTTATCACATAACTGAATTGTGTAATTTAATAGAAAACAAATGTAATTTCCTTTAGCACCCATTGTATATCAGCACTGAGCTAACGCTATCACTCTGCTAACTTAGCCAGTCACAGACATTCATGGCTGAACTAGCAATGGCTTGTAAATTCAGTCAACTGAGTAGCTAGCTAACGTTAGCTCGCAAGCTAATAAACTAATGTTATATAATCGTTATCAAAAAGTACTGCGTGCACTCTAGCAAGCCACCTAAGTACTGCGGATGTACAACCTGAAATCCGAAATCGTTGCGACAAAGTGTAAATTGTGAATAAAATCAAAACGCAATGACCTTCAAATCACACCAGTCAGTATTTTATTCACAATATAACAGAGATAACATAGCAAATGTTGAAACTGAGAAATTTTACAATTTTAGCCACAAAATGGGCTTATTTTAAATTTGATCGCTACACAAAAGTTGGGACGGGGGCCTGTTTACCAAGGTGTAGCATTCCCTCTTCTTTTTAACACAGAGTGGAGGCGTCTGGGCATTGACGAGACAGGTTTTTTGAGTTTAGCTATTGGAATTTGATCCCACTCTTGTTTGATACAGGCTTCCAGCTGCTGGAGAGTTTTGGGTTTCCTTTGACGGACTTTTTGTTTAATTACGCGCCAAATGTTCTCAATCGGTGAAAGAACAGGACTGCAGGCAGGCCAGTTCAGCACACGGACTCTTCTACTACGAAGCCATGCTGTTGTAATAACTGCAGTATGTGGCTTTGCGTTGTCCTGCTGAAATACACAAGGCCTTCCCTGGAATAGATGTTGTCTGGAGGGGAACATATGTTTCTCTTAAACCTTCATATACCTTTCAGCATTCATGGTGCTTTTAAAAACATGCAAGTGTCCCACACTATATGCACTAATGCATCCCCATACTATCAGAGATGCTGGCTTTTGAACTGAATGCTGATAACAGGAGGGGTGGTTTTCTCCTTTCTCCTCTTTAGCCCGGAGGACATGACGCCCATGATTTCCAACAAGAATGTCAAATTTGGACTCATCTGGTCACAGGACACTTTGCCACTTTGCTACAGTACATTTTAAATGAGCCTTGGCCCACAGAACACGGCGGCGCTTCTGGATCATGCTCAACAATGGCTTCCTTTCTACATGATAGAGTTTTAGGTCGCATCTGTGGATGGCATCTGTGTTTACAGACAGAAGTTTCTTGAAGTATTCCTGGGCCCATTTAGTAATGTCAATGAGAGAATCATGCCGGTGAGTGATGCAAAGGCGTCTGAGGGCCCGAAGATCACGGGCATCCAGTAAAGGTCTTCGGGCTTGTCCCTTACGCACAGAGATTTTTCCAGTTTTTCTGAATCTTTTAATGATATTATGCACTGTCGATGACCTTCAAGGCCTTTGCAATTTAACGTTGAGGAACATTGTTTTTAAAGTATTTCACAATTTTTTTATGCAAGCCTTCACAGGCTGGAGAGCCTCTGGCCATCTTTACTTCTGAGAGACTCAGCCTCTCTAAGACATCCCTTTTATAGCCGATCATGTAACACACCTGATGCCAGTTAACTTAATTACTTGCTGAATGTTCTTTCAGCTGATTCTCTTACATATTAATAGCTTTTCCAGCCCTTTTTTCGCCTGTGTCCCAACTTTTTTGAGACCTGTTGCAGCAAGACAATTTGAAAGAAGCTCATTTTGTGAATAAAACATGTAAAATGTCTGAGTTTCAACATTTGAAATGTTATCTATGTTCTATTGTAAATAACATATTGGCTCATATGATCTGAAAGTCATTGCATTTTGATTTTATTCACAATTTACACTTTGTCCCAACTATTTCAGAATTGGGGTTGTAGTTATGTGAGTGGCACTTACTACTATCTTGCTACAGTGCTGGGCCATACTGATTTTACCAACATTACTCTTGTTATTCAGCTTGGCTAAATATTGACAGCGTGACGTAACACGGGGTCAGTTTTTTTTCCTCCATACGTTAAGCCAATGAATTTTTTGCAAAAGTGATATGGACCTGGGGCAATATGAGGGAAAAGTACTGCAGATATGTGATAAAAATAACAAATCCCTTTAAACAGATAAGACTTCATGAGTCTTGACCTTGATATTTGTAAATGCTGTCTTTCCGTGTGATCACGCTTATACCCTATGATGACAAATTTCTACAAAGATTTGAGTGGTCTCTTCCAGGGTAACAATGGTCCAAGGGGTTGCTGAATGGTATTATGAATATAAAAATAATTATAATCATATGCCACCAATTTTACAGTGACCAAATTTTAGAGAAACTGAACTCATAAGGGAAATTTTGCAACAGAGTGTTAGCGCTCTCAGAATAATCAGAACACCAAATGCGGGGCTATCTCTTGAAGAAAGGAACTCCATCCCTCCAGTAAAGTTTTACACCACAATTCTCCATCCCAAGGCACGTTGAAGCTGATCTGGCAGCTTGTGGAGACCCAACACCTACGATTGTTTGCGTTGTCACCCGTCTATATATTAGGCTTGATAAATAAAATGTTTATATCAAAACCTGGGAAACAATCAATAAATAGCGTCAATGCGATGGATGGTTCATGAGTTATGGTTTCTCAGCCAACTGCTTATGTAGGTTTATCATTGGTCAAGAGAACTTGCAGGAACAGAGAGACAGAGATACAAGGGGTGGGCGCTTGTATTTCACGTGTGATTACTTGACACACGTGAGCGCATGAAACCATGCCTGCATTTGTTCGAAACTCAAGACCACGAAACTTGGGAAACTCAGAGAGAAGCAGCACGTTGCACGCCGTTTCAACACTTCGCATGTTACATGTCCATTGCACGTTGGTTACTTCTGCAACATGCAAGTTCCATTTTTAAACCTATTTTCCCCAGGAAGTGGCAGTTTGACCAAGACTGAGGGTGGAGGTGGGCTTCGTCCTGCAGTTTTGATCCGCTTATTTAAGTTTTTATTCAAAGGGCACCATCATTCCAATTTTCTCAAGAGGTCAGGAGATCTGGAGATGGCTGGAGAGTAGGATCACAAATAGATCACTCACTTTCTTTATTTTCTCCCCATGTAATGAGAAAAGTTCTGTAAAATCAACATTATTTTTCAACTGCAGTAAGCAAATGATACTTATAGAACTGGAGTTTCAGGAGGAAAGCTAATATATTGCACAATAACATTCCTGCAGTCACAATATTGATCTGCACTCCGACCATGAAATTCGACTGAGCCGTGCACAGCTAGTTTTATTAGCAGGCTAACTCTTTAAATTGTCTAAGTTGTCAATTCTTTGTGACATATGCGCTACAGTACTCGTAATTAGATAGCCAGTCAATTATATAAAATATAGATGGCAAATTGAAAAACAAATGCGGAAGATGAAATATTGTGCTATTGATTCATCATAATAGCACATGTAGGTTTCATTTGAAGGTATTTAGGTTTAGTAGCAGTGTCACTAGTATGAGTAGAAATAGCCTTACAATGAGCATGTGAAAGGTATTTGAAAATAAGTCTGCGATTAGCTGTCATGAAAGCAAGTGAAATTCAGCACCCACAAGCAGCTACCATTTCATTCATATTGTATCCCCGGACGATGGGTCGGGGATACTATGGATCAGCGATCGTCACGCCGCGTCAGCCATGTCTACTGGCGCTACTTCCATAGAGATTTTCTTGTGAGCTCTGTACCGGCCACAATTCTCAACCAATTTGTTTCATATTTGGTGTGGGCCTTTTGTGCGGTAAGGTCACAAAGAATATACATTTTTGGAGTGATCGCTTTTGGACGTCTGGGGATACATGTCGACCACCGACTGCCTAGTTTTTAACTGCTCTGTTATCTGCAGTGCGATCCGGTTTACTGGAAGAGCAGCTTCCTTCGCATACACATCAGAAATAATTTGTTTTTCTTTAATGTATAGCATCATACTTCTGATGTTAAACTAGCTAGCTAAGGTCAAAACAACAAAAATGCTTATGTTTGACTGAGCTGGTAATTACACTGGTCAGGATAAGCAGTGCTCAGTTCACTAGTGTGGACAAAAATACCCCTTGAAATATATCAAAACAAATGTTCTCCATAGCTATGACAGTTATATGTATACATACATTCTGAAAGGCATTTTTCTGTTTTTCCCCCCTCTAATAAAAAATAATGAAGCAAAATATCTCCCTGGATATAACAACTCCTAGACTTGACTACTTAGCATCAGTAAAAAATAATAGCATTTTAACATTCCTGAAAATGGGCCCTGGGTTAAATTCAACCTTGCCTACTATAGGTTAAGGGTCTGGATAACTGGCAATATGTACATACGTGCAGAAGTTTTAAATTAAATATGTGAAGACATAAGCTAAATAAGCCCTAGGAGAATGGGTAGAGCCAAAAATGTGTACACTTGGACGACTGTCTGTGAACTGAATCGGAGTTTCTCCGTTTGGAGGCCGAAGGAGACATGAACGGAGGAAGACCACCCAGGGGTTCAAATCAGAAGGAGAACTGTAACAGTTGAACTTTGACCCTGCGCACCGCTGGTAAAAAAAGGCCACCAAAGGTAACAATGTTTTGCAGCACTCAAGTGCATTATGAGCTGCTAGAGATTTACGATAACTTGGATTGATTAGTAGACAGCAAAAATATACCATTTGGATTAGATGTGTACAGTGAAGAAACACTGCAAATCATGCATAATGCCTCTGCCTATGTTTGCACACCTCTTTATGAAAACAAATGGAAAATTAGACTTGCGGTGAATGACTTTATCAGTTTATTTATTCCATAAGTTCTATTAAAATGCTCTTCAGCAGTCTGGGTAGTGACTTTTTCTTCAGGCAACCAATAATACTGTAAACTTGCATTATTTTCCTTTGAGTTTATTCAACTGAATCGCGCGTTACAATCGTTTCGATCAAAGTGGACATAGATGGAGAGTTTCAATTTTGAAAAAAATAGGCAAAAAATGAGAGGATATGCACGCGCCCTGCAGAATCCGACTACTTGTTTCATGGCAACATGACCTTTGCGGTTTTCTAGCGCATGAAACAATCTGGCTCTGTTTTATGGCCCAGAGTTTTAAATACTGCAGCCACATGAAAAGTGTGCCCAGGCACACAGCGCAGACATGAAAAAGAGCCGACTATTTAACTGTGAACTGTGCAGCATTCACTGGTGTTTCCACAGGAATCAGGGGCGACTGACGGACACACGCAAACGAATCTTCATTCGCTAATTTTTATCTTTATTTATCTGCTAAATATGAGGAAGTATTTATGTCCCCTGTAATTACAGCATCCTGTTTTGGGCACAAAATGGTCCCGAAGAGGGAGGTTTTTTTCATCTTATCAGATTTTCTGAGGTTCGTTTTCTGGCTGAGACACGATTGATGCGGTGGAGTAACATCACGTCACAAATTCAGCGGTCACCAATTTAAGTGCGGTGCACCTGGTCAGTTCTCCAGTTTCAAGCGTGGAGATTCGAAACAGTTTATGGTAACATGAAGCCCAGTGTATTTTCAGACAAACAGATGCCTATGGAAAATGCTGAACGTCTGATAATGGACTCCAATCATCTTTGTCAGGATTTATGGATTATTTCTAAGGAAATGCTAATGCTAATGTTTCTGATTCGCACCTTCATGGAAAAATATGGAATTTGCAGAAGAAATAGCCACTAAAATGGAACTATTGAAGCAAAAAAAAATAATAATAAAAAGCTTTAACCTGCCTATCTGTGTTTTTTTTAGCCAGACCTTGCATTCCAAATGTGGCTTAGAGATTGATGCTGTGTGATTACACAACACACTTATTATTACATTGCTACCGATGCGGCTTCATAGCGGGATTCCAAGCTAACTTTGTTTTGTGGTTGTCTGCAGTTAATCATTAACAGTGTTTTTGGTTTCTATGGTGCCAGGATTGAGGTTGCATCTCGATGTTAAGAATGCTACAAATGTTTAGACAATTATGATTACCCCACGTTTCGTGCCATTACATTAATTATAGGTTCAAAGTTAACCTCAGTTTACCGCAAAACCATCTGCTCACCCTGTGATTAGAATCCACTTTCAAGAAATTCAAATCAAACTATAAATTTGAGCAAACTATAGCCCATGCAATGTAATTCCAGCTGGTCTTATTGTCTGATTTAAAGGAAATTAATTACAGTCAGCAAACAATAACAATGCTAACAAAAAAGTATCACTATCTCAGCCATCTTGTAAAGCAATGAAAAGTATCTGCATTAACTCAGACAGATTTAGTGAAATAACACACCCACTATTAAAAATGTTACATTTGACAACCTACTCCTGCTGTTTCTCTCCATCTTAGTTTGCACTCTTCACATTTCAGGTGGTTTAATGTTTCTTCATGTTAGTCAGGAGTACAGGAGCGTAAAGTGAGTTATATCACATTATATCACAGCTACTGATATTGCATATAGCATCATGTACAAATTTTATGAAAATGTAAAGGAAATAGTGATAAAGGGAAGAATGTGATTGAATTTTGCCGTCAAATGTCCAATTAGTTCCAGACATACAGAGAGGAATGTACCTCATAATCTCAACTGACTTCCTTGCCTTTATTGAAGGTTCTAGGACACACCCAGGATGTCTATTGGTCAGCTGACACTGGAGAGGAGATTTAAGTACTTTTGGGAGACTTGCAGGAGACACAGAGGGACTGGTTAAAAAAGGACTCTCTCTCTTTCTCTCCCTCCCCTGTCCCAGGCTTTTCAACAGGTGTCCAGAGGAGTACTTCATTACACTATAAGACACCCGGCGGCTCACACTCGCAGGGGTTGGGATAATTAACTTGAGAAAGGAATATTGCAAGGGTAAGACAAATATTTCTCTTTGGTCTTAGCAGTTTTCTTTCTTTTTTTCCTGCCATAATTCTGCAGGGCATGCAATTTCAAAGACCGCACTTCGCGAATCGGTGCCTTGCCTTCACAAGAATGCTGTTGGGGGATAGATTGTTTAACTAAGGTTCAAAAATTGTATCAAATATGTGCTTTTTTTAATCTAATAATGAATCAACAATATGTGAATTAACATTTCATCAGTTTAATCTTTGTCTGATTAATCGCCGTTCTTGCATTTGTAAGGAATTGGAAGGATCATTGGTGCATTGAATGATATTAAAAGTGTCACGGTTTAATGACTCAATTGTGATTTTATGAAATCACATTTGGGATGACAGTTTGAATGGAAATGAGTTGCGCTGGATGACATTCAATTACCTTTGCTAATATCCTTCACAAGCAAATTCCTATTAAGAAATGAAGCAAAGCATCATCATCCTTCAGAGACTGCTGTGCGAATAAATAAAAAAATAATCATGAAATATACGGTAATGTGTATGAGATTGTGTTTTTTACTGAATGCAAAGAAATGAAGTTTAAATATAATTTGCCTGAGAAATTAAGCTCCTTATTTCAAGAAAGGCACAGAAATACGGATATTTCTTTTATTGCTTCCAGAAAATCATCCTGGATTTACGTCTGTGACGTCCATATTGTCTTCTTATGAAGACGGTCGCTGAACGGGCATTATTCATGTTACATTGCTGTGGATGTGAATTCAGCTCGGCTGAAGTTGCCTCTGTTCTCTTTGAGTGAGTATTTGGAAGGACCAGGCTAATGAACTGCAGATGTTAGCGTTTGCCTGAAGGTGTCCGGGAATGAATGGATGGTTCATTGTACATAAAAGTAATGAGAAATAAAGTCAGTGAGGTGCTTGAGTGAGACTGGGCTCCTTACAGCAATATTAAAGTTCTGTGGCTTTGATTGAGGAACGACCAGCCAAGAGTATGAATACATACGTCTGTGGACCCAGCGGAAATAAGATTTTAGTTTCAGCTCCGTCAGTCGGGACATTTGCTTTTTTAACCAGGTGAAGGCATGGGCGTTCAGATTTTATTTTCGATATCGTTAACTTTGCAGGTTGCGCCCGTGACACGCGTCTGAGACTGAATTTGGGAGGAACAGGATGTCTGTGTTTCTTTGTTTAAGCCCTCTCCAGGGAACGCGGTCCCGACGCTCTGCCCTCCCGGCTGTCAGTCATTTTGAGACGGACTGTCACTCCGGCGAGAAACAGAGAATATAATCGCATTCTCAGGGACTGACCGCCTTCAGAGAAAGTTCTGGTCTCTTGTCTTTCCTCCCTGTTCTGACATGTCATCAGAAGAGATCTGAAGGTTCGCTCTCTGACCTGACCCACGGCTGGTTAATTAAACTCCACTCAACTCTATCACATGAAAAAAGTGCCAACAAGTGGAGCTGCTCTTTAGAATCATGACTGTAATTACTGACTTTGCTGGCTGATGCCTTTCCTCGCACTGAAGGCTATGTTTCATTGTGGCCCCTCTGAGCAATCTGCACAGGTCTGCTTATTCCGGAACATTCCCTCAGAAACCCACTGGGCTCCTGTCAAAAACTTAACAGCTCGTCGACGAGCCTTCTGGGAGCCGGAAAAGGGGTCGAGAAAGAGAGAATGGGGGGGGGGGGGGGGGGGTGAAAAAAAGGAACGAGACTGTGGTCCTGGCGAGACGATTCTCACCGACCGTAATTCCGGAGGTAGTGTTACGGCGTTCAGGCGGCCTGGGTTCACGAGCCGGGGCGCTTGGGTGAAACAGCAGAAGCAGCGATGACTTCTAATCATGACCTCGGGTCAAACTGCCGAACGTCCGCTTCTTGACTGTTTGGCCGGGTGCGCACTGTGCTGTAATGGGATGAGCAGATGTGAGCCAGGATCTGTGGTCTGACGGAACACTGGAGGCTATTCTCTCCCAGAAATAAACGCCACTGTGTTCAGAACCAAACAAAACTTTAGAGAGGGCTATAAACAGGCTAGCTATGGCTTCACATACCCTGGATTGGGGTACTTTATTCTGCAGCAGCTCTATATTTTCCATGATGCGGCTTATCGTCAGGCTGTCATTGACTGTACGCACTCTTTCCTGAATTGATGAGTTGGTTTGGCAGCAGCTGATTCAGAGACGAGCTGTGTTTTCTGCATTGGGCAGGATTGAAATGAACGTGGTGTCGTCATGGTATTCGTGTACTTTTCAGAGGATGTTTTCACTTAAATATTTATTTTCAATTACTTTTTTTGGCTTTTGCTGCCTGAACACAGTGGTGAATTGAATTTCCAGGTAAATACTGGCAGAAAAAAAAACACTGGCAATACACATTTTAATGCCAAAAGTGTGTGGACACGCCTTTGAAACCTCATTACCATGGATAGAAAACGGACATTTTTGAATTGTAAATATTTGACATTATAGTTGAATTCGGAATGAACTGGTCAATATGGCCACATAGGGCAGGCATTCAGCTTCCATTTGAGATTTTTGCAATTCAAATTAATTTAGTCATAGTAGCACTTTGTATACACCCTCGCCCTCGCCCTTAGTGAAAGCTCCATTGAAAATAATTGGAGTTGTGTTGGTGTGTGTGCGTGTGCGAGTGTGTGTGTGTGTGTGTGTGTGTGTATGTGTGTGTGTGTGTGTGGTGGTGGAGGGGGCTGTTGGGAATGAGCATGTACTGGAAGGCAGATAAGAAAACAGTTTCCAAATCGTTGAGCAGAAATATACAAAAATACCCTTACAGAAACTTTCTGGATCAGTGCTGGCCAACCTGATTACTCAGGATCCAATTGTTAACAGCGTGGGTGAAGCTTTGAAAGCTTGTGATACTTTTCAAATCATGTGCAAATTTATTCCATTCTTTAACCGCCTTATAACAGAAAGCCGACTGAGAGAGGGCAGAGCTACATATTGGGATGCCAATCATGTCACACACCTGATGCCAGTTAACTTAATTACTTGCTAAATGTTCTTTCAGCCGATTCGCTTAAATATTAATAGCAAGTGTTGAAACTGAGAAATTCTACAATTTTATCCACAAATTGGGCTCATTTCAAATTTGATGGCTGCTACAGGTCTCACAAAAGTTGGGACAGGGGCCTGTTTACCATGGTATAGCATCCGCTCGTCTTTTTAATACAGAGTGGAGGCGTCTGGGCATTGAGGAGACAAGTTTCTTGAGTTCAGCCATTGGAATTTCATCCCAATCTTATTTAATACAGGCTTCCAGCTGCTGGAGAGTTTTGGGTTTCCTTTGACGGACTTTTCGTTTAATGATGCACCAAATGTTCTCAATCGGTGAAAGATCAGGATGCAGGCAAGCCAGTTCAATACACGGACTCTTCTACTACGAAGCCATGCTGTTGTAATAACTGCAGTTTGACCCAGGACACTTTGCCACTTTGCTACAGTCCATTTTAAATGAGTCTTGGCCCACAGAACACGGTGGGGCTTCTGGATCATGCTCAACAATGGCTTCCTTTCTGCATGATAGAGTTTTAGGAGGCATCTGTGGACGGCACGGTGGACTGTGTTCACAGACAGTGGTTTCTTGAAGTATTCCTGGGCCCATTTAGTAATGTCAATGAGAGAATCATGCCAGTGAGTGATGCAGTGCCGTCTGAGGGCCCGAAGATCATCCAGTAAAGGTCTTCGGCCTTGTCCCTTACGCACAGAGATTTTTCCAGTTTTTCTGAATCTTTTAATGATATTATGCATTGTCGATGATGAGACCTTCAAAGCCTTTGCAATTTGACGTTGAGGAACATTGTTTTTAAAGTATTTAACAATTTTTTCACGCAAGCCTTCACAGGTTGGAGAGCCTCTGGCCGTCTTTACTTCTGAGAGACTCAGCCTCTCTAAGACATCCCTTTTATAGCCAATATAGTTACACACCTGATGCCAGTGAAGTTAGTTACTTGCTAAATGTTCTTTCAGCCAATTCGCTTATATATTAGCTTATATATTAATTGCTTTTTCAGCCCTTTTTTGCCTGTGTCCCTACTATTTCGAGACCTGTGCAGCCAGAAAATTTGAAATAAATTGAAAAAAATAAATGTGGATAAAAATGTTAAATTTCTCAGTTTCAACATTTGAAATGTTATCTATGTTCCATTGTAAATAACATATTGGCTCATGTGATCTGACAGTCATTGCATTTTGATTTTATTCACAATTTACACTATTTCGGAATTGAGGTTGTATTGTACATCCACAAAGTTTCAGTATGTGGCCACACACTTTTGAATATACCTTGCATATTTTTCTAACTTCACAAGACACCGCAAAAATGACATTTCTATATACAAATAACTAAACTTCAAACAGTAAACTTAAACCCACTGTTCCAACCTATGACCTGTGACCTCTATTATTAACTGAGGGTCATATTTAGCGGAGTAAAGCCAAAAAAATGTGTGTGGAACATTTTATAGATGGAATGAGTTCCACTGGGAGTCTGAAACAATCGCACTGTATAAGACCTCCTACACTTAGACTTCAAAACCAAATAATACTTTTCTATACCATTAAATACTAACTCAAAGTGTAAAATTTCATCTTGAAATTTTATGGATGGCTTTATTTACCAGTTCATCTTGCCTGAAAAAGGGTAAAAAACTTCCCTCCTGTGAAATAGACGTCTCCTCATTTTACTTTCTGAAAATCCAGGCAGCAACATCCCTTTTCTGCTGAAAAACAGCACATTTCATTGTGCAACACGAGGAAATTCCAGACGTAATTTCCATAAGTATCGATAAGATCACTCTAAAATGAGAGGCTATCTGAAACAAAGCGTTTAACATCGCAGACAAGAACGCTTCAAAAGAAATGCGCTAATTCTCAGTCTGATCGACTTTTAATGATGTGCTTCTGTGTGATAAATATCTGTGGTCTCAGCAACATTAAATGGTGATGTAGACTTTCAACATCAACCATCTCTTTTTGATTTTCAGCTCATACTACAAGTATCCATGCCTCTTGTAATACTTGACTACATTGTTGGCTTGAATTTTACTACCAAAAAGGGTACTGTAGGGTCAGTGAGCATGACATTCTGGCATGTCCATGCAAAATCAAAAATGGCGCCCAATGGGAATCGTAGTGTGTGACACAATGCATTCGAAGCCTGATGTTTTAGTTCTGTGACCTCTTAGGTGTTTACATATGGAATAGCACCCTGTATGTATTGCTGAATCGGTTACAAATAAGCTAGTTTTTGCCAGTATACTTAATTTTACGTCTGTTTTGACAAATCACACGCTTTTAAATTGCTTTCGACTTTCTGTGCTCTACTGAGACTGAGTGAGTCTCCATTTCCTCGTTCTGTTGTACGCAATTCTGAAAAATGTCAGGCTTTATTTTAACTTGCATGTCTCGTATTTTTAAAAATGCAGACATGCTGCTATAATGCATTTTCCATTCGTTTCCCAGCAACACATTCATTTGATTTACAGTCACGCATAATACACGCAGTAGTCTCAATGACTGTTTCTACTGCCACAGACCACACAAGCACAGACCCAGACCATAATTACCCACAATCCCCTAATACAAACAGGACACAGAGAATGTTTAATGTACACACACACCAGCAAGTTTTTCTTTGCGTTTCCATGTCATTCCATGGCTTGCCCTAAATAGTAAAAAGCAGTCATTTTGAGATGTGTTGGTCTTTTATTAAATACAGCTTGGTCCGAATATAAATATCTCACTGTGTAATTGAAAGCCTGGATGACATCACCACCATTAGAATGCTTGTGACATCATTTTCTTGGGCAACAGATTCACTCTCATTGAACCCTTTGCGGGTTTGTGTGTGCAATTAAGGGCTTAAGCGGAATGTGTTTAGCCAGCAAAAGGGCTTTTCTCTGCTGAATGATGATGTAGCTGTGATACACTTCCTGTGATATAAAGATTCCTCCCCTCTACGAGATGTGAAGTCTTCACCAGTTCCCAAAATGAGTGCAAACACAATTGTTTCGAAAGGTCTGAAACCACAAGACCACGCAGAATTCTTTATGACAGATGTGCCAAAAATGTTTAAATGTTAAATGTTAAATGTTTCTTTCTTCGAAGGTGAGGTTTCACTGATGTCTTAAGCAGTTCTTAACTGAGGTGTTTCACGGTTGCGGATTATTGAGTCAGATGACTGCACTGAGTAAAACAAAGGAACTTCTTGTCCTACTTCAGTAAACGTTCCAGATTTTTCTAGCTTTTCAGGTTGGGCCGCAATAAGAGGGGTGGACGAGGAGAAAAAGTTCTTGGACGCCATACCTTGGAGGTATTTCTGTTGAACAGCACAGTATGGTTTCTTAGGGAGACCAAAGTTCCTCGCTGTGCCCCCTGTCCTGGGCTTAATTCAGTGCAGATATTCACCCAACTGAGGACACAAACCCCTGGAGTTCTAGTAAGACTACAAGGAAATGAAATCCATTTTCTTTGCTTTTCCCCATAGCCATGATTCTGAGGTTGAACATGCAAAGCGTATCCTGCCTGTTGGGGGCGCTGTGCACAGTCCTCTGCATAGCTGTGGCAGATGACCCCGCAGCCACCGGCGGGACAGGACTGACCTTCAGCCACATCTACAGCGTCGTCTCGCAGAGCTCCGACTGCAAGCACGCAGGTCACACGCTACCCCAGGACCAGGCCGGAGAGCTGCAGGGGGCCCCGACCACGGTGGCCCTGGATGGAGACAATGACATTGTTTTCAAACATAACATTCGCCTGCAGGCCCCCAAGTGCGGCTGCGAGGATCTGGAGGCTTTCCGGTCGCTTCTATACCGTGTCAACGGCCTGGAGGAGGAGGTCAACTACCTGAAGAGCCAGTGTTCGCAAGGCTGCTGCAGCCCTGGCGGAGGTAAAGTCTGATCGACAGCGACTGATGACGATGAATTGTCACGAATGATGTTTTTCCATGATTGCATAGGTGGTATTGTTGATTCTCAGGGTTCGGCCTTGAATCTAAATACAGCCCGTTTTCTCCCAGGCAATTAAATGAACGATTATTGCCGCTGATTGGCTAGACTGTCGTCATACCTGACTCCTAGGTAATGGGAGAGTGGAAAACTTGCAGTTCTTGGCTCTGGAGAACCGTGATCTGAGGCGCCTTGCTAAAGGCCCTAAAAATTCATGGCAAGGCCTCAGATTGAATTCATAGGGTAGGGCCCTAATAGTCGAGCTCTGGAAATCCTTCAGTAGAGTAGTAGAGTTCTTTCTATTCACATTTCTGAGAAACTTAAGATCAGACTCCGCTGATGAGATTCAAATCAGAGAGGGGGAGAGCCTCTTTTAAAACTGATACCAATTCATACGATGTCGAGAGTTTTTGTCAGTAAGAAATTGAGCGATTCTAAAGAGGTGAAAAAAATGCTCAACACTTCCGTAAAATTTCATGCAGTCGAGTGAAACCGAGATCAAGTGATGTCAGCCGGCCCGTAAATTTCCCCAGTTGTAAACTGTAAGAGACAAAAAAGGCAGATTTACTGCGGTTAACAGAACGTTCTCTGTTTACACTCTCTTTCTGACCGCAGTTCAAAGATCCTGAACCGGCCCCATCTGGAAGCGATTAGGCTGCTCTCGGTTGCTTCGCCGGGGAAAGGAGAGTAGAGTAGAGACCGATGACCGTCTGTTTTCTCGCTCACTAGGCGTCGACACCACCTGCAGCGGCCACGGCACCTACCAGCACGACACCTGCGGCTGCGTGTGCGACCCCGGGTGGGAGGGTCCCGACTGCTCGACCTCTACCTGTCCCGACGAGTGCAACGACAACGGGCGCTGCGTGGACGGCCGATGCGTGTGCTACGAGGGATACGGCGGCGAGGACTGCAGCGTGCTGCTCTGCCCAGACGACTGCAACGATAAGGGCCACTGCGTCAACGGTGTGTGCGTCTGCTTCGAGGGGTTCTCCGGCGACAGGTGCGAGTTGCGGCGCTGCCGCAACGACTGCTCCGGGAACGGCCGCTGCGTGGACGGGAACTGCGTCTGCGACGACGGCTTTTTCGCAGAGGACTGCTCTAAAGGTGGGTGCCTCCTTTCTGCTTGTTAAACGCAGAGTGTGACATGAGTATTTGTAATTGTTTTTGTAATTATAATCGCAGTAATTGCGTGCAATTTTTGAAAGCAATTGAAAGTAATTGTGAGTAATTGCAATTGTGAAGCAAATTTTAGATCTTGGCCCTTCACTCATATGCACTGAGATGACAGGAAATTTACGGTTACAGAGTGTTAGCTGTCATTTAAAAGCATTTACTGTATTTTGTGCATCCATACATGAGCTCAATAATGGATGGATGAATAGGCATCCTTATTGGGTGACCTGCTGAAGCAGTTCTTGAGAATATTGCGTTAAGCTTAAGCTACCATGGGCCAGTGGCTCTCAAACTCGGTCCTGGGGGACCCCTGTGTAGCTGGTTTTTGTTCCAACCACAAAGGAAACCTCAGTATTTTAACAAGATATATATACTGTGGGATTATTTAAACTCTTACATCACATTCTGCTAGAAGTGTCTATGTATGCAATGAAAAATGTATCTTCTATGGGCATGTAGTGCTCACTGGATTAAATTTTAAACAGTTGATTTCAATATGCATGAAGAAAGGTAATCTATAACCAATGCACTTAAAGACTGAGGTCAATCAGCGGGCTCTTAATTGGTATGTACACCTGGCCATCATTCCTAACCATCAAGAGGATAATGAAGAATGTAATAACGCCAATGATAGTGAGGCCCACCAGTTTTGTGGTGAAGTATCAGGAAAAAATTGCTAATTATTGCATATGCAGCAATTAACCGAGTTACCTGTTATGTCATTAAGTTAGCTAATTAATCTCATCGGTCTGTAACCTCTTCATTTTTTGCCGATAGTGCAATGTGCACAATGTAAAATTGGTCATCTTTGGGGCATTGCAAAGCTATGTTTGGCATTCTGTAGATTTAGATGATAAATTACCTCTCTGAAGATCAAAAGAACCTAATTAAGAAAAATGAAAAGCTTGTTAAAATCCTGGAATTGCAATTGTGGTTGGAATGAAAACCAGCAACACAGGGGTCCCCCAGGACTGAGTTTGACAACCACTGCCATAGGCAACTATAGTTGCCCAAAGGTGTAAGATATCAAAACCAGATGCTGTTGAAAACCTATCGTGTGGCAACTTGTTTAAAAGAGCTCCCCTGCGGGAGCTCTTTTAACCAAGCTGCCACATGATAGGTTTTCAACAGCTCAGGATAATTACATTTTTAATTCCCTGAAAATGCATTCAGCGCTCAAGGAGTTAAATATGCATGACTGTGAGTTTACTAAAACGTAAACTCAGCTCCATGTATTACAGCTTCATATACTTTTGTATTATACTTAAGATTTTGTAAGGTTTTACACTAATCCCTTTCAGAGATAATTGTCACTAGTCAATTGCATTCTCTCCTTTCGAGAAGGAAAACAAGCAGTGGCAGCTAAACTTAACAGCATGAGTGTTATTTCTGCCTTGGGCTGTCTGAAAGGTCAGTGCGGACAATGTCACGTCTCCCAGCCATTTTCCAATGAAGAAGAAAAAAAAACAGTGCCTTTGTCTCTCAGTCTGAAAGCTAACCTTTTCACAGTTTCAGCATGTCTAGAACAGCTTACCTCTGCCCCTTTATAATAACTATCAGAGCCATCATAAAACCGGTACCCCGAGAAAATTTTATGAATTCTATGACCAACATTTATGATCTATTTTTATGACTCACACAATCCTATTAATTATTCTAAATCATTAACTTAATATTATGAATTTAAAGCAGGTTTACTCAGCTGGAGGGGCATGCGGAGAGAAAAGTTCAGTATTTTCCAGTTTGATTATCAGCTATGGGTTACTGGCCTTACTGGTTCAAACACCATCAGACCCTATACCTCTTCTCTCTGTTCTACCACCCTTGAATGTCAGCCAGTTGTCAGAGCATTGGTACCAACAAAGAAAAGCATTCAAAATTTCATTTCTAGAAATATTCCGTTCATTATTCATGCTTTTATTGGTGTTTTCCCCCCATATCTAGTAGAATTTCCCAGCCAAATAAAACTTTCTCTCTTAGGTTGATGTCCTCAAATGGATTTGGCCAGAGCTTTCTGTAAAAACTGTATCTACCTCCTCTCCAGTCCTCACATACTGAGCCTCCCTGATTGTTATCACTCGATTTAATGGCCATTATCATCCGAAATAAGCACCATAGGTATGGGATAGTGGGGCCCTCATCTAACAACTGGTACATTCAGTGAGTCGCCAGTGGGTTGTCAATTATTTTTATTATTATCATTATTATTATGTAATACTTTACATGACAGAGTCATTTTCATTTGAAGTTTAAATGTTTTCAATAGTCTTACCTGAAATTCAAGGCAGAAAATGGAAACTGATCCAAGTGATTAATGCTATCACTCCATCACAAGGACCCACTCATCTTATCTGGAGGGCAGCATGACCCATACTCTCCGATATCTATGGTGCTGGTGACAGATGCTGATACCCTCTTATTATGACAACAGTTGAAGCGGGTGATATACCAGCACTTCCGGGCAGAGAGTTGTCTTTTTCCTTTCTCATTCTTTATGTATAGCTCCTGGCAAGATCATTCTCTGTATCAGTCATTGTCCCAGCGGTACGCCATGCATGTGGCGAGATTAAGTCCTGGGTCTGCTTGACTGGTGCTTGCGCGCTCACTCTGAGTCAGTGTCGCCTCTTCCCCTCTCTCTCTCCGAGCTGCCCCTGATGTGCAAAGACGCGCAGGCCTGGCTACTGCAGAAGTTATGCTCTTTAGTCAGACTTACTGATCCCCAAAGCCCAGGATTAGTGATTCATTTACATCTCTTTGAAAAATGTGAGCAACTCACGATCTCTTAATTTCACTGATTAGACGGCGGGTGCAATCACATGGAACAATTAAAATAATCCCGTTCGAGACCCGCGTCTCAAACAGAGCTGGAAGTAGACTTTGGCATAATGCTCATGAGCACGCAGTGCGGGACCGCGCACGTTCAAACAGCTTTCCGCGGTGTTAACAACGTATCGAATGATGTTTGCGTTTGAGTAACGCCGTTCCTCGGGGATCGGATCTTTCCAACCCGGGGCTTTAGCGTTCTGTTCCCTCGCTGCACTTTCCAGTGTCCCCTACCATGTCGAGCCGGTTTGCGTTAATATGAAAATACCTTCCACATTTTCTGTTAAACTGGCTGTCTGTACATACAAGGAGTCGGTTCACCGTGGATTTTGGGGGTTTTATCCCTGTGTAATTGAAAGGGCGGCTGAAAGGTGCCCGTGAGCTGAAGGCACGTTACTGGCGCTCGCTCGCTTTCGAAGAGCTGAAAAAAAGGGGGTTTTGAGACCGATAACGACTTCGTGCGTCTGCAGTTTGGGCTGCGGAAGGCACTTTGTTGCGGAAAGATGGATAGTTTCAATTATCTGAAAAACTTGTATTTTTTTTTTTTAGTTTAGTGTTTGCTGAAGTAAGCACTCTTGTTTCTGAGGTCGTCTTAGTTTCCGGTTGTAAAGCATTTTTCTGTAGGGGACTTTAATTTTGTTATATCACTAGGAATTATTATATATATGACTATAAACTCAAAAAATGGAATCTATATTGCATTTTCCTAAACAATAATGTAAAAAATGCAGTTATCTTGAGCCGAACCAGGTGGAATCACCTTTTATTCCCCTCTTTTATTCAATTTCATTCTGAGGCAATATCAGTAGGCTACCATTCTCGCTTTTATTAAAATGCTTGAATTCTTTGCCCTCGTTTCATATTTCCTGCCTTGAGATTGAAAAGTTATGATATGCTTTCTTTTCTGGAATCTTCTGAGTTCACACCAGAAGCTTATGTACACTTTAACAGCGAGCAGCTAAAGAAATATTGAAAACTGCTCACATAAAAGACTTGGTAATGAAAAGTTCTAATGCAAACACATATCACCTGTGCCACAGAGTACACCTAAACTTTTATACATTTTTATTTAGACTGGATGAGGCCCCACGGAATTCATAATTTCACTCCAACAAAACTGAGAATTTCTCCAAAGCGCTATGCCTTCCCCTCCAGCTATTTCTGTCGTTGGTATAGCTGGGAGGTGTTTACGATAGGTATGACCCTGTACTTAGTTTCTAAAGGGCCCACGATAGCTATATTCAAGCACTTATTCACTCCTCTATTGATTTTGAACAGGAATGGCTCTCAGATCATTGCTTGATTCCTTATGTTACTTCACTATAAAAAGTAAGGCAACCAGCGACACAGCAATTGTGTTTTTTTTTCAACTTGAGTTTTTGAGTTTGCCCTATTTTTTGAAAGAACTCAGAATTTAAAGTTGACTGAACTCAAAAAATGCTGTACAGCTGGTTTCGTAACTTTCTGAGCTGAGTCAGCTTTTATTTTTTGTTTCTAACAGTGATGTTATTTTGGTTCTTATTCAGATTTCTTTGTTTTTCACCGTGTTTGAGTTTTTAGCTATTTTGAGGACTTCGGCCGAGAATCTGCCCTACAGATATTCTGTAAAGCATCTTTGTGTTAGTTCACCTGCAGAAAGCATTATAAAAGTTAAATTGAATTGGGCCAGTTGTGAAATGATTCCTATTGGTGCTACCATTGGTAGGAAATATAATGAATGAGCATGCATGTGCCCTCACTGACCCCTTTATTACATAGACCTTTAATATTAGATATGACCTCTCTTTGCCTCCAGAATATCCTGAACTCCTTGGGGCACATCATAAAATAAATAAATACATAAAAGTTAAGTAAACTTAAAAAAGTATAGCAACCAGCTGCAAATCATTTTTGAGTTTGCTCAACCTCAAGCTCCAAGTTCTTTCAAAAGCGAGTTTGAGCAACTACTGGGACTTGAAGTAGAGCAAACTCACAAATTTTGTGCAGCTGGTCGCCTTAATCTTTTCAGTCTAGTTGATTTTTCTTTTTTTTTTTTTTAACAGTCCATGGATTAATCCCTCAAACTTTTCACTTAATTTTCCCCTCAAGTAGGTTCACAGTTGGAAAAGGAATTTTTTTTCATATTGTAGGACAATCTCATATAAATAGTCTGTATCTGCTGATAGCATCGCTTCACTGAAGCTGTTACTGAGAGAAATATTCAATCCCAGGATGTCATTTTTTTATGGCCACAGCATTGCCACAAATGGACAATTTTTATACGTTGTGCATCATTTTATACACATTTCCCAGTAATTCAGCAGGACACATTTGTGATTGTTGGAGAACCTGGGATCTCCACAGTAATTTAAAATGGGACATGAAGTTCCACAGGGCTGAGAAGCAGCTGCATTTTACTGACCTGTATCTGGGCCTGTCGGTTTCAAGGGGTTAAAAAGATGCTGGAGACATTTCTTAGAAACTGTAGCGCATGCTAACTCGGCCGAGTCACAGTTTTTGTGTATTTCTCAGCCAGATGTAATGCTGAGAAACCTCCTTTCCTTCTTGTCACAAGGCGCACAGTTTCATTATGATATGTAATCATATGATTTGTGCTATTGACAGGCTCGGACTGGCAATCTGGCAATTCTGGCAAACGCCTGACAGCCAGATGTCTGAATTGCATTAGATCAGCTGCGAGCACAATGCCATGATGATTTGCTATAAAAGAGGACTGTTATTTGTCCAGACATTTCCAGATTATGCTTGGTTTAGCTTTTGTCCGATGTTAAAATGGACTTAGGCTAGTTTGTGTCACAGTGACAGCATTGCATTTTATCATCATGACTCACTATTGTGACACATTTGCGAAGTTACGGATTGTAGCAAAATTGTGAGTGTAAGAGTTTCTTTGCCCATAGGCCTATCAATAGTCAAAGGGATAAAATGGTAAGTGCGCCTCTTGGGATGCCGAGTTTTTCTGTAGGCTATTTCTTGGCTTTTTATTTTCTAAATAACTTTTTTTTTTCTGGGGAAACCTGTAAGTACACCTGTTGTTAGGGTGTCAACTTTATATTTATTGCTTTGTCTACAAGCCTATGCTATAGCCTGATATTGCTTTATGCTACTCATAAGTCGGCATGTTGGGGGCCCGGTCCAGATGAAAATTGCCCGGGCCGAATTTTGTTCTCAGTCCGACCCTGGCTATTGGAGTTAACAAAGTTCACTTTTATTATGTTTATGGAATCAACATGCACAACCCATTCTCACTCCCACCTGAATATTGTGGTGCTCTGGTGATGCTCTGCCCAAATGTTAACACAGAACAAAAGGGAGTCCTGAGGGCTCATTATGTGATGCCATTGCTAAATTGGATTGAGGAAAGATAATCATTGCTTCATTAATTTCTCACATTGATTTGAGATCGAGATTGGAGAAAGGGGACAGTAGTTTCATTAATTTAGTGCATTGATCCAAGATTAAGGTGGGGATAAGGTGCATTTTTTAAGTCGATGCTTCTGTGATGATCAGTGGTTGGTGCTGTTGCCACGTAATCAGGGGGATTTGGGTTTGAACCCTAGCCGGGATATTGTTTTATTATGTTAATTGTTGTTGTCAAATATTGATGCCGTAAAATTTGTATTGATGTCCACGGGGATTTTTTAAGTATCCAAATGTGCCATAAAAATTTGGTTTATTTTCGCATACAGACGTCCAGGGAGTCTGCCTGAGCCTCGATAAATGACAAATTGGGAGAGAGGATGGGTGGGCAGGCGATGATGTTTGTTGCCTCAGATAATGATGTTTGTCAAATCTTTCTGTAGAGCTGCTTTTCACAAACTATGGACCAGACCAGCTGGCATATATACAGTGCCAAAAAAATAAATAAATAAAAAATTATGATATGCAGCTGTGAAACAAAGGCTAACTTTGGTGGGGATTCAAGCAACTCTAGAAAGGTCCACTCTGGATGAAAAGCAGCAGTTGTAGAATTCTATGCTCTTTGGATATTTTGTTAATTCTGCACAGCCAGCGGACCCATATATGGCTCTGTCAAATGCAGCTGCTGCATTTGAACCTGTGGAACCTCAAACCAATTTTAAATTCTAGTGGAGATGCCATGGTTTACAACGATCCAAAATATGTCCAACTGAATTACTGAAAAATGTGTACAAAATTGTGCTGATGATCTAGATATTTTCCATTTGATGTACTGCTGTGGCCATAGAAACCTGGCGTACGGGGTTTGAATATTTATCCCAGTGTAAGTGTGACATAGATACAGTGGAGCACAGCATCCACCAGATACAAAATATGTATGAGAGATTGTTCTACAACATGGAAAAAAGGGCTTTTTCAGACCTTGAACCTATTTAAGGGAAAATTTAAGTGAAAAGACAGAGTATAAGGGTTTAACCAAGGAATCTATCACTCAGTCAGGGACGATCAACAGCGTCTGGAGGGCACCTATTTCTCTGATGACAGTACTAGTATGCACAATCATATCATGGCTAAGGTCACTTAGATCAATAGATAGTCAGACAAAAAGTGAAACCACTCCCCCAAAAAGCTTGATTAATTGAGTTGTTGCTACATGATTCACTGTTGCTCTATTTGCGTAGATGTACAGTACATGCAGCTATAGGCTTACCAGATGAAATGGTCAGTGAGTGAATCACATGCATCCGAAACAAAGTCAAAATACTGCTGAACAGTGAGCTAAGGCGAAATTATCGTGGCACTGATTTTTTTTTTCTCAATCTTTCCTGACAATTTGTGGAGCAACCCAAAACGGACACTCGGCGCAGCCCAAACAATTCCGATGTGTTGTCAGAGACGTTAAATAGGCTCCAACATTTCACTGAACTATGACAAATACATTGCAAAGGATTCTTCTGTCTCATCCACAAGACCAGTTGAAGATTTCTGTTTGTTTTTACTTGTCTAGATCTATGGCTTATAGACGCTGGGTATTAGTCACATTTACCTTATGAATCTCTCCATCAAAGCAAAATCCAGCAGCCAACAGCATCATCCAGCTGGACGGTCTGAAGTTCAGGGTTCATGTGAGTGAAATAATCTCGCAAGGAGGAATGTAATGTATACACTAAAGTTTGAAATGGGAGGTCTTAAATATCATGTAGCCCTGTTCTTTAAATTATGGATTTTGTGGTGGCACTTTCGAAAAGAAGTTTGTTTTCAGGGGAGTTCTGCATCTTTCCACTCACGAAATAGAGTGAGACGAGAGGATCTTTGACCCATCTCACATACCGTATTTGTATTTGTCTGCAGAAAGAAAGAAAATAAATAAATAAAAACAAGGCTTAAATATGCTGCCTTTTATAATAAGCTGAAGCATAGTTTTTTCTATGAATATTTTTCCCCACTAAGACTCACGTCTCCGTCGTTATCAATCAGTCGTCGGACCTGAATGTCCTCTTCTCACGTATATTTTAGCTCTAAGATGTCAGCTTATTCCTCCCCGAGCGCAGTTTCTGAAATATAATTTAATGGTAGAATTGTCGCTGGTGGCAGTCGCGGGAGGAAACTGGAGTAGCAGGGCATATTAAGTTGCGGGAGATGGAAAGAGACCTGCCGAGTGAAAGAAAAATAATAAGCTTCCGGAGTTCGCCGTGCCGAGACGTGCCTAACTCAGCTGGACGCACTTTCCTGGTTAGCGGAGTCTCCGCAGCAGCGCGTCTCCCCCGCACCTCGCGGCTTCTCTTTCCTAAGCGCCGCGATTCCTCGAACTCTCCTTACTCGCGCGCGTGTGCGTTTCCCCCCGATCCCCCAGGGTAATCCCCTGAGTGGAAATTATCCTCCCTCGTCTGCTTGAATAGTCATCACCAGGGCTCCTGTTTTATTTTCTTTTTCAAAACCCCTTCTACATTTTTTACTTGATTTTAATTTGCCCCCGTTTTCCACCATCATTTTTGATGTGGGTTGACTAATACCTGAAATGTAATTGGAGAAAGGTCACGTTTCCACCTCCTATGATTTGCCAGGAATTTTGATAATCTCATTCTGATGTGCTTTTTTTGTATTTTGAGCTGAACATGTGATGTTCTACTTGTAAACATCGGATTAATCTACCCTCTTCAAGTCAATTGACCATCCTTAACTGAAGACATCCAAAGGTCCATCATCATGTCATACAAAATGGCTGACAGCCAACCGGAGAATTATTGGCACCTTCATCAAAATGTGCAACAATTATTGCATAAACTAGAGGTTCTTGTGAACCTGAAACTGAACTGGTCCGCTGCCTTGCCACATCCATTTGGGAGGAGGTACAAGGTTGCCCTAAAATACCAAACTTGTACCAAACATGTCACATGTAATTTTTCATCAAACTTCATTATTTGTGACTGCTAGAGGTTACAAGCTGTTCCTGTTTAAGATCACTTGAATTGCTTTACAGGTCTTTAAAATGGGTGTCTTTGGGTGAAGGAATGTCTAAGGTCACAAAATTACTTTTTTTTTTAGAAATCGTCAAAGCCTGGTCAATTCTGTGCTAAAGAGGCTAATCTCTTTTCTTTTCGCCTAGGTGATTAATTTATGAACCGAATGATTGTCACATCTGATTGGCTGAACTGTCTTTAAACTTATCTCCCATGTAAAGATAGAGCGGAAAATCAACAGTTCTCAGCCCACAAGAGGTTGCGAGTCGATGATACCCACTGAATATCGGTCAACGCTGGTGAACTCTTGTGCATCAAGTCACGGCATACAGCCCTCACAGTAACTTTGAGGAGCTCCTGGTCTCTGACCGGTGCGCCAATAGAATCAGAAGAAGTGAGAGAGATGGGGATGGAAAGATAACTGTTGATGAAATTTGAGAGACGGTAAACTTGCTTTGTCTCTTTTCAGTATTGGGCCCTAAGAACCTCCAGCTGGTCCGAGCGTTGGAGGACTCCCTCCTGGTTGAGTGGGATCTGGTGCGAGGGGCTGAGTATTACGTCCTTTCCTACCACCCCAAGGGGAACCAGAGGGCCGTGCAAACTGTCAGGGTGCCCAACACCCAGAATTCCTACCTAATCAGCGGCTTGAACCCCGGGGTGAAGTACATCGTGCAGGTGCACGCGGTAATTAAGGGTATTACCAGCGAAGCAGACAGACTCGTGGCCAGCACAGGTAAACAGGAGAGGCTAGGCCTCTGGGTGTCTTTGTGTTTTAGCTTGTGTGTTTTTCTGCATAGTTGCTCAATCCCTAGACACGTCCTTTTACTGTTTACTGGGAAAATGTTGGCATTTTCAGGGGATGCGGGCAGCTTTAGCTGATGTGCACAGGCATGCAGTTGATTGTATTTTTCCCAGCAATGTTTCTGAAAAAAAACAAAAAACGTTTTTTTGTATTTCATTCCAATAAAATGCTGATTTAGAAGTGGAAACGTAAATGAAACTCTAGAGAAATAAGACTGCCTCAGCTCGCTGTAATATTACTGAAAGGCTCAACAAAAACCTCCAGCAAAACAATGTAGTTATTCAAGAAAAGTAAAAGAAAATGCAAAAATGTAAACCTCCAGAGGCAGTGATTAATTCACTCAATTTAATTAAATACACAAGAGGCATCTGTTGCATTCTACTGACGAAAAACAGTCAGCATTACTGTTGTTTTCTGTTAACAAAATGATGAGTCGAATAAAAAACTGCAGCATTATTTCCTGCAGGGAAAATCAGAGGGTAATATCTGACAAATATTTATGAGCGCGTGAAAATTGATTTTTTTTAATGAGGCAGTAATGTGCTTCCCTTTGTAGAAGACTCGAAGAAAGATGGTGGTCCTGTTTTACAGGCTGTTAATATAAATCTTAAAACCATTCCTTCATTCCATTAATATTATTGCCATCTCAGGTGCTTGTTTCATGGCCTGTAGTCATTTCTGCGCCACCGCGGACGCTGTGCCTTACCTGTGTCCGTTGGCTTGAGTCGTTGGGGTTAGGTCAAATTGCCTTCGCTTCCATTCATTCCCGGCTAGCTGGGACAGAAGCCATTGTGGATGTCAACAGGAATTATAGCGGATTGCAGGTCTGCAGAGCTTGTTAAGTGGTTAGTCATATGATCTCCTGCTACATCGCATTCCCAGCTGGATTGGGAAAACTTGCGGACTGTCTGCCGATGACAGACAGCTTCAGTTTCCATGGCGGCACCGGGCATTTTTGATCGCACAAGAAAGATTACACTTCACGTGTTTTCCATTTCTAATTATATTTTCTGTTTCTCTGAGAATCGTGTGCAGAGTCATACTTACAAGCACTGGAATTAGTAATTAGATATTTGATGTTCTTGGAACATAAAAAATTCCTCATTAATATAAATCTAAGACCTGTTGATTAAAACCAGAAATTTTTTGGCTATCTTGTTTCCTCCAATCTAATTCTGGCTGTACTGAGGGAATATTTTTTGACCCAACTGCCTCACATGAAGAGGGCTGATTTAGAATAAAATTTCCAGATTGCAGCACACTTACATTTTGAAACATGCCGTAACTGCATTAGCATTCCAGTCCTACCTTTATACAATTAGTAAGTTTTTGAAATAAAAAATGATCTGTTGAAAGGATGCCTCATCTAAGATCCACGCAAAAATAACGAGTACAAACATTTTAACACTACGCACTATTCCAAATGTTTTGAAGAGCACAACTGCCATTGAGGAGACATATTAGAAACAAGGACTTTTGGACAGGAAACAGCATTTTCATAATTACAGCAGGGAACATATGCATTCATTTGTTTGGCAGTTCAGCAATAAACAGTTGAAAAACATCCATCAGGACCAAGCTATCACGTTTAAGGAAGTTGTTGTACAATGTAGTGGGTCTCAAACTCATCAAGATTATTTCAACAAATGCTGTTTAGTTCATTGTATTACATGTCCATGTTTGAAATACAGACAGGAAATAGAAATCAATGACCGCCATCCACCACCAACCTCCCCTTACAGTGGTACCCTCAGTGGACAGCATTCGCGTGCTCGGGCAAACTGAGGACTCCATCCTGGTGGACTGGCAGAACCCGTCGGTGCAGCTGGACCACTTCAGGCTGACCCACAGTGACCCGAGCGGGCAGGAGGAGAGGGAGGAGGTCCCGATGAGCCAGGAGGCCCGGACCAAGCACACCATCGTTGGTAATTACAGTGCATCACCGTTATGTAGGGACACCTCTATTTTATTAACGTTATATTATTAGTGTTATTTTAGGGACCAACAGTTGATAAGACTAAGCAGGGACCGATCCCCTCCGCGCCTTGGTCAAGGGTGTGAGCCGACAACCCTCAGAGTCTCTGTTAAACGTGCTAGCCGTTAGCCTACAGGGCAACCCATGTGCAGTGCATTACGTGATATACAGTATTTATCCAGGATCGTGGTCACAAGGGTGCTTGTCGGGCGAGAAGCAGGAACACATGCCGGAAAGTTTGCTGAACCATTGCAGGGAACACACAATATTCACTCACGCGCTCATACCTCTGAGCAAATCAGAGTCTCCAGTTAGCCTGCGATGCCTCCCTTTGGACTGTGTGAGGAGATTGAAGAACCCAGAGAAGACCTATGTAATGAACTTAGAGAAGCTTCGGGCATAGTCTTGCCTCAGCATTCCTGCTGATCACTAGAGTGTTCTGGCGGAGTGCACGGTCACGACCCGTCTTCTTTCATCATGGCAATCCGATTCCCTTGTTCACTGAAATGGCATTGCTTCAAATTCATGTGGTCCAGACGGGGTCTCCTCTAGTCAATGATGTAGGTTGCAGCTGCCCTATCCTGTTTGTGGAGTTCCACTGTTTTCACTCTAACTTATACGTAGCACACCTTCAACAGTTAAAGACTGCTTTGAGTTGCCTACACTGCAAAAAATAAAAAGAAAAAAATACTAGGTAAGATGAATTTACTTATTTTAAGACTCATAGCACTTATTTCTATCACCATTTTTCTTAGTAAGACAAAAAATTTGTCCTTGGTTTGAGGTTATTTTGACAAGCTTGCAAATGGGGAAAGTAAATTTTCGCTTGTCAAGAAAATAGTGACTTAAAACAAGTTACTATTTGACAAGGGCACTGTTACAAAGTCTTAACACTTTTTCAGTCATTATGACTTACGGGGGTATTTTGTGTTGCAGGTCTTAACCCAGGGACAGAGTATGTCATAACCGTTCAGGCCATCCGAGGTGCGGACGAGGGGAAGGCGTCGTCTGTAACAGGAATCACAGGTGAGTTCTTATAAAGGTGAACAACAGCACAAAAAGTGAACAATATAGCGAAATAGCTTTTACTCTTTACTCTGAAGTCTCTAAACAGCAGCTGCCAGATTATTGACACTGATTGACACTAAGAAGCAGAAGCACTGTTAGCAGCGCTTTTTGTCGCATAAGGGAAATGGAATGTTCCAGAATTTTCTAATCGTCCGTGCCCGAATTGCAGGTACTAATCAATTTATTTTAGGTTACAGAAATAAGATGTGTAAAAAAATTACGACCATATTGGCAAAACTCAAAAAGAGAAACTGGAAAGAAGAGCTGTGGCTGCAATCAAAGCTCTCAGAGGGAGACTGGGTTGGATAGTCGCTAATAACCACAGAAGCGCAGCTCTGAAAATCACCGCAGATTTTAATTAAGCCATAACTGGATCTGTCTCAACAAAAATCATATGTTGCGAGCTTCACTAATCTGGTATAAAACAGTAAATGTTGAAATAATACTCTGCAGGATGTTTCATTATTATACTGGTATTCATGGTTGTGTTTCCGATGATTTGACCACCCGCAGTGTGTGGCACTCTCTGCGCCCATGCACGTTATTCTGGAAAATTCTGCAACTTAAGCCAGACGGGAGGCACCACCATGTCAAACTAGAGCCATTCAGCATAGCAATTCTCTCTGATGAAAACAGCCTTCCTCTGTTGTCAACAGACCTCTGTCCATCACTGGTCTTTGCGCATCTCCTGATGATTTCATCCACATTTTAGCTCGAGGCAATAACCACCAGCCTGTAGCCTCATGATTGAACTTGGTTGCTGGCTTTTTATTTCTTAGGAAATACATTCAGCTTAAAATGCCCTAAAGTATTTTTTCAGTTTTTGCCTTTTCATTAGCACAAACAAAAAACATTGAATGCGCTTTTGTAAACCTTGGCTGCATCTTTCATCTCACGTCAAAACAAAACAGCTCAAGAGCTCTTCTGACTTTTAGTCTAGACTAAACCCTATTTATTCCCATCTTGCATGATTCTAATGCAAATGATCACTTTCCTTGTTAATTAAAAGTTCCCACAATGACAAGATAGTGAAAGTGCATCCCTGTTGCCAAGGTAATACCCTTCTTTTGCTGCTGTAGTAGAACCGGCCCCTCATTGCTGGTCTCTTTGCTGGTCAGAGGGAAGATGGAGCCTTCGGCTGCTGAGCGTATTTACGGTGCGGTGATTATCCCCGTCCCCCTGTCCCGCTTCTGTCTCTCGTCACACACTCAGCACCTTTTGTTTTGGCGCTTCTGGGATACAGGGAATTATTTTCCATGCGGGAGATCAATCATAGCAGACTGGTGTTTAAAGTGAGCAGGGTGCCCACGCTGTGACCCTGTTTCCTCACCGGAGAACTCACCCTCTCAGGAGAGAGAAATGTCACTGAGTCATTTTCCTGGAATCTGAGTGTCTGTTGCTGTCTGATGGGCTTTTCTGGTGCGTCTGAGGTCATGTTTTCGGAGTGAGGCGAGGACAGTTTTCGCAGCCAGCACAGGGGCTGATAGGTCTCGTTCAATTTCCTCTCTTCCATCGCCAAGATGAGTCTCAATTCATCACTGATTTGAGAATCATTCTGAGACTGATGTAAGACCAGGGCTCCTCTTCGCATTGTTGCAGAGTCTTCCCAGCCTCTATTATTTTGTAGCGTCACCCTTTAAGCTGTGAGATTACAAACATGTTATCTGAATGTTGGAATAGAATATTCTAAGGCAGATGCAACTATAACTGCAGGTTACTGAAAGTTATAGTGGACAAACTTTAGCATAGAATTTGAAATAACATCCTATAAAATCTAAATTTTAAAGGATTAAAAGGCATCACAGTGCCTAGAAGTTCCACTGGCTGGTGGGAATTGCTAAGGCTCTTTTACAATGCAATACATACCAGGTTATTTGTGCCTTTGTTGCGTCTGGTTTTGACGCATGCGTATGGACGTAAAAAAGCATGCCCCGGCAAAAATAGTTCACAAACTATTTGTAGTTCATAAATAGTTCATAGTACCAATAGTACCAAAAAAATTACCAAAAAAAGTTCTTCCCATGTTCTTCAAGGGTTTATGAACTTATGTTCATGAATGTTCTCCAAAAGTTCAGGAACATATTTTCATGAATGTTGATGTTCATTAACTGTTCATGAATAGTTCAGGAATAAGTTTGTGAACAGATCACGAATTTCTTTCAAGCACCAAGTTCATGAACTACCTTTTAGAGTTCAGGAACAGTTCATGAATAATTCACCAACTTAAATCATGAACTGTTTGTGAACTGTTTGTGAACTGGAACTCTCCCCTACCGGCGGGTCTGTCTGCAAAACCAACGAGAAATTTGCTGCCGTTGTTACATCTCAATTATTGAGCCTCATCCCTTTGGGGATTCTCCTGAGAACAACTGTCATGGAGACTTCATTTACCGAACGCTGGCTACCCTTTTCACCGCTGGCCATGAATAACGGCTCCCTCTATGGTTTTCACTTCAGCCGGCGTCCATATCAGCAGCCAATGGAAGCGGCTTGTCTGTATCTCCACCACCTTAGATGTTTTTTCCCCGACGTCTACTCTCGTCAGCTTCACCGCTTTGGTGTGGTTTCGGCAAGTCGTGCCCTCCCGGCATCAGTACCGTAAATCCGCATGTGATGAATGAAAAGCCGGCCGGCAATCGTTTTCTACATCTGTTGGCCTCTCTCTCCGCCAGGGCGGTAGTGGAAAGTAAAAGGATATGGGTGCTGGGCGGGACGAGCCATTCTGACAGGGTGACTGTTCCACCGTGGCTGTCAGGGAATTTCTGGGGCTTTTCTTTTTTTGTTCAACCTGTGAGTCAGTGCTGGTTTGGATTAATCGGACGCAAACAGTTTGTCGGAGCCACAATAAACAGAATGGCAGATTGGATTAAAGGGGCTTTCTCTTTCGGTGTAATTGGGGCCCTTCAGAGTCGGTTTTGCGCAAGTCCTGTTCCGCCATAACTGCACACAAGATTCAAATCAGACTCCTTTTATTTTTAAAGCACATCTAAATACTGTCCCGTCTTTTCCTTAAAAGGACATTTTTGCCTGTGTGGCACGATTCGTAAGTTTGCGGCAACACACGCAGCAAAGGCGTGGTCGATGGCTGGATTTGAAGGGTGCATTTGTCCCCCATTAAGAATGAAGTATCAAGACTAAAACCTATAGAACATGACAAATGTTCAAAGTGCACCTAAAAGGTGCATGTGTTACAGTCAGATTGTGAAACTAGTCATTTTGTGAAATAACTAAAAAAAATTTGTCATTTCGTGAGCCGAGTGAAGATTAGCACTAGCTTTTTCATGAAATTATGGGAATTTTTGGTCATTTCATGAAATGACTGGTTTCACAATTTGACAGTAACACATTCAAATATATGTATAAAATGTATTGTATATGCAAACAACTTAGTTTTTGCTAGTGAAATCAACTATTAATTTGACTCAAGGCTAACATTGTCTTGCTAATGGAAGAATTTTATCTCAAACCCTTAAACTTCTACAAGTTCTGAGGAAAGACAAACTTTTTAACTTTTGTTCTTGACAACTTAGCCTCCCCAAAGCACCTTCTCTTTGAGTATCTCTAGCTGTGGACTTACAATGTGATTTTACGACTTTTCCATATTTTACACATTTGTAATCATATCTTTATGGGGTCATTGGATTTATTTGAGAGTCAGGAACTTGTGATATCGCTGGGCTTCTGGAAGGATAAACACTGGCAGGAAAAATTGGGAACGATTTGAATGGACTGTCGCAAACTGCATCCCACATGGCTGTCATGATGATACGGTCAGGAACTATCGACAAAACCTCTGAGATTATGCTCTCCTGTGTCAACGCCAATCAGGCACTTTGCTTCACGTTTGCGGACACAGTGCCTGGCAAATCCAGAGATTCTAAATCAGTGACGGTTTGGCTCCCGTTCCCACACGTTAGAAGAAGCTTGTCTTTCAAGGTTTCCACCGAAATGCAAAGCCCCCCCTCCCTCAAAACTGCTGACCTGCTTAAGCCGATGAAACAGAACCGAGGTTAACCACGGGGATTGTGGTCGTCTGCATTTCTGGTTTATAAGCATGCCTCGGGAGCCATTAGCAACAGGCACGTGCATCATGATGTAATGATGTCACCGCATTTTTATGGGGGTAGGACTTGGTCCTCACAATGGGACGTTTTTATTTGCTTACGATTAAGGTTACCTCACCGGCATGGCCTAAATATACATATTCTCGGCCTTGTTTGTCCTCTTTTTCGGCTAAGGTTCCACCATTAGTCAACTGTCATACCAGGTGTACGCACTGCTCCTGGCAATATTTTTTTGTTCCACTGGTATTCATCCACCCGCAAAAACTGAATATCTTCAGGACATCTTGCAGAGCACAAAGGGGCCTCAGAGGAATAGCCAAAATGGATGATTGCTTTTGCATGTCTTCGTATTTCCTGTCCTACACATGCTAAATGGTCACCTGCTTCCCTTGACTGTCCCCAAATGCTGCCTTCATTCACATCAGATTCCCCATCTCTACCTCCTGCTGTCTGTCTGATTATTCCTCCTTTCGGCACCTCGTTTTCTTTTAATATTCCTCTCTGCAGGCAGACTCCATCTATTTAACCGGGTGTCAATCTTCTTTCTTTCGATTCCAGGGAAAAATGTTATCGGAAGAATGTGGTTCACTGCTGTAGTTGAGTTTAGAGCAGTGGACCTCGTTTTCAGCATTGTAGAGATGCAGAGCCTGCTGTCTTTATTTCTTACTTTTCGGACAAAGACTGAGACCCAAGACCTAAGAAACAACAAGGGCTGACTTAGCGCTACTGCATTAAATGATAAACTGCAGTGCTACTCAAAACAAAGGTGACTCGGACCTGGGACTCTCCGTGACTTGGATTGGAGAGCAACAATTTAGCTGCTTAAGAGCTGTGGTGGAAAATTTTGGAGTCTGAAAGTTAAAGTCCTGCCATTTGTGTCTTATAACTCAGGCTAACGGTACGGAAGTCTCAAGTCTAGGTCTACCATTTATCTAGCGTCCACAACGTACATCAAGAATGGGAAATTACACAGAAGCATTTAGGCACCGTGTTATGAAAATGAGACTACGCATTACGTGAGGTCATGTGACTGGTTTGGGTTTCCCGTGTGAAAGTCTACTTGGCATTTAGTACTCGTGAACTCAGCCAAATGATTTCAGTAATCAACTCTATGCCCCGGCAGAGAGTTTCATCTAATGACCAAATCCAGATTATTGACACAAAATACTTGGTTGGACGTAGGTACATTTTCTCGACCTTGGTTTTGCATACTAAACCATGTTATGATTACCATATGGCAATAGAGTATAAATGAAAATTCTGGTATCCTTTCATGGAAGTGAAATATATAAGTAGCTCTGCCATGTTGTCACATTGTTGTGTTTTGCTCAAAATACTGGAGACCCTCATTGTCCTGCCCGCGGAATCCGAACCAAACAAGGGAAATCTGTGAAACTGTGTGTCCCAATTTGGATGAAGAGTGGCTTAATGAGTCGCAGGCCAAAGTTGTTTATTTACCTTCTCGTCCCAGAAAATCAGGACAGTCTCTTCCAACATGGAGGGAAAAAAGGCTTCCACTTGGCTTTCCAAATAAAATTTTGGTCTTTTAAATTCTTTGTAGTTCTAATTTTTTCCTTTTGTTTTCTGCTGAATTTCTAATGGCCAGCTGGGCCTCCTTAGTGACTATAATTTTGCTCTGAGGGGCTCAAGACGAAAGGAAAAATGACTAAAATCCACGTCCTTAAAATCTTGATCCCTTAGATTTAGATGCTCCCACTAACCTGGAGACCAGAGCGGTGACAGAGGACACCATCACTGTGGGGTGGGACGGGACACAGGCCGACATCGACGGCTACGTGATCAGGTACACCTCGCCTGACGGCTCCAGCCAGGAGATCCCGGTCGGCCGGGGCATCACCTCCTACGTGCTGACGGGGCTGCGACCGGGCGTCGCCTACACCGTGTACATCTGGGCTGTGAAGGGGCTTCGCGCCAGCAGGAAGACCTACACGGAGGCCGAGACGGGTAAGCTCGCCACGCTGGAGTCTGAAGACTCAGCTTTCTCCCTTGTTCTGCACTTCTACAAAGCTTCTCCGTGTGGACGCCTGTTGCTTAGCATTTCTTTGAGGATTGATGGGATTTGCATAATTTTCTCCCAGTATGTATCTGGGCTGTAAGATAACAGCTGCAGTATTGTTGAGGTGCTTCAAACAGCCACCCACCCTCTCCCCTGCCCCCACTTTCTGGCAGAAGTCCTCGATTAGAGGATTATTGGGGGAAAATGTCTGCTACACCATTCCCTCTGGCTTGACTCTTGCGCCGGGCAGTTTTTCAAACCCTCTGGCCCTTTCGTATTCATCGTAACGTGGCCAATTTTAACTTTTCTCTCATGTCACCGTGTCTCTCTTTCTCTTCAGTCCTTTTCAATTATTCTGGTGCCCATCTTTGTGTTCTCGTCCAAATTGGTCCTGCCTGGTCAAGCACGGGCTGCGTCACAAAAGTAAGCGGCCGCATTTTGACAACTGTGGAAAGTTATCGTCATTCCAGCAATAAGTCATAAACACGACTTGCGCTCTTTTGCCTTTCATCTGTTGAAGAGGTTTGTTGGATATGAGAGCCATTCAGCATAACCAGTATAGTCTGTCTGAATGCTTGTCAGTCTATTTTCTAAAAGTAAAATATCAGGCAAATCTAACAGTCTCAATCCCTACGAGTCAGCAGAAATTGTCTATGATACGCAAGGCAACAGCGCTTTCAAGAATTGATTCCAAGCTTATGTGTATGTGTTGAGCAGAATTAGGTCTACACATTTTTGACAGTCTTGTTTCTGGCATTGAGTATGCTTGACTGATCCCAGTTTGGTGTTTGAATGCTTTTGAGAGGTTTTTATTATTATTATTATTATTATTATTATTAATCTGTGGATAGTTCAGGCAGTTAATCAGGTAGTTCTTCAACCTAATTAGTCTTTTGTCTGGCAATGTGACCACACTTGTGACCAACCATCGTTGCTGCATTGAACATGTATTACATTTACAGTATTTAACCAGCAAGTTCAGGTGAAAATAACTGCAAACAACAGATCAAGCTTACAAAACATTTCATGGATGTCTAATCTCATTGTGTGATCTAGTGTGAATGAGGTGGTCTCTATATGTTTGACAGAAAGACTGAATTGAGAATAAACAGAGAATAAACAGCAGGCTGAGCAGTAACCCTTATGAAAAGTTAGTATAGTTCCAAACTAACGTTATCCTACAGCCAATGAGCATTTTCACCAGCATAGTGTAGTATTACTACAGTGATACTATAGTTATTCAAATTACAGCAATACAGCTGTGTGGACTTTAGTAATGTCATGGTACTGTTGACTGTGGTTATACTATAGTTATAATTTGATGCTTGTAGTACTACTCAAGTTATACAAGTACTGCGCAAACTTAAATAATACTATAGTTACGCCAAAAATACTGTAGTATTGCTAAGAAATAATTATAGGATATTTATTCATAGGGAATATATCATTATTTGCATTATGAGGGTAAAGGCAGGCCCTGTAGTAACATCAGGGTTGTCTTATCAGCAGCCTGTCACCATGCTGGTACTGTTGGAAGCCTTGGCTGTCATTCAGGTCCCTCTGCTAATAATCTGCAGTCTTGCCTGAGATGCAGCTCTTGACAAACAAGGAGTGTTTTGTTTTACAGCCCCAGCAGGAAGCCCTGGAGTCATCACAATCACACCCATAGAGAAATAATCTGGAACTGTTGACTATTTTCTGGCTTCCGCCCAAATTTTAAATGTGCAGGAGATGTCCTGAGGGCAGGGGTATTGATCCTTGTCTAATCCAGGCGTGTAAACCAGAGGTGGAAAACATAGGTTTGGGAAGTCAATGTTTTGTTCCAGCCAGTCAAATTTGTTCTTTAGTGTGATTCATTCAGTCAGGATGTAGATGAATACAGCTTCCTCTGTTCATGATTGGAAGAAACACATGGCAGAAATTTTACTTACAGTCACCTGGACTTCCCAGCCCTGAAACTCTCCTACTCGCAACTACATTCAGTGGACCTGCAATGTTTGTTAAATGGGGTTTGTTTTAAACCAGCTTCCTAAAGGGTGAGCGGGGAGCTGGGGAGGGGGTGCATTGCGAATGTGGACCAGGAAATGGACGTTCTATCACTTATCATGTGAGCCGATGTGAGTAGGAACTCTCTAAAGCTGTGGACCGTAACGTCGGTTCAGGGGGCTCACTGTGTATTCAGGTTTTTTTTCCCAACCACAATTGCTGTTAATTTGTCATAAGGAGGTGCATTTCTGATTTAGAGCAGTTATTTACGATCTTAAGCTGTATTTTGACAGAAATACCCAGTGTACACGGTGGGCCTCCAGGACTAACATTGGGACCATTGCTTTAAAGTACCTATAATGACCTCTAGGGGGCACCCATATTAAATTCCCATGGCCAAGTGGGATATTTCTGAGGATGCTATCCCCCTGGAGCAAACTGAAGGTCCTGCCTGCATGAATGAGGCCTACAAAGTGCCATGTTTCTTAGTTGCTCATTAATTTATGTTTAACCATGTGTCATGCTTCTTGTGAAATAGCATTTTCCCTTTTACTTCGCTGTCTGAACATGTTTCTAATTTTGTTCTTCACTGTTTTCATCTTCCACAGCATGTGTGCATGCACTGGGGAGAGCTGAGAGTGTCTTCAGAAACTGCATTTGCTTAGCAGCATCCCATTGTCTCCAATAGTGTCACCTCAGATTCTGCACTCACACCAGATACTGAACTTTCCTTCCTTCATCTCTTCTGTATTATGGTGCAGGATCAGTTGTGTTAAATCTAGCTAAAGAAAGTAATAAAGTAATAAAAGTAATAAACTCTGACAATGTGGAGGCAGAAATGTAATTACAAGAGTTCTGAGTACCTGGAACATTAATTGGACGTTTGGCACTCTTCTGCTAATATTATGTGTCGTAATATTAGTAGCCCTACTATTTCTAAATTTCTCACGATTTGAGCAACAAAAATACAAGAAATAACAACAAGTACAATAGCAAAAAGTTAAAGCAAAACTTAATGAAAAAACAATAACAACAGCAGTATACATACTCTATCACAATAAATTGTTTATAAATAACAGAAAAGGCAAGACATTGTAAATGTGGCTCAAAAATTCATAATGTGTCATTCAATGTGACAAAAAAAAAATTTAATTCTGACCAATTAACTTAGCCAAGTTTTTTCACCCAAAAATGAACAAAGCAGAGTACTAGCTAGCATCAGTATTACAGCGTCAATAGTCATAAATCATTTACTAACTGCTATCTAGAGACAGTCTTATCACTGCTACAACTTAAATATACTGTTCCATAGAGCTCGATGCCCCGATTAATCTGGTGACCAGGGAGGTAACAGAAGATACCATCACTTTGACTTGGGATAAGGTGCTTGCCGACATCGACGGCTACGTGATCAGATACACCTCGCCTGATGGCTCCAGCCAGGATATCCCAGTCGGGGCGGACAGCTCCTCCTACAGGCTGACTGGACTGCGGCCTGGAGTCTCTTACACCATCTACATTTGGGCGGTGAAAGGCTCTCGCACCAGCAGGAAGACGCACGCAGGGGCTGAGACAGGTCAATAAGTTGCCTTGAAATCAAATACCAATCAGAGTGGTAATTGCCGCCATTTTTCATGTTTATCAACCAGGCTATCCGAAGAGCAGGTACCGTTAGCATTTTCCTGCTGGAAAACAAGATACATTTTTTGCTTATTTTATATCTCTGAGAAAAGGCATAGAACTGAAAAAATCTAAACTTGAATTAATTGAAAGGAGGAAGCCTCACCTCTGCAAAGTATATTTCAGCGGAAAGTAGAATTCTTGATGTGTCTAAAACGCAAATTTGGTAATAATCCAGTGCGACTCATTTTAAAACCAGTGAGTCTTCAAATTGGCTTTGATATCAGGGGGCAGACATTTTTACTTGGGGAATATAATATTATCCAATCAAACGCCAGTTCACTAGACTACGCCACGGTTCTTGTGACATCAGTTAAGCCTATTCCTTTCATGAGGGAGATTCCCAAAGTAATAATGTCTGCCCCCTGATATTGAAGCCAATTTGAAGACTTGCTGGTTTTAAAATGCGTCGCACTGGATTACTGCTAAATAAAAATTTATAAAACTATGCATTTTACACACTTCAAGAATTCTGCTTTCTGCTGAAATATACTTTGCTGAGGTGAGGGCCCCTCCGTCAAGCTATTAAAACCTAGATGAAATCGTAATAGGACAAAATTAATTACCGGTCAATTAAGATCAAGTTTTTGGAGAAAATCTGGCTGAGTTTTGATTCAAAATATTAGAAATAAATTTACCTTAGCAGGCCCGTAACTTAGCACTGAATCCATTATGCTAATATATAAACCAGCACCTGTCTCAATGACTATACAGAGCTCGATGCCCCGACTAATCTGGTGACCAGGGAGGTAACAGAAGATACCATCACTTTGACTTGGGAGAAGGTGCTTGCCGACATCGACGGCTATGTGATCAGATACACCTCGCCTGATGGCTCCAGCCAGGATATCCCAGTTGGGGCGAACAGCACCTCCTACAGGCTGACTGGACTGCGGCCTGGAGTCTCTTACACCATCTACATTTGGGCGGTGAAAGGCTCTCGCACCAGCAGAAAGACGTACGCAGAGGCTGAGACAGGTCAATAAGTTGCCTTGAAATCAAACACCAATCAGCGTTGAAATTTTTATTGTTTCTCAGCCAGACTATCCAAAGAAAGCAGGTGCCATTGGCTAGCTTACTGGAAAACATGATGCATTGTTTTGTCAATTTTATATCTCTGAGAAAAGGCATAGAACAGAAAAAATCTAAGGATCTAAGGTTACATCAATTTAAGCTATCAAAACCCAGATGAAAGCGTAATAGGACTAAATGAATTACGATCAATTAAGAGATGCATTTGGAGAAAGTCTGGCTGAGTTCTGATTCAAAATTTTAGAAATAAATTTACCTTAGCAGGCCTGTAACTTAGCACAGAATCCATGATATTAATATATAATCCAGCACCTGTCCCAATGACTACACAGAACTCGATGCCCCGACTAATCTGGTGGCGAGGGAAGTAACGGAGGACACCGTTACTGTGACGTGGGACAAGGTGCGAGCCGATGTCGAAGGTTATTTGATCAGATACACCTCACCTGATGGCTCCAGCCAAGACATCCCAGTTTCACCGGACAGCGCCTCCTACAGGTTGACTGGACTGCGGCCTGGAGTCGCCTACACTGTGTACATTTGGGCTGTGAAGGGATCCCGCTACAGCAGGAAGATTCATACTGCAGCGGAGACAGGTTAATTAAAAGTTACTATTTTGAAATAAATTAAAATGTTGGAGAAAAATCAGGCTGAACTTATCTGTACTAAACAGATCCTGGTTTAACACGGTGTGGCAGTCAGGCAGTTAAGGACATTGGTCACACTTTCTTTTGATAGTCATATAGATATATACACTGGAGTGTCAATTGAAATGTAAGGTAAATATCGACTAGTATTTAGTAGATTGTCCACAAACCTAAAATAATATTTCAACAATATGTCTGTAAATCAAGAAAACATATTTCCAACTGAGTAACAATAGGCTTAGCAGTTGTATATAAAAAGCATTTCACTAAAACCTCTGAAATTCATCTATTCAACTCTTAGACGATTTTATAGGTGAATTATAGACCTCAGATTCAATTCCCACACGAGCCCCCAATTAGCCTGGTGGCCAATTGCAACATAGAAGTGTTTGCCACTAACATGGCAATATCCCCCGGTGCCTCAATTTTATGTGTCCGTACGGACGGAGCCCAATGCCATATCCCCTGCTTCGCGCTAATCGTGCGGCGGGAGATAACAAGCAGATGAGAAGCAGAGAGAAATAAATTATTTATATGCAACAACAAAATGAAAAATAAACAATTGACCCAAAACTGCAAGAAGAGCGTGTGTGGAACATGGAGTGATTGCCGTAGAATGACATCACCAAACTCCTGATGAAGAGCTCTACCTGGTGCCGCCAATCCCGCTATCAAACAAACACGAGACCCACAAAGAAAAAACAGGCACCCTGCCACTAGAGGGAGCAAAGATGGCCTGGGGTGAAACAACTGACGTTTTTTTTTTTTTTAATGCCTTTAGTTTTTAAAAATAATATCATGTAAAATGAATTTTTTTCTGGCACATTCACCCGAATGTCAAAAGATATGTGAAATGCATGTTATGTACATTTTCAATTGAAATGTAAACTCGATAGCAAAAAGAGGTCATCTAAAAATATAGGAATATTTAGTGACATTTTGAAACCCCTATTAATATTCAACCATAATGTTTGCGGATTTTTTGAAGTTTTACTGAAATGCTATTGACATTAAACTGAAAAATTTAGAGATACTCTGTTGCAAGGTTGTTTATTTGCAGAGATGTTGTTGAAATGTCATTTCAGGCTTGGTGACATTTCACTGGAAACTTGCTGATATTTAATTTAATTCTCAGTTGGCATTTTGTGGAGTATCTACGGGAAGAACCAAAAAAAGTGTAACCTGGACATTATCTCGTATTAGGTAGCTCAAAGGGAACTTTCCAAAAACTTTTCTGTGCCACTGATGTGCAGAAAATCTAATAAATAAATAAAAATAAATAATGATCTTGATCTCAGGACCACTTACAAAGCCCTAAAATTGGTGTGGACGTTGCTCTGAAAAAGACATTTTTTCATTTTTTTCATTTCTAAATATTATATTTGAGTTAATACCTGTGAATGAACATGCATTTTTTTGTGACTAATTTATCACAATCTATATGAAACTGCCTATGTTATCTTTCTGAGCACAAATTGAAGAGCTTGCATGCATGCCCTGGTTTTAACAGGGCAAAAAAAAGGGTGTTTATTATTCCTGCATGTAGTGCAAGGATCAAAATCATATTTTTTTATGCATGTGCCATGCTCTCATTAGTTTCATTTGTATATATTTGCAAATGAAACTTATAACATTTTCAAAATAGTTCACTCAATAAAGCATCGCGTTGCGAAGCAGAAGTGACTGCTATCATGGCGCGGGTTCAATCCCCGCCTCGTACCAGCCGGCAGTGGTCGGCAGCTCTTTTCAGAGTAGCGCGCAATTAGCTGATGCGCAACAGGGATGCGAATTGGGAAGGGTCAGCGGGGATAGGGTATTGATAATAAAAAGTTCTCAGATGCCTCCTGTTGGCCAGACGGGCCAGAATTTAAGCTCTTTCATGTTCTGGTGTCCTCCGCCCTCGTTCTGAGCTTGCGAGGTTTCGACCATTGAGTATATTAGAAGCGGTGGTGACGGGCGTGTGATAGTTTGTCTTCTAGGCTCCGATCCTGACACACCCTGCGGCCGACAAGTGTTTGAGGAAAAGAGCGCAGGGTGTGTCAGGATATCCTCCTTTGGGGCTTATTTAGGGCCCACAGTTGGTAAAGGGATGTTACCCAGCAGAGAGTGATGCAGCAGCAGGCACTGTTACCCAGCAGCAGCAGAGAGTGAAGCAGCAGCAGGCAGTGTTACCCAGCAGCAGCAGAGAGTGATGCAGCAGCAGGCAGTGTTACCCAGCAGCAGCAGAGAGTGATGCAGCAGCAGACAGTGTTACCCAGCAGCAGCAGAGAGTGATGCAGCAGCAGACAGTGTTACCCAGCAGCAGCAGAGAGTGATGCAGCAGCAGACAGTGTTACCCAGCAGCAGCAGAGAGTGATGCAGCAGCAGACAGTGTTACCCAGCAGCAGCAGAGAGTGACGCAGCAGCAGACAGTGTTACCCAGCAGCAGCAGAGAGTGATGCAGCAGCAGACAGTGTTACCCAGCAGCAGCAGAGAGTGATGAAGCAGCAGGCAGTGTTACCCAGCAGCAGCAGAGAGTGACGCAGCAGCAGAGAGTGTTACCCAGCAGCAGCAGAGAGTGATGTAGCAGCAGACAGTGTTACCCAGCAGCAGCAGAGAGTGATGCAGCAGCAGGCAGTGTTACCCAGCAGCAGCAGAGAGTGATGCAGCAGCGGGCAGTGTTACCCAGCAGCAGCAGAGAGTGATGCAGCAGCGGACAGTGTTACCCAGCAGCAGCAGAGAGTGATGCAGCAGCAGACAGTGTTACCCAGCAGCAGCAGAGAGTGATGAAGCAGCAGACAGTGTTACCCAGCAGCAGCAGAGAGTGATGCAGCAGCGGGCAGTGTTACCCAGCAGCAGCAGAGAGTAATGCAGCAGCAGACAGTGTTACCCAGCAGCAGCAGAGAGTGATGCAGCAGGAGACAGTGTTACCCAGCAGCAGCAGAGAGTGATGCAGCAGCGGACAGTGTTACCCAGCAGCAGCAGAGAGTGATGCAGCAGCAGGCAGTGTTACCCAGCAGCAGCAAACAGTGATGCAGCAGCAGGCAGTGTTACCCAACAGCAGCAGAGAGTGAAGCAGCAGCGGGCAGTGTTACCCAGCAGCAGCAGAGAGTGATGCAGCAGCAGGCAGTGTTACCCAGCAGCAGCAGAGAGTGATGCAGCAGCAGGCAGTGTTACCCAGCAGCAGCAGAGAGTGACGCAGCAGCAGACAGTGTTACCCAGCAGCAGTAGAGAGTCATGCAGCAGCAAGCAGTGTTACCCAGCAGCAGCAGAGAGTGATGCAGCAGCAGGCAGTGTTACCCAGCAGCAGCAGAGAGTGATGCATCAGCAGACAGTGTTACCCAGCAGCAGCAGAGAGTGATGCAGCAGCAGTCAGTGTTACCCAGCAGCAACAGAGAGTGATACAGCAGCAGGCAGTGTTACCCAGCAGCAGCAGAGAGTGATGCAGCAGTGGACAGTGTTACCCAGCAGCAGCAGAGAGTGATGCAGCAGCAGACAGTGTTACCCAGCAGCAGCAGAGAGTGATGCAGCAGCAGACAGTGTTACCCAGCAGCAGCAGAGAGTGATGCAGCAGCAGGCAGTGTTACCCAGCAGCAGCAGAGAGTGATGCAGCAGCAGACAGTGTTACCCAGCAGCAGCAGAGAGTGATGCAGCAGCGGGCAGTGTTACCCAGCAGCAGCAGAGAGTGATGCAGCAGCAGACAGTGTTACCCAGCAGCAGCAGAGAGTGAAGCAGCAGCAGGCAGTGTTACCCAGCAGCAGCAAAGAGTGAAGCAGCAGCAGGCAGTGTTACCCAGCAGCAGCAGAGAGTGAAGCAGCAGCAGGCAGTGTTACCCAGCAGCAGCAGAGAGTGATGCAGCAGCAGGCAGTGTTACCCAGCAGCAGCAGAGAGTGATGCAGCAGCAGGCAGTGTTACCCAGCAGCAGCAGAGAGTGATGCAGCAGCAGACAGTGTTACCCAGCAGCAGCAGAGAGTGATGCAGCAGCAGGCAGAGGGATGTTTTTGCCGCAGTAACGGAGCAGGGGAGGGGCTTAAATCGTCGGCCTCTGAGAGCGACAGAGCAAAGGCTAATATACTGAAGAATGTCTTATAATGAGGGTGTGTCTCAAGCTGTCCACCCGAACTAGTTCCGCTGGCCACGGCTGATTTTTGACATTTTTATTACCTCTGCCAAGGAGGTCATGTTTTTGCTTCCATTTTTTTCCATTATTTTTTTCTTTGTCAGTCTTTAGATGGGATATCTCATAAACGATTGCATAGATTTTTACCAAACTTTGCAGGATGTTAAAGTAGCACAAGAGGAACAAGTAATTACATTTTGGCATTTCTAGGCCAAAGTACAGCTGAGATATCGACCAAAGTTGAAATCCAGCTATGCTGGCGGAGGTATGGACTCTCGTGAGTCCAGCTCTAGTTTTCTGAATGTTTTTGTGTTTCATTTCTGTACTGAAAGGTAGAAGTAAACAAAGAATCTCCATCACCCAACCATCACTGCTGTAATGAAATGTATGACAGGATGTTATGGTCCGTAATTTGCTGTTTTTGCCAACGGTTCTTCAGACTTGGATGCTCCCACTAATCTGGTGGCCAGAGAAGTGACAGATGACGCTGCCACGGTGATTTGGGACAAACCGCGAGCCGATATTGATGGCTATGTCATCAGATACACCTCTCCTAATGGCACCAGCCAGGACATCCCAGTCAGGGCAGACAGCGCCTCCTACAGGCTGACTGGACTGCGGCCAGGAGTGGTCTACACCATCTACATCTGGGCTGTGAAAGGGTCTCGCACCAGCAGGAAGACGCACACAGAGGCAGAGACCGGTCAGTACCTTCACACGTGTCATGTACACAGGATGGTCACGGAACTGGGCTCATGGTCTAAGTTTGGGAGCTGGGCTCTCAGATTAGACACTGCTGTTTTGTCAGTATTGCACTTTTTCAGTGCCGGCCCCATTGATTTATTATCATTTTTATTTCATTTGTCCCTTAAAACTATTATTTTTCAACAATGTACCAAAAATGAATGTGAGTGAATTGGGAGTTGGAGAATCAGGAAGAGGGCTGATTTTATTGTTCATTTTTACGAACAGCTGCTATTGCTAGCTCTGCGGTAATCTGCAAATAGAAAAAAAAAAGAATTGAAAGTGAATTATTGCTTTATAAATGAATTGTCTTGGCATTTGTCTGTCTGTGTAACTGAACTCAGAGGAAAAAAAAATCCAAATGCTTGTAACGTAAATCAGAGGCATAAAATTTTTAATGGGATGGTTTTAAACGATGAGCTTTTGTCCCTCTGGAGTACTAAACAAAAGCATGCACCACTCTCTTTTTATATTTCGAAGAGAAGATGGAAATGGCGATGTAGAGCGTGACTGCTTTTTACCGACACACAGACTGAAGACTCATGAGGGTCTAAAGCTAAGCACCACACACAGACTTGGTTTGAAGTTCAGCTTCATTTATTGTCTTTTATTTCACTTTATATCTTCCATATGGGAAGATGATCTGAATAAAATCTGTCTCCAGTCTTTTTGTACTGACATTGGATTTTTCTGGCGTCCCTGGGGATGTTGCACATTACGTACTGAAACACTAATGTAGACTGGTGATATTTTTGAAAGTAAATCTAAAAATATTCAAAAGATTGTCCTCTACTGACATATGGTCACAATCACTTTGTGGTGCGCTGACAAACATGTCTCTATGCAACCGATGTTTCCTGTTTCCAAGCTGTTTTTAGAGCGCATTGGGCTCTTATCAGGGAGCAACAGAAGGATATAATGTTGATAAGGGGCATTCAGGGGTAAATTTCCCAAAAGCTTAGGTGCTATGTTCTCCGCTTACATAGATTGAACCATATATAGTCAATGGTTCCAACCATGTAAGTTAGCAACTATGCTTTTGGGAAACACCCCCCAAGCTAGTGGCTGAGGTGTTCGACTGAGACTCAGAAGGTTGCAGGGTCACGTCCCCACCAGTGCTTTGGTGACGCTCTCGAGCATGGGGTTCTCATGTCTCCTAGATGACTGGCCCCTACTTCGTCTGATCAGTCGTAAATTGAAGCACCTATTACTAAAACCCCATAAGTCACACTTGACTTGACTTGACTCGTGGGGTTTTAGTAATCAGTGCCTCAATTGCTATAGATAAAAGAGCCTCAAAACAAGAAGGTTGTGGGTTCAAGTCCAGCCTGGGGCCTTCTTGTGGGGAGTTCGCGTGTTCTCCCCGTGTTCGCGCGGGTGTCCTCCCGGTTCTCCGGTTTCCTCCCGCAGCCCACAGACATGCTTGCCAGGCTGATTGGAGACTCTAAGTCGCCCATAGGTGTGAATAGTGCGCAAATATTTTCTGCGAGAGAGATTAAAGCCAGACCACTTATCTTTCCTTCAACAGTGACCCCAGACCTGGGACAGAGAAAGGCACTAATATGACTGCAATGTTCTCTGACTCAGAATCCACATGACAGAAAAAAATGCATTCTCTGAGGATTTCCAAGGCTCATTTATGAAAATCCTTTATTCCAGTCAAGTTTGCTCTTAATGGTTATAGCACAGCTCTAAAGATGAAGCGTCCTCTCCTTGTGACAGGATTGTCCTCATTTAAACCCACAGGCCTACTGCGGGTCTATTAATCACAATATAATTCCTCAAATCAAACATTTCTCTGCGCAGCAAAATTGCCGCTGACCTATTCATTACTTGTTGACTTCCACCCTTTTACAAGAACCCAGGTAAATCATTAGAGAACTGGGACATTTTGAGGTCTATCGACTGTTTGTACCTGAGCATGAAATCGTTTACACCGCAGGGGTGAAAATATCGAAAACAAACAAGAAGCAATTAATCATCGATCAATTTTTCCAAGCTGGAATGTGCAAGAGTCTTTCCGTCCGTGCTTATTTAGAGTGATTTTCTGTGGGGGGGTTGGAGTCATTCTGAATAATCTTTTGGGCTGTGTATGTTTGATTGATTTGGGGTGAACCTTCAGAGACATGTTTGGGTTGTGTTAGCCAGTGTTTCCAAACCCAGCTCCTGGAGTACCTCTGCCCTGTAGAGTTTATACGTATGTCTCCCTGATTCAACAGGCCTTAATCAGCAGATCAGCTCATTAATAGAGAACTCAATTCACTGAAGTAGGTGTATCAGACTCAGGAGACATCTGAAATGCGCAGGGCAGATGAGCTTCAGGAGATGGTGTAAGCCATCTGACAAACATGAACAAAAATACTCTTCTCTCTTTCTTTCTTGTGACCTCCTGTGCACTGTGACCTGCTCTGACCTTGGCATCCATGACAGAGATCGATGCTCCTTCGAACCTCAAGGCATCGGGCGTTCTGAAAGATGCCGCCAACCTGACATGGAAGGCCCCCCTGGCCACAATCGATGGGTACATCCTCACGTATCGTCCAGAGGACAACAGCGCTCCGGTACGGTGTTCTGTTTCTCTCTGTGGAAGAGCTCTAGTTCCTCAGTGTCTCATGAGAGGGAACCTATGAATTTCTGGGGTCTATTGTGAGGCTCGGGGGATGTGACAGCTTTCATGTACAATATTTCACACTAAACATACAGGGTTCCATGAAGAACTGCTCTGGGTTCCTCTGTGAAAACCGGCCAGATTGTTGTGCTTTTTGCTGCTCATGGATATGCTGATGATATTGGAGAAGACATTTGAATTTGTCCCTTTCCTCTCAGTGTCTGCTGTCTTCAGCACCAAAAAAGTATGCATTAATGCTGAATTACTCAATATTATCAGGCTTTAATTCCTTAAATGCCCTTAACACTCCTGATTCCACGAATCATCCCTTGAAAGTCGTTGGTAAAAACCGTGATTAGCAGAATCGGGTGTATAACTGCTCGGTTGGAATAAAAGCCTGTACCCAAACTAGCCCGTTCTCCCGTTTGGGATAGGATTAAGTTCCCCAGCATTAAACCATGAACACTGGTGGTAAAATGCAGTGGACACGGGTAGTGTGAAAATTGAAGGTAAATTTTATATTTAGGTTGACAGCATACATTTGCAGAAATGTTTCTATATATATTTGCTCCTATAGAATATAAGATCACATACACTTCAAAAAAAGTAGAGGTCATTGATAGCAAGTTTGACTGCATGCATAAAATCCATGACCAGCCATTTTAGAACATCTCTGCCCCCTATAGGTAAGGGGGTAAAGCAGAATTGTTATTACAGTGACTCATTTATGAGCTTTGATGTGAAATTAAACTTCAACCTATGTGTGCAATGTTACGTCTAAACTATGTCTCTCCTGCTTTTGTTACGACAAAATGTTTAAATAAGATCTTTATGTCCTGCTACTGCCAAGAACATTCAGCTGCGCTTGACCCAAACATTAAACTCTGAGTATTCCCATTTCTTAAGGATTTACAAGCCCTGCTTATCAACAGTACACCCCAATACAGTTTCTGCATTGAGCAGAACAGTCTCCGTCCTGCATTCTTGCTCTTGTGCATACTTAACCACTTTAGATTATGCAGAGGATATATGTACTAACTAATATCATTATTTAAAACCCTGTTTATTGCTAACGCCTGCATTCTTCCCCCTCACTTATAAGTTTGGCTTCTCTAACATGGACAATATTAGCTGTCTGGGGTTCACCCTCAGCTTTGTTGACAGACTGGCCAACACAGAGAGTTATTGGCACCTGTCAGTCACTGTGATTGACAAGGATGGGCTCAGGACTCAGACAGGAGTTTAATGGCGCTTTTACACTACGCGGTAACGGCTCTACTCTACTCCTCTCACCTTTTTTCCTTGTCCATTAGGAAAAAGTACCTGGTACTTGGCACCTGGTACCACTTTTTCTGGTACCTGCTCTCCTGGGGTTCAAAAAACAGCCGACAGGGTACTATTACGTACTAAAATGTGATGTGATAACATTGCAGCCCACTGACTGGTCAGAGTGTCACTGCGAAAGACGATTCCGTAGTCGACCTCGGGACATCTCATTCGAGTTAGATTGACGAGTCTCAAGATTGGCATAGTTATTATGATCATCGACTTATATTGTTTTGGGCAACTTCTTCGATATACTGCGAGTTGCCTTATCTTTCAAACACAGTTTCGCTTGTTCACCAGAGCTGCTACATTCAGGAAATGCGTTTCTCTTTGCCTGTGATTCTGTTCGTAGCGAAATTAAGTGACGGTATTGAGTCCAGTTATGTTCCCCTACCTAATTCCCCTCGAGAAATTTTACGTGCAACTGAATCAGACACGACAATGTCACACAGAGAATAAAATTCAACACTCGCCGGACTTTAGTGCCATAACTTTAGTGCCCCTGATTTGACCACATAAATCTTCAACAAAATCGACGCAATAAATGTAAACTGCATATAACTGTGGCTATATCGTGTGTCGTGTTGAGGATGACGTCACGGAAGTCTCGTGCTGCGCTGCTATAACGACCAGCTAAACTGAGGCAGTACTATCCTGTAATGGAAAACAACGCTTCAGAAAAGTACCGGTGCCAAGGCGGGTGGAGTAGAGTAGAGTAGAGTAGAGTTGGTACCACGTAGTGGAAAAGCGCCATAGGTTTCGCGCAGTTTAAGGAAAGCAACATCAGGGTAAGACAGTCCAAGTCAAAAAGCAGAGGTAGGACTGCGGTATTGAATCACTGGGTGTTAATCGTAGTCATAAACAGGCAGAATCCAAAGAACCATTCAGGCAGAGTACAGTAATAGAACTGAGGCGTGATCCACAAACCAGTGATCATACAACATTGTAACCAGGGGGCAAACGGGCACACAGGGCATTAGAAACTTGTAAACTTGTCATAAGGAAACTTGAACCACAGGAAATGTGCTTCAAACCCAGGAAAAAGGTGCCCAAGTAACTGGACGGAGACTCAGATGAACTTGCAACAAAAGAGTGGGATTAAATAGGAGCGTTCACACCTACGGGAAAAAGTGAGATTTAAAAACAGATTTTTCCGAGCGCGATTCAGTTTTTTTCTGCGTGCCGACATAAAAATGTCACTAATTAGCGCGATCCTGATCGCGATCGAATTTGCAGTAGCTCTTGTGATTTTTTGGGAATTCTCGCGATTATTTGCCCAGCGCAGTGTGTGCGAACGGAATGGTGAATTGAAAATAGTTTTTTCTTTCCCATGAGTCATGTTCGCGCGGCACAGGCCAACATCCGGTGTTTCACAATTGGCCGTTTGTCTGCTCTCGCTTGTTTGTATGACTGTATGTTCGCGCGCGGGCAATCCCCATGCAGAGGTCATTCTTCGGTCGAGTTTCAGGCATGTGCAGTTTGGACGTTCTTCAACCTTCGTAGTAGTGCAAATTTGCCACGTGTGTGAATACGCGGGAAAAAAAAAACTATTTTTGGATCGCGATCCTAATCACACTCTTTCTCCTGTGTGAACGTGTCTAATAAAGGAGGAGCTGATTGGGGGAAATCAGAGACAGGTGGGGTGGGAACAGGAGAGAGGGGGCGTGACCACAAACAAGGAAACAGGAGCAATGAGGGAAACAGAACAGGGAGGGTGAGAGAGGAGGGAGGGGAAGATCAGCACTGACTCATGGGAAACGTAGGCAGAAGAAAAGAGAGACATTAAACAGCATAAACACCACAGTTAATAATTAATAAAAACCTAAATAACTCAACAAAATCTGGCAGTAGGTGAAGCCTGTGGGTGTTGTGCTTCGTGGGCAGGCGGTGGAGCATAAGTTACGGGCTGGAGAGAAGCGGTTTGGGCTGACGGGCCTGGAGACGGGGAAGAAGTACGTCGTCACCCTGCAGGCCTACAGGGGAACGAAGAAGAGCCGGGTCATTCAGATCAGCTTCAGCACCGGTAATGAGCATCGCCCTGCAGTGTGTGTGTGTGTGCGCGCGCGAGTGTGTCTGTGTGTGGCTGTGCATGTGTGTATGGGTGGGTCCGCGTGTGTGTGTGTGTGTGTGTGTGTGTGCATTTGTGCGTTTATGTTCTTCTTTGGGTGTGTTTTTGTGACTGTGAGAGTGTGCGAACGTGTGTGTGTGTGTGTGTGTGTGTTTGTGTGTGAGAGTGATTGTGTGTTTGTGAGTGAGTGAGTTATAGTGTCTGTGTTTGGCCATGCGAAATGTGTGTGATTTTGTGTGTGTGCATGTGTGTGTGTGTGTGTGTGTAATGTATGGGAGATATCTGCTGAAGGTCATCTTCTTGAGAAAGAGCGCAGCCAAGCCCACTGTATGAAAAATCAATAAGTGCTTTGATTTTTCATCCTTGATGTTATCAGTAAGGTCTTGATGTATTAGTCAGTATTAGATTTGACAGTAACTGTTATATTGATCTCCTTCGCTGAGACCGCAGACTATATTTCAGTGGGCTGGCAAGATCAGTGATCCCACACCGTGTTCCTGGAGCTATACCATTGCACTGGCTCTCATTCTAACGCCAACACTGTACACTTCATTCGAAGACTGCAGATGTCTTTCAGCTGATAAATTGTGGAGCCAGGTGTTCCAAATTAGGGTCAAAATGGAACCTATGAGATGGAAACTGGCATTGATGGCCCTGCCGCGCACCAACTGAATTGATGTAGATTTACCTTTCAGCAGGTCTCCTTTTCAAGCCAAATTTGCCTCCAGGTTTTAGATATTAGCTGCTCAGTGACATTTGCAGTTGCTGAATGAGGGCTGGTTGAAAACCACTGCAAAGAAAACCTTGCTTTGGCCAGCAGCACATTTTACAACCTCCTGTCTCTCCAGGGAAACAGCCTGTGGAGATGATCAATACCACAGTTACTGCCGAGACAGAATCTGACAAAGATATCAAGACCTAAGCGATAACATCAAGGATGTACAATTTAAGCACCTATCGACGTTCATATTACAGGCTTGACTTCTCTCTTTTCACAAAGACACCCGCTGCATGACAGGACCAGTGCAAATACACAGACACACACGCTGTCAGTCAAACACACACATACAAACAAACACAGACACACACATATGCAAATACACACAAGCACAGACACACTCGTGTATATGCGCGCACACACACACACACACACACACACACATTGGCATACACACTCGCATACACACATACCAAAAGATACACATGCATATAGGTATTATAGTACGAGAAAGGAGAGATAAATGCATAACTAGATGGAGCATCTTCTCCGGAGGATGTTAAGTGGCGACAGTTTCTCTGTCACAAAACAGTTTCAAACTCAGAACTGTGTGCTGCCAGCGACAGAACAGACCGGATTACAAAGCATAACAACTTGAAAATGACAGAAAGAATTAAAAATCAAAGTGCACAGGCTCCACAAAGAAGCAAGACAATCCACAAATCCAGGTTTGAAATCAGTGTCTGTAATCTTGTATGAGGAGCAGCAGGTACAAAATTGGGTAGACTGATGATATTAAAATTAATAACTATGAAAAGAAATGAAAGACTCTACCGGTAAATAAGTGATTGCTTTCCCTGTGATTACTCAATTAACATATTCACTGGTGCGGCACAAATGTCTTGATTGTTTTGTAATGGGGTTTTGATTAGTGTGTATTGTGGAAACCATCTTCACTCTCAAATATAATGTATGAATGCTGGCTATTTTTTTGGGTTATTTTTTGTTCCTCAGTTTTCCCCAATTAACCCTGAAATACTTTAAAATATTATCTGGGACCGATTACAAGGACTCTGCAGAAGAAAAATGAACTTCGGACAACTGTATGGATTTGTGCAATAGCATCCAACTGACAAGCATAATAACTTCATAGGTGCTTTATTCTCAGTTCTTTCCTATCAGAATTCAGTGAATTCCTCCTATTTTTTTGACTGGAGTTGAATTGAAGAGCCTAGTGCTGTAAGTACTTACGTCACATATGCACACACCGTGACGTACGGATGGGAAACTTTTTTGTAGTTACCCAAGTCGGTTTTCTCAAAACGGACATTTTGTGACCGCAGTTCGTTTAGGACCAGGATCTTCAGTTGAATCATTGAGTTTTCAAAAGACCCAACTCCAAGGAACTCTTTTTAAAAAAAGGGAAAAATAGAATTTTTTTTTTTTTGCCCATATGTTCTGACCCATATATTTTTAGTTTATTTCTCTACAAGAGTGTTATCAGGGTATTTTCGGCTGAATTACAAGACAGTTCCCCTTTTTGTTGTAACATATGCAGACCTCTAATTTATTGGAGTTTGGCCCTGTGAGAACTCAGTGATTCAACTGTGTTGGAACCAGGAGCCCAAATAAAGAAGTCAATCTCGAAAGACTGTAAAAATATTATGTTATTCCCTCACCTCTCTTTCACTGTCGCAGTGGGTGTGGCCTACCCCTTCCCAATGGACTGTACACAGGTCATGAAGAATGGGATCTCAGAGAGCGGGGTCCACACCATCTACGTGAACAACGACCGCTCCAAGCCTATGCAGGTGTTCTGTGACATGACCACCGATGGAGGCGGCTGGGCGGTGAGTGGACCTGGCTCCTTTTCTCCTGTGATCTGGAAAAACCTAGTAAGTTTATCAGTGGCAAAGATCTTGCAATTGAACGAAAAACTTTTAGGTTCTGGACTTTTCCTAACAAAAAAAAATGATAGAAACTTGTTTTCGGCAGTTCAAATAACACTAATAGCTATTGTATTAAGCTATTGTATTTTCACCACTCATAATTACCGCAAATGAGGGTCAAACTCAGTTTCTCTCAACAGTGACAAATTTACTAGGTTTTTCCAGATCACAGGAGTTTTGAGAAAAGAATGGGCAGAGAATGTCGTCAGTCCGCAGCCATGGTCATGAAAATGAGTAACCCAGCCCAACACATTTTAGATATTTCAGTGTTCCCTCCAAAGAGAACAATAATCTCTTGATAAACAAGGTTTTTATAAAATATTGTGACCTTTTTTTATTGCATCGATTTGTCCTGAGTTGTTATTTAAAAATCATTACATTCCCACAAATTGTACATAGTACAAACCCAATATATGAGGTTGAATCAAAGTGGTCCAAGGATTGAACCTTGGGACACTCCACACGTCTTGTTGGATGGCTCTGATTTATCCCCAATGGCGACAAAGTTGTCCATGTGTTCTAAATAAGATTTGAAGCAATTCAAGACTGCGCCAGGAAGTCCCAGCCAGTTTTTAAATCCGTCCTAAAGGAACTTGCAGATCTATAGGATCTAAGGCCGCACCCAAGTCCAAAAGCTCCAGGATTGATTTTTTTCATGAATCTGTTTTCAGGTGCACTGCAGTCTCGGTACTGTGATAGGGCCGGAAACCTCATTGAAAGCTATCAAAGTAGCCATTTTGGGGGCTATGACATTGCTAAACTGAACGATGGAGCTTATTATTATTATCATTATTTTTTTTTTTATTTCAAAAGGAAGGTTAAAAATGTGTCTTAATAAGCAAAGATCCAATTTGCTCTTTTTAGTAGTGGTTTGAAAACTGCAGATCTTAATTTAGAAGATGTGCGCGGCTGGAGGTAAGCATTAACTACTTAGAGTGAATCCATTGTCAGACAGCTCTAAAAAAAAAAGAAAAAAGTTGTGGGATGAGCATAGAGACAGCTGGTCGAAGGTTTAAGATGTTGCAATGTTTCATAAGGAGTTTTAAAGTTGATTTAACTTAATGTAATATAATTGTCAAATTATTTCTGTGGGAAAACTTAGGTAACAGGACTTCATGTCTTGACAGGGAAGCACTGGTATTTTGCCTTTTATGGTTGATTTTGGAAGCTGATTCATGGCATTGGCTACGGAGGAATGTAGTTCCGGGTCTGTTTGCGTGGAGCGGATTTGTTATTTTCCAATGTAACAAGTGAAGCCTGAGCATTATTGATATTCCCACTTATAATGGAAGAGAAAAAGCCTTGCTTATTTCTTGATTGTAGACTATCAAGGCACAGCCTGGATTCAAACCCGAGCTACGGTGCTCTGCAAAGCAGCGCTTAAACTGAGTGAGCTAACCCAGTAGCTGTTTACCATTATTGAAATAAAATCTACTGTATATGTGGAGATGTTCTTGTAGAATAATTCAGAATCGAGTTGACCACACCGATATTTGTGTCTTTGCATTGACTTTGAATGTAATCTGTCGCACGAAAAATTTGTTTCGCGTCCAGCATGAAAGCAGGTTAAGTCTGGTCCCTTTTGCCTCTGCTCAGGTCCTCCAGAGACGCACCAACGGAAAGCTGGACTTCATGAAGCGCTGGAGACAGTATGTCCAAGGCTTCGGGGAATTAACCGATGAATTCTGGCTGGGTCAGTAGCAACTGTCTGTGCTATACATGGAAATGGCTGCCTCTTGCAGTGCCTGAGTTTGTGTGTGGCCAAGCATAGTGCCTTTCATGCAGACAAATAAGGAATGGGCCACCCCTCACAACATGAGGACTCATGTCTGAAAGGTCACTCAGGATAGATGATAATAGTTGACAGCTTTATGTATCTTACTTGTACAAGCACTCACACATACTTACACATATACATTCACACGCGCGCGCGCACACACACGCACACACACAGACTGTAGTTGGGCAATGCTTTCAGCATTTCCTGATGTAATACAACACATTTCTACATCTAAACTGCTTTGGGAGAAACTACTCTGATTTTACTCATTATTATTTCTGCTCCACCACATTTAAAGCTTTCTTTATGTTCGGAACTTTGTGTAGGAAAATGGATAACCCCTCGCATCCCATATTGATTCAATAACAAGCAAAACATTTGACCATTTTATTCATCTGAATGGAACAGTTCCCCGTTACAGGAAATGGGTGGCAATTATTTTCAGTGTCTCAAAAAGGTTCTCGTCACAGCACTTTGAAAACACTTTCGTTTCATGTTGCAGAAAAAAAAATGTGAGGACATATTGAAAATGCTAAGTGCTGGCTAAGTTACCTTCATTATTTGTATGGTTTTAAGTGAATTCTGTCCTTATTTTAACTGAAACCAAAGAGAAAATACCCTCTAGCTCATGAGTTTTGCTCCCACGAGGCATTAAACGATATGTGGAACAAAGCTATTCTTCATCTATTCTGTCTATTTGCTTTTTATTTTGCTTTTTCTCTCAGGCTTGGACAAGATTTATGAGCTGACCAACACGCCGACCCAGTACGAGGTACGCTTCGACCTGAAGCTGGGGGCAGAATCAGCATATGCTGTTTACGACAACTTCAAACTGGCGTCCTCCAGGCAGAAGTATAAGATAACCGTCGGAAACTACAGAGGAAATGCTGGTAGGTCAACATATGGGTCTCGGAGTGATGACATCACAGCTTGCCGTCCCTGGCATCTGAGTACCTCCTGGACATGCCCATGGGTGGACATTTACTCGTGAGCGTATACGCATACAAATGCGCTAAAGGTTTGAGGAGCAAATATTTCCAGAGTTTTTCTTCTGGGCATTTTTTATATGTAATTTAACATTCACGATTCAGTACTACGCAGTAAGGATAAAATTTCCCTCAAAAGTGGGCAGTCCATTTCCCATATTAGCGCACATACATTTTGCTTACATATGCACATATAGTGGGTAAACAATGCACAAAGACTTCTGAGGACCACCCAGGTAAAGATGGCAGTTTGTTCATCAAGTAGGCCTAAATCCAAAATTTCACCCACCCATTTCCTTATTGTGGCTTTTTAAATTCTTTCTGTTGATTATTCGAGCTCGTTTTAATTTTCCGAAACGAGAGACTTAAAGAATTACCCTTTATAGCTTATTATACTGTGCTCTGCAATTCACTTTGTGGCTATTTATGCTAATGCCTGGTGTTTATTGCAAGTAGGATGGTAATAGTTGTTCATTCATTATTTGTATCGGGAATCTAAATCGTGGCTGATTCCCAGGGGACGCGATGACCTACCACCAGGGCAGACCTTTCTCCACGGTGGACTCGGATAATGATGTGGCTCTGGGGAACTGCGCCCTGACACATCGCGGTGCCTGGTGGTACAAGAACTGCCACCTGGCTAACCTGAACGGGAAGTGGGGGGACAACAGGCACAGTATGGTGAGATGAACGTTGTTTTAAACCTGCTGACCTTTTTAAAGAAATTACCTACATAAATGCCCCTTAAAGCCTTGTCAGAAGTCGATCTATCAGTTCGGGATTGACCTGAGAAGCTACAGAGCTGATGGCTGTGATTCCTCCACTTCAGCCCCACCCTTAGAGTTAGCCACACCCCAGCTCTGAGCCAGTCCCACTGCAACTCTCGCACAAATCATCCAGCAAAGGGGTGGAGCTTCATGAGGTCCTGAGAGGTGGAGCTACTGTTCGTCAAGCTCCACCCCTTTGTCTCTGCTGTGAGCACCACTTGATTTGACTCTCTTAGTCCTGGACGGTTTGCCCATCCGCCAAAGGGCACATGCTCCATTCACTCACGCACTCATACCTATGGGCGTTTCAGAATCTCCAGGCAGTCTGTTGTTTAGTGCCTTTAATCTGTTGAGAGGATTAACCAGGGTAACTGGAGGAGGTCCATGCAAACCAAGCAGATTGGCTCCAGCTGGATTTTAACCCTCTATATTCTTGCTGTGAGGCGACATCACTTCCTGCTGCACCATTGTGCCACCTTAAATGATCATCATTAGGCAAATCCTCATGAAAATATAGTATAGTTATTTCTTAGTAATACTGCAGTATTTATGACATAACTATAGTCTGAATATAGTTTGCATAATATAACTAGAGTAGAGGTATTACCATCAAATTATAACTATAGCATTGCCACAGTCAGCATTGCCATGATATTACTATAGTCCACACAACTGTATTGCTGCAGTTTGAATAACTGTAGTTTCACTATAGTAATACTACACTATAGTGGCCAAAATACCGTCCATTATCTATAGGAAAACTATAGCTTAGAACTATAGTAATTTTTCATGAGGGACTACATGAGTGACACATTGTTGTGGGTTAGATCAGCTCCATCCCCTGTTCAAAGAGTTCAGCAATTTAGCAATTGCAGGTGATTAGTAGTTAATAGAAAGGAAGAGCTGTACCGTCTGATCCCGAATCTTACACCTCTGCTGTTGACAAGTAACAGCCGGGTCTGTTTCTGAATAGCTGTGACAAACTGAAACAGATTTACCTGCATGGGCATTTCATTCATTCTGTACTGATCATACAAAGTGAGTCCACTGAAGGTCAAAGATTTTTGTTCTCAGTTATTCCTGATTATAGTTGATTTCCAGTGGCTTTTTTCATTGATTATTCTATTTCATCGACAAATGCGGTCTATGATGTTACTCTATTCCTCTTCATTGGCGCGACTCTTAAGTCAGGACATAGACGATTTCATTTATAAAAGGAGAAAGAGAAACACTGTAGAAAATTGACTGAAACACAGAATCACAGCATGCGTTTAATGCGATTTGCCCGCGCGTACAATGAAATGATTCGCTGCCTGAGACGCTTTGTAAATGGAACCACTCTGGGAATAAACAAGGAACTCGTCTGACAGCCAGTGGATAATGACGTGCGGAAAGCGAGCGTTGTTTTATTGTAACGCTAATGTTAACCAGCAGAGGGCAGTATGCTCCTCGGATTTACGGGCATTTGGGAGCGGCATTAAATTATTTTGCGGGTAGGCTATTCGGTGAAAGCTTGGAATACTGATGGACTGAATCTATCGCCTCCCAAAAAAACCGCTGCTCAGGCAACGAGTCTCAGCGGTCCAGGATGGAGTTTATTGCCATCATTTCTTATCCATTCTCCACTGCCTCATAACAAGGAGAATGTGTGGTTGTGATGGATGAAAAATTGTGAGGTTATGCGAAAAATGTCCGTCAATCTTTCAAAGAGATAGTTCGGAGAATCAATTGCATTAGTACATTGCTTGTGTGACTCTACGTTTGTATGTGTGCATGTTTGTGGAATTTAGCTATAAATGCTATTATTGTAATGGGGTGAGGGGGGGGGGGGGGGGTGGTACCTGGTTTATTTTAATAACAATATTTTTATTATTATTATTATTATTATTATTATTATTATTATTATTGCTTTTATTTTCAAATTAACGTAACTGGAACACCATTTGAGCCAAAAAAAAAAAAATCGTATAAGAAACTAGACGAATAGTTGGCGTTGACAGTGATATCAGTACACAGACAGGAATAAGTGGTATTGTAATGTATGAATATGTAATGCATATGTAATGCAGGAAGAACTGGATTACAATATTTCTCATCCTTTTGGTAGGGGGTGAACTGGGAACCATGGAAAGGACACCTCGTCTCCCTGGACTTCACCGAGATGAAGATACGACCCGTGGGCGCCAGCCTCCCGGTACTTGGCAGGAAGCGGCGGTCGATGGGAGTGAGGAGGAGTACGGTGCAGGACAAATAAAACTCACCAGGGGGCAGCAGAGAGCAATGAGAACTTCTACACCCAGTCAGACGAGGCTGGATAATAATTATGATTCTAAAACCCCACTCTGCCACATTTCAGTATGCAGTTCATGTTATCTTTATTCTTTCCGGAATTAGACCGCCATGCTCCCGCTGAGCTGTAATCCCGCGGTGTTTTCAGGCTCTTTCAATACCGCCGAATGTTGAAGCGACACGAACAACCGATTACCTGCACTTACCCAGCCGCGAAAATGATCCAATTAAGTTATTAAGGTTTTGGACGCACGGTGAACCACGGGCTACGCCTCCACAACTTGGCTTACTGATCTCTCCTCTATACCGAATTGTGCTCAGTATGCTGTATGTGTGTATACTTTGGAATAGGCCACTTTTATTGTATTTTTGTGACTCTGTACAAATTGTAGCACATTAAAACCACATTGTACCTTCAGAAGTTCTGCCTTATCCTTGAATGAATATTGCAGAACCTTAATAACGCAATCATTTTTGATTATCATGGGATGTGCAATGCCACCATACATAGTAATACAACAGTATTATTTCATACAATATTTGATCAAGAGACCATATGTCATGTGAATGAAGCCATATAGTTCACCATGTCGAGTCACCATAAAAGGAGGTATTTTTCATTTCTTTAAAACCTTCCTTAATTATATAATCCATTAGCCTTCTGAGACCGGGCAGAAAAAGATAAATCAATTTATGCCACGAGCCAAGAAAGTGTCTGATGATGAAAACATCAGTAAAATTTGTTTCTAAAACATGGTTCACAATTCTTATTTTAAATGCAACTTAAAGTGCTGGTTGCAATACAGGCTCTTCAGTGCAGGCGTTAGACCTCAGTCGCATATCCTCCACAGGGGACAAAAAAGTAATTTCCTGGTCCATGAGGATGAGTGCAAAAAAGGCCCCCTAAACCTCAGAGGACAGCTCCCATGATTCATTCTGCTAGTTTTCACAGATGCTGAGCTGCCAAATGTTAGCTGTCAGAAGGCATCAGGTCGATGGTGCCTTGCTTTGCGATTGTCGCGGCCCTCCTTGTCATCACCCTGTCAGTATCATCGCCCACGTTCCCCCTGACGACCCCAACATCTCGCCCCTGCCGTGCTCTCTTCTACTCTTAGAGAAAATTATTTTCAGAACACTTTTTTGTCATAAGAATTTTAAGTCGGAGCTCTAAATCGCCATTTCTATCAACTGTGAGAACGTATCAGCAACTGCATATTGTGTATATTACTGTCTGATCAGGTAATTCCACCAAATTTTACACCCTTAAAGCAGGGGAGTCATACTGGTCCATAAAAGGGCCAAGGAGCTGCAGGTTTTTATTCCAACCGAGCAGATGCTCACCGGATACAACTCTTCAACAGTGGAGGCTAAAATCAGTTGATTACATAAGTCATTTCGATTGAAAGCCTGCAGCCCCATGGCCCTTTTATGGACCAGTTTGGCACCCTCGCCTTAAAGAGTTAAGCATTCTTGCCATTTTTTGTATTTTATTTTTTCAGGTTTTGATCAGCACCAGCTTAGATGATGGCCTTGAGACGTGTTAGAAATCTAATGGCTCGTGTATGACGTGTTGTGTAGAATATCCACAACTGAAATTGTGCAACGTATAACGCGTGTTTGCTAATGGGTTTGAATCCACTGCGGGCAAGTGCTCTCATTAAGCCCATTGAAGTGTAATGCATTATTTGTTTGTTGGAGGGCGATGATGGAGAACGTAAGCCAAATAAATATGTCGACTTTATTTGTTCAGTTTGTACCTTGAAATTGGAATCGCACAGGACACTGTTACCGCAACTTGTAGCTGTAATTGAGACATTTATCAAACCAAACTTATTTGTTCTGTACCTCTGTTTGTCATCATTTGTGAATAAATAAATACGAGCCGCGATTAGCGGCGTACGCCGTAACGGGCACCGGAAAACGACCTTGATTAGAGGCTGCATCTTACCTGAGTGTATATTTTTAGCTCTTCATTTCAAAGAATATCTTGGTGTCGGCACTCAGGCTATAGCTCTTGAAAAGCGGCCGAAAGGCAGCCGTCCAACTCAAAAGCAGCAAACAAATCAGGCAAGTGACTCACATCGGGTTCAAGCAGTAATGCTCTTTTATTTTCTGTCCTCACGCTTAAGGCACTACTGCATCCTAATGCGGACAAGCAGTTTGCTGCCATCGCAAGCCTCAGCGTCGCTCAGCTGGTAGGTCCTACAGCGCAGGAGAAATTGCAGGCATCGGCTTTTATTGCGAAGTAATGATGTTTTGAGGAGGCCTCGGAATGGACAGGGGAGGCTCTGTGCCAAGGGCCATGAAATTTCCGCGGTGCTGTGGAAAGATTATGCTACATCACGGGTAAGCATCAGGAGTTGGACAGGGATGGGAGGGCGGCCGTAAGGTGCACCCAGTTTCATGCATGAGGTGCTGACGCCCACTCACTGTGCCCGCTACATCGACAATAGAGTAGTAGGCATCCAACAGAATTCAGTATGTACAAAATTGAATTTAAAGTATGGCTTTTAGGATGGGCCCCGTGTGTCTGCCTGTTTTTGTGACTCTTTCATTGGTTTGCAGCACTGATTGGCTTAACAAGCAGTTGCTCCACCCATATTGGACATATTGACACCTCTGCATTCCATCACACCTTCTGAGAGAGGAAAGAGTTCTGAGTGGGTTCTGTGGTTTGGATGGTAGTTCTGCGAGGGACTGCGTCCCCTTGAGAACCCTCTACCGTAAGGAAAATATTAGAACCCTTGAGTCTTTCAAATGAGTTCTTCCCCACTCCCAGCGGTCTGCGTGAGGTCTGCAGTTTGCTCCCGTTAATTGGTTGACTATCTTGTGAACTCCCCTATTTCCTTAGTGTGATCACCTGTAACCACTCTCTTCTGTCTGACTGTCCTGTGCATGTGAGTTTCTGGGCTCGTCTCAGTCAGGACTGGATTGTTTTACTCTAAGGTGTTGGCTTGCTGTTGGCTGAAGGCTTGCTGTGACAGTTTTCCCTAACCTCTCACCCTAAATTGTAGTTTTCCCTCCTGATTTATCCCTCCTGTCTTTTCCAGTGGGCTAAACCATTAATTAGCAAATTATTAGGTACAGCAGGTTCTTCCCTTTCTCCTCGTCCCCCTCATTATAAATGCGCCTTATTGGCTCATCTTCAATCCTGCAGTTGACTCCTCTTCTGCCGAGTCTGTAACAGAGAGCACCGGTTCCACAGCAAACTCTTTATTCAACGTTCCGTGGGTGGCCCCAGATGAAAAAAGATACGAAGGCAGAGCCTTTTACTGTGGACTGGCTATAAAACAGCAGTACCCTATACATAATCCCAGTACTACAAATGAAGAAACTATTATTGCTACATAAACTAAAAGAGTTCCCACAGAATATGTGCGAACTCACGCATCGCTCTGCATTACATTTCAGGCACGTCGCTGGCAGTAAATCCACAGTGACTGGTGCGTGTCCTCATATCCATTTAAATGACTGAGTATGTATCAGAGGCAGTGCAACTTTATCCCGTTTCTCATGGAAAGAATTGCAGTGTCTTACCCGGGAATTAAACCAGCAAGCCATAAGTTACAAGCTCAGTTCCTCCACGGAGTACGGACACGTCCAGTTTAGATTTGGGGTTCTCTATGGAGGGGTGCACGCTCATTATTTCAGCGAGGCTTTATGCAAACAATTTTGAAGATGGATTGTTAAAAAATACCTAGCATAGGGACAACATGTTATGCGGAATTTCATTCAGCAGTTTCGACAATCACAAGGGCGTGTCGACGACCGAATACGAGTCCCCGATGCACGTGGAGAGAACTTCTGCCACTTCAGTTCGCTCGGCGCAATAACATTTCCGCCGTATATGAGACTGAGGAGACTTCCTGGGGTATCAGAGGTGCAGTAGAGATTCGTTATCTGTGGCGCAGCGGTGGTGTATCCTGACTGTTGCACAGGATGTGCACGCCCTATCACCCGCTCAAAAAAATGTTAACACTAAAGAATCACTGCAGGCGCCGTCATCTGAGTTCGCCACAAGAATGTTCAGAAACAGTTTTTTAGTTCAGTAACATTCGGTAGCCATTTACAGTGCAGCAAAAAAGTATTTGCCCCCTTCCTGATTTCGGTTATTTATTTATTTTTTTTGCATATTTCTCACACTTAAATGTTTCAGATCATCAAACAAATTTTTATATTTGACAGAGATAACCTGAGTACATACAAAATGCAGTTTTTAAACGATTATTTCAATAGTTAAGGGAAATAAATGAGATCATAATCTAAGAACTGCATTTTGTATTTACTTGTGTTACCTTTGTCTCATATTAAGATTTGTTTGAGGATCTGAAACATTTAAATAGTGACAGATTTTGAGAAAAAAAAATTGTAGAAAACCTACTCTTCAACGATCTTGATGATCTAGAACATGGCAGGGAGAAAACAGCCCGCACGGCTGTAGCATGAAGATTTTCAAACATTTTAAAAGTTCAAGAAGCAGTTTTGTACTGTTGCCTGCCGAGGGACCATCTTATACTGGCTGTAATAGTAAAGATTCCTTCGCAAAGTTTGTGCTCAAGCTTGTGCTAAGAGTGAGTAGGTGGATTCATGTTTTATTCTGCTTTGATGCGCAATATGTGACTGTAACATCTGATTATTACCGATGCGGACCGAAGGGAAGGTGAAAAAGTCACGCAGAAAGCCCCCAGGCTGCGGAGTGAATTAGTCAAAAATGTGGCGAGCCTGGAGCAATGATGTGGTTGTGAAGGTTTGGTACTCTGGGTGCAGTTTGCACTCTGCGGAGACACCTCTGCATGGTGTTACTGAGGAAGTCGTTTAGCAACAGCCAACATAATGACCTGCTCTCAGCACCGCTGAATGCAAATAACCAATTTCGAATGAAATGCCGCTGCTGTGAAAAGACAAGAGGGCTGATTGCTTCTAATGATACACTGACTACAATCAAGATGGACATGTTATGCAACCTCCCACTCAGCTTTAAGAGTGGCCTATCAGGACAGTGCAGCGCTCCACACTGCCTCTGCTCTCAGCGCTAATGTGGTAATTGTGCTGTATTTTCTGTGATGCTGTTGACAGACTAGCGATTAACCCTTTAAACTAATTTTGCACATAATTTTTTCCTTAACCAGGAAGTCAGAAATTATTATTATTTTTTTTCCATGTTGCAATACATATTCTATACATACATATTCTGTATCTGCTGGTTGCAGCGCTTCACTGAAGCTTCATCACACTTATACTGAGAGAAATATTCAAACCTTGGATGTCATGTTTTCATGGCCACAGCATTACATCATATATCTGGCTCTTGTACATAATTTCATGCACATTTCCCTGTAATTCAGCAGGAGATTATTGGGAGTGGTAGAGGATCTCCACTGAATTTAAAACAGGCTTGAAATTCCACAGGTTTGAATACGGGCTGCATTTTGCGGGCCCATACACGGGTCCCTAGGATTTTTAGGGTTGAATAATTTTTGAAATGGTAATTTAAGAGTAATAAGAACTGGAATAGTGCCAGTGTTAAAGGGGAATTATGAATATATGTACTGCAGTCACGAGAGCTCAAAGTTTGGAGCCATCAAGTACTGTAAATAACAGTCGCCTCTGCGCTGGCTTTTTTATGGGCCTGTTTATTCTCACCCCCCCCCTGGCCACACCCCGGTGAGCTGTACAGGAGATAGATTACGAGGCCTGTTAGTTTGGGGCGTCAGGCGGGGGGCGGGGACTGTGGGCGTGTTTCCACGGAGCCCGTGGCATCGTTCTGAAAAGAATTTCCAGCGCGAGTCAGCGCGGCGCATCGCAGCGTCTGGACCTGCCGTCGAGCGTTGCCATGGCAACTGTGGGGTGGGGTCCCTCCAGGCATCTTAAGGCTGTGAGACGCAATTCTCTTTAAAGGCGATCTGTACACCATGACTCCGTTAAAAACGCAGCAGGATGGCTAATGATGAGGCGTTATTATTTTATTTTTCAAACAATCAGACATGACTGGAGGGGGTTTTCTGCTACAGTGTTGACTGTTTAAAGGGGATAGGGTTGTGCTAGATATGGATATTCTGGCACATGTCTCTATGGAGGAGACGGGCAGAAGATGTCCGCCCCTAATATTTTCCAATTAATCGGTCTCTAGACTAGCTGGTATTGTGATACATGACATTTGACCGTACAAGATGAGGTAATCCTGCAAAATTGAAATGAAGCGTGCACTTATGGTGGAAAAGGTGATGAGGTCAATATGACCGCATGTGGTTTTGACCGTAGTTCAGCGAGAGTCACTCTCTGTTCTTGAACTTTGAGTCATGATGAGATTCAGTTTTAGATAACATGGTTTTTTCTTTAACCCAAACTCCACACACAGACGTCCACATTTCAATCGTTTGGGTTTTTATTTTGAAGGTTCAAATAGATTAAATTAACCCCACCCCAACCCAACCACAAAAACAAGTCTATTCTCATCCTTCCGTCTTTTAAAAATGTAAGGTCTCCTGCACAGACCTCTGATTAAAAAAAACACAAAAAACACTGTGACAAATATTGCATTTGTGCAGATGCTATTGTCTGTTGTTTTTGACCTGGAATATAATTGCTTCAAGCATGTGCTTTTGGACAAAAGACATGTCAAAAACCTTATTCAGCCAGTTAAACCTGTGTCTAACTCTCATCTCCACTCTTCAAATGAGTCGCCGAATGGCCTTCTGATCCAAAAGAAGCGCAGAGGCAATTTAGAGGACAAACGACAAACTTCTTTTTTTCCAATAATGAAGTGAGCGAAAACAACGTCAGTCAAACCTGGCTTGTTTAAAACAGAGTATTTATTGCAGCTGTGTAAGAAACTTTTCTGTATAGGAAGACTCTTTCAGACATCCTGTGCTGGATTTTTGCAGTGAAAATATTTGAAAATAACAGAATCTTTGCACACATACACTAAAGGCCAAAATATTACACAGACCCAGCATTTTTCAGAATTTGGCTGGTTTTTCTCAACTTAAAGTATATTTTCAGCAACGACAAAAAGACATAACATAGAATAACATAGAAACACACATAACTAGAAATGTGCAAAATTATTTGCTAAGGGATATACAAATTCAAATTCAACTCTCTACAAAGTACCCCACCCCCAGCCTTGATTACAGCCTGACACATCCTAGTTATTCGTTCCAGGAGTTTGAGAGAACTTCCTGGCAACTCATTCCGGGCTCTCAGGAGTCCTTCATGAGCTCTTTTGAACTTGATGGGTGCACTTCTCCGACTGCCCGGTCGCGTTCATCCCACAGCTACTATAGTTGAATTTCAAGATGTACAGTTGTTAGCAAGCAACATTTTTAGTCAATACAAGTGTCCCTTTGGCATTTCGTGTGCCTTTGTTGACAAAAACCAGCCGATTTCTGAAAAACGTAGGATGCCCCAAATATTTTGGCTTGCAGTGTACCTATGCCTAATACAGCATGAACAACTTCACCAGCATTTCTTCTCATAAAACGTTCTGGGGAAGTTTACAGGGCTGTTTTCTGTGAGTGAAATGGTGGTTGCGGCCATAGAGGCTACACTGGTGGGGACATCGGAGCGCAAGTAAACCAGAGTAAAGCCACAAATCGACAGCACTCGTCCAAAAACCTGTTTCAGCTCAGGTCAGGGACGGATACATTTTTGATTGTGAGCACAGGATTACAGCAAGGCAATAAAGGCTCGTAGTTAAAAGGTTGAAAATGGGAACGGTGCAGAAAATTGGTTTTTACTGAAACGGCTGAGGACAAACTGTGGGGACGGTGAACCAAGTAATGGAGGTCACCCGAGCCATGCAAATTGTACTTAATACGGGATGTCCTGGGAATGGTGAGTCGAATCACATTCTTGAATATGAGTTATGCACATCTTGGAGTGGCAGGAAAATGGAAAAATGGAAACTGTTATTGATCTCCTGCTGAACGTCGCGCATTGATGGGTGTCGACCAAACTGGGAGCTCGCTGCAATTGGATTGTGTTCCTGCATCGCTGTTTGCAATGTCCACCTCATCATAAAGCCTCAACTGCGTCATGGGGTGCTCACTGATTGTCCTTTTGTTCTTCCTCTCCTTGTGCAAAGAGTCATATTAGTTTCTGTTCCACCCAGAAAAATGCATCTGAAAGCGCCCTCGGAAATGAGGCAACACGCAGCACATTGATGACATTAACTCGAGCAACTCAGCCATGAAATTACATTTAATATTCCCCCTGTTTCTTTTTAGACCTGACAACATCTCATTTTGTAAATGGTGAGTCCTAGATAACGTTCTGCAACAGCATCTTAAAAATACTGGAGCACGGTCATTAATACTGTGGATGACAGCAATGCTTTGCAAGAACAATTCTGTCCCTAAAATACACACAAACACAAATGTCTCAGGATGGATTTTACGAGTGCAGTGAGCGTGAAATGTGGATTATCAAGCCTGTTTGACCCATTTTGACTCAAAAGTTTTCTCGTCAGTTGAAACTGTGCATGTCAGTGCGCTGTGCACTGCGTATAGCATTCCTTTCGGGCCAGCCCAACTGCGTTGGAAAGAATCGCTGCCCAAATTCCATTTTCTCGAGCAACCCTTACAACGCATGTAGGTATGCATACAAAAAGAGCGCGCACGCATGTCCATATCCTCACTTTCACATGCACACACACACTCACACACACACACGCACACACACACGCACACAAACACATATAATTTCGCATATTGCCTTGAACAAGCTGTGCAAACACAAAAAAATGTCTCAAAGAATGCCACCCTAACTTTAGCTGTCTCTCAAACTCCTTTAGGGTCTTCTCCTTGAGGATAATGCACAAGTGCTATGGCTGCAGGTCAGTACCCTCAAATGTACCATGCAGTAAAAAAAAAAAAGCAAAATGTATAAATAGGTAGAATACAAAAGTCTGGCACAGCTCATCCCTGCTACACCATAGACAGGGCCATCCTGTCCGGGGTCATGGGTCCAGGCTTGACTGAGATCCAGAGATCCTCCTCCTGCGGGGTCTTGTCTTTCTTCTTCTTCTTTGAGGATTTGTAGGTGCTGGTTGTTTCTCCTCCGCAGCAGCAGGGGCAGCACCCTCGGTGCCGACAGCAGCAACAGTGACAGCACATGATTAAGAAGGTCAGGAGGACCAACAGGGGCAGTGCTAGAAGCACCACCAGGCACACCGTGTTGTAAATCCCCTGGTCGTGCTTAGTGACGGCGATGCCCCAGAGGTCGGTAAAGAAGCGATTTACCTCCTCCTTCATGGCTTTTGCCGACTGCTAACAGCTCCCTCTTGAGGTCAAACACAGACAGTGCCAGAGCGTATTCCGCAGTTTGAAAGCCTTTATGGCACTTCCGAGTTTCCAAGCCAACAAAGAAAGGTCCAACAAACAAAATTAAGAATGTAGCTTTAAGTAGATGTTTATGTGAAATAAATGCAGAGTTCACTCCATTTCTTATTTAGACTGTCTCTTTGAGTGTTTGCTCAAAAGAATATCGTCAAAGTGGTATCCAGTTCAGGAGAAAGATGGGGCTGTAGTTTCTTAGCAAACCCCCTGATGCTGTGAGGAAATGTTAAGCGCTTCACCAAACATCCACAAGCCCCTCCCTCTGGTATGTATGGGGGAGGGAGAGCTTTATAGCAAGTTGGGCTTTCTTCAAGTTCAGGGGCAGGTGCTTCCTATGTCAGGTCAGGTCGATCGGAGGCATTGTTGGACAGTCGGACGGTCTGTTTTAAACGTGACGGATTCCCAACAGGATTGCCTTCTCTCAGGACCCGCTGCTCTATTTTAATCTCTTCTCCTCAGGGTCTGGGAAACCTGGTGGAATGAGGGCATTTCTGTGCAGAGAAAAAACAAGAGAGGAGAGAAATGAATTTCCAGTTCCTTGTTAGTCAGGTCCCATCTGAGTCCTTTAACTCTCGGTTCCTCTCTCCCTCTCTCAGACAGATGTCTTATTTAGCTTGACTGTCATTAATTTTGGAGCACTAGTTCCTGTTCCTTCCTCGTGACTACCCTCGGGGAGGGACAGTACAGTACACTGGGCCAGGAGACCTGATTAAATTTCTAGTTTGTCTCGTGGAAAGAACTGCAAGTTCTGGGGTATCCAGTGGGGAATACCTGAGACTTTGTGGGGGCTTACACATGATTTTAGGGCCCCACCACCCAGTGCAGCTCAGTGCCCCATCAACTTGATTCACAGCAGTGCAGAGACTACTGGGAATGTACTCAGAGAAGACCGTCTGAACTGTGAGTCAAAGGCACGGCACCTCTGGATTAGGTATGGCACGAGGTCGTTACACGTGCTTGACCTGTTGAGAGGTAAGATTTAACATGAGGATGTCAAAAAAAAAAAGCTGTGAAAAAAGTCATTTAAGGAAGCCGGATGGAAGTGGGGAAAAAAACGACATGAACATCTCAGGGGGGACACATCAAAGTGCAGTCTGCAGGATCAACTGAAAACTACAGTCGCTTTGTTATCTGAGGACTGCAGATCTTCAAAGTCCTCGCTGAGCTCTCAACCATAAGATACCATGCAGTGCGGAGGAAAATAGGAGCCGCGTCTTGTTTGGGCTGCACCAATCACCTGTGAAATTGCGGTCGCCCGCTATCGGCGTTACTTCCTGCCCTGTGCGAGCCGCTTGGAATAAACAGGAAACTGATGACTACAGTTTGCCACAGTGAAGGCAGCGTGTGATGTTAACAATTTGAGTCTCACGACTCTTTTGCTGGGCTATATCTGATAAAACCTCCATGGATTCTAGCTGAATGACCATTTGAGAGACACAGCTTGTGACAGCTTCTTGCGGAGGGGATAAGAGAATGACTGCAGCATCATATCAGAGTCACTCTTTTCATTTTTATGAACATATTCCCTTTAGGTTTCAAGCCATGTTTTATAATGTCATAAATATACCGTAGGTTCAGTATGTTAGACAATTAGCCTATGGTATAAAAAGTGTCATCTAAGTGCTTACAATGATTAGTTGAAGAAACCACAAACATCAGCTCTTAGAGTTCATCCTTTGGAGCGAGGAAAGTGAAGCTGGTATCTGTGATGACTCATTACTCGTCCGTGTCAAAAATGTGCTGAGTGTCATTGATAATCCCCAAACTTCCGGTAAAATACCAGACATTTAACTTACAGGAACATAACATGATGTCAAAAGAGCTATGCATGTCTTCTCTTTCAATGAGTAAATTCTTTTCAGATCAGGTTTAAGTACATATGTGTAAATAAATAACTATGAACACATTTCATTTGATTCAATTGTCACATAAAATGTTTTTCCCTAACAATAGCTGGTTTTAAAAGTTGACACACTCGCCGCCCCAATAATGTTGCATCTCTCTAGATAAATAGTAAACAGGATGTCATTTTTTGCTAAAGACAAAGTCAGGATGTCAGGAGAATGACTGTTGTGTTGCAGTACAGCTGTTTAGGGAATATCAAGAACAAAGCATCAGAGCACTAACCAGTAGCAAAACAAAATGTGTATAGTGTAGCTCGGGGGCATAAAACTACTGCAAAGTGACTTCCTCAGTGTCAACAAAAAAGCTGAAGTCAACACAAGTTTTTATCAGTGAAAACCAATGTTCCGGAGGATTACTGCCAAGTCATGAGTGCAAAAGGAAGACGAACCTATCCAAAATATTTTGCTTACATATCTCACATTGATAATTGGAACAAAGACTGTCTGCTACTGTCATTCCAAGGCCTAACTGGGCCTGCTCTCTGTCTGAAAGGTCATTGCTCCCTCGGGCAAAATATTCAGCAAATTTACAAAACTTCTATAGTGCATTTATTCCAAATTTGCTTCTGTTAGTTTCTAGCAACGTCTTGAAGTTGCAGAACTTTTGAGCATCGCAAGAAACACGCAGGGAGGACATCATTGTCCAGGGCCATTACCACTTTAAATGTTGGAATATCTTCAAGACTGGTGTGAGAAGAGAGTGCAGCAGGGCATAAGGGAAGCCGTATGGTGTTTTGCTTGACTGGAAACTGTGGAATTGCTGGTGTGAGCACCCTGTGGGGCTTGGGATTCTGACTTGAACTGGAGAGATGAAGTTGGGAAGAATTCAGCAATTGGAACCTTCAGCAAGGCCCTTAACCACATACTGCTTCAGGGGCTTTATACCACGTTTATCCCTATCCCTCCTAACTTGTCATAATTCTATCAGGCATTTCACCCCAGATGTCAGTAAGAATGAAAACATGTTCTCAATGGAACTTCCTCGGTAAAATAAAGCCTAAAAAATAAAAAAATAAGAAAACAATCAGTTCTTTTGCTGTCAACACACATTCAAACCCAGCCCACAAATTTATCTTTGCTGCTTTAAAACATACCTCACAAATATGGTTCTTTCATCCCCTATCAAAGATAAAAACCTGTTCATCTTGGTTAATGCCAGTTTAAAATAATGCCATTTGGTATTACAAATGCTCCTGTTAAATTTCACTGCATCTGAAGAATTATGAGCTGAAACTGCCATTCCAAATTCATGAACTTTGCTGTTGAAATGAAACCCTTATAGAGTTAGGCTTCTTGGCCACCATTTCAAAAGATTTCATATCAAGGATCAGGACAAACAAGGGTTGCACAACCACACCTGTGTCCCAATTTTACCTGGTGGAATATGTTAGTTGGAAATAAAGACAGCACCACATATGTCTCTATGGACGCACTCTCCACAATAGAGCGAGAGAGAGAGCGAGTATGCAAATGCGGAGGATCTATGTTATATTACCACAACACAGGGATCTAATTCCCATGGTCTCTGAAACACCTTTATTTTGGAACTTAGACGACAGGCATAAGAATGCACTTAAATTCAGATTATATCTACATCCTTTTTTTAGCATCCTGTGAATGTATTGCAAAGTGAAAGTCTTATAAGGGCACATCAAGTCAATAGAGTGAAGAAATGTGCACAGAATATGCATGATTGTCCTAAGACTGGATCACTGAAAGCTCTGATATTATTAGAATATATTAAAAAATCATGGGGTATAATCCCTCTGTTTAATCTACCTGATATAATCTGCTCAAGTTCCATGCCTATACTACAATCAGTGAAAAGTACAGTGAGTAGCTTTTGTAGAAAACAGAGATAAATGCAAGGATAGAGATAAACCTTATTCAGCAATTTTTCACATAAGCTTCTCATAAAGGTTTTGTGGCAAAAAAACGATATCAAGATGGGAAGTCAATTGTAGACTTCATTTCTCTATTTTTGTTCATTATCTGCCTTTCAATTTGATGTACAACCCAAGGATGGAAAGTAGGATATATCTTGCCACTACAAACGCAATATCAATCCATCAGCCGGGCGGGTGTAATTGACAGCCAGTCCAGATGGCGGTGAGGGAGTGTTTATCACTGTTTGTTAACCTGAGGTCAAATCGCACTCCTACAAGTGTCTGAGCCGCAAAAATAGAGCGAGATGATAACTCATCAGCCTAAAAAGACAGCGAAAAAATATATTGTGCAATGGATGGAAAAAACGTCGGGTTGAATGGTTACGAAACCTGAACAAGTTGCTACTGAAACTGAAACAAATGCAAGAACTGCTCAAGTGACTACATCGAAGCGAGACGTTTAACGATAATCCTCCCTCCTCAAAGAGACTATGCGTTACCTGAAGCCATTTAAATGGATTTGTGAGAAACGTGAACTTGATTCCAGGTAACATGATTAAACAAGATCTTACATTTTTGTGTATTTACGACGAGCAAAAGTTCACATTGTGTGTAGAAGTTGCTTCCAAACTTGACCTAAAATACAGTGATGCCTATGGGACCATTGTTATCTACCGGCATCATTACCAATCCAAGAGAAAAAAAGAGGTGCCTTACCAGCCTGTGCTCTACGCGCTGGCGAATTCTGGCTCAGATCCGTAAGGCCGCGTGAAAAATAAAGTTTCCGTCCTTACTTTTCACCTGGACTCCATGTTCATTCCCTTCACTGAAGCAGCCCTCTCACTTCTCTCTTTTTTTTGCCCCAGTTCTCTCTCTCTTACTCGCTCTCCCTCTCTCTCCTTCACTTAGCTGTGAGTGACACTCCCCCCTTTCCGCTGTAAGAATGGGCCTTCTGTTTTGCTAGCACACTCCCTTGCCTGACGCCCTGCATTCTTGCGGTTGGTGTATACACACACTTTTGAGTGATGTCACGGAGTTTTGGGCTTCCTGTAACTCCAGCCGTAAGAGAGAGAGAGAGATCGAGAGAGAGAGGCAATAAAAACGTCAAGAGAAACGTGGAAAAGTCATGTTTCACCGCGTATACAAAGGCATGAGAAGATTAGTGAAGTTGTTGTGATGTTGCGACATATTCTACCGCTGCATTTCCATTCATGTCTCATAGAGGCTGATCATTACAATGGTCAGTTTCTTATCGTGATAATTATAAAAGAGGACTAATTTCAGCAATATGTATATAATTAAACTATGAAAGTATTTAGTATAAGCTCTTTTAACAATTGAGAGCAAGTCAGGAAATGGCTAGATTTAAGAATTTCAGAAAGTCTTTGAGATCAGGTGATAGACTTATTTAAAAAAAAAGAGTAGTAAACATCTTGAGAGTGAAATTGCAGGGCACTTCGGCTGGCTAATGGCTGAATAAGACTACTACACCAGGCAGACTGGACTGTTTAACTGACTTTATGAGAAAGCTGACAATCACCGCCGCACGGCTGCTTTGCATTGTGGTCAATCATCACGCATATATATGGGGCAGGAACAGACTACAGTATTTTTACTCTAATTTAAATTAAACATAAAATTGCATAACAGCAGACATTGAGAGTGCAGCTGTGACACTGTCCTACCTGAAGTCCAGGTTTTTAAGGAAGAATTGGGGGGGGTTTGTCCTTAAAAACTGGAACAATTGGAATTCTCAGGTCCCCAAACTATTACCTGGAGGGCTGTTAGACGGACAGGTTTTAAGATTAAAGCAGGTCAAGGGTGATTCACGGACTTCTGCTTTCTTTCTTTATTTAAATTTCCCATATTGTTATTACATTTTTTTGTAAATAAAGTTGTACTTCCCTTGATTGCATTTTCTATAAATTACTGTTGGCTGATAGCCAAAAAAAGAAAAAAAAATGTTCACATACTCTGTAGCATATTGAATGTGGTTACTTCAGGGTCAAGGTTCCTCCTGTACAACTAATTGCAATGTTGTTTAAAGTAATATTGCCATTTAGATATTGGCTTTTTATGAGCAATAACTTTGTGCCTTTTATGGATTGTATACAGTAATTGTATGTCTACAGTTATGGGTTATCTGGGCCTCGATAAAGCCATGCTGTTTTTGGGGAAGGGACAGGCTTTGGTGAGGCACAAACCTCCTGCGCCGTTGACATGTTTCAGATGTCCTGAGACTGTAAAACTGAAAGTGGCAGTTCCTTCCTCCGAAATCTCGCATGTTCAGTGCACTTGGACATACCCATACTGCCCTTGGAGACATACCATACTGAAATATGCATGGCATCTTGCCAACATGTTAAGTCACGGATCAGTAGCTAATTTAATCAAATCTACCAGGAAGTGAAATAACGAGCGGAGTTTGAGGCGCGGAGGGACTTTTAATTACCGGTCCTAGGACAGATTGCATTTCTTACCATGAAGCATCATTACCTTGACAGGCTGAAATGCTAAAAAGGTCACACTGCATCATTGGTATTCTTGCTGAAGCGCCCTGACGAGTAGATAGTGCAGTCATATAAGCGATTATTTGCAAATTCACGATGGGGGAATTCTTCCAAATGGTCCAAGTAATGTGATGTGAAATGTATAAATTAATGCTCAAGAGGCCAAGAAAACATATATTAAGTGCAATGTAATATCTGGATTCACCCCTCTGCCCATGTGCATGCAAGCATATGTTTATGAATGTGTTCGTGTGTATGTATGTGTGTATCTGTGAGTGTGTGTATGTGTGTATCTGGTAGTATATGAGGGTGTGTGTGTGTGTGTGGTTTATGTGTGTGCGTGTGTGTGTGTGTGTGTGTGTGTGTGTGTGTGTGTGTGCACGTGTGTATCTGTAATTGGATAATTGTATGCCTGTGTGTGTGTGCGTGTGTGTGTGTGTGTGCGAGTGTGTGTATCTGTAATTATGTGAGTGTGAGTGTCTGTGTGCGTTTTTGTGTGTGCGTGAGTGTGTGCGTGTATCTGTAATTGTGTGAGTGCGCGTGTGTATCTGTAATTGTGTGAGTGCGTGTGTGTGTGTGTACCTGTAATTATGTGTGTGTGTGTATCTGTAATTATGTGTGTTTGTGTGTATGCGCGAGTGTGTGTGTGTGTATCTGTAATTATGTGAGTGTGTGTGTGTGTGTGCATGTGTGTGAGTGTGTGTGTGTGTGAGTGTGCGTGTGTATCTGTAATTATGTGAGTGTGTGTGTATGTGTGTGTGCGTGTGCGTGTGTGTGTGTGTGCGCGTGTGTGAGTGTGTGTGTGTGCTCAGGGTGGAGTGAGTACAGGGAAACAGGTGAAGCGGAAAGAGCTACAGAAGTAGAACAGGAGAGCAGGGCTGAGGGTCACATGATCATATGCCTTTAATGCTTTACTTCAGCTCCTCAGAGCCTGTGGTTCTGTGAGGTGGACAAACTTCAGTCCTGAGGGGTTTTAGTCTCTAGAGTTCCTACATAATGACAGTTGAGACATGAGGGCTCCAGAAAATATGATGAAGCCATTTCGTTCCTGGCTTTTTATCGGATCCTGTCTCTAAGTGAAGAATTGTTTTTTCATCATGTTTCTCTCATGTCCAAACATTTTCCACTCTTAATCTTGTTGAAACCATTGCTAGCTGGTTTATTGTTTTTCCACCAAAATTACTATGTTTGCCTTGCAAGAAAATAATTTCTTGAAAATCCAATGATTTAAACTGTGTGAAACAGCTTGGTTTCTCGCGGTGGAAACAAAAGGCTCCTATTCTTGAGTTGTTGCTCTCCATCTAGAGACTCTAGTCGTGCCTCCTGGCATTTGTAATCTTCATTCAATCAGCAGCCAATCAGTGACAGCAAGTTGCATGGATTCAGTAGCCAATCAGGGACTTAAATGCGTTAATAGGGTGTAAAAATAACCAGCAGACATCATGGCTCCCCAGGTTTAGAGCAGAGGAGTGGTGCGACCTCACTGGGCGCCATTATTTAGTCTTTCAAGTCATACAGAGATACAAAAACAAAAACTATTACGGGGCTAAACGGCATCTTCGACATAATGCTGGCATTTCTCTCAAAACATCACCTGCAAATTCTTTTCCATATTTAGGCCTTTATGTAATGGCCCCCAGGAGAGGTGCTTAAGGGGAAGGTTGTGGGTGATTTGGTTAAACATGGATAATAGCTTTAGCATTATAGAGAAACTGAAAGTCTGAAGTTTGAGTCAAGGGTTGGATTTGGTGCAGAGTGGTTTCTTAGTTAATCTCTCTCTCCACTGTGTTTCTCTTTTATCAATTGGTAAAAGTTATTTTACCCAGGCAAGTGTGTGCAACCCTTATGCAACATAAATTAAATCATTGTGTACCCTTTTCAGTTGAATACAAAGCTTTTCTGACCCTATGCTAAATATCATTTACTGCATGTATGTTTGTATTTATCCTGGAAGAGATTCAAATGTAAAGGCCTCTATGTGCAAATGTAAACAAGTGTAAACTGAATTCACTTTTGCCAAGTTGGAGCATCGTTGGGACCAACTCCAGAGACGTGCATCGTAATACTGCAAGTTATAGACTAAAGTCACCATTTCAGAGGATTTTATAATAATAATAAAACAATTATAATAAGTTATGAACATTATGACAACATATCTGTAACCCCCCACCGAGAAAAAAATGTATGTTTCCCCAAGTAAGACATTGGAGGTGTGATTCACAGCAAGAGCTCGTCTTTTTCCGTTTTACGAAATGACTGAGATGCTGCAAAAGTGCAGCCTCTGCAGAGTTTGTGGTGATGTTCAGTTTCACATCATTAGACAGCTGTTAACACTGTCAGGTAAACACGAGCGAATCACCGGCAAAAAGCTTCTCGAGATCTCAAGGGACCAGCCCTCTCAGCTCTCGTTGTCAGAACGAGGGGCAGAAATTCTGCACAATTCCTCGCTAACTACCAGCAGATTCCCTTGCGACGACATGTCCTTGCGAGTGACGGGTTATGACAGATGAAGCAGAGTGACTGATAGAATCTGCTCCCGTGAATGATGTATACCCCATCAGGGTCAAAGGGTAACTGCGAGGAGGAGGTCTTTGTCATAAAACAAGTTCATAAATCAAGTATGGCCAGCCCTGACCCCAGAGAATATGGTGTCCCAGCTGATATCAGCCAGTCAGGGCTTGTTTCATCAAATCCACTTTACCTCACCTGATTTTAAGGATCTAACTGCAAGATGGAAAGAGACTGGGACTCGTTGGGACCAATGAGCCATATCACTATTTTACCTATTTTAAGCAGCTCTGATCTGTTGATTACAAACTTGAAATGGCTCATTGATCCCCATGGCTAATCCGACCTTAGTGACCCCGAGATGATACACCAGCAGGCCCTGTGTCCAGTGGTGTAGTAATCCCAGGAGACGTGGGTAGGCCTATACTCCATTAGGTAGATGGGTGGACCACTAGGGAGAAATTGTGTATCCCTTCCAATGTGTTTCGATGGCTTTCTGGGTGATAGGTGCCGATGCTACAAATTGATAGAAGAAGAGGTGTGTGTACTGTTCACTTCACCACTACCTGTGGCTCAAAACACAGTCAGATGTTCAGAGTAAAATGACCTTGCATGAGTGAACTATGGTCAGCATGCCCTTGAAAACCGTGTTGTCTGTTCATGCAGAAGTGACACTTGACTACAGTTGAAACAGTCTGAGATTCGTACATCCATTTTCAAAATGCATATTCCTGATCAGGGCCATCAAGGAAGGGATTGAGCTCATTCTAGCATCCAGTGGGTGAGAGGAGGGATTATGTCCAGTAAATTTTGCCAATCCATCGCAGAGTACACCCACTATTCAATCACACACTCGCACGAATTAGCAATTCAGTCTTCCATATCCTGATATACATGTTTTTGGCCTGTTGGAGGAAATCAAAGAACCTGGAGGGAATCCATGCGAATACAAGGAGAACATGCTAACGACAGTCTGAAAGGCCCCGGGTGGGATGTGAAGCTGAGGCCTTGTTTCTTTGAGTTAACGGTTTTTATTTTTTTGAGTTCAGCTCAGAGATCTTTATTGGCCTTGTTTATTATTAGTGACAGAGCCGTACGCTCTTCATAACATGGGCTGGCAGTTTGAACAGAGAAACTGTCGGCTCAGTGACCACAGACTGAAATCCAGCTGTCGCATCTGTCACTTCTCCAGCAGACCAGAAGGATGCGCTATCACTTTCCACAGACTCTAAAATGAGTGGTCTGGATGAGAGAAGGATGTTTACTACAAGTGTATTTCAAATACTCAAATATTATGCATTCGCTACTCGTGGCCATGATTGTAACTAATCGTAATAATAATTGTAACGTCATCTACGGAACATACTTTAGTTGCTGACTGCCTGATTCTTCCTCAAAATCATTCTATAGAGTTTATATGGGGGGTGTTATAAGGTGTCAACTCTTGTAATAAAAAAGCCACAACCTCTTCTTCTACTATCTTTCCAATGTGATTAGACTTAAAGGACCAGTGTGTAAAATGGGGCAGCGGGGGGGCGGAACAGTGACATCCAGCGTTGAGATTCTAAACTGCAGCGCTCACTCACTCACGCTCGACCCTCCCATCGGCATAAAAACGGTGGCCTCCGAGGACCAAAACACTTTTGCAAAAATGCCGTCTTCCACGACTGCGATTTATACACGCGAACCGCGTTCTCTAGCTGGCTGGACTGCCCCCGCCGGCTGAAGACAAGAAACCGGCGAGGACTGGGACCATGTACCCAAAAGCAGGAACAGGGACCCAAACGCACAGGCTGAGAAAGAATATAAAAATCTTTAATTTAAATAAGATAAAACAAGCCCAGAGGGGAGCAGCAGCCCACATAAACATATACCAGGGCTTCAGAACCAGTGTACTGCTGCACCAAACTAAGGTGCAGCCAACCCTTAAATAGCAGCACTTCACCTCCACCTTAATGAGCCACACCTGTTGCCCGTTAAGGTGGAGGCGAAGAATGCAACTGGAGGAGGGCCTGCAGGGCAGGACCATCACAATATATATATATATATATATAAACACACAATTATAAGGCTACGAAAACCAAACAAATTTTATTTTATAGCGATTATACACTTATATAAACATTTTAATGGGTAGTATATTCAGATTTTGCCAACAAACCATGCCAAATATTACACACTGGTACTTTAAAGATGATTCTGCCTCTCTCTGATTATAGTTTACTTGTCATTACAATCTTATGCACCTTTTTATTTTGTGTTTTCAATTTGCTGTGGCCAAAGAGCTACACAGTGTTTGAGCTGGTGGTAAGTATTTTATTTCATTTTATTTATTCTATTCAAGATATACACTCCTGATCAAAATCTTAAGACCAGTTAAAAAATTGCAAGAATTTGCATTTTGCACTGTTGTATCTTAAGAAGGTTCTAAGTAGAGTTTCAAAATGCAAAAAGAAGAAATGGGAACAAGAGACCAAATGTTTTGAGCAGGCAATTTATTGAAAAGAACAATTTAACTGAAATAGGCTGTTCATCAGCTGATCAAAAGTTTAAGACCACATCCTTTAAAAGCCCAAATCTGTGGAAAAAATTTGGATTCCATGTCATTTTCTGTCAAGTAATCACACTGTCAAGACCTCTTGATGGGAAAAGCAAAAAAACTCACTGCCTTCGAACGTGGCAGGATTGTTGAGCTGCATAGACAAGGCCTCTCACAGCGTGCCATCGCTGCTGAGGTTGGACGCAGTAAGACAGTCATTTTGCATTTCTTAAAAGATCCTGAGGTTTATGGAACAAAAAAATCAAGTGGTAGACCCAAAAAAATCTCACCGGCTCTGAGCCGGAGGATCCGAATGGCTGTCCGTTAAGACACGGGACGATCCTCATCCCAAATTAAGGCCATTACTGGTGCTGACTGCAGCCCAATAACCATCAGACGGCATCTGCAAAGGAACGGCTTCAAAAACAAAAAACGTCTTCAAAGGCCACGTCTCCTTCAACGCCACAAAATTGCCCGTTTGGCCTTTGCAAGAGAGCACCAAACATGGGACGTTCAAAGTTGGAAGAAAGTTTTATTCTCTGATGAGAAAAAATTTAACCTTGATGGTCCTGATGGCTTCCAACGCTACTGGTATGACAAGGAGATGCCACCTGAGATTTTTTCAACACGGCACAGCGGAGGGGGCGCCATCATGATCTGGGGTGCTTTTTCCTTCAATGGAACAATGGAGCTCCAGGTTGTGCAGGGGCGTCAAACAGCAGCTGGCTACGTGGAGATGTTGCAGCGGGCATCCCTCATGACTGAGGGCCCTCGTCTGTGTGGTGATGACTGGGTCTTTCAGCAGGACAATGCTGCAATTCACAATGCCCGTCTGACAAAGGATTTTCTTCAGGAGAATAACATCACTCTTTTGGATCATCCTGCATGTTCCCCTGATCTAAATCCAATTGAGAACATTTGGGGATGGATGGCAAGGGAAGTTTTCAAAAATGGACATCAGTTCCAGACAGTGGATGCCCTTCGTGAAGCCATCTTCACCACTTGGAGCAACATTCCTACAAGCCTTTTGGACACACTCGCATCAAGCATGCCAACACGAATTTTTGAAGTGATCAACAATAATGGTGGAGCTACTCATTACTGAGTCTGTTTTTGAGACTTTAATTTCTGTTTTAGGGGTTTTTTTGAGCTGTGGTCTTAAACTTTTGATCAGCTGATGAACAGCCTATTTCAGTTAAATTGTTCTTTTCAATAAATTGCCTGCTCAAAACATTTGGTCTCTTGTTCCCATTTCTTCTTTTTGCATTTTGAAACTCTACTTAGAACCTTCTTAAGATACAACAGTGCAAAATGCAAATTCTTGCAATTTTTTAACTGGTCTTAAGATTTTGATCAGGAGTGTATTTGATCAGGGACCCTAATTGAAAGAGCTGTCTCCTTTTCAACAGGGCATTACATTACAACCAATCGTTACATCCATCATGTTAAAGAGGGAAGCTATAAGATACTCAGATTTTTTTTTTTTTAATGGCATCATAGAGCCAAAATAGTGGTTCCTACAAGAGTCTCTTGTTCAAAACGTTTGCTCAATGTTTTTAAATGACCAATAGGGATGAAGTCATGCAGTTTCAGATCAGTTTAGAGCCAGTAATACGAAATTTGGCAGTTTATTTAGTAGACAGCTGCATTTCAAGGGCACAGCAGTTTTGGATTCGGCCTTGATGTCCATCTGATGCCTGATGGAGTTACAGAGCTTCGCCAGGCAACACAACTACTTTTGGCTAAGAGTCTTCCCAGTCTTCCAGGTGACAGGTTATTGGTAAAAATTGCTAACTTGTTGACCAGTGCGCACTTCAGATATGTAGTAATTGTGGATTTTAATGAATGGCGGAAGGACAGAACTTTTAATTACTCTGGTGAGAGAGCGCAGGCAATTCATGTTGGCCTTGTTACTTTCCTACAGTGTTCTTTAGCGGACAGCTTGCTAATACATGAGTCCTGGACAGTTTTACTTCATGGGTTTAACAATCCCTCCTCTGCTGCCAATGAGAACTGAGCCTAAATCTTACGGAGGGAATTTTTGCTGTAATATTTAGTTTGGCAAGAGGACGAGGAGTCGCCAAAAATAGATTTCGCCTTTGCTAACCAGCCTGAACTGCCAACCCAGGCGATGAGTCATCCCTGTAAAATGTCTCCGGCCCATGTTACAAAAACAGGGGTGGGATTTACAAAAACCCCGAGCGCATCTGACAAAGATTATACCCTTTATGGTAGTACATTTTGCCTTCAATAACATTATCGTGTTTTTGCCTTGCATCAATTAATCTAAGTCCGAAAAAATAAAATACGCCGAGACTCTTTGTAATTGGATCACAGTATGTAAAAGCACAGCTTACAGGTGTTTAAAATGACACAGGTTATTTTTATTTATTTGAATGCAGCAAATGACTGAAGGTAAGTCAAGGGGAAGTTGCCATAATGAGGGTGCTAACAGAGCTCCAAAAAAGCAAGGCAATTGGTGTTTGATCGGAAGTTGAGTCAGTCCCAAAAATAGCCAAATTATTTCAGGGACCCTGGGAACTGCCTCAAAAAATGATGACAACATTGAAAAAGAAAAAAAAAAGCGGAAAAGAAATGTAACCATATGTCAGAGCTCACTGACAGGAGCACATGCAGCACAGCACTAACTGTAGTATTTCATATTAAAGAAAACAGAGACTAATCCTACATTGTGTTCCCAATTTTAGTTTTATTTATATTAGCTAGCTGCTGGATCAAATAAGCATTCTCAGTTCTATCCCCCCCCCCCCCTCCCGAGAGATATTACAGATGTGAGGAGTTTGAGTTAAAATATGACATTCCTGCTGTAAGGTATGTGACGTAGGGTACTTGAATGTACACGCTCTCAGGGGGAAGTTTCCAGAATGACTCAGCTCTTGAGCCGTCGGTATTTGGTCACCCTGGCTTCACCTTGACATCTTTAAAGCACGCATAAACAAATGTAAGTGGCCATCTGCCGGGACCTAGATTAAAACAGGTCTTAAAGCATTTTTATTCTTCAATCTGTTTCAGGTCAGGAGAGACGAGGAAGCATAAATTGCAACAAAAACTATGTTGTAAAAACTACTTTTACTCGTATAAGCCTCGTTTTCACCGAGCAGTCTGGTTCTGTTCAGTTCGGTTTGTTGCAAGTTAGCAAAGTTATTTTTGTGTCTCCATTGTCAAGCTTTGTGGATCAAACGAAAAGTACCATTTCATTCCCTTTCGTTATCCCCCTGCTGTGATCGCTCGCTCACTATTGCATTACTACAAGCTGGAGCTAGAAACACAGCAGTATGTTGATCGGTCAAAGGATCATCACTCTTACTCAACGAGGACTAAACACACACCTGCCACTTACGTTGCTGACATGCTATTTGCGATTTGGTAACAATCTACATGCAAGAGTACTGTCCGCAGTTGAAACTCAAATCAAATATAGGGTTTTGGTACCAGTCCGTACAGGTTACAAACCGGTTCTAAGGGTACTATGCCAAACGTGTTTGAAGGAAACATGGCTTAACATTCACAGTGATCTGTTGGTTCCAGAGCAACTAAGCAAACTCCATCAATATTGCTTGGTCTTTTCTCTGTTCTTTTTTGTATAATGGTTAATTTGAAAACTTGACGTCTCACAGATGATGCAAGAAAGTTTTGTATATTTTTGTCCAAGCCATCTTGCTTGGCAGTAGTCTAACACACATCCACCTTGAGGCAGATTTACAGTGCCTCTGTTTCTTTGGTTTCAAATGTTAGTTGTTCACCTAAATGAGGGAGGAGGTGTTTGAATGAGGTGGGACATTACTTAATTGTACTCAGGTTAGAGACTGTAGGCAATCCAGGTTGGCCTTGTAACTTTCCTTAGCTGCTCTGTAAACTGTTAACACGAGTCCCGGAAAGTTTTGCAGAGTTTTGCGTTGCCTCTTCTACAGCCAAAAACAACTGTGTCTAAATATTCAGTGGGAATTTCACTGAAATATTTAGTTTGGCAAAAGGATGAGGAGTCCCCAAAAATAGACTTTATTTTATTTATTTATTGTACTTGTTTGCAACAATCTGCTCTTGAGTAGTGTCGGTCCGCTGTGTCTCCCGTTGCTTCTTCCAAGAGTTCCCTGGTGTTCCAAAGCGATGTTGTAATTTACCATCCACATTATACCTGTTACATGTTCTTTCACAATCGCGCTCATTAGCATGTGCTGAATACCTGCACTGGGAGGATGGTACAGACTTTCACAATTAACCACTCATTTACAGGGTAGAGTATCACATTGATAAGCTTCAGCTGTGTTCCAGAAAGAAATATTACTCACTGTACAGGAAGCGCTGTGCAGCGCCTGATCTGAAATGCCAGATTACCATTAACACCATACGCTCTCGGAGCTCTTGGCAGGCTTGTTACCGTATGTGCTCTGTGGGACAAGACAGTTCATTTTTACTTATTGTTTCAAACCGTCCAACTGCATCAGAATTATGATTATGAACACAACAGTGGGTATAAACTTTAAATTAAATTAGCATTAGGGCCTATATTTTTAAAGTTCAAGATTGGGTAAAACGTTGGTTCACTGCTTTATTTTGTCTCTAAGCATTACAGTGCTGGCAATATGTCCTATAAAGCCACATTTTTTTCAGCAATGGAAAATGAGCCAAAGTGCTCCGTTCAGTTGCCTCGTGGCTGAAATTCGCATAATCTATCCGTCTGCTTCATATACCTTTCTTCCTTTATTAGAGCCATGGAATACAAATAATGATGCCGGAATATCATGGGCTCCATTCTGGATCAAGTCGCTTTAGTATTAAAGTTGAGCGTGAGCACCATTCCGGCTCAAGTAATTTCAATCCATAAACAAAGGATCCGTCACGTCACCAAAAATATAATATTTCCCTCCACTCGCCTCGTCCCCATTACTCAACACAGAATGAGACAAGTATTAGACGGGAAATATGTCTTTTAGAGTACGGGCACACGCCCGTAGTGCTAGTTTCCTTCCATTATTTATGTCATCTCCATCGCTCTTTACATTCTGAAGGTGAGCAGGTCAATGGGACCATGTTAGCCTGGTCTCCAGGTCTGCAGGATGAGGGTGTAGAAAGTTCATATCTGGTTGCTTCTTTAGAGACCTACACTTGTTACAGCAGTGGGTATTGGAGAGAAGATCGTTCAGGCTTGCCGACAGCCCCATCTCATAAATTTACCAGAGGAATTGTACTCTCGGGTGCTGCTCCCGCGACTTGGCCCTCCGGTGGTAACATTCCTCCTGCCTGCAGTCACCCGTATTCACCTTGTTCCGTTACCTATTTTTCGTACTGCTGCCAAATCACTTTCGGTTGCAGCTCTGAGAACGGGAGGTGTGTGTGTGTGTGTGTGTGTGTGTGTGTGTGTGGGGGTGGGGGGGGGTGGGGGGGTAAGGTGGAGGGACAGAGACTTCCTCAGAATGTTAGAAGCAGACTTCCTGTTTCTGTTTTTAATCTTTCGCCAACAACTCTCAAGCCTTCAAACGTTCGGGCTGCCGCCTCTCAGGGTCAGTGACTCGGTGTAAAGGTCGCGGAATTGTGCGCAGAACGGAAGAGGCTAAAAACAAAAGGCGAACGTCCCTGGCAGGCTGAGCCAAACGCAGTTTCACAGACCATCGCCATGAAAACAAATACCTCCCATGTTTTGCTTAAAACAACACCCCTCACGCTTAAATTGACATCATATTATTGCGTTATAGCACTCGCAAAATAAATAAAACAGGATGTACGGGCACACTATTCAATTATGATTCATTGGAAACGTTTGTCCTCGTGTAAATTTCCCCACATTAAAGATTCTTTGCACAAAATCCAATTATTAAGCTCATCGGTCTCCAAAAACCTCATAAATTCTCCCACAGCAATTAATTCTTCCCTTCAGAGACTCCAATAATCGCATATCAGCTCTGCATGATGCATTTTTCTTTTGGCATTCATAATTCAAACAACAGCGCCGTCACATTCATTCAATCCCACCGCCTCATCCTTCATACTCTTTGCATTTTCAGAAAATGATAATGTAATTGTGAACTGAGACGGATTGGATGCTGTGGACGAGAACCAGCTCAAAGGCAATATTTGGACTAACTATTTGGATTCCGTCTTCTTCTTTGATTTCTAGCGTCAAAATCAATAGAATAACTATTTTCCATTAGTTCATGACACAAATCACTGAGCCTGCCAAGCGCTGAGCAGGCAAAAAAGTCAACTTGAAACTGTTAAAAGTCAGAAATAATTTTGGGTAGATTCATTGCTTGCAATATACTCATCATATGAGATCATATTTCAGCTTCTACAAAAATATTAACCTTCAAAGTCATGCTAGAATAAAACATATACAAAATGTACAAACCCTTAAAACTTTAGCATTTATAAATATACCTAAATACCCTTATGCTGGTAACACATGAGCCATACGTTTACGAACAGATGTGCAGGTTTTTGCAGCCTGACAGCTCATTATATACTGTACATAAGAACATTCCTGCTTCCCGCCTACGACCAGATCATTTCCTAGGTCTTCCGCAAACTGAGTCGTGAACTGTGTCAACATTCACTTTCCTTGCCGCAGGCAAATTCATGGACACCTTATCCTGTGCATTAAAACTCAACCACCATACCATGCTACTGCTGTGTGTACTGCAAAATATGGAATATTAATATCAGTGCATCTGCATAGCTTCAGCAGTACTGCGTAAATTGCGTTTTTTTTTTTTTGATAGTTCTGTGGCGTAAAGGTGTAATGTATTCAAGGCATAGACTATACTGTCACTGTCACCGACGCTCAGAGAGGTTTGGTACAGTGTGAGCCCCTACGGTACACAGAGCATTGTTATTAGAAACAGTAAAACCTGGAGCGAGTTACTGGAGTTCTGAGAGACACCGCTTAGCACATCAGTCTCTGTAGGAGAGCTCGGAATACCCAGCGATGGGTACATCTGAGGATAAACTCTTTGTGACAGCCTAACTCCCACACTCACTTGCAAAATTCATCTGTGAAATGCTTGTTGAAATGTCCTGTGTTTGTTTGTTTTTTTTTTTTTCTCATGGGGTTTGGAAATGCCTCCCCGATTCACTTGTTCACTCCTTTTATCTGTTGGAAGCCTGAGTGCTCCTTTCCCCACTGTAGGAATATAATAAAAAATTTGCAAAGGGAAGGCAGTCTATTGTTATCATCACGCTGTGAGTTCATGCTTTGCCAAATCCCATTTGTGTTCGCCTCAAGATGCTGAGAGGTTGCATTTTTATTCCAATGTCAAAGTAAGTGTACTCCCGAATGTGGAAAAGAATTGCTCCCAGTTTTCAGTCTGTAAGGCAATACGTGTAACAAGTGCTTCCAGCTTTCTTTGCAGAGCGGATGTAGTTCTGTGGAGAGGAGTGAAATGCTCAGTTTTTGAGGGCGCAGTATCATGTCATTATCAAACATGTCAAATTCTAACTTCCATGATAAAATGGTCCCATATCTTGAAGTAGTGTGCTGCGTTACATGCTAGTGTGCATTATTAAGTATCTACATGTCAGCTTCCTAAAAAGTACAACCCCACACTCTCTATTTTCATAATTAAATTAATATGAATTTTTATGAATATTTTTTAAAATATGAAAAATTTTGGCTAAATCATTGATTGTCGAGGCCAAGGTCAAGAGAGAACAGTTATTCAAAACATTAGTGTGTTTGACATTGAGTGTTGATTATTCAGTACATTCAGGTGTGTTATGAGCAGCGCTGGTCTTATCTTCATCAGCTGGAGAAGAGTATGCATATGCGTCAGTATGTTTGAAATGCCTGATCTAAAACACAGGATCTCAAAACAGGCAGTGGTTGACATTTTTTTTTTATGTGTCAAGTGTTACAAAACTTGTTTTGTGGCTTTGCATAAACAAACGTATACTGTATTTGTGGAGGGCTTACAGGCACTGAGTGTGTGTTAAGTAAGTTTTGATGTGTTGCTTACAGCAAGTTTGGTGATTTACAAAGCCATAATAAAGATAATTTGCAATCTATTGTGTGTAGGGACCTTGCCAGTATGCATCATACCGGTCAACATGTAATCTCCTTCACACACTCACTGACACACACTTTCTCTGACAAATATGCACTTCCATGCATTTCTCGTAACACAGTTTTTTATCTCCGTTGCATATGCGCGCGCGCACACACACACACACACACACACACACACACGCACGCATACGCACACACACACACGCACGCACACACACACACACGCACACACACACGCACACACACAAACGTACACACACACACAAACACACACACACACACAGACACACACACACACATACACACACACACGCACACGCAAACACACACACACACACACTCACACAATTGTTTTTGCTATCCCCTCGGGGACTAAAAAAGTATTTTTACTCCAAAGTCCCTGTGGCATCCCCCTCAACTTAACCTAAACCTAACTCTATCCCTAACTAACCCAAATCCTAACCCCCCCCCAAAAAAAAAACTGGCAAATCTTTAACCTTAATTTATGGTCTTACCTTAATCTAGAGCCTAATTTGAATAGCTAACATTAAAACAAGACCTAATCCAAACCATAATTCCAACAGCAACCCTAGACCTAAACCTAGCCCTAAGCCCTGAATTAAGATTTGCACCCATGGGGACCCAGAAGAGGTCCCCACGAGGCATGGTTTATCAGACTTTACTATCTTTGTGAGGTATTTTGGTCCCCAGCAGGATATAAAAACAAAAACTCTATCTCCCTCACACACACATGCACACTCTCTTTCTCTCTGTCCCTCTGTCCTGCCCAAACAAACATACATATATTCTCTCTCCCTCTCTCTTTCCATCCCTCCCCCCCCTCCCTCCCTCTCTCTCTCTCTCTCTCCCTCCGTTCAGCACAGAGGCGTCACATGTCTCACAGTCACTTCGGGGCATTTTACAGGCTCTTCCATTACCCAGCGCGTGACAGCATCTTTCAGCCCAAAAGTAGACAGGGCCCTGTGGCGGACGCAGTGAACTGGCGCTGATGTCGGCGGCCGCGATTAGAGATCGTGCAGCACCCAGGGCCACCGCGAATACAACACGTAATAAATGGGAACAAACCTGTGCGGATAATGCGCTGCACTTTCAGGGCTAAACAAGGGAGCAGGAGGATGCATTAGCCGTGCCCAGAGAGGCCCGCGGCCTCGAGAGACTCTTGTGTTTATGTGTGCGACGACGTCTCCGGGAAAGCATGACAGGTACAGCCAGGCTGAGTCAGAATGGCTCTCAGAAAATGGATGACGTCTCGTAGCAGGCATCAGAATGCTGGTTGCGCAGACAGGGACGGACAGGGTTTTCAATGCCAGCTGCTTTGCTCCCAGCCTTCATGTATCTCCATTTTTCTGGTCTGACCTCCTGCTGCATTTTCAAGGGCCTAATCCCATGTTTTTCAAACAGGAAAGTCGTCACCCATGTTGTCGTTTCCAGCAAGGCTGTGGGTTTTTTTCCTCCATAGAAGGAAATCAGTGCGAGAAGAGCCTGGCTCCCACGCATTCCAAGATGGCAGAAGATTTTGACGTTCGTGCTGGTCCAGCACATGTGGTGACCGGTGCTTTTAATGGACTGTAATGCACCGCACCATATGGTTCGCTATTTATGCGTAGCCCGACTGGCGCACGTTCAAGCAATTATTTCCCAGCATTGACTGGGCCTCACAAGGCTAATATACACCTCCACTTCTCACTCATGATGTTAAATTACGTTATATAGCCGCTTGGACTTTAATGTGCTGTTCAGACACATTATCTAAAGCAGGAAGCACTACTTGGGAAGGTCAGCATCGTAAAATGATGGCAAGTTTTGATAGTCAATTACAACTAGCACTTAAGCTAAGTTTGGTCTCAGTTAATTTGATGTTTTCATGCCATATTGTGCATTATACCTATGCAATAAATTGTTGCAGTAGTCAGCCTTAAATGTCATAATGTTATTCCCTGAAACTGGGGCTGTGGGTAAGAGTGGAGATCATTCTAGAAGGAGGCCCACCAGCTGGAAAGACCATCAAAAATCCCAGTGGAAGTGAACTAAAAACGTGCGGCCCAGTGCCGTAAATTTTCAGGGCTGCCCGTTATTCCCAGCTACATCATGGTTGGAGCTAACTATTAGAACAGGAAAGAGAATAATTCTGATTCTTTTACAATCAGTGGTTGGAATTATTATTATTATTATTATATATAACATATTATAAATATAAAAACCTTTATTTAACTATGTTGTAGACAGACAATTGAGATAGCAGTTTGCATATTCAGCCAAAAAAAAAAAAAACAGGACAATACAACAATACCCAGATAGCAAAATTCTTCTGGTCCATATCCGGCCCACACCTGACACGTTCAGCCTGCATATCCGGCCCACATACTGCATGGAATGATGGCACTTGGGCGCTCCGCTGCCGTTTGCCACAACATGGACACAACCGAGCCATCACAATGCCAGACGTCAGCCATGAACATATGATGCAGCAAATGTGGGCCAGTTTTGGTTCACTTACAGACTGACTATTGTCACTCTGCCAAATATTTGCCAATTGAGGGCCATATTTGTTTTGTGATATTCGGGCCAAATTCAGCATTTACCACATGGGCCACTTTAGGCTCACATCTATTTTGTCCGGGCCAGAAGAATGCCAAAAGTGTCGAATCACTGCTTGATGTGGCCCACATCCGTATGCTATCTGGGTAACATGACACAAAACAATGCAAAACAATCAGACTACCAACCACGTAAAATAAAAGTATTGTGTATTCGATTAAAATATTAACTGACCCCAACTGAAAGCTCTTGTATGTGATCCACAAAAATCTGACCATAAAGTTTGAATGCAAACTTCAAAAGTAGAACCAGTGCTGCTGTAAGACCGCCTTTGGTGTAGGAACTTCACTTTTTGGAAGACTTAACATTTGATAAATGAAGACAGTATGGATATTCGATGCAGTGCCCAGCATCAGCTACAGCGCTGGGATGGATTGCTGTCGAGCTGTTAGCAGGAGTCAGCGGAATGTATACCTGCATATTTCTCTCCTCCTCCAGAAACTGCCACTCCCTTCCTCCCCGCTTTATGAAATATGACTTGCAGAATTACAGAGCTATAAATAGCCATATCATTATGCATGTGCCACTGCGTAAATCTGTCACTTACTGGAAATAAAATGAGTCCCCTGCTGTGATATTTGGTGCTGGGGGGTCAAAAAAGTGAATAAAACAGGCTGATCGCTCTGTGATTCCCTCCTGTGGTGTTTTTCAAATAGCCATCAGAGATAAAGCCCTATGTCTCTGAATGTGGTGTTACAGCTCTTTGGTAAAGTTAGGTATAAACAATTGATCTGATTTATAATGCTACTGCAATGTGTAAACAATTTTTTCAAGGAAAATTAATCAATAATTTTGGCTTGTATTTTTGCATTTAACTTTTTTAATCATGCACTACTAAAATGATAGAATTATCTATGCCTGATCAGGCAGTACACTGCACTGGGAATTTCCATCTCATTATTGATAGGCAAAGATTAAAAAGAGACATTTGTGAACTGTAACTGGTTTATGATTGTCCTTGAAAATGGAAAAGGATGGTCATCAGGGCACAGAACATCAGATGACGCTCAAGACAGAATTTTCGATCCTTGTAAACAACTCCTCTTAGGAAGTTTTGTTTATTTATGGATTTATTTATTTTGCAAAGAGAGTTACCAGAACGAAGAATAGTTTACCAGGTCATGTGACAGAGGCAGATACTGCGGAGGTTTTCAAGAGCAGGCTTGAAACAGTGTTGGATACTAATTCTGGATTCTGAATTTGGAGAAGTTAGATGCACTTCACTGGTGGGAAAATGGCGTAATAGTCGGACTGAATGACCTAATGCCACTCCATCATGTTATGTAACGTGAACCGTGTCGTGAGTTAACAGGAGATGTGTGTATTTGTAGACAATCCACTGTGTTAATTAAACTAGAAAAGCGCTCACTGTGGATTGATGATCAATTTTACTTAAATAGACCCTGCGGGAGCTCTTTTCAACAAGTTGCTATATGAAAGGTTTTCAACAGCTTTCATTTCGATACCTTACATCATTCAGCAACAATAGCTGCTTATAGCGCTTCAAGGCTAAAACAGTAACCAGAATTTATATCTTACATGTCATTCACATGGCAGCTAAGCCGGCAGCATGACAAACATATGCATGGCCTTAGTCAGACCTGCTTCTTTAAACTAAAGCAGAAGAACTGAAGACTGAAAACTCTTTCCATTTTAAAATATTAATAACCAAACAGCTTCAGAACAATGTCTTCTGGCTGAAGCGCTCTGCCATGAAAAACTAATTAGCAGGAAAAAGTTCATAAAATAAAATAAGCGGGAAATTGCAGAACCACAAACTTAAATGTGACAAGAGACTTATCACCTAATAGACACTCTTTTTATTTTTGGCTGTGGTTAGCACATTTTTGGGCCTGAAGCCTCAGTAACTAGCAAAGTAGGCTTCAAACTTCCTGGTGTTATGCGTGGCCGAAAATAAAAATGTGTCTACGAGGTGATGCTTCTTTATTAGACACGATAAATGTACACAGCACATTTATATTTGATGTGCCACAGTTTTCACTGAGGCTGGAATCTACCTGGAGGTCTAACCACGGCAGTTTGGTTCTTTTTTAGTATTATGTTTCATTTCTTTAAAAATGGAGAGTGCATTGACAACAGTTTCAGTTCAAACTGGCATAAGATCAGTCAATTTCTTGTGTTTTTTTTTTTTTTTTTTAGCATAATGTGTCCGTGAAACGTGTTGGAGCTCTGATGATCATGACCACAGAGTCTGTTGTGTGAAATGGCCAAAGAAAAGATTCCTACAACAATTGAACAATCATTTACATTTAGACTGTTTGTTTATTTAATAAATCTCGACTGACAAAAACTCATCATATGATAATCCTCTGAGGGCTGGGCTATTTGGGGTTTTTTTTAATTCAAAGTTATTATTTGGAGTAATTATTGTATTTGTTATTTATTATTTATTCTTCAGTGCCTGTCATTTTGACCTTTAAACTGCCTGCTCCACCTTTTAGTAGAGCACAGTTTGAGTCAATGGGCTCCAATTTCTTGGCGCAGTGCAGGGTGGCGCAGCGTGGCGTAGTGTGGCGCAGGCCACGCAGTGGTAATTTTCTTCTGGTGCAGCCTGCGCTGTGGTAATTTTGTGCGGTGCAATAACGTACGCAGCCACTTACGCAATTTGGTAGACGGACGTGCGCCAAGATGGGTGTGGCGGCGTAGTAGGGGGAGGTGTCACATATTCATCAAAATGCAGTGACAATTCCGTAGAAAAAGTCTCCGCTGGAGTTGCCCAGAAAGCTCGCCAGCTCCAACCTGGTTTACTTTCTGTGCAGTAGTAATTTGGCTGACCGGCGCACAGTGCGCACACATCACCGAAACCTGGTCAGGACGCACCCCGTTGGCACGGCGCTTCCCTCATTCGCAGCACCTGCGCCTGGTCTAGGAATTTAGAGCCTTACGTATTGAATTTAAAGATGTGTTTTACTAAACTGATTGGATTTTTTTCAGTGTAATTTACCTCAGCTGAGTGCTTGAGATGGCCGAATCGGGTTATTTCATACGCATCTTTCAATTAGATTCAATGACTCTACTGTACTCCATCAAAAAGTTTTAGCCAGTTAAAGGGTCAAAATATCAGTTATGGTTGTTCATTTGGCGCCGGAATGCTCGGTTAAAATGTGGCGATCACCTATTTGTGATCGTACACATTAAAGCGTTAAATGGCTCCGCTAACCTTTTTTATAGCACTTGTGATGGTGAGATCTTGACACCACATTGTGGGCTGTCCTCTGTGGGACTTTAACTCGGCCACAACTAATTGCAGGCTGCTGAGGCCCCGGCGTGGGGATGCACTGTGGTTTTGTTGCACCACAAAGCATCCTATTTCTGTTTCTTCCAACTATTACATATTTTATCTACCTCATACAGACCCTATAATGCATTACCACATCAAACACTCAGTCTACCAGTATATAAACTAAACCAACTTCACTCAGAGATACATTACCCAGAATTTGAATTTAATTTATGTCATTTATAAATGTATTCTTCAACAGAAAAAATAAACATGGTAACTCAAGCTTGCAGGACAGGTAAAAGATGATCATCTGAAATTCCACTTTGGAAACCGGGTGCGACATAGATTCTTTAGGTTAAATTTTCTTTCTTTGGGTTAAATTGTTCTTGTTGATTGTTCCATGTTGATTTCATGCAAAGTGATTGCACTCCTTTTGAAATCCAGTGAATGCCAGCAATTCACTGTATTTAGTACTCTGCGGGAGGCCCTGTGTCCAACATCAACTCAAAGAAATGTCACATGACTGTGTTTACATACGCCATGTTTTAAAATCTGCACAGAAATGCAGTATTTGCTCATGGAGCAGGTTAAATGTTAGAGAGCTCGTTTTGCTTCATGCAACAGATTACAAGCAAAAATCAGCTTATGTCGACTGTCCATACGTAATCTCAGAATGATTTATGATTGTATCAGACACTCAACCACAAGAGGCCAAGGTTAACCCTTTCTGCACAAGAGGCAACTATAGTTGGCCAGTGATGTAAGACAACAGAATCAGATGCTGTTGAAAACCTATCATGTGGCAACTTTTTTAAAAGAGCTCTCGCAGGGAGCAGCTATCCCGCAGCTGTTTTCAACAGCTCACGATAGCTACATGTTTAATTCCTTGAAAATGTATGCAGCCCTCAAAGGGTTAAAGGTTTGTTTGTGTGCATTCGAGTGTTTATGTCTAAACTGGCAGACATAATATATTCCATTTTGTGCGCAGTTTTGGCAAAATATTAAATTAAATTTATTTGCAGGAGTATATTGGCAACCTGTCAATGTCTGGCGTGCTGACACCGAGCTTATTGAATCTGCCTGTGCTTCTCTATATTAGAATTTAGTTTATTTATTTCAATTCAAGCCATCTTTTATCTCTTAAATTCAGGGAGCGTAAGACTGTAAGACTCAATCAGTTGTGTTTATCACTCTATGCAGATTACTGTTGAATGAAACCACATTTAATATTGCATTATGGGACAAATACCTCACTTTTTATCCCCCGCCGCGCGTTTAGTGCAAAGCGGGGGATATAGTATTCAGCTTCGTCCGCACGTCCGTCTGTACGTACGTATGTCCGTCCGTCCCAAACATTGTCAGCGCTATATCTCAAGAAGGAGTCAACCTATTTCAATTCTTTTTGGTACCAACCTTCCTACTGGGAATGCGCAGACACCAGTCGGTTTTGGTGACCTAACGGCGGGGGATATAGTCACTTTAGTGACAAACTCTTGTTTTTTTTTTAATTTGGCACTAACCATTACAATACTACTGAAAATAGTGCAATTATAAAGACTTTCAATGCTATCTGCGCGCATTTTTGCAGTTTTGAAACTGTTGCTTGACTGATAACTGAGGAGGTGCTGGTCTGAGCCCCTGGTTTGTTGTGGGATCCTTTCATTGGTAAAATCTCCTCTCAGATTAAGGCCCTAAACCACAAACTCCCTCCTGAGCGATGCCTACACCCCAAAACTGCCCCAGGGGCTGACCCCCTATTTTTACAGCCGAGCTCTCCCTTTTCACTCGGGCCGTCCTTGTACATTAGAATCAAGGATGTGCATTTCTGGAAAAAATACCATTCGATAATCACTGCTAAGTATTCGAAAATTACTCGAAAATCGACACCGCATGCCCCAGAAGTTACCCATCCTGCTAGATAACGGGCCCCAATGACAGATAAGCCCCATATCAAGTAAAGTCAACACCTCACCCGCAAAGAAAGGCGTCTCACTGTTCTCGACCAAGAGCGACTTTCAAGAGTAAAATTATAAAACAATTGAAGAGCCGAGAACTAAAAATACTCAAGTCACACTTTCACACACTGTGAAATAAGGGGTAACACAAGTCTATTTTCACAGTTTTCTCAAAATGGACATTTTGTGACCTAAGCACTTTTAGCACTGGGGTCTTTCATTTACATTCCTGACAAACATGGATGTGAAAGTAAAGTTTCCATAAGTTTACTGATAGGGTAAAGGCTACTGGTGCAAATGTAGAGGTGACCTGCATTGCATTAGTGAAATATTTGCATTTGCAGAGAGACACTTACAAGAGCACCAGACACCAAGGACAATGCTGCCAGGCAGTGCTTTGACAAGTTCTATAAATACAACACTCGACAAAGAGTATAATCAAATTTTTAGCATAATTGCATATTAAAAGGCTTCAAAATCGCAGTGCTGAAGACAGAGGCCAATCTTCTTCTATTTATGTAGTGACACAATTTTTGCATTTAGGCTCTGATCAAAAACATCTTTGGATTTGAAGACAAGGTTTAAACAGATAGCTTTAATTTGGATATTTATATCCACGTCATCTGAACGATGTGAAAATAGTTGCCTATTTTATGCAGTATTTATAATACCAGACACAAGCCTTCGGAACAATAAAACAAGTCTGTGAGTGGAATATGGTTCCAAAAAATGAATACGTAAATAAATTAATAGATAAATTAGGTATGGAGTCATACTATTGGAAAACAAAAAGCGAATCGATATTTACCATGGCTGAAACCTTCGCGTTAAAATGGGCTGAACTGATCTGTTGTTTCGGTGCTGTGTGAGGAAGCTGGCTGGTAAGATTTTCCGATAATAGTGGAGACCTTGCCACAGTTCTGAAGAAAAGCTGTCTGACTGGCCTCAGTGTCTCTCTGTAATCCCAGACAGCCTTGGTAATGCTGGGATCAGCTCCATCATCTATCACGCCCTGTCACCACATGCAAGCATTCCTCAGAAACGTTTATTTTTCATCGATGTTTGGAAATCTTGAGAGTTTTACTTTCTTAGAACTCGTGAATACATAAAAACAACATCTAAAAACCATATTTATATTTCAAAAAATCCAGGGAACCTTACACTATTGGCTGTATGTACATGCAACTACCACATGGACTGTGACCACATAGCACTGGAGAGTAGAGCTAGCTCGTCAAAGCAATTCTAACGGTAGAAAGGGCATCCTTACCTCCTGCATGTCGCCAACAGTCCTCTCCTCTCCGAGTCCCCTCCACGGTGTCGCTCTACCCAGATTTGGAGCGGTCTTTCAGCAGGCTGTAACACCGACGCCGGTCCTCCGGACGCACCACAGGGAGAGCTGTAATCGCATGGCCATGTTTATTTTATTTTATTTTTTCTTTTTTTTTCTCCGCGGTGGCTCAGTGAAAGCCCTTCGAGGGCAGCGGAGAGAAGTGGTAGGCGCCCATTGAAGGACCGTCAGACACGATTTATCGCCGGGGCTCGGCCGACCGTGAACCCGTGGAAGCTGAGGGTTTTTTCGGAGGCCCGTGTTTGTCTTGCCGCCCGCCGTCGAGTCTTTCCCCGGAGGGCTGCGACGTGATTGGCTGAGACAGCGGCGGGGTCGAAGTGGGGCTGGGGGGATTTACTGACATGACTCCGTATGGACAGGCATCTCAAACCCACCTGCGTTACCCAGTATGTGAAAAAGGTCTGGATAAACTGGGGACATCCTACCGTTGGGCACCATTACCTCTACTGCTGTGAGTTACCCTGATATCACCAGCTGAGGCAGGCTATTGCCCCTCAGACACCAGCCCATTAGCCGGGTTTAATCCCTGCCCTTCCACAGAAATGTATGACCCAGTCTCTCCACTGGGTTAGGGTTAAGTGACACGCATTTTACTGGGCGTTGAATATAGCATACAGTTTTTATTTTAACCATAAATTGTGTACTTCACCTCGGAAAGTTCACACACCTGCCTTAAATATTCATCCTCTGGCATATTCCTGACTGGCACAAAAACTGGTTTTGCGTCGATCGTTTTCAAATAAATGTGGCTATTTATATGGCAGGCTGCAAAATGCTTTGACAATTTCAGTGCAGCAATTTGAATATAGCATACAGTTTGTATTTTAACCATAAATTGTGTGCTTCACCTCACAAAGTTCACGCTGCTGACTTAAATGTTAAGGCCCTGGCATACTCTTGACTGACACAATGAGAGCTTTCGCATCCATCGCTTTTAAATAAATTCGGCTGTGTATTTGGCAGGCAGCGAAATTCTTTGACATTTCCTGTGCAGTGATTTGAATTCAATCTAAAATATTGAAAGCTATAGAGTAATAAGAAGAAAGAAGAGCTGAGGATAGCGACATCCATGGCTCTTCAGTGACTTTAATAACTCTGTAAGAAGTTTAGGACTCCATTTTGTCCGATTGCCAGTAATGATGATCACATTAGTATTAGGTCGTTGTTTAGTTAGTAACATTCTGAGCACGGTTTTGTTCTCACACACATACGCACGCACACACACACACACACACACACACACACACACACACACACACACACACACACAGACACAGACACAGACACAGACACACACACACACAGACACAGACACAGACACACACGCTCGCACGCACGCACACACGCACGCGCACACACACACACACACACACACCAGATTTTGAACTCCTCGTATGTGTAGACATGAAAGGCATATATTTTGTACAACACAGTAAATCAGTGTTGCATTGACTGACTGCTACATTACACTGCTGCTACCAGTTCAGATTTAGAGTAACAGAGTTTGGGTTAGACAGTAAGATTTGAATCGGCTTATCAAAATCATGTCCAAGTACAATTGAGAAGACGCATCATTACTCCCCCTCTCTTTGTCAGTTTCTTACACAGATTCATAGTGCATTATTGACATGACATAATGTGCATTGAGATTGTCAAAACACGCCAAAGAACACGCGTAACATCAGAAAACAAAGACTAAGAATGGAGTGATTGCATATACTGTAGGGTCCCTCTCCATCTCGCTCAGAACAGTCCCTGCACACTCCCACACTGACTCAGGCTCATATTGGATGCTGGCTCCTGCTTGCGACTGTCACCTTTAATCTCGTCATGCTGTCGAAATCTGGCCAAACGCCTTCCTGTCACTCAAGTATGCAAAAATAGCTGACTCTCCTTTTTCAAAATCGAATCAGAAGATGAAGTGCAATAAACAGAACACGGGTTATGAGAAAGAGCACTCAATTCAATCATAAAGTTATACGAGGTCGTATTTAATATCGGCATTTAAATAAAGAATTCCACTGGGTGTTTGTGTGTGTGTGTGTGTGTGAGAGAGAGAGAGAGCGAGAGAGAGACGAGGGAGATTGAGAGAGGCTCTCAAACATTATGTCAAATCCACCGCCCAATCAAAGTCTGGTCCAAGTTTTCCTTCCCTCCAGGCAATTAAATTAACAATTAGTGCTGTTGATTGGTCGGATTGGTTTCAAGGATGAGGTTTGGTTGAAAGACCTTCAAGCTCTAGAAGACTGTGATTAGAGGAAGAAGGCTGTATAAGAACGTACAAACAAATCCTTTGAATGGGAACATTTTTATACAAAATTCCTAACACCTCGGTGAATTCTGAAAGGAATATTTGCTAATATGCAGTGATTACAGATTGTGTAAGGGGTGGAATGAGCTATGCTAATGCTAGCGGTATGCTCTGTGAGGATCTTCAATAATGGATGCACACTTCATTTACTGCACTTAAGCCGCTATCCCATAATGCTCTAAAGAGCCCACCGATTCCTCTGACGGTACTTACAGTTTAAGTGCAGAAGGCATTTTGTAACGCTTTAGCAGCTTCCACAGAACTGGTTCAGGAAGTCTAGCAATCAGAGAAAGAGAGATTGAAAAGAGGACGTGGGTGTGTATGGATGCATGCTTTTAGAGACTACGAAAGCGCTAATGCATTTCACTATATAAGAGTAAAAATGCCTTTGAATAGACTAATTATTTGTTTGAATTCAGTGGTGCACAACGAACGCACTTTTCCTTTGTGCACATCCTACACAGCTTGAGTGATGTTTTCATCAGAAAAATGTAGTGAATTGGAAATCGGGTTTGATAGCTGTGCTGAAAAGCATGGATGCGTACATGGATGCGTGTGCATACACACACACACACACACACACACACGTGCGCGCGCGCGCGAGCACAAACAATCGCGCATCTGGAAGAACAGAGGGCACAAAGACGTGACTGATCAGTTTTAATATTTTATTAATGCGTAGAAAATGTATTAAAAAAGGCCCTATACAGTAGTACATGTGTTAATTCAAGCTAGAGCTCAACTAATCTGACGGGTAACACTAATATCGAGATTAACCAACAGAATCCTGTCTTTCGGCGCTTCGGTTCCCAGCTGTTCGCCCCACTCAAGATTACAACGAATAAGCACCTTCATGTCATACAAAATTCAGATAATTTCAGATTCGCCAGAGCCACAGAGCGAAAGTATAATCCTTCATAAAAACATTTTTCACCATCTCTGAAATACGCAAGAGCCTCCGTCATGTTTTGATCAGCCTAGATTGTTGAAAATAGGGCAGCCTCGAGACAGAGAAATGAAAAAAAAGTAATGCGTAAAAATGCTTTGAAGCACCGCACACATCAACAGGACAAGAAGAAGAAATAGTGACAGAGTTTCTTATCACCATAAGGACTTCTGAAAGTGGCACACAGGCTTCAGTATAGGACCTCCCTAATTTTGCCTTTATTACCTCTGACGGTGAGTTGGATTAAAGTAATGTTTTCGCCTGTTTGTGCATCTGTCTCTCTGCCTTTCTATCCGATGGATCGCAGAAAAATTTCAGGGCCGATTTTGATTAAACTTTGTGGCGAGGTCATGTATGACAACAATAAGAGGCGATTAGATTTTCACGGGACAAGGCCTTCAAAGACAGCATTTCAGAAAAGGTGAGAAACGAAGCTGCAGGCAGAGAGATGAAATCCACAGAGAGCCCATCTGGTATTTAATTTATATTAATGGAGGAGTTAAATTCTCTTAAATAGTTTAGCAAGTTCAGACATCGCCAACTTTAACTTGACGCAGTGCTCTCCCATCTGCAATCTCGCTGATTCGCTGCTGTAGCACTGCTGGCTCCTTGCGTTAATCACCTTGGCGTAAAAATCAATCTTTCTGCAACAAATAAGTCACAACACGTCTGTGTCGTAAAAGCAGTAAGCCTCGGATAAGCGAACCTGCTGAGCAGGCTAATAACGATTATCCATCTAATGAAACGTTATCGGCCGGAGCTCGCTGTTTCTCCAGGCTGAGCTCTGCTTGAGCAATCTCGTGTGTGCGGCTAATCCTGGAAACTGTGTGTTCTGATCGCAGCCAATAACCGTAATTCCGTATCTCCAACCGCAACAAAGGAATGACGGTTTTAGGTACACAGCTATGGCTAATCAGCGGGTAAAGACACAACACCGACAGAGAAACAAAACATAAAGAACATAATAATAGATTCCGAATTCTGTTTTGTCCTGTGTCTACAGGACAAGGTCAAAGCAGAGGGCCACGGAGGATCCAGACAGAGACAAAAGTCAATTCCTCAGCAAAAATAAAAGTCTTGGCAAGGCAGCCAAGGAGAGTGCGATATCTCCATATTGATTGGCTTTCTATTGACAGAGTATCACCCTCCCGCAGTTAAAAAAAAAAAACCTGTTTGAAAGTGAACCTGAGTGTTGACCTAAAGTGCGGAGATGATAGCAGAGAGCAGCTCAAAGTGGAGCGAAATCTACGCTGCGCATTTTTAATTTTTTTCCCCCTCACACAGCAGTGTTTGCAGACATCAGAAAAATGGCCGGGACAGTGGCTTTGCGGGACTCGTTTCGGCTCGGCGCCGACGGCACAGAGAGACATCAGAAAACTGGCTCGCGGCCCACAGCTTGTTAGGGGAGGTGTTCATCAGCCAACCGAGATTCAGTGAGCTGTGGCCGTCAAGACTGCTATGCTAACCGCTAACTATGGGACAGACACTGAAACATATGGATGGAGGAAAAAAAAAAAAAAACACTGAACAATCTGGCTGTCGTCTCAATTACAGAGCTCTTTGTGCGAGCCGTTTAGAGTGTCTCTTGATTCGGAACGGTCACAGAGCGCGATCACCGAGCCCAGGACCGCGCCAAAATATAGCTCTCTGCCGCGCCATCCTCAGTTTGGATGGCTTTCTACTCTGCTACCCGTAAAAAGGTATACTTCCTCTCCGTGGCCCTCACAGTCAATTACTTTTTTTGCAGGTTACTTCATGAACTGCATTGCCAAAGTGCAAAGCATTGTGGGATGTAAGGTCACGAGAGGAAGGTGCAAGTTGTCTGCAGCTAGCAAGGCAAAACATACATTGTCGTTTTTTTATTTTTTATTTCTTTCCAAAGCAATTTAGTATGTTTTGCAAGGCATTTGCAAGAGTTAATTTCATTCTAGATCATTTTGTTTGCAGCATCAAATGAATAACAGGAGAAATAAATGGGCATTCCGCTTTTCTCTTGAAAAATACAGCAGGTATTGTGTTCCTTCCAATGCCAGGCTTCGAGACAGACTCACTGATTAACTGTAATGTGTAGCTCACTTATACTGAACTAAAGTTACAGTGAGAGCATGGTTAGACCCATGCTCATTACTGCAATCAATCAGCATTTGACAGAGCATCAAATTAATCTGATCTGTCCTCCTCGGCAGTCTGACTAAGCCTTGCAGGAAGTGGTTACTGTCATCTTTTTTTTCCTTAATTTATTTATTTTATTATTTTTCGAGCAAATAACGAGTGTATCTCCCAGACAAGACCACAATGCTTTGCAAAGTCTTTAGTGGTACACTTGAACAGTCAACTGGAGGTTATACATACATTATCCTGTATGAAAAGCCCAGTTTTTACAAGGAGTCTGTATCTCCTGTGAATACATTTCTAATCATCATTTTTGTTATTTTTTTCATGAAAAAAAAAAAAAAACAGTAAAAACTGCCAAGATGGAATGTAGTAATGCGCGAGGTTAGCAGTGACTTTTCGCAGGAGCTCGATACAGTAGACCGAGTCTGCCGTCAATGATGCCCCAGTACATTACATAGATCCATCATTAATCTCGACATCTTTCTCAAAATTCAGAACAAAACTGTATTCATTATTAAACATGTGGGGAGCACATAAACAATACGATAATGGTTAACTAAGTAAATAAACTGAAAGATCCTATACCACAGAAGTTATCAGCAGATATCTGGAAAATGCACTTCAGCCATAACCAAAGCATAATAACAGACTTCGACCTCCCTGCTGCATTAGGGAGGTTAATATTCAGGTCAGACTTAAGGAGAGAGTAAAACCATTCGAGCACAGATTCCATTATCACCCCGAAGGGATGATTCTATTGGAAACAAGCAATTTCCTGACCTCAAGTGTTTTATAAGAGACTACTATATGTAACAAAAATAAATCAACCAGCAATAGTGGCTATTCCTTGATACTTAAGTAAGGGTTCAGTAATTGTAGGAATGAATAAACACAAACCAGGATGGTCACGACTAATTTGCAATCTAGCAGTCATTAAAATAATTAGGGATACAACCATTTAAGCTATTCATGTTTGGGATTTGTATCCAATTCAAAAACTCCACAAAAAGTAGTTTAGTTAGGATTATATTCAAAATCACTTTCATAATTTCCCAGCTTTGAGCTAAAATTACACGAAAACAAAACAAAATTTAAAAATGCTAGCAGTTATAATACCAAACAATATTGGAAATAATAAATAAGTCTGAAGTAACAAAATAATAGTCATAATAAAGGCCCTATTATGACTCCTGCACAAACATACCACAAGGCGCTACAGTCATTAAAGAAAACAAAAGAAGAAACGCGCTTCTAATGCATTATGCCCCGCATATGATGCCCTCTAGAGGTCAGTTTAATATACAGCACTTTTTTAATTCAGTTCAAAGGTGTTTCTTGTAGAGGAAATTAAAATATATTTGAGATGAGATGCACTTTCTTTAACTAATGCCTAAAGCAGTTGCTCGCAGTAGGTTTAACACATAAGCATGTTGTTCTGTGCTAAGAGTCAAATACAATTCTAGAAAGAAAAGAAAAACTTCAGAAGCTTTTCCAATAATCTAATTTTATACTGAGTACATTACATTACACACCAGCGATTCCCTTTCCTTCAAATTAATCACAAACGTGGTTTAACCTGCTCTACAAAACACATTTCCAAGCCATAATTGTGTGTGTCAAGAAGCCAAAACACAATTAAGGGCTCATTTGTTCGTTGTTATCAGGTGGATGAGGTGTTACAGTCGTAATTGCTGCGATTTCATGAATATCATTTCCCTCTGATTAAAAACAAACGAGAAACTTGTAAGGAATTTGTGTCTGCTCATTGCTGACATCTACTGGCTGGGCACCTGAAGTGATGATGCTCAGATTGGAATAATCGTAATCAGACAATGACAGGGATACGTGATATTGAATGAGCCTTTCACACTCCCGTGTTGAAGGATGGAATGTACACTCATAGCTGAAAATACGTGACAAAGTGATCTAACAGAGCTTCAGAACAGTTTCTACTAACTAAAGTAATCCAGCAAAGCCACTTACAGGGGCAATTCAATGTTGCACACTTGAAACAAACTATTTGAGGCAACCTTTGGTCTCCTGAAGCTTGAAGTATCATGGAATGTTTTCAATTATAATGGATGTAATTAGGGTTAGTAAATAAAGGTTTATAAAGATTGAATTTTAAATCCAGATGTTTAAATAATGCCAAAATAATAAATTCCTTTTCGTTCGAAAATTCTATCCATACCCTCAGAGCTGTGAGACCAGGCAATGCACTGTGCATGCACACCGGACTGATAGAGAATTCAAAGCAGCATTGCGATGAATTTAATGCATTTTTCAGCAGAGTAAGATGGATGTAATGTGCCCCAGCAAGTTCAAAGAAACGACTGTTATCAGTGCCAAAACAGATCGGTTTTCTTTATAAAATAATAATATAAAAGCTATGCTGAAAAATGCAAATACAATATAGGTATTGCATGTCAACAATGTAAATATGAACTAGTAGATGTACCTGTTACAATTTACTAGGCAAAAATAGGAGTTTTTTTTTTTTAATGCTACATGGGCTACGACAGTAGTACACTGTGCTGGTGATGAATGCTTAAGATTCAGGAGGTTGGGACTGGGGCTAATCTACAAATTTTGCTCCCTCTTATCATAGGTGACAGAGAATAATTCTTCTGAGATCAAAGAGTGATTCCAGCATTGCCATCAAAGTCAAACTGACTTCAGTCCGTAGCAGGAAGCGCAGACTTCATGAGCTGCAGAATAGATAAAGTCAGGCAGAGAGTGTCAATCACTGGCCTGTGAGCTGTTCCACAAGCAGGATGAGAGTTGTGGAGGAGACATCTTCAGAATTTTTCAAGAAAGCCAAAACAGAAGCGTGAATGGTCTTGTCTTTTTTTGGTTGGCCATTTTTTTGTCCGAAGAGCAGTCATGTGACTCGTGCACAGAGGGCTTAACTGTGCAATGCCTTTACTTTTTTGAGGTTTGTTTAAATGCAGATAAGGTTGGCACATGAGTCCTTTTACCAACTGATAGATCCAATGAAGAGCTTATCCTGTGCGTACTGTATTTTATAATAGTAGTATTATAGTATAATAGTAGTTTACTAGAACTACTCAAAATACTCACAGTACAACAAATTAAAACTGTCCATGGTTTGAGTGAGTGACGCTGTGGGGCTACAGCATCGACAAACTCCTCTTCTACAGAAGTTTTGTGTGTGTGTGTGTGTGCGTGTGTGTTAAAGAAAATTGCTGGTGTTTCAGCCCCTCTGACTTTTTAACGGTCATACTGGGCATTAAATATTCACTATGGTTTCCATTCATTTCAGTACAGATTTTCCCCCACACAAATAATCTTTGGTTTAACTCCATTGTAAACCAGCAACAGAATTACAAAACAGGGGGAACATCATCATGAAAAGGTCTCTAATTATGAAGTGGCTCTCCAGTACAGTGCCTTGACTGGCCACATCTCAGCCGTATTAAATGCTAATGCAGCATCGCACAAAAAACACAAATATTTTATTATGAACTGCCTAAATGCAACCAACTGATTGCAGGAAAAGAATTACATGCAAATATCAAATATTTGCAAATATATCAAACTAAATGACTGGTGCTGTCACTGACGACTAAATTATAAGTCCACTTTGAAACTCAAATTCTACGAGGGGACAGTGAAGAGCAGTGTGTCGCTGTGGTTACGAAAGTTTTGACTGTGGTGAAAAACCGCACGTTACTGTTCAAAACAGCGGCCCTCTAAATACATTTCCGCTCAGTCACGGCATGAAATCAACAGCTAACAAGATAAACTCAATAGACACATCCAGTTAAATTAAACCTCTGCATCTGACAAATAATAAATAAATAAATATAAATAAATAAACTTGTGTAACAGCGCAAGGTAGGTCAAAAATCCAATGAAAGATGAGGCAGCCATTGTTTAGGCCTGGCTGTATTCGATTAGTGCAATTATCTGCTGAAGGAACGTCAACGACGTCAGCGGATGAATGAAATTACTCCCCCAGTCTGTGTTCAGGACTGATCCTCGCATGCTCATTCAGTTCAGTTCGAAACTCTATCCACTGAAGTCAGATGTGAATAATGTGCCGCTCTGAATGTCGGATGCAGGTCAGTAACCTGTCCTACGAATACTGTAACTTTTTACTTTCCCAAAATTGACTAGTTTCACTGTTTTTTTAATATTTGTTGATTTGTAAATGTATGGCATTTTTGACAACAATTTTTGGCGGACGAGTCGATGTGAATAGTTAATTAAGAAAGTCCTGATGAATGACAGTGTAGCTGCCAACCAAGAACCAACCAGCCACCCAAACTCATATCGAAGGTACTGTGTATGTACCGGAGTGTACACTGAAAGGTTTAGAGCGTTAAAAAAAAAAACAAACAAACAGAAAACAAACTCTTATAGTAACATCATTCAGTTCATTCACATTCATCGGGATTAGTTTCCTTTTTGCTATGGCACTCTCATAACAGCTTTTAAATGCTCAAATCTATACAAGCAAAAATAAAATGACATACAATTATAATTTAATAAATAAATAATAACACATATACTTCCTATGGAAGCGGCCAGCCGGGAAATGCTAAATGCCAACTGAGTCAAGGCTCTGCTTATCGTGGAGATGAACATACTAATTTTTGTTCATCGCAATAATGACAATTAAGAAAAAAAAAAACTGGAGATGACATCAGATTCTAGAGGAAAAGGCCAAAAAGAACCTCATGAAAAAAGCAGGACTCGATTATACTTCGTTATAAAAATAGAAACATCTCAGTTCTTTAAGGGCATATACTGTTTTGTTAAAATTCGTTTTTAAAGGCAGGAGAGGGGAGAAAGCTAAGCTCTCTAAGCGGGTGCGATATACTCAATTTTAGCTCGTTTGACCTCCACGTCCAGCTTCTCCCCATGTAACCCCTTCCATCTTCATGATGGAGCATTTGACACAAAATGAAATGGTGTTGAAACCAGCTTGTCTCACTCCCATGTCGACTTTGCTCGACTTCCCCAACATTATAGTCATCTCTCCATGCACCCTCTTTACCGGAAAAGCTACACAGCTCTGCACTTCCTCCAGTGTAAAAATAGGGACAGCTAGCAGGGTTTGGGGACAGAGGACCGGGGGGGAGGATGATTATAGAGGAGCGGACCGCCTCCGTTTCCCGCTGATGCTTCTGTAGTTGAAAGGCCTCAGCTTCATCTCTACAAACGGAATGGAGAATTCGTGGCCCTTCCAGTGGTACCAGTTGATGCCCTGGAGAAAGAGGAGAAGAAGAAAAGTTAGACTTTGCCTGGTAACGGCGGCCATATTCCACCAGAGCTGTTACCATGTTAAGAAGGCCTGTGTCTTCACATGAATTACATTCAAAGTTCTTGTTTTGGCCATAATTCATTTAACATAAACCATGGCATAAGCACATGTGATACAATCCAAAAATGTGCCTGTTCCTGCTGATTTCTGGTCAGCTGGTGCCAATTACTCTGTTCCCACAGAACAGACTAGGCTGTAGAACAGGGTCATTAATCAGATCCAAATCCATTCAGATACACAGTCTCTTTCACTGGGCTTTTTCTAACAGGAAGTTAAACATACAGTATATTGCCTGAAGATAAACAACAAAATCCAATAGTTCGGTGAAACGTAATGGCAATTAAGGTTTCAGGTAACAATGCAATCTGGCACCAACCAGCACATGGAATTTGATGGAATTTTTGGGCAGTGATGAGCAGGGATACCCAGAGCAGTCAATCGCGAATTTCAACTGATCAAAACAGTTCTACAGTGAGACACAAGCACAGGTACTGGTCGTTAAATAAGCCATTGGAAGAATAAAGATTGGTGTGATCCTGCCTTCTTAAGTATGAAACGTGCTCATGAGTGAATACATTTCTTGAAAAAAATCTACTGAATCCGACAGCATTTTGCCACATTGTGGTGAAAACTATCTAAACTCTCGCTGCCTCTAGAACAACATTTACTTCACCTCTGATACTGAAGTTTCAACGAGAGAATTTAATGAATGCTGACTAAGTTTAAGTGAGGTTCAAAAATAAATTAAGTACAAAGGGGATGAGTCAGTAGCCTTTCTAGCTTAGCAAACTTGCCAACATGAACATTTCTGAGATTCAAATTTGTTAGGCCTCCCGCGTGACAGACTTAAACAGAATGAAAGCAGACATTCAGGAAATAGGCCGTTGGGCAGCAGAATTAGGTAACTGTCCTTGTTGATTACTTTTACACACTGTTTAGCAACAGGCTGTCGACTGGAGCAGGTGGCAGGTAAACCGATTTTATTCACTTTTACCCTCATTTATTTAATTTGCAATTTAAGCACACTCTCACCTGAGGGTAAATTAGTCTCATTGCAAAACATGAGATCACAACAAGGGGGAAGAAAAAAAAAACTTGTCAGCTTTAAAAGCTGGAGACACAGTTAGCAACACGCTATGGTGGTGCATATCAAATTATGATCCTGATTAGCCTCAGTGAGAAGTGGTTTTCTTAATTCTACAAAGCTATATGATTTCACTGAACACTCAAGTGATCTCCAATCACTATCGTTCAAGATTCTTTTTCCAACCACCTCTCTGCCTGGAAAAAGATGAATCAGCATTATGTTTCCAAGTTTTAATAAAGCATCGGGCAGTTCTTAACCCACTGGTAGTAGTTTCAGTTATGAGTTGTTCTGACTCCGTTACCAGTGTCGTAAATGCCAGCATCGGTATCGGCGAGTACTTGGGTTTAAGGACTGATTCGATATATCTCGTAAAGCTAATTTATGGGGTTTTCAAAAATGGCCACCCATTCATTTCGATGGAAACTGCGCAACGGGGAAAGACGCCGACATGAGGCGTTTCGTTCGGACATGTGCAATCTGACATTTATCGCCGCATGCGTACTTTGTTCACGCAAAAATGCGCTGCTATTCGTGATAACTTAGCAATGTCTCATGCCTGGGGCGCTCCCATCCCCCCGCACGCGACTGGATGCCCAAATTTTATTGCCACTGCAAATTTATTTAAAATCCAAGCAGTAAATGCACTCAAAAACAAGAGTTGTCAGAAAGACAACAAAGCTCGCCGGGGGGCAACCATCATTATTTACTGTTTTACTACCTGTGCTTTAAAAAGGATACTACTTCGTATGGAATATTGTAAAGTTGATTTTTTTTTAAGTTATGACATAGATGTATTCCAGACGATTACTGAGATTGTAATTCAAATTTATTTTCAAACTATCAGACAAGTCATTGTTGAGCCAAGGCAAAAAAAAATGTTAGGTGAAAAAAACAAGGCAAAAGAACTGTTAGGCGAAAAGACAAATTTCACCCATAATTATTGCTGTATACAGTGTCTGGAAAACAACATGTGTTTTGTTAGTTAACACTCTTTTCAAGCAGAATCTGCTGAGAAATGCAGTATCTTTGCTTATCCAACTGTAAAAAAGGTCAGGTAAAGGTCATGGTCAAGGTCACCAGGTCAAAATTTTGGCATCAGTACGTAGGTCTTGCACCAAGGAGTATACATGCAAAAAATGAAAGCCCTCTCTCTCACGGTATAAAAGTTATAGACAAGGTTAAAGTTTTTGTTATGGGCAAGGTTAAAGTTTTCTAAAGGTCGGTCAAAGGTGAAGGTCAAGGTCACGAGGTCAGAAATTTTGGCATCGGTAGGTAGGTCTGGCATCAAGGAGTACACATGCAAAGTATGAAAGCCTTATCTTTCACGGTTCAAAAGTTATAGGCAAGGTTAAAGTTTTCCTGCACGCAGACGGACGAGGACGCGGATGGGGACGCCGGGGGTACGACAATAGCTCTCCAGACATTCGCCCCGGGGAGCTAAAAAAAGACTTTACTTTTGAATGAATTTACTTAATAATGTTATGTCAACTGGTTCCACAAAACTGAGATAAGTACATTCCACTCAATGCAATTAATTAGTCAGGTGACTGGACAAAAATGTTGGAAGTCAAATAAAGGTTACGCAAAGCAATTTTGTGGAACCAGTTGACATAGTCTAACATTTCATTTTTTGAGTGTGGCACGAGTAAACGCAGTCTGACTTGAAATAAGAAACTACACACTGCTTCAGTTAGTGTTACATAACTTGTTGTCAGCTGAAACATATTCATCACTGCAGTAATTATCCAATGGAAGGATCTTACCTATTTGCTGAGTTAAATCACAGTGAATATTCAATGTAGAAAAAAAAAACATACCAATGGACCTGCTATGAATCATGCATATTTCCAGTCCACAGTCTCAGCTGTCAATATAACTTACAAACTAGAGCTGAAGAGAAGATTAGTGGTTCAAATTGGCAGGAAAATCTCTCAACAGGCCCCTGAATAAGCTATAATTCAAACAGAAATAAACATAAGTATTTTCACTGTTCAAAAGAACTCGCAGGATGGAACAGAATCACCCTGCAGAGCGAATGGAGATCGAGAATCAGGATGTACTAATGATCACTGGCGGCAGGCTTAGTCAACACTGGCCTTCACAATGAGCGCATGCTGGGCTAGGCAGGTCACGTCAGGGCGTTGCCTGCGTTATTAGCTAATGGCTAACTGTGGAGCTGCATGTGGTTACTTAAGCATCAGCTCCTACAAAAGTCACAACATGAATCTGCTCACCTGCTGCCGGCGACAGCCAGTGCACCAGGAACCACGCTGAGCCGCCTATGAGTTTGAAATAGACCCAGTACTGCGGGCTAGCGTACGCCAAACTGCCGGCCCAAATTCTGCATTAAATGAGACTTAAGTCCATAGCGCCAGAACTTTCTAATGATCAGCACGCCATTCTCAATACAGAGATGAAGGCTTTAATTTAATCAGCAGTGATAAGAATGATTCTCTGTTCAGGGTTTGAGTTTAATTAAATGCTACAGTACTCTTAGTCTCGAGTAAGGTCTGCTGTGCTGGTCCTGAAGTTCTGATTACCCTCAACTGAACTAATTGACTGAAGATTGTACACCAGATACCATCAACTCTGGCCATCAAATCAAAATCCAGCCCTGGTTCTTTTTCTCATAGGTTATTAACAAATTAACAGAAGAATTAGTGCTTCTGATCAGCCAGACTGTCACCAGCCCAGACTCCCAGGTGGTAAATTAGCTGTGCTCTGCCTTCGAGGACCGAGACTAGATGATCTTTGTTCTACACTGTTAAGGCACGATTTTAGGTAGGTGAGATGGCTTCTTATTTTGCCTAGGTGTTAGGGGCAGCGCGAGAAGTAGGGTGAGGCTGATGTGACACGGGGGCGGGACTTGGCTTAACTCTCAATTCCTGTCAGTGAATTAATTAAGACACCTGCTGCAACTGGAGGGGGGGGGGGGAGGGGGGGGGGGAGATGGGCGCGGGAAAATGGACGCCATCACCTTCACAAAACTCACTTGGGAGACTGATTCCCGTAAATGAACGTAACCATCTTAACTGCGCCTGTGCTGGCCAAGTCAGAACCTGAAGTCTGGCGGCGGGGACCACCAAAATGGAACACGGGCATCAAGTGGCGAATACGAGCTTTGGGAGAGGAGAAGATGAGCGACCCAAACGACCCTCAGATAGAGAGATTATTACACACACATAGAGATAAGAGAGGCACATGTGTCAAGTCCTGTGCACTCACTTTAGGGAGAGAACTTAATGTTACAGGCAGGAACCATGGGAGTCTGTAGAATATGCATAATATTAACGAGCCAGGTGGAACGTTTGTTAGCCTCATAACATACACCAACACCAACTCACTCAGATATGTCAGATTGCTGTATGCTTCACAATAATGACAAAAGTCTTCGGCATTTGTTCACATATCAGATCAAGCACAATGAAATCAGATTAAAAAGAGTCCAGGTGGCCCATAACTTGTTGCATCACTTTTACCTCCTGACTGCCACTGGGTTGGGTTTTGTTTTGCCATAGAATTAAAATAATAAAATAAAACAAAAAAGTACATTTCAGACCCAAGAACTCAGGTGATGCAACTGGGGAAGCAGTTGCTTTAACTCTTCATCTCAGAGCCGAGTAACAGCAGCAGCCAGCACATCTCATCTCTCTCCAAGGGCAGGAGTGAATAACACCAGTGTAAATCACCTCAAGATCACCGCAGTGCAGACATTGACGTGGCCCGGCCCCAGAGAGCATTTTATTGGATTTATATTTCAGGTGCAGCCGTACCGACGGGGGAGACAAATTTAATACCAGACTGTTCCTGTGCACATTTTTTTTACCGCCTCTTTCATTCCTGATGGTTTCCTCAATGACATTTCTAGTTTCATTCACAAGTTGTTCTTACCCCTACAGCCACCTACACTTGAGAAAAGGACATTTCTTTCCAAAGCAAGACATCTTTTTCTTAAGTTTGATTCAATATATTTCCCTGGTTTTGCACTAAGAGTTAGAGCATTAGGTCTCTCACCACCCAGAGTAAAGCGGCTCCTTTAAACTCAACTCACCCAAAGCAAGACAACCGTGAACGTGTGACTAACACAAAGTAGGTAAACCTGAAAGTGCTGCATTGTTGGGCACACATTTATAATTCATTCACGGATTTCCTCTCATCAATTTTTTTACCACCAAAACTGTTATGTGAATATAGGCCACTAGATGGCAGTATTTACTTTTTTTTTGTTAAGCTCAGACTGGAGTCATGTTTAGACATGTCCTGGACATGTCTGGGGCAAGTCTCAGAAAATTTAAAAAAAAAAGGTCTTAATGTGGGTGGGGTCTGCAAAAGAGTATATAAGGGAAAGAATTGAGACAGTAAAGTAGTAGGAGAAATTGCAAGAAGATGACCAGACCTGCCATTCTGTTCAAGACCTGTGACGTTTCTTTTGTGGATTTCTTTGCCTGTGTTTGAGCATTTTCATCCTTCAGGACATCACCAAGCCACCCCCACGAAAAGGGATTGTAAATATTTATGTTTTGTATATAATTCAATCTTGGTCTTTAGGTTAGTTAGTTGTAATGGTGTTTGTTAATTAAATGTGTTGAGGTTTTTAAAACTGTGTCTGTCATCCCTTGCTGTTGCTGTTGTGTTATAATTGTAATAAGAAATTGGGGCCATAACAAAACCTACTTTAAAAAGAAATAATGCCATAGTTTCAACAAGAGTCATCAAAAGATGACATATCCCCCCGGCCCCTGATTATTTGCAAAAGTCATGTCAATCCTACACCTTCAAAGACATTCAAACAAGAATGTTGAGGTGATTTTCCTCTGGAATTACCTGGAAGTATGTACTGGCAACATCTAGCGAAGACTATGAATCACAAATGTTGACAAAGGCAGTAATAAAACAAGAGTCATTAGTGAACAGTGTTTTAGTCCTGCTCCAGAAACAAGCCCATCTCTGCGACAGAGTCCAAATGCAACTGGTTTCCACGGAAATGAAAGAAATAAGATTTTCAGAAATCCGAAAATATCAAAAGGCACCACTTCAGTATGTGGGTAACACACATGCAAAGTTTCAGTAAGATATATTGAACGGATTTTGAGTTTTGCGCCGGAAACGAACTAGGCCTGATGTGCACTAAGTCCAGATTTGTTTCCATGGAAATGGCAAAAATAGTAATTCTGAAGTTTCCAATAGTTTATCAATTCTGCTCAGGAAATGAACACAGTCTAATTTGCACTAAATCCAGATTTGTTTCCATGGAAATGACAACAAGAGCCATCTGGCAATGGCATATCCCCCCGGCCCCCCCATATTCATGGATTAACTGTTCAATTTACATGAGTAAATGTACTACAGTATGAAAGGACTTGATCTGAAGTAATAAGGTAACAAACTTGCCTGACTATGAAATGGCAATCCAGACAATGTTGTGGTCAGACCAACACATGTTAAGTGTCCCTGTGTCCATCTGTCAAGGTATGTTGGTGTAGATGTGGTCAATCTGTGTTCTACTGTCTGTCTGAGGACATTACCGGTAGTAGTTCTGGTTGTTTGTTGATCTTGCTGTTCATGTTACCGGCACTCAGTACGAGGAGGTGGGCTGCCAGGAGTGCCAGGGGTTTCCTAGCTTCACATTTTATTTATTTAAAATAATGCCGGGGGGATAACAAACATTTCAAAAGACAATAAATAAAATTGAACATATTAAACTAAGTTTCACTGATACTAGTGTAGTCCGACTTGGCTTCAGAGATATTGCCCATTCAAAATTATCAGTGAACTAAGTCCACCTTCACACACATTTGCATGAAAGACGCAGAAAATAATTCTTACAGAAACTCATAAATGTCAAAAGGCACATACAGAGATCATGCTGAACATGTTAATGAAGTTTGGTCAAAGTGAGCTTAGTCCAAATTCACCCATGTTTCCATGTGAAGTGCAAAAATCAAAAACTGTGGAAATTCCTAAGTATCAAAAGGCACATCTAGACATAATGCTTCACATATCTATGATGTTTCGTGAAGGTCGGATGTATAGTTTCTGAGATATGGCCCGGACAATCTAAGTTCCAATTAAGAATTCACACAAGTTTCCATGGAAACCGCAAAAATTTAAAATTCCGGAAATTCCGAAGTATCAAAAGGCACAACCAGACATCATGCTCAACAAGTCTGTCAAGTTTTGTGAAGATCGGATGTATAGTTTCCAAGATATGGCTCGGACAAAATATGATTACAGACGGACGCCTGCCCGCCCAGACGGACAGACAGACACACTGATGACTATATCCCCTCTGCATTAATGCTGCCGGGGGGATAAAAACATCCCGAAAATTTCCAAAGTAGCAAAAGGCACATCTAGACTATACATAGAATACATGTGCCAAGTTTGGTGCTGATATCTTGCATAGTTTCCGAGTTCTGCTACAGAAACAAAATGATTACAGAAGGACGGATGAATGGACAGATGGATGAGGCAATGCCTATATCCCCCCATTTTTATGCTGGGGGGATACTAATAATAAAAATCATTTATTATGTTTGTAGCGTCCCATCTGCCAGTTGTGAGAGTAAAGCAGTGGGAAAGTTCCTGTCTGATAATGAGTCAGCAGCCGGCATTAGCATTAGCATCAGCATCAGCATAAACTGCACTCAGTGCCGTTGGGCCCAGCGACAGCCGAAAGACATCATTATCTCCCCCTGTAATATGACACAATAACCGCAGTGTGTTGAGGTCTGCAGTTCAGAAACACTGCATTCAGTTACTCAGCTGATTAATAGTATTGACTTATTAATGTATTTGCACAGCTGAGGTTCTAAAAGATACTATAAATGGGGTAAATGACTGAGGGTCGTGGGGGTAGGAGGCTACAGTGCATTGTCAGTGCATTGGAGGAGGGGAGGGGGCAGTTGAGGGGAGTGGGTTTTGAGGCAGATAGTACACTAGGGGCAAAGACTGATCTCTCACTCCAGAGTATAAAACTGGGACACGCCTACCCCCCATCCAGTTGGACTCACATGGGTAAAAAAATGTCAAAAATTGTTCAAAAGGTTTAGCTGAAGCGATAGGGATTTAGGTATTTGACTGGGAGTCAGATGATTTATGGTTCAAGCTTCTCTACAGCCAACATAAGATCTCTTTCCCAAAGCGCTTGATCCCACCCTGTTCCTGCGGAGGACTGGCCGCCGTTTGGTTTTATCAATTGCAGGTTCAGTTGGCTCATAAACATCTGAAAAAAAAACACTGTAATGTTACCAGGGAGGGGATGTTCACAGACTTTTCTGAACTCAACTGGTTTTGCCTGGTCCAACCGAGTCATGCAAGAGGAGCAGAAGGTGAGGTTGTCACTTTTGGAGAGTATTTCACAGACTCCAATAACCTAATAAAAGTACAGGGAAGTATTTGAATCCAAACCAATTTGAGTCCAGTGATGTATGTAAACAGGTCTGACTCAACCACCAATGGGCTCCCCCATCACAGCAGGGCCTCACCTGACTGTGTCAGGACTCCCCCATCACAGCAGGGCCTCACCTGACTGTGCCGGGACTCCCCCATCACAGCAGGGCCTCACCTGACTGTGTCGGGACTCCCCCATCGAAGCAGGGCTTCACCTGACTGTGTCAGGACTCCCCCATCACAGCAGGGCCTCACCTGACTGTGCCGGGACTCCCCCATCACAGCAGGGCCTCACCTGACTGTGCCGGGACTCCCCCATCACAGCAGGGCCTCACCTGACTGTGTCGGGACTCCCCCATCAAAGCAGGGCCTCACCGAACTGTGCCGGGACTCCCCCATTAAAGCCGGGCCTCACCCGACTGTGCCGGGACTCCCCCATCAAAGCAGGGCCTCACCTGACTGTGTCAGGACTCCCCCATCAAAGCAGGGCTTCACCTGACTGTGTCAGGACTCCCCCATCACAGCAGGGCCTCACCTGACTGTGCCGGGACTCCCCGTATTTGCCGTTGAGGTTGGCTCGGTGACAGTTCTTGTACCACCAGGCCCCTTTGTACGAGAGCGCGCAGTTGGTGACGGCGATGTCATTGTCCCTGTCCTTCGTAGAGAAAGGTCGTCCCTGATGGTAGGTCAGTGAATCACCTGCAGGGGGCAACAGTGAGACATGGAACAGCTCTCAAGCTGAAGGCCCAGTATTACTTCAGAGACTGTCGCAAACGCAGCTGCGGCTGAGGAATAAATCAAGTCTTTTTACACAAAACCCTAATTGAAAACTGAATTCGGTCCAGCGTGAGGTTTAATCCGCGTCAGTGAATCTGGGCTCTCGTGTGCCAAGTAAAGAAACCGCAAACACTAAAAGCGTGACGACAGTGCGAGCCGAGCCAACGAGTCCCAGCCAAGTGCAGCGCTTACAGATAGAAAATAAAACAAAAGAAAGCAAATCAAACCCAATTAACAACACAAACAGCAGGCACCTATGTGACACCCAAAACAGGGAAAGAAGACAATTGCTTCCATAGTTCTGAGGTAATCTTACATGTGTGTGTAGGATATTGAAGAGCGCATTTCCCCACACTAGTCAATTAGAGCGGTTTATTCTTTGAGCATCGTCTGTAGGCAGATTGACTCTTCACTCTAATCCAGTAATGAAGCTGGTTGCTGTTTCATATATCATGGATTTATGTCATTTAAGATTTGTGTACAAGGGTTTCGTGCTGTTAGATGAGATTCTTCTCGTCAGGGAAAAGACAAATAAAGCGAGACAAACAGTGTCTAAGTCACTGGAAGAGCAGTAAACAGAACTCGCCCTTAACTGACGGGGACGCAGTGAAATGATGGTGATTTTTGTGCTGACTGACATTACGATTATCGATCAAGTACATGTGAGGGAGGCAGTTTCCCCCAGGATCAAACCTACAACAGCACTGCCACCCACACACTTACATTCAAGCAGTCACACACACACACACACACACACACACACAAATGTGCGTGTAGACACACACCTACACACACACGCACACACATACTGTTGAGGATTATATTTCAATATTTCTAATCATATTCATCAGTAGATCAATCAGTTGAATAACCATAATCAATAATCATAATCAATAACCATATTATGTAACCAGCAGTAACACACTAACACACACACACACACACACATAACACACACACATACAAGCACTTCACACACACGAGCAGTGCACACAGACACATGCACAGGCAGCACACGTACACACGCACACACACACGCACAAACACATACACACACGTACAAGCAGTTCACACACAGTCACACACACATGCAAGCAATTCAATTCACACACGCATGAGCAGCTCACACACACATAAGCAGTGGTCTTCTGTAGCTTTGATTAGTAAGCAGGTTCCTGTTTAGTTATTTGAAAACATAATCAGGCGATGTATTTGATTTCTGTAGCTTTGATCAATATTTGTTAAGTAAAATCATAAGTTGTCACTGAAAACATAATCATTTAAATCATTTATGTATCTACTTGTATCCAATTCATCTATGTCTCTCCATCCTTATACTGTCATTTTCCACATCATTTTAGTGTATATTCTTTTATTTTTTTTTAAAAAACCAGCATTTCTGTGCTCCACCATGGTTTAATAAACCATGAATAATAAAGATAAGATGGTTACAACCCATGAATTGTGATGGGAGCAAAGTTGTTTGAGTTTTTCCCATAAATATTGCTCTGTAAAGAATGCAGAGTTAGCATTTCTTGGCCCGGGACTGCTCACCGGGTTTGGATTATTGCACCATTCAAGGCTGGGAATAAAGATGGCCTCTGAAGATTCGGTCTCTCCAATTATTCACGAACACGGGGACCTCAAAAATATGTAAACATCTTGGGCTCTAATTTCTTGGCGCAGCGCAGGTGGCGTAGCGTGGCGCAGCCCACGCAGCGGTAATTTCATCTGGCGCAGCCCACGCAGTGGTAATTTTGTGAGGTGCAACACCGTGCGCAGACGAACGTGCGCCGAGATGGGTGTGGTGGCGTAGTAGGGGGAGGTATCACTTATTCATCAAGACGCAGAGACAATTTCAGAGACATTGATTGAAATTCTCGGTACTCATCTTGAAGAACTGAGCCCTCTTATCAAAACATTCACGTTTAATATCTAAAAGAGTCAGTAGATTTGAAGAAATTAAAAACAATAGACTGTCGGACACGGAGATATATTATTAAAACCCTTTCAGACTTTCGAACACAAGACACTGCTTTCAACGCAATCTGTTGAGCGAAAAATTCGTTTCGCGTCCAGTGTGCAAGCGGCTTAATACTAGGCTACTATTATTGTCACTTAGGTTTTATCGTCTTTAGTGAGGGAAAGGAATACAGCCTGATTGCTATGATCTCATACTGAGTTAAGATCACATATTGAAAGTAAATGTGTAATGTATCTTCCATTGTTGTCCATGCATGTTAATCCCAAAATTTTAAGCAGCAACAGTTTGTAATAACAGGAACATGCTATGCATCGTTGCTCTTGCCAATGAGCAATATTTGACTCGGCTGTGTTATACCCAAACACGCCTTCTTTGCCAACATGCGCTGGAAGGAGGGACAGAGGCGAGACAGATGAGTACTTGCGCCAGGCTACGCCGGGGACGAAATTACAACATACGCCTGGACACACCCCGTTGGCGCGGCGCACCCTCCATTCGCTGCGCCTGCGCCTGGTCTACGAAATTAGAGCCCCTAGTCGGGAAACCACAGCAATACATGCACCGACACACGCGTGCACATGCATGCACACGCACACACACACACACACACAGACACAGACACACTCAAATTGACACAAACGACTGCGAACTCACCTGCCGTGCCATTGTACTCTCCTATTCGGAGCTTGTACAGGTTCTTGGCATCTCCGAGGGCAAACTTATCGTAAGCAGCATAGACGGACTCCTGACCGTCCCTCAGGTCGATCCTGAGCTCGTATCGGCCTTGCGATGCAATTCTCTGGATGTTGTCTAAGCCTGAAGAGAAAGGGACAGAGAGAGAGAGAGAGAGAGAGAGAGAACTCACATTTAGTCTGACGGTTGAAACAAGTAACGGTGAAGCAGCCTTCAGTTCTTATATGATTCATGGATGGAATTGACTACCTTACGAACCTACACAAGCTCCAACTGTCATGTGTTTAGTATCTGCTAGCTAAGTCTTTTGAAAGCTCTTATGTAGCCTCCAATGAGAGTTTACGCACTTTTTTTATCAGCTTTATGTACTTACCTCTACTTACCAATCGTTGCTTATCCAGCATCCTTGCGTTTCGTTTTTTTAAGATTAATCTTTCATTGAGTTTTATTGTATTTTTTTTTTAGCAGCTTGAATGAGCATGTTATTGCATGAAAAATGTGCTGTAGGCTGTGTCTGTACAAACTTGATTGATTTTAGATGCTTCACTGCGAGAAAAGTTGGAGGTTGGCTGGTCTGCTGCCAGTTAGTAAGAGAGACTCGGTCATCTTATGACTCTGATCTCGACTGTCTTCAGCAGATAGTAATGGGCGTCAAGGGAAAGAGTACAGAGGGGGTTCAATTAGCTCAGTCTTCCCACGTATGAAGCAGTAATCTGCACCCCTGGTTCTGGCGAGCTCGAGCGTAAGCACAAAAAAAATTGTTCAATTAAGTAACTGATTAATGAGCAACAACAAGCTGACATTACCCACCGGGAATCGAAATCAGGGCACGTACACTCTAGAGATGTTTTTATTTTGATATAAGACTTCTAAAAATAGATAAACATCTGTTGCATTCGGTAAATTATTGATAGTATGGTTATCTGACATAAAGCGCCACATTTCCTGAAGCAGTATGTTGTGTGAAACTCTGCTTGAGGGCCTGACAGTACAGATCCATACAGCCTTCTAACCCCATCTTCCAGGGTAGATGGGAAGTTCCCTTGTCACCTGCCCACCGTGTTCATCGCAGTGCAGTCCCCACACAATTACAGACACCGATATGAGAGCGAACGCAATTAACAGGCCGAACTCTGACACAAGGCAAAGCGTTCTTCGGGGTGAAGTTTGACTGACTTTTTAAATCATTTCAATTAGGACGGTGAGCCATGTGTCATTTTAATGTGTGCCTGTTCCACTCATACAGCTCGACCTGCCACAAATCATTTCTTTTAGACTTGCAGGTGTAGTACAAGGTGAATCCCAGAGTACTGCAGAAAACTTTTCAGTAGAGCATTTTAGGGAAGGGAATAGACTTTCAGCAAAAGTAGATAGTAAACTGTTCTACAAGAGGACACCATTTTGGAGAGATTTTCCATCCATTGATCGGCATTCCCAGCATTCAATGGGGCAGAAGCAGGAACACACCCATACAGGAATACATCGACCAATCCATCACAGGGTCACATACCAATCACTCACACTCATGCCTACAGGTATATTAGTGTCTCCTATGAGCCTGACCTGCATGTGTTTGACTGTGGTGAGGAAACCTACACTGATATGGGGAGAACATTCAAACCCCACACAGAAAGGGCCCAGGCAGAGGGAGAAAAATTCAATACCACTGAAAAAATGTGTTTATTCTTTTCAAGTGGTCCATCTGATGTCAATGAACAATGCACAAAACCTGCTTTCTGCAGAATTTTTCTGATTGGCAGATTTCACTTTGGATGAGAACAAGGAAGGCTGCTGATCCAAAGAGAAATCCACCAATCAAGAAAAATTCTGCAGACAGGAGGTTCTGCGCTTTGGTCATCGATATACTGTTCTTCCTGCTTCTCCATGTTAAGTTTACATTACTTTGCTAATGTGTTTGTTTTATGTTGATGACGGTCGGGGTCATGAAATGCTCACTACGTCCATATTGCGGTCACAGGCCATTGGCCGTGTCTCTGCTAATTACTCGTTAATTACTCACTAATTGATACACAGTTGCTCATCAAGGACAAGCACGGGTGACTCTGCACCCTGTGCGGTCACTGGGTCTGTTTCCCTGTCACGTATAAGTCTTTGAGCCCTTGATCAGCACTGTTGGCCAGGCCCTGTGTCAGCTGACCTTATGTTCTGAGAGGCAGTCTGTTGTGTCACCTGCTGTACATGTTCTGAGCTGAAGAATTATTCTGTCCTTTATCCCAGTGTTACACAGTAAGATTCTGACATCTGCAGTGTTGGAAGAAGAACTCAGTTTATCGGCCTGTTTTAAATTAACAATAAAACGCTGCTTATTCATCAACTCATCAGTATTAATGATGACTTTTATATATTATAAGAATTTAATAGTCACAGCCTGATTTTCTCCAGAAACTGATGCTTTCCGTTTAGGACTTAAAGACCATTTAGCTGGTAAAACTACTTTTCCATAAGTAGGATCAAGAAAGTATTTTCACAGTGTGGTATTGAATAAAATGACCTGAATACCTCCTCTAACACTGCAGGTAACAGAATCTGATTGATGTAACAGCGGAATGCCAGGCTCAGACCAGGTGCTTCGCCTCAGGTGTATTTCAGGGAGATTTCGGAGTGTGAATCTCAGGAATTGGTGATGGTGAAAATCCGGTAACCTACAAACGTTTGTATTTACGCAGCAGCCAGAGACAGAGCTGTGAGAGCACAGCACACTGAGACACCAAGCCAGGCTCCCGTTTGTAACGGGAGAGGAATATAAAATGATCCCTTGTGCCCTTCAAGGGTTCTCAAAAATATGGAAACAAACCACTTTTCACTAGAATCGGCCCAGTATGAGAATAATTCGCAGCTCAGAGGTCTGGCATAAGTTCGCCAAAAATCTCAAGAATTTACCGCCATCAATGTTCGGAAATTTATATAGCTGTAGTAAATACACGTATCTCGCAACGCTATGTGCTTTAATTTTAATTAAAGGTGCCAAAAATAGCATCAACAGACACAATGGTTTTTACCTGGCAATATTTTGCAATGTATGTTTTCAGTGCTCTGCCTAAAGGCTTACCGAGCCAGAACTCATCTTCCAGGTTCCCAAATCCGATCCTGTAGTCCGCCCACTTCCTAGAGAAATCCGTCAAGCCATTCTGGCGTCTCTGGAAAACCTGATTTGTCACAAATGAACACGGGATTAGACTCATTTCCCCTGAGTTCTTGCAGTGCTACCAAAACTGGAAAATTTTGCTATTGAGCAAATCCAGGAAGTTGGAACAAATGCCTGGACTGGATTACTGTCTGAACCTGGATCTTCCACCCAAGCTCCTCTGTCTCACCAATGGAAACACTTACGATCCACCCGCCTCCATCGGTGGTCATGTCGCAGTAAACCAGCACTCCCTGGCTGGGGTCTCTGTTGATGTATATGGTGTAGACTCCGCTGAGGGACTCGCCGTTCAGGAGGTGCTGGGCACAGTTCTGCGGTGTAGCAAACAGGCGGTTTCCTGTGTGAGAAGAGGAACACATGTGACCCACAGAGAAGAGCAGGAAGCAGTGGGATTTGGAGACTGTGTGGCTGACATCACACTTTTCACACTGTCTGGGTGCAGAGATGGATCATGAGGAGGTGAGTGATAAAATAACAGTGTGAAATAACTTCTGTCCATTTTAAAGAATAAGATTATTTTTTGAATATTCTTAAAAGACAGTACTCTCAAATCTAGAACGAGAAACCAAGCAGTTACACACCTGACTCTACTGCTCGACCCTTACAGTCTTTGCTAAAGATCTTGATTAGTAGTATTAGAGGTGTAACTGCTCAGCAGGACTGAAATCCTGCACCCACACCGGCCCTTCCAGGGTAAGAGTGAGGACCCCTGGTCTAAGCCATTTCTCACAGGTAATCCTGATATTATCTCCACCTCCTGAACAGTACAGCCTGTGTGCAGTGAAAGCCCACAGCACGGCAGCCATATTGTGTGAAGGTGGTGTGTCGGCCGGGCCTGGAAACACACCGGTTGAGAACACGGTGGAGACGATGGCGCTGGTCTCCATCCCCCGCGCCGCCTGAAGCCTGACGGTGTACTCGGTGGTCTCTGCCAGAGCTTCCAAACGGATCCAGGTGTCCTCAGCATCCAGGATCAGCTCCTGCAACACAGGTGGGCAACACCATCCCATTCAAGGCCTGACGGAGTTACGCTGACTGGACCCACCGACACGTCATGTCAGTGACACAAGCCTGCAGAGACACTGCAGTGGAAATGAGACTGATCACAGGTCAGCTCACAGACCCCGTGTGTTTGAGCACCAGAGGACCGGTGTGAGGAGCTGGAGGAATAACGCAGAAACGCGTGAATCATCAGGGCGACAGAAAGGAGAAAAACACGGAAGAGAGAGAGAAACATGGAATTATGATTTAATTCATAAAAATGAGCAGCTTTCCGAACATTTCCTCTAGTCGTACAGAATAACAGATTTCGTTGTTTTGACCACGGCCATTAATTTGACCGCAGTCACAATAATTTTACTCGCCACAAAACCAAGATCTGATCAATCAACAAAAATACTGCTCCCATTCGTGTATGTCTCATTAGTTTGAGCTATAAAATAACACAAATTTTTTAAATGAAATGAGCTTGCCACTTTCCCAGTGATTAGAGTTTTAAAACAATGCAGTAAAAGGGCTTTACCCATCCGTGTTCAGCACATCAGCACTGAAGCATTAAAATAAGCCTGGAAAGGCTTTGGTTGCACACAAGAGCTGTGAATCTGGCAGGCAGCCATTTTGAAATGAAAAGAAATTGTTTTTCCCTCTCAAATCCCACTCAACTTCATCCTCCTCCTAGTGTCAGACAAATCCACTTTGATCAAGCATTGATGTCCTCAGGAAATGATGCATCATTTTTACAGGGGCACCGTTGGGTGGTATTTTGATGCAGTAATTCCGGGAGCAGAGTCTGTGACCGAGCGCCAAGGCAAGGTGAAGGGAGCAGCTTCTGTCCGACTCATGAAATATGAAGGAGCGCATGAAATATTCAGCCTGTTTAAAAAGAGTGAAACATTAATAGCAACATGTTTCCTGAATTATGCAGAACAGGTGTCACTGGACTCTGATAATGAGGGATGTTTGCCATGATCGGACCAATAGCATTAAAAGAATAAGAACTGCGTCATTCATGTCATATTGGTAATACTGTGTATGACCCCCAGGAGGTCAGCAATTGTTAGTTGCTGACATTATTTGTCCAAGGCAACGACATCTTGGACATCTTGTAATGAGATTGGCTGTAAGAATGAAAGCCATTGGTATTTATCAAACTTGCATAGGATCTGGTGTAGATTCTGATGTAAATATCACCGTTCACCAGGCGTCACATCTGATTTACTAAAAGTGTGTACATCGCTGATTTTGGCGTAGAACCGGCGTGGTGTTGATAAATCTGGCGACTGAAACCATCGTAATTTACAAGACACGCCCCAATGAATTCATGGTACGGTCGGCATAGTCCTGCCCACTTTACGACACGGACTCTCGAAAGACGGCAAAGAAGAAAGAACTTTGCTGAGGAGGAAATATAAATGATCATGTCCGAGGTGGAGAAAAACAAAATAATTTTATTTGGAAGTCTTAAGAGCGGCATAAAGGGAGCCCAGAAGGCTGCAGTTTGGAAAACTATTGTTTTTTGGTAAACTAGTGTTTACCGCTGGGGTGGAAAACCGGAGTGCAGCAGACATTTGATTTAATTAATTAATAAACCTAAGTGACTTTTCGCACTTTTTTAAGTGCGTCCAAGCACAAAAATTGATCAAAATTCGCGTTAGACGCACTTATAAATGTGGCCAAGAGGCTTATTTCTCCATTGCCCACACTTATTAACCTCCGCCGAGGAGGTTTATGTTTTCGGTGCCTTTGTTTGTTGGTTTGTTTGTTTGTATACAAGATAACTCAAAAACTAATGGGCGGATTTTGATGAAATTTTCAGGGTTGGTGGGTATTAAGTCAAAGAAAAGCTGATTAAATTTTGGCATATCTAGGCCAAAGTACTGCTGAGATATACGCCACAGTTCAAGATTTCAAGTCTTTCCAATGGGCCGGAGTTCCAATCGCCGTGCTTTTGGCTTTGCTGCCCCCTGGCGGCGGAGGTTCTGCGCTCTCTGAGTGCTCTTCTAGTTTTAAGTGTGTCCTACGTAAAAAATTTTTCTTGGCCAAACTTATTTTAAGTGGTACTTTCTATAAGCGGCACTGGAATGGTCATCAACTGGCGCACTTATATGTGGGCAAGAAAAAAAATTCAGCATTGGCCACATGTGTAAGTGCAAAGAACTTCTGCCTTAATAAATTCAATTTTATTGATCCATGATATTTCATGTTATATAGCCTGCATAATAATCCAAATGCTTTACATGTAGGTAAAAAAAAAGTCTGAATTTACAATGGGTTGCGGCGCTCAGGCGCAGCAGTGCACGGATTGGTGGAGGCCAACCAGACTTGAACCTCCAGCTGTCGCCGTTCAAGGAGCGTGTGGCAGCAGGGCTCCTGCTCCTCCTGGGGATGAGTCCCCACCGCCTCGATCAGAGCTGTATGAGGGTAATTGTTAAAATCCAGTCTGCAGAGATCACTCTTCATTGTACTTTTATCAGTGTTACTCCATGGCATTTCATTGGGTGCCACACAAAACGAGCAGCCACTCCTCACTTTCCAGGAGGAGATCTTCTCTGTGCAGACAGTTCCTCTTACATCAGACAGAAGCTTATTCCTCTAACAATAGATCTGCCATAGTGAAAATGCGATCACGGTCAAAGTGTCTGTAGGCCTATGTGTACATACTGAGCAACAAAAGAAACGCAAGTTAGCTAGTTCGTTAATGTACTCTTATAGTTACTCAGTCAAAGTGACCACAAAATAAAGAAAAATTTGATGAAACTAGTGTAAATGTGCACGCGCTAGTAATAAATTTGATTTTCTAAAATAATTACGCGCAAACTTATTTTCCAGTCTGCCTTTAATTAACTTGCATTTCTTTTGTTATTCAGTGTATATCTGACTGGATGAGCACCTGACATACCACACTGCATATCTGCCAAGCTGCGCATTGTGCTTAATAAAATTGATTGTAATTGTCAGCGGTCTGGCCTGACAAGCAGGTTGTCTCAAAATACAAGTTTAATTCATTACTCAACACAGATGCCTTATTTATTTATTCATTCATTTAGTAATTTAGCCTATTTATCTATTTAGCCTATTCAGTCATTTTACTAATAAGAGCAACAATAGCATGACATCAGCATCGCTGCATCTGGTTTATTACTCATTTTGACACCTGCACTCGTTCCTGCATGTTGTTCGCTGTTTTCAGATTTGCATACGCCTGGTCAGACCTGGCGTGAGATTTTTGCAGACCGTTCGCTCGTGTTCAGATTGATGAATGCTAATCCTTGCGGGAGATTTGGCGTACGCCCATTTTTTTGGTGTACGCATGTTTGATAAATGAGGGCCATTGTGTGCACCATTTCTAGTCCAGTCCACACAAATCCAATATGCAGTTCTGATGTAAATGACACCAGTATGGTAATGTACTCAGACATGAATGAGTACCTCAGAGGAACACAGGTCTTATGGAAATGGGATGTCACATACAGGCTGTTGCCGGGGGTGATTCATATTGAGCGGTGTTTACGAAAAAAAAAGTGTAACTTATGCTATGTAAGGTCTCGCCTTCCCAGGGCCAGCATGCCGGCTGAGTAAAACCCGGAGCCACTGCTTCACTCATCAATCACCGTCCTCACCTGCGCCTCGTTTACTCTCAGAGCTTCCGCAGTATTATTTAAACCTCAGCCGCACTATTGCTCTTTGCTGAGTCTCGTAAAGCAGGCCCGCGCTGTATTTTCCCGTTTCACGAACCTAATGTAAAACTCTTAAACTTTAAACATATGTGCTGTTTTGCTATGAGCACATAGTTGTTATTTAAAAAGAACCTCATTTCCTTTTTCCTTTGCTTAGTGTTTGTAATACTTAGCGTGCTATCTCTTAGCCATATTGTATTACTGCAGTGTACTGTCATTGTTTGGAACCTCGCTTCCTTTTTGTTTGCATCTCTTATGTCCTCGTCTCCTGCTTACACGGTCGGCAGCAATAAACTCTACAGCTTAATCCACCTTTGCACTTGGGCAAACAAAAAGTTCAGGTCGCTCTCAGGGCTCAAATCTGCATCCATCTGCAGGCTGTTTGCCTCTCCGCCATTATGGCTCTGCAGCTTCCTATCTTAGGAGCATTTCCTCATGAAAAATTGATGTGCACTCGCCGTAAAAGGCACTGCGGAGCACAGCTACTAATTTGGCTGCCTTATTGCACTCCTGAATTTATCAACTTGTGTCCATTGATAAAAAGTGTTGGAATCAATCTGAGAACAAATATAAACTTACTTTTATGAAGTATCACTTCTCCTCAATAGCTATTCGTGGATGTGGGTGTGTCTGTTTGTGTTCATCCCACGCATAATTAATACGTTCAACCTTCCCCCGAGTCCTGTATCACAAAATTAATAGAGTGATGATACTGCAGGCATTCATTAAGTGAATATTAAATCTGAAGATCACATGAGAGGAGAGGAAGAATGAAGTGTCCTCCAGGGTCATGAGTGATTTGATTGGCTAAAAAAGCTTATGTGGGAAAAATGGCTCCGGATATTATTTCTGGAGGCGCATTACCATACACATTGTAACATCTAATGGCTTCGTCAATTTATTTTAATATTACTACTGGCAAGTGCAAAAATTTAATTAATCAAAATAATACAGATATGCATAGACCCAGGCGGAAATTGATGCGATTTAAAGTGGTTAGCTGAATAGTACACAGGGGACATTAACGGTGCGAGCCTGAATATTACAGCGGGTAATTTCGGTCATAGTGCATTGAAAATTCACTGTGTCAATTTTGACCTTTAAAGGTCATACGTGGTCAAGTTGAGGTCACCAAATGGACTTCAAATATGACTTTGTATCTATCTGAAATACAAACCTAGGCTCTATCTGTGACTGTTTTGGTGATATAAGTCCTTTTAATTTCACTATGTCAAGTTTGACCTTTGATGGTCATCGACAGTCAAGTTTAATTTCACCAAATGAAAGTTCATATGAGACCTCCAATATTTCTCCAATACAAACCTAAGCTCTATCTGTGACCATTTTAGTGATGCAAGACATTGAATTTTCATTAGGTCATTTTATTTCAGTTTATTCACGTAGTGTAAAAAGTGGATAAAAACAGAATACGATGATTTGCCAATCCTTTTCAACTTATATTCAATGGGAGACAGGTCTGCAGGCAGGCCAGTCTATTACCCGCACTCTTTTACTACAAAGCCAGGCTGTTGTAACACGTGCATTGTCTAGTTGAAATAAGCAGGGACGTCACTGAAAAAGATGTTACTTGGATGGCAGAATTTGTTGCTCCAAAATCTGTATGTACCTTTCAGCATTAATGGTGCCTTCACAGATGTGCAAGTTACCCATACCATGGGCACTAACACATCCCCATACCATCACACTTTGAACTTTGCACTGATAACAATCTCGATAGTCCTTTTCCTCTTTAGCCCGGAGGACACAATCTCCATGATTTCCGAAAACAATTTGAAATGTGGACTCCTCAGACCACAGCACACTTTTCCACTGTGCGTCAGTACATCTCAGATGACTTTGGGCCCAGAGAAGCCAGCAGCATGTCAGGGTGTTGTTTATATATGGCTTTCGCCATATAAGGATTTATAAAAACAGAATACAGTGATTTGCAAATCACTTTATTGTTTTTATTCATGTTTTCGCAATGTCCAAACTTCATTGGAATTGTGGTTTGTATTTTGCAAACAGTATGAGGAGTTGACTCGCAAAACCTGCAAAGTCAAGTTATGAAAAAGTTATCTCCCTTAGCCTCTCTTTCAGGGACCTGCACATGTCCCACTGATAGCTCCACTTTCAAAACTTAATAAATCTTATCATTAATTTTAATGGAAAATGCAAAACTCTGTCAAAACCTGCCAAGTCAAGGAGGAACTCTGTCAAATTCTGCTAAGTCATCAGCCAATGTGGAATCCTGATTCCTTTTTCGTTCACTAGAAGGAACCAATCACAGTTGAGCTTTTATAGCCTGTTCAGCTTTTGCTTTCTCTAACTCAAGATGGGGGATGCAGACTCAAGTTTCGTTTTGATCGCAGAAAATGCAAAAAAATCCCTTTGTAAGGATTCAAAAAGGAAGCTCCTCAAGCTTGAAAGGTAAGGATTTCCATTATGAATTCAAATAATATCCTTGAAATTCATAAAATGCCTTTCTTTTCGTGCCAAAGCCACTAAAATGGAACACACACGCACACTGACTGACATTGACCAACGGGTCTGGTTCAAACACTGTCAAAACCTGCTAATTTCAAATTCCACTTTCAAAACTTGCTAAGTCATAACTTTCTGTTGCATAATCAAAGTCATTTCTTAAAAAAAAAATAATAATGAATTGCCGTATGGATTGTGTCTGCAAGGCTAATACTGTAGTTTCAGTATAGTGAAAATTCTTATCTATGGAAGATAATCTCTTTTGCTTACCAAAAAATTGGATTTTTCTAAAAAACGGACTAATTTGACTTAGAAGACTTTGCAAGTGGACTCTTCGTATAAGACCCAATGTTAAAGAACAGCGCCCCCAACAGACTTCCGTCAATTCAATCAAAATGGCACTCACACTGTACATTTTAAGGTGCCAAGGGCAGTTGATTGCCTGATTTAGAGAAAAGTTATCAGACAGTTATTGAGAAATGATTTTTTAAAATTCCAATTTCTAAATCCTAATTTTGAAAATTGGGGCTAAAATTGCAAAGACCCATGAAATGGGCAAAAAAAAATTAATGATTTAATGATTTGATTTAATCAGATTCAATCAAAAATCCAGAAATCCAAAAACAAAACAAAACAAAAAAACATAACATCTGGTGACAGAGATATGGTCCAGTAGTATGTTATGACATTATGGCAAATTTACGAAAAAGTTTATCATGCCAAAAAAACAAAAAAAATTATGGACGAAGGATGAAAAATCACAAGGGCCGTTACGCTAAGAAAGCATGACAATACAATGAAAGAAGTACAATGTTAGATTTACTCGAACGTGCAGTCCTGGTTCTGCCCGACTTTTCACAAGTAACTTTTTTCTTGAATTCTAAGATTTTAGGCCGGTTTTATTAATCCAATTATTTGGATTTTACTGAACTCAGTTGTGCAGAACCAGGTGACATATTATTTTCTATTTATTTGACGCATATTGAATTGACAGTTGTGCGTCAGAGAAGTGGAACACACCTTGCGGTTGCCGTCTGCAGACTTGTACGTGAGCATGTAGTTGTCGATGTCGGCGATGGGGGGCTGCCAGGAGATGAGAGCACTCCGATGGTTCACCTCACTGGCCGTCAGGTTCTTTGGCGCATCCATCGCTGAGAGAGAAAGCAGAGAAGAAGAAGGTGGGTGGAGCCCAACACTTGCAGAATCCGCCTTTCTTTCCTGCTCTCGTCTCCTAACCCCATACCATGGTCCAGCGGTTAGAGCTGTCAGCTCACTGTACGGAGATTCTGGCTTCAAGTTAGCATGTTCCCCCTGTGTTAATGTGGTACTCTCGTTTCACCCGTCCTGAAAAACATGCTGTCCTGTCAGTGTCCCTGGGCAAGGCCCTGGCTTCAGAACTGGAGTTGGTCCCTGGGTGTCACACTGTGGCAGCCCACTGCTCCTAAGTAACTAGTCAACTGCAGAGGACAAATCCCCTTGGGTTCTGTAAGTATATCTTATACTTCTTGTGAGGAGAGGGAGACAAGTGAAGGTGACGGGGACACTTAAGTATTGGGACACACTCTTAATCTTTACATTTTTCCTTTCATTCTTTAGTTCCTTCCTCTGAGTTCCTCCCTATCAGGGAAGTAAAGATAAGGAATGAGGAAAAGAAGTAAAATACGAGGCCATTGAAAATACTGAATGCCTTCAATGCCAAATCGAACATCATTCAGAGGAGAGGTAGATGGTGAAGGGTAGATCCACTGGATAATTACTTATATGAAACAAACTCAGAAATAAAAAACATTGTGTTAACCCCTAAAAGTGCAGATTTTTTTTTTTTTGGTAAAATTCCTGCTTAACAGAAATGCTTACAGTTCTTGAACCACTTTGACGACGGGCACGATGGTCTCGTTTGAAAGGTGACACTCAGTAGATTGTTCCAAGTTGTCAGAATTGCTGAAAATATTACCCAAATTTAAAAACAAAACTGGAAAAGTTTTTTTTTGTTGTTGTTGACAGAGTAGATTGTATGCTCTCTTCTGCTCGAGTGGCACTGTTACCAAGCCTCATCAGCCGAGAAATATAATACAGCTACAGCCAGACAACTAAACAACTTCAGGCTCAAATATTATGATTCTGTTACCAAAAATGAATATACTCCAGATTTTTTTTCTTGATTATGTTCGTGCATCTTTCAATTAACAATTTTGAAGAGTCCCAATTTCCCTGCGTTCCTCGCTAAGGTAGCATTTGCTTTTACAGAAGTTTTACAGCTTCATTCTTTCAGGCTTTTACCCCATATGTTGCTAAATTTTCACTCCAATATGCCCCCCCAGTTCCCTGCACTGGTGTGCGCTCGTATATGCGTAATAAAGTTGCTTCTAATGCTCCTTAGCTAGGGTCAAATTCACATTTGATAACATGAATCCCAATTACAGTAATTAGAAAAGCTCCATTCCGAACTGGAAAAGCCAATGTGTGATAACTGATCTGTTATTTATTTGATGAAAATGCCTAGTTTTCGCTCTCATTAATCAGTGAGTCCCAGTGCGTATTATGAGCATTATTACGAATGGCTTTTAAAAAGTTTAAAATAAAGCTCAAGATATTAATTTCATTCCTCAGCCAAAACAAGATGAAGGAAGAGAAAAACAGGAGGATTGATGAAATATAATAATTTGCATCGATTTAATATCAATCTAAACTTTTTTAAGCAGTTTCAATACATTTTAAATTTATTTAGAAAAGGTCCAGATTGAATTGGGAAACTAAAGCAATTCGACAATATACAGTGCTCATAGGATCAAGTTCACAGAAAGAAAAGAACCAAATCATAGGTTTAAAACTCAACAATCACGAGCAAAAGAAAACATTAAATTAGACATGAGAGAGAGTTTATTTCAGGGACACATGACGGTATTGACAGGAGAGCAGTATCTAGAGGAAATGACAGCGTATCACACATTCACAGCATGAACACACATCCAGAGCCCACAGGGCTGAGAGTTCAGTCTGAAAACCAAATGACAGCCCTACTGAAGTCAGAACCAAAATTACACCTCTGTGTAAATATCGGTTTGCATCCCCGCTCACATTTTATCTGACAGGCCGTCATTCTTTCAGAGTGATCGCCTCGGTGAAAGGAGGTATTTATCTCTGTGTTTCCGTTAAACCCTTCATCATGATGGATGTTAATTTGGAATTTACATGTCAAAGAGTTTGCAGTGACATTTTTTCCCAACATTCGCCTTTTTTTAAAGGGTATTTCCACTGTTTTTCATGATTTGCCCAATCACACTCCTTCTCAACCTGTCAGTCTCTTTCCAATACACTCATTAATACACATACTGTCTACACAGTGATTTTTGGAAAATATCTCTGTCCTTGACTCACTAGCTGATAAATGTGCCAGTTTACATACCGGCTGACCAGAAAAAGACCCCATACGGTCATGGATGAAGCCCTTCCAGATTATTCCAACCCATTCAAATATACCATCCGCTATCGTCTCAATAATCACCCTCGTTAACATCAGAAGAATGAAGGGGTGAAATGAAAGGGCTGCGATTCAAGGGTCGTGGGACATTTAGAGCATTTTTTCCCCCTAAAACAGACGCATCTTGTCTTGATGCCAAGGTCTTCTTCAGATACGGAGAAAACAAAATTAAGGAACAGCCTACTGGCCTTTTGTTCTATTCCTCTCTTAATGCTGTTAGCTGTCGACGCTGCTGCCTTTTATCAGAGAGAAACGATCACAAACACAGCCTGGCTAATAGAGCACAACAACGGCGAAATGAAACAATTACAAACCACCACCGTCCACAGCTGCGTAATCTCTATAGGCTGTGATCAAGTGATCACTCGTCAACATCAAACTGAAAACCTGGTGAGCCGAATAGCCAGTGACACTTTGATTATGTACAAATTACTTTGCTTTTAATGTTTGGACAGTTAGGCTGGTGTCCTCACAATCAATTACTGTGTGAGTTGGGTGCGAACACACGTGTGCAAAAACAGGCCGGACCTTGTATACACATACATGCTCACAACATGCTTTACACTAGTACATACTGATCGCCCCTCCCCTCCTCTCCCCTCCACATACACACACACACACACACACACACGCGCAGTGCAGCAGTGCACTCTACTGAAACCTCTCAGATCTTCAGTACAAAAGAGATTTTTTGTACCCCCCCCCAGGGACCCCTCACTCTGCTGATTTTTTCTTCAGTGTTGCCATAAATACACGTATCTCTGTATCTCTGTGCCCCACGTCCAATCAACACAACGGCTCTTGAGCAGGTGTTGGTGTTTCTCACACAGAAAGTTCCAGAGCCCAACTGATTCCACAGGAATAAAGCCCCTCAAGTATGATGATAAAAGCCTCCTCAGATCAATACAGGTGATCGATCAATGATTTAATCACCTCTCCCTTCATTTCTGGATATTCCCCTGATACATGAGCAAACAACTGTTGTGCTGTTCAAATACGGGTCATTAAACTGTTCTGCAAAGCTGCATTACCGCTGGAGTTCGCTGGATAACTTTACCAAGTCAAACACTGAACAGATATTTTTTACATCACTTCGTGTTCCAGATTTGGGAGGTAATGGGTTCTGCTTACTCTCATACAGAAGGAGCAAACTCACTTATCCTGCTACATGTCTTATATCCAGTCTTATCAACATTACTTTTATTCTGAGTAAGATAAAAATGTTTGCGAGGAGGTGAGAAAAGTTTGACTTAGTTAAAGATTAGCAAATGGGGCAAGGCAATTTTAATTTATTGTTTTTTTGGAATCTGAATAGCGGCAAATATTTTCTTGGTGTGAAAATGTGAGATTTTAAGCTCATTGCAAAACTATGCCACTCACGGAGACAGACATCTTTAGCACTGTACTCAATGCCTGTAGGCAGCCTTGGTTGTTAGGCTTCCAAAATAAACAGGAGTAAAGTCCCTGAATGAATCCAGCTAACTCAGTAGTACTGCTTTGTGTAACAGGCTCCTGACCCTGCTCAGACTCAGTAGGCCTAAGATAGCTCCGGTCACTGGTCTTGCATACGTACGTGTGGCGAAGTTGGCGATGACTGTGCCGCTGGTGAGGGGCCCCTTGGTAGCGTAAAGGGCCACAGAGTAACTGGTGCTGGGATGGAGCCGGCTGAGCTGGTGCTCCTGACGGCTGCCCTCAACCAAGATGGGGTCTGCTGCCACTGCAGAGGAGAGGTCAAAGGTCAGTCGGGGGCAGTGGTGGAAAATCCAGTTTCAGAGTAAAAGTCCCACTTGGTATTTGGATCCAGACACAATGATTTAGCAATTAAGGAAATAGCCCAGTTTTCAGCCAGGTAGTAGAACTAATCTGTGTGGTCTGAGAGCCAAGTTCAAGGGTTAAAAAAAACACAACAGGAATTTTACTTTCTGAACCTAATATGACTTAGGGCTGTAAAATTTACTACATTCAAATTTGGATACAAACACCCTAAAACTGGAATGTGGACTGTTGGCTTTAATTAAAGGATATCTCTGAACCTTCGAGGAATTACAGCTCTTTAAAATTGTGTTACTTTTTAACCTTTTATCACTAAAAAATACCCTCAGAAGCTGACTGTAAAAAAAGTACCATGTGTTGGGCGTCGTGTGATCAAATATGGCCTCACCACCAAATATTTTTGTTTTTCATGCAGAATCTCACTAATTTCTAGAAATCCAACACACACACCACCTATCTCAACTTTAAGTAAACCTTTTGACTTTTTAATGTGTGAGTTTTCATCAGTTTTCTTTTGTGAGTAACGATGTTAGGTCCTTGTGAGTGGGACTGGGTGAGGACACACAACCGCACTGTGAGAGGTCTGGAGAAGAGAAGAAGTTTGAGACGCTCTAGGCCACTGCTGATTGGTCAAACACACTAATGTCACGGCCTGTGATATAGCCTGATTTTCTCTCATTGGCTGGGAGAAATCGCTGTGGGTCTAAGGCCTTGTGGAGAGGCATGGGGGCACCATTTTGGATGCCGACTGAAGTTACCAAATATGGTTCCTCGCCAGATAAATGGTAAAATACTTACGGACCGCACTGTACATGCATCTCTTCCACCCCTGAATGTTCCCGGCTGATTCTGTTAATTAGTATGACTCCGACTGTAGAACTGTGCCACAGTAATTAACAAATCCTGGCGACTGTAACTAAACATTGGGAAAGGTTTTTACTTTGTGAACTTGGATTATCCACGTCTAAACACAGGGCTCATATCGCAACCTATTCAGCACACAGCCCACTCCGACAGAACATTCTGGAAAATCTGCCCCAACTTCTGAACTGAACACCCCCCCTCCCATGTTCTCACCTGCGCCCACTCAGCGCTTGGCTAAAATGCTGAGTGAAAACGATGGCGCGTTTCACACGGAAATTTACGGCCGCACTGTTATCGCAGCGTGAAATAATCCCCGGGTGCCGAGGTGAGTCAGCGATCACCAGAGTCAAAGAGACAAGGATGAGGAAAAACTGAATATTTTACAATAATAATTCGCAAGAGTAACTCTTATCTCATAACCACTGAAATGTTACCCATCAGTTCATCATAAGTTAGTGTTAAGAATGCATTAGCCACAGCAAATTGATGTAGGACTAAAAGAATTGAGGAAATATTTGTTAATGGTCAACAAAATTTACCTCATGCTTCCCGAAATACTATTCTTAAACATGGGTACTATTAAATAATAATTAATGAGAAGTTATGCTTTACCAAAGTATTTGTTTAACATTAATTAATGCTTGGAAGTAATATCATACAATAAGTTTAAACATGTAAGTAAGCTTCTGTATATGTGCAATTTTATAATTACAGTACACACGTCATTACATATGCATACAAATGCTATTGGTTACTGCTAATTAGGATGACCTTTATATTAAAGTGTTAACAAAACTACACAGAAGGAGACCCCTGTACATTTGCCTGAAATACAGGGGTGTGAAAGGGCTACAAACACGACATGGAATCTATCACCCTCCCACACACCCACCCGCACCCCCTCCTCACCCCGGTTACGCGTGAGCGTGAGCACGTAGTTATCCACACTGGACAGAGGGGGGGTCCACCGCAGGAGAGCCCCCTGGGGGGTGATGTTTAGGGTCATCAGGTCCATCGGCATGTCCATGGCTGAACAGGAGAAACAGAGGGGTGAGTCTGAGTCCCACAGGAAACGCCCAGCGTGTGTTTGACCCGCGCATTTAATCAGCTGACTGACTCCACCAATGAGATTCTACATCAGGGATCACCCAATCAGGACCTTTCATCCAAATCCTGATTTTATTTTCTTTCTTTTAATAAACAAATTAAATGAACAGGTTTTACATGTGATTGGACAGGCTTTCTGAACACCTGACTCCCAGGTGAAGGGAGGGTGTAAAACCAGCAGATCTCAGAGCTCAGAAACCATGATTTAATGATCCCTATTCTACATTTTGACTGAAGAGTCATTATGAAGCAGTGATCTCCAGCCCTGTTCCCGGAGAGTTTCCATCTTGTAAGGTTTTTCTCCAACCCTAATCTAGCACACCTGATTCAGCTAATCAGCGGCTCATCAAGATGTCTAACTGGGAAATGAGGTGAGTTCTGCTTTGGTCAGAGTGAAGATCTTCAGGACAGTAACTCTCCTGGAACAGAGCTGGAGACCACTGCTCTAAAGAGGCAATAGCAGAGCGGCTGGAACCAAACACTGGACAGGATTTTTACTTTATGAACCCGGACTTCACTCAGCTGAAAATAAAGGACACCTCTCACTGAGGCGAGACCTGAACACAATGGCGTGTTACTGAACCCTCCACACAAATCCATCACATCTCTGTAAATCCTGTTTTATCTTCCCACAGATCCCCACAGCTGCCCTCTCTCTCTCTCTTCAGTTCCACAGAACCAAGATAATGGGCTTTGATCTTCTGAGCCGTCCTTTCAGCGCTTCACACGGTCATTATATTCAAACTGATACGAGGGGGGAAAATCTGTTTCTGGCAGGTAGCAGCAGAAATACAAATTGGAAGCTGAAGTTGCTCTGTCTGACAGGAGATTTGACTGAAGTACTGGCTCGGACTGCAGATCGTCTCCGAGCTCAGATTTTAAACTAAGAGATGCAGTTCATGTCATGGTTTTGCCCCTGCCGGCAGAAGGCATTAAGCAGGTGGGCACAGGGACCATGTACCCAATGGCAGAACTAGGGACCCAAACGCACAGGCTGAGTAATAATATAAAATCTTTAATTTGAATTATAAAATACAATCCCGGAGGGGAGCAGCAGTACTCACACAAACATTGGCTCCAGAACACAGAATACAGCTGCACCAAAATGAGCTGCAGCAGCCCTTAAATAACAGCACTTCACCTCCACCTTAACAAGCCACACCTGTTGCCCGTTAAGATGGAGGCGAAAAATGCAACAGGGGGAGGGACTGCAGGCCGACACCATGACAGTTCATTATACCTGCTATAAACCTTACAGTCCATTGGGTGGACTGCACTGCAATTTTCACAATTCAATGTTAACATTAAAAGTATCACAAATGACCGAAAGTTACGTTCATTCGAATATGCAATAAGCTACCCAGTGGCGGCTCGTCGGCTCAAATTAAGGGAAGCCAAAACCTCTCCTTTCAAAGCTTAATGACTTCAACATTTCGCATTTTACTTTTCTTGATCAGCAGCTGCAGCAGTTCATACGAACTGGTAGAAGGACAGTCAAATTTATTTTGGATAGCAAATGACGATGCAAATTATCAATACGTCTTCATAAATTAGTTTTGCGAGGCTTCTTTCGCAAGAAGCCACGAAAATCAGTTTTCTACAATCTTAAAATAGAAGTAAAGAATGCGATGTTGCGCAGCTTATTGCTTAATGAGCTTCACTAATCAATTTGCGAATCAATGCCGTTTCATGATCTACTTGAGAGCGGAATTTATAAAGACGTAGGCCTATGGCAATTTATGTCGTAATTTTGTGAAAGAAAACCCCTCAGTGCAATGTATAACAATGCTCTTGAAAATAAATTTGACTGTCCTTCCACCAATTCGTATGAGCAACTGCCGATCAAGAAAAGTAAACTGCGTAAGGCAGGGGTGTCCAATCTTATCCGTAAAGGGCCGGTGTGGGTGCAGGTTTTTGTCCTAGCCTGCAGTGCTACAGCACCTGATTCCACTAATTAACTAATCAGGGGTTTCAATCAGCACCTTGGTGGGCAGAATCAGTTGTGTTAGAGTTGGGCTGTAACAAAAACCAGCACCCACACCGGCCCTTTCTGGATAAGATTGGACACCCCTGGCGTAAGGTTTAAGTCATTAAGCTTTGAAAGGCGAGGTTTTGGCTTCCCTTTGTTTGGCCCGACGAGCCGCCAATGACGCTACCTTGATTTCAGAAAGTAATTGATCGGAAAATCCTCATGGATTTTTAACCATCTTTAATTAGTCTAATTTCTTTAAAATCATTTTTTCAATTTTACAAATTGAAAAAGTATTGACTCCAAATCTCAACTGAAAACAATTACAACCCGTCTCAAATGAATCTGACAAGGGGGATTTACACCTTTCTGACCCACAGGCTTAAATGAACGAGCTGAGCTGTTCTCATTGGCTTCAGTTTATCATCTGTCTTGAATAGATGACAAAAACATTCTTCTGCATTTATTATTGCATGATTTCCTACATTCAACTAATCAGTCAAAGAATATATTTCTAAATCTGATGGTTATGCTGTCAAATTCATAATTTATCCTTCCACTGAGACACACAGGACAAGAGTGTCATGAATGTCATGATTTCATGTGATAAAAGGGGTACACGAACTTCTCTCTACCCCACGCTGTGACACATCAAAGCTGGCACCAAAGCCACAGCTCCAGCTCTCCTCTCTCCCATTAGCTGAGTTGTTGATCCCCACTGTGTTGTGGACCAGCAGGGCTCGGCCCCGTTCATTAAATCCAGAGCCGCAGAGCCGCACTGCTCAGCTGTGGAGAACACTGTCCCCCAGCTGTTCTCAGCCGCTGCACCGAGCGTCGCACAGCTCCTCGCCATCGTCCGTTCACACATAGCGGGACGTTTCTCTGGGAACCTGTATCAGTTGTGTTTTGTCTATTGTAATGTGCGGGTCGCAAACCAGCCATACTCTGTTAAGGAGACCGACCTCAATACAACACAATCCATCTCCCACCAGTAAGCATTCTGGCCTCTCCACAGTCTTGTTCCAGACACCACCACCCAGCATTGCATTACCCAAGAACAGGACCCCAACCAATCGTAGCTAATGAGCTCAGACATTTCTATTTTGTGCATCAGAGTAAATACTAGCATTCCAGAACTGCATTTTAGCTTCTTTTTAACAAAGTGGATTATGGTGAAGAAAATAACCCCATTTTCCTTGTGTTCATTTTAAAGGCTGCTGGATAGTTCCTTGACTGCTTTCCACAGTTAAAGACTGTAGATTTTAATCAAAGGCTTAATTTTTCCACTAAAGTATAACATTTGAATTGAGCGCTGCCCTGGAAACACTTACATTAATCACTTTACATTAAATATTCTGAAACCGCAATGTCTAAATCTTGTTATGACTGAGCAGGATGTAAAGTACTGAATATTTATGATACATGAATATTTATTTTGCATTATTTTTATTTCTTTCACAGACTGACCATCCTTTCAGCTTGAGGGGGCGTAGTTGTGAGTGTGTGCCTGAGTGCAGGCATTTGTGACTAAAAAATTGATACCTACATTTTCTCAAAAATATATCAAGTATGATAACAAGAGCTAAACTCATTGGTCCAGAGAAAAAATGCTACAATGCCTGTGCATGTTTAAAATCCCTGGGAATTAATATCATGGATTCTCTTTTATCTATCTATTTTGGACATTGGAGGTAAATAGTTTACATAAATAAACTATGAAAAGATTAATACTTTTATCTAAATAGATTTTCAAGTCTGAAGATTTTCCTTTCCAATCGGCTGGTTTTAAATTTGGCCTTTTCATCCCAAAGTGACATCAGGTCATCCTAAAGTAATCCATCTAATTTAATCCTTTTGGAGCTCAACCAATCACGGAGTTAATATAAATTGTGCCTTCCCCCTGAAGCATTGCAGCCACACCCCTACAGTCCATGCAAAATCTGATGAGTCAATTCAGATATTTTTGTCTTGCAATTTGTCGTGTGTGTGCATGCTTTGGTGCATGCTTCAGAAGAACGCCAATTTTAAAAAGTGACATTGATTTTAAAGATTGTTTCTGTGTTCCCAGGGACTTTAAATCAGTTCATATTTTGTAGTGGTATGCATTTATGCTCTTTTTAAAAAATACACAATGGGTTCAAAAACAATATTTTTCAAACATTTTCACAAATCATTATTCAGCACCATTTCAGTATATGGAAATGGGAAACAGAAATATTTCTGCTTTAATTGTGATTTGTCTGGCTTGAATATGACAAACCCTGATCTATGTAGAATTGCATTATCATAAATTCATCCAGTATAGAGCCAGAAAATGAAGCATGCACTTACTCTTTAAATAATCTATTTTTAAAAATAGATGTTGCCATGTTTCAAGGTTTAAGAAAAATGTCTTCCTTAATGGAAAGCGGAGTGGAGCGAAAGCTTCTATTCAGGTGAATTGGCTCGCAAATGTACATTAGCCTTGCAGCTGCTGGGGTGAGCTGTACTGCATTAAAGGCTGTTTTCTATTCATTGTGTACAAAAGCCCCTTCTGTCAGATGCTAACAATGTCATGGGCCAAACAAGTTAGCGAAATCAAAGCTTTATCCAGCATTGTATTCTCAGAACTGAACAACACAAAACAACCCACACGGAAAGAACCAATATAAAAATATAGGGCCAAATATAGGTTTCGTATATATATATGCTACATATATTAAATCGGCCGTTTTCACATATTATAGGTATATATAGGTACATATATGTGCCTATAATGTATGAAAATTATTTGGAGTTTCCAGTCCCATCCAAGACTGAGAAAGTCCTCTTGCTTTTTCGCACATGCAGCCCCATGTAGACATTTCGACAGCCGTAATTTGATCCCTGTAGTGCATTGGCCAATTGTGCGCTACTTCTGAAAAGAGCTGCTGACCCCTGCTGGTTGATACAAGGCGGGGATTAAAACCTATATGTTTATATAGGTTCTTTCCGTGTGGGAATTTAAGAATCCTTGTTATTTCATCCCTGTAGGAAAAAGTCTAGGACCTTTAGTTGCTATACAAGCATCTCAGATAAAAGACAAGCGTCTGTTCACTAAAACTGTTAACAGAAAGGTACACTTCGTCTTCAAATTCATTAACCACAGTGAAATGCTCAAATAGATGTGGTGATGAAAATGACTTTTGAGAGGCATGTTTACTTGAATGTATGTTCTTCTGTGTACTTTTATTTTGTTAGTTTTGTTTTATTTTGCTGCATTTAGACTAAGGACCTCTGAGCCATATTCATCTAGAAACTGCATTACAGACAAGATAGGAAACATAGGAAGCATTTGGTGGATCTAACAGTGTAGTGTATAACCTTTCAGTAGATGCGTATGAGCTGTAATGATGTGAATCCAATTTTATCTAATGTGGTGAATTTGGCAGTGACTTAAACTTGAAAAAAAGCTTAATTGATGAAAAAAACATTATCAAACCATTTTGTTTTTATACATTTCCTTCTCTTCCACAATACACAACTCAATCTTCATAGAATGGAAATAAGTATGGTCAAGAAAGAATTGATGACCTTGTTATTGTTAATGTTTCAGGGGAAAAAATGTAACAAATAGTATTAGATATTTGTGTTGATATCATAGCTTTTTGTCTCCTCTCACTTGCCATAGTTAATAATGACTGGTTTACACATAACATGCCGTTGTCACATGTCAGCATGTACTTAGGATCAAATGTGATGCCAATTTCACGTGTTCACATGCGATTAATAAGTTATTGCGTGAAATTCTTGTTGGGACTTTGGACTAATATGCTGATATTACAGTACCTTGAGAATAAAAATATGAGCTAGACATCATGTATGACAGCTGCAAAAGTGAGATATGAGCTATACAATAGGTATAACAAACAGAACCTGCCACTGAGTATATAAGCTATATAAGTAGGAGACATATACCTTGTATGTACATATAGGGCCTATATGTGGAAATAAAGAAACGATATATAAGTACATATTTGTACCTGAATTTGGCCTATATGCTGCATATATGTGGCATATAGGTCGCATATATGTACATATATGTTCATACAGATTCTTTTCATGTGGAAAACAATGCAGTTGATCGAATCACAAGCATAGCTAATGAGCGTTGAATAGCGAGTGAGTATGAAACTGCGTTGCTCGTGTCACGATAAATATTCTGGAGTGCAGCGGTGGTATTGGACCACACAACCCCCCGACACCCCCACCCCGCATGATCAAAGGGAAGATTTAGATCTCTTTATCCGTCAGTCTGTATTTGCAAAATAAGCTGTTTTCTCGATATGACTCTGCACATAATGTTCTTGTTTATTTACAGGCTGATATCCCTGGAGGGCTGGAGAGAGGGGTCGGGCACGTCACGGAGCCCATTATGCAGAAATGTTCCCGAATAAAGCAAAGCTGTAATATCTCACTCAGAGAAACACGGTTTGAGAAACAACATCTTCTTCAGGACTGAACACATATAAAGCCCATCAAAAGCACTGGGAATGTGGGACACTTTCCAGTTTTCTGGCAACGATGAAACGTAGCAAGTGTCAATATCTACAGGTCCTTAGCTTCAGGTAGTAATTCAATGCAAGAGCTACTTTATGCGGTAACTCAATGTCAGATTTTATTGAAAGTAAGTCCAACTAATTTTGGTCCTGGGAAAAGTAGAGGGGAGATATTTATCAAAAATTGCTTCAATTTCTGGCACAGATAATCCAAGATGGAGAAAAATACCTAAAAGTGAGAGCAGACAGTCAGTACTAATATAGATTTTATTTTTTTAACCAGAATTTAAAGTGCTGCCAAAATAATTTTCAGTTCATTTAAGTTCATGTTAGGATTGGAGGAAATTGCGGATGATCTTGTTTTGTGGATGTGTGTGTGTGTGTCTGTCTGTGTGTCTGTGTGTGTGAGTGTGTGCGCGCGCGTCTGTGTGTGTGTGCGCGCACATGTCTGTGTGTGTGTGTGTGTGTGTGTGTGCACGCATGCGTGTGTGCCCATCTGCTATATTTCTGAAGCCCAGTCCACGCGGACACACACACACACACACACATTCTCACAACTGTGTTTGCGTTTCGCAACCAAGATGAATTAGCCCACAGTAATTATCACATCGAGCGGAGATGTTAAGCAAAATACCATAAAGCAGAGGAATCCCTCAGGGAGCTGGGACATGTTCTCATTTTCACTACTTCTGCTACAACATCACTTCAGAGAATTCACTGCTCGTTCTTAAACAGAACGCACGACTACAGAAGGAAATGAAGGAGTCCAGAAGAGATACTCAGAACAAAGAGAGCAAGACAGAGCAGCCCAGTTGCATTGTGGGACATCAGGACTTGTCGATCGCGTCAGGGAGCAGTTGTTTGTACAAAAGAAAATAGAAACCAGATGATTAGCCAGTGAGAAGGAGGACCCTTTCAGTGCTGTAGACAGGAAGTGTATAGTGTCAGCTTTAGAGGCTCATAGACAATCAGAGCACACAGGGCTGTGGAGTCAGCATGAGATGATACATGTTGTAACAGGACGGTCAAGCTCAGGTTCACAGGCCTCAGGCCTGAAGAAGCACTAAACTGCTCCGCCTTTAACGTGAAATTATCTGCCACCTCAATATAGGTGAACCTGAGATCATTGACCATCCAACCCATGGTGCCGTAAGAAAAGGGGAAAAGTGGTCCTGAAAAATGGGGCTGGATCCGCCTCCCATTTTCACAAAACACTATTGATGCAGGAGAAAATCCACTATCAGCAAGAGCTTAGCCAGTGTGGCTCCTATATAAGTTAACAGTGCAAGTCCAGAGATTACATGGGACATGAACCATATTTTGCACAGATTGTAAGGGGGTTTGTCGGTGAAATATATAAGTTTACCTGACTAGGTATGTAATCGGCAGCAGGGGTTTATGGAGCTGAAGGAAGGCATTTTATGAAAAAGAACCGCCGTCTAAATCTATAGAATGTGGGTGTGGGCTTTCACCCAATAATACCATAATGCTACAGCTTCAATAAAAATACTATTTTTCAAATATTCCATAACTCTTCCACATAGCATTCTGCATATTATATACATTATGTAGCACTGAGATATACTGGGGTCATGATAAATTAAAATGTGAATGAAAATGATTCCATACAAAGCAGTTTAGTCTTGAGTTCAGCTTATTCTGACTGTGAAGTCAGCTCTTACATTCTGAACTTTAGTGCACAAAACTGCAATATCCAGGACGTATAACAAAAGCTGGGAGAACTAGAATGTTCCATGATCTCGGTGAAGGTGATGCTTCCACAATCCACATTCTACAGCTTTATATGAGACTGCAGCCGCTACAAAGGAGTAGAAGACCTGGAATGTTCCGCACACCCAGTGAAACTGACACATCCACACACTCTACACTCCACAGCTCTGCAGTACGGCCGCGGGGGAGACTGACCTGTGAAGACACTGGTGGTGATGACCTCACTCTCCTGGCCGCTACGGACCGCGTTTAGACTGATGTCGTACTCAGTGGCGGGGTACAGGCTGGTCAGGGTGTAGTTCGTCACGCCACTGTCGATGACCATACCATCCAACCTTCCTGTGGACCAATGGGGCAGCAGAAAACAAGCGTCTGCATACGCTATTGGCCAAAGTGAAGGCTGTACACTCCCCCAGGCCCACAAGTATTCATATATTTGGACAGTAACAGAATTTTAAAGAGATGAACGTCCATCACTGTAGACCTGATAAGGATCTAAGTTCCCTGAAGTGAAACTGACAGTCAGCACTTTAATGTCAGAGTATTTCATTAAAGAGTTCGTCCATCTTGAGTAAAATGTGTATAAATTACACCAAAACACGTGCGAAACTATCCACACACGTCTCAAACAGATATCCAAATTTGAGATGATTAAATATCAATTTTTCCTTTTCATTTTGAATCCAATATCCTGGACTAAAAACCCATAACAACAAAGATTGTGTCACTTTAAGAAATGTAGGGCTCCACATCTATACACTTCCAATATAACCCCAGCATCTAATGTGATTAAAATAACTAAAGCATGCTTTTTCTCTAATGTCCATCATCTACTTTTGTGCCCATATAATGTGTATGAAAGTTTTGTATTCCCAGTAGTAGACATTCAATCAAAATAAGATTGACTATATGTCCAGGAGGGACATGTAATCTTCTGTCAGTGAGTAAACAATAGCTTGACCTCCTGATCCCTTAAACAAAGTCACTTCTCAAGTTCCTCACTGAGGGGTCTATTCTCCCATTAGCGCGTAAGTCTTTTTTTACGCGCTTCGAGTTAAGCGCTTTTGAGTTAAGCGTATTCTCCCCTACTCACTTCGATCACGCCCACAGCGCTTAACTTCAGAATGTAGGCGGCCTAATGAAAGAGGTGTGACTGATCCAAAAGAGAGGCAGACTCTGTACAAAGCTCATAGATTATGGCAATTAGGAAAACATGGAAAAGGGATTTTCTGATTAACTATGAAAATGCAGTTGTGGTCCATGGAAAACGCAAACCAGACTTTAAATTTGAATATCGTGGGCCTGCTGATAAAACCTTGTTTCTCCAAACTGAGAAAAAACAAAAATTTGTATGCCCACTACTCTTACATGCAGAATTAAACATGTTTTAGCTTGTTTATATTTTAATTATATTTATCAATTTATATGTATTCTTTATTTTATATTTATTTATTTTCCTTTGAAGTTTATCATTTTGCAGATACGAGGTTTTATCAGCAGGCCGACGATATGCGGCTGTAATAGTAGGCCTGTGCATGTCTGTGCCAATTACCTTTTTTATTTCTTACTCTAATCACCATGGCATTAAAGCCATGCAAACAAACTAAGTGCCGCAATAATGAAATATTACAGAATTTAGCGCTTCTCTACCAGCGTAATCAGAGCATTGAAAATGTGCCCCTCCTACACCAGCCTGTTTGTTCCGTGGAAGACAGGGAAGAAGACAAAGAGAACATTCTAGTCACACAAAAATAACAATCAATGACAGTTTATATGATCTCATTTAGAAATTACGCGCTTGAAATTTCAAACTACTCCGATGTCCAGTTTGCAACTAAAGGAAAAGGCAACGCTTTAACAAACAAAGAATTCTTACCCCACACGCGGAAAAATCTGCAGGGCACTGTAAAAGCCAGGCTCTCGGCACACTGGGGAAGTGTGCACTCAACAGGTGGTGAGCAACCATCATCCCCGGTGCATTTCACTGCACTGAGGAGGAGGTGGCATCCACTCTTTCTGCAGTGGAAGTGCATGGAGAATAACTTGGAGTGGATACGGATGAAGGAGGGTTACGTAAAATGGTCATTTTTATTTGCCCATACTCAAAGTATCACTGTGATAGATACTGGAAACAAGCTTAATATGGTTTCAATTATTTCTTGTATTTTTTGGCATTTCAAGCAGTTGCGCAGTACATAAGGATCATGGGCCGAGCCAGGGAATTCGGTGCAGATGCTTAATATGCATGTATCATGATCGCACACAACCTGAACATTAATGCTGTGCCGACGTCTTCGGTCTCTGTACATATTCTTGTTGGTGGAAGTCTGATTGCAACGTGAGTACAATCAATGGCTCCCACAACACTGGAGAACCTGGCGACCCGGCTGATGTGGTGCAGCATAGTGTCAACCAACTGTGTCAGACACCTTGACACAGACGCCTGTGATATGTGCATGACATCACCAGCCACTCACTGGAATGACCCAGATGCCAGGACCGACAGCGCAGTTGTGACCGTGATGACCGCCGGTATGTTTGTAATTGTTTGTAATGCGTTTGTAATTGAACTAATTGGAGGACAGGCTGTTGCGTAATATCATATGATGATTTCGTTTGATAATTTATTATGGTTATTAGAAATGTAGTTTAGAAATATGGATGAACAATCGAATATTGAATGTCTCAACCTTTGCCATGTTAAATTAAATAAAATTAATGTTAAAATTCGGCCTATAGCCGACATCAAACGCAATATTCTATTTCGCCTTATGTTGGCGCTTGACCTTAATACAGCCCTCAAAAGCGCTTAACAGAAAAAGCGCGTAAGCCAGGGGGAGAATACGCGTAAGTGTTATTTGCCTGAGAAATGCCCGGAAACTCCCCGATTTTGGCCTTGCTCCGCCCCAAGTGCGTAACTGCCTTCGGGGGGCGTAATGCACAGACTTAAGTCGAGGGGAGAATACGCGTAGGCCGAAAAGCGCGTAGGCCGAAAAGCGCGTAGCTACGCAACATTTTCGACTTACGCGCATGGGAGAATAGACCCCTGAGTAAATCGGCGTGACGTCAAAAGTATGATTTCAACATTACAATGTACCAGCATATATGTTTCCTGGGGAGGTTGCAAAAAAAAAAACTAGTTTCCATGAAGGCGCTGTATCAAGCACTTGCAAGCATCCACAGACACACAATCTCCCACAGAAGCAGTTCTTGACATCAGCACACTCACTGAAGGCAATGAGTCAGCACAGAGATTCATGTTCATTATAAAGGTTTGTGATATAGTGGGTAAGAGGACGGACCTTGTGCCGACTGGTAGGACATCTTGTAGTGATCAAACTGGGCGATGGGGTGGCTCCATGAGATGGTGATGGAGTCTTCAGTAACGAAGGACACGGTAACGTCCCGCGGGGGGTCCATCCCTGCAGGAGGTCAAGGGGATTTCACAGGTCAGAGGTCACAGGAATCAGAGATGTCAGAATGGAAAATGCATTAGACTCTTATCATAACACGACTGTGGGGGTGTTTATACCTGTGTCTGAAGATTTACCGCCCAGTAGGTTTTCCTACCAACCCTGACCCTAATAGAGATGTCAGAATGGACAGAGTAGCGAAACCTTATATCTTATCACAACAGCCAGGCTGTCCAAACCTGCTCCTATCGATCTACGGTCCCACAGGTTCTCACTCCAACCCAAATTTGCGATGATTGATTTGACTGTCCAGCTGCTTAATCTGACGTCTCGCTGTTGACAGAGGGAAGAGCTTGTGGTAAAATCTACAAGACAGGCATCTCATTGGCCAATGCCTGGATGGGATAGGACTGCCCTGAACTATGGAAACCGCTGAAATCCAATCAGCCACATTAACACTGCCCGATAATGGCGCTGGCATCACCCTTTTAAAGCAGGGCAGTGCAATACCACATTTGAAATCCCTCATTCAGTAAAACAAACTATCGCTTGATTGTAGTCAAAGCTGTTAGAGGATTCCAATAACCCTCATCCTGACCCAGAGCAGCATCACCACAGAGGGCGGATTTGTGGTGGCCAATGTAGTGCACACAGACACTAGCAGTGCGACAGGTACAGGCTAAGTTGAGGTCCCACTGGTCAGAATATTTTTAATCTCTTTACGATGGCGTCATCTTTCCCGAGAATTCCCACCAGTGCCTCAGGAGAGAGAGAGGGAGAGACCTGGCGTTTAGCCTCAATATTTTAAAGTGTTATCAAATAAAAATGTGGGACAGGTGCCTGGTATATTTACCCCGTTTCATCAGATACACCAGATATAGGCCGACCTGAAGCATCATGGGAAATATTTTTCGGTATATTGCAGTTGAGCCTGTCATCCATCTTTATTTGAAAAGGAAGAAGGAAAGTACAAAAGCTCAATTCTCCTTTTTTTACGCCATGGCTTAGAACACAGCAAAATGTTCAAAGTTAAATCAGCTCCTTAAAGTCCCACTAGGTAGGAATTTCACCATAAAATATAGTTTTCAAAGTCTATCTGTTCGTGGGCTGGATTATTACAGTGAGAATGGCATCTCTCCCATTACTACTGGGGGACCTGGTGGCCTGCATCCGCGACTATGTAACTTTCGACCTCGGGTCAAGCACTCTCGCGAGATGCACGTCCTGCTTTACGGCACACACAAGCTTTTGATGTCTCAAGGCAGAGTCGGCAGCGTCGTCACTGGTCGGCCATCTTAGGACAGGGACTGCTCTGATGCGCTGTGCTGTAGTCAGAGGTAAGGTGGATGATTTACTCGCTTTAATACTCGTAACTTGGTGAATTCTTGACGGATTTACAAACGGATTGGGTTATTACAAACCTTAATGTACTTTTTATATCGAATTCAATGGTTTTAATTATTCTTAAAATGCAGTTAAATAACTACATCTCTGATGTTTACCCGACAAACCAAGCCGTTTGTTTGAAAATCATTCGAGAATTTGGGAGAGTTGAGCAATTTACAGTTATTTCATAGTCCGTGCTCCATTGGCTGTAATGTTATGAGTGATTGAGCAGCCCTGTCCCAAGATGGCCGCCCTGTGACGACGTTACTTCACATTGGCTCGCAGCATGCTTGAGCCATCTAGTGTTTATGTATATCTATGAGCAGCATAAGGAGAAGGCAGCTAGGCTAGCCCGCTAGCGTGTCTCGAAAGATGGCTGAGGCAAAGAAGCGAAAAAGGACGGCGTCGGTGGAAGCCAGGATAAAAAAAAAGGGAGAGTGACCTGCACGGCACAAAACCAGAGTTAATACTGGAGCGGCTTTTTCACAGTGCAGAGCTCATGGCAGAAGAGGGCTGTAAGTCGGACGCCGAGCTGGCGGTGTTAGTGTTACTGATAGAGAGGTGAGTTATAAGCTTGTGTTCCTGCCTTGTATTTATCACACACTGTTTTTGTTGGCTGTATTATGGCGTGTAGTCACAGTCACGATTTGGGTTATCAAAACGTAACTGATTGTAAGCCCATTCAAATAATGTAAACAAGGTTAGCCGAGGTCGCGTTAGCATTTCACCAGCAGAGTTGGCCCCTTTTCGGAGTGTTTTTATAGCGAACTTTATGCTTCACGGTGAGAAAAGTTGTTGACTTACTAACAACTATTGTTTGAAAGCAAAGACCGTCCACATCAGCTTTGTAGGCTGGCGTTGTACTGTCATTATATTGATACTGTCCCCTTTTGAGGTTACAATAGCTACTACGTCTGCTAACGTTACTCTTAGGAGCAATGCTTGCGCATACTTTGTTGTTGAGCTATAGTTTTAATCCAACGCTGTTGAAGACTTCCATGTAAACACAATCATAACTAATAACGTTATTGATTCCAGCTTTTTACATAGACAAGTGGATGACGCCAACTTTGGTCGCAGGTTTACAATTGAACAACGAACAAATAAATTAGGGCTGTCAAAATTAACGTGTTAACGCGTATTAGTCCATCATCATTACTAATCTGATTAAAAATTTTAACACAGTTAATCCATCTGCAGCGCAGAATGACTCAAAATCCCCGAAACGTCGCAAAAAAACTCGGTATGGAAGACGCTAAAGACGCTCGCGGACATGGAACTGCAAATGTAAGCATGCAGTTACAGTACTCTATCACTAGATGGCACCCCCAGATCAGTTATTGAATATACTCAAGCAAGCTGAGCTGGAACACTGTCTATTGAATCTTGGGAAGCATATAGAGGGCTGACTACAATAAATGATTATGTCCAGATGTTTCATATTGGACTTAACTGTTTATTGCAGTCAGCCCTTGATATATTGTTTGATTTTTCCTGAAAGTGGAATGTCTGTTCTGTTAAAATAAGATATGTCTCAGAATTCAGATATTACGGAGTTAGTGAGTTTTACTTGTTCCTTATAAGGTGTAGAAAGGTTGTGTGCTCAGAAATGGGAACTGTTACCTTTTCATTGCAGGGTAAATATCTTGACAATTATTAGTCCTGACCCGTTCCTAATCGGGGAGATCAAGCCGCACCTGTTAACTGAGGAAAGCTCTCGGAGTGTGCCTTCTATTAATTATGAAAATGACTGAGAACAGGTCAGGACTAATAATTGTTTTAAACGGAAGTTTTGTGCAACCCAATTCTCTGTTCCACAACTGGACTGAATTTAGCCCATGATTTAATCGCTGTTAGATCGCGTATGGAGAGAAACCGTGTCTTCGGTTGCCAATTACGATAATTGGAAACCGTGTCAATAAATAAAAATGATTGAGAACTACTGATTGCAATCAGAAAGTGACATGTCTCAGCATCCCCCGCTGGCTACGCCACTGTCGGCAAGTTCACATGCCAAAATAAAATCATCACTTTGTTCTAAAAATGTATAGAGATCGGTAATCAACATGGTATATCGAAATGTATTCATGACCACAATGACGTTTCATGACACCTTCTAGAAATATCAAATTTACTTCACTGGAGGCCACCATTAAGTCATTGTTACCAGGGCCTCACTTTGAGCGCAAGCGCAACGAGGCACGGGCTCCAGGCTGTGCTTTTACTTGCTCTAGTGGCCTTTAGAGGCCGCTAGAGCGCACGAAACTGGGATTTTACCTAGAGGGGCTTTAAGAATCTACCTGCCTCCACTGTGGCTAGAGAGGACTCAAATACTCTGTAGGAGTTAATTCCATGTTGAATGAACTCTGAACACTTTGCTGCATTAAAACAAAACAAAATACAATGGAGAGCATAAGAGGTTTTGTGTGCCTGGGGTTTTTGTATAAATAATATGGCCAGCTGCAAAGAACCAGGTTTTCAAATTGTTCCAGGACACAGAGAGGTCTGCAACCTTGACCCTGCATTAAGTTTCTCAGGAACTTTAATGAGCTCTGAATCAGGCCTGAGTTAGAGCCTTAGTCAGCAGACTGCAGCCAGTGAAGGACAGAGTCCTCACTCTCTGACCCGGAACATTGGATTTAAATCAGCTCAGCGGGGAGAGCTCCCCCTACTGGCTGACTAACCTCACTTCTGACAGAAACTGGTCCATTCCCAGCTCTCCACTCCAAATTCCCATCAAAGCCCGGCCCTCTTGAGCATTGGGTGTTGGGCGTGAGCACACTCGATACGCCGAGGCTTCAGGTCCTGCTAGCATCTCTCTCTTTGAGTCATCAAGCAGTGCAGGCCTATCAGTCGACAAACAGACACATTTTCAAAGATGGATTCTGGCCCGAGTGTAGAAAGGAGTCTCGTACATGGCATTTGAAAGTGTTATCCAGGCGGTCGTTTCAGTTCCAGATGAAGCAATAATTGCAAAAATTACTTCGGGAGTTTGCAGCTCCCGGAGAAAGCCGTGAGACACTCGCGCAGGTGTCTACGTCCAGAGTTCACATCTCCGTATCGGGAAAGCTGAGCTGAGACAGTATTTCTCCATCCTCAGCTCGACTGCAGTACATCACAGGTAACGGGTGCTGCGGAATGACGGGTATGGTGGAATATTCTAGTCACTTTCCATGTTCCGCCAGAGGTAATTAAGGGAGGATCACGCATGGAGGCGTTCTTGAGAACTCGGGGTGATGTGAAAATCTGCTGCACAGCTGCGAGACGAGGAACCTAATGAATAAATATGTCAACAAGTGTTGAACCGCTGTTTCATATGCAAAGATAAATTGATCTCCCTAAATGAGAGAAATGACAGAAGACACCCTCTCTGCTAAAGAAATATCTTTCTCCCTTTCATATTCATTCACCATAAAAAATAATCAGGAATGATCCATTAATTTGCAGCAAATGTGTGCCTGCAAGAAAAATACATTTATTCTGTTAGTAATGAACAGACAGCACCGAGCTCGTACTCACACAATGAGTGTAAAAATACTTTGCCGAATTGCATAACAGCAGAAACTGATGGGAGCTAGAAGCTGAACCTAGAATTTTATTCCACACACTTATTTAGATTCGGTAGGTTTAACTCATTGAAGAAAATGTATCAACTGCATATTGCAACTAATTACAGCAATACAGAAAATTGACTGTGGATGATGGGGGAGGCGTGAGCATTGCAACGTTTATAAAAGTCAGCACCAAAGCAAGGTGATTTGTGGAGACTATTTTCTAGGAGAGGTTCTTGGAAGGACACCCACTAATCACCACGGGTGTTGGTCAGTTGGTTGTAATCAACTCTTTTAAAGGGGACCTAACATGCTGGTCCTTCTTTTAATACATATTCGTAATGTTATAATGTTGGTTGTCCATGCTCAACCTCTGAAAAGTTTCTTAACATAAGATACAGGGATTTTGCCGCAATCCCAGAACGTGATTTTGTGAGCATGATTTCCTCTCTGAAAGCTCCTCCAGACAGTGTTGTAGTCGAGTCACCAAAGCTCGAGTCCGAGTCGAGTCCTCAGTGTTTGAGTCCAAGTCGAGTCCGAGTCACCCAAAAAAAAAATCTGAGTTGAGTCCGAGTCACCAAAAAGAAAATCCGAGTCCGAGTCGAGTCCTCTCATCTGAATCGAGTCCAGTTCGAGTCCTCAGTACCTTAGCCCAAGCACTAGAAAAGTTCCCCGAGCCGAAGTCTGAGGCCTCAATACTGAGCCTGAGCCAAGAGTCTCGATGCTCTTCAGCTCTCGACTTCTGCAGAGCCTGATCACGTCTTCCACACACGTACGAATGCATGTGAATGCTGCTATTGTGTGCACACGTCAAAGAAGAGCTTGCAGTGGAAGCCCGAAATCAGGTGATCACTTCATCACTGATTTTTTTTTTTTTTTTTTTCAACAATAGCTGCTTATTAAAGTCGAGGAACTAGGCAGGATATTTGCTTAAAGGATCATTTTTCAGCTCAATTTAACTGCTTTGGACGGTTGGATGAATTGACTTGTAACTTGTGACTCTGCCCTCCATGTAGTGCATTTTGGCTGAAAACAAACCCTGCTCCGGTCCGGTGCCCGCCTACTTGAGCTACCACTTCTAACAACAAGATGCGACGGATAACCTGGTCAGCATTCATTCTGCAAATAGCCTACAACGCGCACAATCTTCCGCGACCGCGCCCACTTAGGAGAGAGGAGTTTACTGGCAGTTGCGAATTTTCAATAACTGATCCTGGTTTGCCATCTAGTGATAAAATATTGTAACTGCGCGCATAAATTTGCAGCTCCATGTCCACTGGCGGACACATCTGCACACCGTTGCTCTTCTCGAACACGCCAAATCCAGATAATCCGTAAATGGTTAATTAAATTAATATTTTAATTTGAAACGAGTAACTAAGTTCCCATTGTCAAAGTAACAGAGTGAAAGTATACTTATCATATATGGCTCAAGAATTTGCAACTAGGGTCTATCCGGGTGACTAACATGTCTGTTTTTTTTTTTTAATAATTTCATTTTTTTTGGAGAGTTCCCCCAGTGATAAAATCCCCACTACACCATTGTATATATATATGTACTAAATCGATGTTTCATGTAAAATATTACCCACTCGGGACACTTTGATTACAGCGGACGAGCAGTATGGAGGAATATTACAAAGTTTTTGTGGTCTTTTATTGACCTTTTTGTGCCGGACACTATCAACTCTCCTTATAAAGATTGCGTTGGACAGTGAAAGGCCCCCGGATCTCCAGCTGGATTGAGAAGAATAAAAAATTGCTCCAGAGTGTTGCTCAGCATGAGGGTGAGTCGATAATGAATGTATTTCACTTTTTGGGTGAATTATCCCTTTTACCAAACATCGTGGAACAATTGAGTAAGTTAAGAGGCTAACGTTGTCGTTAGTTAGCAGCTAACTTATAACGTTATCAACAGTCAAAGCACTATTAGCATTAGCATCCCCATCTACTCACTTGGCTGGATGCATTCTTGACAGATGTCTATTGAAGTTTTACGTTGTCCCCGTCTTCTCTTCAATTGTTCTTCTGCATAATGAGCACTTTGCTCTGCATTTGCCAGCATTTGTAAGGAAGTCTTTAAATGCGAAGCGTACAACCCGCGGCGCCTCCTTCAACATCCTGCCGCTTCTTCGACATCAGCGCGTTCACGTGAACGCGCATGCAGGTAAACTAGCACCCATATCCGCCGTGGGCTGAAGCTGATATGAGAATTAGGTAACGCTTCCTTTTACGGTACGGTAATTACATGGTATTTACATGGTAATAAGGAGTAGTTACTGTAAAATTACCATGTAATTACAAGGTTACTATATAACTAATCACCTCGTACTTTTAGAGTAATTACCAAGCTAATTCCAGGCAAATACCAAATAACTACCTGGTAATAAGTATTAATTACTGGGTAATTATAATGTAATTATACACTAACTGTTTCCTGTTTCCATGCTATTACCTGGTAATGTGTTTCCATGTTATTACCAGGTAATTACTCATTCGTTACCAAGTAAATAGAGAAATATCTACCTGGAAATTACATAATTATTAAAGTGCAGCTGTACTGTAAAAGGAAGTGAGGTCTGTTTACATGTTATTACCTGGTAATTACTTAGTATTTAGCCCGTAACTAGGAAACTATCACATTACCCCAGACACTTGGACCAAAAATGCCGCAAAACCGACCGGTGTCTATGATACAGTGTCTGTGACTCTGATTCTCCCCCTGAACAGCACACTGTATCTGTCAGGACATAAGAGTTCCCATCAAAAACCTCCATCACCAGCCATCAAATTACATTAAGATGAATGCATTATTATTACATTTCCTCACTCAAAACGCCTCGCTGCGACAGATGTGCAAAAACAAGAGAGCTGCCAAAGATAAACGTTTCAATCCAATGGATTTCAAATTCTTATAAAACAATTTCCAAAACAGTGCAAATTCTTAACAGTCAGGCACTTTTTTTAAAATCAGAATAGACTTCTTTTTCAAAAAATAAAATAAAAATAACAGTGATAAATAATGTGATAAATAACTATAAATAATAATTACTGAGTAAACAGTCCCAGTCTTGGGAATTCACATCATCATGTGTTTTCTGCAGACCGGTCTGGCCGCAAGAACTGGCCGCAAGAACCTAGTGCAAGCACCCACATGGGCCAGACCGGTCTGCAGAAAACACACGATGATGTGAATTCCAAAGACTGGGACTGTTTACTTAGAAATGATTATTTATAGTTATTTATATATGGGAACTCTTACGTCCTGACAGATACAGTGTGCTGTTCAGAGAATCAGACTCACAGACCGTATCATAGACACCGGTCGGTTTTGCGGCATTTTTGGTCCAAGTGTCTGGGGTAATGTGATAGTTTCCTAGTTACGAGCTAAATACTAAGTAATTACCAGGTAATAACATGGAAGCAGACCTCACTTCCTTTAACAGCACAGTTGCACTTTAATAATTATGTAATTTCCAGGTAGATATTTCATTTACTTAGTAACGAATAAGTAATTACTAGGTAATAACATGGAAACAGATTACCAGGTAATAGCATGGAAACAGGAAACAGTTAGTGTATAATTACATTATAATTACCCAGTAATTAATACTTATTACCAAGCAGTTATTTTGTATTTGCCTGGAATTGGCTTGGTAATTACTCTAAAAGTACTAGGTAATTAGTAATATAGTTACCTTGTAATTACATGGTAATTTTACAGTAACTACTCCTTATTACATGGTACTTAAATACCATGTAATTACTGTACCGTAAAAGGAAGCGTTACCTCCAAGTCGTCAGGAGTTCGACATATCTGGACTCGATTCGGACTCGAGTACTACAAGTCTGCCTCCAGAGATCTTCACGTGATCTGGGCAAAACCTGACATCAAGTTGTGGCGTCCAATTAGTACAGACCTAGCCGGAGCCAACCACTGTGCTGGACCTGCCCACAACTTCAACTATTCTAGCAGGCACTAACAATGGGAGATCATACTATGCCTTAGTAGCGTCTACACTTTTGGAAATACAAAAGAAGAACCGCAGATCATTTGAGGTGCAATTTTGTCAGCATCTCTCCCAAAGCTACTTGTTCGTTTACTTTTAGACACAAAGAAAAACAAATATTTCTTTTCCAAAAGACGATGCCAACAGAAACCAGTGGGTAGCTTTTTTTGTTTGCTGGCAGCAAACAGCCATGGCCAAAGGGAACGTTAGCTGCTTGTGCTCAGCATTTCACCAAAGACGATTTTGTCAATAAAGGATAATTCGACACAGGATAAGCATTTCAGCTGCTTCCCAAACCTGAAGCAGTTTCATCGATCAAGCGCTCGGAGCCACAAGCTGTAAGTAACCATATGACGGCAAATAATGTAAGTGAAGCTAACGTGTTACCGGTGGCTAGCAGGACCGCTAGCGATAGTTAGCACTAACAATTGGCCTCAAACGCAAGCTTTGTAAAATATCTGAAGATAAAGCCTGTATAGGTCGTGACTGTCCGTGACTCATAGACACAGAAGCTGTAAGTTGCTTTTACTGCATAAGCCAATCTGACGTGATAGCCAGTTGATTGTGGCTGTAGCACAGTGGCTAACGTAGCCAAGTTACTGTTGCTAATGTTTGTGTCCTAAATATGCAAGAGTGATATCAGGGGGAATTCTACAGAAGTTGTGTGAACATAAGCATCATCTGAAGCTAACTTTTAATACTTGTTTGTAATTTGGATGCTTGATACAACTGTTCACAGTGACAGAATTTGCTGTCTGTAAAACCTATAATGCAAGGGTTTGTCTCTGTGGTTATGACCGCTCGGTTACCAGCTGCTGCATATTAGTTTGCATGCCTTGCTAATTAAAAATGCTCCTGGTTAACTTATCGGCAGTAATTCTGATCGGTCTGCTTGTGTTTCTTTGGTAAGCATCAATATGGCAGTTTCATCCTAACGTTGCCCGATTGTAGCCACTGCAGTTAGTGATCGCTTCACTTATCCATGACTGGGATCAGCAAAATACTTCACAAATGTCTGAGCACGCTCTCTGGTTTTACCGTGAAAGCAATGTGAAAAGCGGAAGCTCTACCGGTTTACAAACGATTTCTCTGCACTACCTTGACATAATTTCATACCCCCTTAGAAATTGTTGTGGCTAGTAAAAAGGTGGAGATTAAATAGGTCATTCTTTCCTGTAGCAGTGATCAATTCGCTAGCTCCACATAAGCAACTTGTCCGCGCTAACGGAACCTATGGTCTGCAAAACCTGTATTTTGTTCATAACATAACTAAGCTTTCTCTAGCTGTCGTGTACTATCCATAAAGCTTCTTTCACACCGGGCATGAAACAAATTTTTCGGGCGACAGATTAGCCACATTCAAAGTCAATGCAAAGACGCAAATACAGGCGTTATGGGCGTGTTAAGTGGCTTTCACACTGGAGCAAAACAAATTTTTTGCACGATAGATTACATTCAAAGTCATGACCGCTTATTAGCTACTGCATGTTAGTTCGCATGGGGATACATCCTCAATTCATAATAAAAAAGGGGTACAAACCCTGATAAAATCTATAGGCTACATTTTCCTTCTTAATAACTGACTGTGTCGACATCAAAGCAGCTGTCAGGTGTGCTGCGCCAAGCGCCAAGGTAAATTGCGCCCCTCCCCCCAAATTTTTGGCACCAGCCGCCACTGGTTCACCTACCCCTGGTCATTGCTCCGGTCCCCTCCTGAATAAAGAGGATCAGTCCTGTCCATAGCACTCAGTGCCTTTCCCATCCTCTTAAATATAACAGTATAAACCACTAAATGCGAGTTTTAAGTGTCTATTAGTCAGGAGTTGAACTCGGCGGTGGGAGTCAGAGTAATTTAGCTCGTTTGTTCTGAGCAATGACTTCCCACTGAGCAGTTCTGAAATACTGAATTAATTTCAGCAGTGCAGACCTACACAATGTCCAAATTCAGCAGCTAGTTTTGGCCCTGGGGCCGTTGGGTATTTGGCCGTAGTTTTGACCTTTAATGCTTGAGGTCACACGTGATCAAACGTCTGTGCCAAGGCCAGATTACTTCCGAAATTAAGTCAACTCTTCCTTTGACTGTCACCTGTCATCCTGCTAAATTACATGCCAAACCATTCATAACTTTTTAAGTTATCCTGTTAGTAATTTCACACAGACTCGCGTCAGGTATATTTGAATTCTTCCGGATCCAGAATCCAGAATATGTTCAAAATTACTTCCAAAATTGAATTTACTCATCCTTGGACCTAACAATACCACCTATCATCCAACCAAATTTCTTGCCAAACTGTTCATAACTTTTTGAGTTATCCTGTTAAAAGAGAGACAAACAAACAGGTGAAACCATCACTTCCTTGGCGGAGGTAATTAGTTCCCACAGAGTCACAAAATGAGGCGTCATTGTTCAAAACTGACAAAAATACTACTCAGATTAGTGGACTGAATATCATACTTGTGTAAACTGCTCTGAGAAATGTAACCCCACATTCAAATGATGATGTAACAACCGCTGACTGATAAGTGAAAGTGACAGAGTTCCAGACCACCCAGAAAAACCCCTACAGGAGTTTTCAAACAGTTAATACAGACTGATGCCTCAATCACCACACTGAAGACTGGGTCTCTGCTGGATACAAAACATCATAATGAAAGCAGTGGTTCTGAGCGCGTGCAGTGGGGTTGATTTTTACCCAGGACTGCCATCAATCTCCATCTGCTCAAAAAGAACTTCCTGCACCAGCCCCACAGAGGACACTCTCATTTAAACATCATCAGACTCCCTCATTAAATATGGATAAATATTATAGTGCAGGAATAAAGCCTGAGACTTCAATGTGTGGCTCTGCAGGCCAAGAGAGGAGAGAGAATAAAATCAGGCTCTTATTGCTTTGGAGATCGTTGCAAAAAACCAATGCCTTCATAACAGATTATTGTACAAAATCTCAGCATATGATTATGCGAGTGTGTCAGTTCACATCTGCATTAATTAATGTCGCAGATGCACTCAACTGAAGACACTTATAACCGAGCTTATAAAACAAGGTGAGGTGCTTGTCAGCACGAGTACGAATGTCAGCTATAACACAATCAAAACTAAGAATCACTGCAAACTAAAGGAGAAATATAATGCACTAGTAAATATTTTGTCAGCTGTAAGCAGAATCCTGAACAAGCAACTGCAAATTCAAGTAACAGCTGTTAAACACAAGATCTGAAATCTTTCTGTTCTTATGTGGACTCAGGGCTGGAACTGAATCAAATCCAAATTTCTGACTGAAGGCCTCCACTGCAGCTTCCATTCCTGGTGTGTGAGGCCTTACATCGGCCAAACCGTTTCCTGATCAATACAACTGAATTGGTGCAATGTAAATAATAAACATTGACTCAACTTGAAAAGAAATGAAGGTAAACAACTGAAAAGCATATTTGAGTTGGCTCAACTTCAGTGTCCAAATTCTTCCAAAAATGAGTTTGCGCAACAGAGGCTCGAAGTTGAGAAAACTCAATGGTTTGCAGCTGGTTGCCCGACGTTTTTACGTTTAGTCAACTTTGTATTTTTTCACAGCGTGTGATATGAATTCTGACTATTTCTGTTATGTCCTGAACCTCAACACTTTGCCGAACAGCATAGGGAGGCTCCACATTATAGCCGGGATTCACCAAAGTTTAACACCCATCAGGGGAGTTTTTTTGTGCATTTTTATGGTTTTTATTCCCACAAAGGAGTCTTTCACCTCGTGCTCCAGCTATTATGGGGTTCAGGCCCGAGGTTTTCTTTACCCCCGTGTCACTGAGCAAAGAATATTTGTGACAGTGGTCTGTAAAAAAACTCTATACAAATAAATGTGCGACTGATGATAAGAGTGATCTTGTAGAGGGTAAAGGATCTGTTTATGATGTGACGCTTCACAGAGACACACAGAGAGGAAACACAAACTGTGCACAAAAGTGTTTAATCAATATGGGTCTTTTTCTGGAATGGAAAGAATTGGTTTGAAGGTTTAGCAATAAACCGCCATGACTTCAGCCTTTCAGAAATGTGTCATCTGTCTAATATTCTTGTACATGACGATTCAATTACTTTTCCCACGACAGGCCTGCCAGTCACTATGTATGGGGTGAGGTGCGTCTCTCCCTGGTGTGACTGCGGGTGGTTAGTCTCTGTGCGCAGGGTGATTGGGGGGGGATGGTTGTGCGAGACATATTTGGCGTACCTGTAACAGCTGAGCCAGTGACAGGCTCATAGGTCACGTCTCCCTGCACGGTGATGAGGGTGACGGTGTACTCGGTGGAGGGCTGTAGGCCGCTGAGGGTGGCCTGAGTTTTAGATCCTTCCAGTGTCACCTCCAGAGTGTCTCCACCATCCCGCGGGCTGTAGTTGAGGATGAACATGTCTGCAGGGGGGGCCGGCGAGCTCCAGGCCACCGTCAGAGAGTAGGAGGTGATGTCAGAGAAGAAGAGCTGTGTAACTGGGCGGAATCCTGGAAGCCAAAGCAATTGGTCAGCCAGGCGGGGGGAGGAGTTAAGGTGAAGCAATGACTGAGGGATTCTGGGACATGGTGTATATGGTTGAATCTGGTCTACTACTTCAACCAGAAAATGCAGGAATGGATGACAGCATCACTATAGATTTGACTGTCAGCAGGACAAAGCCCACTGGAGCTGAACTGAGGCAACCATAAGCTAACATAACGGTTTTCTGTGTTGTAATTTTCTGAAAAGTCTCACACATTTTTGACCCAAAATACCATTGCTTAAAATGATCATATAACTATTAACAAATTGTCACCAAAAAGTGACTGCTGAGCTAGTTTTATAATACCACAAACAAACATTTACTTTGTGTCAAAGCCTGGAATATCCTCTATATCTAATGCAGTGGCAGTAAGCAAGATGTTACAGGCAATTTGCCAAGTACAGAGTGAACATATGTAAGATATGAAAATTCAGTAAGGGAGCCAGCAAGGGATTTTTGGGCAAAAATTTTTATTCTTGCAGCAAAGTTTCAAGGAAAGCTGAAACATAAAGTAAACCAAAATCCGAATGTGCCTCCAATTTGCTGCCATTTATACTGCTCTGCAAGCCAGTTTCCATGGCAGAGTCATTCCTGGAAAATCACAAAGGATTGTGGGTTCTGGCAGGTCAACGTCCAATCAGTTACTGATCCTGGAGACACTCTGCTGTATATACTCCCCCAAATTGAGCTTCAGCCTGAGTCAGGCATGGGAGTCGGGTGGGTCTCAACTCTGTTTCTGTCCAGTTGTTCTTAACTTTACACCCTCCCACCCAAACGGGTCACTCAGAAATTTTCTTCTCATCCCCCCCCACTGTTCATCAGAAGCAGCATTTGTTCATATCATGTTGATGAACTTAAAGTTTAATGAGATTAAAAAAATCTCAGGGTCTGTCTGTGTCATGCTTGCTAAGATTGTTTCAGAGCATGATTCGAATAGAGTCACCACCAAACTCAAATGCAGAACGTCCTGCAATACATGGCTAAATCTGATGAAAGTGTCCTGGCTGAAGTATGGCATTTATTATTCCAATCCTCCAATCCCGCAATGGTGAAGAATCCTTTGAAAAAAATCCTGGATCCAGAATTTAATCCAGATCTGACCCAAAATAAAATTGCCTCTAGGGTTTGGACCATTGTCATCCCAGAAGAGACACCTCTCATCATGGCAGGAATACTTCATTATTGAATATAAAGGTGATCCCACAGAATAACTGCATTTATTTTAAGGACATGTTGTCATAATAGGAATGTTATTTTTTTTGTCCTTGAAAATAGTGACTGCATTCAGAAATGTCATTGCTGCTTCCTCTGTTTGCATTCAGCATACCTGCTGATTTACCCGCAACCAGTGAAGGTCACGCATGCTTGTTTGAATTCAAATGAAATGCTACATGCTTGTTTGCACACACAGTGTTGTATTTCACAGAGTATATTTCCTTTGTATCAAACCACTTTAGGAGTGTCTTGCTTGATGTTCCTCTGTCTGTCTTCAGTTGGCCACTGAGCTCTCTACACCCAGAGGAGAAGGTCACATATGCTGGCCTGAATTCAAAGGTAATGCAACAAGCTTATTGCCACACATAGTCTCATATCTCATGTGGTATAGTTTCAATGATTCAAACCACTTCAGGAGTGTCTTACCAGATGTTCCTCTATCTATATTCAGTAAGCCATGCATGTTCCAGGAACTCAAAGAAAATGTAATATGATGGCAGCTGCAAATAATCAATTTTCATTCAATTACATTCATACTTTGATATATTATCAGGTGATTTTGCTCGCCTGAACCCTTTGGGAATGCAGGTTTGAGGGTCTGTGATCACATGGACTGTCTGTATCATGTTAGCTCAGATTGCTCGAATGATGCTCGGGAACAGAGTCATCCCCAAAATCAAATGCAGGTCATCCTGCAATTAATGGTTAAATCTGACGCAGGTATCCTGACTGAAGTATGGCATTTATTTTTCCAATCTTCCAATCCCGAAGACTCCTATGGGGGGGAGAAAGAATTCCTGGATCCAGAATTTCCAGATCGGCTCAAATTGAGAACAAAAAAACTCGAAAACCGAAACGAACCCAAAATTTTATAACGGAGTCTTCGGGAGGCCGAAGAAGACATTCAAAATAGCCCGCTTTCATAGTATATCTGCATTAGCGAGCCCAAATAGCCTGATGTGACATGATAATGGCGCAAGATGAAAAAAGCAATCTTAACATCTGTGTTGCTGGCTAACCATTCTGTCCACTCTTTCTTGCTTGGTGGAAGAAGTTCTCAATTTTATTGTTGCATTATTAACAATAAATTGTCGAATTCTTTTCTTGTGTGTTTATTGAATGGTCTATATGTAGGGTAACCGTTTTATATAAGGAATAAGCCCCTTGAAGCACTGGGTTACAGTGATTTTATAACGGCGGAGGGGCACTAAGGCACTCCGCTGCGTGTCGTGCCTTAGTACGTCCATCTGCTGTTATAAAATCACTGTAACCCACTGCTTCTCGGGACTTATTCCTTTTTTTATCAAGCCTCTTCAGTAGTGTCTTGTCGGATGTTCCACTGGCTGTATTCAGCAAGCCATACGTGTTTCTGGAACTCTAAGGAAATGCAACATGCTGGCTGCTGCAAATTAATCCATTTTCATTCCATTCCATTCATACATTCATGCTCTGCAGGTTTGAGGGGTTGTGATCTCAGGGACTGTCTGTGTCATGCTTGCTCAGATCGTTCCAGAGCATCACTCAAGCAGGGTCACCACCAAACTTGAATGCAGGTTATCCTGCAATAAATGGTTAAGTATGGCATTAGTGTCATGGCAGAACAGAGAGAACTGTGACTCTGGATGACTGTGACATCATAAAGGTACCAGGAAAGAATGTGCGAATGGACTGAAAAAATGATCAAGGAATTCTGGGAATGGACACTTTTTTTTGTATAAGAATGTGTGTATTGGGGGTTGAGTCTGAATGTTCTAATTTTTTTTGATGAGTTCACCATGAAATATCTTTATTTTTCCAGTACTTCTGTTTAAAATGCAAATTTTCATGGAAAATGGCTCCAAACATAGTATGATTATATTAATCTAGAAACCGATATGGCACTCTCACAAGCATTACAGTTATTGGCATGTCTTTACATTCTTTTATCTTCATACACATTCTTTACGTCAACCCACATTCTCAGACTCAGGACGTTCTTAACATGTTCTTAATTTTGTGGCATCTTTCAGCTTCATTGTTAAAATAAAATAGGTTCCAAAAAAAAAAGAGCATATTAAGATTGTGTTTCCTTTTGTAGAAGAGAGGGTGAGATCGCATCCTTGAGCTGAATAGAAGATTGTTTGATTTGATCAGTTAACAACATGGTTGCCATGGTAATATTGCAATCACACAATACACAATCTGGGCGCACTTATACACACTACCAACTAAAAGTAAATTAACGTTAAGTTTTTTCACCAGGCAAGAATTACACCGAGTTCTCCCTTTCAAGTTATTTCCCAACTGGGAATACTACTCTTAACCTCTATATGTGTGTTTTCTGGAAGGATTCCCACTGCCCATGTTACGGGGAATGAAAAGCCTCAGTTTTGATTTAATTTAAATTTATTTCTCACCAGATGCAAATGTAAAGAATCCACATGACAGAATCTACATACATCTATTGTGCCTCATTAGTGGCACTGCTTTAAAACCGCAGCTGCATAGCCAGAGGGCCCTACTGCATCCAGAACCTTATTTATCACACAAATGAAGTACCTGCTTAAAGAAAACTGACGCATTTCTAAGACTCTTTCACATCTTAGAAAAATTAGCAGTTCTAGGACCCACATGTGCACAACGGGCTGGACTGTGGTCCTACAGGGCTGTAACTGCACATACTTGCTGAATTTAAATTAGTCGCTGAAATGATTATGCAAATTCTGGCAGGTTTCTCTGACACATCCAATCCTGTATATGCAAATCTGGGCTAAAGCGCTAATCAAATTCACCCTGTGGTTTATTGCTGAGTACTTTCCCGAGATGCACATTCTTTGATGACATAAGACCAGATACTGTATGTTTTTATGCTTAGTATTAGAGCAGGTATGGGTTTGCTATTGAATATTAATCCAGGTACATTGTTAGCATTGGAACCTGCTAAATCCATGGTATTAGCATTGTCATGCTTTGAGCAGATGACAGCAGGGACTCAATCACAGTGTAAAAGTACTGTATTATGTCACTGCTTTGTGCGCTTGAACAAGATATAATGCTATTTAGGACCAGCATGAAAGGACAGTTATTTAGCAATAATACTGCAATATGTAGATGGAGAATTACAGCAGTATTACATAATTAAAATACTGTAACCCAGTAACATAAGTACTGCATACTGGCACTATTATGGAAGTAAAATGTTATAACATTGTTATATTGGTGCTTTAATATGGCACTGTTACTCAAGTACAGTCTTATAAAATTATTATATACTGGAGGTACAATGTTATAGCACTTTTTTATATGGTCAAGTTAAATGTACTTATAGAGCACCTAAAAACACCAGGTGTTAAACCAAAGTGCTGTACAGTGACTGCAGTAAACTGCAATAAAAGCAGGTAGGATTGTTTCAGCAGACAGACAGTTGGAACAGAACTGAGAGCAGCTGAAAGAACAAAAGAAAGCACAGGCCAGAGCCAATCCAGATACAGTATAAAGGGACAGAAAAACACTGCATGCAAATCTAAACAGGACACTGCCCCACCCACAGAGCAAATCAGGACAATAATGGTAAAGACTGTGTATAACAGGCCATAACGATTAACACAGAATATAAGAGGACATTAATGGTAAACACTGCAGTAATAAACACTAAATGGTAAACACTCAGTAATATAGGGACAGTAAATACCGCCATTACCTGTGAAGCCATCAATGGCAGATGAGAGTAAAAGCGCTATTACAAAAGTTTAGTGTATAACACTGTCGCAGATCTCTTGTAGTTTTTCACAGTTATACAGGTATAGTATATGGTACAGTTACCAGTGAAGGCATCGATGGTAGATAAAGGACTGTTGTACTATTATAAGGCTATAGTGTATATACCACTATCGTACATCTGCAGTATTTAATCAATGCTACGCAGGTACAGTAAATCGCGCAGTTACCTGTGAAGGCACCGATAGCAGATACAGCAGTAAATCATTATTATATAGGTATAGTATATAGCACTGTAGTATTTTATCTCTGTGATATACGTACAGTAACTAGCACAGTTACCTGTGAAGGCATTAATGGTAGACACAGGAGTATAGTAGTATTATATTGGTGTAGTATATAGCACTGCTGTCATCTCCTGTATTGTATCACTGTTATTTAGGTACAGTAAATAGCGCAGTTACCAGTGAAGGCATCGATGGTAGATACAGGAGTACAGCAGAATTATATAGGTATAGTATATAGCACTGCTGTACATCTCCTGTATTTTATCTCTGTTATATAGGTGCAGTAAACAGCACAGTTGCCAGTGAAGGCATTGAGGTTGATGCAAGGTTATAGAACTATTATATAGGTATAGTATATAGCACTGTAGTACAGAAGTATTTTATCACTGTTATATAGGTAGAGTAAATAGCACAGTTACCAGTGAAGGCATCAATGGTAGATACAGAAGTATAGTACTATTATATAGGTGTAGTATATAGCACTGCTTTACATCTCCTGTATTTCATCTCTGTTATATAGGTGCAGTAAATAGCACAGTTACCTGTGAAGACATCAATGGTAGATACAGGAGTATAGCATTATTTTATAGGTATAGTATATAGCACTGTAGTATCACTCCTATACCTATAAATGACAGGTTAATGATAGTCCGTGTCCCACTCAAGGAAAATCACCACCTCACCCTGATCAGTGTCTGTGCACCCACTATGCAACGTACCACAGTTGAAAAAGTGTTTCTTCAAGAAACTTGGTGAATGTATTGGAAAGGTGACTGCATAATTGTCCTCGGCAACTTTAATGCTCGTGTTGGGAAAGACTGGCAGTTATGGCCTTCTGTCATTGGAAAGCATGGAACTGGCAAAATGAACTCGAATGGACTAATGGTACTGGAGTTTTGCACTCGATATCATCTCTCAATCATGGGAACCATGTTCCAATTGAAAGTTCCAATCACCTCAAAAATACCTGGCAACACTTGCGTTCAAAACACTGACACCAAATTGATCACGTGCTAGTTGATAGAAACGCCAGACAGTTTATCAACGTGACTAAGATCAACCCCAATGCAGACTGCTTTACGGATCATAAACTTTTCATTGCCAAATGCTGCTTTGTGATCAAGAAGAGAAGAAAGACAAAACCACCCTTCAGACCAGACACCTCACTAAATGCTGAAAAGACAAAGAAGCTTTTCCTGGAAACAACGCTCCCCAGCTGTGAAATATCCTGGGACAGTTTGTAGGAGCTGCAACAGAATGCTGCAAAGCACGTCTTCGAAAAGAGAAAGAACGTTGACTGGTTTGACGATCAAGACGATGAGTTTCAAAGGCTTCTTAAGGAAAAGAAACTGTGGAGACGAGTGAAAAGGAAACTTAAGAATGGATGGTTCCAACAAAAAGCACTTCTGGCAGAACAATATGCAAGAGAAAAGAATCACAGAGAATTTTACACAAGTCTCAATGCGACCAACGGGCCCAAATGCAAAAATCTTCACCCTGTGAGATCAAAAGACGACTCACTTCTCTCAACAGACGATATCAAAACAAGATGGGCTGAGCACTTCAATGAGCTCCTCAATCAACCAACAAACGCCGACTGGGATATCCTTGACGAGATACAGATACATCCAACTCTTGAAGAACTTGATGAGTCAATAACAATGGCAGAGGTTGAGACTGCGATCAACAAACTCAGAAAAAGTCCAGGCCCAGATGGGATCCTTCCAGAAATCTTAGTGCATGGAGGCAGTACTCTGCGATCTGTCTTGTTGTCCATCTTCAATCTTCTGTGGTCAACAGAGTACCTACCATCTGACTGGATTGATACCAACATCTGCATCTTGTTCAAAAAAGGAGATCGTAGTGAATGCGGAAACTACCGCGGGATCTCTCTGCTCAGTGTCGTTGGTAAAGCTTTTGCTGATATTCTCCTACAGTGACTTCATCATCTGGCTGAGTTAATTCTACCTGAATCCCAATTTGGGTTCAGGAAAAACAAAAGCACTGTCGATGGCATCTTTACACTTCGTCAAATAATGAGAAGAGCAGAGAAAATGACCAGATCCTGCATATTGCATTCATCCATTTCACCAAAGCTTTCGACTATGTGGACCGCGACCTCCTTTTCACCATTCTACAAAAGCTTGGTTGCCCTCCCAAACTCAACCGTGTGATAAAGGCATTATATACGAATGTAAAAGCACGACTGATAATTGATGGTGAATTGTCTGACCCAATCAAGTACAACAGTGGAGTAAAGCAAGGCTGCAAACTTGCTCCAACTCTGTTCGGAATATACGCAGCTGTACTGATTTTTCTTACCTTTAAAAACATAAACCTGACACACAGTATCAAGATCCGCTTCAGATATGATGGTGACATATTTGATCTCAAGCGTCTGAAAGCTAAAACTAAGGTATCAACCAGCTATATAAGAGATGCCCAATATGCTGATGACGTTGCAATATTTTGCAATGGTGCCACCTCTCTCCAACATCTGCATTCCTATCGCACACTAGCACAGAAAATGGGTCTCCGAATCGATACTAAAAAAACAGCATATAGTTATGATAGTTATGTCAGCAACGACTGCTATCTAGATAAAGAAATAACTGTACGCATCCAAGCTGCATCATGCGCTGTAGGCAGGCTCAGAGACAGTGTTCAATTGCAGGGAACTTACAACAGAAACTAAGCTCAAAGTTTACAATCAAAGCGTCATGCCAGTGTTGGTGTACGGAAGTGAGACTTAGACCTTATACAGGCACCAAATAAAAAAGGTAAAGTCATGAAAGACTTGAATGGCGGAAGTGCAGACATGGCATAAGCAACAAGATCGATACAGAAAGCAAAGATGAAAATAAAAAGAAAAGGGTCAAGAGAAAAGAGCTGCTCAACATAAGAACACGAACATTCAATCAAACTAACTACCAATTATTTGCTCGCCCTCTTCACTCCAGTTTGAACATTTATCCTGTTTTTCACTGTGTTACTCTTTGATTATTGTATTTTTACCCATTTCGGTACAGTAGGTACAGTAAATGGCACAGTTACCTGTGAAGGTATCGATGGTAGATACAGGAGTATAGCACTATTATAAGGCTATAGTATATACCACTATCGTACATCTGCAGTATTTAATCAATGCAACGCAGGTACAGTAAATCGCGCAGTTACCTGTGAAGACACCGATGGTAGATACAGCAGTGCATCATTATTATATAGTTATAGTATATAGCACTGTAGTATTTTATCACGGTTATATAGGTGCAGTAAATAGCACAGTTACCAGTGAAGGCATCAAAGGTAGATACAGAAGTATAACACTGTTATATAGGGATGGGATATAGCACTGCTGGACAGCTCCTGTATTTTATCACTGTTATGAAGGCGCAGAAAAGAGCACAGTTACCAGTGAAGGCATCGATAGTTGCCACGGCGCTCTGCTGTCGGCCTCTCTGTGCTGCCACCGTGATGGTGTACTCTGTGCCCGCCTCCAGCTCAGTCAGGGTGAGGGTGGAGCGCTCTTTGGGCACCGTCACCTCCGTGGTCACACCCGTGGAAGAGGTGTAGGTGATCTTGTAGTGGTCGATGGGGCCCTGGACGAGGCCCCAGAGCAGGGAGATGGTGTTGTCGGTGGAGGCCGTCACCGTCAGGTCCATGGGAACGTCCAGACCTGAGGAGGGCAGTGGAAGAGGCGTATGAGGTGGAATGTACCAAATATAGGTCTCCTGGGGGGGCTTATAAAGAAATCTCATTCTGACCATTTTAATGGCCACTTCCTGCTCTATTTATATATAATCACTTACAAATACTATAAACATAAATGTACAGCCCTGTGGTATAGTATAGAATACCTACTGCTAGTATTACTCCTAGTCCTACTCATTCATATTTGTGAAATGCCAAAAATTAAAATGATTTGATTTGGCTTTTCTTTTGTTTTCTAGCATATGCTCTCGGTTATGCAACATCATTTTTTACAGAATTATCAGGGGCTGAGTAGAAGACAGGTGTTTAGACTCTTGTAATAACTTTCATTCATTTCTCTAACTGTGGCAGCACTGACATCTCTTACTGTGGTCGTGACAGATAATTCTCCTCGGTAACGAACTCACAATGTTTGGGAAATGGCTATGCTAACTCTAAAAGCATTCAGTATTAATAAAGCTCACTGAAGGCAAAGTTGTTACTTTTTCACAACAATCTGCAAACACGAGGAAAACTCCATAGAGAAGGTGCAAGATGTCACTGTTGACAATCTACACTCAAATATCTTCATCCTAACAAAACAGACGTGACGTCTGCTACCATTAAAAATTCATCACCAACAAGATCCAGTTTGTGTTTACCTGTAGTGCCGTCAGCAGAAATGAACACACGGGGTTTCTGTCTGACACAGGAGCCTGAGTACTGGAGCAGATTACTTTGCCACACACATCCTACTGTCATTTATTCATATAGCCGTCCATCCATTATCTAACACACAAGTTCCTGGTCATGATCAAGGGAGAGGTGATCCCAGCATGCAATGGGTGAGATTCAGGGGCACAGTCTGTCATTCACTTGCAGAGATTGTGTGCTATTCAGCCACAAAATGACGTCGATGGACAATTAAGAGTTTTCAGTCAGCCTAAAATGCATGCCTTTCAGACTGTGGGTGGAAACCAGCGCATGCAAAGAAAACTCACGCAAACTCGGTGAGAACATACAAACTCTACAACACGTTTCAAAATTTTTAGCGCAACGCAAAGGAGTGTTTTTTTTTTTTTTTTTGACAACCATTCTATCCACCTCATCTCACAAATCAAAATATTCAGTCATACCAGTAATCCACTAACAACTTGGTTTTCCAAGAATCAGACACAAGCACACAAATACCCTGCAACACAAGTGTTAGCATCTCTCAACATTCTGCTCACACTTTAACCTTGACACCGAGTCACATTTCGATCTTCCCATTAGAAGTGTGCCGCTTCCATCCTCCAAAAAGCACGTTTTGGGAGACAAAATGTCGCTCTGCACAGTGATACCAAAATAACACCGACTCGCTCGCAAGTGTTATTGAAAATGTTATTTTAAAGTAGGCAGAAATGAATTGGAGTCTTCGTGCAAATTTTACTTCCGGGCGCTTCACTTGAGCGCAACGAGCTAGAGATACTGAGGAAACGCAAGTTAATTAAAGACAGACCTGAAAATAAGTTTGTGTGTAATTATTAAAGAAAATCAAATGTATTACTACCGCGTGCACATTTACACCCGTTTCACCAAACTCATTTGTTTTGCGGTCACTTTGACTGAGTGATGATTAGAGTACATTAACTAACTAGATAATTTGAGTTGCTTTCTTTTGCTGCTCAGTATCGTCGCTTGAGCGAACCCTATCAGCAATCTAGTGTAGTTGGCACCTTCACTCATAGAGCCAAGAATGTTTTATGCATGGAGCACATGAACCACAACTACTACTACCTCTTCCTCGTCTGTAATTATGTTAGTGTATTAAGTCAAGTTGAGTGTATTATCGCCTCCATCTGTAGTGGTGGAGAACTACTTGCTTGAGGTTGAATTGCGCCACTGTGGGAATACTTGTGCACAGAAAAAGCTGTGGTGGTGGTGGTGCTGGAGGGGTGGCCGAAGTTTAATTTATTTATTTCCAGGGTGTTTATGGCCAGGCTGCCGGGATCAAAGACATGGTTTGGCTTAAAGGAAAGAGAAACTTTCCATTCTGGGAGAATCATATCTGATCTCTCCCCGCACAGGTTAGTGTGTGTGTAGCTTTTCCTCCAGGTATGACTTCAGAAGAAAATTTTGTAGAAGAAAATTTATTAATACAGCACATTTCATACCCAAAGGTAACCCAATGCGCTTCACAGGAGTAAACATATAAGCATACATATTAATTAAAAAATAAATAAATAAATAACAGTAATCCAACAGAGAAACATACACATGCAAAAAAAAAAAAAAAAAAAAGCTCAGACTAGCTAAAAATGACACTATAAAAGAAATGTTTTAAGTTTGCTTTTGAAAGAGCTAAGTGTGGGGGCATCTCTGATATCCCTTGGAAGGGCCTTACATGTACTTGGGGCATAATAACTGAAAGCAGCTTCTCTGGCTTTACAGCGTATGCGAGGAACTACAAGACCATTGGCTGATGATCTAAGGCTTCTAGTTGGTTCATATGGGACAAGCATTTTTTAATATAGTTTGGAGCAAGGCCATTCAGTGCCTTGTAAACAATAAGAAGGATTTTAAAATCAATTCTGGCATGTACTGGAAGCCAATGCAAGGTCCTCAGAACCAAAAGTTCATTTTTCTTGGTTTTAGTTAAAATTCGTGCAGCAGCATTCTGAATGATCTGCAGCTGTTTAATAGATTTTTGAGGGAGTCCGGGGAAAAGACCATTATAGTAGTCAAGTCTACTAGTTACAAATGCACAAATTTTACTTTATTCTCCTCCTCTAAATTGCGTGTAACTTGTAATTAGTTTAACTTTGATTTGTTTGATCTAAGCTCGTGCCTACCTGGTGAATAAATTATTGTTATTCCTTTAAACTTGCCTGGTCTCAGTGACGCCTAATTCTTTTATCCTTTCTAGCCACGTTACGACTGGTACTTAGGGGGCGATTCCTTACCATTCCAGACTAGCTAGCTGATGTTTATAGGTAGTGATGGGTTTTAAGTTGGATTGCAAATTACGGTCCACCCCTAAAGGATTTATCTAGTACCAGTCCTGGGGATTTGGCCTTGAGGGATCCTTTGGGCTTATAAGCTGGTGTCTGGCCGATCCCCTTAAGGGGCTCTGTGGTGTACATAAATCTGGGTTCATGATATGTTTATGCTCAGAGGCTACTTTGTTTATGCCAAGATGCTACTATCATGGTGATTTCTTCCATCCTCTAGAACTAAGATCTGGCGAGTGCGCTATTACCCGGGGGCGTCGGTTGGGTAACTGGTATTCACGAAAGAATCTGGTGGTGGAGCTGCCCCGAGATTCCCGCATGTTGTCCCTAAATAATAAATTCTAATTTGGAGTCAGATATTTAACGAGGGTATTACTGAATTTGGTATTCTAAATGTATTATGGAGTTAGATTAATTGTAACCGTTGTGCTTTTGTGCCTCGTTCTTTGAACGGAGAAAATATATCCATTTTATTGTGATTCACACCAGCCAGGAGGTCGCTCGAGTTAACGCCAGCCAAAAGAACACACAAAAACCTTCGCCCCCTGCAATGTCCATCTTTGGTATTGTTCTGTGGGGTTTTACGTTTCATTCTGGTATCTGTGATCATGGTATTTTTTCCGAAGAAGAAATTCAGCCACTTTTCAGGATCTCTTCGGACAAACCTGACCGTAAACATGAACACAAAAAACGTAAGTCTCCACGAAACCTCATTCATGAAAATGACAATATTGCTGACCACCACCCTGCTCAAAAATTTTATTTATTTCCACATCCACCATTTTATGTACTTTTATCCATGTGTCTCAGAACCTAACTGCAGATATTTCTACTGTTACAGACACTGTTCATGGGAGGATTTATGCTTTTCCATAAATCTCTTTCCACTTTAGCCCTCTTCTGCTTTATATATCTATGGAATAATCCTGATTTACTGCAACATTTTGCAAAAATAAAACCACCGCTAAGACGTTTGTCTTGTAGTCCTGTGGTCCATTGTTAAAATCTTCACCATGCCATTACAGGCAGTGACTGGAGCTGCTCATGGGCAACATTTGGCTCAGTGGTTCAGCCAGTTAAAGTTCGTTTCCCTCATTGCTCACTAGCGGCCTCCCCTGGTTTGTCAGGAGCATGCAGTCATACGAGCAAACTGCACGCTGACTGTGTTCTCCTCCAAAGGCACAGGCAGTGTGTGATTGTTGGTGTTATTGCCTAGTGTAACGAAGCGGGGGGGTTTATCATCATGAACCTTGATGGAAGCAAGTGCCACCGCGTCCTCCTGATACGATAGGAGCTGATCGCTGCGGTGGATTTAACGGTTTGGCTGTGTTCAGGGTGGGCATAAAGGGGGAGAGAGACTCACCTGTTCTTGCGTTCATAGTAGCAGGAGAACTCTGGTTACCACCCAGGAGGGCAGATATTCCGACCCCATATTCTGTCCCTGGCACCAAGTCTATGGAGGAAGAGGAGAGAGAGAGAGGTGATGGTGGGGAAGGGTAGAGAGAGAGAGAGAGAGAGAGAGAGAGAGAGATGGGATGTTTGAGTACGCATTTCCACTTGATTACCATTTCAAATGTCACACATCAAGCGTGAATGGAAGTGATGCTTCAGGATATATTTTAAACACCAGTGTTAATGAAAACTGTCCCAAAACTCAATACCCCTCATTGAGATTTTGTAAATGAGTTTCCATGTTACCAGACACATGATCGCGTAGCACTAAGACATTTATAATTAATGTATACAATGAGGAACGGTGCATTAAACATTTTCAATTCATCATGTAGATAAGAGTCAGCAAGAAATGAATTCTCTAGTGCCCCTTCATGTAATTCAAATACAGTCCTTTAGGTACTTTTGTACAATACCAGACCAAGACACATTATCATGAGTGTGCTGCATGAGATTTTTAAGAATGCTTTTCCAGAAAATTCATTAATTTTACAAGCTCAGGAAACTAAGCTGCTCATCAATAGCTTTTTACTGGAATTTTGTGAACATCCTCTTTCAAAACTGATAATTGTTCGGAGTAAAAATCAATCTGTGCTTATCAGTCAGCAGGAAGCTGAGAGCCCACATTGATTTCAGAGGCTCTTTGACAAGGCCTTTCTCAGGCAACACAAACTCCAGCTGAGCTCCTTTATGCACGCGCACACACACACATACACACACACACACACACACACACAGAATAATACAGCACAGTGTTCCTTCGTGATCTCCCTGGTTGATTCTCTCGCTGAAGCGTGCTGATCTCTGAGGTGTGTATGTGTGTGTACAGACAACAGCAATATTTCAACAAGTTCAAATCAACTGAAACAAATGAGTTTATATGCCTTACAAGGGCATTGTATAGTAATTTAGCCTACAGTATATACAGCAGTATTTGCAATAAATGTTGTCCTGAGGACAGGTCGGCTCCTAACAGTTGCAGAGTAACGTACGAAACCTCGATCACTCGGGAAGGTCGATGACAGTGGGAGGATGGGTCACAAACTACACCCACTCGGCACAGCGTTAGAGCTGAGATAATAATGTTAATTTAGCAGGGCGTTCACAAAGAGCACTGAAGGTAATTTATGCAGGGGCTTTGAATAACACTGCAGTGCTTAAAAGCAATCTCACCTGTGAGCGTGGTTTTGGTGGTGGGGCCGTCGTTGCGCGGCACAATGATTTTCTCGTACTGGTCTCCGGCGAGGGTGCTGTACACCACCTGGTAGAGCTCAGCCTCGGCCTCACTGTTATCCCACTCCACCTCCAGCGAGGTGGACGTCCGCGACAGCACCCGCAGGTTCTTCGGCGCGTCGATCTCTGAGAAGAACGACAGAACTACAAACGGTTGACCAGTCGGCAGTGGTCCCACCATCCCCACCTCCCCACTCCGCTAAGTTCAGCCAGTCCGCTGGTCGCTCCCCGCTCTGTCTGCAACGTTTTACCGCCAGGCCACAGCGCAGCCATAAATAACTCCCTCGGCTAATCAATTAGCGGCCGCTTTGTACACAAAAACAACTGACCTGTCCAGGGGATGTACAAATAAACAAAGCACTAGTCCCAGGATTCACAGTAAATCACCCGCTAAGAAAAAGAGTGATATAAGGGCCTTGCATTGCGCAAATTTCACAAAATAACTGGCTTTGCCATAAAAGGTAATAATTCATTGTAATGTACAAAATAACAGGAAACACACAGCTATTAAATGTCGCAGAAGGAATGTTGATAAAGATAATGGGTAGACATGTAACAAATATGTAAAATAAGGTTAGTTAATTTGCAGGCCAGAGCTGTAATTTTTTTAGAAAATAAATCTGTAATTATAGCGGGTCGATAACAGAGTTCATAATTTTTTGTAATTAAAATGTTCAGAACAATTTGAAAGCAAGAACAATAATTGTGTTGATGATGGGTTGAGATGCATTCAAACTGACGAATGCAGCAAAGCAGCACATATCTGCACTTCTTCAGCTGTTATATGGGGGCTTGTGTCAGGCAAACTGTAAAATACAGGGGGATCCTAAGTCTTGGGACAAGGGCATAAATTCAAAGGGCTGTAATCCCTTCTCTGTTTATACATTACGTATTTGTTATGGCCCCAATTTGTTATTACATTTATAACACAACAGCAACAGCAAGGGATGACAAACACAGTTTTAACAACTAAAACACATTTAATTTTTAACAAAGACAAAGACTAATAACAACCTACAACTAAAGACCAAGATTGATAAATAAGAAAAAAACAGAAATAATTACAGTCCCTTCTTGGTGGGGTGGCTTGGTGATGTCCTGGATGAAGAAAATGCTCAAACACAGGCAAAGAAATCCACAAAAGAAACTACACAGGTCTTGAACAGAAATGACAGGTCTGGTCACACGTATCCTTCTTCTTGCAATTTCTCCTACTACTTTACTGTCTCAATTCTTTTCCTTATATACTCTTTTGCAGACCCCACCCACATTTAGACCTCTTTTTTTTTAATTTTCTGAGACTTGCCCCAGACATGTCCAGGACATGTCTAAACATGACTCCAGTCTGATCTTAACAAAAAAAGGTAAATACTGCCATCTAGTGGCCTATATTCACATTACACCTCCATTCCAAAAGGGAAAAATTTTGACTCATAAAGGCAAAATTTTTCTTTTCAATACAAAATGGTTAAGTGAACACTTGTCTATATATACATATCATACAATATTCAAACACATGATATATATATACACATTCAAACACGGGATAAGCAATCAGCAATTACATTGTCTGTACCCTTCACATGCTTAATTTCCAAGTCAAACTCCTGTAAAATCAAACTCCAATTCAACAATCTCCGATTCTTGTTTTTCATCTTACTCAAAAACATTAACGGATTGTGGTCAGTGTACACAATCATTGGCTTTTGTCCTGTACAAACATAAACCTCAAAGTGTTGTAAAGAAAGGACGAGAGCCAACAGTTCCTTCTCTATTGTGGAATAGTTTGTTTGGTGGCGATTGAACTTCCTGGAGAAGTATGCCACGGGATGCTCAATGTCATCAGAGTCACTTCTCTGTAGGAGCACAGATCCACAAGCTTGGTCGCTAGCATCGACCGTGATGGAGAACGGTTTGTTGAAGTCAGGAGATTTGAGCACGGGGAAGTGACACAGCAGAGACTTCAGGCGATCGAAGGCTCTCTGGCATGCATTATCCCAGGTGAACTTTACGCCTTTCTTCAGTTGGTTAGTTAGACTGAGAGCAATCTCAGCAAAGTTCTTGCAGAACTTGCGGTAGTACCCGATCATTCCAAGGAAGCGGCGCAAAGCTTTTTTGTTGTCAGGAACTGGAAAGTCCATGATGGCTTGGACTTTAGCATTTATGGGTGCCACCTTACCCTGGCCTATGACGTAGCCAAGATAGGTGACAGTAGCACAACCAAAGTCACTCTTGTTCAGGTTAACAGTCAGGTTAGCCTGGGTCAGGCGCTGGAACAACGTCTCTACATCTTTTAGATGTTCTTCCCAGGAGTCACTCCATGTGATCAGGTCATCGATGTATGCACCCGTGTGTGGCAATCCGGCGATTGTAGACTGTATCATCCTTTGGAACGTGGCTGGGGCATTTTTCATGCCAAAGGGTAGGACTTCATACTGGTACAATCCAGATGGTGTGGCAAAAGCAGAGATGCTCTTGGCCCTCTCAGTTAAAGGCACACACCAATAACCCTTCAATAAATCAATCTTGGTCAGAAACTTGGCTTGCCCTACACTATCAATACAATCATCAATCCTAGGTATTGGAAACACATCAGTTCTAGTTACAGCATTGACTTTGCGATAATCTGTACAGAATCTAGTACTTCCATCAGGTTTTGGAACTAGCACACAGGGTGAACTCCAATCGGAGTTGGAGGGTCTGATAATATCATGTTTTAACATGAACTCAACCTCTTTCTCAGCAATCTTTCTCTTTTCAGGATTCATCCGGTATGGATGCTGTTTTATTGGTTTGGCATCACCAACATCTACATCATGAGAGGCTATAGTAACTCTCTTTGGAACATCAGGAAACAAATCCTCATATTTCTTGATCAACCTTTCAAACTGATCTCTCTGTGAGGGTTCTAAGTGCTGGAGTTTTACATCAAGATTTTGCAACACTTCAGTGTTTGACAATTTACATGAAAGAACTTCAGCTTTAATTCTTGGTTCATCACCTTGAAACTCCCCCTCATCTTCACACGTTTTGACCATTGGAGAATCTGAAGTGACAGCTGCAACCCTAGCATTTCTGTCATGATAAGGCTTTAGCATGTTAATATGACACAATTGTTTTGGTTTTCTCCTATCTGGAGTCTTCACAATGTAATTGAGATCATTGAGTTTTGGCAGAATTTCATAAGGACCATGAAATCTAGCCTGCAATGGATTGGACTGCAAGGGAAACAACACAAGGACCTTGTCTCCTGGTTTAAACTCACGGCTTCTAGCCTTATGATCATACCAAGTTTTCATTTTTCCCTGACTTGATTTCAAGTTCTCTTTGGCAAGGTCACAAGCTGCACGCAATCTTTCCTTGAACTTTTTAACATAGTCTAACAGACTGATATGCGGCTCTTTCTCTTGCCATTGTTCACTCAATAATAGCAAAGGTCCTCTCACTTCATGACCAAACACTAGCTCAAATGGACTGAATCCAGTAGACTCCTGCACTGCTTCTCTAGCTGCAAACAACAGCAAATGAACACCTTCATCCCAGTCTGTCTCATGGTCATAACAATAAGTCCTCATCATTGTCTTGAGAGTGGAATGAAACCGCTCTAAGGCACCCTGACTTTCTGGATGATAGGCACTAGAAAGAATCTGCTTTGCACCTAGTTCATACACAACCTGCTGAAACAATCCTGAAGTGAAATTGCTACCCTGGTCTGACTGAATTTCCCTGGGAAGGCCAAACAACGTGAAGAACTTTATCAAAGCCTTCGAGATTGCAGTTGCCTTGATGTTACGTAGAGGTATGGCTTCGGGGAATCTGGTAGATGCACACATGATTGTCAACAAGTACTGATTTCCAGATCTAGTCTTGGGTAATGGACCAACGCAATCAACAATGACCCTAGAGAATGGCTCCCCAAATGCTGGGATAGGCTGCAATGGAGCTACAGGTGGGTCTAACTGGTGTTTTCCAACTACCTGACAAGTGTGACAGGTTTTGCAAAAGTTGGAAACGTCTTTCCGAAGCCCAGGCCAAAAGAAGTGTTTCATGATCTTATCAACAGTCTTGTTAACACCAAGATGACCTCCTAAAGGTAAACTATGAGCCATTGTTAAGATCTCATTCCTATAGACCTTCGGAACAACAATTTGCCTGACCACTGCCCAATCTGCATTGGCAGGGATATCAGGAGGGCGCCACTTCCGCATCAACACACCATCCTTGAGATAATACCCAACTGGATCTGCGTCTATTTCTTTATCAGGAAGGGCTCTCCTCTTTAGTACACAAATTCCAGGATCATTAGTTTGCTCCTCAATCAACCGCTCTCTGGACAGAGACAAGTCTCCAGACACATCAGAATCACCAGACCCATCCGGCTGGCTGAATAGAGAACTGATAAAAGTATCTGATAAGTCCTCAAACGGAGAAACCATAGTAGGCCAATCAGAGTCATGAGGCGAACCACCTGAGTCCTGACTATTCAATGTACTGGACGGCACCACATCATCATCTTCTTTAGCCTTCTTGGCCATAGCACGAGTCACTGCGCAAGAAGGATACAGAGATGGGTCCTCATCCCCATCTTCAGTGCTCGGCTGTGAAGTAAGATGTACAGGGGGAACTACTTTGCCCCCAGCCAGGTCATTGCCTAGCAACAGAGAAACACCCTTTATAGGTAGACTTGACATAAGTCCCACCTTTACCTGTCCTGTAACTAAATCTGACTTCAAGAATATAGAGCGCAGGGGTACAGATACAGTCCTCCCTTCAATACCTTGTACAAGTATGAAATCCCCTGAAGCGGTCTCATCACGTAACTCCAAAGAGTCCATCAACAAAAGTGACTGAGAAGCTCCGGTATCCCTTAGGATATATATGGGGACAGGAGTAGTATGCTCATTCAGAGCCACAAATCCCTCTGACACAAATGGAAGAAATTCCTCCCTCACAAAGTCAGCTGTATTAGGCTTTTTAGCCCCACAAGAAGCAGGCAATTTAGCAGATTGGTTATCCACTACAGGGGTTTCTAACCTTGTTTTCACAAAGGCATTTGGTTTGGTATCCTTTTCTTTTTCTTTCTTAGCTTTAAGGAACCAACAGTTAGTTGTAACATGACCAGATTTCTTGCAATAACTGCAAACTAGACCACTTCTGTCACTGTCAGCTTTCACACTTTGATCAGACCTGTTACTGGATTTCTGAGCACCATCACCAGATTTGTCTTTGTCTTTGGGTGAGGAATCTTGGGTATCACCGTAACCCTTTTTCTGAAATTGGGACCATTTATTGTTACTGCTAGACTGAAATTTGGACTTATGAGTGAGAACATATTCATCTGCAAATTTGGCAGCTGATTGCAAGTTCAGTGCTTGCTTCTCATTAAGGTAGGTCTTAACATCATCCTTAACACAGTTCTTGAATTCTTCAACTAACACCATCTCTTTTAGTGAGTTGAAATCATCCTTGACCTCCATAGAAGTACACCAGCGCTCAAAGCAAACCTGCTTTTCATTAGCAAATTCAACATAAGTCTGATTTTCAGATTTCTTCAGACCTCTGAATTTCTGTCGGTAAGCCTCTGGAACCAACTCATAAGCTCTCATAATAACCTTTTTGACAACCTCATAATCAGAGGAATCATCTGCAGACAAAGCCGAATAGGCTTGTAGAGCTTTACCCTTGAGGACAGTTTGCAACATCAGAGGCCAGTGTTCCTTTGGCCACTGGCAACTCTTTGCTACCTTTTCAAAACACTGGAAATAGTTGTCAACATCCTTTTCCGAAAATGGAGGCACCAGTTTTACCTCCTGGCTAGCCCGAAATTTATTTTCAGTTTGAATTTTTATTTTTAGTTGCTCCATTTGGAGTCTTTCTTCTCTATCGAATTTCTCTAATTCAAAATCTCTCTGTCTTGCAAATTTTTCTAACTCAAATTCTCTTTGTTTTTCTTCTCTTGCTAATTTTTCTAACTCAAACTGCCTTTGTTTTTCTTTTTCTTCCCTCTCAAATTCCCTTTCTTTTTCTCTTTCCTCCCTTTCAATCTCTAGCATTTTTAATTTAAGTTCCATTTCTATATTTGGATTTTCCACTGGAAACTGTTCCAGATCTCCTGGTGCAAACACATTTTCATCAATGTAATATTCAACTATCTCTCTAGCCAGTCTTGCTTTTCGCATGGCTGGTTTTACCTCTGTCAACTCCAACTGTCTGCAAATTTCTAGCAGTTCTGTCTTTTTAAAAGACTTCAAAACCCCTACGGTTGGTGATGCCAAGAAATCATCCATTGCTGTTGTCAATATATATCTAGGAAAATTCACAAAAACAATTTCACAATTTGGAATGTTAGATTTTCAATAAATTACTCACACAATGGTCTATCCCGGACCTTGAGCCCCCAATTTGTTATGGCCCCAATTTGTTATTACATTTATAACACAACAGCAACAGCAAGGGATGACAAACACAGTTTTAACAACTAAAACACATTTAATTTTTAACAAAGACAAAGACTAATAACAACCTACAACTAAAGACCAAGATTGATAAATAAGAAAAAAACAGAAATAATTACAGTCCCTTCTTGGTGGGGTGGCTTGGTGATGTCCTGGATGAAGAAAATGCTCAAACACAGGCAAAGAAATCCACAAAAGAAACTACACAGGTCTTGAACAGAAATGACAGGTCTGGTCACACGTATCCTTCTTCTTGCAATTTCTCCTACTACTTTACTGTCTCAATTCTTTTCCTTATATACTCTTTTGCAGACCCCACCCACATTCAGACCTCTTTTTTTTTAATTTTCTGAGACTTGCCCCAGACATGTCCAGGACATGTCTAAACATGACTCCAGTCTGATCTTAACAAAAAAAGGTAAATACTGCCATCTAGTGGCCTATATTCACATTACATATGTAAGAGCAGCTTTAGCTTACAGCTTACATCGATGTGGAGTGAAACCCACAGGAAACACATCCCTTTAAAATTATGTCTTTGTTTTTTGTACAATGTATTTTCTACTGCGAGACATGACACTCAGATCCAAAATGTTCTGCGGGATAATCATAAGTTTTGGCATGCCAATCAGAAATAATGGCATGCTAGTTGCCGATAATGTCAGAAAAATCAGCATGGATGACATGCTCATCGATGTTCGCAGAAAGCGAATCGACGTAATGGCATCATAATCGCTGATGAAGACATGCCAATCAGCACCAACGCCATGCTAATCTGCACAAATGACATGCTAATCGGCGCAACCAGCAAGTTTATCGATGTTAATGCCATCATAATCGGTGATGAAGGCATGCTAATCAGGGCTATCGCCATGATAATCAGCGCTAATGCCATGCTAATGAGTGCTAACGGCGATCATATCCAGCCGGGCGGGCAGGTGCTCACCGGTGCTGAACTCTGTGGAGACGGCGTCGCTCTCGTTGCCACGGCGGATGCTACTGACCGCCACCTCGTACCGTGAGCCCGGCCGCAGCACCTGCAGGGAGTACTGGCTAAGGGTGGGCTGCAGCCGGAAAGTGGTCCTGGGCCCATCGGGCCCCACCAGCCTGTACCGCAGAATGATCTGATCCACCCGGGCTTTGGGCGGAACCCACTCCACAAACGCCACCGTGTCCGAGACATCGCGCACCACCAGATTGCTCGGCCTGTCGATCACTGCGGAGGATTGAAAATGCCTCATTTAACCAAAGCGTCTTCACTCTGATGTCACTGCCCATCATACTTAGAAAGTTCCGGGGTTTGTGAGTAAAAGCACCACCACTTATATCTCACACTCATGAAATGACCCAGCTAATATCAAAAATCAGTTCTTCCTCCTAGCTAAAATCCTAGAAATGCAGGAGAGGGCTTCAACTTTCTGAACCTCAGTTGTACACCACTCTTGTTCATCTATCCACTGTTTGAGATGCTTATGCCTGTTAGTGGACATGGGAGAGCTTGGGATCTATCCCAGCATGAAAAGAGCCACCCTGGACAGGTCACCAAGTGAGTTTACAGGGCAGATATGAGTAATTTAGTCCCATATTATTTAGCTGAAATATCAAGTTTCTGGACTATTGACAGATGTTAGGACACTCGTGGAAACTTGTCCACTGTCCACAAGTAAACTCTTGGCAGAAAAGACCTAAGAGGGAATCAAACCTGAGACCTTCTTGCTGAAGGGTAGAATCACCCTCGACTCCACAATCCCACTGAGAATGATCATTTTTCGCCAATGCAGGAGAAATTGAATTTTTGCCTGCATTATGAAATGGTTTAATATATAACACAGGCCAGCCTCATAACACATCTCCCCCAAGAAGTCTCTGGATACTGTTCAGTGGGTGCTGTTTCACACAGAACATTCCAGAACATGATTGCTATTACAAACAAGAACACATTGTGGCCAATATCCTAAACCACCATGAAATCCCATTTTCAAATCCAGTCATGCTCATGACTAGCAGCACACACACACGCAAACACACACAGTTTCATTCGTGTAGGTGAAGTAGTTTCTAATGAAACTTGTCTCCACTTATCTTGACGGATAGACGGACGGGCGAGCTTCATTGCAATGTCCCCCTCCCCTTCGTGTCATGGCGGGGGATAGAAATATTAATCAGCAATATGTTATCAGCAGTGAGAGTAAGGCATCTCCAGACAGGCGTGCAGCACATCCTCCTGACAGCAGGGGGTTATTTGTGTCTCTGTCACAGCTACTGATCCCACAGATGAATAATTAATTCACCATACAGGAGAGTGGCCATCGCAAAACCACAGCTCTGCTCAATCACAGAACAAGTAAAGATGTGACGATTGCAAGAACACTTCATCTGTCTTTTACCCTCTGAGGGACGCTACAGGATGCTTAAGATGCTGTTCTTTAAGAGAAGCGCGGCAAATAATTCCAGTGTGAACTGGAGAAACCTCTGTCACTCAGGAGGGGGCGGTCGAAGGATGTTCCTCAGACCTCAGCGACTCAACGCAGCACGAGACTCGAGAAAATTAGGTTAATTTCAGCAGGGTGTTTGTAAAAAGCAATTACACAGGGTAATTTACGCGACAGGGGCTTTGAATAACACCGCAGATATTAAAAGCTCATCTCTTCACCCCAAAGTCCCCCACCAACACAAGGCAGGATCAGACTTCAGGCGCACACACAAATCCAGTTCTCAGTTTTTATTGTAAATCATGGTCAGACAATCCAGGTCGGTCAGAGGCAGTGAGATTTCAGTGCATAAGGGAGAAAACAGAGTCATAATCAAAATGGTATTCAAGTGTGTATGCCAAACCCTAATCATAAGAAGTCAACAAAGCCAATTGAAAAAAAAAAATCAAACACGCATAGTCAATCAAACAGAAGGAACAGGAAAGATTCGTAATCAAAAAACAAACTAAGGGAGCTTCCAGTTTAACGAGCATGGGGTAGGACGTGCTTTGCTCTAGCTCCCGCTACTTTTAACTTTTAAACTCACCTTTTCAACTTATTCTCAAACCAATCTTGATTTCTTTTCCTTTCTTTCTTTCTTTTTTGATAACTTGGTAGTGTTTCGTCTCATAATGCCACCTAAACTTGCCAAGACGAGTCATAAAACCGAGCCAGAGGCTGGTGCTGCTGTTAGCAGTATCAGTCAAGCGGATTTGGTAGCGTCGTTAGCCGAACTCAAAACGTCTCTGCTTGCCGAGTTGAAAAAATCTTTTGAAAACGTGAATGGGAAACTAGATGGGCTTCAGGAGACAGTTAATAGTCATAGCGAGCGCCTGGATTCCCTGGATGGTAACGCAGCTTCGCTCCATCAATGTCCAGCTAAAGTGGAGGATTGCTGTGAAAGACTACAGGGTGATGACACCAAACTAAAGGCAAAGCAAACCAAGTTGAAGAGGAGAAATATGAGGAACAACATCCTTCTTATTAGTCTATGTGAGGGGATCAAGGGCCCACAGCCCAGCAGGTTTTTCTTGCAACTGTTAGAGGATGTATTTGGACAGGACATCTTCCCCTCACCTCCGGAGTTGGACCGTGGCCATCATAGCCTGGGCCCCAAGCCCGGTCCTGGAGACAGGCCGCGGCCTGTCATTATCGGTTTTTATCGGTATCTTAACAAAGAACTGGTGATTCAGGAGGCCAGGAAAAGGGGCGATTTGAGGTACCGGAACAACCCACTCAGTATCTAAGCGGACTACAGCTCTGACTTGGTTAGCCAAAGGAGAAAACGGCGTCAGTAATGTCAGACTTGAGCAAGTTGGGACTGAAACCAAAGAAAACTCTTAAGTGGTTAGTTTTGATACCGGTGAGATATGTGACTGCTTCAGTATCAAGAAGTGAGTATTGCTGCGTGTTATATAAGAAATGTTTTATTTCTGATTTGTTTACTGTGTTGACGAAGGCATGCTTTTAAATAGGCACTGTATATTTTTTTGATAAGGCTTCACCAAACTACCTGTTATCTGGTGGGTTTCATCTTAATGCTATTGAGCAGGATGGAGGGATTTGTTTTGATAGGATTAATTACAGGAGTATTTCAGCTAGATAGGGTAGGCGTGCTGTTTGTTCTCACAGCTAGTGGCACCTGGGGTTTCTGGGGAGGGTCATTTTGTTTCACTGTAGCCATGGATAGACTAAAGTGCTGTACTTTTCCCTGTTTTTATATTTTTCGGTACCGGGCCAGAATATTTGGGGACCGTGGAATTACAAATTAACATGAAACGGACTGGGCTGAGGTTTTGAGGAAAATTAATCTTCAATGTGTGCGAGACATTCTCTTATCCAGTTCAAAGTGGTACACTGAGCTCATCTCCATAAATCTAAATTGGCCAGAATTTACTCTCATACTGATCCAACGTGTGACAGATGTAAATCGGCAGAGGCCAATTTAATACACATTTTGGTTTTGTCCCAAGATACTGCAATATTGGGAGGATATTTGGGATGCACTCTCTAATGTACTTAGTCTAATATAACCTTAAATCTGCTCCTACTACTGTTTGGGGTCACTGTTGAGGGGTTAGGATGACCTGTTTGGGGTCCGAAGCTCATTGCTTTTTTCAACATTGCTAGCACGCCGCCTCAACCTCCTGAAATGGAAGGATGCTGCTCCACCTACAGTTTCACAATGGATTAAAGATGGGCTATTTCACCTTAAATTGGAGAAAATTAGATCTGTTATGAAGGGCTCTGAAAAGAAGTTTCACCAGGTGTGGAGGCCTTTTATGACGTTTTTTGATCAGCCATCGATAAAGGGACAAGAATGAATTTTTTACTCAGTATTCTGGCTGATTTTTTTTGACTGATGTTCTACATATTTATGTTTTAGAGATCGTCTTTTTTTTGTTTTTTTTCCCTGTAAGCATCAGTGGGGATGGGGAGTGTTTTGTGGGGTGGGCTGTTTTTTACCTTTGTATACTATTGTTTAAACTGTAATAAACAAATTAAACACAAAAAAAAAACAAAAAAAAAAAAAACAAATCAGAACCAGAAAATCCCAGGAATCAAAAATCAGACACAGGGGAACTAGCTTGACAAAGTCCCCCTGGAATACACAGAAATGGGGGAATTAAAGGGAAGCAAAGGGCCTGATTACATGGGGTGCAGGTGTGTTGAGCTGAGGAACGCGCAGGGAGGTGTGGCTACAATTAGGGGAACGAGTGAACATCATGAGGGGCGATGCAGGAGCAGGAGTGAAAACACTTGGCAGGGGGCAGAGGAAATGGAATACTAGACTAAAACATAGAACTGCGAAAATAAACCGGCCAACATGGAAAATAGTAAATACAAGAGACGCATAAAACAGAATAAGACAGATTGAGATACTGACACCCCTCAGCACACAAATTCAAGCAATGTCAGTGACCCAGTGATAGCCCACTGATTCCAGAGGGGCCATTACTGTGGAAGATTTCAGAGAGAGACATTTAGATTTCACTGCCAGGTGCAACAGTCAGCCAAAATACCGATATCAAGCGAGAGAGAGAGAGAGAGAGAGAGGGGGGGGGTGGAGACAGAGAGAGGGAGAGGGAGAGATAGAGAGAGATTTTGAGCAGTAGCAGCAGCAGCGGTACAGGACTGAGGCCAGGCTGTTCCACATCTCCCTTTATCTCCCACCATATTTCTTCTTCCCTCATAAAATGGCAGCCAAGTTTTCAGAACTTTTTTTGAACATCTGTATGGGGCCTGTTTGTGTACAAAATGCTCTCCTTATTCCAAACTTGAAACCGATGCCAGAGATGCATTATTTCTAAAGCACTGAATTCAGCACCTGTAGCTACACTCGAGTGCTGCACTTATAAAGTAAATACCTTACTTTTTTGCCCAAGGTGATACTGCCAATAACTTTTAAACTTTAAATAACTTGTTTATATGCATATTCTCAAATTCCGCAAACTGTCAAATTAAATTGGCATCATATGAAAACTCCAAAAATAGATTTGCCAATCCCCAACAATCAGAAGCTCCCATTTTTGTTGTGCTTCACCTGAAGCCTGTCGGATTAATAGAATCAGTCAAAGCTTTATTGAGCGCAGAGAAGCTAACATTATTACCAACACAAATTGAATCAACCATTACAGAAACATGCCTCTAAGGCAAAATCTTGATTGGCCGCCTGCACAAGACTTCTATTTCCCGATGGGAACATTGATTTAATCACTCCACCTTCCCATTTCATGAAATTGGAGATAAGCAAAGTAAGTTTTTGTTTGTACATTTATTCAATAATATAGCATCTCTTTTCACCAAATTGCATATTCATGCATTCTGCTAGTGGCCAATATAAATTGCCATCATATTGAAACATATTCAGAAATAAACAGCCGTAGCATTATTGATGTATGAGCACTGACATTTTGAGAAATGACCCACACTTGGGAGCCATAGTAACAGTATTACTTGCTTTTATAAGCAGGTAAAGTCATGGCAGAACCCCTGAGAAATGCATTAGCATTAGCGTTAGAGGCAGAACCCCTGTGAAATGCATTAGCATTAGCGTTAGCGAACACTGGAGAGTTCTGGACTGAAGCCTAATAGCTTTCTGCTGAGATCTCCAGCAACAATTACTGACTCCTTCACCAGAGGGTAGGACACTGAAGGACCTGAGCCAACCAGACTCAGCTGAAGTCTATTTTAATACATTTCCCAAGTGGAGATCCCAAGGTTTCCAATGATAGCAAATATGTCCTGCTGAATGACAGAAATTTGTATGAAACAATGCACAAGATTTAGATATTTTCCATGAGATGTAATTTTCTGACCATAAAAAAGACGGCATCCTAGGTTTGAATATTTCTGTCAGTATAAGCGCGATATAGCTTCAGCGAAGAGTAAGTTGTCCTACAATATGATAAAGATGCTTTTTCCAGCTTTGAACCCAGTTTAAGGAAGACTCAAATTTTGAGTTTAAGGGATTATAGGCCATGGAGTTGGACTAGGACTGCAGACATGCAAATTTAAACACTTAAATATTAAAATAGACATCTGTCCACCCAAAAGGGATTTCTTCCAAAACTCATGAGTCCCCCAAGAATAAGACTTGTAAGAGTCGCACCAAAAAATACATCACATTTTCACACGCTGAGAGGGCCATGCAGGGCCACTTGTTCTCCTTAACTCTCCGTCTTACTCACACATACACACGTGAGTGCACACACACACACACACACACACACACACACACACACCAGACAAATGGATGTTTATTTGACTTTCCCGCAACTTTATGTTCTTCCTGTTTCTTTTCACTTTTGCTAATTACACATACCGAACTCGATCACCGTTTTGAAAACATTATTTTCCCTTTTCTTGAACCGGTGATAAATCTTCACAAGCATAAATGATTCAGAAACTCCAAATCTGTCTCAGTCTGAGAAATAAGATATCTGCAGTGTTAATGCATTATTAATGAGCACTCATGAATAATCAACAGCACTCAAATTACAACCGACATCGCTGACTCTTCTGGAAGCTAATGGGGTTTGCGTGGCGGTGGCTCGCACTGAAACGTTCTGGAAAAGTTTAATTTAATTTAATCCCTGTGTCTCTTACTGTCACCATGAGAGATTTCTGGCTGAGGTTTACATTACGAACATAACTGCTGGCAGACTGACCCATTCATCAATCTGACGTTTCTCATTAGCCACAGCTGTGTGTAACTTCTGAAATATGGAGGGACTTTCGATAGGATTAATTACCATCGATACAGTCGCTAAGAGATGGAGGGAGAGACACCTGTGATGGACTGAGGGACAGACGAGTGTATGAACGCAGGTGTTTAACCAGGTTTAAACGTATTACTGTGGAGGGTTATGGATTTCAAGAAATAAAAGGGGAAAATTATGACATATTAAAATACTTCATCTCTCTGGTTAATCCATGAAACTTTCCTGACCAATGATTTGTTGTGAAACCCATTGAAAGCTTCATATTTTGCTACTTGGGGCTCGGCCCATTTCTTTATCAGTAAGTGAAAGCCCAGCTGTATCAGTGGCGAGGGGTGGGACTCACGCGTGGTGACGGTGGCCGTTATGGGCTGACTCCGGCCCTGGTCCTTTAGGGCCACCAGGTTGACAGTGTACTCCTCTCCGGGCCGAAGGCCGGTCTGGTTGAAGGAGGTTATGGTGCTGGGCAGCTGAGCCGTCATTCCTCCTTCATTATCCTGTCAGAGCACATGAAATATCCGCCATCAGTCCTGCAGATCCCCTGTATACAGACATGGAGCTGCGTTTATCTGTATTTACTGTAAATTAGGGGTCAGGACCCAGAACAGGACATGGGAACACACTGTGGTTGTCAGAATGAGTCTGTAGTCCGTTAGGCAGTGATTGGATGAGCATTTGAAAGGTGCAGAATCACGTTAGGCCCTGATATTAACATATATATCACTGACTGATGGTAATTCTGCTAACATTATTCTTAATACAATTAATACTTCTACAACTACAACTGCTACTTCACATAATACTGTAACTATTACAACAACTACTACTATTATTATTGCAACTACGTACAGCTACGACTTCCACTATCACTGCTGCAACTTCTGTTACTGCTACCATGAATACGCCTAAAAAAATCATCATCATCATTATCAAAATCTTTAGAGTTGAGGAGGTAAACACATGGAAAGGTGCGTGTGTGCGTGTGTGTGTGTGTGTGTGTGTGTGTGTCTCACGTCCTCAGTAAAGGCTGCTGGTTGAATTAGTCCTGTTCTTATAACAGCAGGGACTGTAGTGGGGTTTGGGGTTCAGAGACTCGCCCTCTGTCCTTTACCCCACTAATGCTCTAATGCCATTATTACACACACGCACGCACACACACACACACACACACACACACACACACACACAATCTGCAGCTGTGTTCCCTTACAAAACACTCATACACACCGGCACAAACACACACCTTCAGATAATAAGAGTAATAAGCACATAGGAACTGGTAAGCAATTGGAGACCATAAATTTCTGGCCTAAAACGAGCATAATTTTCACAGTCACAGTACAGCCCACAGCAATACAACCTCTGCCGAGCTGCACCATATATCACCCGCTTTTCAGTGTGCTTCCCCACGCAGGTCAAGAGGTGCCAGTTTTGGAGCTTTTATGTCACTGCTTAATTCAGAGAATTTCGTCAGAAATCACTTCAATCACATGCAAATGGTGCATTTGGTCGCCTTCGGTGTGATTGTCTTGGCCGTTATTTTCTATCAGAAATGTGCCAGAGGTGGACATGAATAAACAGGGGGAAGGAGGGAGGCCCCAGGCTCTACTAATGCAGAAATAAAAAGCTTCACACAACAGTTTTATTTCACAATCTGATTGGACAGTGGCCTCTCCCACATATGAGCTTCAGAGTGGCACTTAACCATCTCAACAATCCTTCAAACTTTAACACTTATATCGGAGCCAGCCGAAAAGTACAGCAATGCTTGACCTGTAGTCTGACACATTGAATTCATGCTTCAATAAGTTACGATGCATTTGTATGTTTTTAAATGCATTTTGAAAAGTGTCTGGTCTGCAGTGAGCACATTTTCTCTCTGATACCTGCACATGTATCGCTGTATATAATGTCAGCAGGTCTGCACACTCCTCTCCAAATGCCTAAAACGCTCTTTATACCACATACAAAACTGTTGGTCCAGGCCATTCTAATAAATGCTTGACAAATAGAGGACAAGAAAGTCAGTTTCCCTTTGAAAAAGACAACTACAGGAAAGATTGCTGACACAGAAGTTAATGTACAATAATTGCACATCAATGTCTGCCGACAAAATCCATCTTCTCACCAAGACCAGATATGAGCAAAATGAAACATGCAATTCACAAATGCATTAAACAAATCATCGGGCCATCAGGAGGGGGGGGCAAGGGTACAAGACCCCTGCCCTCCCCACGGACACCTGCCCCGCTCCACCACAGCCCCCCCCGCCCGCAGCGGAGCCCGAGAAGCCCTCCAAGCCCGCGGAGCCCAGGAGAGGCAGATCAGGCCAGGGCCAGGGCCAGGGCCCACCCACCCGCGCACCGGAGTAGGAGGGGGGGCATTCCCCCCCTATCCCCCCAGCCACCCCCCAGCCCCGCACAGCCCCATGGCCAGGGATCAGACCCGGGGGCATGGACGGGCCCCCCAGCAGTTGACGCACCACGCCCCCAAGACTGGTGACAATCAGATAGACCTGCACCCACCGGTAGTCGCGGACCAATAGCGGCCGGGACAGCAGAGAGGAGGCATCAAGGGTGAGAGGGGGGGGCGGAGCGGGACACCAGGGGGCCCCCACCCCGCCGGTCCCCCCCAAGTGAAGCCCGGGGACCCAGGCCCCGCCGTATCTATCTTGTTTTTTTTTTGTTTTTTTCCCCTCTCCTCTCCTCTTCTCCTTTTTCTGTTTTTGTTTTTGTGAGGTGCATTAAAGTAGGAGGGCAGGAAGGGAGGTGTGTGTGTGTGTGTGTGCCGGGGGGCAGCAGAGCTGCAGTGCACCTCTGCATTACAGTCTGTCCCCTCATGCCCCTCCCCAGCCCATCCGACCCCCCCAGACTTGTTTCATCTGTTTTGTTTATCAGTGGCTATGTATCCTATTGTTGTGAAGTGCATTAAAATAGGAGTGCAGGGAGGGAGGAGGGGGGGGGGGTGGCAGAGCAGCACTGCACCACTGCATTACTGTCTGTCCCCCCATTTACCCCTCCAACACCTTACTTAACCCAGCCTCCTAGTCCTATTATTCCCTGCTCTGTCTCCTATTCTTGTGTAATGCATTTAAAATAGAAGTGCGCGGTGGGAGTTGCCGGGGAAAGGGGGGGAGAGAGCCGCAGCGCACCACTGCCCTGCCGTCTACCCCCCCCGTACTCCTCCAACACCTATCCCAACCCGCACCCCTAACCCTGTTGCTGTCCCTGTTCTATGTGTTTTTCCTGTGGAATGTATTGACTGGGGCAGGGCCTGTCTTCTCCAACTCCGCCCGAGGGGCCCCACGGGGCATCGGCGCCCCAGAAGCCCCCGACTCTCACCACCCCCAAGCCCCCCCCAGCATACCCCAGATCCACGTCAGACACGACCCCCAACCACCATGAAGGGCCAGGGTGCAACTCCAGGAGGCAATGAACCGACACCCACAGAGGAGGAATACGAACCACCCGGATAAACCAATCCAGCCCCCAAAACACTTTTTCGATTTCACAAGAATCTAAAGAAGCTGGTTTCAGGTACAAAGTTGGGACGGGGTGGTCTAATTTCGAAATTGGACTGACTGTTTTGCCGGTCGCAAAGCGCTCCACATCCCATCTCAATAACTATTATGAGATTGCGGAGTTTGGGGGAGTGCTTCCTGGCCTTGGGGGGTCCAACCCTCAGTTTCAGATCTTGATTTCCTGAGTGACTGAGGAAGGTTTGAAGCAGAACCCAAGAGAGAGAAGCTGAGACACTGGGGACCTGCTGCTAACCCCTCCCCCATCCTGCACCTCATCCACAAGATTAAAGTCCTTACTGACCCGAACACACTGCTCTGTTCAGTGCTGAGACTCTCAGTCTCTCTCTGCGTCTGTATCCACAGCTTTTATTTATGCTGTTTCCTTTCATCTATGAGATATAAAAGCCTCGAGTCGACAAAACCCCTCCCACTTTCAGCGCGCCTGACAGAGAGGGAGAGGACAGCTACATAAATGACATCATGAAGGGACACGGCGTCCACTGAGGGGGGAGAGGAAATAAACACGACTAGGATGACATCACCATCATTAGGTTTCTAGAACTCCTCAGAGCAACGAAACTCATCAACCCACCGAAGTGTACGATAACCCTGAGACGCCCTGCCCATCGATCTGGCGCGGTCGCTAATTTCTCATCGTCTCGCTACAAAAAAAAAAAAACAGTCCAGACACGTGACTCTTCACTTATTGGTGCTGCCTGTGCTGATCTGAATAAAGGGCTATTTAGCTGAAGACTAGGATTGATCAATGCTTCTGAAATTGTCCAAAAGCAGTTTCAGTTACTTAGAAAAAATAGGGCTGAATTTGGATTTGACGCCCAGATTTCATGATCCCTGATGTACGGCTACAAATACCCTCACCTCATCACTCACTAACACTGTATCAAATTATTAATGCAACCAAATATGCATCCAGTGTATCCCACGGTAACCAAGTAGGAAAAGGTTACAGAGAAGCAGGCGCCTAGAGCACAGATATGAGCAGAAAATAATTACAAACTGTCATGTTTCAGACCCACCACAGGGGGCAGTATATCCAGGGAAATCCTTACCTTTGGGATGAAGCTAATCTCCCAGCCATCAAACGGATAGGACAGGGGATCCCACTGCACCTCCACGGACGTCTCTGTGACGGATTTGAAGAGTAATCCGTCAGGATTGTACAGATCTGTGAACAGAAGGGGGGCAGGATTAGTCTCCTAACAATCACCGTACCATCAGCCCGCCTCTGCCCCGCCCCTCTCCTCAGGAGCAAGGTGATCTTGTCTGAGATAGAGTGATGGATGGGTGGGGGTTGGGTGGAGGGTGGTGTTTTGAGGGGTCAGTTGATGGGCTCAGATGCGTAACGCTGAAGGCTGTAATGCCTGTGTGGAAAGATGGTGGGGTCACAGAAGTGTGGGAGAGACTGAAAAGGTCGCGGTGAGTTCAGAGGAGACTGACATCCATTAGGTGCCCTTCTGCCCCCCAGTTTACTGTGTCTCTGTCAGATTCTCTCCTACAAGTCGATCCTGTCCAAGCAGAGGTGTTAGAACCACAGAAATCTTCATCGGAGGGCTTAACATTGCGGCCCTACATGCCACCATGCCGCCCTCCCCCCATGCACACACACACACACACACTCACCTACACACCCGCCCAAAGAGCCAAAACATGAAATTTGAAATCACCTCAAACTGCATTCACTTGACTGATGCCACTTTCTCTCTAGAACAAGCAACACTGCTATTTCCACACGACTATCACAGACCCTTCACTGTGTCGCAGTGAAGATGTGCAGAGCTGTAATAACAACAGACCGGCGGAGTCCTGCTCTATTGTTTGGCTGCCCAGAATCCGAAAGCGATTATCCGGCTCAGATTTCAGAATCCAGGCTCCGTAATAAAACCCCCTCGACTCCAGACCCTTTCAGGACATGTTCTGTATCAGATTTGATCTGCTTCCACTTTCTTTTATTATTTGACAGTTAACGGCAGTCTGGGGAAAAACACCAGAAGCTTTTGCAGATTCCCAGAATGGGCCAGTCCATATGGAGCAGTTAAACATCCACTTGTAAATCCCAGGGATTTAGCTGTGCAGCGGAATGGAGACGGTAGTGCTGAAGACTGGAGAGCTGTGCCAGGCTGGTATATTTACTCAGCAGCTCGAGGACGGCTAATCACCTCCCTGTTGGCGTGAGCTGGGCTGTTTTTCCCGGAAACGTCTCACCCCACATCTTCAAACTCCAGCCCCCCCACCCCCCTGACTCCGCCAACCACACACTTCACCAAACTCATCAGAACAGCGTTCGCTGGTGCAGGGCTCTGAGGAAATAACTATCCTGTTTCTGTTTTCAAACACTCAGTTTAAAGTCTGAGAACATTTTACATCAGAAGAGTGTTCTGAAAAGTGTTCTGAAAATGACAAAAACCACATCAACACCCTTATACACAAACATGTACTCACCTGGGTGAGAAAAAAAAGTTTCAAGCCCAAAATTGTAATATATGAAGCTTTTAATTGTCCTAACAACAAGTCAGTAGTCAGAAAATGAGCAAGAATTAAACAAATCAATAAAGTAACTCAGTTGGGGAAAGCTTTTTTCTTCTGTTTCTGTAAACATTTAAGCAGAGAGCTTTTCACAGAAAGAAGAGTTTAGAAAATCACATCTTATCTCCCATCTTTGTTCGCAAGACTTCAATTTTGATCTTATCCCTTTTTTCTAAGAAGTGAACCTATGTCCAAGGATAACATATTGGGCCATTTTTAGCATTTTTAGTTTGTGTGTCCAGGATGTTTGACACAGCAATCATGTAAAATGAATTAATTGACAGATGTAAAACACGCATAACATTACATGACATTACAGGAACGTAGCTGACGCCCTTATCCGGAGCGACGTACAAAAGTTTGGTACAAAAGTGCTGAGCTCCAAGGAGGCACGTTAAAGTGCCATTCGTTCAGTGACGAGAAATGCTTCGTGAAATTTGTGACAATTGAACAAACAGTAGCCAAAAAAAAAGAGAATAGTAAAGTTAACAAAGACCAGTGTAGCTACCAAAAGAGAACTAAATAACAACAGTCAGGGAACGTGGCCGTGACGTCAGCAGAGTCATACTGAGGGCAGTGAAGTTGGGGGAAGGTGGAGCCTGAAGAGGTGGGTTTTCAGGCTGCGCTTGAAGATGCTCAAGGACTCTGACGTTCTGATCTTGACGGGTAGATCATTCCACCAATGGGGAGCCAGGACAGACAGCAGTCTTGAGTGGGAGGAGCAGGCGCGGAGAGGAGGTGGAGCCAAGTGACCAGAAGTGGCAGAGCGGAGTGTTCTAGAAGGCATGTATGGTCTAAACAGTTTCTGTGTGTATGCTGGAGCTGTTCCTTTGACTGCCTGATAAGCCAACATCACTGTCTTAAACTGAACGGGAGCCGCAATAAGCAGCCACTGAAGGCTCGTCAGCAGGGGGGTGATGTGGGGGTGTCGAGGGAGGTTGTGTAAACTCATTGTGGGCCGATTTTTTTCCACACACGAGGTCTGACAGAACTCAAGTTCAATATCAAGGACACTGGGGCATGTGGTGGAGAGAGTGATGTATGTCAAACATGGTGGACATGGCCAGACAAGCTGTTAAATAGTGATCCCCCTGGGGTGAGTAAAGTCTAAATCTTTTAATCTTTTAACATGCACCATTGCTGACTTACACTCTCTTCGCGGTTGATTAAACTTTTACAGTATTTGCCAGGCTGAGCTCTGCACATTGAGTTGATATTTGTCCTGGGATTGAAGCAGCACCAGCACTAAAGCTGATGCCTCGGAGGATTGAGAGTCCAGGCCTGGTGTCCGAGACTGATCCCCGACAGAGGTACTGACACTGAATCATGCTGATCTTTGTGTGAGGTACAGTTCAGGAACCACTCGCGAGAGACAGAAATCCAAAAATCGTATGCCTTTATTGGAGTCCGAGTCAAAGCCAAAAAACACAGGAATTGCCAAGCCACAATACGAAATCCAAAAACAGTGTCGACTAGACAGGCAGGGGTCAGAACCAGTAAGACAGATGAGCAAAGGTACAAAAACGATAGGCAAAAAGTCGTAGTCGATGAACGAAGTCAAGGGTCATACACAGGGCATCCAAACACAGATATCGTGGTCATACAAAAATGGGTCGAAAATCCAGAAAGACAAAAACACTACAAAAGGGCAATGGCAAGAATCAAGGTCGGACTATCCATTAGCAGCAAAACAATATTCTATGGCATACGAGGCGCTCTGCACAAAGAAGTATTTATCAACATTCTGACAAGAGCTGTGAGTGAAAAGACTGCTTAAATAGACAAGAGGAAGGTCACATGCTATGCAGGGAACAAGTTAATTAAGTCCTGTACAAGTCTTGAGCTTGTGCTAACCCCGGTTTCGATGGAATGAAGCGACTAGGAGTATTGCTACTCCCCCTGGATGGGATGCCAGTCCATCGCAGGTACTCCCCAACTCTTAGACAAATTTCCCTGCCTATTTGCTGGTACCCATTTATACACCTGGGTGGAGTGAGCCGTCAAGTGTGGGAGAAAAGTTTTTTGCCCAAGAACACACCGCGAGGGCAGTGGCCGGGGCCGGGGTTTGAACCTGGGACCTTTCAATCACAAGTCAAGCCAACTATCGCTATTTACAAAGGAATGAACATGAGAAATCACCTAATCGCATGAAAAAGGCAAAATCCTAAACGCGGATAGGGATCACAAGACAATCCTATAGGCAGAACAAACAGATCCGGTTTGGGATTTCTAAGTGCACAGAGTGAGTGGCAGAACAGTGATTTGACAGGTGCAGAGAATCTGCAAGACACACAGCAAAGTACATTGAGTGAAGGCAAGAGGCGGGGACTAGAACAGGGCGAATGCTGAGAGATCGTTAGTCAATTTGTAGAGTGCAGCTATACAATCCCTAGTGCTTGTTAGTAAGTTAGTACTACGTAAAATGTTAGTATTGGTTAGTAATTTAGCAAAAACAACAAACTGTTAGTATTGGTTAGTAATATAGAAAAAGCAAGATAAAGGAAGTAAATGAGAATGGAAGGAATGGTTGAAACCCAGAATCCATTAAATCACTAGAAAGTGCGGCACGCAGTACTGGGGCTGAGAGCAAACACATGGCAGAAGACCAGACAGGGGGAGACAAAGTGCAATTCATGGTAAAAACCAAAGCATGGACTGGAATGTAACTGCAGGAATGGAATATAGCAAAATACAAAACATGGAAAAACTAAATTAGACAATACATGAACAAATCTAAGTAACCAAATCACAATACATAATCCAAGGCAGAGTCAGACATAGCAAAGATCCAAATACAAACAAGGCAAACAGATCAGAATCATGACAGTCAGAGCAGAATCATAACACTTTAGCTAATGGGTCACTTCTATTTTTACCACTCCCATTTGGGGCTGTCGCAAAACACTTTCATGTGCTTAAATCTACAGAGAACAGTCGCTGCTATTGATGAATCGTTGTTGCAATAGTCCTTGCGCATATCGCATATGATAAAGAAATAGGGCCCAACATATCATCTGACAATACTACACTTAAAAATAAATAAAGACACCTTTATTCCAACGCAAGTTCTGCCTTATGGATATATAAATGGCACAGCTGACGCATCAAAGGATTTATCGTCAAGCCCTGCGTCCGAGACAGATCCACAACAGCGCCGGAGACGCAGAAGGATGGCGCTTATAAAAGATTTTCTATGGGAAACGCAGAGTTGCAGCATTTTGCTGGAAGAGCTCAGGCATCCCGAAATGAACTGGCCAGCTGTGTTCTGCAGAAGCGATCAAACACTTCTCTGCAAACAAACACCTCAATCCATATGTAGGGCACCCTACATAGTTCAGCTCGAGAGCAGTCTATTCGTACAGCTGGTACATTCAGCGAATCGATTCAGGTCAGGCGTCTCTAGAGTGTGAGTGCGCTACAACAGCGCTTCGCATATTTAGGATCTGAGCCAAGCTCCAGCTCTCACTCTGCTGTGTCGCCGTACTGTACAGATCAGGTGACTCATTAGTTTCGCTCCCAGTGAAAGGGTCGCTTCCCTTTGAGCTGAAAGACTTCAGGGGCTGTAAATAAGACTCTCTGCTGATAATACTGGGGGTCAGTCGCTCTCTCCGGTCTCCTACGATCGGTTCCAATTTCACTTTCTCACAATACACTCTCACAATATCACTTACAGTTCCACAGGCGCAGCTAATCACTTTACAGCTAATCCAGCCGCTCTGATACTGGGATGGACGGGGAGGGGGGACCTGAGACTGTCTCATTTCAGACTGACCGTGGAATTAACGTTTAAGTTAGTGGCCGAGGTGACTCCCTGTCCAAATGATGCTTTCCCGTCTGGGTTAAATATTGAGCTGCTGCAGTAAAGGAGGAAGCGATACCCGTCTCTATCCCTCGCGACTCTCACTGAGCAGAGTGTTCAAGCTAATATTGTCCAAATGGAGCCAACAATTGTGTACAAAAATTCAATTCCAACCAATCAGGCCCGATGCTTACACTACTGAGCGCCAAGGGGTGTAGACAATTACTGTAGTGAAAGCGAGGCCTGTAAGAGCCTGGTGTTAAGTACAGTAACTGAGCGCTCTCCTGCAGGAACTCTTATGGAAAATATAACTTGTCACCAGGGCATAAAAATATGATTAGCTGAAATCGGAAAGTTGGTCTTAGTGCAGAGCGAGATGATTTAAGCGCATTGTTCACTTTTAGCGGCGGCTTTCTATCACCATTGGTAAATGGGAGAATCACCGTAGATTTTTTTTTTGGGTGGGGGTGTTTATAGGTGCTTTTTGGCAGGATGGTAATGCTAATGGCTATCACTGTTAGCTAACAGTAAAAAAAAAAAAAAATCTGAGTCTCGTATTGTTTGAATATTCACTTGAGCCTTTCCGTGTGAAGTTTACGTGTACTATTCTTTTTTCGGGACGCTCAGATATTCTTCCACAGTTTTTGTACATACATGTAATGCTAATTAGAGACTCTCAAAAGCCTGTCAGCATTACAGTGTGCATGAATGTGTGTGTGCGCCCTTGCTGTAGGTTAGCTGGTTGTCTAGGGTGTATCTCTACCTCTCACCCAATAAATCCTGGGATATCCGAGCACAAGAACAGGCAGGTTACCCACATAATAGATGAAACCAAGTGCTGTTCTACTTACAGGTGGAGACTTGTGTGCTCGCAGGAGAACTGATGACTGTGTCAAGCACGGCGTAAACATCGAGGTTGTACTCAATGCCTGGCTCCAGCTCGGCAATCCTGCAGCTGGTTACGTTGCCTGGCACGCGGATGTCCAACTGAACACCCCCAGGGCTGCTGGGTGTGTAGGTGACCAGATAGTCCGTCAGCACCGGGGACCCCTCCCACTCCAGGTCGATAGTACGTTCCGTCACCCCTCGTACATGCAGGTTTGTGGGTGGTGCCACTGTGGAGAGAGAGGTGGGACCAACAATCAGCAAGTGGTCACTTCATGGAACGCATTTATTTGTGTTCATGTCTGGTTTCCTTTCTGACTTTATATAGAGCGCCCTTTATAATTATTGGCACCTCTGGTTAAGATGTGTTCTTTAGCTTCTAATAAATTCAGTTTTTTTCTTAATAATATAGGACCACAATAAAAAAAAGAGGAAAATCCAACCTTTAATTCAAGTGCATTTTTTTCAGTGGGGAAAAAAATCCCACATTAAGAAATAATTCTTTTACATCAAATCATGTGTGCCACAATTATTAGCACCCCTGATGTTAATACTTTATACAACCCCCTTTTGCCAACAAAACAGCACCTAATCTTCTCCTTTAATGTTTCAAAAGATGGGAGAATACAGAAAGAGGGATCTTCAACCATTCCTCTTTGCACAATCTCTCTAAATCATCCAGCGACCTGGGTCCTCTCCTCTGCACTCTCCTCTTCAGCTCACTCCACAGGTTTTCAATGAGGTTGAGGTCTGGGGACTGAGATGACTATGGGAAGAGCTTGATTCTGTGTTTGGTGAACCATTTCTGTGTAGATTTGGCCACATATTTAGGGTCATTATCTTGCTGAAAGACCCAGTGATGACCCATCTTCAGCTTTCGGGCAAAGGCCACCGGATTTTGATTTAAAATGTCCTGGTATTTCACAGCGTTTATCATGCCATGCACCGTAACAAGTTTCCCAGGGCCTCTGGAAGAGAAATAGGCCCACAGCATTACCAGTCCTCCCCCATACTTCACAGTGGGCATGAGGTGCTTTTCTGCATACTCATCTTTTGTGTTCCACCAGACCCATTTACAGTGTTTGTTGCAAAAAAGCTCTATCTTGGTCTCATCTGACCAAAGCACATGGTCCCAGTTGAAGTCCCAGTACTGCTTAGCAAACTCCAGACGTTTGCATTAATCATTGCGAGTGAAAAAAGGTTTTTTTCCATGCATGCCTCGCAAACTGCTTGTTGGCAGATAGTGATGGTTGTTTTGGATACTTTGTGACCCCAAGATACTACCATTTGTTGCAATTCTTTAACAGTGAGCTTTGGAGAACTTTTTATTTCTCTTACCATCCTCCTCACTGTGCGTGGTGGCAAAAATAACCTTGCGTCCTCGTCCAGGCTTGATTACCACTGTTCCTGTTGTTTTAAACTTCTTAATGATTCCTCTGACAGTAAATATGGGCAGGTGCAGGCAGGTGGCTATTTTCTTGACTTGTGAAGATCGACATACAACTGCCTTACTTGAATGGTGTGTTCCTTTGTCTTTCCCATGTTGAAGAGTGGATAAGAGAAATGGCCTCTGTGTAACGTCATATTTATACCTCTGGGAAACAGGAAGTGATGAATTCCTAATTAAATGTTCCTAGATACTCTGATCAACTTTGTAAACTACTGTAGAAATGACAGAAATACTTCAATTACATTTATTTCCTAGGAATCGTTAGGGGTGCCAATAATTGTGGAACAGGTGATTTTATGAAAAATAATTATTTCTTGGTCAGGGATTTTTTTTCCCTTAAAATTCATTTGAGTTGAAGGTTACATTTTTCTAAAATTTTCTTTATGAGAGTATGCTTCTGCAATAAAAATTGAGTATATTTTAAGGCTATTAACACATCTTAACCAATAATTATAATTAACCAATAATTGCCAATAATTATGGAGGGCGCTGTATTTTGGTAAAGGAAAAGAAAATAAATATACATCATTTTATGAGAATAAATATCAAATTTTTCATAAAATAAAAATGAAATGCTGTTTATTTCGACCCTATCAACAAATAAGGATAAGACCCAATAGCACTCACATGCGAGTGCAACGTCCCTTAAATTAATGTTCTTGCGCTACATAGTGATCACTCCTGGTTACCTGGTTATTGAGGGCAGTGGAGTTCTAGAACACTGACTCAGGATTTTAAGCCCACACTCAGGTTTGATGCCTTGCAGCTAAAGATCTGACTGTACGACTGACGGAAGGAATATCGATGAAGTTTGAGAGCAAAGCAGAGGCAGACCTTTGGGTCCTTCATTCGCCTTAAGCAATTCCTCTCATTTATGGCACAGGATTAATCATTCACTGGAGAATCCAATCCCTCCTCGGGCGAGATCATAAAGTCAACTGCTTAAAGTATATCCACAAGTGTGGAAAGCATCTTAAAATCAAATCAGGTTTTTCACTGCTAATATGAGTCCTGGTTTTATAGGTGAAACATGCAAGGACCAGCACAAAATGTTCAGCAGCACGTTTTATCAGGCAGAAAGACAGGCCACAGAATGGGAGTGAAAAGCTCCCAGTGAGCTGGCGAATGTATTTTTTTTACGAGCAGAAACTGCTCATAATGTTCAAAGTTATAGCGCATGGATTGCTCTGCTGTAGAACCTGCTGGATATAAATGTCTAAGAGAATCTCACAAATCGCATTTCATTTCCTTTCTTGTTCTGTGACATAAATAGCACTCAGATAAAAGAAAACACAAATCACTGAGCTGAGACTGCAAGGAGCCGAAATAAATATTCTTCAGTTGAAATATAACACTCCTTGAGTAAACACAGTTTTGGTATTAAGTACATGTCATATAAGGCAAAGTCTAATTACTTTACATGGTTTGAAAAGGCAAGAGGTCGCTGTTACTTGAAGGAGCAATTCTCAAATTCTCACACCATTTTATTTTGTTTGGTTTAACCCCATCTCTATGCCATGACAAGGATTACTGCCATGCTCTGTGGAAATTTAGTGGCCCACAATTTAGAGAAGCTTCTGTTATAAGAATAAAATTTAATGTCCTAGTAGGACAACTGAAGGTGGAGCTAGGTGATTTAGGTTAGCGTAGGGGCTAAAACAAAGCTGGAGTTGGTGATAAAGATGATATGTCCGCATCAAAGCACCTTGAATGGGTGAAACTCCCTGGACCTGACTGCAGGGCAGGATGGGAAAACCACCCCAGAGAGGCTGACAGACTCAAGAAAGCACCCTGTTCCACGCCAGCACAGTGAGAGGCTACAGATGGGGTTCATCCTATCCTGAATGCTCTCTCTCTCTCTCTCTCTCTCTCTCTCTCTCTCTCTCTCTTTCTCTCTCTCTCTTCCTCTGTCAGTTGCAGCCTCAGTTCATATGCATCTGAGCTGCAGACGAAAGACATAAACCAACAGTAACATTTTTTAAACACTGCGCCATCATCTTTGACCCCAGACCTGACCTGTTTTGCATGCAGTTTTCCACGAGGAGAGCTCAAGCTTTCCCAGTATTGAAGCCGCGGCTACAGCACAGCAATTTCAGTGCATATTTGCCCGCAGGGTTTTTCCTCAAACTGAGCCCTCAAGCGGTTGCTGCCGCTTTTTGAGGAATAAAATTTCAAAGACAAGCAGATCAACACTCAAACAGCTTTCCCTGGAGAACTCCGCTCGACTAAACGCATCCTAGAATTGAATGAAAACAAAGTGTAATTTTGCTGTTTCTGATGAGAAAAAACGATGTCTGTCGACGGTAGATCACCTCAAGTTTGGAGGCTTCCTGATTCAATATTGTCTGCCGGAAAAATAGAAAAAGGAAAAAGAAAGGAAATCTTTAGCAACTTTACTGATTCAAAGCCACAGAAGAGGCACATATCAGAAATCACTCTAACTACTCATATATTTTCATGTACAAAAAACTAACCGCTCATTCACTGGCCGCTGCTCATTTCAATGCACGCTGTTGTCATCCTCGGTGTCTCAGTCGCAATTAGAAATCAAAAATGAACGCGTCAGACGCGGCCGGCTAGTGTCTTATCAAGTGCTTTTTTTATTTATGCAGACCTCAACAGTGACCTCAAATAAACTTCTGTTGGGCTCATTCAAAACATTCATTAGGGACACAGCTGTCATACGTTACTTATCAGATTCTGAAAACCAAAAAACAAATCTCTCTAACTTCAGAAGTTGACACAGGCAGCAGAGCCAGCAGGTTTGCTGCTCTTGTAGTAACCAGCTTTGTCATCAGCACCTTCACCTCTCGTAATTATCAGCGAATTACTTCAGACAGGTGTGCAAGCGAGGACAAACTTTATATCCACACTTCTGTTTACTAGTTGACGTAATCATGTTAAAATATGCTGCTACAAACAGATGGAATGAGGCAGATGCCTTGTCTAAATGTCCAAAAATAGCAGCTTCAAATGTGCATTTGCACGTGTTCTTGAAGTGACACGGGGTGTCCCACGTGTCATTTACTGCTTTAAAAGTGTGCTCATGAGCGCCCCCAACTGCTCTACATGAGCACTTTCCCTATACATGTGAAGGTCCCACCACCAATAATTTCATGCAACTGACCACCAAATGCTCACATCACACCACATTATTACGATGTTGCACATTGCATTTTAGGCAACGCATTGTCATTCGGACTCGTCATATATTGACGCTGCCTGACCAAGCGTCGATATATGAGGCAGAAGGAAGCTTTTGGCATCATTATTTGAGGGTTAGGGTTCGGGTTAAGAGTTAAGGGTTAAGGGGTAGGGGCTAGGGCTTTGGGGGTAGGGTTCGTTTTATACTGGCGACAATAAAGAACGCTAAAAGTGACCTTTTGCCTCATATGTCAACGCATGGTCAGGGTGCGTCAATACATGACATGTCGGGATATGACTGGGCTCATTTTAGGGCCATGAGCCCCCTATGACAAGCACACTATGGATCCACACTTTCCTGATGTCACCAAAGTATGCACTAGGTTAGTGCTCAGGGTGTAGGATGGTATTTAGCATGAGGCACAAAAACAATAGGCTGTCCAGACCCACCTGACTGGCCCAAGATTTCAGCGTTGATCTCGTGGCCCCTCAGTAAAGCAGAATGCTTTTCGGAGGCTATGGAAAATATAAGGTCTCTTTTCCTGTTCAGTTCCAGGGGCACAAGTGTTCCATATTCTCCTTTAATTATTCAGTAAATACTCTTCTCTAGATTAACATTTTTACGCAAAATCCGTTAATACTACCGAATGTTTAAGTGAAGCAATGTAGGTTTAAGCACCATAGCTGGAGGGCACAAGCGCAGCACGGCTTTACCTGGTCCAGATTCCTAACTGCTACACTGTGGTAACGGATTACAGTGAAGAGCTGAAGCGGTGAAGGTTAAAAAAATCAACGCGCTTCAAATGTCAGAACCAGCGCAGTGAAAAATAAGCGGGAATAAATAAACTGGATCAGCGATGTTACGTTTAGCACCTGAGTTTCACAGGGGAAGCTTCACAAGAGTACGAGAGATTTGCTGCGTTGCTTTTTGAAATCTTCGCTCAGTAACCACTGGACTGAGACAAATGTCGTTTCCACGCTTTCATGACTCAGACGGGCAGCGAGAGCCACAGCGAAAATTGAAGACGTGAGACTGGCAAACAGACAGCTCATATGCTATTAAAATAATTCCCAGCAGATTTCCAGTCCATTTTTTACCCCACTTCTCTCGACATTTACTTCAAATGTCAGCCTCTCCACACAGCCAGCATGTCTTTTTTTTCTAGAAGAAAACGATGGTAATTATTTTAAGGAAAGGTAAAAATGCCTGTTGCATAATATGCAATTACAACAGCATCCTCTCTGAGAACTTGAAGTTCACACGGTACTGCAAAGTGAAAGGAACTATAATGTATGAAGAATTTACCAAACAGACCAGAGTTATGTTGATAAAAAGTTAGGTTATGCAATAAGGCTGTGTTCAGTTAACATCATAGAGCAGTAACGCTGATCTGTATATCATATGGATTGGTTTGTGCCGGAATACTCCTGTTATTGCAAATTACACAGCAGCTGACAGACAATGGTGTTTGACAAATAGCTTCTTCATCTCAATACACATTTTGCAATACACTGCAATATTTTTCACAGCCCCATGGGAATATGTACTTACATATATAGTACACTCCAATAAAATTTTAATGGAAAAAAAAACAACAAAAAGGGTCTTAGTTCAGTTTTGAGTCCCCACAAGCTGCCAGAACAGCTATAAGCAGTGGCTTACAGTGTTCAAGAGTAAAAGTTTACCGGAGGGATGGAGTACTTTTCTCTCTAGAGATATACTTTCATTTGGTGTTGTGATTATGGTGACAGAGAGTGCTGTCTCACACGCTGTTCATAAATCTCCCATGTGAATTCAGCAGGTCTGAGATCTGGTGATTGTGAAGGTGGTGGAATATGCTTATGATAATAATACTCATAAAACCATTCAGTGACCCATTGTGCCCTGTGGCGTTTGGACCATTGTAATCCTGGAAGATGACAGTTCCTGTCATGGTTTGGAAGCTTTAAGAGCTCTTTTTGTTGCTCTCGTCCGGGACGATATCGTTTTGCTCCCAATCAGATTCCTGGGCCAGCTGGCATTAATTGGGGGCGTTGCCCGGACTCTATTTAAACTCCAGTTCCGCCTCGCTTCCGTGGCTAGCATGTTTTGTGATGGATGTTGAATGTTGGACGCCAAAAGCAGCGGCCAGAATTAAAAGGCAAAAACCGCTGAGAACCGAGAGACTCAAACAGAATAAAAATGCGAGACTTGCGCTACCAACGGACCTGGAAGTCGTCCAAGGTAGAAAGCAGGCGAGCTCGAAGGTACACAAAGAAATAGGAAAATAAAAAAAGATTCCCTTTCTAATTACTAATTAACCTCAAATGTGCAACTAAAGTCCTTAACAATACTCTGTCTCGAGACCTTACCGACTAAAGCGCAAATGTGACACTGACACTCTAGCAACGGAGGCGAGGTGGAACTGGAGCTTAAATAGAGTCCGGGCAACGACCCCAATTAATGCCAGCTGGCCCAGGAATCCGATTGGGAGCAAAACGATATCGTCCTGGATGAGAGCAACAAAAAGAGCTCTCAATCCTTCCAAACCATGACAGAGACCCCTCCCATCTTGGTATGAAAGCTTCATCAGAGGATATAAAGGTTATCACACATAACTCTGCACTGATTTACAGTGACCCCTCTGTCTTTAAAAGGATGGGGACCAAACCATGTCAGGAAAATGAACAGAAACATCTTGTCACCTAACTGTACCTATTTCTTATTTCAACAATCTAAGCGCATGATATCAACATCTATATACACAACTACACAAAAATATAAAAGCCCCATGTCAAATTTTTGAGTTTTTATTCACATTAGCGCTATAAAATATATGAAGTGAATCAAAATTCATTTTTGTTAATGACTAATCTTCAGATCACCATCCATTATATCTTGATATTGGCATCTGCAAAGGAGTGACAATCTTTTGAACACGTTGGGGGTCAGGTTGTGTGTCCACCACTTGCATCTCTCAGAGCAACACATCTCCTTCGCATGGAGTTGATCAGGTTGTCTATCCTGGGCTGTGGAATGTTATTCCATTATTCCCGGTCGGACACACAGAGCTGGCGCACATTATCCGGAACTAGAACAGGGTCGCAGACACGTCGATGCAGAAAATCCCAAAAATGCTCCATGGGCGACATGTCCGGCGAATACGCAGGCCAGTTCAGAACTGGAATGTGCTCTGCTTCAAGGAACTGCATGCAGACCACTGTGTTGGGCATCCCTGCATCCAGCATGCCAATGGCACGTTCCCGCATGACCTGAGACATCTGAGGCATGATGACTTTTGACAAAATTTGACATTTTGGGGTGGCCTTTTATTGTCCCCAGTATAAGGAGTGTTTGGGTACTGCTCATTCTGTCTGATCACTGTCTGGAAATGCCACACCCATGTACTGAGTGACATCACTGCATCACTGAGCAAATGCTCACTGACAGAGAGATGGATTAAAAAATGGTACACAAATCAAGAGAAATATCCCTCTTGTACAAGTAAAAGTCAGCATATGCTGTTCAGTGTATATCCCTTCTATCTTCCTGTCCATTCATTTTCCCTCTGTCAATAGAAAAATTCCTGGTTTTAAATCAACTCTAACAAAGTACATTAGGTATCCACTGTTCACTCAGGAACACAGTGTATGGGTGACAGTTGTAGAGTTAACACTGAAAATTTTTCTGACTGTTCATGACAAGTATTTCTGTGCTCATCTGTTCAAAGAGCCAGATTAAAGCTTTTCTTTAATAAAGTGGCATTTGATTGTGACTGTGTATTGTCTGCAGAATACACACTGACTGGGACAATGAGTAATTCAGCACAGGGCCATTGTTCCTCATCAGACCCCCGTGACACAGCGCTGGATATTAATCCAGTTAAAATTGCCAGTTGTCAGCTGTAAAATTTTCCATTGTGTTCTTCTGAATTCACTTAACCCTGATGTACTCCTCTTAACGGCATAAAAGCATGTTTGGCCTCCAGACGTATTTAATTATGTGAAGTACATTAAGTTATCTTATCGTGTGTCGCTCCTTTTAACAGACTGGTGCAGGTAATGGGTGAAAGAGAGTTCACAAAACCGGTAACTCACAAAACCTCTTTTACATTAATTATAACTATTGCTGAAAAGAGCTCACCAACCTCACAAAATGGTGCCTTTGTAACAATGTCAAAACATGCCGAAATATGCAAAAGCAGCAGCGAGATTTCTTTGTATTTAAAAAAAAAAAAAACTGTGTCCAGTCTAAAATTATTCTGTCGCCTAGTTACCAATAAGCTGGCAACAAGTTTTGGTATAACTTGTCTGAATGCCAAATTGTGTGCCCAAAGATTAATTACTCTAAAGGACTGAGAAAATAAAACATTTAAATGGAAGACAAAAGCACATCTATAATATTTCTGCTCAGGTCATGTAAAACATTTTCGAAACAGAGAGCCCTCATAACCCTGTGTTTTGGGTAATAATTGCACAGCATCAGTTCTGTAGTCTGTAACCTCACACACACTCTCCACTGCTATTTAGCCTCTGATTGCGATGAAACAGGAAATTCTAGCTCCACTGGGACCAGCTTCCAGTGAGGGGGAGAGAGGGACGGGTAAAGCACCTACTGCCCCCAGCACCCTCCCCGGCACCATCTTCTGTTTAAGGAGTCGACAGATATCGTGAGATGTTCAGAAGATTGTTCTAGTAACCAGCAATGAGCCCAGCTGTGCTAGAATCAGGAATTGCCTGGCCTCAGCTTGTGCCATACATCTCACCGGCGAATGTGAGTTTTGGCAAATGAGAGCTGTTCCACAGAGATCCATCAACAATGTTACTGTTACTGTGTGCAATAAAGTCAGCTGTTCGGGGTTTATGTCCGACAGAGAGACACTCAAACCATCTCTTCTATTTACAGAGGAAATGTGTGCGTCACACACGCTCACTGTGTGTGTGTGTGTGTGTGTCTGTGTGTGCGTGTGTGTGTGTATGTGTGTGCTTATTTGCACAAGTGTACCTGCTTGAGTTTGACAGCACATTAGTACATCCCATAACAATGATTTCACATTGTTTTCAGCAGATACTTAACACTAAATTACAGGTCTTCCTGAGTGATGTAACTCAGCCATTATGAGGCCAATGTCACCACATTAACCCTCCCCTTCAGTATTTTAAAGCACAATAGAGCAGCCCACAGCACTACTTTAATGTTCCACTTATTAGACTGTATTTTGAATGACACACGACCAAAAACACCATCATAATGTACATTGCTTAGGTGGCCACCACAGTATCCATTCACCATCAAGAACTTCACTTCCCATGTTGATGTCAATTCTTCATGGAAACAGAGGCAGGAGAATTATCTCCCTTGAAACCAGCACCAAGCTAACAGCGTAATTAGCGACTCTCAGTTTCTGACCATTGGCTGAGCTTCATGACCAAGACAGAATCTCTTGATTGGCGCATTATTACTATTTTGAAAATCAGGGCCTCGGAACCCAGTTATTGGAAACTGACCGTCTTGCAAATTCTGCTTTTTAACTCCAGCTTGATGTACCTGATTCTATCAATGATTGGCTAAATGGGACCATCAGCTGTCGGATGAAGTTCTCCAGAAATGGACAGAAAGCCTTCAGGACTGTAGATCTACAGGCTAAGGGCTGAGCAGCCCTGCACTAGCTGGTGAATTAGCAATGTTTTTCTAGAGTTGGAGTGGACGCCTGCAGGATGGTAGATGTCCACGCACATGGTTGGATAGCTTTGCTCTTTCATTGGGGAAAAAAAAGGTTTTTAAACTTGTCTCCACAGTGGAAGCCTATAGCTCTTAATGGAACAATCTGAAAGAGCTCAAAGACCCAACCATTGCACCAGGAAAAGAGCCCTTTACAGGGAGTCATGGAGCACCTTCTCAGTTACAGGTGACAACAATTAGGGTACATTAATCCCCATTAGTTAATGCAGTAATAATTATTAACTGACAGTTAATTAACATGTGACTAATGCATCAAATTGCTGAACAAGGTTTAATAATGCTTTGTCATTCGTTTTATGAAGTGCAAAATATTAAAAAACTATTCAGTAATGTCTAGAGTATAAGGCTTAGTTGCATGAAGACCGAAAGTACTTGATTACTTAAAGCATTATTTAAATGTTAATTAACTGTTATTTAGGGGCCAAGCGCCAAAGGTGCTATGGCACCTATTGTAATTGTAAGCATTTTTTAATATTATTATTATTATCATCATTATTATTATCATATCACCCCAATTCCGAAATAGTTGGGACAAAGTGTAAATTGTGAATAAAATCAAAATGCAATGACTTTCAAATCACACCAGCCACTATTTTATTCACAGTAGAACAGAGATAACATAGCAAATGTTGAAACTCAGAAATTTTTCAGTGTTTTCCACAGAATGAGCTCATTTCAAATTTGATGGCTGCTACAGGTCTCAAAAAAGTTAGGACAGGGGCCTAGTTACCATGGTGTAGTATCCTTTCTTCTTTTTAACACCGTGTGGAGGCGTCTGGGCATTAAGGAGACAAGTTTCTTGAGTTTAGCCATTGGAATTTGATTCTACTCTTGTTTAATACAGGCTTCCAGCCGCTGGAGAGTTTTGGGGCTCCTTTGACGGACTTTTAGTTTAATTATGTGCCAAATGTTCTCAATCGCTGAAAGATCAGGACTGCAGGCAGGCCAGTTCAGCACACGGACTCTTCTACTAAGAAGCAATGCTGTTGTAATAGCTGTAGTATGTGGTTTTGCATTGTCCTGCTGAAATACACAAGGCCTTCCCTGGAATAGATGTCATCTGGAGGGGAGCATATGTTGCTCTAAAACCTTTATATACCTTTCAGCATTCATAGTGCTTTTTAAAACATGCAAGTGTCCCACACCATATGCACTAATGCATCCCCATACCATCAGAGATGCTGGCTTTTGAACTGAATGCTGATAATAGGAGAGGTGGTCTTTCTCCTCTTTAGCCCGGAGGACACGCGCCCATGATTTCCAAAACGAATGTCAAATTTGGACTCGTCTGACCACAGGACACTTTGCTACAGTCCATTTTAAATTAGCCTTGGCCCACAGAACATGGCGGCGTTTCTGGATCATGCCCAACAATGGCTTCCTTTTTGTATGATAGAGTTTTAGGTAGCATCTGTGGATGGCATGGCGGGCTGTGTTTACAGACGGAGGTTTCCTGAGGTATTCCTGGGCCCATTTAGTAATATCAATGACAGAATCATGCCGGTGAGTGATGCAGTGGCGTCTGAGGGCCCGAAGATCACGGGCATCCAGTAAAGATCTTCGACCTTGACCCTAACGTACAGAGATTTTTCCAGTTTATCTGATTCTTTTGATGATGTTATGCACTGTCTATGATGAGACCTTCAAAGCCTTTGCAATTTGAAGTTGTGGAACATTGTAAAGGATTCCACAATTTTTTTACGCAAACCTTCACGGGTTGGAGAGCCTCAGGCCATCTTTACTTCTGAGAGACTCAGCCTCTCTAAGACATCCCTTTGATAGCCAATCATGTTACACACCTGATGCCAGTAAACTTTATTACCTCCTAAATGTTGTTTCAGCTGATTCTGTTATATTTTGATTGGTTTTTCAGCCCTTTTTTGCCTGCGTCCCAACTTTCTTGAGACCTGTTGCAGCCAGAAAATTTGAAATAAGCTCATTTTGTGGATGAAATTGTCCCAGTTTCAACATTTGAAATATTATCTATGTTCTATTGTAAATAACATATTGGCTCATGTGATCTAAAAGTCATTGTATTTTGATTTAATTCAAAATTTACACTTCCTCCCAACTATTTCAGAATTGGGTGCGTACTTCCTGCCATGGAAGTCTGTGGCAGCCCATAGAGCCCCTTGGTGGATTTCTATGTAATTTCGCACATTGATAAAAGATCGTCTCCAGGCACCAAATTGGGGGTGAATACATGTATCCCTGCAGCGCCAGCAGCAGGCCAAATTTCAAGATACATTTCTTTTATAACTTTTGAGGGTTTGTCCTCGAGTTGTGATCTTTTTTCCTCTGAATCCTTAGTTCATGCCGAGTCAAATGAATCTATTGTCATTGAAGTCCACCTAATTAGATTTTCCGCTATTTTGAATATTTTAAAAAACCTACTTTTGCGAACTAATCCTTGACCGTTGAACCTATTGCCACCAAATTTGGCACGGTATCATCTAGAGAAAGGTATGACAAAAAATTACAATTGGAATTTTGCTAGGCCGAAGTATTTGGCCGCAATTGTCCAATGAATTTAGATGGCGAAGGCACACAACAGGAAGTGAGCCATATCTCAGCAATGTTTCGTTGGATTGATGCCAAACTTGGTAGCCTTCATTGTAAGAGAGAGTACTGGGCGCCCACAAAGTTTAATAAGATTTTACCACATGGGGGCGCGACAGCAAAAAAACACCAAAAAATGTATTAAAATACCCATTACTTAAGGACAAAAACAGATATGTCAACGAAACTTCTTGTGTATCATCACAGTAAAGAACCCTATCTGAAGTATTATTAACCCTAGGCCTCAGCCATTTTGTTTGTCGGCCATCTTGCTATTATCATTTTTTCAATGGTTTTCTATTGTAGACCACATAAGCGCTTTGTGCATCATGGTGAAATTTGGCTCCCTCATAGAGCACAATGCAAGCTTTCTAGGTATTGGGGTCAATCCATCATGCCCTGTAGTGCCACCAATAGGCCAAAGTTCAGATTACATTTTTATTTATACATTTTGCAACGTTTGCCTTAGAGTTGTGATCTTTTCTTTTGCTGAATGCTTGGGTCATATTGAGTGAAAGGGACCCATTTGAAGAAAAATCATTATATGGGATTTTCCACCATACTGAATTTTTTTTTTAAAACCCACTTTTGCAAACTAGTTCTCGACCGTTGAACCTATTGCCACCAAATTTGGCTTGTATCATGTAGAGAGGCGGTCTGAGAAAAAGTTACCAAAAGAATTATGCGAGGGCAAAGTATGTGACTGCAGTCGTCCAATGAAATTGGATGGCGAAGACACCAAACGGGAAGTGAGCCATATCTCAGCAATGCTTCATTGGATTGATGCCAAACTTGGTAAACTTGGATACCCACCTTGTTTCATGACATTTGAAAAACACAAAAAAATTCATGAAAATACCCATTACTCCCGGACAAAAACAGATATGTCAACAAAAAGTTTGGGGTATAAGACGTGTGTGGGTCAGTATAGATTTCAATGAGTGTTGGGTGGCATGGTCTGAGCCAGCATAGATAATATGCAGTTGCTGTTGGACCTAAGGTGATCAGCTGGTAAGACCATGAAAATGAACTTAAGTTAATTTGGACCGTGAGTTAGCATGCTAACTGAAACACTTAAGAGGGACTGCTGCCTTATTCAGGGGTTGTTCTGATTGTTTGTCTACATGGTGGCCCTGTAGTGCTCGGCCCCTTCATTTCTGCCTGCAGCTATATTTAATGATTATTACTGCATTAAGTAATGTGAATTAATATACCCTTATTGTAAAGCGTTACTGAAACATTTGTTCTCAACTCTGTGGATTAACTGATGAGGGCTTTTCCTAAGTGTTGAAACTCGGCCCTCACCCGCAGAGCAGTCGTCCCCCCCGAAGCCCTCCTGACAGGTGCACATGCCCCTCCTGCAGGTGCCCTTGTGGCTGCAGTTGTTGGCGCAGGTGGCGAAGGAGCAGTCCTCGCCGGCGTATCCCGGGCGACAGTGGCAGGTGCCGTTGACGCAGTAGCCCTGGTCCGAGCAGTCATTGAGGCAGCGGCCCGCGGAGCAGTCATCGCCTGCGTAAGCCTCCTCGCAGATGCACTCCCCGTCGATGCACAGGCCCCGCCCAGAGCAATCGCCCGGGCAACGGGGCTCCGAGCAGTTCTCCCCGCCGAAGTCATGGTCACATACGCACTCGCCTTCCACGCATACGCCCCGCCCTGAGCAGTCGCCAGGGCAACGGGGCTCTGAGCAGTTCTTGCCCGTCCAGCTGTCCTCGCACACGCAGCCGCACACGTCCATGCTGAAGACGCCGTGGCCACTGCAGTGGGGGACAAAGTCCAGCCGGCCTGGGGGACAAGAATTTTAAAAGCATTTACCCTCTGAGGCACCGTTAGCTCCATAATTCACTGGACAGTGACGCATTTTTTGATATTTTGGTTCTGTTGAGTCGATCACCAGATCTGAACCCAACTGAAGATCCAAATTCTAAAAGCATCTGAGTCACACTGTGAGCCAAGGATGGGAAACGTCTTTTATTGTGACATGTGTTCACTGCCTCGATTTTTCTCAAAATAGACATTTTGTGACTTAAATACGTTTAACGCGGGGTTTTAATTGTACAGTATTTGACTTGCTGCAGAGGAGACTGAAGGTAAAACCCCCAGAAACACTCAGGAAGTGAAGTTGCTGCAGTACAGACCTGACAGAGCATCAGCAGGAGGAAACCCAGCGTCTGCTGAGGTCTGTGTGTCACTGACTTACAGCAGTCAGTGCAGGGGAAGGATGGGGGACCAAATGTTAGAAATGATTATTTTACTCTTCATGATGTTAAACTGTCCAATATTTCTTATGTTGACCAAAAACACAGGGGATTATGAACTAAATGTGCTGTAATTTCTAAAGTTTGTCCAATATACAGTGTCTGGATGAAAACACCTTTAAATTAAAGCCTCCAGTCTGTGCTGCAACTTCTTTGCCACTGTATCCTTTCTAACTCAGAGCGCGAGCCTGTAGGGCCAAAATAAAAACTGTTGCAGTCCGATGAAAACTGATGTTCACTGTATATCAGCACACAAATCACACAGATTAGGATGCTCTTAACTGAAAAATATAATGCTGATGTTCTAACTGCTGCTGGTGACTAAACACAAATGGGGTTAAAAAAAAAAAACACATAAAAAAATTCTGAAAAATAAAATTAAAAAAATCCTAGGAGTTTAAGTAACCAAGAGTATGTAAGGCTGGGTATTTCATTTCCATTCCAGCAGTGACTCAGTGTTTTGTTTCCAATATTTTATACAGGTGAATAAATATATATAGGATAGATGGAACTCATAATGATGAGCTGACATTGAAAAAAGCAAGATGTCCAGGGTATGTACAGATGATATGGTCACATTTCAGTCAATAGGCAAGACGCACGCACGGCACAATCTCCACACAGGCCCTGGAGTTCCTAAAATCATGCAGCCAAATTCAATCCTATGCGTCTCAAATCCTTTAATAACAAGGACCAAAGCCAGTTTGCAGAACTACTCAGTTTAAATAAGTTTCACAGTTGAGCTCATATATCACATGACCTGGGAATTCCCTGAAATGGCAGAGCAGAAAGCAGAATTTGGTCCAGTTTATGTTTCTAAAATGTTGATGCGGAGATGGGCGGGGCCCTACAGACTCACCAATGACAGCGCTCTTTCTGCCAACAGCGTCTAAATCAAACTCAGACTTACTGTCTGGACCATAATTACGGTAGCTGCCCAAACTGAAGGTGTTAGGGACCAAATGTGTGGTTCTTGTATCAAAATGCACCGTAAAAAAATCTATTAGTTTAAATTGATAAAATTTGGTGTCCTTGCTGCCTTAGAAGTTCACTGAATTTATGACAATTTGCAGTGATTTTGTAATGATTGAAAATGCCGTCAACTTTAAATTTAAAATTCAGTGAACTGGAAATTTTAAAGCAGCCAGTGTGCGTACACAAAGTGGGCGGGGCTTGGCTGACTCACCAATGGCAGCGCTCTCTCCACAGCAGCTGGAACCGCATTGGGCCCTGAGCAGAGACACCTCCCTCTCCAGCATCTCGATGCGGCTGATCAGCAGTTGAATGGTACTGTCCGCAGGGCAGGCACAGGCTTGCTTGGGGATGTTGATCCGGTGGGTGAAAGTCACCTGACTGTCCTGGTCGGATGTCTGCTCCACATACTCTGATGCAGTGACCTGGGATTCCACCGGGGTTCCCCCCCGTCCGGGGCTGGGCATCGAATCCAGATCCACAGAACACAAAGACTCCAGGGGGACATTGATGTTGTAGATGTGGTTGAAGACCACGGACTGGTCCTTCGATGTTTGGTTACCCGACCCGAGATCCCCGTCCAGGGCCTGCCGTCGGACGCGGGCGGTCCTAACAAGCCCCTCCCCCTGCACAGAGGTGCCCAACACACCCACAGCAACCAAGGCCAGGCCAACCAATGAGCTCCTTAACGCCATGGTGCTCCCACAATGCATCACTCCTTTCTAAGAGACCAGAAGAAACTTCATCCAAGAACAAAACCAGGACTGGATCTGCTGGAAATGAGGAAAAGAGAGAGAGAGAGTTTGGGTCAGGTTGAGATAATTGAAATTTCAGCTCATTCAACAAAAAAGCACATCCTGTCAGTGACGACACCATGAACTCAACATTCTCATAAATCTTCCTATTCTGTATGGTTTTAAATACAACATGGCTAATTGCGCTACTTCACAAGACCTTTGGGAAAGACCTACAGAGACCAAAAATATTTTAATCACAGTTTTACTATGGACATAATATCTCAGGCTCCATTGTAATTGAAAATTCTTCTCTTCATTGAAATGGACAAATAACTTAAAAAGTGGAAAAAAAAACATCATAAAATTAATTACAGTGAGATGAGTCTCGATAATAGACTTCATCATAATCACTCTCTGACCAGGGGCTTTATCTACGGTGACATTTTATGTCTCTGTGTGAGAGGAAGATCGTTTCGGGAGTATAAACCCTTTATCAACACGGAATCTGCAGAATACAGAGGGGAGACTCGCTCATGGCGAATGGCATTTCCATCCATTCAGCTTTTTGAGATCGAGAGAAAAATATAACATTTGTTTGAACACCTCAGCCTACTTTTCTGGAGTCTGGGACACAATCCTCTCATGTCGAGCAGCACAAACAGAGCTCTTCCAAATACGCATACCGGATGTTACGTTTGAAAACGATTTTTATAACAAGGCTGGACAATATAAATTCCTGATCTGAATACTTGATTTAAAAGGGTTTTCTGCAAGTTTGCAAAGAATTCTATCTTACATTAGTACTAAAGCCCCAATACATCCCCCTCAGCTCCCCAGCCCATGACTGACCCCGCCCACCCCACCACCACATCCTCTCTGACAGTGTACCAAGTTTTCTGCTGCCCTAAGTTGTTTTTTAATCCACCAAAGTCCAGTTTGGACATTTTCCGGATCTGGCCACTCCACTTGTTGTCCCAGATGAGGACATCAGGTTCTTAATAAAGGCACTTTCAGACTTCGGGGTACTCGCTTGAAAATAATAAATAACTAATAATAAATCAAAAGTGTAGATGTCATCAGGTTCTTTCAAGGAGAAAACTGATGATGCTGCCAGCGCCACGTCAATCCGACCTCACCGAGGCCATTTGTCTTAAATGTTGGCTGCAGCTTTTGAAGGCTGCATATCTAGACTCCTACATCTTTGGAGTCTGTTCCATTGTGAAGGCGCTTTTCAGTACAGCTAAGATATGCAGCCTTCATCTCCCCTGATATGTGACGGATATGTCAACACAGAAATGAAATGTAGACTAGCTGACAATTCTGCCTGATATCAGGCTTGATGAAGGCTGCATTTATCAGCAGTATTCGAAAGCGACTCTCAATGGTAATGCAGGCTTCATCTTGTTGGCTGCATTTTAAAGCTGCAGCCTTTGATTTGAGAAACGGCCATTATGTCATCTCAGCTACTGACTGAGCTTTGTCCGAGGGTATTTTTCAGACGGCAGTAACCAGGGCAAGCGTCAGTAACAACATACACTCACGTCACCCACTGTTCCTCTTGCGTGAGGATAGCACCTACCCCCGAGCGAGAGCTACTAAATTCATTCAAAACACAATTCTAAGAACTACAACTCCTGCAGTGCGGAACCCACAAAAAAAGTTCATAATTCCTGGAACAGCTCTTAAGGCTTTTCCAAAGTTCCGGTCGTCTGAAAGCTCCTCTTGTTTCAGAGTGCACTGTGGGCAGCCCTTCTGCATTACATCACCCAGAAGCACCAGTAATCAATTTTATTTTACGGTCTTATTTATTTTGTGTTTCCATTGGCACTGGTCCAGAGCCTCCCCCCCATTCATCCAGAAATCCGCTCGCTCACTCCACCTGCTGTTTGTTAAGGGCTTACTGGTGCTGATGTGGCCTCCTTAAGGTTATAATGCTTGTCACAGCCGTGATGAATTGCACTCAGAGGCAAAATCGTCCCAGGGCCGGACATAATGAAAGGGACATGCGGAGTGTGGAGCCTGTCAGTCATTCCGCGGGCTGCATGCAGGAGGCGAGGCCGCTAAATAAAACGAGCGATGCGTTTAAGCGTGCAGCATGCACTCGTGCGCTGATTTACGACAGCAGCCTTGCAGGAGAGAGCAGAGATATCTCCCTACTTCAGCCCTTTTGCGCACACAGGGGGATCCGGCTCAGCGAGTCACAAAACCAAATTCACTCGCGCTCATCGACCTCACGCAGAAGCCTGAGACAGGACATGGCCGGCAAGAGAAACATGCGTTTTAGCTTTGGCCTATCGATATTTTTCATGGTAAGGTAACTATAGGTTTGCATTTGTGAGGAGAAAAAAGATCTAAGTTATAAATCAAAGCTGTAGAAAATGTCAGCTGAATCATGTAGTTTCACTCATGGTGTAGTCCCGAAATATTTGGGCAGTGAATAAAAATTTTTTTGGGCTCTATGTGAGTACATTGGATGTAATATTGGATTTGATATGATAAGGACAATAATGTTAAATTATAGGCAGTTTCAATTCTATGGTATGTCCTTCCATATTGTATGACCCATGCAGCAATCACTTCCTGTGCTGTCAATTTCTAAAACTGAAAATTTTAAAATCTGCTGCTAACTACCACTGAGTACCAGATAAAATGACTGGCTGGTGCACTACCCTAATGCCACAAGAAAATTTAATAATAATAATTATATATAGAGAGAGTCAATAAAAGTATGATTGACATATTTACAATGCTTTCTGCACAGAAATGTATAGGTTCTTATCAGACACTTCTTAACCATTTAAATAACTTTTATAACCATGAATGAGATATTTATTGGCCTTATACTTTATAATGGATAATGAGAGAGTAATTAATACAATTATTTTTGGTTTATAAGACACTTGTAGAAAATTATTTGAAAATTCTTAATGTTTATAGCCAGCTTATAAAGATTAATACAGTTTTTATTAATATTAATAAGACTATGCAAGTGTAAATAGAAATAACTTAAATAATCATTATTGCCTATCAGCAGCCCTATAAGCACTTACTGTAAGCTTGTTCATAAGTTGTATATACTTTATGAACCCTAATAAGATGTTTATTAACATTAATAAGACTAATAAGATTAATAATGACTGTTAATAATAGGATAAAACGCATTTATTCTTGGGTTATAAGATATTAATGAGCACTTAATAGAAAATTGTTGACAGTTTGTAGACCACTTAACAACAATTCTAATATGTTTATAATTGTAATTAGACTGAGTATTAATAGTAAAGTACCAGAAAATACATTTGTTAGTGGCTTATGAGATCATTATTAGAAACTTGCTAACAGTTTTTTAACCTTACAACTATGTTCATAAGATGTTTAATGACAGTAATAAGACTACTTATACATGTTAATAGATCATTTACAAAGGAGTTATGAACAATTACCGATTCTACTTCACAACTACTGATTCCAAAGTGGTAACAGTCTATTATTAAGTTGAATAAATCTTTTGTAATGCACTTATTGACAATTAACGAAGCTCATTTGCAGCTACCAGATCTAAAGTGGGAACAGTGTAATAAGGTCTTATATAGTCAGTGGCAGAGGCGTTACCAGGATGCCAAGCTTGGGTGGGCATTTGTCCTCTTTGGGGGGGCAAAAAAAAGAACCTCTAAATCGCTGAAAAATAAATAAATAGGGCCTATAGAAGTGGCGGCTGGTGAACTGGCAGTAGGGGAGGGACATTAACAGGTGTAGTCACTTTTCATTAATTATGCGCTAGGATTGATCTAATCATGAACCGCGATTTTTTAAGGCGTAGCACCACCACCTGCTGCCATGGGGCGAACATCCGAGCTTTCCCTTTTCCTTCATTAAACCCATCGCAGGTTGAACGAAAGCGTAAAATATCAGAGGGCATGTGAAATGCTTCCGGGAAAAAAAACTTTGCTGTCATCAGAATTTTTCGTCTACATGCTTCACAGAGCCAAATAAAGCAACGGTTCTCAAACTCGGACCTGGGGGACCCCTGTGTAGGCTGGTTTTTGTTCCAACCACACTGGCAATCTCAGTATTTTAACAAGATGTTAATTATCCAAACTAGGCACTTATACTGTTGGATTACTTAGATTCTTAAATCACATCATGCCAGAATTGACAATGTATGCAATGTAAAAGTTATCTTCTAAGGGCATGTGGTACTCACTGGATTAAATTTCAAACAGTTGATTTCAATATACATGAAGAAATGTAACTATAACCAATGCAATTAAAGTCTGAGGTCAATCAGCAGGCACTTAATTTGTATGTACACCTGGCCTTCATTCCTAACCATCAAGAAGATAATGATGAATGCAATAACAACGCCAATGATGATAATGAGGCCCACCAGTTTTGTGGTGAAGTATCAGGTGAAAATAGCCAATTATTGCGTAAACAGCAATTAACCAAGTTACAAATTAAGTCATTAAGTTGGCAAGTTAATCTTATTGGTCTTTTACCTCTTTAATTTTTTGCCAATAGTGCAATGAGTACAATGTAAAATTAGTCATCTTTGGGGCATTTCAAAGCCATGTTTGGCATTCTGTAGATTAAGATGGTAAATTACCTCTCTGAAGATCAAAAGTACCTAATTAAGAAAAAGTAACAGCTTGTTAAAATCCTGGAATTGCTATTGTGGTTGCAATAAAAACCAGCATACACAGGGGTCCCCCAGGACTGAGTTTGAGAACAACGGAAGTAAAGGACTACAGAATCGCCTCCTATTAACCAATTAGGCAACTCTCAGAAAAAACAAACCTATTCCCATTTACTTTGCTTGATTGGCAATCAAATGGTGGATTCGTTTACTCTCGAAGTTAAATGAGTAAAGCTGTTCAGACAGCATGATTGATTGATGCATTTCTAAATTTAAATGGCCATAGAACAGAAGTTTTGCATAAACGCAATTGTCATTGCCACGCAATTTCGTGCGACTGATCATTTATATCTGACATTCACGTTTCATGGTTTTGGGGAAGAGGAGGATTTTTTTCTAATTATTCAAACTAGCATTCTTTCAATCCAACACCGTTGCTCAGTTATGTTTGTCTGCTTTACACCATCACATCTTAATCGTTATAGGCCACTGAAATTGTTTGATTGTTATTGAGGCCAAGTACACGGGAGCAGATGTAGAGAAGGGCGGAGCACCTGCAATTAGCAAAATCTAAACTCGGGCTTCTTCCCGGCAGCATTTTAAATAATTTAAGCCGCTTCAGGTGTGCATCTTTAAACGCGTTCACTTTTCTTAGAGTTGCCTTCTGAAATCCTTTACTTGGCTCCGTTCAGCATGTCGCCGAAAAAACACTTACGCCAGGCAAGTTTTCTCCCGGAAGTGCTTATGATACAGAATTATTGTAGCAACAACCCCAGTGAGTGACTAACGTTAGCAACTCCAGACTAGCTGCTGGCGAGCTGCCTGGGCTCACTCGGTAGCCAACTCGGGTTATAACCGCACGAGTGAACACAGATGACTAGAACACAAATTACCATAATATCAAACACAAAGACTTACAAAATAAGCGGTGGCAGAAATAGCAACAAAAGAGATATGGGCGAAGTTTTAATTCCCTGAGAGAAGCGCATAGCAGTCGACCTGACCTCAGACTGATAAGTGAAGACGGCAGTCTAAGAGAATGGGAGGGTCCCAGTAATTCGATAGTTTCACAGCAGAATAGACTGGCAAAGGAATCCACCAATCACACATAGTGATAGATAAATGAAGCATCCGTAAAGCTCACTCTAAATAGCTGTCTACCTCCAGCTGAGAATCAGTTGGATTTCGCGTGTTTGCTGACAAATAGTAGTAAATCAGTTTTTTATCTTGAGTTTTCATTGGGGGGGCAGAGCTTTCCTCGAGGTGGGCACTGCCCACCCCCTGCCTCCCCTTGGCAACGCCCCTGGTCAGTGGCTAATTAACTCTTAATTACCAGAAATTATATGGAGATCATTAGAAAGTGTTACCCTGAACAGGAATGTGCCCTCATCATCCCTCAGGCCCGAACTTGGGTTCAGGGTTTTGTTTGCTTGCTGATATGTGAATATGAAATGTGTATCAAACAAGGAAACGGACGTGGTCTCAAGCAAGGGACAGGTGCAACTTTCACACTCAGGTCACAATATTGAAGGCCAGATAATGTATGACCATAATGTCAATATTTTTATCAACAATGCAGGAATAAACCCATTTCTCTGTAACCTGAGAGCAAGAGCTGTCCCTCTGTTTAGCTCAGTAATATTTATATTTTTATTTGCAGCTCAAAACCAGTGTTTTTGGCCACAGTTTTGCCTTCATCACTGTTGTGTGTAGAGTACGACGGTCAGTGTTCAATCAACTCTCACAGAGCACCAGTTGTACATGCTAAGTCAGACCCTCTTTGTCAGAGTTGCAGTAATTATGGGATTTTTTTTGTGCTGTGTTGGTCTTTGGTCCAGCCGGAACAAGCCGAAGATCAGGCCAGTTCTTGGGGAACAAGGTCAAGATGGCAGCAGGTCCAGATTGGCTACTTCAAATTGGGGAGAGTCAGGAGGGCTGGTGCACTGTCCAGCGAAAGCACTGGGGCCTGTATCTCTTGGGCAAAACATCCTCTAACCGTCCCAGCTGGACTCCCAACACTGTAAATTACCCCTCAGGGCAAAAAGACAGCCCTTTTACCCTTAGATGGGCTCAGATTCAAGTTCAGATCACAGCATAGAAGTTTTTTTTTTCAGTTTTTTTCAGTTGTTCTTTTTTTTTCAATTTCCTTCTTTCATATGTGTGTTTTCTGCATGGCACCATCATCGCCCGCGGTGCCTGTAAACTGAAATCTGCTTTGGAAGCCAGTCAAAGAACAATATTGGGAGAAGCTGTTTTACAATTGCTGAAATGCCAATGGCGCGAAGTAATATGAGGAAAAATATAATCATGGTTATTAGAATTTGCATCAGCATGTTCATTATGAGAAGTGTTATTTCAGTTTATAGTTGCGGTGTAATTCCAAGACAATGAACAAAATAACCAAACTCATCATAATAAAAAAGGGATTTTCCCACAATAACATAAAATCTTAATGGAAAAAACCAATGTAATCTGTTTATTGACCAGTTTTCAGAAGCACCACACAGTATGAAACGCTGAAAATAATAGGCTTCATAATTCTGAGACAGTGATTTAATTTCACAGGAAGGAGCCAGTCCTGCACGTTCAGTGAATGATTATCTGACACAAAAGTTCATCAGGCAAGAGCTTCACCTTTTAAGCAGATGAAGAAAGGACAGAGCTGGGGGGGGGGGCAGGTATTTTACCAGCTTGTTACAACCCTGAAATATGCATGAGATGCATTACTGTCTGTCAGGCGATTTTCTGAGGATTTCATTCAGCTGGTTCAGAGCAGGAAAGAAATGGCCACTTCTCATCGAGTTCTTGACTTAAAAATAGGGTATAAGACAAGCCAAAATAGGAGGAACAGATGCCGTTATTTTCGCCATCTTTCCAAGTAAATCCGCTGTGATTCTAGTAAATGTGAATTTTGTGGCGTGATTTTACACAGCCATTCCCAACAAAAATTTTGCTTCACCTTTTCAGAAAAAAAAAAAACAAGTGCTTTCACCTCGGCTTAAACTCAATACTGCCATCAGGCCAAACAATTCAATATGTCAGGACACTTTGACAGCAATCGCTGTTTTCACCTTCCTCCTCAGAGTGATGGCGAATGCAGGCCCGTTTCATTGAAACGTCTCACACTGGGAACACATGTCAGCTCTCGCAAGATAAAAGACTGACACTACCTGCCAGAGTCATTCTCCGGACCTGATGATTAGGTTATTAATCAATAGCTGAACCCTTGCTGTAATCGGCAAAACACATCAGCTTGGTTTGAACTTAATCAGGGGTTACACTGGACAGCTACAGCTGAGAACACAAGCAGAATGGAGAGTTATCACTGGCTCTTTACACCAGAGCACCAGAGTGATATTGTGACTGAGGTGTTATTGGATGTATTGACGGGGAAGATGTGATGCGCGCCTCCTTACGAGCGCATTTACCAATTAAAGCCGAGGTCAAGCTTAGCTGGATGTGACACAAATATAATTCCGGTATTCTGTCGGTGAAAATGAAATGAATCAAATGAACAAAAAAGTTAAATATTCTGGCATAAATTCTGCCTGTTAAAAGACCAACTTGTTTTCAAAGACGCTTCTGAAGAGCGACTGAGGTCTTGGGTCAATCTTACAGCGGTGAGGATCGATAAAGACACAAGAGCCAAGAATTACGAATAACATCTCAAGGGAAAAGACCCTGAAGTGCCTGTAAATATTAATGATCAAGAGCTGACGTTCGCAGGTGAAGTGTTTTTTTCCTTTATTTTTGTTTATTTCATTTTAAAATGATCCTGACCTGAATGTTCCAGTGCAGGCAATCACGTATGTGCATGGACATTCGTGTGTGTGGTGTGTATGTGTGTGCGCGTGTGTATTTGTATATATCTGTCTATGTGTGTGCATGTGTTTGTGCATGTGCTTTTTGTGTGTGTGTGTGTGTGTGTGTGTTTGTCTGTTTATGTGTGAGTGTATACATGTTAGTGTGCTTGACAGTGAGAGAGACTCATAAAAAGAATAAATTGTGTGTGTGTGTTTGTGTGTGTGTGAGAGAGAGAGAGAGAGAGAGAAAGAGAGAGAGCGAGAGAGATATATACTGGTAAAACCATGTACAGTATGCAGTCAATGATAATTTGTGTTATTTAATTTTTTTGGTTCTAATTACCGAACGTGGTAAACACAGTATCTCTGCAGAAGTCCAAATATTCAGAACCAGCACACACTGTTAAATTCAGTAATACTTTACATCGCTGCAATATTAAAAGCATGTTACTCCATTTTTGTTGGTCTTTTTTATGTTCTGAAAATAATTATCAACATTTACATTGTGTCTACATGACTGCAAGGAATGCCTCATATAAACTGTTCGAAATGACTTACAATCAAAAGACAATATCAGGTCTTACATGCTTACATGCTCGAAATGTAAATCTTCTAGCAAAAAGAAATACTGCTGGTCTTTGGAATTATCTCAGTCCCTCAACAGGACACTACTAGAGTGATGGAAACCCGCCAGGGTGATGAGTATAGAATTCATCTTCTCCCTAAACCAAAGAGAATTCGTTTGTTGGGTTTATGTGCTGAATATCACTTCAGTTCAGCAGTAATGGCTTGTCTTGATTTGCCAAGTGTTTGCATCTGTACGGGTCTGTAATAAACGATTGCTGGGCCGGAGTTTCATCTGATCAGCTCTGCGCATTGGCAGCGTTACAGCCTCAGAGTTTGGAGTTAGCTGTGCTCAGGGTGAGATTCGTATTTGCAGTGTCCTTGAATGGCTCAGCCCAGGAAGATGAATTTCCCTCACAGTCAGAGCAGCAGGACTCCTACAAGCGAGCTGGAGTACTGTGCTCACCAGTGATTAGGGCCACATTCAGGATCTAACTGGCTGAATCAGCATTGCCTTATTGTTCTTTCTGTCTAAAAATAAAATAAGACTAATGAGATTTTCAGGCAAGCAGGGGATGCAGAATCTTGAAGCGCAGAGATATCCACAGTCCGTCTGAAAGGATTCAGAAGTCCAGCGACATGCCATCATAAAAACCTTAATTTGGTGACACCAACTCACACCCATTTCAGAGGAAAGCTTTATGAACAGCTGCATCATGGGAAATCCAAGGCCTCAGAATTGTGCATGGTAATGAAAACAGAAGGACTTATTGAAGCCAGAAGTGAAAAGGTTATATTTTGCTTTGGGTTATATTGTCGTTGGAGGTGTAGTGAAGTTTTATTACTTTATATAGTTCTTGTCAACAAAAGGAAACCAAGAGTCAACAGGACATATAAATTTAACTTAATGTGTACATATTCCCCTCAGTACTAAAGATGTGAAAAAAGTAATAAAAATTCAGTTTATTTATTGCAATATTTCACCAAAGTATTTGCTCATTTGGACTGATTTAGAGCACAATAGCCCATCTTCCTTAGGTAACATTTTATACTGCAATAGTGCTGTGTTTCTAAATGCGTTTCTAAATTTTAACCCCTTTACGCATTAAGCTCTACGCCTCGGGGCCAGTGGTTGAAAAAGAGGCTCAGGGCTTAAGGGGTTAAGCCCTGAGCCTCTTTTTTGAAAACAGCAAGCCCAAAATGAGATGAGTATATCTCAGCGACTGCTTGGTCCATTTGAATAATCTTGGTATCATTATAATAATCATCATCATCATAATATCATCATTTATCATAATAAAGGTAAAACCATTTGAAATTTCTGCCCTGGTGTAAAAATCACTATATATGTCACTTAGTCAGTGTTCCATTTCAGATTTCTCAGATACCAAACTGTAAAACTCAATTACTTTTACTAATATATCACTACAGGCATCCATTCCATCCAAATACAACCGTTTTTTAATTTTTCAGAATAAAAATAAATAAATGTATGATTATTTCCGCCAGTGTTGTTGTCTATACAATTTCCCATTCAAAGATAATACATACAATAAAAATGAAGATTGACTTCACTGGAGCAGATTTATTAAAAAACAAAACAAATAAATAAAATTATAAAAGCAAAGACAATGTGAAAAAATGTTCAAGAAAAGTAAGAATAACAAAAACCCCAGCGATTATTTGTAGAAGGAAACTGTGATTACTTTCCAAAAAAAAAAAAAGAAAAGTACCTTGACGAGGAATCGAATCTCTAGACTTTCCCTTACAGCACGACACTTCTACCATTAGGCTATGCCAACTGACAACTTCCTGCGGTCAAAATGCCCACTTAACGAATGAGTAAAGAAAATACGTACTGTACTGTTGTTGTCTCAGTATTTGTGGTGAATACCGCAAATAATCTGTCAGAAAACGACTTTAAAAATGAATGTTGAATATTTTGCGGATAATTATTCAGACAATACCTCAAACAAACTAGTTATGCTTTTATATTGTTGCGCTATTCAAGAACATGCAAATGGCCCATTGCCTCAGTTTGACGCACTGGGAGCGCAAGGCTGTAGCTCTGGCTAGGTTTCTGTGATTAAGATGGTTTAGAGTTTGTTGGAAAAATCAGGACTCATTGAATCAAAAGCGTACCGGCTGTCTTAATGACAGCATTACAAGCTGATTGCAGGGAGGAAAATACATTGCAAGCAAGCTGAATGCTAAGGAGCGGAGATCTTTGAAGCAACGCCCTGGGAAAGAACATGCTAGGATACTGGCAGATTAAGTTTTGTTATAACACGAACACATTGGGCTAACAAAAGCAAGCGCAGATTTACCCTTGAAAAGTTTTTTTATTACAAAATATCACAGGTAATTTTTTTTTGCTCATCTCTGTCGACTGTAAAGTGTATGCCTGCTGTTCTTTGAGTGTGGTGTGGGTTTAAAATCAGGGCTCATATCGTTGGATTCTGTCGACTTTCCTCTTTCATTTGAGGTATCGTTTTTATGCGTTGCAATAATTCAAAAATTCTCGCGATTCAGCACTGACATGCTTTTAGCCTATGTTTTGCTGCATCCTTCTTTACTTGCTTGGTGTTTGAATTATATTCGGTTGATGAAAAACATGGTCTACATGAGCTTTTGTCCGAGTTTATTTGCGAAATGTGGATATGCCGCATGACAGGAGGAGTTGCAGATGCCGTGGCAGGCGAAGGTGCACCAAGCACGAAGTCGGCGCAGCTGAAAGCGATAGAGCGAAAATGGAAGGGAAAGGAGCTCACGTTTCTGAATACATGAAAGATTTAAGTACCAGAAACGAGGCGAAAAACAATAGAGGAAAAGAAATCTCAATGAACGAGAAACTAACAAGGCATTAAACAATTGTGCCATAAAAAAAACCTAAAGAAGCAGAGCTTTCCAGAAATAATGATAATATATTATCTTGACAAACCCTGACTACAGATTTCTCGAGCCGAAGCGAGTAACACACACTCCAACATCGGAGGCGTTGCGACCTCCGGCTTATATAGACTCCGGGGAAGGACCGCCCAAGAATAATCAGCCAGCTGGGTGAAAAATCCGATGGGGAAAGAATACGATGTCGTCAGGGATGAGAGTAACAAAGAAAGCAAATAGCACATACACAAACCGTGACACAATCAGCATCTCTCAAAGCATGTCAATGGTATTATGAGCTGTTGATAATTTTAGTGTAGCCTTGGCATGGCCAGTAGCCTTATAATTTCATGGCAGTGCTTACATAAGCCCATGAAAATATTCCTGAACAATGGAAACGACAGTGAGAAGTGAATCACAGCAGTAGTGCAAGCAACAGAGAGCACCATAATCCATTGCACAGGGACAAAATTATTACTTTGGTTCTGTTCTTCAACACTTGAAGATCAGTGAAGATCATGTTGAAGTGCAGACCATCAGCTTTAATTTCAGGGTGTTTTTACCCATATTGGACAAGTAGTTTAGAAATGAAAGCACTTTAATTCCCCCCACTTTTGGGTGCAAAAAAATATGGGACCGTCTGACGTAATGTTTACTGAAGCGATCATTAATATAATTTAGTTGCATATCCTTTTCAAACAATAACTGCTTGAAGTCTGTGACTCATAGATCTCAGCTGACTCTGGTATCTTCCCTGCTGATGCTCTGCCAGGCCTGTACAGCAGCATCTTCACTTCCTGCTTCTTTCAGGGACTTTTTGCCTGTAATCTCCTCTTCAGTGCAATGCAGTGTACAGTGTGATTCAGATCTAGCGATTGACCTGGCCAACAGAAATACACTGTGAAATAAATTGTGATGCTCACTGCCAACACATATAGACATGTAAATTCCCTGTGTTTTTCCAAGAAATGGAAATGAAATTCATGAGACAACCCACCCAACCTGAACTCACACTATCTTGTTTACCTGACATGAACTATTTTATTGATACATTACTCCCTGATACACCCCTCCCCCCCCGTTCCATGCTGACTGAAAGTCATTCTATTCATTAATACTCGGATTCAGTCACAGCAGCTGCATCGCTGGAGGGTAACACCTGTCACTCATTGTTCTGCTTGTAGAGACCGACGTCAGCTTTTGCCTCTGTGCCACAAAAGGAGTGTTTACTGAGGAGAAACGGGGTGATGATGGTGTGGGAGCTGTTTGAAGGGAGCTGACAGAACACGACACAATACCGCGAGGCGTCACGGGGACCGAGCGCTCGCTATCACAGCCTGGGAGAGTACGGCGATTATGCATCTCAGGTGCCAAAACAGAGACGGAGAGAGGAAAAGAGTGTGAGAGAGAGAGAGCTAGAGAGATATCATTTTCGCCTTTGTGAATATTTTATCCACTGTGCCCATAAGAAGTGACGCACACCATACTGCCAGACTGATTCAGGATAACAGACTCGTCTTAAAGGACTGCTTCGGTACAGAGCAGGTCTTAGCCACGCTTTTCTTTGTCCCGACAAACACGTTCTCCCTTCAGAAATATGTTCTTTCCGCTCGTACGGCGTCACAGTTCAAAGGCAACATCTGTTTCAGTGAGGACTCAGAGTGACAGCTGCAGTCTCAGCAAGTGACAGCTTCAGCAGAATTTAAAATCCTCTGAGTTCAATGCTCACCACAGTAATCAGAATAAATATGATGATTATAACTATTCATCAAGCCACGCTGAAAATGTGTTTTGATCTTTTAATTGCCGTAGACATGCAGCTTTTGTAAGAGATTGCTTGCATACACAGTAAGAATGTCCTAATTGACAATATTAGCATTAGCATTAATATTAGCCTTAAGAACACAATAAATGTGTAGAGCACCTTAATCCACCATAATGGACTTCAGTCCAGAGCTCAGGGATCTTCACAGCCTCTCTACCTCCCTCAGGAAGAGTCATTCACACATTCACATGTCCTGCACATGCAAACATGATACAGCCGACTTTGCATCCACCTTTTGAAAGCCACTGTGATGTATTTTTAAATATTTTTTGAAGCAAGAATTGGGGAGGCAAAATTTTCAGGCTTTAGAGTTCACTTTACTCCACAGAGGTCAGAATATGTTCTATGAAACTATGTGGAGTAGAGAGGTTGAGCAAGACGAAGTAACAAATGGATGGATTGATGAATGGATGGATGGATGGATGGATGGACAGACAGGTACATGGAAGGATGGATAGACAGGTAGGCCTTCAACGTGACTGAAACTGATCAGCCATTTGCCACAGTCAAGATCACGCAAAATATCCCGCAGTCATTTCGGTTCTTCAAAGCAAGGTTATTTGCCGTCCTAAGGGCACGAGACCTTGCTTACCCGCATGTAAATGAGCGCCAGCGGTAGCTACAGGCCTACTCTGTACAGACATACTGAAACGGCTGACAGGTACACAAGCTGTTTCTACCCCTTTAGTCACGAGTACCATTAGCTCAGGGACATTCATTCCAGGCGGATCAGAGAGCCAAGATCAGAGAACAAATTGTCACTTGCGTTTGTTATCACGCACAATTAAGACCCCTTTCAAAGTGTGTAATTAAGACGTCAAAGTCAATATGTTCCCTCTGGGCCTTTCTGGAAGGGCTACACTGCCAGTGACACTTGCGTTTCTCCCAGTATCCCTATTGTGAGAGAGGAACGAGCATCTCGCCAAAAAATAACAATCACACAGGGAGCCTTTCACAGTCAGAGCCCTGTGTGATGGCACTAGCAGGACAGATTCCATTTCCTCCCTCCACTTCTGAGAGGACCAGAGTGCAGTGAGGAGAATTAACCATTATCACGGTGCATTTAGAAAAAGGCGAACACTAATTGAAACCGTGCCTGCAGTTAGATTGACCAGGGGAGCATTAATGCGGTCTAGCGTAAGCTAATAATTAGTGACAAGCGTAACTAAAGATCGTGGTGCGGAAAAGGCATGCATGTTCTGATGAGCTCAATGAAACTGACAGTTTATAGTTTCCTATGTCAAGAACGCTGAGCACATACAACAGAGAACAAGAAGACAACTCGCACAGAACTAGAGGCTGCCACACTAAGGTCGCATTTACCCTTGGTTTAGCATGTGTTTTGCGTGATCAAATCCCAACTGGTCAGGCGAGACTCGTTGCTGTTTGCACTTGGTGTTAAGCTGACCACTTGTGATTGGATTGTGTTGTTTATCACAAAGCTTCCACTAAGATCCAATGCGCAGTTACATCATATAACAATATTAGGTGTCCCGCTAGTAGAAGCTGGAATTTTTACCTCGTTTCACATTGTTTTTTGGGCTAGCTAACTTTTTTGCCTATAGATTGCATGTTCGGATTATTTACGCTATTGAAATTAGCCGAACAGGCACAATTGCAACTTGTAAAATGAAATTTTTGGTTACGTCCTCGTCAGGGACACATTAAGACAGATTAGAGTTCAGACTACAAAACATATGTGGTCAGAAGCATCCCAGGCTACCTCTGCAAGTGGTATCTGGTCACAGATAAAGTGATCGTTTCATAAGCACCCAAAAATGCACCCCAAGCTCTGGAAAACCTACGTCTGGTCTAACTGCAGACCAACTCGGCAGACACTTACAGCAACTCTCCAATTAGCTCAACCGTAGTGGCTACAATCAGGCAACGTTATGATGAAACTTTTGCACGAAAAATTCGTTCCGCGTCCGGTGTGAAAGCGGCTTGACGTGCCCACAAAGCGTGTATTCGCATTTTTGCATTGACTTTGAATGTGATGAGTCGCACGGAAATTTAGTTTTGCGTCCGGTGTGAAAGCTGCTTAACGTGTCCATAACGCGTGTACTCGCGTCTTTGCATTGACTTTGAATGTAGGCTAATCTGTCCCGTGAAAAATTCATTTCGTGTCTGATGTAAAAGCAGCTTTATGGATAGTACGCGACAGCTAGAGAGAGCTCGGTTATGTTATGAACATAATACAGGTTTCGCAGACCGTAAGTTCCGTTAGTGTGGACAAGTTGCTTATGTGGAGCTAGCGAATCGATCACTAGAAAGAATTACCTATTTAATATCCGCCTTTTTGGCTTATTATTAGCCACAACAATTTCTAAAGGGGGATGAAAGTATGTTAAGGTAGTGCAGAGAAATCATTTGTTATACAAGACACGGTAGAGCTTCTGCGTTTCGCATTGCTTTCACGGTAGCACCAAAGAGCTTGCTCAGACATTTGTGAAGTATTCGGCTAATCCCGGTCATGCATAAGTGGAGCAATCACTAACCGTAGTGGCTACAATCACGCACCGTTATGATGAAACTGCCACATTGATGTTTACCAAAGTAACACAAGCATACTGATCAGAAATACTGTATTTCAGTTAACCAGGAGCATTTTTAATAAGCACGGCACACAAACTAACATGCAGTAGCTGGTAAGCGAGCAGTTATAACCACAGAGACAAACCCCTGCTATACAGGTTTTACAGACATCAAGTTCTGTTACTGTGAACAGTTGTACCAAACATCTAAATTACAAACAGGTATTAGAAGCTAGCTTCAAAGGAGGTTTATGTTCACACACCTTCTGAAAAGTTTCCCCTGATATCACTCTTGCATATTTAGGACACAAACGTTAGCAACAGTAACTTGGCTGCGTTAGCCGCTGTGCTACAGCCACAGTCAACTGGCTATCACGTCAGATTGGCTTATGCAGTAAAAACAACTTAAAGCTTTTGTGTCTGTGAGTCACGGATAGTCGCGACCGATACAGGCTTTATCTTCAGATATTTTACAAAGCCTGCATTTGAGGCCAGTTGTTAGTGCTAACTATCGCTATAGGTCCTGCGAGCCACCCGTAACACGTTAGCTTCACTTACATTATTTGCTGTAATATCATATATTCTTAATTGACAAAGCTGTCTTTGGTGAAATGCTGAGCACAAGCAGCTAACGTTCCCTTTGGCCGTGGCTGCTTGCTGGCAGCCAGTGGCGGAACTAGTTGGGGGGCGAAGACACATCCCTTTTAGTCCTGGCTAGTTCTCTATCATTTTCCTTCATTGACGCAATGCCCAATTATCGTAATTGGCAACTGAATTGGTAATTGGTTTCTATCCATATGCAATATAAGAACGATGAAATCATAGGATAAATTCAGTGCAGAAAAATAATTTACTTATTAAGTGACCAATGCTTCGCTTTCCAATCAAACACGGACTTTCCACTCTCGGTATTTTGAGGATTGATTTTTTTTAAAAAGTGGCACGTGGCAGTTAAATAGGTTACCAAAAGCGTGCGGCTCAAGCCATTTGCAAGAGAGTCTACAGGTAGGCTATGCAATTTTGAATAACAGATTTAAATACAGCAAATACGCATCCAGATGAATGATTGTCGTCTTACCTAATCGGGGAGAACAAGCAGCACCTGTTTGGAGCGCTCTTGGAGTGAACCTTCTGTTACTCATGAAGATGACTGAGAACAAGTCAGGATTTATAATTCTTTTAAATGGATGTTTCGTGCACCCCAATTCTCTGTTCTGGTTCTGCCACCGTACAGAATTTTAACCACAATTTAATTGCTGTTAGATTGCATATGGAGAGAAACCGTGTCTTCAGTTGCCAATTACGATAATTGGAAAGCGTGTTAACGAAGGAAAATGATTGAGAACTATCCAGGACTAAAAAGAACGTGTCTTTGCCCCCCCACTAGCTCCGCCACTGGCTGATTTCTGGTGGCATCCTCTTTTGGAAGAGAAATAAACGTTTTTCTTCGCCTCCAAAAGTAAATGGACAAGCAGCTTTGGGAGCGACACTGGCAAAACTGCACCTCAAATGATCTGCGGTTCTTCTTTTGTATTTCCAAAAGTGTCAACGCTACTGAGGCATAGTATGATCTGCCGTTGTTAGTGTATGCGATAATAGTTTCCGGTGTGGGCAGGTCCACCGCCGTAATTGGCTCTGGCTAGGCCTATACTAATTAGTTCGCACAACCTGACGTCAGGCATTGCCCAGATCTTGCGAAGATCTCGGTAGGAGCTGTTCAGAGAGGAAATCACGTTCACGAAATCAGGTTCTTGAAATATGGCAAAACCCCCGTAATTTAGAAACTGTTCAGAGGTTGCGTATAGACAACTGACATTATAACATTACTAATGTGTATTAAAGGAAGGATCAGCATCATAGGTCCCCTTTAATAGACATCTCAGATCATTTCCCTTCTCTTCCCTTTGTGTGCATGAGATCCCCTCTTGCCTCCCTCCAAATTGAGGAGTCTCGCACTCGAACCTGTTGACCAAGAGAGGTTTGTCACTGATTGAAACTATCACAGCCAACCGTCTCACGCCATCTAATCAAGGATGGACTGCACACACCGTCACATATGCGCATTTCAAGGTTTCATCCAATTGTAGCCTTTTCATTGGTGATAAACGCAAATCCGAAAGTTACAGCCCAATAATGTATTTCTGCGGCCGTTACAGAGGTCAGCTGTGCTACACTGAACAGGCTGGCTGCACCTTGCTCTTGCAGCTGGGAAACCAATGTGTCCGCAGATCCGGTCGACTGTGAAGTGCTATTAGCGCTTCTGAGTTCAATTTCCCTCATTCACCTCCGTGACCTTCCTGTGTTTGAGTACAATTTCTGAAATGATGAAGGCAGCGGTGGAGATAATATGTTGTGGGGCTGTAATAGGGTGGCCAGGTGTTCACTTTTTCACCAGCTTTCAAATCTATTTACACAGCAATAATGTCCGGTCTCAGACCAATTGATTAGGAAAAAAATCTATTCATTATGAATTTTTGCACCAGCCACCGCCCAATCCATGATGTTATGAAATAGTGGAATAGCTGCATTAGTGTGGTGGAATATGATGTGGTATAATGTGTCTGACCAATAACTCAAGGATGTTTACATGTGGCTACTGGCTATACAGTCTGATTCACCGAAAAATCAAAATTACTTGAGAGTGACTCATACATTTTTGTCAAAACTTTGCTCCTGTGGGTTTCAAAACTTAAAAAATGGAACTGGATAATTCAATGCAGGTAAACTATTTAACTTAAAATTAAGTGACTGAAGGCACAATTATATTCAGCTCATTTCAGGAGAACAAAGCGCATGGTGCAGTTCACACAGTCACACAGAGCTCACTATTTTCGTATCAGCTTACGTCAGTAAACTGTTTACCAAAGCTACAACCTAAGTTTCATTCAAGTTTCATGGTTTTTCAGCGCAATTTTTTATTTTTTATTTTTTTGACATGTGAATCATTTCTCTGAGGAAAATATTCTAGAGTTTTCATGGTTATAAATCAAGAGTGGGGTCTAACAAGGTTCAATTAGCTTTTCATGAAAAATGACTTTTTTTCTTTGTCATTTGGGAACTGATAGGTCCTGGTCGCTATTACCACACCGTCGAAAGTAAATTCATTAAAATAAATTAAATAAGATAAAGGTGATATTTGGGCTAACTCTCCCACTGAATTGGCAGGAGGCAGGTCATTTAACATGTTCTCCTTTATAAATTGCACTGATACAAATGAGAGCACTAGTCCACTCAGTAAACTCTTCAGTGTTAAATTAACTCTTACAGAGTATATATGATCCCTTAAACAGCGGGAGCAGTGTGATTCCCACTGCTGGACTGTTAGAATCATTGTTCTCTTCCGATAATTCCTTATCTGTCGGAGATCCTGTTTCCGATTTGTTGACACAGCAGATGGATTTCTTCACGGGAGCCATTTATTACCTGTCAGAAGGACCACTTTTCACCATCTCTCTTTCAGGGAGGAGAAACAGGGCTTTGAAAAATACACCCAGAGGAAAGAAAAGTAAGGGTCCGAATAACGAAAAGAAGCATCTGCACTGCTTTGATGCTCACAACATGATCTCTGTTACTTTGGCTGCTTTTACCCTTAAACAGCTCGACCCAAAATTCTCACTATTTGGCCAACAAACATCAACAAGCAAATGAATGATGACAAACCTTCGTTTTTTTCCATTGTCAAATTTTGTCAAATAGCAACAAATCCAGTTTTTTAACATGAAAGAGCGATTTCAATACTGTTTTCTGAAATGCTATTCAGTCACCAGTTGTGATTATAACATCAACATTATAATGTTCTCATAAACATTCTTATCATACAGCTGTACTTTTGCCCCTTTTGTGATGAAACTGGAATCAGAAAGAGAGAGGAAGAATTGCTTGACTAACTGCCAGGCATCACAATGTGAGCTTTCAGAGCTACACTGGCTCCATTTACCAGAATATAACAGTGGGGAGACCAGGGCTCTAAATGAAATGCTTCACTCGCTCCCTATCTAGTGGATAAACCAGGACATCAGTCAACTTCCTGCAAATGGCTGAGATTCTACTCAGTTCACTATACAGGGAATTAATGAGCCATTTCAGATACAGTCCAGAACTGATGAACCACATCATCGATGGAGCTACGAACAGCTGTCCTTCAGTGTCACATGACCACATTTAGTAACTATTTCAGCTTTTGTCCCCACATGCAACCAGCATTTATATATTTAAAATGCCTCCTTTCATAATGAATATTGCATAAACTGTCATAAATCTAATTAACAGCAAACACTGAATAGAAAAATGGCTGTCAGCACTATGAAAAACGCATCTTCATCCTCCCAAATTAAATTGCACATGCCTCCATTTATAAATGACATAAGCACTTGTTCATGCATGACTATTGAACATTAACATGCCACACAGTAAGAGAAGATAAATGAAGACAAATCAGGTGGCCTAAACACAATTGGAGGTGGGGCATTACATGGTTTAGCTTCTGGGCCAATCACAAGGGGCTCCTTTAGAGACCATTATGTTCCCACATGTTCAGAGAATGCTAATGTCCTTAGCTTTAAGGTGACTCCTCAGCAGCATCTGAATTCTGTAAAGCAAAAGGGATCTTCCTCTCAAATGAACATGAACCAAAGACAGGTTGGCCTGTAGCCATGACAGGGAACACCAGTTTGTTTATTTCATGAAAGAAAGGGGGCAGTTAGCTCCTTAGTTATTTCCTTTTAGCAAGGAAACTGCATGTTCGGATTATTTGCGTTATTGAAACGCAACCTTGGAAGAAAGGAAAGATTGAATATGTAACACAATCTTTTGCAGCTGTAATGATTGGAAACTTCACTTGGCACCAAAGTTTTCCAATAAATAGCGAAGGCTATCTTAGATTTTTAGCATATAAAATACTGTAGGAAAGGACCTCTGATTTTTTCTCAGACATGCCCAAGGTACCTTTAAAATCTCTCTGCAACTTTCCCCTCACCTGTGTGATGTTCTCTAGCAGAGTCAAGGAAAAGTGGAGAGGAAAGGAAAAAGGCCACCTGTGTAAGAGGATTCAGGGGAAGCTGCTTTCTTCTTCTTCTTCTACTACTTCTAGCACAGCTGATGCGCCCGTTTGTGTTTCAGATCTCGGTCAGCTGCAGCCTCTTGAGAGTTTGTGATCGTGTCACATTAAAGTAAGTTCCGGAAGCCTTAGTGAACACAAGCTCCGGTGTTCAGTCTGCAGTGAAAGACTTTAGAGTTACTTTCATCTCTGGTGCCAACGAGGCCAAGACAGAACTAAATGAATTTCTTAAGAGCCCAATTCTCCTTTAAACCCTAATGATACCACTGCAGAATGCCACAGGAATTCTCTATTTTATCAATATTTCATCCAAAGTAGTCACCAAATTTATTCTTTTCTTTTTTTCATTTTTCCTATTATTTCATTTTAATAATGAATTCAACGCACTTTGGGGTCTATTCTCCCATTAGCGCGTAAGTCCTTTTTTACGCAATTCGAGTTAAGCGCTTTTGAGTTACGCGTATCCTCCCCTACGCGCTTCGATCACGCCCACATCGCTTAACTTCAGAATGTAGGCGGCCTTATGAAAGAGGTGTGACTGATCCAAAAGAGAGGCAGACTCTGTACAAAGCTCATTGATTATGAGGATTTTATAACAAGGGTATAACAAGGATTTTCTGATTAACCATGAAAATGCAGTTGTGGTCCATGGAAAACACAAACCAGATTTTAAATTTGAATATCGTGGGCCTGCTGATAAAACATCGTATCTCCAAACTGATAAGAAACAAAAACTTGTATGTCCACTATTCTTACATGCAGAATTAAATATTTTTTTATTTTTAATTATATTTATCAATTTATATAATTTTATTGATACTTTTTAATTATAGATATTCCTGTGAACTTTATAATTTTGATGATACAAGGTTTTATCAGCAGGCCGATGATATACTGCTGTAATAGTAGGCCTATGTAGGCTATGTCTGTGCCTATTACAAGAAGTAATGCAGGCATCTCTTTTTTATTTCTTATTCTAGCCACCATGGTATTAAAGCTATGCAAACAAACAAATTGCCGCGATAATGAAATAATAAATAAAGAATTAAGCGCTTCTCAACCAGCATAATCAGAGCATTGAAAATGTGCCCCTCCTACACCAGCCTGTTTGTTCCGTGGAAGACAGGGAAGAAGACAAAGAGAATATTCTAGTCACACAAAGACAATCGAAGACAGTTTATATGATCTCATTTAGAAATTGCGCGCTTGAAATTTTAAAATACTCCAATGTCAGGTTGGCAACTTCAGGGCAAGGCAACACTAACAGAGGATTCTTAACCCGCATACAGAAAAATCTGTGGGGCACTGTAAAAGCCAGGCTCTCCGCACACTGGAGAAGTGTGCACAGAACAGGTGGTGGGCAACCATCATCCCCGGTGCATTTCACTGCACTGGAGGAGGAGGTGGCATCCACTCTTTCTGCAGTGGAAGTGCAAGGAGAAGAACTTGTAGTGGATACGGAAAATGGTCATATATATTTGCCTGTACTCAAAGTGTCACTGCGATAGATACTGGAAACAAGCTTAATATGGTTTCAAATATTTATTGTATTTTTTTGGCATTTCAAGCAGTTGCGCAGTATATAGGCCTCATGGGCCGAGCCAGGGAATTTGGCACAGGTGCTTAATATGCGCGTATGTTGATCGCACACAACTTGAACATTAATGCTGTGCCGGCCTCTACAGTCTCTGTACATATTCTTATTAGTGGAAGGGGTTCTGATTGCAACGTGAGTACAATCAATGGCTCCCACAACACTGGGGAACCTGGCGACCAGGTAGGAACACCCCCCCCCAACTCTGAAGTGGTGCAGCATAGCGTCAACCAACTGTGTCAGACACCTTGAAACGCCCCGATTTTGGCCTTGCTCAGCCCCAAGTGTGTAACTGCCTTCGGAGCACGTAATGCACAGACTTAAGTCGAGGGGAGAATACACTTAGGGTGAAAAGTGCTTATATTGTCACATATCCTGTGACGGAATAAGCAGTCAAATGATGATCTTCACATCTTACAATTCAATGATACAAACAAAATCAAATTATCTTTTTTCCTTTGTTGCATTAATGGATCCCAGTTCAAATACCACTCGCCAATACCCACCTGAAAAGTCAGGACACAAAACAAATAATTCACAGGAAACACAGCAAACTTTAGACCAAAAGACTCAAGAGGGATTCTGAACCCATAACCTTCTACCCACTACAGCACTGTGTCATCCTGCGCTGCTCTAAAAACCCCAGACAGAGGGATCCCAAAGTATGTGAAGCGCCCTGTAAGGTGGCTTTTACTTTGAAGCATCTAACCCACAATTTGCATCATAAGAGTTGGTTTGAATTGAACATGACTGCTAACAAAAGCAAAGAGGAAATGTGGCCGTGAGTCAAAGCTCTCCGACAGAGACAAACAGACACTTTGTACGATAGTTTTTAATACTGCCAGAACTGTAGCTGCAAAAATCCTTGCAGAATTGGATTCATCTGTATCTGAACCTGTCTGAACAAGAGTAGTACATTACAAGCCTTCCAAAGTATGTATTCAGGGCAATGTTTCTGATGATTTATGCATCTGTCAAGCTTTTTACCTCCGCTAACGAAGTTGGGGCGGAGGTTATGTTTTCACCCCTCTTTGTTTGTCTGTTTGTGAACAACATAACTCAAAAAATGCAGCACGGATTTGGCTCAAATTTTCTGGATGGATTGCTATTACATCAAGGACGGACCCTATTAATTTTCACCGCGATCAGTGAAACAATATGGCCGCGACGGCAGCCATCTTGAAATCCTATGACATGCGACACGGATTTGGCAGAAATTTTGTGGGTGGATTGCTATTACATCAAGGATGGAGTCTATTCACTTTCCCCATGATCAGTGAAACAATATGGCCCCCACGGCAGACATCTTGAAATCCTATGACACGCAATAACTCAACTTTGCTCCCACTCATGCAGATTTGGATTGTGCAGCCGTGGTGGAGCTTGACACTCTACGAGTCCCTCTAGGTTATTAAAAGAAAAGTATAACAGGACTAAGTGTTATTTGCTAAAATTCAGCACACAGTGAATCCCTGCCTAATCAGAATTGCCTTCTCCACGCCGCAGGCCCAGGTAAGATTAGCCCAAGCTAACATGAGCTCTGGGCTTTTCCGCAGTCATTAATTTAGTCTGCATCAGTGCCCCACAGGCTGCGCTAAAAGAATCGACAGCTTCTATCTATGACTATCTGACATTCCAGCGTGAGCGATAAGACAACTGATTAAAATCCATAAATCAATCCGTTAGTGAGGCCGCCGCAGATTAAAAGCCCTGGAGTTGCTATCGGCAACAAGCGCTGTTCTGTCAATCGGTGGGAAATGGGGTGAAAAGAAGGCCGCAGTCTGACACAGATTCCCACACCCTCACACGGACACACGAACACATGCAAACCCAAGCGTGTACGCACTCATACCACCTACGTGCAATTCAAAATATGCTCTCACACATTCACACTACTATAGTGCAATTAAAAATACATGTGCACTTATGGTAACTGAGTGGGAATGAGAGAGTGAGAGAGAAGGTAAATGGTCTATATTTGTAGGTGAGTTGAGTAATAAAGGAGAAGGGTTTTTGCTCCACGTCTCTGCTTTGAAAGGAGCTTTTCCCCCCACAGGTCCCTTTCTCTCCGGCTCTCAGACTCTGTTATATTTCCTGAGCTTTTATCACTGAGCTCTCACAGGCTCTGCTCTGCACGCTGGACAGATCCCCTCCAGCAAAACTCAGACAACAGAGCCGGGGAACAAAAGACAAACCTCCCTTCTGTATCTACGGCACATCAATATCAAAAAGTAGAAAGAGGGTCAGTTGGCAAAGAGAGACTGATGGTTTTTCAAATTACTAAATTCATGAATAAATTTGTAATAATTGCCATCCTGTTGAATGTTTTTTTTTTTTTTTTTGCACTTTGACAAGGAGGAGCCATGAGATGGCGTTTGCCCGTCGGCAAGTAACCTGGTGAAGAGCTGTCTCGTGAGTTTAATACTTGCAGCTCGACGGGCCGACAGCCAGAGAACATTAACAGGTATCTATAGAATGGGTGAGAGTTCATAACAGCATTCAGTGGTGTCATTATCACTCAAATCAAACACTGATATTACCTGTGCTGTGGCCTTCGTTAGTACTATGTTTCAGCATCAGAAATGAGTTGTGCTAAACCACCTTCTTTAAATGCATGAATATTTGTTGTCATGCATGATAGCTTGCCATACAATAGAGCGGTCAAGTAGCTTTTTATGGATTTGGTAGAAAATATAGGAATAAAAGGCATACAACTGTTGTTATTGCCATTAAATTCACTCTCTGAATGAGGTTCCCAGTTTACTTTCTGTCATTTTTTTTTCCTGGACTGTAAGTAAATGGCTGACCTCTCCTTGAAGGGTTATTACCCATAATCCATGGCATGGCCATTCACAATAAATGGGATGTTTGCCAACATCTACTGCCATTCATTTGCAGGAGTGCTACGCCCAATTTTAGTAACTGATATGTCTTGTATATGACCAGTAGAACAGTGGTAAGCTGTGTTACAATAGGATTGTAATGAAATAGGTTCCTAGTTTTGCATGTGTTCTAGTAGGACCAATTTGAGTGTGACACAAAGTGTTATTGAATCTGGCTGGAATGAGACGCGTATGTACCTGTTGGAGAAGTTGCAATAAAGTCCAAGTGAGCAACGATACTGCTCTAACCATCCATTCTTTAAGGTTAGAGTGAAACATGGTTGTTGATTTTTGATCTTTGTAACCGCGAGATACGGATTTGAGCAGACGCTAGCTAATTGGCTAATTAGCCATACAGGAGCTGACGGAAAGAAAACCCGAGACAGCAGGTGCAGTGAGTAGGCCGACAAATGTGAATATGGAGCAGCTTCGACCTCCACCGATACTTTGTTTGGATTCTGTCAACTTAGCGAAGACGTGGAAATGCTGGAAAGAGGAATTTAGGCTTTACATGGACCTTGACAGAAGCAGAGGAGGTTACGAAGGTAAAGCTTTTTTATTATTTGATCGGAGAGAGCGGCAGAGAGCTACTGAAAACACTGGAGGGTGACGTTACATCAGCCAGGAGTAGCGTGAGTTCTATGATGATGCTGTTTGACGGACATTGTTTTCCCAAACTGAATGAGACTGTGGAAAGATACAGATTTTTTTGTGCGAAATCAAGGGCTGGATGAAAGTATTGATAAGTATGTGACTGACTTAAAAGTTTTGACCAGTACCTGTAATTTTGGCGGCATTGAAGACTCTTTAATTAGAGATCGTATAGTTTGTGGTACAAATAGCTCAGCAGTAAGAGAGAGACTGCTCAGGGAAGAGAACTTAACTCTAGAAAAAAGCCTGCAGATATGCAGAGCCACTGAACTGTTGATAGAGAACAGCAAAAGTTGCAAGGACAGGCTGTAGAGGAAATTCATGTCATAAAGAGGGCACCTCAACACACAAAAGAAAGGATCAGCTGCAACGTTTGTGGAAAAACGCACCCAAGGAACAAAAAACTTTGTCCTGCTTTTGGTAAAACGTGTAGGAAGTGTGGCAAGGACAATCATTTCGCTGTTTAATGTAAGTCGAGGGCAGGGGGAAACCGAAAGCTGAAGGCTGTGAATGCTGTTGTAGAGGACTGTGACGCATATGAGGACATTGACACAATCACAGAGACATATATAGACAAGTGAACTGTAAATCAGATGCAGGAAACCAAAAGTCAACTTTTTGCAGGCATGTTGTTGGACAAGAAACTGGTTAAATTAATTTGCTGAACCTAAACACACAGCTGGAGCCACTACAAAAGTGTTGATAATGTACAATAACAGCAGACTGCGTCCGTTAGGCATGTGTAAAGTCAAGATTAGAAATCTCAGGAACAATAAATTGTACGGACTGGAATTCCAAGTGATGGACCGGAATGAGAAGCTTCCTTTGATTGGCAGGAAGACCAGTGAGGCAATGAAGCTGATTGAAGTTCAGTATGAGAACATTCTTGCCAAAGACAGTGTTGTGAAGTGTGCTCCTGTTGGGGATGACGGTAACCATGGGAACATGACACTGGACAAAATCAGAGCTGAATATGAGGATGTCTTCAGTGGTGTGGGTTGCCTAGAAGGGGAGTACGACATGGAAATGGATCCAAGTGTATCGCCAGTGAAACTGCCTAAGCGCGGACTGCCAGTGGCTATGATGACTCCTCTTAAAAATGAACTTAGAGAACTGGAAGAGAGAAAAATTATTGCTCAGGTGGCGTGCAGCACTGACTGGATAAGCAGCATGCTGACCGTGACGAAACCCAATGGAAAGCCAAGGATTTGCATTGATCCAAAACCGCTGAACAGTGCACTGAAAAGAAGCCATTTTCCTCTCCCTACCGTTGTTGACATACTGCCAGAGCTTTCTAAAGCAATAGTATTCACCGTATGTGATGCGAAGCATGGTTTTTGGCACGTGAAGATGAGTGAAAAGTCCAGCTATCTAACAACATTTTCCACCCCATTTGGCCGGTTCCGCTGGCTGAGAATGCCAGTGGGAATCAGCCCAGCTCCAGAGGTTTTTCAAAGAAAACTAATGCAGGCACTGGAGGGTCTGCGGGGGGTGTATATCATAGCAGATGATGTGCTTATCACTGGGGAGGGAGAAACAAAGGAAGATGCGGACAAAAATCATGATGAAAATTTGAGGCAGTTCCTAATCAGATGCAGAGAGAAGAACATAAAACTAATTTCCGAAAAGTTTAAACTCCGACAGCAATCTGTGCTGTGCAGAGGACATCTGCTGACAGCAGAGGGTCTTCAGATTGACTCAGAGAAAGTGCGGGCAATTAGTGAGCTGCCCAGACCAACTGATGTAAAAGGAGTGCAGTGGCTTGTAGGAATGGTGAACTATCTGTCCAAATTCTTTGATTTTCTCTCAGATGACTGTGAGGTTTTGAGACAGCTAACTCACAGGGAGAATATGTGGGAATGGACTGATGTGCAAGAGACAGAGTTTCAGAGGCGAAAAGACAAGATTACAAAAGCACCAGTATTAAAGTATCATGAGCAGGATGAAGAGCTGACATTACAGTGTGATTCATCAGAGACAGGGCTTGGCGCTGCTATAACGCAGAAGTGCAAACCTGTAGAATTTGGCAGTAAAGCGCTCACACCTACAGAAAGAGGTTATGCTCAGATGGAACAAGAATGTTTGGCCATAGTTTTTTCGGGATGGAAAAATTCCATCAATATACATATGGCAGGAAAGTAACAGTGCAGAGTGACCGCAAGCCACTAGAAAATATTCACAAAAAGCTACTCCTTAGTGCTCCTAAGAGGCTGAAGAGGATGCTACTCAGGCTGCAAAAATATGACACACACGTTGTGTGAGTGCCAGGGCGAGAAATGCTCTTAGCAGATACTTTGAGCAGAGCATATTTACCAAGCAGCTCAAAGGGGGACATTGAAACAGAGATTAAGACAGTTAGCATGGTGAATTACTTACCTACATCTGAGGAGAGATTAGCCACCATTAGGGATGCTACCAAAGATGACACGAAACTGCAAGAATTGACAGGCTTTATTCTGGCAGGATGGCCCAAGAGTAAACATGAGATGACACATGAGATTCAGCATTACTATGCATTTCAGGATGAACTAAGTGTACAGGATGGTATTGTGTTCAGAGGCGAGAGAGCGGTGATACCTGACGCACTTAGGGCTGGTTTTACACACCGCATCCACTCATCACATCTAGGAGTTGAGGGATGTCTCAGGCGAGCACGTGAATGTGTGTATTGGCAGGGAATGAATGAACAGATTAAAGCTTTGATCTTGAAGTGTGATATTTGTAGATCAGTAGACCCCAAACAGCAGAGGGAGACACTGAAACCTCATGATATGGCCTACAGACCATGGGCCAAAATTGGAACTGATCTGTTCACCTGGAAGAACAGAGACTATCTGATCACAGTAGATTACTATTCCAATTTCCGGGAGGTGGACTACCTGCCAGATACAAAAAGCAGTACTGTCATCCGCAAACTGAAATCCCATTTTGCGCGCCAGGGCATACCTGATGTTGTTGTGTCTGACAATGGTCCACAATGTGCATCGGAAGAATTTCGGAAATTCAGCCAGAAATGGGAGTTTGAGCACCGTACATCAGCACCAGGATACCCACAAAGCAATGGGAAGGCGGAGTCGGCAGTGAAAACAGCCAAACGCCTCATGCAGAAAGCTGAAGCTGCAGGACAGGATCCATACTTGGCTATGCTGGACCATCACAACACGCCAAGCCAGGGCCTCGACGCAAGCCCAGCACAGAGACTGTTAAGCAGACGGACTCGGACTCTTTTGCCTACAAAGGACACTTTGTTAACACCAAAGGTATAAGACAGTACACAAGGACTGAAGGACAACAGGCTGAGACAGGAGAAATACTACAACCGCTCAGCCAAGGACCTGGACTGTCTCAAAAGTGGGGACAGGGTGAGGGTCCAACTCTTTGTCCTGCATAGGGTCTGGAGAGAAGCTAAGGTGGTGAAAACGGTGAGCCCCAGATCTTATGAGGTGAGGTTTGAGTCTGGAGGTCTCCTGAGGAGGAACCGCCGACACCTTAGACACAACCATGGCGCACCAGCCACACCTCCCGACACAGGAACTGTGAGGGACACACACACCCTAATGGGTCAGAAGGGAAAAAGGAAAAAGTGACAGTGATGCGTAATATGTGTCATTTTACATTCTGTGTTGTTTTAAGTCCTGAGAGGATAATTTGATATCATGATTTGAGCAGCCAAGTGGCTGAGTTGCTTTTTCAAATTAATATTGGTATTGGAAACAGCTATGCCTTTTGATTGTATAATAGTATTGAAGTACTACTGTTGTATGTAGTTAAAGTGTGGTTGAGAGCATGCACTTGTATTGTGGGAAAAAAAAGAGAAAGAATGTTACAATAGGATTGATAGGATTGTAATGGAATAGGTTCCTAGTTTTGCATGTGTTCTAGTAGGACCGATTTGAGTGTGACACGAAGTGTTATTGAATCTGGCTGGAATGAGACGCGTATGTACCTGTTGGAGAAGTTGCAATAAAGTCCAAGTGAGCAACAATACTGCTCTAACCGTCCACTCTTTAAGGTTAGGATGATAACGGACAAGAGTGAAAAAAGCTACACTAATGTCAAATATGGGCCTGAATCACGCTTAGCATTCTGGGTACATGTATCTGAGAGGGACAAAAAAGGAAGTAAGAACCAGATGGCCCAATTATCCACTGCCAGATTATCTGGGAAAGGTTGCCTTTATCATCTCAACCCAAGCAATCCTCCAGATTGGCATGGTGACACCATTATGTCTGGACAAAGGATTCTTTATGACACTTCAGAAAGTTTTAATGAAAAGGCCTTGCTGTCATCCACCAGGAGAAAAGGCTTTGATTTGATTGATGGTTCTAGCCAGCAAAAAGGGTCAACCTGTTCATTCTTTCTGTGAACCTAATCCCCTTCACGAACCTTAAAAATATGAAGAAAGTTGATCATGTCTGAGTGCGAGAGCTGACCTTTAACCTTTACGGTAATCATCTGGAACTCACCTCCTCTCGTACATTCAAACACTGAGAGGTGGATGATGGGTAATTTAAACCTTGACCCTCTCCCTGCATCCAGCCTCCAAGTGATGGCTGGACCTCAGTAGCCTAAATACTATTTTCATTACTGCTATAAAGGCTAAAGAGTGAGATAAATTTAGAGACAGTGTCTCCCAGTCAACATGTCTGACCCCCAGATCAACAGTCCAAACTGAACTGAAACAGGGATGTCTGTGCACGTGTGCTTTCAGCTAATCAGCTCCTCCTGTTTTAATGTCCTGGCTTCCATAAAATGCCATCTTTGTTTACCAAGATATTAACCATTGATAAAAGAATGAAAACGGCCTCTAACTGGCTGTCCTACAGCACAGTGCTGTGTTCCTCAGAACATGGTCCTCAAGAGCAGAGACCAGCTGGTTTTACACCCTCCTTTCACCTGAGAGTCCGGTGTGAGACCAGTCTGCTCATTCAGTTATGCTAATTGTTCAGTTAATTAGGGTCAAATTTGATGATCCCTGGCCGAGTGGGTGTGGAGTTACAGCAGGACTCAGAGGGCAGGTTGGGTCAGGCCCCAGTGTAGCCCCATTAAGATCAGGTGATGGAGCCTTAACTCCACAGAGCTTCGGGAGGAATTGGCTCCTGCTTCATCTGATCGACTGTAAGTACTGTCAATCAAACAACTCATGCAAAATATATATATATATATATATATATATATATATATATATATATATATACACACACAAAATATTCAAACAGAACAAACATACAGCACAAATAATTTTAAAATTATTCAAAGGATGAATAAATGCCATGTGACACAACATATGCAGAAATGTTTTAGATGTATACACTATGAGCTGTTATAAACGGGGTGGATGGGGAGCCAATTGCAGGATTGATGATGAGCCCCTCAGGTGACTTTATAATGAGGCTGATGAGGAGAAATTGAAGAAACAATTGTACCCAATAATCTGGAATTTAGCTCCCAAGAAGAGACACCTGAGAGCAAAACTAGAATCTGAAATGAGAGGTTGGAGTGACCCCTTCTCGTACCATGATCCAGCCCTGAGCAAAAACCCACAACCCATATATACAGCACAATCAGGACCAACTGATTCTACTACGGGAATAATGAGCCAACCAATCAATTACCAGGAACAGCCCACATGACTGCTGGAACAGGGTAAGAACCATCTGAAAAGGATATTTTTATATATTTCTAAAATTATTGAGTGTTTATAAACTGTTGTTAAAATTGTCTGTGATATTTTAGTGTTTTTTTTTTTCACTTTTTGTGTTACCCTGTATATTTGTTTACACATCATTACATTATTGTATTTATTTACATTGATATATTTAATGTAAAATTATACAAATAAAATCAAACCAATTAAGCAGAAACACAAGTTGAGACAATGAGTACCATGATTCATTGGACCGTGACACATTTCTGGTAATTTTAGTTCTGTTAACTGAGTCGATCGCCAGATCGGAATCCAGTTGAACATGGATTTTATGTTCTGAAGAGGAGACTTGAAGGTAAAAAGTCCCTGAAACAAGCAGGAAGTGAAGATGCTGCAGTACAGGCCTGGCAGAGCATCAGCAGGGAAGATACCAGAGTCAGCTGATGTCTGTGTGGCACAGACTTCAAACTGTCATTATACAGTATGCAATGAATATACAATCACATATTGAAAATGAGTAATTTATTCTGAAACAAGAGAGGGCGGGGTGTACAAAATGCACAGAATGTGTTGTCATCTCAAGAGGGGTCATTGGATATGGATGAAAACACCCTAAAATAAAAGGTAACAGTCTACACTGCGACCTCACTGGCATTGTATCCTGTCAAACTCAAAGTTATGGAGTACAAAATGTGTCACTGTCCAATGAATTATGATATTTACCGTATGACATTGTCTCCCTCTAAAATAAATGATGAGCTGTGGCCTGATTAATGATGTTAGGAAACCGAGCCTTTGATACCAGAAGGATACACACTTGAAACAGGCCGATGGGTTCAGACTTGAAAATGAAGATGGATTTAGAAAACAAGCTCTGACAGGACACCGGTCCCTGATAGACTCCAAACTACCTTATGCACCCAGTAGTGCATCAATTACCAGCAGCCTTGAAGAGGCTCCACGGGTCTGTAATGACACTTCAGCCCTTTTATTACGAGGAGGAAACCCAGCGCAATGACGAGCGACAGCGAGTGATGATCCCGATGCATGAGTCAATCAATAAAAGCGCTCTTGGCCTTGAAAGCCCAGGATGGCGGCTGGGACTTTGATTTGCTGGAATACTTATCTCTGTTGTCCTCTGTGTTCATATACATCAGCCTGTGCTCAAAATTGGCTCACACTTTTTTAGGCAAAGTACCAAGTGTGTCACCCATATTCCCTTCCCCCACCTCAATTTGCCGAAGTGAAACGTTCCTGCTGATCGCCACACTTTGCTTTTTTCGTCCAAACTCACACTGGTTCTACTGCTCTCTGTTTGGATTTATAACACTTGTTTTCAGGACACAGGAGTGTTTTATGTTCAAAAACATTTTATCATAAAATAGTTTACGACCCCTCACTGAAACGAAGCTCAGGACTGCCAATTGATGTATAATAATAACAAGGTAATGTATTGGATTTATTTGCTTATTTAATTATGTATTAATGGGGTGGGGGGTTGGTCAAGGTTATAGTGGTGCCATAAATTTTCTGCCAGGGACAGTTAATTCATCAATGAGTCATGTCTCTTTTGATTTTATTGTCATTCCTGAGTTATGATATTATCAGTGTTAATGCAGTAACATTCTGGTAGCACGGTGTTTTAGCTATCAATTTTGAAGCCTGAATTAGAATGTAACTGAATTTGAATAAGAATGTAACTGCGATGGTCAGGTTTTTGAGACGCCAAATGCTGTGGCCGGAACGAAAGGAGGAGCAGCAAAATAAGAGACAAGCACTGACAGAAATCAGAGAGGGAGTCTCACGCTTCCAAAGGACCTGGATCCAGTCTGTATTACAATAAGGAAGCAAAGCGAGTTTGACAGAATGAATAAAAAAGGAAAAAATCTCGGAACCTGAGATAAAAAGAACAAGTCAACATCGTCTACAACATCCCTCGCCAATCGTGTGCTTCTTATTTTCGAACTCCATCAGGGCCTTTATGGTCTGAAGCTACACACCAAATTTTGTTGTCCGATCTGTAATAGTTTCTGAAAAAAGTCGTCCCCTTTCTCTCGGACGGACGGATGGACGGACACACGCATGCACGGACAGACGGACGGAGGTCAAACCTATATCCCCCTCCTATTTCCTGTTGGTGGGGGATAATAAGCACGCCCAGAAAGAGGGTCTTTTTCCTGTTTCCCATTCTTCCTCCTTCTGTCCTTCCAAAGAAGATGGAGACAGGAGAGAGGAGGGATGGATGAGGATGGGATAGAGGGATGGAGGGATAAAGGAAAGAGAGATGGAGGAAAGAGGGATGGTAATAGGAGGGATGGAGGAAGGGTGGATGAAGAAGAGAGATGGTAGAAAGGGAGATGGCAGAGGGAGGGATGTCAGAGGGAGAAATGGAAATAGGAGGGATGGAGGGAGAGAGGGAAGAGGGATGGAATAAGGAGTGATAGAGGAAGGAAGGATAGAAGTACTCGGGAAGTAGAAGGGAGAAATTGAGGAAAGATGGATGAATAAAAGAGAGATGGAAGTAGGAAAGAGTGAGGAAAAGAGGCTGAAATGAGAGAGATGGAGGGAGAGATGATAAAGGAGGGATGAGAGTGAAGATAAAGCTTTGGGCCTGTCCTCAGCAGCTTCTCAGAAGTATTTTTTGGCCTGATGAATATAGAGATGTGTGTTATTCAGTTTTACACCTCTGTAACTATATCATCCCTCCCAAAGATGAAACACATCCTTGCTGTGGAATCGGCTCACTATCCAGGGTGCGTCACTGCCTCTGCATTATATGCTGGGATAGACTCCAGCCCCCCCGACCGGGACATAAATGGGGTTAAACAACCTATGGATGGAAGACTGAGCTCCTCTGGTATCACCGTGTGCTTGATAACTAACACACGTCAGGCATTATAGCAGATATCTGTAGGTCACATGACCATAAAGTCCACGACTCACTCTGCTAAATCCTACAATGGATTTAGTGTGAAACATAGCCTGTGAAAAGCAATTCAGGTTTGCTGCATGAGGTTAACTATAGTCAGCATCACTATCTGATCTTGACATGGTGCTGGCATACTTCGAGCATCGTTATGTAACATGAAATCTCAGTCAGTAAACAGGAGTGCACACAAGTAGCACTAAAGTGTGCTGCAATTGCTGCAAGCAGTTTCTTTATTGATATCGGCACAGACATTAAAATTCTTAACACTGACAGTTTGGATACTGAAAATTTCCAATGTCAGTAAAATTATTGTGTTTTATATCCTTTTTATCTTTCTCTCCCAGATATAAAACATCAATATTCTTGCATAGCAATTTTCATTTTCCATCATATAATAATGTAATTTCATAATATCAGCATTTCGTGCTTATCTGATTCGTTACCTGGATTATGAAAACTCCAGGGAACTCTTCCGTAAAAATAATGCTTTTTAAAACCACAGAGACCACATTTAATAGACATTTTTAGTCAAAATGACCGTGCATTAGGCCTTTAATTCATGTCAAAGCACCAATGAGATTTCATGAACATTTTTATCTTGAGGTTATTTTTTGCACTGATGGAATAAGACTGTAATAATTAGTCTCTTCACAGCTAAAGAGGTGGGAGGTGGTAGGAATATATCTTTACATTTCACTGTGTTTATAACCTGTATTAATCATGGTGGGATTCATCACACAGCTATTAAGCTAAAATGTCAGCAAATCAAAACATTTTTCAAACCAGGAGGGGTGAATAAAATGTTATACGATGGTTTAAAATCAATTGTTCCAAAATATACAGCCATCTGAAACCCATTTCTACCCATGGAGGTAATACTATATGACATGTACAGTAGATATACAGAAAGCATTGTCTTAACGGATATTGGTTACTTTGTCATTGCCACAGTCAATTTTCAACTCTGCAGATTACACTGCTGGGGAGGAGTGTACTGCCAAGGACAGAATTAATCGTTCGCCATTTTACTGAAGAACGCCATTTTTCCTACGTGTGAAATACTGTCCACGCAATTCGGAAGGGTTTTGCCTGAACACTCAAATTACCATGGAAACATTGACCAATTTGGGGTTTGCACTCCAGCTAGACAAACTCAACATGACCAGCTTGGTCTCAGTTTGTGCTGTTCTGTTAGTTCTTTGTGTTTCAAAGCACATACAGTATTTACAGACACCATGAACATGCACAGACAGTATTTACAGACACCATGAACATGCACAGACTACATTCTTCTTCTCCTCAGTACTACCCTCACAACTATGACTACTGCTAATGATGATAATAATAATAATAATTATCATCATCATGATCATAATAATAATCATCATCATCATCATTATCATATTGGGTGGGACGATGGCTCAGTGGGCAGCGCTGCAGTTCCACAACAAGAAGGTTGTGAATTTGAATCTGGCCTGAGGCCTTTCTGTGTGGGGTTTGAATGTTCTTGTCAAAACCCTCTGATGAACACCTTCCATTTCTGATCCCATTCAGCAACTTGTGTGTCTGTTGGAAGTTTGTCTCCTTTGATTGGTTTACATCTCGTGTGAATTACCCTCTCCGGATGGTGTCTCATTTTGTTGTACCTTCTTGATGGCTCTGTGACATGTATTTAAACTTCCTGCTTTGAGTTGCAAGTGGATTTAAATTTGCTGTTTGTGCTTTGAACCAGTCACTATTCCCAATAAAACCCGTTGTCATTAAGTGCAGTGTAACGTATAATGACAGCTATTTGCTAAAATTTTGCTCTTTACTCAGTTAACTTGAACAAGCCTCCAAGCCTACTCAGGGTTGAGGATTAGGATCGTTCTCAAGTTTAACGAGCTTTAGTCAGTTCATCTATCCATTTTAATTAGGAACAAGCTCCAAAGCCAAAGGATTGGGACGGCATTGATGTTAACCCATCCAAATCTGGTCCTCTCTCCAGTTTGTTATGAAGAAGCTCCCAATGCTTCCACAGTCATCAAGATTGGAAGCAAGTTCCCCGCAGGTTACTCCGTCCTCCTGTGGGACAGTTCAGCTCTGGCAGAGAGGGCTCTCCACCTGGCCGGTATCCCAGAATCCACTGACCGGCGATCGGCAGCCCTGCTTTGTCCCGTTCATCTGTGCTGAGCTGTTCTCTCTGGGGTTCGGTCCTCTATCATAACCTTCCCAAATGTGACTTTTTCTTTGCACATTTTTCGTACAGGAGGCCAGCAGGGGGAACTCAATGGAAGCCGTACATCTTCATAGCTGTTATTACGCATCTTCAGAGCGGTTATTGCGCATTTTCTGAGTGGTTATTGCACATATTCAGAACGGTTATTGCATGGTCTGATAGCATCTTCAGAGTTGTTCTTGTGCATCCTCAGGGCGGTTATTGCGCGGTCCGACAGTGTCTTCAGGGTTGTTATTGCGCATCTTTAGAGCTGTTATTGCACATCTTCAGAGAAGTTATTGCGCATCTTTAGAGCTGTTATTGCACATCTTCAGAGAAGTTATTGCGCATCTTTAGAGCTGTTATTGCACATCTTCGGGGCGGTTATTGTGCAGTCTGACAGTATTCTTGCAGCAGTATTTTCCTGGCTCGCTGCACCCTTTCCTTATAGAAGCACATTCTGTTTAGTGATCAGTCGGTGGCTCCACTGGGAGTTTAGTACAGAAAAATGATATTATCAACATTTGTTGTTGATGGGATTCTCTAGCATGTGGAATAGAGCCATTGTCTGTGCAATAGGCGTTTCTCAGGAGCAGATGAGGGTTTGTGTATTGAAAAAGCCACAGTTAGACTGTATTCGTGACCATGGCTTTCCTCTGCGTGTTTTGTATAAAGTGAGATGCCAGGACTTAGACTTTGGCTGCTGAATAAATACTTACAATGTAATACATAACATTGGAAAATCAAGTCAACAAACCTATAAATCAGTTAAAATACTTTTTTTTTCCCTTCAGAAAGCACCCTCTCTGCTTGAAATAGAGCTTGCAGTGGAGAGGATTAATTTAGAGGATTTACAGAAAAAGAGTGCTATTCACAGCAGGCCTGATGCATATGAATAAAACTTTTCTAATCACACTCTCTGAAAAAGGAAGTGAAGTCAAAAGCATCAATCAATATTGGGAAATGGTCATTTTAAACATTTATCCTAAAACACACTTCATCCACTTTCCCTCTCAGTAATGACTCAATTTCAGGATTTAACTTTCACATGCAGGTGCTATGCAAAAGCCTAAGGCACCTTTGACTTTTTAAAGCTATTTAAATATGGACTTAAATATTTATTTCATGTTGCTGTAGATTGTAGCATTGAGTATGAGAAACCAAATGAAAATGGAAAAAAAAAACAACTTCACAAATAAATGCTGGTACTTCATCATACAAAGTTTGTACAGATGATGCAGCCTTTAGCAGAGCCCTGATCTCAATGTCACGGTCAGAATCACACACACACACACACACACACACACTCATACACAGACATTTGATTTCATTTTTTACATCATTTTTTCAATGATGAGAAACTCTGAAACCCATTCTGTTTGGCAGAACCTGTAGCTGACAGAGTTGCTTATAGAAGCCTGAGACTTTAACGCAGTGCAGTAGCTGAAGAGAGCAGAGATATATAACAGCTTTACAGTGTAAGACTGTCAGTAAATAAGGACGCACAGAGGTATCTTACAGCTTTACAGTGTAAGACTGTCAGTAAATAAAGACGTACAGAGGTATCTAACAGCTTTACAGTGTAAGACTGTCTTTAAATAAGGACGTACAGAGGTATCTAACAGCTTTACAGTGTAAGACTGTCAGTAAATAAGGACGCACAGAGGTATCTTACAGCTTTACAGTGTAAGACTGTCTTTAAATAAGGACGTACAGAGGTATCCAACAGCTTTACAGTGTAAGACTGTCAGTAAATAAGGACGCACAGAGGTATCTTACAGCTTTACAGTGTAAGACTGTCAGTAAATAAAGACGTACAGAGGTATCTAACAGCTTTACAGTGTAAGACTGTCAGTAAATAAGGACGTACAGAGGTATCTAACAGCTTTACAGTGTAAGACTGTCAGTAAATAAGGACGTACAGAGGTATCTAACAGCTTTACAGTGTAAGACTGTCAGTAAATTAAAACGTGCAGAGGTATCAAACAGCTTTACAGTGTAAGACTGTCAGTAAATAAGGATGTACAGAGGTATCTAACAGCTTTACAGTGTAATACTGTCAGTTAATAAGGCCATATAGAGGTATCTAACAGCTTGCTAGTGTCAGACTGTCAGTAAATAAGGATGTACAGAGGTATCTAACAGCTTGCTAGTGTAAGACTGTCAGTAAATGAGAAAATACAGATGCATCTAACAGCTTTACAGTGTATGACTGTCAGTAAATAAGGATGTACAGAGGTGTCTAACAGCTTAATAGTGTAAAACTGTCAGTAAATAATGATGTACAGTTTATCTTACAGCTTTGCTCTGTCAGACTGTCAGTAAATAAGGATGTACAGAGCTATTTAACAGCTTTATAGTGTAAAACTGTCAGTAAATAAGGATGAACAGAGCTATTTAACAGCTTTAGAGTGTAAGACTGTCAGTAAATAAGGACGTACAGAGGTATCTAACAGCTTTACAGTGCAAGACAGTCAGAAAATAAGGACGTACAGAGGTATCTAACAGCTTTACGGTGTAAGACTGTCAGTTAATAAGGACGTACAGAGGTATCTAACAGCTTTACGGTGTAAGACTGACAGTAAATAAGGACGTACAGAGGTATCTAACAGCTTTAAAGTGTAAGACTGACAGTAAATAAGGACGTACAGAGGTATCTAACAGCTTTAAAGTGTAAGACTGTCAGTTAATAAGGACGTACAGAACCTCAGTGATTCTCCAGAGGCTCATCCTCAGAATCTGTCCTTCGCCCAGCGACTTCGTTGGACCAGAGAGGAGCAGTGGACCCAGAGGGCTCCAGTTCCCACATATTTTGGACTCGGCACCAGCTCACCCGAAAGAATCAGCTTTTACAGGCGTGTGGGTGAATACTGATGAGGAACTTTATATCTTTCTGACAGTTACCCAATAAATTTATCCTGTAGTATAAATGTGCTGTTGCAAGCAAAAACATTTCTCACAGTTAATTTAGTTCCCAACAAAAATGCCAAATGATGTTGGAGTTCATCATAATATTTATTCAGTTTTTTGTATGTAGTCTTTACGGGTTCTGGAGGACTTAATTAAAAGGGCAGTTTTCACTTGAGAGAGAAGAGAGGGTCCCCATTTTAGGAGACCTCTCAATAACACGAGCCGTTTTTACACTTTATATGCTCAACATAGACACATCTGAATTTCCTCTTTGCCACATAAAGCATTTATGGTTAATAAATGTCAGCTGATTAAAATTTCAGACTTGTATCCATTTTGCCACCTAATGAAGCCATTTCCTTCAATAGCTTCTCTTTCCCACCAGTGAACTATATTGACCTGCAGGACCAGGGGCAGGAGACCCCAGTATGCAGGTGGGCTGACAGCAGTACAGACTTCACAGAATTTCCAGGCTGATCAACATTGTTCCACTGCAACATCCATCACATCCACTCAACCAATAAACGGCTTTTCCTCAACACCAGAGCCCGCCCACCTACTAACTCTGCTCATACCAGCGTTTAACCTGAGGGTCACATTCTTATACCCAAAAACATTCTAATACCCTCCTGTATGGCTGTGTGTGAATGTTTGGTGGTGGTCGAAGGGGCCGTAGGCGCATACTGGCAGCCACGCTTCCGTCAGTCTGACCCAGGGCAGCTGTGGCTACAAAAACGTAGTTTACCACCATCAGAGCGTGAATGTGTGAGTGAATGAATAATGCCTCCATTGGAAAGCGTCTTTGAGCGTCCAGAAAAGCACTATATAAAATTGATGCATTATTATTATTATTATTATTATTATTAAAAACACCAGTGTAAGGGATGGTATTCCTATGATCACAGGTCTCTGAAAAGGCCCTGGCGCTTGATTGGTCACCAGAGGTGTGTAATACGCCAGGTTAGAACAAAAAGCACCGACACTGACCCTCTTTGAATGAGACTGAGGACCCCCTCGGCCTCAGCGTTACCTCAGCTCTCACCAGTGATAATAAAGCAATTTGCTTCACCCTCTCAGCCCACAGACTGTCTCCAGCCAGTAAAAGTCATTGTCTGAGTCCCTGACCTGCACTGCAGCCCCAGCACTGACTCTTAGCCTCAGCTGCTCAGTGATGTAACTGTGTCTCCTTAACAGGTCATGGGCCTCCAACCTCTGAAGCACAGACCTCTCCCTGTCAGTCCTTTAAATGCACTGGGATCCTCTCTCACCCAGACAGAGCAGCCGAGCGCCTGTTCACAGCACCCAGTCAGCATGTCTCCGGCTCAGGCTCATGACTGTCAAGCTTAGCAGTTTCTCTGACATGACTCTTCCTTTGACCGTAGGCATACATTCCGTTTTCGATTTTCTACAACATTAATGAAAGCAAAAGTGGCCGAGTGGCTGACGTCTAGTGAGACCAAATACAGCTCATGCTATTTCTGTACCGCCCCACCATATATTCACTCATCCACACATACAGTCTAAAATGGTGGGATGGTGTTGAAGTCACATTCATCAGTGTATTTTATAGGTATCAACATACCACAGTATTTGTGGTTAGCTGTCTGATCCTAGGGAAGAGCATATACTGGCAGAGTTACTCCAACACCATCCCTCTATAAGAGGGTCATTTTAGGCTGCATGTATAAATGAGCACATGTGTGCATTAATCTTGCACATCCTTGTGAAGCTCAGCAGTCTTTACACACTAATAGATGTCAGAAGAAACCAGATGAGCGCTCAGTAGAGGGTGTACAACCTCAACAAAGCAACAATCCCAATTCTTCTGAAGTGTTATGTATGAGAATTTTATGTACAGCACTGTATATCATTTGTAAATGGAGATTTGTTACATACTACACTGGAAACCCTGATAGTGTGGTGAACTCAAATGTTTTATGGAAACCGATTACCTCAAAAAAATTGAGTATGCCAGCTTAATGATCTTGTGTTTACCGCACTTGAAACATTAAAAAAAAAAAAAAAAAACTTAACGAAAATAAGGTAAAGTTCCTTCCGCACAATGCAATTAAGTTGGCCTACACTATTTTTTGAGGTAATTGGTTTCCACAAAACATTTGAGTTCACCACACTATCGGGGTTTACAGTGTATTTGCGCTGCCTTACTAGTCAGCTATTTGTTATGTTGTTCATCATTCAGCACCCTCTGGTGGTGTGTCTGAAGAAAAACATGATCTGATGCAATACCATTTGTGTGTGATGAAATAGACAAGTGCTTTCTCGAAATTTCTGTATTCTTCTTGCCTGGAGGGGGCCAGATCACCCAGGACTCCTGTAGATCTTTCCAGAATGTTCCTAGTCTATATAGTTGCTATGATTCTGGTCAGTGGGAGAGTTTTTTCTTTGCATCAGAGTTAATTGGTGGCATTACAGTGTTATTATAAGATTGCACAGTGGATTATTTGTAGAACGTTTTGGACCGAATCAGTGAACAGTAAATTTGTTTAAGTTGTCATTACTGGTTTCATTTGGTGAAATTTTCAAGCCAAAACAAAAGTTTGCCAAAGAGTAGTAAAAAGTCTCTATCTCTTTTGATGTTACTGTAATGGCGTGGAGGTGTTGGACGCCAGGAGCAGTGGCTAGAAATAAAAGATAAAAGCAGCGAAGTGCTAAACTTGAACAAAAAGGAAATATAAGGGCTCGCGCTACCCACGGGCCTAACGCCTGACCGTGGTAGTCAACAAGCGAGCTCACAACAAAATACCCGGCAGCCAAAAAAACCTGCCTATACTCTCGCTTCTCACAGAAATAATATAACGCAGCTAAGTTCCTGCCTAATCTCTCTTCTAATTAACCTTACCGGCTCAAGCGTCAAAAGAATACTGACACTCCAGCAACCCGAACGAGGAAAGGCAGGAGCTTAAATAGAGTCCGGGCGACGCCCCCAATCAATGCCAACTGGCTAAGGAATCCGATGGTGAGCGAAACGATATCGTCCCGGACGAGAGTAACAAAAGGAGCCTACAAGGCTCCCAAACCATGACAGGACCCCCCCCTCTAAGGGACAGCTCCAGAAGTCCCCAAGGAACCCCGCGCACGAAAATCTGAAATAAGCGAGGGATCCAGAATATCCCGAGAAGGGACCCAGCACCGCTCCTCGGGACCATATCCCTCCCAATCAACCAAAAACTGGACCCCACGACCTACGCGCCTCTCGGCCAAAATGCGGCGCACGGTATAAACCGGACCGCCCTCAAGCATGCGTGGTGGCGGCGGAGGCGTGTCTGCGGGCGCCAGGACGCTAGTGCTAACCGGCTTAATCCGTGAGACGTGGAACGCCGGATGTATGCGCAGAGATCTCGGGAGCTTCAACTGGACCGTAACCGGATTGATCCTCCGTACAATCTTGAACGGACCGATATAGCGAGGCGCCAGTTTACGGGATTCCACCTTCAACGGGAGATCCCGGGTGGACAGCCAAACTCTCTGCCCAACCCGATAGGACGGAGCCAAACGACGCCTTCTATCAGCGAAGGATTTTTGTTTGCGCCCAGAGCGCAACAGTGCCGAACGGACCTTAGTCCAAACAGACCGACAGCGCCGAATGAAGTAGTTAACTGAGGGAATCTCGGAATTGTTCTCAGTCTCTGGGAAAAGTGGAGGTTGATAACCCACTTGGGCTTCAAACGGGGAAAGCCCCGTGGAGGAATTACACAACGAGTTATGAGAATACTCGGCCCAAGCTAAAAATCGACTCCAAGATGAAGGGTTATCTGCCGCCAAACATCGGAGAGTGTTCTCAAGAGACTGATTAGTACGTTCCGTCTGCCCGTTGGTCTCAGGGTGAAACCCTGAAGAGAGGCTAACAGTGGCCCCCAACTGTTTACAAAACGCCTGCCAAAATCTGGCCGTAAACTGCGGGCCTCGGTCAGAAACAACATCCTGCGGGAGCCCATGCAACCGGAACACATTGTTGACCACAAGATGCGCTGTCTCCCGTGCTGAAGGCAGCTTGGGTAGTGCGACAAAATGAGCCGCTTTAGAAAAACGGTCAACCACCACCAGAATAACCGTATTGCCGTCAGAAACAGGCAGCCCCGTAACAAAATCTAAAGCAATATGCGACCAAGGGCGCCTGGGAACGGGCAAAGGTCGCAGCAAACCAGCGGGAGGGAGGTGGGAAGTCTTATTCCTCGAACAGACGCAACAGGCAGCAACAAACTCCCGAATATCTTTCATCATCTCCGGCCACCAAAATCGTTGGGCCAGGAACTGCTTGGTCCGATGGGCCCCCGGGTGCCCCGCCAAGCGGGAAGAGTGTCCCCACTGAAGGACCTGTGACCTAACACCCTGTGGGACAAATAAACAACCAGGAGGCTCCCCCCCAGGACCGGGATCAGACCTCAACGCCTCCTGAACAACCGCCTCAATCTCCCACTGAATAGGTGCTACGATCTGGGCCGAAGGAATGACAGGCTCTGGGGAAGGATCGCTATCAGTGCGATCAAACAAACGTGACAGCGCGTCAGGCTTAGTATTCTTAGAGCCTGGGCGGTACGTAAGCGTAAAATCAAAACGGTTAAAAAACAATGCCCATCGCGCCTGCCGGGAATTACGCCGTTTGGTCTGCTGAATATATTGGAGGTTTTTATGATCAGTCCAAACCACAAAAGGGTGCTCAGCTCCCTCTAACCAGTGGCGCCACTCCTCGAGCGCCAGCTTGACCGCTAATAACTCCCGGTCACCAATACTATAATTACGTTCGGCGGCGGACAAAGACCGGGAGAAATACGCACACGGGTGAATCTTATTATCCCAACGTGGGCGCTGGGACAGAATAGCACCAACGCCCACCTCGGAAGCATCTACCTCAACGACAAATGGGAGGGAGGGATCGGGCAAAACCAAAATCGGCTCTGAGCTAAAACGTTTCTTCAATTCCTGAAAAGCTGCGTCTGCTGCAGGGGACCACAAAAACGCTGAGGAGGTATTCTTTTTAGTGAGCGCAATAATTGGGGCAGCAACCGCGCTGAAATTACGAATAAACCTCCTATAAAAGTTTGCAAAGCCTAGAAAGCGTTGGACCTCTTTAACACTCTGCGGCGCAGGCCAATTTCTGACCGCTGCCACCTTGTCTGGGTCCATCCGCACCGAACCCTTAGACACAATGAAGCCCAAAAAGGAGACAGTCTGGGCGTGGAAAACACATTTCTCGGCTTTAACGAAAAGTTTGGCACGGAGCAGGGCTGCCAGTACACGTCTGACGTGTTGTTTGTGCTCAGACAGTGTTGAAGAAAATATCAAAATATCGTCGAGATAAACGAAGACAAATCTCTCCAACATCTCTCTGAGCACGTCATTAACAAATGCCTGGAACACCGAGGGCGCGTTAACCAGCCCGAACGGCAAGACCCGATATTCGTAGTGCCCGTCATGCGTGTTAAAAGCCGTTTTCCATTCGTCTCCCTCCCGAATGCGAATCAAGTTATAAGCGTTGCGAAGATCTAGCTTCGTAAAGAATGATGCCTCCTGTAGACGTTCAAACGCGGAACTCATTAATGGAAGGGGATATCGGTTTTTAATAGTGATCTTATTTAAACCCCTGTAATCAATACAGGGTCTCAGCCCACCATCCTTTTTCCCAACGAAAAAGAATCCCGCTCCGGCAGGGGACGTAGACGGCCGTATAAAACCATTGGCGAGAGCCTCCTGGATATACTCTCGCATAGCCTTACGCTCAGGTCCTGACAGCGAATACAGCGAACCCCTAGGTGGAGTAGTCCCAGGATATAGGTTAATCTCGCAGTCGTACGGACGATGCGGGGGTAACGTAGAGGCTCGTTGTTTACTGAATACCTCAGCCAAATCGGCGTAATCCTTTGGAACATTCGGAGGCAAGTCGAAGTTCAGGGTAGCCCCAAATTCTTTACCCTGGTCAGAGTCTAATGAATCCGTGACTGATTCCACATCGCTGAAATTCTCCAAAAAGTTATCATCCTCTGGCTCTCGCCAGTCAAATTGAGGATCCCATTCTAACCCCTCCTCTGCCCCTTCTTCCAATCTAGGAGGGAACGGAGTAATAACCTCCTCAAACTCGCTATCGGTGTCAGCCTGACCCATAGCCTCACGTCCGAAAGAACCATTATCCCTGGTTCTACAATGTGCGCTACACTTGGGACCCCAGCGAACGATGGGATTAGTCTGTCTCCCCCAGCTGATACACGGCTCATGCTCCCGTAACCACGAATGCCCCAAGACTATAGGGAAAGTGGGAGACTTGATAATGAAAAATCGAACCTCTTCCGAATGATTACCAAAAGAGATGAACATCTCTAATGGTTCAGAAACCTCGGTTATAACTCCCGTTCCCAGAGGGCGACCGTCCAAAGTTCTGACCGAACGCGATTGTGAAAGAGCAACAGTGGGGACAGCGTGTCTCCTAGCCCACTAAAAATCCATGAAGCAGTCCACTGCGCCCGAGTCAACGAACGCTTCAATGGTAAATCTTTTACTCCCCACAGTAATTTCTACGGGGATAAGTGTTCGGAAGGGAAGTTGGGTCTGCCCCTCTAGCGTCCCCTGAATCGCTAGAGGGGCTTTTCGTTTCCCCGTAGTTTAGGACACTGTGGACGTGTATGACCCGGCTTGTAACAATAAAAGCAGATTATTTTTCTGCTAATGGGTCTTTTAGACTGACGGTTAAACGAACCATCAACTTGCATGGGCTCAACTGAGGTAGAATCCTTAAGGAGTGAACTAGGATAAGAACAATCGCCTTTAGCAATCTTAATACCATTGTCAGCCAGAGGAGATTTATTCAGTCTCTCCCGGCTGCGTTCGCGTATGCGATTGTCAATTCGCACAGCAGTACGAACTAAGGAGTCTAAAGTTGAGCAGGGTTCTAACGTAGCCAGTGCATCCTTAATCTCCTCCGTAAGTGCATGGCTAAAAACTGTCATCAGAGGAGCCTCTGGCCAGCCGGTTTCCGTGGCCAGAGAACGAAATGTAATAGAAAACTCAGCTGCGCTTTCCTTGCCCTGTCTCAGGTGCATTAAACGCGTAGCTGCGTCTTGGCCGCAAATGTCCTGATCAAAAACAGAAACCATCTCCCTGACAAGAGCCTCTACCGAATTAACAACCGGTGAGTTAGCTCTAATTAGTGGACCGACCCAATTGAGCGCTGTGCCAGCCAACAAGGACAATATAAAGGCAACTCGAGAGTCCTCATTTACAAAACGTGACGGCTGAGCTTTAAAAAATATCTCACACTGGGCAATAAAATCCCTACACTTTCCAGCCTCGCCACTGTATCTTTGGGGGAGTTGTAACTTTGGCTCTCGGGGAAAATGTATGGGTTGTGCTTGAGCAAAACTTTGTGGAGTCTGTGACGTTAGAGGTTTGATACTCTCTGATAATTCTAACAGGGCGCTCTGCTGGTTCTGCAGCGCAGTCTCCTGCACGTGCAGCCTATCAGCCAGATCAGAGCGCTGATTGATCAGCACAGAAAGTGAATTAGCAAATCCAGCCAACATCTCCTGCTGACTGGCAATAGCTCTCTTAATCTCAGCCACCGCTGACGTCTCCATTGTGGCTGGAGTGTACTGTAATGGCGTGGAGGTGTTGGACGCCAGGAGCAGTGGCTAGAAATAAAAGATAAAAGCAGCGAAGTGCTAAACTTGAACAAAAAGGAAATATAAGGGCTCGCGCTACCCACGGGCCTAACGCCTGACCGTGGTAGTCAACAAGCGAGCTCACAACAAAATACCCGGCAGCTAAAAAACCTGCCTATACTCTCGCTTCTCACAGAAATAATATAACGCAGCTAAGTTCCTGCCTAATCTCTCTTCTAATTAACCTTACCGGCTCAAGCGTCAAAAGAATACTGACACTCCAGCAACCCGAACGAGG